>VTON01000007.1:0-2530042 GCA_009617725.1 Hydropsyche tenuis
AGTGAACTGCCTGTATCTAGTTCGGGTTTTGGAATCTGTCTTTGGCAAATTTAATCAGTTTGATCTTCGGGTAAGTAATATTGGGTTGCTGGTTTGATTATGGTAGTTGCACGGTTCTTGGCGTGCAACAATTAATCTATCTGAGTATTATGTTATGTATGAATCGTTCAATTATATTCAGAATTATACAAATTTGAAAGATTGGTTTTAATTTAGTGAGATAAATAATATTTGAAAAGCTAGAAACATCATCATCATATTTAGCGTATATTATGTCTATAATGAAATTAGATTTTTTAAATAATTGGAAATTTTTAGTATTTTTCTAAATATTTAAGCTACAAACACAATTTTGTAGTCTCACGCCATTGCAAAACAAAAGCATGTTTAACACCTTTGTAACAAAACATACCTATATCTAGCACCTTTGTTGTTATAGACTCATATAATTTCTATAGCCATTTTTTATTAAACGTTATTACATTGACTTATTATATTTTTTTTATAAAACATATTGACAAGCGAAAAAAATATTATTCAATAGACACAAGCTAAATTTAGCGAAAAAAATATCGAACGTCCGTTTCGCGTGCGTTGCGAAGGCTCGCGTCGAGATCAAAGCTCTTTATTAAGCTGAAAGCTTTTCACTACCGTGATATGTACATACGATATTGTATAATATTAAATGTTCGTATTTATACACGTATTATACAGCATAAACGAAGAGGTCGTTTTCGAGCCAGTAACGACCCATTGTTTGCATCGGACCGTGCGCGAAAGCCCACTCCAATTAACGGGGCGTCGCGATTCAAATCGGCTTTATATATGTATTTTTTTTTTCACAATTTCAGTGTCCCATTTCTGCCATGGAATGGTAGATAGGAAGGATGCCCTTTGACGGATTTAATTGGAATAGGATATTTCATTTATCATTCGGCGTGAAATTGTATGAAAGCGTTGTTAAAGGGGTGCGATTGCTCTTTTGCGAGTGGAAGTGCATTATTTTTAAGTCCGTACTTAGTTGATTAAAATATAATTAATTATCGTATTTTAAAAATATCTTAAGTATTTGCATGATCGAATTTATGGAGTAGTGCACATTTGTTGATTAGTTGCTCTTTCATGGATTACATTTGAATGTAGTAAATACTCCATTAATTTATCCTATAGCTTGAAATTGCATGAAAGCATTAGTGAAAAGAGCGTAATTTGCTTTTGCCCTTTATTCATAGAATGCAGTCTCATGTAAAATTTATGGAAATGCATTAACTCCAAGCAATGTATGGATATCAATAAAATGCAAATTTTATTTTATATGTATTCATCAATTTTCACATTTTGATTGGAAATCAGAGTGTTACAAAAGTCTCCTTAAAGACTTAAAGAAGTGATAGGTCGTGTTATTTGAAACATTTTAAGCCAAACATACCTTAGTACAATAAATCATAGTTTTCTAGTTATTATTATTATTATTTCGATTTTTATGAAAAAAATTCAAAATCTCACCCCTACGCACTAATAATACCCAAATGTAAGGTAATATGGTAGACAAATCTTTTTTTTTTGTCTTTTAATTGTGTATTAATTTGTGAATATGAAAAAAACTTTAATATCAACACAAAAATATCTCAAATACATGATTAGTTATAAAATCTTGCAAAGGAAACTAGAGTTTTTTTGTATCTTGTTTAAAATAAACGATGTCCAAAGTATTTAAGTATTTTTTTTTAAATACCTCTGCTTAAAGCTCTTTAGATTGATCTATCAAACATTCAGATATCTAATCGATTTTCAAAATTAAGGTACAACCTGTACAATCACAATTACAATATTAGAAACAATTGATTGTATTCAAGATTAATGATGCTCGATAATTTAACACGATTAATTAATTAACACGTAATATGAGTTAGTATAAGACGATGTCGGCATTTCGGTAACATGACACCGGAACAGATTCGCGCAAACGATGCGACCTTACTCTGCGAAATTCACCCAAATCGATAAATCGACAACTGGATATAACCGCAAATACTTAAAATCTCCATTTTAATACGACTTAAAGCGATATGAACTCAAAATGGGCGCTGAAAATGGCGTGGGAGCCTCGCAAAATAGCGGGGAGCGTTTTCACGCGAAATTCGCATTTCGCACAGCTCACGCCCACTTTTGCCGCTTTTCCGGCTATGAGGAAAAGCGGAAGGTCCGATCGACAATGGGATATCTCGGAAATGTATAAATTTCATCCGGTTTTCCATTGTGCGGCAAAAGGGGAAGGGCCACCGGAGCTTTTGCAAGATTTCGACCAAACGACCGGACCGGAGAAAACTCGCAATTCCGAAATATGGGCTAGGAGGGTAGAGATTTTCCGACGATTTTCCGTTTCTAGGATTCGATTTATATGTATGTATGGAATGGCTGGTCTGCGAGATCGGCACGCACCTTCTTTATTGTCGGTTTTGGTTCTTTGTGGAGATGGGAGTTCGGTTATAACTGTGTATTTTTCTTTACGTTTTTTCGCTGTTAAATTCAATTATTGCCGCGGCACTTTGGCCATATAAAAATGGTGAAATTTCGTTACAGTGCGTTTATGAAAGCTTTCAAACATTTCTTTGTTTAAGTGAAATGTGACAGGGAAAAATTTAAGAACAAAAGGTTTATATAATACGTCTATTGTCACATTGGTTGAACTTTTTCGTTGTGCCAATATGCAAATGGATTTTATATATTCGATGTATAATGTTTTCGTGAAAACTATAAAACCTTTATATTATAGAATATAGAACTCTGCTATAAAACTCACTCAATTACGTTCTATTTTTCCAGAAGAAATATACGTATTTCAATATTGAATGAAATAAAGAAATGAACGACGAGTTTACATATAAATGTCATACACTCGGATAAATTACAAAATATTGCAGGTTCCGTTCAATAAAATAAGAATATTGCATATCTATACATACTCTTTCGTTCAAACGGAAATTTTATGTATCGAAAACTATTATTATTCTGACATATATCATATTTTTTTCTTATGTACACAAAAAAATATATAAATTTTCTACGGAAACTATTTTTTTTTCAACGACAATAAACTTGAAACAGCCACGCTTCATTGACATCCAGAAACCGCCGACTAAGGATCATACAAAAAAAATTCTATATTTCCAATAACACTAATCAAAACAATACTCCGACGCCGGCCGGATCGTAACAATAGTCTTTTGCAAAATTGAATAATTCATAACGAAAGCCCGACAAACAAATTTTCAGCCATAAATTGCTTAACGCGCCCAACCACCGTAAAAATATGTTGATGTAAGCGCGGCGAGTATTAAATCAAAATTTTCCCAGAATAATAATAAAATTATTGTTTCCCGAAGAAAATATTTTCCTCCGGAGCAAATTGTTGTTTTCCCCGATGGAATAGACGCTTCGATAAACTTCGCCCGCAGCGGAAAAATCAACGGATACAAATTTACATACACTCGAATTCCGATACGCAGCATTGTCTTATACACGAGGCATTCCTGAATTTGCAAAGGTGCTGAAAAATACAAACCGTCTGGAAAATTCATCCCTTAGCCGTATTAGCGCGACTAATTAGCGAGTGGAGCAATTCTCGTAGCAGTCTGTCGTTGTCTACTGCCATCTGTAAGCTCCGGAATCAAGTCGCGCCCCAGTTTCCACATTTGAGAAGCGCTGAAATGTGTTCCTGTCCCTTTCTGGCGGATATGCGGTTTTGGTTCGGGACGCCTGAAACGGCAATAGTGGGTCAGCGGTTCAGCAAGCGGGACGTTCTTCAGAGTGTCGCCTAGTATAGGGTGGTTGTTATTTTTGTATAAATTAATTTAAAATGTTGTCGTTTAGTCTCATTTGGGGAATCGTTTTAATTTTTGCAATTAGGTGATTCTCTTTGTTGACTTTGGAATGAATTATTAGTGAGCTCGTTGTGCTACATATCGGTTGATAGATGATACGAAAGTATTTATTATTAATATTTTTTATGTAAAAGTTTTAAAGGATCAAAGGTACTAATAGTTTATTTTTTTATGCTAATTTAAGAAAACCGTTTGAATCTTGTCTATTTATTAAAAATATATTTAAATTTTCAGTTTTTTCATATTTATGTGTTCTGAAAATAACTTGGAATGATTTAATGTATGTGTATGTAGTGAACCCACAGGTCGACGTTTGTATACGAGTATAACTTTTCTAAATCGATTTTCTACATTTTTTTTCTTTAATCTTTTTTCAGAATAAGCCATAATACCACACAAAATCGTAAAAATAAACCAGAGTCTTCCTTAAACTGAAACAGAAAATTCTCTGTTCAACTTTTTCAGAATAAATGGAGAAACGCATGAAAATTTGATTTTCATTTATGCACAATTTCCAAACCACTCTAAAATACACTACAGTTTTTTTCACTTCCACATTGATTCAATTTATTTTCTATATGATTGTATATATTATGCATTTTATTCGTTTATATTCACCCTGTTATGTGGAAAAGTGAGGCTTCTGCGCAATTCCGTCTGCCAGTTTGCGCCTGGACGCTAAGCGTATAGGTAACCTGCACAAAAACGTAAATAAACCAAAACATTTCGTTTCGTAACGAGAGTTCCGATATAACTGATGAATTATTCGATTCGAGTCTAAACGCGTAACATACAGGTTT
This sequence comes from Hydropsyche tenuis, assembly GCA_009617725.1. NCBI lineage: Eukaryota > Metazoa > Arthropoda > Insecta > Trichoptera > Hydropsychidae > Hydropsyche > Hydropsyche tenuis. The sequence goes on from VTON01000007.1 coordinate 4,685, forward strand.
AATAATATATTCTGTGTACGTTAAGATTTTACGTGTGCGTTTTAGTGGTTTGCGGCGAATGTTTATTATGATATAACCGTTTCGTTGAAATTTCATCAGGAAATTGAATCAAAATGGTAAGAAAAATTTCTACTTTTATTTCGAATATTGCACAGGTGTGTGCTCATTGTGTTTTTATTATTTTAAGTACGGTTTTGTAAATTATGCGTTGGAACTGCTTGTCGTAAAAACATTCGGTGAAGAAACATGGGAAACCATAAAGTGAGCATATTTTTTATTCATATTTCTTTTAATATTATAAATAGTATTTTTTTTTAATTTGAAATGTTTATAATTTTAATAGAAAAGCGGCAGATGTGCAAATGGAAGGACAGTTCTTAGTCCGCCAAATATACGAAGACGAAATCACATACAATCTCATATTTGCCGCCGTCGAATTATTGCGTAAATTATTTTTTCCACATAATAATTTATTCATTAAAAAAATATACAATTTTCAAATGTATTTTTTAGAAATACCCGCCGACGCTATCCTGGAACTTTTCGGCAAAACATTCTTCGAATTCTGTCAAGACTCCGGCTACGATAAAATATTACAAGTGCTCGGAGCGACCCCGAGAGACTTTTTACAGGTGAAATTCTTGAAAAAAAAAAAAAAAAATACAAAACTCCAAATTGAGCATACTAACGTTTTGCATAATTCCCCAGAATTTGGATGCCCTGCACGATCATCTGGGCACACTGTACCCTGGAATGAGGGCACCCTCATTCAGATGTACGGAAAAACCCGGAGGAGATCTCGTCCTGCATTACTATTCAGACAGACCCGGATTGGAGCATATTGTTATCGGAATAGTGAAGGTACAAATTGTCCGATTCGAATCCGGTAGAATAAATAGGGCCGGCTCGTTACGCCCTGATCGGCCCTTTTCAACGATTTTTTCGAGTGATTTGATCCTCGAGATTTTCCGTTCGTTATTTATATTCGTCTCTGGATCCTTTCGATGTCCTATCCACCTTAATCCGGATTTTCGCCCCCCTGACGAAGTGCTCGCTGCAATCTGGAAAGGCTCAACGCGAACGATCGAATCAATTATTCTTTCTTAAGCTTTCATTATTGAAAAAGTCGAAGGAAAATCCGGACAGTTGTATTCGAAGATCAACTCGATTAAGTCGTGATTGAATTTTTTTTTAATATATTTTTTTAACCATTACAATAAAAATTTGAGATATTGAAGATAGATGTCACTTGATTGATCTATACAAATCGTAATTCACTTTTAGACTGTAGCCAGTAAACTTCATGACACGGAAGTTGAAATAAAAATATTGAAAACTAAAGATGAATGCGATCATGTTCAGTTTTTAATAACTGAAAAATCTGCACCACAACGAGTCGCAGCTCCAGAAATTGAAGAAATTGAAACCCTATCTCTTGGTAAGTAAAAAAAATTGCTTCATATATATCGGAATATTCAATTGAACGATCTGAAATCTTGTACCCTACACGTATTCTTAGGATTCGTATCCGATCTGAGTAGAACGAGAACTTCATTAGTGATCGTTCCAAATATTTGCCAAGGGCTCGTTCAAGCCTCGAGCACGTCCTCGGCAAACACGAGTCTTGGACAAATTTACATTCGGTCAACGAAACTATTAAATGGACCGTTGGTTCGTTAATGAAAAGTCGGTCGCTTTGAGCTCGACGGTCTTGTTTTTCATTCAGATCAAAGAGTTCAAATAGATTTTTGCGATATCTTTGCAAATTTGCTCTAGAGTTAAAGCGCTCACTGAATATCGTCACTTTGTTTGTATTTGCAGAGCCGAAAGTAAGCCCGGCGACATTCTGTCGGGTTTTTCCATTCCATCTGATGTTTGATAGAAAATTGCGAGTGGTGCAAAGCGGTCGTGCGGTTGCACGCGTTCTGCCACGAATCACTAACCCGTATTGCAAAATTACGCACGTATTAGACACGGTATGAATATTTTTAATAAATTCATACGAAATGTCGTTTTTTTCTCTTTTATAACAATTTTTCAAACTCCCGTTCAGGTGAGGCCGCATTTGGAACTGACGTTCGAAAATATATTGGCACATATAAACACGGTTTACGTGTTGAAGACCAAGCCGGGCGAAATGAGAACTCCGGATGCGCACGATGAGTTTGCTACGTTGCGCTTAAAAGTATTAAAATTTGATTATAATATTTTTGTTATTTTTTTAATTAAATTTTATGTAATTTGTATTGTGTAGGGTCAAATGTTGTATATTCCCGAATCGGATCTGATGGTATTCTTGTGTTATCCGAGCGTGATGAATTTAGATGATCTGACAAGGTATTTATTTGATAAATATTTTGAAGTTCTTTCAATTAATTGAGGTGTGAATTAATTTCATAGACACGGTTTATACATTTCCGACATACCTCTGCACGATGCTACGAGAGATTTAGTGTTGATGTCAGAACAATTCGAAGCGGATTACAAATTAACTAGGAATCTGGAAGTTCTAACCGACAAACTTCAACACACGTACAGGGAATTGGAGTCGGAGAAGCAGAAAACGGACAGGTTCAACACGTTTCACACTCTAACCATTTTCATAACTCTATATTACATTTCTAACGTAAATTTTCAGATTATTATATTCGGTTTTGCCCATAAGTGTCGCATCGGAACTGAGACACGGTCGTCCCGTTGCCGCAAGACGCTACGACGTGGTAACCCTTTTATTCAGCGGCGTCGTAGAATTTGCCAAATTCTGTGCCCAAAACACCGACTCCAGAGGTGCCATGAAAATAGTGAGGATGCTGAACGAACTATATACGACTTTCGACGTACTGACAGACCCCAAAAAGAACCCGGACGTGTACAAGGTAAGGCCACATTTATTCACGACACGTCCCCTGCGGGACTCGGCGACCTTTTTATATATTTTTGTATTATATGAAATGTTTGTAAAAGGTGGAAACCGTCGGCGACAAGTACATGGCCGTGTCCGGTTTGCCAGAACCGAATCCAGGTCATGCCCGTTGGATATCCAGGCTGGCTCTGGACATGATGGATCTGGCCAAGGAGGTCACGATCGATGGTCAACCAGTTGTACGTGGATTTTGTGGGAATTGAATATGTGTTTGAATGTACGATTGTCATTTTTGATTGATGCTTTAAGGGGATCACTATTGGGATCCATTCTGGAGAGGTTGTCACCGGTGTGATAGGACACAGGATGCCGCGTTATTGTCTCTTCGGAAACACTGTCAATTTGACGAGTCGCTGTGAAACAACCGGTGTGCCGGGGACTATTAATGTTTCAGAAGATACTTACAGGTGATTTGTTTGTGTTATTCTATATTTAGATTTGTTTGCTTTTTCCGGTATGTATTTGTCAAATTTCTGCGATTTACGGATCTGATATTTACTCAATTTTCATCTTGTTTTATAAATGTAATTATTATTATTACATGGAAGAACGTATTATTTTCAATTAAAATCGTATAAAATTTTACAGAATATATACTTTGATCGATTTTTAATAGTGACATCTGTGAAATTAATCTAAAACTATTCAATACAAATTTGTTTCAATTGCAAATACATAGAGTGTGTACGATTTTGATACAATATTCTCCAATAAAACTATTTTTTAGCACAATCTTATATTTCACAGTTTATAAAAATAAATACACAATTTTATATAAATCCAATCAATGACTAGCAATTTTTTCTATATTCACAATAAAAAATATAATATTACAAATTTCAAAAATGATCCATCACAATAATTTCGCATATTTAAACATCAAATGACTGAACAATCAATCGAGACACAAATCGACATATTTTTGCAAAGCATTTGGTATCGGAAGCCTCTTTATACCGAACGGCAACTGGAAATTTTCCCACAACCTGCGTCTAACAGCACACCTGCACAAATGCTTCAATTCGGTTGGTCTCAAACCACACCTGGACGAAGGTATCAGGTGGTCTTCGAGCAGATGGGGATATCTTTCCAAAACGGTCCTCCTTTGATAATTGTAATCGTCTTCGTAGTTGAAGTCGCGATATTCTTTCATATCGACTGTTAACTTGACGGTGGGTACGGCTCTTAAAATTACACGTAGACAAGTCACCAATTCGTAAGGATACTTTCTGTTCGATTCCTGCAATCTGTCCAATATGGTTTCTATCGGATTTGTTGAAGTACTTTCTGCTTCTATACTAGCACCGAATCTCAGCAGGATCAATAACATTTCTGACGCTCCTAACTGAACGACTACTCGTACTGGAGGACTTCTTCCGCAGCTCTCTAATGGTACATCTATGAATCGTGTGGATATGTCTCCTTCTTTGTATTCTAAATTGGCGTTCGTTGCATGATCTAAAAAGTATACGAGGGCGTGTACATTTTCTTCTTTGTCTTTGAAATCTGATTTCCAGCCGGCTATAAAGTGCGGAGCTGTCGTTCCAAAAATTGCACCTATTCAATCAACGTAAATGTGTGAAAATGTAATATACGACTATAAATTTCTTATATTTGACACAATACAAGTTTTATGTATTTACGATTCAATCAATGCCTGTTTTTTTCAAACAAAATTCATACATTGTCTTACATTTGACATTCAAACTAAAATACATCCAGCGATAAAAAAACAAAAGTTGAATCATACCCAAAAACAACCTCTCAAATGTTTTTTCACAGCTGTATATTTCATCTAAGAGTCTTGCCACTGTAAAGTTGTCTTGAAGGCTCCAATCGAAAGCCAATTTAGCAGCAACGTACAAAACGTTGTGATATTTTCCCATGAGGCAAACTTGTCCGTTTTCGTCGCGTGACTTTTCGTGGAAACGCAAAGCGGCTAATACAAAGTGCCTACACGAGGATTCGTAGTCACAGTTCTCAGTTTCCCCTGTTAATTAAAGTGAAACTTAATTAAAATAATATAATTTGAGTCTTTATATACAAAATTAGATCACCTTTTGCGCATCCGGCTATTACCGTCCAGAAGTATTGTACTAATTCTCGCCGTTTTGCTCTCGAAAACAAACAGTCTCTATCTAAATTTTTGAATATTTCTTCGAAATAACAGTCCATGAGTACGTCCATTTTGTTGTTTATACGACGAAATATTTAATTGATTTAAATGAGTAAATAAAAAAAAAAATCTCTAAGGCAACCCAACCGTTCGTTTGTTAAAACTCGTAAAGAATGGCCGTGGTTTCATCACTCGATAATAACGAAGCCCTTTAAAATCTACTTAGTGTGTTTCAAAAATATATATTTGTGCTTTAAATTTATAAAAATAATTATATAATTATATTGAATAATGATTCATTGTAAAATGTTATGACGCTTGTTTGAAATTTGAATTTCACAAAAGTTACCGGAACTTTCTCAAAACATTTGAAATCATAACATCATCATAACGATTATACCATACTATTGTAACATTTATTTCATAATTTATATCAATTTATTCATTATTTTTTTAGTTTTAAATCATACCGTGATCGTGTCACATTTAAAGCTAGGCACTTTTTAATATGGAATAGAATAGATTATGGAAACCTTTCTAGTGTTTGTAAACTTACCTTAAATTTAACCACATACTCTCAACATTTATTTTAATTTTATTATTTCAGATATTTGTGTCGGGAAGATAATTATGATCCACAATTTGTGCTGAAACATCGCGGTCCTGTTGTGATGAAAGGAAAATCTGAACCAATGGAGACATGGTTTTTGACTAGAACTCCTTCTACATAGACTAATTACTAAATTATACATTTATTAAATTCTCGTATATTTTTTATTGATACTTTATGGAATAACTGAGCTTTAAATATTTAATATTTCTATATTTCAGAGTTTATAGATATTTCTATTCTACATATTTATTTGTTGAATTGTTGATTTGTTTTATATTTCAAATATTTATTGATTTTTGAATGTTGTAACGTATACTTTTGATGATTATTAAAAATTTAGGGTCCATGTGTATGCATGTAAAATATTGATGTAATAAATATGATGACTTCTGACTACGAGAGTTTCTTCTATAATAGTTGATGATTCAAAAATTTTTATACTTATTTTTTTCATTTCGTCTCTTATTGTGAATTTATCGGAAAATTTAGGTAATAAAAAGCTGATTGTGAGTCATTTTAAAATCATAATTGACAATAATTCGTCATAAAAAATCTTATAAATATTCAATATTATTACAAACTTTAATCTATACATTTATAAAAAAACACATTTTTCAAAACACGATTATTTCAGGATATTATTTGAACACAATATCGTAAAAATAAACATTTTTTGTTTAAAAAACCTTCCGAATTTTATACCCACAGTAAATTTATTCATTCGATATTCATTTTTAGTGGAAACGTCATCGAACGAACATATCTTCATACATTTTCCTTACTTTTATCATCGGAATGCGGATACATTGACGCATCCACACTTAAAAACACAAACACAATTCCGTACAATTCATTACCAACTTATATAGGTCTCGGCCTTTCCCCAGAAATTCAAGCACCCATCAACTAACAACCGACACAAACAAACAGATCAATCAATCGATTAAACCATTCGACTACCCAACACCCTTTCATCCGAAGCTGCAATTACAAGCAGCCATCATCGTTCCCTTATTCATCTTTCAAACTCCAATTACCCGAGCATCCGATTCAATCAAGCCACACACGTACCGATACACAAAACGCACCACGTACAACAGTTTCGCATTTCTCAAGCGAGTTGAGATTAACTCGTTTTTATACAGTTAATCGTACGAGATCAAGTGCGCGCGCGCATACAAACTGAGCGCCGCTATGCTAATGCCGGCCTACAATCCGTATGCAAATCGAGCTGGCAACACTCAAACTCGAATTGCTTATGCGAAAAGCGGAGTTGCCAACGCCCAGGGAGTGGACCGATCGAGGGGTTGGCAACAGTTGTCGTTTTCGGTATGATTATGCGAGAATTCGGGAGAAATTTGGGCGAAATTGATGGTTTTGGGTTAAGTTTTTATTTGAATCGAATGTATTGAGAAAATTATTTTTATGATATAGTTTTCTATTTCAGAGTGTTTTTAAGTACTGAATTTATATTTGAAAGTTTGTTCATTTAAAAACGTATTTTTTTTTTCACTAAAAAAGTGTGAAAATTTTCATCAATTATCAAAATAAATTGATATAACGATTATTATTTAGGCTTATAGGTTTTATACTTCAAATTCAATCTTTTATATTTCAAATCAAGTTCGTATTGATTTTTTTTCGCTATTTTATGTACCGAATTTATATTTAAAAGTTTCTTCATATAAAAACATATTTTGTTTTCACTGAAAAAAAAAATGAACTTTTTCATAAATTATCAAAATAAATTGCTATAACGATTATTATACAGGTTTTACACTTCAAATTCAACCTTTCAAACTTCAATCATCAGAAAGAATTATTAAGATCGTTGTCATAGTAATCGATGAATCAATGAATCATTGAATTTGTAACGTTAAAACCTGTATAAACATTTCAATAACAATATAATTATAGATATTGTAGGAAAAATGATACAACATATTCATCGCTTAAATGAGAATAATTTTCCTCGATTCTTTCCAAGAAATTTTATCTCATATCTTGTATGAATAAAATTAAATATTTAATTTCTAAACGATCTCTTGAACCAAATTGAGGTACTATATAAACTCATAGTACAATTACGAAAAAAGTACCTCACTAAATTACGATAAATATGAACAGAATAAAATCTTAATCATGAAAAGGTTACCGATTTCTGAACCGAACAACGAGATGTTCCTTGTTCGGATGAGCGGCGATCTATTGCCAAAGATCCTCATTGTCTTAGTTGGTGAACGGCGGCAATCTTTCGCAAGGAGATTAAAAAAAAACACGTAACGTGTGTATGTGAGTTCGGCTAAAAGTATTCACATCACGACGTTTACTTTTGGCCATAGTGACCTGAAAAAAATCCGCGAGTTTTTATTTTATTTTGCCTTTTTGCTAGAAGGGGAGTCGGCCTTGTCTAATGTTGCCGTTAAAGAAGATGTGCCCATGAAAATTTTCTCACAATAACGGAGGAGTTGCGTTGGAATGCCATCTAATCTTGATGGTCCGTTAATCAATCACGTAATAAGTTTATTATGAAATCTTTATTTAAGGTTTCATAAATCTATTTCATAAATGCTTCGCGATTCGAGAATCTTTTTTTTTTTAGATTTCGTGCAGCATCAAGAAACTGGTATTTATTTTTTCCGATCGACGTGCAAATTATGGATCTTGTAATAAGAAAATATTTCAAATTAGAAATATAAAATACTGTTTGATCTACATAAATACATAAACTTTACATCTTAACTATCTCGCAATCTTAAAGCACAGGAAAACTTTACAGTTAACAAAATGCAATAAAAGTTATTTCCAAGTAAGCGTTTCAGATGAGCGACCGTACATGCATACGTCTCAAGGAAAATATAAATTTTACTTCGCAAAAGATCAATTAACCTTTAGAACCGGTCGGCCACAAATTATACAGTATTCAATTAAAATTAAAACAAATCAAGTCAATAATAGCTCGAAATATGTTTCATTAATAGAAACAATTTGCATCAAAACGCACTGTCATTTTTATGCAGATCCAACTTAAATAAATTCGACTTAAATTATCATAAGTAGATAAACGAAATTCCACTTTATATACCAGCCTACTTACACTAAAGCCTTTGTTGAGCCTTAAACAATTTAGAATCGTGAATGAATCAGTAGACGTGTGGGCGAAACGACCTGAGGCTGTCGACCCTGCAAGGTCTCCCACTGAAGATTGAATCTGAGTTTATTGCCAATGCATTTTCAGAAAATACGAAGATCTGCACTAGAAAAGCACATCTTGCATAATAAAATTATCCAACATGATATATGTATAATACATTGCATAAAACATATAAACACAAAAGATTCGAAGAGGTCACAAGGCGACTTGCAAGAAGGTCGTTCTGACCCAGGCGAACCGGACCTCACGCTAAAATAATTACTAACACAATCAGGTTTTATGCTATCGACATCGTATACGTACACATATAATGGAATAGTTGTATATTCGAATATTCCATTAAAATTTTTGTGATTTTTTTTAGCTTCAAACGTGTAATTTGGACGTGTCGCGGGAAAGAAACAGGTACAAATTATACAACCTATTTAACGTCACAAATGTAACGAGAAAAATCGCAAGGTGTGTAATTAGGCGGCACATGCTCGACGCCTACGAATTTTCTCACAACTTTTTCTATATAAGGATGTGGAAAAATCGGAAAATGGAACAATCATTTTCGAAATGTCTAGAGCGCGGAAACTCTCGTTTCGGGAATCGAACATCTTTTTGATGTACGGCTTGTCGATTTTGAAAATACACGAACGGTGGTATAAAAATCCGCGCGGGGTTTTTATTCTGTTGATCTGTTTCTGTTTGGTCGCTCTGTGTTCATTTTTCATTTATGAAAATTATAAACATATACATAAAACTATTGTTAATCTTTTCTTTTCGGTTAATGTTTTCATTTGCTTCTGTAAAGGCTTGGATTTGATTATTTTTCAAGGAAGTTTCAATCGCGTCGTCATATTTTTCGAAGAAAATTTGTCTCCATTGTGTAACAGAGAAGACGTTTTGAATAAGTATGAAAAATATATGAAACAATCTACATTATGGACATGTAGAATTTTCGGCCTTAATTTCTTCATATTGTCGATTTCGTTGGCTTTTCCATTGATCAATGCATATATTACTCAAAAACTTTCATTGCCTATCGGCAGCTCATATCAAATAACTGAATCTTATGTTTTCGAGTTCATTTTTCAATCTTTGGGATACATTTTCTCAGCTTTTATTTCTTCAACTTTCGGAAGTTTTTACATATGCTGTTGCATATTTATTACATACCAATTAGATCTTCTAGTTCATGAAATATTGAGTCTGAAATTAAACAGAAACTATAACGAATACGAAATTAGATCTAAACTAGCACATTTGATTGAAAAACACGTGCTCATAATACGGTAAGTATCAAAACTATTCCATGAAAAATTTGAATATGAATTAATTATCAACTCTTTCAGCGCCAATTCCTTAACGAATTTAGCATTCGGATACATTTTATTCTTGCAAATATTCGTCAGCACGATTTGCATATGCTTCGCCATGCTTCACATTCAGGTGACTATAAAAAACAAACGGCACATTTCCAAATGACGATTCGAAACTCTCGATGTAATTAATAATAAAATCGAATTGCAATTATGCACGTCAAAAGGTAACGTCTTGTATCAATACGAACGGTCACGCTTTATGTGCATAAGTGCAACTTGCACGTGCGTTCCGCACGCATTCGCACGACTTTATTTCATTTATTCATTTTTTTATCGTTTATTCATATTTAATTTCCACAGAATATGACTATATTATTCGTGGTGCCCGGACAGTTGTTTGAAATCGTGATGTTTTGCTGCTTCGGACAAAAACTTCACGACAAGGTAAAAACTAACGCCTCGGGAGAAATATTTCAGTTTCTGTTCCGATGTGAATTTATTGTTTTATATTTAGAGTTGCGAACTAGCCGATGCCTTTTATGCAACACCGTGGGTAGACATGAGAGTCCCAGAAAGGAAATTGATACTGACCGCCCTTCGTCAGGCTCAAAGACCTCTTTTCTCGAGGGCAGGACCTCTAAGGACACTCACGCACGATTCTCTCAAAGTGGTTTGTATATAAAAAAATACGTCAAGTATGTTCTTATACATAAAAAATTTATAAATCTGTACGATTTCAGGTATTTCAGACGGCCTATTCTTTTTACGCGGTCCTGAGCGAGTTCGACGCTTGATTTATTTTTATTGTAAATGTATGAGAAGAATCGTTATTGTAATAAATTGTATTTGGTTTTACAATTGAAAAATTAATATAATTATCTAACTATTTTATGATTATCTCATTAATTTGTTTAGTGAAAGTTGCGTCGAAAACAATGCACTCCGAACATAATTGCACGTTTCGTTTCTGCGGTTCGAAATTGAACGAACGCAATAGCTTCATTCTAGCCGAATAAACAATCCGAATGGTGAGGATTAGAGATTAGAAATTTAATCAAAGACGTACTGGTGTTACTCTTTATTTTCGTAGAGAAATCACTGTCAATTTCCTTTCTCCGTTTGTGTGCCGTTACATTAAGACGAATTCAACCTTATATAACCCGGCGTACAATAAAAGTGTTTTTTTTCTCTCTTTTATATGTTTTGTTGAAAAGCATTTCGCGAATCGTTTTCGTCTATTCAGAACCTATTAAATTCATATCATAATGCATTCAGGTCTTCATAATGTTCAGAGCCATTTCCTTTCACGCAGAAAATGATTCTATCTGCGTGTTATAGTTTGCATTATTTACATAAATTGGACATGTTTTTGTATAAGGAAGGAAAAGTTTTGAATAGTATGTGCGATTGTTATTCAAGCATTTCGCAATAATTATGCAAGATTATTGCATATTTGAACATGCTTATAATATTTTTTTGCGATAATGAACGAGTCAAATTCATAATGTACCGGAAATTAAGTGAGTTTAAAAAAAAATCATTATTATATTGAACAAACAAAGAAAGTTTTGTGTATTGATCGCAGAATGAAAGTAAAAATAATTTTTACCGAGATAAATTTTATGTCATAAAAATTGAGTATTATAATAATTAAAATTTTCATTGTTCCTATAATTTATTTATGTGAAATTATAAAAAAAAAATGAAAAATTTAACGCAATAAATGCAACAGTGCGTGGGAGATCGGTTTTCGAACGTGCGAAAATATTTCTATCACGAATTTAAGCAATCGATTTTTTACAAATTATTCGCAATTTCAAACGAATTTTGCACAATAATAAGCACTAAAATGTATAACAACAATGTCGATTAAATAACTCACTATGAACAATACCTCAATTAACCAGATGCGTTACTCAACTCTGAGCGACTGCAAATCATCGCGAATTTCACGACGCATCACAACACTCCAAAAATTTTCCCAAGACGAATTAAATAAACCTGCAAATCATTCGAGATATCAAAGATAACATACTCGAAATACGAAAGCAAACAAAGTGATATATTTACCGAAAATTCCAATCTTGCGCAAAAGCCATCGAAGCAAAATCGGCGGAAGTATAGAAAGTGTTTCGTATACAACCTGTCAATCGACACTTGATAGCTTGATACAGATGATTCGATAGTTGACAAAATGTGAGAGTGGTGTCGAGGTGGTACATTGACCTCAAATGAAGAAGCATTTGTAGTAGAAGTGAGTAAATTCTTGCTTCTGGCTTCTAGGCCCCACCCACACGCGAGATGTTGTCTTTTCGATTGGCAAAAGCCTCAAGAATAATATCCTCTTGGGCATTGTTCAAACCAGTATCGCCTTTTGCTATTTGAACTTGGTACGGTAACAGCTGATTTCCGCCAACTAACTTGCGAATGGACTTTCAATTGTGGCTTTTTTCGTTTTGCTTTATGTACTTATGAGGTATCTCGTTTCTAAAATGTGATCCATTATAGATATAATAAGCCGAGTTGAAAGCGCGTTTTTATGATAATCCAATCAATTATTAATAAATTTAGTATATTTTTTATTAGGAAAATATGAAAGTTTCATTCTTCTATGCAAAAAATATAATCATGTGAGTAAAGAAATGAAATGAAAATATGACTTTGTTCTCATAAAAAACAATCCGAATAATTTGTATGTTTCCAATTATCCATGCGCATATTTTTTAATTGTTTTATTGAAATCTAGTTCGTATTTATACGGCAATTTAATTTTGATAATTATCAATATCGCATGTTAATTTCATCTCGTGTACGAAATGATTAATGAAACGTGGGTTATATTAGTGTGGATACAAGCAATTGAAAGAACAAGCACAAAACTATCTAGTGCCGCAATCTCATTAAAAACAAAAATAAAATTTTTCTCACATTCGCCGGTGCGTTTTCGCACAGTTTCAATACGAAAATTTTGAAAACGAGAAAACGTTTTTCGCCGAATATAAAAACCAATCGCCGCACGCCAACGGAGAACAATTAACGCGTTAAATTTTTAATAAGGCACTGCCGTTTTTCTTTCTTTTATTGTACTTTTTTACGCGCCAAATCGTGCGAATTTAATTAAGTCGCCGAAGAAAATTAAAACAAATAATTATAATAGATTTTGAGAAAATTTCCTTCGCACCATTCTTCTCTTAATTACACAGCCAGCTTCCGCATGCATGGCGTGCATTATGTATAAATGTTATTGCATGAATCGCATTTGCGTTCAAGCACGAATAAAGCTTGTTTTCGAACAAATCATATATATTTATAAATATATTTTGCAATAAAAATAAATCGAAACGAGGAAAAATTCGACGCGAAAAAAATTCAAAATAAAAAGACCAGGCCCATCTTCAATGTAGACATAACCACCCGTACACCGGTTTCCCAAGGATGACATCATCGTCCATCTCGCCTAAGTGCAAAGTTCGAATCCTTTCCTAATTGGATGTCGAAAGAAACATTTTTCAAATCGCCAACAATTCAGAATCCATTAACTAGAAGTACTATGATGTTATTGTTATTTCAATACGATTTTTATTGGCTCTACAATAATTTCATAAATAGGCTATAATATCATTTCTCAACTGACGGATTGGTCAATTGAAATGGAGAAGTCGAGATGAAACTGTGCGTAATCAAATGTCATTAATAAAAACTTGATTCGTTCGAAAATTCAGACCCTTCTCAGCATTTTGCAAACTCACAACGCACCGTGACATTTCGAAACGTAATGACATCACTCGGTCTTGAGGTCGTTTCGTTTACAAGACAGCGATGATGAGTTACGAAAAACAAGAGTGACTTTCTAATTCTTCTCCTTTATTAGAAAAACGGTGATTCGATTAACGAGCCGACGCGAATCTCAGAAAAAAAATGATCATATACGAAACCGCTTGGACCTCACAGCAACAAGAACAACACCTGCGTCTATCGTTTCAAAGAGTCCGAACACAAAAAACGGTACGTAACAAACGTTCACTTTTCCTTTTATGCGTCTACGCAGCACTTTGGCCTACGCTCTTATGATAATTCTATCGAAATTTTGGTTTAATGTGAAAGTTTGCCATTTTCGATTGGGATTTATTGCTGTTCGATACGCGAGAAGGCGGTGCACTCATTCAAGAATGATATTTGGAGAAGATTTCGCACTTGAGTACTGTTAAAAAGTACCGTTTCGAGTTATTCGCATATTCAAAAGCTTGTCGTTTATTTTTTCATATAAAGAATGGGCGTTTTTCGCACGGTGATTATTCTAAGATTCGCGCGAAGATTCTACTGGAATTGTGCGCACTTTGAATGGCCTTAGTTCGTCCGACGAATGACCGGACAGTGAATTAATTGTTTTTTCGTTTGTTTTGAAACTATGAAGCGTCGATGGGAAAATTCTAAAGAGTACTAAACGATGTTCAAGAAGGAAAACAAATAAAAAGGCAAGAAATAATGATGTGCCATAAGTGAAAAATTTACGATACGAACAATGGTACTCGAGAACGGCTTGCAGGTCAAAGGCTTGACCGTTTTCTTTAAATTTTATTATTTTGAGCGGAATATAAGAAACGGTTTTTAAAATTGCTTTTATTAATAAACGTTTAATGAATAGAATTTATTGAGAGAATCCACAATTTTATTGCTTCTTCGCATTGTGTAGCGGAATCGTTATATCAAACACGAATAAAACGATCGATTACACATCAAAACAATGCAAAAACTCTATTCAACAACAATCTTCATACTTGTGAGAATATTACGACTAATTATAAATAATTACACTCATACGAAAATAACGTTAGCGAAAAAAACGATACGGCGCCTCACTATATTATATATTTAACTGTACAAATTTTCGATTGCAAATTTCCGCATTTCGCACGTTGAAATCGCCAAATCGTGATTTCGGTGTAAAGAAATCCGTGTGGTCTCATCTCTGGCATTTCCATATCAGAATATTTATTTATTTCGTCTTCCATTTCTATACAGCGATATGATTTATCAACCTTTTGTTCCTGCGAATGACATCACTAAACTTTCTTGCAGATCGGTCCATATCCAAAAATCGGTAGGCGTACCGTCGATAATTATACACCGGCCGGATCAAACGTTCGAATTTCGCGCGGTTCGATTCACTTCATTCATCGATCGGAATTTTTTTTTCGACTTTGACAATGTATCTGCGGGTATTGACTTTCACTATTGTGTCTGGCGGGGACCGAATTGAATCGCAAACTGTTTTATATAAGGCACGCACAATAGTTTCGTTTCTTTACGTGCTGAAAAGTAAGCCGAACTGCGATTTGGTTGGTGCGTAACTATCGAGGTGCCAATACCGCTATGTGTAATTGATAATGCGAAAGTTAGATTTTTCTATGCAGATTGATTGATAATTGTGTCAAATATTTGATCGATTGTCGCCAATTGATGCAGAATTGCAAAGAAAATGACAATGCGCTACCTTTCATATTGATTATCGCTCAATTGTAAAATGATCTTGATATATGTAGATGGATTGTTCGATCTAATTGAACGATAATATTATAAAATAATTTGATCAATTAAGAAAGATCATTGGATTACGAAATAATTAAAAACAAAATCGGAAACTTATCATAATAAAATATATGCAGGTTGTTACAAAGGTCTCCTTAAAGTTGTAAAGAAGTGATAGGTCATGTTTCATGTTGTTTAAAACATTTTAAACCAAACATACATGTTGTTCAAAGTATCATAGTTTTCAAGTTACATATTATTATTATTTCAATTTTTTGAAAAAAATTCAAAATCTCGCACTTTCGCACTAATAATTTCCAAATATGATAGAAGGTAATATTTTTGTACTTTAATTTTGAAAATCAGTTAGATATTTGCACGTTTCACATATCAATCGAAAGGGGATATGTCATTTAAGAGAAATGTTTTCAAAAATACTTGGACACCTTTTTTTTAAAACAAGAAATACCAAAAAACTCTAGTTTCCTTTTACTTCAGCAAGTTTTTAATAACTATGTATTTCTAGTAGTTTTTTGGTGGTATAGATTTTATATTCATATTTAAGGATTAAATATATTTTAAACAAACAAAAAAATTAGGTTTGTCTACCATATTACCTTTCATTTGTAAATTATTAGTTTGCTAGTGCAAAATTTTGAATTTTTTTCAAAAAATCGAAATAATAATAATAATTCGAAAACTATGATACTTTGAACTAAGGTATGTTTGGTTTAAAATATTCCAAATAACATGACCTATCACCTCTTTAAAGCATTAAGTAGACCTTTACAACACCTGTATACATTACAAAAATATGCACTTACGAAACATCCACATACAATCGCACTACTAAAAATTTCGAAACACCTACAAACTCTCACAACAGATCAATCGAATCACAACCCCATCAAAACGCATCGATCAAAATACCAAAAAATTAAAAACCCAATCAAAACAAATAAATCACAAGCCCAAATTAGCATTCAAACACATGCAAAAATATGCGAATCGCGCCTCAGCCACATGCAAATTCGGCGCATCTCCACAAAGATCACACATCTCCACCTTCCGGGGACCGATTCCCCTTAACTCCTTCCCTATTAGGGGTCTCTAGATCCATGGATCGATAGAGAAAATCTCTCTTCTAGAGCCTCTTCTGGAAATCGGACAACTTTTTCCGACGAGAACCGCCTCGGCCATTCAGTGTCGCTTCGACTTTGGCTCGCGTCGGTCGTGCGGAGGCTCGTTTGTTCGAAGACTTTAAACGTTTAACAGTCCCCTTGCCGAGGAACTGGTTTTTTAAGGTCACCTTCGGATGTTTGAGTTTTTCGTTTGATTTATTTGTATGCTTTTTTCGGCGGAATATTTGCGCCTTCGGTTGTTGTTGTCGTGTGGTGAAATTTTGAATTTTCGCGTATAAATTTTTGGTGTTTGTGTCCGGTGTTTTGGATCTATTGGATTATTGGGTTCGATCTTCAGGTGGCCTTTTGAATATGTTTGTATTTTTTTTGTTTATATTTTTGATATAATAAGATTTATGTAATTAAATTAACGATAGTTCAAAATATACAAAAATAATGTTGAAATATTAAATTTTATCAGTACAATCATAGCAAGTTATACTATCGTTAATTTTATTATATAAAAAGAATTTTCTGCTTTCTAACATTTGAAAATATTATCCTAATTAAAAACTTGAACATTAGTAATAAAATAGATTCTTACTAGAAAGCTTTTTTCTAATGTTATCAAGGCAGTGCAACTTCATTTAATTAGGCTCGTTTTTCAAAATGACAAGTGATTTAATCAAACACGAAAATCTAAAACTATACAATCAACAGTTAATTCAATGTGTCTAGAATTGACATAGTCCCATACGTCATTAAATAACCGTAATCAAATTCAATATACTGAAAATTGACCGTGAAAACGTAAAGCGACAACGTTAACGAGACATTTTCAATTAAAATACAATACTTCTGTGCATTATATAGTCATTCAAATTCTAACATAATCGAACCGATTATTTAACAATACACACAAGCCGCACTAACATCAGACAGCTCGTTTCGACCATATGGTGTTGTAACGTACGTTTCTTATGAAAATTTACGTTTTTTTTACGATTTAAAAAAAAACTATTTGATAAGAACTCTTACGCACTAGTTTTCCGTTCTTCGAATAATTAAATAACGGATGCAATTGGAATTAATCGACGGACATTACTGCCGTAATGTTAGGGTCACAATCATTTTATTTGATATCAAATATATTAGAGATATTCAATTTTTTAAATAAATATCAATTGATAAAATAATTAGTTAGTCAAATGACAGGAATATGTGCCAAGATTTAGTTGCATTATATATGACGATGATTAATCAAAGTTGAATATACAAATAGTATGTCATACTTCAAGTTTATCAATATCTCGTTAACTTTAACTAGCTTTACGCATACATTATTCTCATTTATCAAGAGCGTATACAATTTCCAAGCAATTACCCCAAGTTGCTAAATAAACACATACCATCCATATACAAATCTTTTACGCACACAGCAACTAACTGTCACAGACCAAACTAGAATTCGACCACCATTAGAAATCCGTATCTGGGCGCATTATTTAACATCAATGGCCATCGAAACGATAATGATCGTGCGTACACATAAAGGCAAATGTCTGTATGCGTTAATGCGTGCATTGACGGCCGTCGCATTCGCGTGCACTCGTCTAGAAAGTATTCAGGTTTATCGATACAAATTATAGGAGCGAATGGTGGCTTTTTTCCATGTGTTTCTTTAAGTGTAGACTGAATACGTGATGTTGCACTTGCCGTAAAAATTGACGGTCGAAACAATGAGGGGAAATTGTGCGTAATAAAATTTTAGATTTCGATTCCGAATTTGATTTTGTTATTATTGATCGAAGGTGTAGCGTATTTTGTATGATAGATTTGTGTATTAGTGTAGCGAGTCGAGTCGGTAATTTTATAGTAAATGTTGTCAACTATCTTATAATTTTTATAACGAGAAATGTAGGAAATCATTGGTTTCGGTCTGATGCTTCTTTTTTTATTAACGACACTTAGAATTACTTCGAATGGAATTCTTTTCTTATTCACCCCAATTTTTGTCATTTGTGTGCATTGACTCGAACGATCTTCTATCTATTTTGATCAACGAAAAACTCGAAAAAATAACGATTATTCAGACTTACGAAACGCTCCATACAAATTTTACAAACATTGCAATTTATTTGTTTACGACCTCAATAAATACGAAACAGAACGATTATATTATTCGAAAATAAAAGACAGTTGTCGTCAGCTTATTTGAATTTACTCAACTGTGCCTAAACGGTATTGTTTCGAGTCGAAAGTTAAAACTCCGTGTGTGTTTTTAGGTCACAGCTAAAAAACGACTACAAATCGTCACACCCGACAAAAATTGATTGTTTAAACACCTCAGGATCACCCTGTATGCATATCAACATCGAGCCTCGATCTCGTCATACATAAACGTATAAAATATGATTTAGAAAGTGCACTTAGTACAAAGTGGTAACGTGATCTAACGCGGACAACGTGTTGACGCAGATCGCTTTCAAGGTCGCCATTGGTTTATTATTACGAAACACGTTCTTCAGTGCGAATTTCTAAAGACGATGGATCATTACTGAAGGCTATAGATCGTCTCCGTGGACGATGGATCATATGCGGAGACGATGGAGCTGATCTTCTGACCGTTTGTGCCGACTCATTTGGGAATCATTAGACTCTGGGTTTTTTATGTGGTGGTCGCTTCTGTGCGAAAAATTGAACTCGGTTTTCGGATGTCGTCTATTTGCTGATCGTAAAAAATGGTTTTTGTGCAAAAAATGTGCATCGGTTTTCAATCTGAAATATGATTGTGAAAATTATGTTGAAATTGATAAGATAATTGTCGATCGATTATTTCGAAATGTATTAATAGACATAATTCAATTATGCTTGAAATTTTTTTATTAGTGAATTTCATCATCTATGACTGTTATTAATCCGATTTTTATTTTGTAAACTTTCATTGTTTTTTTTATTAACATCAAATAATCCGTATAATTCTATTACAATGATATATTAGTACCTATATTATGTGACATATACATCAATCAAATCTATTAAAGATTATATACATTCAAAAAAATATTTCATACAAATTGAGAACCTCAGAAGATGTATCGAACGTAAAAAATACAGGAATATCGCATGATCGCTCAGTTATACCATCAATAGACCTTTTTTATAAGGATATTCACTACGCCTTTTTTTCTATATATTATTATATATTGAGCAAATGGTGCGATGACAGCTGCGAGCACAGGATGTCTTCGAATTTGCCGTTCCGGACCTCGACCACGACAGGAAGAAGTGTTGAATTCAACAACCTTTACCCACAGAACAAAACCGTGAATAAGTGAATTTTAACGGTTTGCTTGGCACGGAGCAGGTTCTCATGCACGGACCTTGACCGTCTAATTCGTTTTCGTTTTTATTACTTTTGTAACATTACAAGAAAGATACAACGATAGAAACATATCGAGATACGCAACGAATTATGTCTGTTGTAAGTATGAAGGTTTTCTATGTGAATGCAAAAATTGTGCCTTTTTTGTCGCATTATAGAAAAAGTGTTGACTCACAGAAAAAATCTTATTAAAAAAAAGAAAGTTTCGTAATATGACATTTATTACCAAATAAATTTTGTTTAAATTATTCAAAGAAATAACAATGATTTGAGTTTTCCAAATTATAAAATACATGATTTTGATCGATCTATATATAATACATGAATAATTTTTTTTAAAGTTTTTTCAGTTTTATGATCTTTTTATTGATTTTTTTCATGCAAGAAATGTTTTAATGCATTAAGAAAGCTTTTAGATTGGAATATAGAGTCATAAAATTTTCAATAAAAATCTGTTTATTCGTAGTCTAATAAATAACTTTCAATCAATGACAATCACTTATAAACAAACCAAAGTATCGAATATACTGTTTATATAAACCAATTTCAACTTCTTTCCAAACTGGGCGTACCAAATACACATAAATAACTTAGCATGCATCTTCTCGATTTAAATTACCACATTTTTTATATCGTATAAGTACAATTTAATGTATCGTGCTTCACTTTCTTCGTAAAATCGAGATTGGCCATGCGTGACCGCAGGTAATTCGAGCGGCCGAAGAAGACCTTTGTTTTTCCTGTCGGTGAACCCTTCTTGGGCTGACGTTTGTGTTATTAACACTTACCTCGGACGATGATCGTGATGATGATGATGATGATGATGGTTCTGGCGATGATGGAGACGATGACGTGTGCGACCGCAGGTGGAAAACTTCTCGAACGATTCGATTTTGTGGTGCATCAAACTTCTTCCTACATTAGTCATACTTTTTTATATAAAGCGCATCATAATTGAAGAATGCACAGGAATATTTTAATCGAAGTAATCCAAGAATAAAAATGGTTATATTATATTAATGAGATATTATAATATGTACATTGTATACGGCATTGCTTTGTCATTAAAGATACGATCGTTATAATCAATTATTTATTTATTTTTTTTTATTAAGTCTCGATAATAATAATGGAGTCACATTGAGATTGTATCCGCATATTTTCAATTCGATTTTCTATACGTATATATTAAAATTTCACTTTCGCATCGTAAAAATAATAATCCGCCAATTTTAATAGCTAATCATTAATTTCGTGACCCTGTTTCATTATATTTCCACGACATCCTATTCGATATTTAGAAAATTAACCGCCGCTTTACGATCCTCGAATCCGAGATAACATCTCGCATTGTTTCGGAGGACAAAAATTAATTTCAAGCATATTTCGCGAAGCTGGTCCGGAGAATAATTCGCATATTACGATGACAGGTCCATTATTTTCGGCGGAACGAGGACCGGTCTTGGCTTAATTTCTTTTTTCCACTCACTTTTTGGGACAAAATATCCTGCGAATAACGAGGCGGGTCTTTCGAGGATTAAAATTGCAAATTATCCCTCCAACGCGTCGTGTCAGTGGCCATGGTAGCCTTGAAACCTACTTCGAAGGCACCTCCAAAGGCGAAGCACCGGATTCTTTGGCGCTTTTTCTATCGGAATATAAAAAGAAAATGGCGAGGAAACGGGTTTGCTGAAGCCTTTTATACGCGGATGGGATGTTTTCGCCGTGAACCGTCTTTGGGATTCGATAAATGTATGTAAAAAATCGTCTCGATGTCTTCAAAATGATGTTATATAATATTCAAGTGTGGGACTCGTTTGAATTCTTGATTATGAATGCGTGTTTTATACGATCGAAGTTTTATGTTTTGAATGCATTTTGATCGATTTCACGGTTTTATCTTTCGTGACGAATCGGAATTAACGGCCGTTGAAAATTAAAACCAATACGAAACTTCGAATTAAATATCACATACTTGTTTTATAGCTTCGAATAAACACCTTTTCACGACCAAATAATTTGCGTAGTTCTTTTTTGTATTCATTGTGCAAAACGCAAAGGTCATTTTTAAGAATTGCAAAGCACTTATTGAAAATGTAAATTATAGACGAAAATTGATGAAATTAAAAAATCATGTTCCATTAGTGTGTGTTATGTATTATACAAAAAGCAGTTATTCACAAAACTCTCTTGACTTTTTCACCACGGACACCCTTCTTAGATATTTTCTCATGTGAGAGATGATTGGACTTAATATATTTGCTTTACTATTTAATAAACGACCTCAACATTCGCCAACAGAACGAAATAGTTAGCGTCGATTACCACCATTGCAATTTAGCGGTCATCAAAGAACCTTCACACCATTAAGCCGAAATTCGCACATAATTCAATTTTAATTATGAAAACGCTCGTTCCGTAAACAAATTAAAAGAAAATTTTCTCTCAATCACACACTATACGGCGAATTTCAAAAGTATCCGGTTGATGGACGACGATACTTGTGCAATGATTCATTCACACGTCTACTTTCTTTTTCACGTTATTTTTTATATTTATTTTGACCGCCAATGATCGTACGGATCCTCGTTAAGCGGCGAAATGAGATCTCACCGCACGGATGTAACCGAATTCGGTCCGGTTGAATCACTTCGGTCCGTTAGAATTAATAGATTTCATCCATTCCGAGGAAACAGTGTCGTCTTCATATATTTATGTCTTCTGCAAAATCTCGTCGAAGTTCTTCATAAAGAGCGGAGAGAATCGAACGGCCGTTTGTGCCGTTTTTTGCCGCAAAAGAAAACTCGGAATTCTTCACTAGCGAGCACAGTGATAGTACGTATTTATATCGCACACGTAACAAATGTGTTCAAATGCAAAATGTATTTTATAAAATCGATTATTTTTAATTAATAAATTTAACGACTTTGTGCTGCATTTTCGAATGGGTCGTCAAATTTACCGCAGTCTTGGACGCACAATACGACGTATCGAACATAAAATTTCGGTCGTAAATTCGTTCGCGGATCATTGCACGTGTAATAAAATTCTTATTTGTATAAACAATAAATTGAACGAATTCGAAACCGAACAATAATTGTTTTCCGTTATTTTACAACTGCCGCGACATTGAATCGAAAACCGTTAAACTTTTGCACAGAGAGGTCAATCGAATTGTGCACCCTTCGAAAGTGCACTTCGAATTTCGCTTCAATACCACTGCAGTTTATCCTCGATTCATACGGTAATTTTATTTTGTAAAAAATATTGATTTTACGGAGTTATTACACGTAAACACGAGTATTACACGATTTTGATATAATACGGTTAATGAATTGTGAACTATTTTTGTACAAAATGTTTTATATAACATGGTTAAAAAAACAATTAAAAATGAATTAGGTAATGTTTTACTTAGGTAAATAAATTATTTATTAATAAATTTGCATTTTGACATAAATAAAAATGCATTATAAGTTCATAAATTATATTATAATTATTTTTAATGAATTTCGTGTGTAGCTTGGAAGTTATATTTAACAATTTTTAAGCATACCCTAATGAATTTCGGGTTTAAATTTTGTCCAATTGCACCTTTTGACATTTGAACTGTTAGAATGTGCAAATTTATACGATCTAAGGAAAAAATGATTTGTAAAAACTGTCAAACATAACTTCTCCACGACACGCATACGTAAAAACTACGCTCGAAATTTGTTAAGAAACCTAATTTGCAAACTTATAATGCATAAATTACGCTTAAAACACATTAAGAAATTTAATTTAACCACCTATAATACATTCTATCTGAATACGTAAACGTATTTTCTATATTGTTTATTAAAAAAATGGTATTAACAAACTTCAAATAAGTGTATTGAATATTAATTTTGATAATTGAGTTGTTCATTGCACACATTGATTAACTCCATAAAACAAAAATTTGAGAAATGCGATGAAATAATGAACATTTTTTTTATAATTTCCTAAAAATAAATACAAATAAATATTGTAGAATGCATAAATACAGATGTAGTACATTTAAGTTGCATTATTGCAATGATAGTACATCGAGTATGGAATTAATCAAAATAGCCCTGAAATAAATTATTTGTTATTTATTCAATGGCCAAAATTTTTTTGTCGTTTAGTGATGTAAATCTTTATTATTCAGGAAAATTGTTTTAAACATAAAAAATAATTACTATACTAAGTACTTTGACACCTAAATTTAAAAATTTTCAAAGTGGAGTTAATCGATTTATGCAGTGAACAGCTAAATTAATCAATCGATATTATGTGTATTATCGACCGATATTGACGGAATATCTTTATACATTTTCGTTTGTATATTCTAAATATCGTGCAATTCCAAATGTCATTTGAACTATCGGTTCAGTGTCATTTTGAAATGAGCAATCTCATATTGTATTGTAAGAAACACTTAGTCGTTCACCTGCCCGCCGGATGGCTTTTCACGAGAAAACGTTCTCTCGCGCGATTGGAAAGCGAATGGCCGACACGGATGATGGCCGAGGTCCGCTTAATTACCATTTTTTTATTATTTATTTGTTTTCGTATCGAAATGACAACATTTAACGGTGAATAATCTTCGGCGAAGCCCCCCCTCGATTCGGTGATTAAATATGCGTAGAATGTGTTACGTGGCGGTGACCGACGGTAGTGTAATACAATTATTATTTTGCAGATTGCGAAATGGAATTTTTTTTATTAATTTATTGAAATAGGACGTTGTGAGATTGTTTATCAATTTTTTTATCGAAGCGTTTTTTGTGGGAAAAATTTCCGTGTTGAAAATATAAGAATGAACATTCTTTTATATGATGGATAATATTTTTATGATATCGTAAATAGTTCAAGACTAACTACCGACTTTATAATTTCAATGAGTTTAGATAAATAAATAGATTCCAATAACAATAAACAAACAACGTTTGATGAATAAATGAATAGAAAACGTTCGACCGCTTGCTAGGGTTTGTTTACCGATTTTCATGGCATTTGAAAAAATTCTATAACCGACCTTTCCCATATTTAGTTTTATTCCAGTCGGTAAACATTGCAAGATAAATACCCGACACTTTCACCGACAGATATGTCACTCGAATATGTAGAAAAAAAAAAATACCAAGGTCTCAAACGACCGGTAGTCAGACATTTAACACAACCGATACTATCTCTGATTTATATGTCCTATACGAGATTATATTTTATGGCTTATCGCGAAAGAATTATCTAAATTCATAATCCGAGTCATATTTTTATTTTTATTAACCTGTTGTATTGTGATATATTGCTTTTTGTTAACTCATTAGGTGCGAGTTCTATTGTTTTGTATTTAATTAACGAAACGTGTTTTCGGCAATGCAAATAAATATTTTTTTCCAATTACCTTCGACCTTGAACATTAAAAAGTACTAAATTAGATAACTGTGTATAAATTAATAAAAGTTTATAGGTGCTATAAATTTTTAGATATTAATTTGTCGATTGTATAACGAATTGAATTTGAATTGAATTGAATTTGCTTCGTTAAATCAAACTTTTAAAGAATCTGATAGAAATATTTAAAAAAACATGGTTTTTTATTTGAGTTTTATAGTATTTAGGTTGTCACGTATTTTACGCACTCGTAACTCTACGTGAAAACGTTTTTCCAAGGATTTCGTAACACTGTAAAAATATTTTATGTCATTAAATAAGTTCTCTTTAATGCAACGGATCTAGCGTAAAATGAAATTACACAGCGGTAATGCGCATTTTTATTCCAAGCTGGATTTTATATCACTTGTGCAATTTTAATGCATGAAATGCCTCGAATACCAACAATAGAACACTCGAAAAAAGCTACTTTGTTGAAAAAGAACCGACGGATTGTTGCGCTCCAGACACTTTGACCTGTCACGTATTGCGTTTAGAAAACGTCGTCACGGAAAACGTTATATTCATTTTATACGTTTTAAGACAATGCAAAAAAATGTGTCATCGAAAGCTCAATTTGGAGTCTGTATGTGTTTTTACATGATCGTTCTCTTTGATGAAATCACTGAAATTCGACGACGGAAAAACGATTCGGGTGAATTATACGAATTGGAAGATTTCTCCGTTTTAATAAAATTGGATTTTGAACACGCACGTTTACGTTTTTTGTAAAGTTTTCGTTTTAGAAACTTGTTGATTTTCATAAAAAAGTGTCAAGAATTGTTAATATTTTGTGTACACTTTCCTTTTCTGAATTACGCAATTAAAATCCGACGTTATCTGTTCGTGAGATATGTCTAATAATAAGTGCGGTTATGTTTCGTAAAACAAATTATCTATATTGATATCGGGATTATTTATGTCTTACAATGATGCAAAGATCAATAAATAGATCAAGAACAATACTTGAATGAAAATGCCAGAGATCAACAATAACGTAAAAGAATCCATCTATTTATTATATTTATCACAGGAAACAGAGGATCACAGAGGATCTTTTGTGAAAAATTTAATTAAAACTTGAAAATTCTTTTAGTTCCATATGCAAAAAAAACTATTCACTCAATACAAATCTAAAAACATATTGCTAAATTTCAGTGATCAATATATTTGATAAAAATAAATTTTTAACCACATATGTATATTATTTATGAAACATAATATGACTTAGCAGGTTTCTCTTAAATGTTTTCATCATAGAAACAGATTCAAATTCGAATCCTGGATTCTGAATACACGTTTAATGTTTCAACATACTCGTAATTTAAACAACGATAGAAACATGTAAAACATACCGAAAGTTGAAAATTTACTTACTGAACGTACGAAAGTCGCTCAATTTGTACTTTCGTAAACATGCACGATCGTGTACACAGCTGTAGAGCAAATCAAACACGAGAACGAAACCAAACTTTAAAGATCGTAAATTTGCACACTTTCTCACTCTGCAAAATTACGCTTGATAACGGAAAACTGCGAATATCGTAACCTCGACCGATTGCAATTTTACCGAGCCTAACGACGGATCCGATCGTTTTTTCTTTTTAATTTGAGACATTTTCTTCCGTAGAATTTTCTAGTAAAAGTGCTCCACCTGTACGTTTGTCGGTTTTGCCGAACGTAATTTAAAAACGAGAACGAAATAAAAAAAATCGAGCGAAAGTATTTACGGGTCGATGCGCCCGATTGGTCAGACATAATTCCGAGACAAAACAATTATTGGTCATTGTCGACGGTTTTGCGTTTAATATAATTGGTATCGAGAACAGTTTTTTATTTGGGTACTTGTACAAACAAAGAGACAGGTCGTGGGATAAATTCGGATTTCAATCGAATCGATGCGAACGGTTTTCTATATGGATTTTTTGTGTACCGGATCATTATCTAGATCGATTTACAATCTGTAATATTATAAATTTTCATTGATAAATAATCGTTGTTATCAATTTTTTATGTATGTAATAAATATGAAACCGTTTATGCAAACATTTCATAGATCGTTTCATCAAATTAATATCGACATATCGGTTTAAATTTTGATCCGTATCGACGTCTTTGACATAATCGAAAGTTTCGTTTTCGAAACGATATTACTCTAAATATCAATCTTGTGTGTGCGTTTAGAAACTGGTCTGTATACTTTCATTTTTTCCAACTTGGACTTTATAATTTGCTTAGAACGCTTCAAGTGCATAAACGAACGAACGACCTTAACGTATGTCATTCGGTAAACTCCCTTCACATAGTTTTCGGTTTTTTCCGTTGGATATTGTTCATGTTGAAAATAATGATTATGCATCTAACTATTCTGAAGTTTGATCAGATGTTTACCTGGAAGAATTTCGTGCTTGAGAATTTTTTGCGCATTGGAATTATTGTTTGCTCAAATTTGATCGAAAAAAACATGTCGGATCATTGAAAATTAGATCTGCAGTCTTTTTTGATTTATTGATTAAATTACTGGTTTTATGAGTCATTCGATTGATGTTCCGAATTTCATTTAAAAATATGTTTATAAAAAAATCAATATTTGTTTTGTTTAAATAATAAAATAATATTATCATGTTTTTTGTTACTTATTTATTTTGCTTTTAGTGTCAATCAAAATGTATTTTTACAACAGTTCATTCATTTTATGCTGAATATTAACAATTCCTCATCATTAACACTATTATAAAGTGATATATGAATCATTAATAAACATATTTCGAACATAAATTGTGTCATATATTATTATTTTAATATAATAACAGCTGGTGTGAGTTTGTCAACGATGTTTTATTGTGTTGAAGAGACATTAATGTTGGATTAAATTAAAGCATGAAACCCACGACTGTTGAACAAAAAACGTCGAAGTAGGAACTAAACTGGTATTGAACGATATAATAATATTTTAAAACAATACAAAAACCAGAATCGCCTTTTGGTCACTTTTGATTGTCCTTGGATGTGACATGTGAACGGACATGGATACGTTGACATTCATATTTCAATGTTTTTTATTTGAAATCCAAGTGGGCTTAAATGTAGCATAAATGTATTATCCGATCTTGTTTATGAAGAAGATGTTTTACATATTTATTATAAGGAATGAATATGCCTTTTTATTTTCTTTTATGAATGGTTTCAGTTCGTAAATTAGCGATTTTGTAAAAATTTAAATTTTATGAATATTTAAAATTGAAAAAACTTTATTATTTCATATTGAAATTTGATTCTTTTTCTTTTGAAATTAATGATTCGTTTTGGTATTTTAAATTATTTTCACATCTTCTTCAATTTATAATTGGTACTTGTATTATACTTATTTCAATTTGACCACCCACAGAAATCTTTTATATAATATAATTGATATTCACTTTTAACCATCAAAAAGTAAGTACTTCAAACAATTCCATGAATATTAATTTTCAATACAACTTTCAATTTACTCAATGAAAAATATTTGCATATCAACGACACGCAAATACGAGAATACTTTAGAATTAAGACGAATCGAAACATGAATACATCACGCTTTTGTTCAACAGACTCATGCAGACAACAAACAAGAAAAATATGATTTAGCGATCAATATCTTCATAAATATTTTTCAACTACGTAGCGTGAAAAACCCATCTGAAGATCCGTTGCGATGCGAAACAACTTCAACTGCATTATGCATTCATTAATACATCACGGTTAAGCACCGCTACGTTGCATTTCAGAATAGTGCATGCTCACGTACAACATGAAATTACATAAATACAACCTTTTACGACATTTTCACATGGATCCGGACGATCTAGAACACGATGTTTTTGTCTCGATCACATACACGTGGGCGTTTTTATTAGTTACGTTCTGTATGTTTCAAGTGGAAGATGGCCCGATCTTTGCCATATATTTCATTTGATTCGATGATGAGGTCTTCGTGTATCCCGAAATATGAACGAGGCGTTTAAACGGCAATTTATTCTCTCGACCCACTTTAGAAATTAATTGAAACGAACGTGAGTCTGAAGGTGGCCGGGAAATTCAGCGTGACCGAATATTCCCGTTAAGAAAATTTGTGAATTAAACCAAGTTAGATTTTGATCTGAAATTTATGTATTTCAAAAGCGATAAGTCGGGTCACGACGCGTAAGAACAATAGAGTTGTATTTTGATTTTGCTCGTAATTAACAGGCGTAGGTGCTTCCGTTAAATCGGCTTTTCCGAAAATTAGTATGAAATTATTTGCTTGAGTGGTCGCTTTGTTTGTATATTTCTGTCTTAAAACTCATATAAGTTTTTTTTTATAGTGAAAGGTAGTAATTTTATTTAAATTAATTCAAAAATTTAGTTTGATATCAATATTTTTTATTTATTTAAACATTTTTCTTTATATTTTTTACATAATGATTACATAATATTACGTTTCAAAAAAAAATCCATATCGAAACAATATTATATTCAATTTTATTACTACAACGAAAAAATTTCCAATCACATCATCACAACACGTCATCATCATAACAACTGATGATCGAATCAACCCGTCCCATAAAACACGATCATCGGTCAAGGTTTGCCCATCGTAACAATAACGGCCTCTTCCCTAACTACCTTAAAATCCGTTTTTATAAAAAAATACCGTAAAGCGAATTTCCATCGTCATCAACACAATAGACGAACGAACGGTCACTTTATCCACTTATTAGCCTCACACACAAAATTTTAGGTAGTCACCGACTAGTTGGGCAGTCATTAAAACGTTTCGAACGAGTCAAGTGTGGCCAATGTTCATCGTGAGGCTATTGTCAGCCATACGTGAAAACCGCAAGCGCTATGACCGTGAACCAAATGATTCTTCTGTATATGTTTTTTTGCTTCTTTGTTCAATTACTGCTAATTGCCCTTGCGGACCGTTCTAGAGTCCCTTAGAGATCGTGATTTGCGATTGCTGATTTAAGGTGTTTACTAAATTGTGCCGTACTGATGGACGATCGCGATAGAGATCGTTTCAATTAAAGTTTTCAGTATCTTAATCTCACGGTTTGTGTTTTAATTGTAAATTCAGTTTGTATTCGTTCAATTGAAATGTAATTTGAATCGTAATCGTTTCTGTTTAGATTATTTCATACAACTGTGCTAAATGCGGACTGTTATCATTTGAAATCTATAAACGGTGAAATTTAATTCAATGTTGTTTATTAATTGACTTCAATCAATAGTAATGTGCTATAATTTTACTTATTTATGATTTAGATCAATTATTTCAATATAGAGTGTTATATAGGTCTCCTTAAAGCCTTAAAGTGGTGATGGGTTATGTTATTTGGAACATTTTAAACCAAACATACATACATTAGTCCAAAGTATACTTTTTGGGTTATTATTATTTAGATTTAAGAAAAAATTCAAAATCTCGCGCACTAATAATATCCAAATGAAAGGTAACATGACAGACAAATATTATTTTTGGAAGTATTATATTTTGGATGTATTTCTAATAGTTTTTTTTTAAATTTCCATTTAAAGATAAAATACATAATAAACAAACAAATAACATGACTCATCATCTCTTTAAAAATTTAAGGAGACCTTTGCAATACCCTATATGTAAGATTATATGATTATACAAACGATACAAATAGATAAAAAAATATCTAAGAACGGAAAATTGCAACAACACCCAAACAATAACGCAAGACATTTCAAACACCGCTGAAAAACACTCATTGCATTTGTTGATCCGCCAATTTGCGAAACGTCGTCCCCTTTGAATGTTACCGCTTCCTCGTCAATTAGCAAATCGTATCATAAAAAAGCCCAATTTTTTCAAAACTTTCACGCCACCATTTCACGTAACACGTACGAAACGTATTAACTCAGTTTCCCGAAAATCGTGACGGATTCACCTGCGATCTTCTCCACCGCGTTTCTTCTTAGCACGACCAGCGTGGTCCCACTTTTGGCAGCCGCTTTTCACGACTCCTCTGTTGTCGGTAGGCTTCGCTAATGGTGTCTATCGAATTATATGTGTAACATTCTGCGTGCTCGTGTCGAAAAAAGTTCGCACAACATTGGCAGGCGTCGGAAATTTCGCGCCGCATTAGTGCTGGGGTGAGGAGTGTGTTTTTTTGGCGTGAAAGATCTCTCACGTCACGCTCAGGAAATCAGGTCGATTTTTATGCTTTTTATACGGGGTCGTTAAATTTTGATAATCATCCTTTCAAATTATAATATGTTTTGATGAAATAGAAACAATGTGATGCAAATTTGCCGCTCGTGATGGTCGTATACGACTTTTTTGGCGTCGTGACTGTTAACGCGGATGAAAAAATGATCAAATGCCAACGCTGATCTCAAGTACGAAGTTGTCTCATTTATTTTTATGTATTTAAAAGTTGTAGTATCATATTTCGAGAATTCGTATTCGTAACTGTGTTTGTGATTTAATAAAATGCAATTATTTAATCGAGCGGTAATTATTGTGTGAATTTTTCAAGTACTATATTTAAAAATGGGTATGCTCTAGTACCGCAACTCTTATACATGTATATTTTCGATTATCATTGCCATTC
This sequence comes from Hydropsyche tenuis, assembly GCA_009617725.1. Lineage (NCBI taxonomy): Eukaryota > Metazoa > Arthropoda > Insecta > Trichoptera > Hydropsychidae > Hydropsyche > Hydropsyche tenuis. The sequence continues at coordinate 36,886 of VTON01000007.1, forward strand.
CATTACATTCATCAACATTGAGATGCCCGTCGATAATAACACATCAACAAATGTAAGATCTTTTCTCGTTTGCGATCTACGTTCATCACGTCAATCATCGAACGGATCGACAAAGACAGAACACTTCAACGAATTAATTATGCCAATTTCTTCATCTTCCAAAGTACACCATATGAAGAAAGTAATCGAACGCTTTTTTACACGACTGCAAAAACATATATTTCGATAAATAAAGCCCCACTTTCTTCTTCAACCTGATTTATTCCGGGCCGTACAAATGGGCGAAATATGATTTGATTTCGTGTAATTCAAACGTATCGGACGATCGGCCTTTGTGAACGTTTGCAATCATCATTAACCGACGACAGTCGTTTTTTGAATATTCTTTTGCTTGTTGATGCTGTATAAGCAAGTCGTGTTTGTGACAAATAAACGAAAGAAGTTTTCGTACATCACAAATTGATGGTTGTTCGTAAAAGATAACCATCATGTAGAAAGTTATATGAATCGAGTTCAATTATAATTTGCTCAGAAATCGGCTACGCAAGCGCATTTTGCATTTCCGTACAAGTTCGATAGCGTTTCGCCTCGTTATTCAGCATTAACTTCCTGCATAATAAACTTTTTATATTCAAATCTACCTTATAATTCACTTTTTTCCTAATTAAATAACTTTTCGACTGTTACGAAACATAAGATAAGATTCTTGTGAATTATACTTTGCGGAACTATGTTTCTAAAATACATTTCTGTTTTATAATTTTAATTAAGTCTTATACCGGAGTCACACATCTGACAGCTAGATCAAATTTAGCGGAACATCCGTATGATACAAACAAAATAATTGGTCAAATATATTCACGAAAATACAGAACGACTTAATACATAATAACATTTTAAATTCAAAGTAAAAGTTTACGCTTAATCGTGTAATATTATCTCGAAATTTCACGTTCCTCCTACATTTATTATGAGACATTATTACGAATTTCTCACTTGGTACATCACGCTTAATTTCGTACTTAACGCAGAATTAAATCTCTTTATACGTCTCCGAGCCTTCAAATTAGTTTAAATGCGACTTATACGAAAATTAGATGAAGCGTAATGAACTCATCAGTGCTAAAAATCTCACAATTTATATTATATTATAATCTTGTTTCAGATTCAGGGCGCGTGTGAACTCGACGCCGACAGCAGCCAGGCAAATCCAAAACATTTTTCGTTTGACATGGGAAGAAAAGAAAACTCTCGCGCCTCACACAAACACATGAATGAATCCAAGTGAAAACCCCTTTTCGTGGAATATGCAACGCTGGGAACAGAAAGCGACCTACACAATAGGCGATGCTGCTTAGTGACACGGCGTGATAATCGAGCCCCGACGAATAACATAAACAATCGATCTACAATCAGCAAACGATGATAGCACAGAAGGTGATCGTCCATCCGCCTCCCCCACTTCCGCTGAAAGTGAACCAGCGGAGCATCTCGTCCCCTCCAAACGGCCACGAGATGGATTCACCAGTAGATTGCCGCCAGACGGACAGTACCAACCCTGGCAGCGGCTGGACTACTAATGCCACGGTAGCCGTAACTGGTTCTAAACAGCAAACAGACTCGGGGTGCTGCTCATCTCGCTCTTCCTCAACGGTATTCGTAGCGGCACCGGCTGGGGGCACTACTGCTTCAACAGCACCGTTGACAACAGTTGTGCCCGCGCCGCGAAACGGCCACGTTGTAACGATCAGAATCAACCCGGACGAGTCTGTTAATCAAAAGACTACTTCGAAGGTGTCTCTGAATCAATCGGAGCCCATTAATACCATAAGCAAGTTTATCGTGAACATATGCGAGAGCGGAGAAGAGCAGCGCGACACGGCTGCTAGTCAAACGAACGTTCCTTGCGTTACGATAAGTGTCAAACCAGACGATAAGATGGTTCAAAAGACGGATAGTATTCTGAAGACGAACGGCGATATGGGTAGTCCTTACTTCTTTTGCAATACGCTCATGTCCAGTGGACAATGTTCGCCCAGCGATACGATGGATTCCGGAACTTGTAGTGATCTGGACGGAACTCCGCCCCCTCTTCCCAAGAAAAAATTGTCCAAAGCGAACGGATCTACGCATAAAAGGATAAGCGTTACTGTTATAGGCGGAGCAGCCGCCCACGGTAGAGGACCCAGTGTGGAGGCGGACTCTGAAGACAGTGAGAGCAACATATCATGCGATTCTTTGAACAGCAGTGATCTGAGCACCGCCAGTATACACGAGGACGTGTCGGCTTTCGCACAGAATCAAGCCACAATAAAGGACTCGATACCCAAAGCACCAAAAATGCCGACACTCCTAGACGGTAAACAGTCTGCTGGACTTCCTATGGGTTTGCTTCAAGATATACGAGAAAGATCTGCAAAATTGTCAACTGTTCCCGTCCAAGAAGATACGAAAACATCATGGGCTGAATTAGGAAAAATTGTAGAAACAAAGAGCGAAACGATTGTAAAAATCGATGATAAATTGACTTCATTCAAGTTAGTATCTCAAGTAAACGGCGATAACAAAAAATCGACTGCTCCTATTATTGTCGATGTTACCCCAGTACAGCTGAAAAGTGTGTCCATAGTAAACGAAAGTACTTACGAAGACAGAAAAATGCTGCAGGAAAAAATCAAACAAGACAAACTGTACACGTGCAATTATTCATACGATACGGACAAATATTACAATTTCCATTTGAACGAAAACGTTTTCGAAAACGAAGCAAATGACACTAAAAACAAGAGGAACAGTGTATCTTCAGCAAACGGTGGCACCGGGAACGGTTCCAGTGACAGTGATTTCTTTGAGGACGACAACGGCGAGTACTTTGCCGGCTTCAAGGACTTCAAGAACGAAGACACACCCTCGACCATCAGGAGCGCCAAAGGCACCATCCGAGGAGTCAAGAACAGGGTTAGGGCCGGGATAGCGACCTTCCTGCAAATGCAGAACACTTCAGCCAAGGTGAGCACAAGCACGATTATCTCCCACAATCCGTTATCCGACAGACGCTTTTCGTTGCGATGGTGAATTAACGCGAGCTCGCGTTTCGCGGTTACCGTTAATTCTGTGCCGTTCGATCTCGAATGTTTGCTTGTTGTTGGCGTCGACCTTTCGACGGTAGCTTCTGTTCTTGCAAAGTGTTTTCGTTGTTGTCGATGCTAGAAATCGACGGGAAATGGATGATGCATCGAAAAAGTATTAACGAGCCGTAGAAACGTGGTGAGCTTCTCTCATCTTCGGTAAAAGCGCACGTAATTCGAAGGCGATGAAAGTACATAAATTCTTGTAATGTAATGAGTAATCGAGTCTATTCGCTTTTCACTCCCCTCGTTATTATTTTATTTTTACGCCATATCATGGTTTTGTTATGTAACTCGTCTTAGAGCGACTTTTCTGCATTCTAACAATCAATTACATTGGAGAAAGACATCGCACATACTCATTGCCTAATTGAGTATACATTTTAATGAATCAACGTATTTAGTGGTTCTTTATTTGAAATTCAATTTAATTGCACGATTTTGAGTAATATAAATCAAATATGTGGTGAACAGGCAAAATAAAATAATTATTGCTTAAATCCAATTAAGGAATAAACACCTTAAAAGCAAGAAAATGCGCAACTGCATTCGCACAGACGTAATTAGCAGAAAGATTTTTCGAAATCGAACAATTCTTTTGAACAGTTATTCAATTTTATAACCACCGAATAAAACTTCATCGAGTGCAATGTACAAAAAAGAGATTAATTTTAAATTCATAATTAAAAATGTACATGTTATATCACACATTACGTGTTTGCTCAGCGCGTAACACTCTACTTGTTCGTTACACCAAGAAGAGTTCACACTTTGGTGATTATTTGGGACGTTAAACTATTGCCAATTTGAATATGATAATTCAAATTTATCTAAAAATGATTCTCCCCTTTTATTAATCTTAATTTTAATTGCACTATTTCAATTACAAAATTTTTAACAAAATTGTGCTATGAATAACTACAGTTACTACTTTTATCTCGTTCACGTTTAAGTTAATTTACATATTACAATTACAGTTATCACTTAAATATGATCCAAATCAGTACACATTCGAATTAACGAATTATTTCATAACGGTACCCAGCGTACGATTTGTTAATATGATTTTTTGTTTGTATGATACTCACCTACGATAATGTCGAGAAAGTTTTGGCTACATTCATATGTGAACTATGTTTAAATGTTATGTTATACAAGCAATGCATCGCTAATGTTTTAATGATAAATATAAGCACACTTTCGAGTCTTTAACGATCATCGATGGAAATGAAAATTTGATTGAACGCTAAAAAAAAATCAATAGAAAAAGCTAAGTGAAAATGTCGTAAAAGAAACTTTTTCTTTTGTCACTTTTAAAAATCGAGGAAAAATTAGATGCGCTACTAATTTGGCGTAAATACCAATTTACTTCTTTGACTGAAATTTTTCCGTAGTTTTCGGTACTGAACGCGGATATTTTCAAAATTTCCGCATTCATAAATTCGGTTCTTATTTTGCGTTTATATGCACTTTTGAAATTCCGTTAACTTTAACAAATTGATGCATTATGCAATGCTTATAATTGCAGAACATGTACTCCTTTCGCTAACTTGTATTTCTTTGTTTACACACACGCTAGTCACAATCGGACGATAATTATGACGAGGATTATGAATGTTGCAAAAAAAATCAAAACACGACATCGCTAATTAAACCAACATTAATCCGAATATTCGATATCGAAACGTCAAAATTTCTAACACGCATGCATAATGTCTTAGAAAAAATTGCATATTGCAATGTAATAAATATGATTTTGATAGGACCGGTGACCTTTGAGTGTGGCAAAATACCACATCATACGGCTTAACGGACTCATTATATTATATTGTGTATTAAAAGACCGAGAGATGCAAATATCTAGTACAAGGTCGACAGCTTTGTTCGCATATTGCCCACTCGTTGTGTTATATATCGATATTTAAGAGTTGGAACATTGAAAAAATTTCTTTCAAGGATGTATTTTGTATCTAATAATTAATTATATACTGCTAATTTCGATTTTTTTTTCACTGGCGCGCTTTTTTCGAATGAGCGTCGACAATATTTCAATAGTTTTATTGAACGTGGACCACGCCTCTTGACAGTTGTATTTAAGATGTAATAGTGTTATGTAGGAATTTGTGTCCGTTCTTCTATCGATGAATATTTATTGAGCTATTACATCATAAGTGATTTATTTAATATTCGATTAAATATCGGTTGAGATTAGAAATTTATTGATCATGAAACAGTTTACCGACATGATATATTGATAATGAAAGGCTGTTCGTTTAAAAACCAAATTAAAGTGTTAATTTTTCTATATTCGATTTGATTTATTAATTGTTACATAATTAATAGTTTTTTATAATATACACAAAATTATAATGAACTTAACTATCGTGAATCTGATATTATTAATGATGTTGTTTAAGTATGACACTATTGACTTCCTCATGGTTTCATATAGAAAATATGATATATGACCACGTTTTCATACATCCCACTTTCGATACCGCATTTATGGATTAAAAAATGTCTATTTAAATCAATTTAGAAAGCTTTATCAATATTCAGACAAAAACATTAACATTTCGAGGTCGAGCGTATCATTGACATTATTCCGTTCAATTACGCTTTATTTAAATTGCGAATGTTTTTTTTCGCTTTTGAATAAAAATCAAATGACAATCACGCGGCATTCGAACGACGCATATTTACAGAAACGTAGGAAGGAAGTCTTTTTATTTTTAACGTTCTACTCGACGTATCCGTCTGTCATATAATATTTTTATCAGTATCCTCATTACGAATGCGCGGCGAATCTGGCGTACCAAAACGCCTACGGAATCCATAACAAGCGGACACGTTTCGTAACATTTTAATTTACAAAACAAGCAATATCGAGCACTTTGTTCAGCGATTGACAATCAGTTCCACTATTCAAAACGACATTTAAAATTCTTTAGAAACGATACTTCTGTCGATTCAATGACTTGGTAATAGTTTTTGCGAAACTTCAAACATAATTTTCAATTCTAGACAATTTTTTAGTTCGAAAAAGTTTATTTACCTCGGATTTAATTGATTTCGAATGCAGTGTAGACGTTGAACGAGGAAAGTCGCGTACACAGGTTTGACTGCATTAGAACATGTCCGAGTCTAGGATTGTAGATCGCGTCCTACAAACGCAGCAAAAATCGCTCGGCAGAATTGGAATTTCAGGTGAGTACTGCTAATGGTCCAAGACTGTCGAGTCTGCTAGACGTCAAACTAAATTATATACGGCGAATTGTTTTTCTCGTCGCTTTTTTGTTAACTAGCACGTGTATGATCGTATGAAGCAAAACGAATCAAATCGTCGAAAAGTCGTTAAGACATCTTTTTTACGTTTTTTTTGTCTCGAAACTTGTTCTGCTGCAAAATTGTTAGTCGATCTATTCATTTATTTCAATCTTATTTGAACGCGATCAAAAATCAAAAGACTTCTTCAACTCAATCATAATACAATAGACGTCAAATAAACAAGTCATCGATTACAATACAATACGCGTCGATCCTAGAATGCACTTTCTCAATTATTTCGTGACACTTACCGTCTCTTGATCAAAAATGCATTCCGCATGCGTTCAATATACGTCGGTCGGTAATAATAATAAAAAAAAACTGGACGAAGACGAACCGCTGTCGTCTGAGACGTTGACAAGGTGGGAAGCAGTCGCGGCCAGTTCCTGCAAATCGGTGCAAGCGGGTCAGTAATGTGTGACGATATTGGTCACGTGACCAATATGGTACCGCAGCTTTGTTGGTCACGTGCAATGCATTTCCGGTGTGACTTGTGTCGTTTCCGGGCCAAATTGAGGGGGCTTCTTGGAGAAAATGCACTTTTGTTGTTCGCGGTCGAAAGTGGTAGCTTTCGGTGAAATTGCTTGTTTGGCCTCTTGGTTGAGAATCAAGTGTGATACTTGCCAAAAATTTGTTCAGAATTGTTTGTAGTGGCGTGTTTTATTTCCGGACCAGTTTGATGTACTTTTGTTATGTTTAATCAAAAATAATAGTTATAGTGAAATTAGGTTTTGATTTTTATATCGGAAAGTTTGTGTTTCTTGGATTTTTTTGTCGAATGCATCGTAGATATTTATTTTAATAACATTGATGCGTGTTTCAGTAATAATTGCGGGGTCAAGTTATTAGCGATTTCTAATTTTCGCTCATTGAAATCACATTATTATATAGACTTTCCCAAAATCACTAATTGTGTTAATTAAATTTGATCTCGATATTTGATACCTGCATTGCCGAATTTGGTCCACAAAGTTCAATAAAAATAATTTTATATCAATTATTAATAAAAATAATAACATTTATGCATTGAAAAATTCATTTGGAATATTTTAGATTAATTTATGACTCATGGAAATGATATTTATCATTCCATGCCTCTCTAAGCATTGACAAAACCGCTTATTTTGACCGTCAGGTTTCATGTCTATCCGCTCGTCGAGCTTCCAACTAAAACTAAGTAGACTAATCGTGTGGTGCACAATTACATCGTTCCAAAAGACGTAACACAAAGTACGTTCAACGATAGCACAGCAGATTTTTCATTGATATTGCTGTGTACGTGTATGCGAGCCGGCGTTTTCTATGTAAAACCGTGTCACGCGGTCGATTTCGACCTACTCCTACATTATACAGATTGTCCCGAAAGTAATCGCTCGTTTTGTACGTAAATATGCTAAATTTTCGACAAATGACTCAATTGAAATATCATTTGCATGTTATGCTTGTTAAATGCCTTTTTGTATTTTGGGTTAACGTGTCATGAATTGATCGATGAAATCATTCGATGTCATTATTGTCTCCGAATACTTTCATGGTGATGTTTATTATGATAATTTGATGGATGATTTAGTCTTGTCGTAGTTAATAAATAGATAAAAGCTTTTCATTAGAAACTGTTAAGATATTTATATTTTTGAATTAAATAAATAAATCTTCTAAACTGTTTACGGCATTATAAAAGACTTTTTTCATGTTTGTTAATGATTATTTTATTATTATTATTTTTATTTTTTTATTAGTGAAATATATTTTTGGACACTCTTTATTATTAAAACTGCTACTCCTATTATGTAGCAAAAGCACCTCGACTGAAATTATCGAAGCAAAACCTCTAAATCATCGCGGCGTTGCGATTTAATTGCCGGGCGAAATTGTGACCAAGATTGGCTCCGATTATAGGAGTAATGTTGGGTAACGAAATTCGTTGCATCGTTTAAGTTATTATATTGTTGTATCGCAACATTGATTCTTATTATTCTTAATTAGTTACCAAGGTTATATCGATGCGATTCGACACGTTAATAATTGTAATTGCACGTTACTATATATCGATATAGTTATTAGTAATGCAATCCTGTTGCAGATTCTTCACATATTTTTATTCAATTCTTCAATGAACACGCCAATAATTTTATTTTATTGATTGAAATCTTATAAAACGTGTTCTATATAATTAATTTTAATTTTATCCAGTGTTATAGTAACCGTAATTTTTTTGTGAAGAATTATTTCTGTTTCATATAATATTATATAAGGAAATCTTATTGCATTGTTTTTTTTTCCAAATTGAGTTATATGTATTATAATTTTTACACGTTATTTAATAAATCATTAATTTCAAATACGAATAAACTATAAAAAATTTTTTTAGATCCGCATTTATTTTTGTCGGAAAGTGAAATTCTTTTGGCTGTTGTAAATGTGTGCAATAAACATTGCAATAATAAAAACATTACACACCCGAAAATTAATTTTTTGTTGTTTCTTTTCGTATATGAAACACAATAACGGAACTTGAACAGGTAATTTTCGAGTGAATCAGAAACTAATTGGCATTGTTAATTATAATACAAAAAAATATGAATGTGTTGAGAAGTATTTCAAATAATAATATAATAGGTGCTAAAAAGATCTACCGTTACTATAATTTGTTTGATTTTTTTTATATAAAATCACTTTCTAGTGATGCGACTAATTGGACTATCGAGTACCGTTGACATTTGATTTTATTTTCAATCGCGAATCTAATTGCATAACGTTGAATTCTTACATAAGTAAACTGATTTTGAATTGGATTTCAAATTAAAAAAAGTAAAAGCTCTTTTATCAAAATTTTCGAAAAAGTATTTTCAACTTCATATCAAATAAGACGATTCATTATACCACATTTACTTTGCTAAACATAATTAAATTTGCAGAAACAACGTGGCAAATATTGATTGCAGATAATACTAATGATCTTGAACGTTACATTCATACGCTTTCGTAACGCTAATTGACTAGTGTGAAAAATCGCAACAGTCATAGAATATAACGAGCATTATTACGATTTCGTACATTTTCCCTGACATTTGCCTCGTTTTGTTTTCCCACATTGAGCACGGTCGCGAATGCACCAGATGCACGAGGAAGAGAAAATTTCATTAAAGATCAAACGGAACCCTTTCATGGAAACTTTTTCATGCGACAAATCAAACAATGGACCGATTGTTCGCATTTTCAAGATCTCGCATCGAACGTGGAACAAATTAGAAGTGTTAAACGCGTGGCCTGCGTACGACCTTCTTCGACATTTCAACAACATTTTAACGCTTCGAGGCGTTCATTTTTCTTGTAAACAATGGCGGATTCGCTTCGGCGTCCTTCGCATTCCGACGTGGTCGATTCTTTCGACGATTCACCAGTCACCGATGAGATGGACGAAGATTCATCCACCTGTCGTCGTCGAAATCGTTAATGACTACATTCGATCGTGTTCGATCGATCCGATGATGAAATCGCACTGAGACACGCGATAGTGCGATTTGCCTTCACCGCGTCGGCTGTTTATGTTTATGATATTTATTAAAAAAAATCGAAACTGCGCAAATGTTTTTACGTCGCAGTGATTGTCACGCGAGTTATTCGTTGAAAATATGAAAATCGATAGCGATCTTGAGGCTGTTGAGAACTTATTGCTCGGGTCTCGAACATTCGGCGAGATCAAATGGGCCGGCGAAAAAGTTTAAAAATTTGTTTAACCCACTTTCACTCGGGTTCGGCAAGTTTGACAGGCCAGTCAATACGAGTTGCATTCACGCATGCTCTTTGAGGTGCACAACAGGTTAATGCATTTTGTAAAATAACTAATTATTCAATTTAAGCCGATAGTATAAGGTTGATTAACTGAATGTACCTCGATAAAATATTTAATTATTTTTTGGTATATAATAAAAGTTAATGGTATACGAGTATTTGTTGAACTTAAAAATAATTTTATACATTTACTTTTTTTTACAAATATTTGTTAAATAAACAGAGAGTTGATTAAAATAATTTTATTTTCGAAATCGAATGCAACACTTTCCATTCATATATATTATACGTTTCTGTTGGACCACCGACCGACCAAAAAGTAATATCACTTTATTCACGTCATATTAGAAATGTTCAATATCAGATTTATAACCGCTGTAATATTTTACAAAATTACATGCATTTTGCGATGAAAAATTGCGCATGCAGTGGATACATTGTATCGAACCGGTCCGCATAATATAAAAAGCCCTTTGGTGAAATGACTATCTTCAAAACCCGTGTAATTCATCTTTCCACAAAAAGCAGATAAGAGAGGAGCGAGAGAAAGACAGTTCATTAAGCGAAAAATGCGAAATTGGAAAAGCTGAGGGTGAAAATCTCAATGGAAAATCTCGAGGTTTTTCTCAGGCGTGCGAAAGTCGCGTTCTCAGATAGTATCGAGCGATTTCGTTCGCTTACTTTGTTCGAGGTTCTGTTTAATTGTGTGTTTTTTGTTCATTTAGCTACTAGTGCGGTATGCTTGCGAAAGAATGTGAAGAGGTTTTCGTTTTGAAAAATGACGGAAGAATGGCATTGTCTTTGTCGGCGTATTTGCTATTCGTTATTGTTCATAATATCTTATTCAAGCTTGTTATTTTTTTCTACATACGATGGCGCAAAAACTATGTAATATCTTGTTTGATTGTTAATTATTCATTTAAAGTAAATAATTTCAGGACTGAAATAAATAGAATTTGAGTAATTTTCTTTTTTTTAGAAACAGAAAGTTCTGTGAAAGTTGACTCTTTTTCAAAATTAATATTGAATTCGTGTAATACACTAAACGTATTTACAATACGTTTAATTAAACGTGTAAAACGTGTCAATACTTGAGTCAGATTATTTTCACATGTTGTTTTCAATTGCTTATACAACTTTTGAATCATAAAAGGACACGACAATTTAAAGAAACCACTCAAAGAACAAACAGTGACGTGATGGAATATTTTCCACATTCGAATCATCTAACAAAAATGCTTCACACGAACAATGACCACATCGTCCGAAAATCGTATTAAAGCATAAATTTGAATATTAAAACAATTCTTATTTCGTGTATAGCATATTGCATCAAAAATTGACTCCATCTAATAATACGCGTACCAAAATAAATTGCCAATTTTTACAATCAAACGAGTTTCTCATGGCTTTAATTGCACTTTGACGTAATTTTTTTTCTGAATCGTCTTTGCAACATATGCTATTAGTTTCAATCGACTTTATGTACGCAATCTTATGCGAATTATCGAATAATAATTAAACGGACCGTCGCTTTCTTCGGCCATTATACGAAAAAACGAAGCCGAGATCGGACCGTTCTGATAGCGAAAAATATAATAATTTTTCACGGAGAAAAGATGCATTTACTTTTATTTCGCATTATTTATTATTGCATTCAGGGTCGTCGTTTATCAGTTGTGCCATTTAAAAGGCTTTTAGCAAACCGCAATAAATTTTCTCAGTCGTAAACGATTTTCATCTTTAGAATGAAGCGATCGTGTGTCGTTTGTTTTCTCCATAAAAACGATTGTTTGATAAAACCGCAGATTGTAAAAAAAAATGTCAAATATTATGATTATGGGTGAATTTTCTTTCGTTTTTCCGTCGTTGTTTTAAATGGAAAGTTTGCGGTTGCTTTCAGTACAAGCAAATACGTTTTTTACAATTTAAAAAATTATTGGTTTCTAAATGGATATCTCAGATACAGGTTTCTATTTTTTTTAATGCATATTTTTGTTTATGCGATTCGACATTTTACACGTCACATGTACGCAATCGTGATATATTTTATACGTAATATATTTTCGTGTCGAATTTTTTCCATACGATTTTTTTGTGTCAAGGCTTCTAAGGTTATTTTTTGCAGAAACCAGTTTCGCATTGTTTCAAATTTTCTTCACGTTAAAACATCGTCGAAAATAGATCGTTTCTAGTGTCGCGCAGGTTGTTAGGAATTAACAATATTTCAAAACATTTCCTTATTATATGCTGCATTGTCCTTTACCACTGTCATTTGCGATAATAACATTTAATAAATTCAAACGCAACCTCGATAAATAATTTCAAAACGACATTTTTCGATACATCGCGTGTCGAATCAATGCGGGAACCTTAGAATCAATTTGAATAAATCAACAACGCATTATTGAATACCACCCAAGTGAAAGTGTGCATATTAAAAAAAATTAAATCGATTTCGTAATTATCCGAACGATCAACCGACAATGAAAACGTTCACAATCGATCCATCGATTGATTGGAATCCCATCGTCGTTCGACCTCAACTTCAACAATTAACATCGACGACAATGGCGATAATGATGGGCGAAAACGAATGGATACTCCTCGTGTATAAAAAGCCGTATTATAACTACACGCACCCATCATTGCTACGATTTGAATGGCAGAGGCAAAAAGCGACTCGCATCGACGAATTCGACTTGTGTAAATCGACTTCGATGATAATAAAATAGACATGCGATTCGAAATCGACACGAAATTATGCACGCCTTCGCCGCAAGACAAGAAGTTAAATTATCATGTTGAAAAAAAAATGACAATAAACTCTTTGACCCCTGGCGAGTCTTTGAACTCGGAACGTCGTTTCGTCTTCCGATTGAGTGTTTCTCGTTAAAAATTCAATTATAATACTGCGTGTGTATATTTTTAATTTGAATATGTAACTAGATTCGCCCACTGGGTGTCGACGTTTTCTTTTATTCAAAAACCTACGTGTTTCGGTTGTCTGAACTTTACGCCAAATACGTGGGATGTTTTAAATCAACAAACTAAAAGGATACGACGATCTCCATTCGGTCACTTTTTATTTATAAATCGTTCGACTTTAATTCGATGCGCGTATAATTTAATTGATGGATAAAATTTAACATAATTGGCGGTTTTATGCATTTTCCGTTTTTCAAGTCAATTAGATCCATATTAACATTTATTTATGTGGTTTGAAATGTATTTTTTTTCAACAAAAATGTCGAACATGTTTATATGGCAATAAAACAAAATTGCGTGTATTTTCCTTTGAATGTTTAAAATAACTGTTGATTCAATCGTACCACAGTAATCAAACATCATAGTCCCATTCATCTTGTTCTGTTAAAAAATTAAGATATATAATATATTATATTGAATGTAATATCATATTGCATATCGTGCGAACGTATTGCGATACCGTGTTTGTTTCGCCGACAATGGCTCTATCGTTCAGATAACACGCGACCATTTCGCACACTTTCTACCTTTTTTACTTTAGTTTTTTTCAACACCTTACCACTGTGGATTTTTAAGAAATTTTCCCATCGCCGACGAAATTAGTCGCCGAAAATGCATTGAAATGACAGCCGAAACGATCGCGGTTCGTTAAGATCGCTCTTCTTTTGCTGCTAATTTGGTAATTGATCACGGAAAATAGTCGACAATTTCACTTTTGGTTTGTCGCTCTCAATTATTTTTTGTGTGAAATAATTGATCAATTCTATGAAAATTTTGCGTTTATAAATAACGCTAGATTTCTCTATTTTATTTTTAGAGTTTTTTCGAAATATTTCGTTTCGAATAAATCAAAATTACATATACAAACAAAACGATTATTATTATAATGGTTAATTCCTTCGCGCCAAAATTCAATTAAACCGTGTAAATTCAATTATGATCATAATCTTCAACAAACATAATAAATTATAATACATGACCAAAAACAATACCCGTTGACCTTTCACAGCGATTGCAGGACATTGTCCTTCCAATGTTGTTAAAACAATACATATTCACAAGGAAGAAATTAATAAATAACAAAAACAATACATTTATCATAATATCGCCAAAGCAAACAACCATGAACATTACATCAATTATTTTCATATTATGCAGGATGGTTCAAAGGTCTAGGATAAGCCTCAAAGATCATGTTATTTGGAACATTTTAAACCAAACATACCATAGTCCAAAGTATAATAGTTTAAGAGTTATTATTTTACTTTTTATTTTTAAGAAAAAATTCAAAATATCACACTTGCACACTAATAATTCTCAAATGAAAGATAATATGGCAGATAATTTTTTTTTTTCATTTACTATGTATTTAATGCGTTAATAGGAATTCAAAAATCTATATCAACTAAAAACTATTAGAAATACATGATTAGTTATTAAAAAAATTATTGAAGTAAAGAGAGACTAGGGTTTTTTGATATTTCTTGTTTAAAAAAAAAAAAACGAAACCCAAAGTTTTCAAACATTTTTAAAAACATCTCTATTTAAGGATTTTCCAAGACCTTTGGATCACCTCGTATATTTAAAATTTAATAGATATTCCGATCTCAATCGACACCTAACATTTTCGTACATCTAAAATCCGATGCAAATTCCCTCATATTACATAACACATCGGCGCAAACTAGCCCCACCGTTAAACCATCGCTTTTCACATTCCAACGCGTCAACCATGTCCACACGACACGCGATAAGAACCTATCGCTTTCGAGAATCCGATCGAATCTCAGGACTGCGATCAGGAAACGTCAACCAGAAGAAAAGCCAACACTCAACAGTTGCAAAAATCGCGAAACGATGCATTATGCAGAGCCTGCGGAGTGCAATCTCGTTCGACCTTGCCGCGCCGAACTACCAGTTAGTAGCGGTAAAAACCAGACTGTTTTTCTCTTTATGTTATTTTGTTTTATGGTCGTGTATTTA
The DNA here is from genome assembly GCA_009617725.1 of Hydropsyche tenuis. Classification (NCBI taxonomy): domain Eukaryota; kingdom Metazoa; phylum Arthropoda; class Insecta; order Trichoptera; family Hydropsychidae; genus Hydropsyche; species Hydropsyche tenuis. The sequence continues at coordinate 52,107 of VTON01000007.1, forward strand.
CGCGGAGGCCTCTCATTTGCATGTATTCCGATGGACTAATCGGCCCGGTAGATAACAATAAATCAATGGATATAAATTAGTGAAAAAAGGCGGCGCCGAAAAACGGCACCGTTAAGCGAATCTGGGTTTATCTCGAAGACCCGTTCGATTCGCGATCCACTAAAGTTGATCGATCGTGCTATAAAGCTAAATGCGAGATTAAGTGTGTTTTTGTGTGATTTTTGATATATGTAAATTAGCTGTGTTGCATTTATGATGTAGTATCTTGTATAGAGTTTCTGACTTATTAATTTTTTATAAAAGATACAGTTAAATATTTAAAATGTTAATTAATTAAAAAGAATTCTTTGTTTTTTATTTATACTAAAATTAATTTTAGATATGAATAATTCACCTTTCTAAAAGATTAATCAAAAGTCCTAAATAGCTCAATACCATGAAGCTCAACGTATGCATGAACAAAACACAGGTTTTTCTTTACAAAAAAATCAACATCTAACTATTCAACAACATTCTTATCACCAATATACCATAATGATTATTCTTATTTTATTACCACCAAATAATATAATCCGTTTCAATAAAAAAAAAAAAATTTCAACGACCATTAATGAACATATTTACATATCTGAAAAGACAATCAACGTATTTTATCACATCCTATCTCGCACCTTATAATTGCCCAATTTTTCAACCGACCCTAATTATCACCGCCGTTTCGAAGCCTTCAAATAATCCGATCGTTATCAGCCGAAATCCAAAACGGATTGAAAAATCGCCATCGTATCGGCAGTCATCTTCGACTTCCGCAGGCGGCAATCGGAATTTCTTACTGCTATCCGAAAACTGGTTCCAATGATGTAATTCATCGACCATTGCCGAGGAAGGTTTGCATAATCGGCCTCTAATGGCCTATCGGTCCCCAACAACCACTAAATAAGTATAACGCGTTTTAACGAGCCGTTATGCGTGCTTAGTTAACGCCGACAGTGCGCTGTTATAATTGACGAGATACCCCCTGAATGTGTAGTTGTCCAGAACTGGATTTGTTCGTATTAAAATTCCGATGCTATTCAATTTATAAATTAAATTTCGAATACTGTTTTTTTTTTTAAATATAAATATAAATATTTATTTTGTAAACGATACTTTCACTCCGTTATTGGAAATTTTCATAAATTTGGTTGTTTTCAAAAGTATCGGTTTTCCGTTGACCTATTTGAGCGAAGAATTTCGATTTCTTTAAATATTGAATTATTATTTGACTTTTTTTTTAATTGAAAATTTATACTGTAACTAATGAATAGAAAAATCGAGATTTTTGTCTCGTACATTGTTTATGATCCAATGAGTTTCGTAACACGAAACAGGTCTTATGATACGCACCGAAAACGGGTATAAACGACCACGATATACATAAATGATAGTTAAATAAAAATCGAATGTAAAAAATGATATTTAAAATTGTATTTTCTTACTACAAAGCGGAAAATATGGTTTTCTTCCATGTGAAATTTTCACAGTATACTTTCACCGAAGATACGTTTACACAATAAGTGCGTACGTTTATTTTTAATGAATTGACAATGAATAATAAACATCAAACGATACGATTTATGGCGTTGTGAACGAATACGTTTTTCTTAAAAAAACCAAATGGATTTCTAAAGATAAAATAAAACTGAGCATCTTCTTATTATTCAAACGTCTTGTTTTAACCATATTCTATTTTCTGTTTGACTTTTACATTGAAAATTTAATGTCCATATAAAGTTGAAGTTTCTCATTCTGCTTATTCATAAATATACTGAACTCTCAACTTGAATTTTAACAACTTTCGATTACCAAACCATAGAAAAATATTGAAAGATCACACAGCACAGTTCAAAAACCTTTCCGCTTGCGATATTTACATTATCCAATGGTCGACTATAAATATCATCGGACGCATTTCACGTGCACTTCACAACCGTTGAACAATTTCGAAAATTACCCAGGAAGGTTTCGCCTCGTCGTTTAACGGAAGATGCATCGTGACAGCGTCTAGTTTGTGACTTTCACCCAACTTCCAGGAAACTCTCCACGACGATGGATGGTGAGCCTTGTCGACGGGACCCACATAAATAACGATGGCTATGCGACAAATTCATGTGTGTGTTTTTACCATTCGAAAAAAAATGTAATCGTTGACGATTTCCACCCATTATCGTGTCGCATGGTTGGCTTTCTCGAGCGTTTAACTTGTGGACTTTGATGCGACATGCAAATTGCGACCATTTTGAATTATGTATGGTGCGGGGAAATGGATATGGTGATTTTCGTTATTATGAAAATCGACATGTGTGCGATTTGTCGGTTTTCGAATGAGGCTTTTTTGTTTTAGAGAGTGTGACTGTCGTTAATATCAATGTCATCTAAAGTTCAATCTTGGAATTGCGTCTCGAGTTAACGGAGCGTTCTTTGGAATATGATTTATCTTATTTACTGACCATGTTGTATATCTTTTGAGTCGGGTGATCCATGGGAACCGATGCGTATAATATATTATATGAATTTCAAAATATATTTAAACAAAGTAGTGTTTTTTAAGAAAAATAAATTATAGTCTCACTGAATAAATGCATAAGATGCACTAAATAACTATTGAAGTATGCAACATCAAATTTATTTAAAATAAAATTATATTTTACCAAAAAAAATTCTCTCTCACATTTTCGCTTGTTTATATCTCAATTTCGTATTTCTTTTTCATACGAAAAAATATTTACGTATTTTTAACAATGCTAATATATATCCGATTGTAATTTTATCATATTGTGTGAAAGCTTTCGTGGATCGAGCGAATTATTACAATCTCGTTCATCAAAGGCGATTTTCTCTGTTGATGCGCTTACGATTTTCATTTGTACCATTGTTGTGGATCAACGATTCCGTTTTCTCTCTCTATGCTTCGAATTTCTCTTTCGTTAATTGCAAAATAATATAATAAATCTGCGAGAGGAGAAGAAAAGCATACAGTTTTGCGATTGGTTACGAAATCGATCAATTATCGAGTTATCGAGGTGCGTTAACCGAACACGCGTGCTTGCTATTTTGTAATATGAACACACTCGAGTCTTTTTTTTAGAATTAGTCAAAGCAGTTTGTATACTATTATATGTATATCGAAATAAATTTGATAAAAAAATCAAAGTACCAAACATGCGTGTTATTAGTGAAATTTCTTTGAATAGTTCTATGAAAAATTCGGTTGATTTATATTATACAGAATCGCAATGTATAATATATTATTATACTATATCATACCACGATTTCGGTACATTTGTGTTCTATTATATTATATATCGTATTATGTTTTTTTATAATGTACACTAATTTTATTAAATGCTCAGGTTAAATGCACATTTATTTATATAATGCACGTTTAAATTTTCTTCTTAAATATGTAATGAGTTATAATTGAAAAATACTACTTGTAACTGCAAAATGAGGAAGTGAAATTTGCAACGGGTCAGTCATAAAATTTATTTATCTTTCAATATGTATTTATAAACACTAAAAAGGAATTGAAAGTAAAATGATTTCTAACATTTTCAAACATTTGATTGATTTATATAGGCGAAAACGTGAAAACACCACGTTTTACTTCGGCTTTGCAATCTAAACGAATTGCAGATCAAAATTTATTGTTTTCGCATAGTTCAATACGAAGACGTTTGATTTATGAAAATCGCGAAATCGCTCAGACATTATCCGAGTCGATAACGCGTAACGCAATCCAATCGCACGAAAGAATTTTCACTTCGCTCGGAAAAAATCGCCTTCGGTGCGAAATAAACGGACCTATAATGGAGTTGCGAAACGGACCGCGGTTGATCCGATTCGATATATTATTTGCATTCGAATTCACCTGTTCGTTTCTGTAGGCAACGTGTGTTCGTTTCAAAACCGCAACGTTCACTTTTGGAAGTTTGCGAAATATCGTGTCGCTAAGAAATTCGAAACATTTTTTTCTGTCGGTGGTAGAAAAAATATCAATAGTACTTTTTATGTGGGTTTTTCGCGTTTGCAGGAAGCTGAGTGGATAGTATCGTGGGGGACATCGAAATTTCGAATCAAATCTTTCCCAACGGATAATTTAATGCGTTTTTTTGTTAATCATATGTTACTCCATTCATATATGCAATTTGGTTGAAAAAAATAATATTTACATAAATGCATGGTTTGCGATTCGTTTGTATTCTGATTTTTGCAACGATTGTTATATTGTATCGTTTATAAAGAAGCGGAACTAATCGTTGGGCGAAAAGACCTTCAATTGTCTTTTCATTCTTTTGCCGAATTGCGTAACATCTTTTTATATGCAAATATGGATTACCTATTTCGCACATGGGATTCGTTATTGGCGTAGAACTCGATAGATTTCGCAACCGTTCAATACATATCCTAATTACATTCACATTTTAGTGACGCAACATTCGAAACGAAAGTGATTTATTGTTAACTTATAAAGCAACCTCGATAATGAATTTCTCGTGTGACTCAAAAGCTCACACTTTATAGAAATCGGGCCTAGAAAAGTCGTGACCGCTTTGGCGGTCAATTGTCTTAGTCAACCTTTAAGTATGAGGACATGTATCGGATGTTTGTTTGAATTTGGTACAATTGTAGTGTAAATACCATTTTATTAGCCTTGGTTCTTTACTCATATTCTTCGTGAAAAAAGGTGAGAAAAATCTTGATTGGCAATAGATGAGAAGCGTGAGAATTCAATTTAAGCTCGGCATTACGGAAATAATTTTCATCAATTTTTACATTGAATGAACTTCTTGCAACATTCTGTAGATAATAAAGCATTCGCATTTTTTCGTCGATATGAAAATCCAATTTTCGCACAAAACATTTCCGGCGATTTTGCGCTTACGAATCCTTGTTTCCACGAAAAAAAAATCGAGTACGTGCGAATAGCTTTTTTCTTCTTGTTTAACGTCAGGTTCGAAGCATTAATTGACACTTTCAGTTTACATATGGGCCATGAAAAAGTCGCAGTTTCGCGAAACGACATTGCATTTTCACTCGAGGCAATTATGCAAATCGGTGTGAAGTCAACGACAATTGTTTACTTTGAGCATGCGACTTTTTTTTGTTAAAAAAAAATGTATGCAAAATTGCGACAGGCTTACGACACAAAAGGCAAACATTTGTAAGGAATGCAATTTAATTTTCATTACGGTTTTTTTTCGGTTTCGTCTAGAAGCGTTGCATAATTGTTATTTTTTATGTCGAATCGTTGAGATTTTGTGCGGTACCGAATCGACTAACGGTTACTTTCACTCGTTTTCGACGATGAAGAAGGGTCAGAAGTGCGATTTTCCGCAATTTAGGGTCGTTTTGCGGTCTTTTCTAGTCGTTTCGGATTATTACGAAATTTATTCGATGTAGTGGAAATGCGTGCCGGCACGTGAGACAACTGAGATTTCATTAGCCGCTACTCGAATTGGGCAATGATTTTTAATGGTATTACGTTTGTACAATAATGAAATTGCTTGTTATATAAAATTTCATTCATATATTTTTTAATCATTTTAGTTTGTGCTTTTGACATGTAAACATACTGCTCGATTAAAATGTTCTTTTTTATCATCTTTAAATATCACATTTTTATGAATTTGTATTCGATATGGAATTTCTCTATTCTTTGCGAATTAACTATCGATGATACATAAACACTAATTCAGATTATTTTCCAATTCAAATCCATCGATAGAATATGTAAATGACGCTACAAGGTGCAAAACAGATTTCTCTTTCAAAATATCGAAAAATTCGAAAACTTTCATTTGAACCAACAATTCCATTTGCCTAACATAATTTATCTTACACAACACATTAGTTACTAGTACAAAACAAGAATTCACATTTTTCCACACTATTCCCATTGGCCATATTCAACTTTCCTATTGTGGGCATTTTGCATTTGCGGCCCTACAACCACCGACGAGCGATATAATAATTTGACGCATTAGTATGCGAAGTATTCGTGTACAGTGGTTACGGTCCTCTTTGCTGAATTTGCATAACAAACAACACTCTAGAGACGCTCAAGTTTAAGATTGCCCAACACTCTGGGGAGAAATCCCCGTTTCATTACTACTGCACACAGCCTTGTGTATGAATAATACAAAAGATATTGTTATGAAAACCCGGTGAAAAACAGGTGAAAGTTCGTTTCGGAGAAGCGACAAACGGAATCGAATCACCTTCGAACTTTGTAGGTTCTACATGCAAATTCGAGCACTTTCCTCTGTGTAATTTTCTTCGGATATTCCTAAAATATTCAGATTTTTCAATTTATATTACCTAACAAATTTCTCAATCTTGTGAAATAAAAAAAAATAGTTATCTTTACTGATGAATTAAAGATAACAGACCATATATATAATGACATTCTCACCATCTGTTTCTAGACCTTCAAAACGCGTTTTAACGTTCCAAATCCACTTTTTTTCCATATGGACATTGCAACGGTGCAAACTGTTAATTTTTCAATGTTCTTCGGATTCTTCTCGGTTGAATAATGATAGCCGGGGCCTTTGAACCGCAGAAATGAGTGTGCGAGTTGGGCAACTGTGCGAAATAAACCCGAAGAACGCCATCGGTTTGCGCAACGCTCTCTCGTTCGGTCGTGGCTTAATGGCAAAAGCGTAGAGACACTAAAAATTGTAAAAGAGAAGCGAAAAAAAAGCATCTTATTGTGTTCGTGTGTGTATGCGCTTGTTTGTTGTTCTTACGAAAATTCCTCTCGAGAAGGTAAAACGGTCACCGTTGACACGATTCGTGCAAGATTTTTTTAACACGGTCGTCATGTGAAGGTACGTTTCTAATTACGTTTGATCCGACGCGATTCTTTTATAAAAAAATAGGTTAGTTATCAATTAGCATCGATATGTACTCAGTTATGTAACGGTAATAGTATCAACGTATTAAAATTGATTTGATTAGCATATTGAAGAATTTGAATATGTTCTAAAAAATGTTTGTTCAAATTGTTCTCACTTCAAATAATATAGCACCTAAACTACAATTTAACATTTCAACGCCGATTTAACAAGTGAACGTTCACAATCAGTGGCGTATTTATCTATAAGCGAAGAAGGCTCTTGACTCAGGGCTCCCGATTAAAAAGGGCTCCAAAGAGGCTCTAGAATAATTTTTTTTGTTTTTTGATGATCCTTATTTTTTCTGTACCGAACATCATAAAATTTGAATCATTTTCTGATTAAAAAAAAAGCTTTTGTTCGCAAAAAATCAATTTTTTTTAAATCGCTCATTTATCCTTTATTTTATAAAAAACGACTATTATATTATACATCGATATAATAAACGATAAAATTTTCATTTGTGACGCATCCTTTTTCAAATTTTAACGATTTATATATAATGGAGAGGAGGGTTTGAAACCCAGCATTATATATTTAACATATGCATATGCCCCTTATCAAACAACTTGACCTAGCGCGATAAGGTATAGCCTAACTTTTCACATTAGTTGATAAGACCATGTCCAGTAATGGATGACAAACAAGTTGCTAATTATGATGATAATATACATAGGGACTTCCAAAAATTTTTGATGCCTCTAAGGAAATAAATCCGCCACTGTTCACAATCATCGACATTTGACGCCATCGGATCTATCGATTTCAATAGATCGCATCAACTGCCAACGATAAATGTTAAAGTCCGAGCATCGCTTATTAACCCACATCCGCGGGTATAGAAACCGATCGATCGCCACATACGTCTTTGCCGATTATATTGTCCGTTCCACATGCGGAAAATCGCATTGCGAACGGCGGTAATCGCTTCGGTCATTAACTGGTGTGTTTGTGTTATTTCGCGCATATGATGTGTATGTGACGGCTCGCATTGTTTCCTTTGTGCAAAACTGGACCGCGCGTGCTAATTTAGAGGAATTCTTTAGGCGTTTTGTGCCGGAATGCTAAAACGACGCGTGTCATGAAGGGTTGCGAAAATTTTGCTTAATTGCCGCGGTTGTTGAGTGGACGTGTGATTGTTGATGGGGAACACTTTTCGTGTTAACAATTGATGGTTTATGTGTGAAAACGCGTGTTGAGAATGTTGTTGCATGCGTTTGTGTGGAAAAGTGCATGCTGCTTGCTTTGTGTTGTTCCCATCATTAATTCGGTTCGAATTCGTTAAATGTTTTGAATTCGTGAAAATATCATATATTTTTATCAGAGCCATCTGTTGACAATATAAAGTACCTATAAATATAAATATACATATTTATTTTTAAAATATTTCAATTTATTAATTGATAAGTCAATTTTTTATTTAATATTTATTTTAATACATTTTTTATTTTTAATAATTTTTCAAATTGTATACCTTCATGTTAAATAATTATGGTTCAACTCCAAACTAAGCATTTATTTTCAATGCAAAATCACTTGTTTAAAAATAAACAGATGTCACTAAAATTATTAATAACAGGGTTAAATATTACACATGTACAATATTAAAATATTATAATATTAAAATATTATAAATATTATAAATATTATAAATATTATAAATATTATAAATATTATAAATATTATAAATATTATAAATATTAAAATATTACTCATGAAAATATTACACATGTACAATATGTATACATATGAAAATATTACACATGTTATTACAATATTTATACGTTATATTAAAATAACATATCAATACTAAGGTTTTCAAATTCATTTTTATAAAAAAAATACTTGAAACTCAAATATAAACCACTAAAACATTTTTCGAATTCAATTGAAATCCATATTGAATTGGTAATATTTACAGTGCTTATAAACAAAATTGAATTTAGTAACAAGTTCGTAGAATTGAACAAATTCAACAAAACAGAACGATTGGAATTTGTGAATATGCTCATATTTTTCGTACATAACGTATTGCAAAACGGCATACAAGCTAGACACCATTGTTCTTATAGAATCAATCAAATCGGTGAATTTGAACTACAATATAAAGCGATCAGAGGTTTAATTCTCGATCGAGACGAAACAAAAACAGCCGAAATTTACTAGAAGGCTTAAATTGCGATTAACACTGAAAAGTGGATTCGTACTGTCTTGAGGGTCGAAGTTCAAGTTGGCCAGAGATCTTCAAAAAGTGGGAATTTTCCGAAAAAAAATGCTATATTACATAAGATATTATTTATTGATTTTCATATGAATTGAATCAAAATTAATTGTTAAATCCGTATATTAAATTTATACAAATCTTAAAATATTTAAATGAGGATATTTAGTATAATTAATATGTTTTTTTTTATTAAAGCAGTATACGAATATATGCGCGATATAAGATTTCCCAAAAGCTCTTCTGTTGAAAAAGTTTAATAAACACTGATGTAAACGCGAAAAAAGGAAATTTATTATTTACTTCGGATAGACGACGAGGATAATCTCGAGCTTTCCCCTTATAAGTTCGATGAGGAAAACTCTCTTTATATATTTATATGTACCTCTTCCTCTATTGTGCACGACCGGTGGTGGCTCGTTAAGTCGACGCGTTTTACAACTTCCATTTTCCTTGCAGCCTATAAAGCCTGCCAGTTTTTCCAGCCGGCTCGAGAATTTTCCTCGCTTTTCCCCACCCAACCTCCCAGTTTTGCGCTTTCACCTTAGAAGACGACATAAAATTATTTAATCTAAATTGCCTTAAGTATGAAATGGGAAAAAAATTGTTCGAAATTGTTTTCGGAATGTTTTCGATATTGGTAAAAAGAATTTTTTCGTTTAATCATTTTTCTTGTATGTTTATATCTACGGGGATCTTCTTGTCTTTCATTATGTTCGTTCCGAATAATAATTATTTATTATGTAAGTGAACTAATCACTCGAGCTTAACATCGCAATATTCCTTCTCTTATTTGTGTTTGCAAATAACAAAAAAACCGTTTGGTTCGCAATATCCTTGCGTATTTCTTCGTCGTCAAATGGCCATTTTTCAATTTTTATTTTCACATTTTTAATACATTTCTCTCCGACTGAAATTACGGCGTATCAATCACACAACAGTGCGCTTAGTCGTTCTGATTTATTTCAGTGGTGATTCATTACTTTAATATGAAATGAAAAAGGTTTCGTCATTTAGTTCGAATGCGTTATTAAAAAAGCCGTTTCCGATTTTTTTTAATCGGCTGTGAAATTCCTGATAAACTTTTTAATTCTCATTAGCGAGCCATTAAATCGCGGTACAAACTTCAGCATGGATCCGATAAAGCCCGTTGACTTTTTTCCGTAGACGGATTAATTCTCGTTGAAAATTAAATTTAATCGCTTCCATAATTTTCTTTCTCGGTTTATGTACGTCGGTTATTGTCCTCGTAATCGTTTTATGTTGTTTCGAAATTCAAATACACGTCTCGTTGTTTTTCGCCGAAGGTTTTTCAAAAGTGCGCAAGAAATTTTTCGCCCGTCGAAAATTTTTTACGACGTTTATTTCTCATCAAAACTTCAAACCTGATTAAATACGTAATGCTCGAGACTGTTTACGCTGAGCTTTTCATTGATGCTCCTTCATAATATATTTTGTGCGAAAAAATTATAAAAAAACTCTTGTTCAGCGCTCGAAAGGAAGGGAAAGCGAATGTTCTTCGTTTCGTGAAAACTTTCCGCTCGAAAGCTTCCAATATAGATATGCCGTAAACGTATTGAGCTTCTTTGCGTTCATTTTCACGCTTTTCATTTACGCGACTTTTCTTATGAAGAACGTAATATAAGCCTCTATACTGCATTAAACACTGCTTTGAACTGTGCATATTCTAGTTCTCACATTGAAATAATATTTCAGCGATTCTCGTTTCCAAGAAATACTACTAATACTTTATGTGAAAGGTGGAAGATGACTTCGTATCTAATGGCTCGAAGTTTATCGATTTTTTTTCTTTGGTATTAATTTAAATGTATATGAAAAACTATTTCAATTGATTCTATTGAAAATTTTCAAACAAAGAAACTATTTAATTTATTATTTCATTTCGACTGCTATTGATTGTTCACTCACCGTATTATATTAATTGGGTACAACAATGACTCATTTTCGCTTTATTCGCTATGAAAGACGCTCGAAAACTTTCGCAAATTTAATGACACAACGATTTAATTTTTTTATATAATTTTTAAGCGAAAACACTCCAATCACGCAACACATTTCCTTTGCATGTAACTCGCATTTCATTACCGTCATATTCAAATTCATCCTGCATACATTTGCATGCATATTTCGCACTGACGCAAATCACCTATCTCGCAACAGGACTTCCGATTGTATCATCGTATAACCCTTATACGAACTAATACTATAACACAGGGTGCATGTAATGCGCAAGTGCACTTATGTAAAAAGCATGTAACCATCGTGTGTTTACATTTGCTGGAAAACTTCCCGGAAAAGGCACTATTTCGTTGCAAATAGAGTCTCGCTCACAGTTAGCTGGACGTGTGTTTGATTTCTCTAGAACCCATGTCGTTATGTAAATTTAGGGTAAAAAGTTTTAGCGAGTTTCAATGTCGATTTTCGTAAATAAAATCCGGTTTTGGGTAATGGTCGGAAATTATTTTCCGAACAAGAGTGTTACGAACATTTTTTTTCGAAAGATTTACTGATTTATGTAAAAGTGTCGGTAAATAAAATACTCATAAAATAAATACTTGTATAACACCTTTTTATAAGTAGAACTCTTTTGGCCTCGGAATTTTCTCTGAGACTTTCGAGGTTTTCTGTGAAAATTTTCCGACCAACTCAAAGAAGCTTTGCGGTGTCCCGTTTTTGGTGCTTTTTGAACAGTTCAAATTAGTCCACTTCTCGAGAACGGGTCGTTTAATTATTGCCGAAGTATAATATTATAATTTCGGAAAGATTGCATATGGCTTCCGCGAAGAAAAGTCTAGAGTTTCTCACTACTATTCAAAACTTATATTAATATAATTATGAACAGAATTTTATCTGAAAAAATTATTCTTATTAATAATAAAAATTTAATCAAAAAAGTAATACGATAATAATATATATTTATCTCATTTTCACAGAGCTACAAAGAAAAAGACGCCGGAAAAGTCGTCGTATACACAACTTCAATGGGTATAGTGCGAGGCACTTACCAAAAGTGCGTACAAGTCAAAAAAATCTTGAGGACCCTACTGGTGAAATTCGAAGAAAGAGACGTCTTCATGAGTGGTGAATATCAGGAAGAAATAAAAGACAGGATGAGAAGTTCAGATGTCCTCGTTCCTCAAATATTCGTAGATGGACAACACGTCGGAGTAAGTCTACCCTATTTATTTTTTTTTAATTAAAATTCACATGTTGGTTTATACAAAAATATATAATGACATAGTTAAAATAAACAAGCATTACTTTTTAACGAGTAAATGATTAATTTCCCGCACAAGATAGTTGAATAAAAATTGCTTTCATCTTTACTGAGTTATCTTCAGAAAAATTATAAATTCCAGTTATTACAACATCTACATAATATAAAGTTGTCTTTAATCGAATGCCGTCTTTGCAATGTATACTCATTATGAGCTCGTTATTACGGCGAGAGGTAGTTTGCGTATAATATTTTGAAGCGGAAACTGTACGGTAACAATGTGTTGTATTAATGTCGAGTACGACATAAATTAAATGTCGGTCAAATAATATCATAGCGCAAATATGAGGTGGTTTTATATTATAGGGATATATGAAAATTTCATAGTTCTCCGTATGTTATTTTAATGTACATTGTTATTAGAAATTCTTCATGGCATTATTGTTTGGTTTGAAATAAATCTTCGTATATTTGCGCAGCGAGGAATTTCGTTTCAGTTGTTTCAATATTGGAAATTCAATATTTTAAAATTAATACCATATTGAAATATCGCATCGATTTTATCATTTTCATTTTAAAATGAAAAAAATAAACAGCGAACATTATATATTGATATATTTTGTCAAAAGATATACTGAAACATTTTTCTAATATTATTCACAACAAGCCCTCATACACTCAATACAATCGGCATAAATAAACATAACTTAACAAATTTGAATAATATCATATTTACACGATCCAATATCCACACAACAATTTTTTCATTTTTCATAAACAAAAAAGAATCAAAACTAACACAACTTTTCCGAATCCGAAACAATCCCAAACGAGCGTGAAAAACAACAAAACCTCCCTCCGACCCGTCGCAAAAATCCGCCATATCAGCTCGGAACTCGCTCAGAAAACCACCCCATCCCTTCCAGGGGCTCATACACATCCCGAAGGATGCACAGGCCCAGCCTGGAGAGCCTTTTTTCCGTTTTGTTCGTATTGAAACGCGAAAGGACACGGATCGATACGGTTGCCCGCGCCGCGCACCGTGCGCCGTACTACGTACTTGTTGCGCGTAAAACGCGCTCTTCGCGTTATTATCCGTCAATAAAAGCCTTCTTTTTCGTCCCCGTGCATATTTCACGGCGTTATTATTGTAATCGGGGTGTGTGTCTTTTTTGTTTCGTCGTTTTTGCGGCATTTTTCGAGCGAGATCGGGCAAATTTATGCCGCGGAGCGTTCGCCGAAATCCTGGCGAGGAAAAATGCGCGGCACAATCGCGAAACGCGACGCGAATTTAGGGAAAAATTTGAGTCGTTTATTACCAAAAAGAAATATCTGTTTTTTATTGAAATCTTGCTATTTTTCATTGGGAATTTATTTATGAAGTTTTATATTGAGATTCTTTGAAAATTTTTTGTGTACGTAGATTATTTTTTTCTTGGAAGACATAATCAATGATCGTCAAAAAAGCATCAATATTAAATGAAAAAATGAAATGTTTTATGGAATAAAATATTTGTTTCTTTTCGTATTCGAATCAATTTATTTATTTGAATTTCTATTTAATACTTTCAATAACGCATATATCATACAAATCAATTAATCGAAGGCTCTTTGTTCCTACATTATCATTTTCGTTAATTGCCGTATTAGTTTTTCTCGCAACTGCTGAATAAATAATCGAGTACGTGATTCGACCTTTGTCATATTGTTTCAATTTTCCAGACGAAGAATTACAAATCGAGTTAGTTTTTTTCTTTTGATGACTCGTTTTGTGCCAGTCGAGTGTACAAAAACCCATTTTTTTTTGTCTGTGAACACAATGTCGCAGATTAAGCACAAAAATGCTCCATAACTGTCTTTTTTTCAATCGCATATATAATAATTAAATCACCATCCATCAAATATTCGTTTGATTCAATCATATCAATATTTGTATAAATAATTTCATTTAAATATAAAATTTTTGAAGCAAACATAATATTTACAAAGAAGTCGCATTTAAAAGCTTCAACTATAAAATATAGGATATTTTCAAATCATACCTCGAACATAAAATCGACCCTAATCCATCTATATATGTATATATAAAACTCAAACGGTGTATGTATCATTTTGAATTTCAGTTTTTTTCTATCGATTGCCATACAAATAATAATATACATAATATGCCATCATCGCAAATTATTGTGACAATAATTACAAACGGTACACAATTTATTTTCACAGAGTCCTGAGCACGCCGGGAACAAGCCGCTAGTTTGGATATAAACATTTTTAATCAAAAATAATATTTAAAAAGAAAACGCATTTAAAAGCTTCAACTATAAAATATATATTTTCAAATCATACCTCGAACATAAAACCAACCCCGATCCATCATATAATATACAAAACAACAACCTTCCTATTAAAAAAAAAATCCTGCACATAAAGGCTATTGCATCCGCGACGATATTGCACGCGCCCAACACCCCCTACAACACCCCCACAATACGAGGTGTAGTGGAGGCTTCAGGGGTGGTTTTGCGGGTCCCGGGGGTTGGATAGGGCTCGTCTGCACCAGCAACAAGTTGGCCACGGGAGAAGCCCAGCTTTTTATCGATTGGTCGGGAGCTTGCACAACCGGAGCTTTGTTGGCTGTGTATGCGTGAGCTTTTGGTTCAGGTGTGTTTTGTGTCGGTATTTCACGTGACGGTGGTGTTGAATTTTTGGTTTTAATATTGTTTTCGATTTGTGGCTGTTCGTTTTCGAAATGGTTAAATACTTTAGTTTGGTTTTATTGTTTTTTATTTATATAAAAATTATGTGATTGATATTTTTTATATGTCACGTAATAATACTTTTGAAACTAAACTGTTGATTGTATCGGTTTTCTTTGATCGTTAAAGTTAAGCAACAAGTCGTGCGGTCTGTATATGGAAACGCTTAACCTTGAACTGGGACCTTTTAATATCTTATGCTTTTTATTTTTTAAACTAATTCAATTTATTCTTAATGCAACATGATAGGCATATGCGATCGAAAAAAATGCTTGAACTCTCGATGAATTTCAAAAAGGTTTTGCCCTTTCGCAAAGATTATTGAATTTCTAAAAGAAAATTTTGACTTTAAGAATATATATATTTTTTAATTTCATTCTTCGTTTTAACAACGCTATAAGTATAAACTATATAACGGTTTTATTTTTTAATAACTGCATACATTGTATGGAAATTCCGGGTTCGTTTATAAAAGGAACTTAAAACTTAGCATGTAAAATGTTTATTTTACAATATAAACTTTAAAAATATATAAAAAACGTTTTACACATTAAGTTTTTAAGTATAATTGATATAATACTCATTAAAAAAATACAATGTTTGAAATTTATTATTACATTGTTGAAAGTACGTATCCCAAATACTAGGATTCTCTGAGGACAGAAAATTCCACTGAAAACATAATCCTATTTAATTTTCTCACAAAACACTCTAAATCAACGAATAATACGCAGACTTATATCTATTTATTTCGCGAGCATATAATAAATTTCGTGCGAAACATCTAAAAACCAAATTACCAATTATACGCACATTGTAGCGCAGAGAGCGCTCGCGAATTTATCTCGCGCGGAAACCCGAATTTATTACGACAAAAACACGACGCTCCCCCAAAAAAGAAAAAACACACACACAAACAAACAGAGGAAGAAAAAAAGTCGATATTTATTAAAGAAATCGACGTCATAAATCGGTCGTAACGAGTCAATTCAGCGTGCGTAACGGCCGCTTTAAAAGGTGTACCGTACAACCTGCGTCGACCGTTTTCCCGAGTCGGCCGATAAATTTGGCCATCCACCACCTGTGTGGGTGGTTGGGTGGGTTTTTTTGCAAAGCTCGGGGTGGTTTTGGTCTTATACGACCGTGCCTGATCCTCGGAAATACCCGAGAGGTGGTGTACGTCTTAATACGGGCTCGCCGTCTTCTGGCGTCACTTACGGTTTGTAATGTCTAGGATCCTAGTATTTTCAAGTTGAATGTACCTTTGGAAGTATATAGAGAATATGATATTTGACAAAATATTCAGATATGAATGATCTATGGTGTTCGGGGGAACGAACGAAAATCTACTTTTTCGTCGCAGTCTGTGAAAAACTTCGGGTCGATAATGTTCTGCATGTGTAGTTTTTCACATTTTTTTTCGTTAAATGTGTTCACATTAAAATGGTTGAGTGATAAAATTTGTTGGCCGTTTTTTATGTATTGAGTATTGAAGGTAATGTATCAAATGTTGTTTATTCATTTTCGCACGAGCGATAATCGATTATTTGTTGTATGAGAATTTTATACGTTTGAATAAAACATCATGTGAATTCTTTTATATAATTTATTCACTTAACTTCGTTGTGTATATATTTTTCTTTTGAAGATATTCAAAGGCTGTAGATTTATTATATACAGGTTTATTTTTTGAGAAAATTCCTATTAAAAAAATAGTTTTAATAATTTTTTGCAAAAATCTGGTAATTATTATAAAATACGAACGTCTTTTCTTTCGGTCGAATGGCCACATTATCCTGTGTAATAAATAATGAATTTCATCGTTACTGAAGTACTGCGCATAATTTTCCGTTTTAAAAAATTCCAATTAATCTTAAAAAGCTCGAAGCGATTATTAAAACAAAAAAAAAGTAGCAACAACATCCGAACGGAAAGCCGTAAAAGAAAGCACCACTTTGAAAAGACACAAAATTTTACGACAAACTACCTTTCGAAGTAATTAATGCGACCTTTGTTAAAATTAAACCGAGCATCGAAATAACTCAACCTACATGTTCGGTTAACTTTCCGAGCAAGTTAAACCGAAAAATGTATTTTATATCGATTTTCGAAAAATACGAAGCGAGAAAGCCTATTTTTTGATTATTTATCTTGTGTTGAAGTGATTTCTTAAGAGTTGAGCTCGCCTCCCATAATGGATTTCGCGTTGCGTTTAAACGATTCTTTTCATTCGATCCGAATCATGTCTTGCTTAGACCTTCTTTTCTGACAACGTACCTTTCGTAAAAGTATTCCGACGTCGAAAAAAATCTAGATTTATACGTCTGCGTATTGTATATTGGAAAATAAAAGTACTTTTAGGTATCGCGTTGCGGTGCTTACGGGAAGCTTCGCCGAAAGCTCGCCGGCGTATTTAAAAAAGATTAAGGTTCCCCACTTGAGAATACTTAAGAATTAAGTCGGCTAAAAGTTTTTTCTAATGCTTTTCATGAATCGCTTCGATTGAATTTTTTCAAACAAATGGTTCATTACTTTGCGATTATATGTAATTTCATGTTGTAAAAAATTATTACTGAAAAATTGTGTTTACATTTCGTACATCGGTGAAAATTAAAATTAGGCAATTTAAGTCACCTAAAGTCCTTTGATGTATCAAAGAATCTTAACAATCTCTCACGATGATTCGTTTAAGAGTCGAAATTCTGAAAGTTTCTCTTTGAAGCGTTACTGTATATTGTATGATCGCTTTGCGCCTTGACACATACACGTAAACGTACCATATCTGACAATGAGTTTAAATTCAATGGAAAATTCTACTAATAACCCTCGAGTTTCCTATGAGCTATCGAAAGCTCCCAAATTAATAACGCGTCAAGTTGTTGCTTGTATCATAGCTTTTTGTCTCAGAGAGCGCTTTATGCTTTCGCCTTTCGGTCATATCGAACACGTGTTATTGTAAACGAGTAACTGAAGATCTCGTATTTTCCATTTGATGTTTATGCTTTGTTATTGCGCATTTCCATTGTAAATCGTCCGTTCGTATCATTTTAATATTTTCAACTAAAGTGAACAGTTTCTTCAATTGCTCTTAAGCGACTACACTATTTAAACTATTGAATATTTTCGTTTCATATTAATATGCATTTTCGATAGTTTCGCTTTTATAGAAATAATAATTTATATCTAAAATTCTTTTTCAAAAATTTTCAGGACGCAGAAACAATCGAGAGGTTAAACGAGTGCGGCGAACTCAGAAGGATGCTGAAACCATACAAGGTAAATACTACAATTTCTAACTTTATTTATTCGCCAAAAAAGCCTTCAGTTTATACGTTTTCACTCAACTGCCGGACATAATACTTAAGCACAATATATAAAACCCAGCACGTGTATGAAGACGTACAAAACCCTTTGGACCTTGGCCCCTCAGGCCTCAGGGGTCAAACGTAACCATTTCGCAACCGTCCATTTCTCGGAAGAGATCCGAACTAGATTTCCCGGTGTAATGTGCACAACTAAAATAAATTATTTCGACTAAACCCATTTTGTTTTCATTGTTTTCAGAGCGCCGACGCCTGCAACACGTGTCAGGTTTGCGGGGGATACAGGCTCCTTCCTTGTCCCGTTTGTTCCGGTTCCAAGAAGAGTGTCCATCGCAATCATTTCACGGCCGAATTTGTGGCTTTGAAGTGTATGAATTGCGACGAAGTCGGTCTCGTCAAATGCGAAGCTTGCTGAATCAAGAATTTTATATAGTCAATTATCGCTGAAGGCTTCGTCGCCGTAATGTAACTATTTGTAGTGCGTAAGATTAGATCTAACACTCGTAAGTTGTGAACTGTGTTGAAGTTAACTATGTATTTTAATTTTATCACTTTTAATTTTTAGTCAATCTCTATTGTATGTTAGTTGGATTTTATGTGAATATTTTGATTTTTCGTTTGTGGATTTGATTGTTTTTCTTTTTCAAAAAATTAAAAATAGATTAAATTTTATTTAGATAAATATTAAAATTATTAAAAATTTTGAAAGACATAACGAATAACTATATCAATATTAATTTCTAATTGTATTTTGATACAAATTTTAAATTAAAATATTGATACAATAAAATATTTATTAAATTTATATTAGTTATGATAAATGTAATGATTTATTCGATTTAAAATTCAAACGAGTACGTATATTATAATACTATGCAACGAAAAACATTTACGTTTTCGGTTGCCCACCTAGCACCGTTTACAAAACAATAATTTTTATTTAAACTGGGAAGTCTAGTGGATAATATTAAAGTTTAGCAAACACTCCTCAAGCGAAACGAAGGTAAATAATGAAAGCTTCCAGGGAAACCTGTCTTGGAGACGAATTGACAACGTCAATTAGGAATATCTCGTCCTGGTAGCGCAAACAAACTTTGTCACTATTCTGCCGAAAGAAAGGCGGTTATTTTTATCCTTCGCAAGGAAATTATATGATTTTTATAAAATTTTAGACCGCAGTTTCAGCGATTTATACGTGTAAGCGAAAATCGTTCTCCTCAAGCGTTGGTCCTGAAGGATCGTGGACGAGGAGGTAGCTTTTGCAGAAAAACGCGGTTCGCTTTTCTTCTGAAAGAAGCAAAGATGAAAAACGATGCTTTTCGCGATTTTCACAGGAAAGCTTAAAATTTTAGCGGGCTTTGAGCGCGAGCTGTATACTCCCTATAATTCTAAAAGAGTAAAATTCTGACGCTTTTCATAATCGTTGAATATATATTTTATCTTAGTGAACCGTCTTTTGTAAATTGATGGTTTTTAATAATAAGTAAAATAATCCTATGCAATTTAGGGTTCCGCGACGGAAGACGCCCGAACATATGGCGCAACCATAAAAGGGGACCGACAAAAGACGCCCTGGACATAACGCGCCCTAGACAAAACGCGCCCTAGACAAAACGCGCCCTGGACAAAACGCGCAATGGACAAAACGCCACCTGGTCAAAACGCCACCTGGACTAAACGCTACCGGACATAATACTAACAAATAAAAATTATGCGTTTTTCGAAATAATTAGTAAACATGTAGAATATACAATAAAATTAATATGTTAAAATAATTTTTCCAATATAATTGGAATTGTAAACATTAGAGATATTCGATATTCGATATCTAAAAAGATGCTTTCAACTGAAATCGAAGCATATACATTATTTTCCAAATACGAATAACCAGGTGTTGTCAATCTCCATTCCAATATAAATCGAACCGTAAAAATTAGAAGTATGAAAAATACGAATTAAAAACGTTTAATTAAATATTCGGTAATGTCGGTAATGAAAACACTTGATTCGGAGTCCATTTCGATGGATGTCCATTCCGACGAGCATTCGTTGAAACGGCACAATTTTTCGTATTCGGAAAATAATTTATATGTTTCGATTTTAGTTGGTAACACCTGATTATTCGTATTCGGAAAGTGATTCGATTATAGTTAACAACACCTGACTTGATATCGAATATTTAATTAAACGTTTTTAATTCGTATTTTTCATACTTCTAATTTTTACGGTTCGATTTATATTGGAATGGAGATTGACAACACCTGGTTATTCGTATTTGGAAAATAATGTATATGCTTCGATTTCAGTTGAAAGCATCTTTTTAGATATCGAATATCGAATATCTCTAATGTTTACAATTCCAATTATATTGGAAAAATTATTTTAACATATTAATTTTATTGTATATTCTACATGTTTACTAATTATTTCGAAAAACGCATAATTTTTATTTGTTAGTATTATGTCCGGTAGCGTTTAGTCCAGGTGGCGTTTTGAGCAGGTGGCGTTTTGTCCATTGCGCGTTTTGTCCATTGCGCGTTTTGTCCAGGGCGCGTTTTGTCTAGGGCGCGTTATGTCCAGGGTGTCTTTTGTCGGTCCCCTTTTATGGTTGCGCCATATGTTCGGGCGTCTTCCGTCGTGACACCGCAATTTAGTGTAGATTTTATACGATTTGTCAAAAGATTGCTGTGAAAAATATAATTTTTTTTAAATAATGTTTTACACTAATCAACTACCTAGATTAAAGTTGTTTAGGATAATTTTTACTTATAAATTAATGTAAATTAAATGTAAATATTATTGTAAATAATTTTCTCGACGCTGTAGAAATGTTACAGTTTTATATGACGATTACTCAATGATGCTGGTGTTGGATTTTCAATATGAACATGTTTTCTTGAATCAAAACTCATAAGCGTCGTAAAAATATTTATATTGTACATAATTTTGTTTAAGAAAATTGGAAATTTTTATTGAACACATTGTCAAAAATGATATATTAAAATATAAATTTTCACGTACCACGGCTTAACGCTGTGAAATATTCGAAAATCAATCAAACGGGATTAACATAATAATCCGTTTCAACGAAATAGACAGATTAGTTGTCAATTTCTAGATATAAGTGTGAATCAACCTATTTCAAATCTTTATAATAAGTTTATTTTTCTCTAGCGAAGATCGATCATAAAATTTCAGAAAAAAGAAACAGGCTATACATCCAATAATATTATTATTATTTGTATAACAAACGCTTATTCCATTGACTCAATACTTTTTAATTATTTGTGTATATAATATGATTTTCAATAAATAATTCACAATATTATACGCATTTCATTTTGTGAATCAATTCGCATTCATAGACAGGTTAAAAACAAATATTTTATTCTAACGACTTCACATTACTAAGTTCTGACTTCGATCGGGCCCACATCGTTTACAAAACAATTTAGCACAAAGTAGAACCACAAAACAAGAAATATAACATACAAAATACCACCTATGTGTTATGTAATGGTTTTTGCTTGAGCATGCATAAGTCATCCTGTAGTAACGTGACTCGGCTCCCGTATTAATTACTGGACTCGAAAGCTCGACGAAGCTTCACTAATAACGTAAACGATACTATTTACGTACTTTGCTGGAAAATTCTTCTTTCAACGTGTTAATTTGTTTTAAATTTAATGAGACCATTAAAAAGGCAAGCTGTGATTGCCGAATTTTCATAAAAAACACACCGATGGGCGCGAATGATGTAATTCGGAAAACCGCTTGATTTTTTTTATATTACTTTGTTTTCCATTTATTTCTTCAGTAAAAAAATAGTTTTAAATCCGTTTTATAAATTTTCTATATAGACGTCTTGTGGGTTTGCGTTTTATAAGCTGTTAGCGCAGTATAAAAGTAGAGAAAACGTTCATTTTTCATATGCTTTTACAAGACTGCCAAGCGAAACTTGGTAGATATTTCGCATGTTTAAAAATAAATCGAAGAAAGATAAACGAGTATTTTCAATGTAAATAGAATATTACAATTCCATAAAATTTAAATTTTATTGACTTTGTTGAGTAAATTATTACGAGTTTTGCTAAATTATTCAATGCGTCTTATGATGATGAATTTCGGAAAAATCAAACGCGAACATTCGCAAACCTCCTTTATCGTTACGACGATATTATAAGGCGTATTCGATACGAACAATGCGTACTTCAAACATTCCCTGTGTGTATAATATCACATAATAGTACTCACGAATGGACAATGGGACACAAAGCGACGATTTTTGACCCACGTAAGGATAATCGTCCCACAGGGAGAATTCGTTCGTTCGAACGAATATACCAGGAACGTATTCAAAAATTCGAAAAATACCCAACTGAATTTCCTGGAATTAATTACGGTGTACGTTAACTGCAGATTATGAAAATTTGAGGGTGACGCACTGATGGCATAATATTTAAATGATGTATCGTTGATGACGCATTAAGTTTCATTGTGTGTTTCATGTATTGGAAACAGTTATGGAGGCAATATTAACGTACATTATATTATATAAAATAAATCTGCATTTATCATGAGCGTTTAATAAAATAAGTGTGCATCCAAAAAAATTATGTGTGCATTCGAAAAAATATTTTGATCATTAAAAAAATATCTGTATCTTAAAACGTGCATTAGAATGAATATAAATAAAAGATTGGCAAAGCTGCAAATCCAAACAAGATGAAATACCAACCGCACGACCATTATTCACAACCTTCATTATATAATAAAATCGGACCAAATTGTTGAAATGTGATTAAAATTGAATGAAATTAAAATTTTAACAAAGGGAAACGTTGATAGTTGACAGTTGTATTATATTGTCTATAAAAAAAAACTTTATTATAAGTCTCGATCATTTCAATCCACAAACTATTTTTTCTATTGTTCATTTCATATTTTTAATGCTCACTTTATAATACACAATTTTTTTTTCATTGCACACTACAAATAAAATAATGCTTAATATGAGATTTTTTAATGCACATCGTATATTATTGTAATGAACAAATAATTCGCTTTAAGGCACAATCTATACTTTTTCAATGCACAGTTAAACCACATCCATACCTTATACAAAACTAAACCTTTTTTCACCTTAAAATTTTCCCTATTATCACAAATATCGATATTCTTCAAACAAAATATACCACCCAAACATCTCTGAAGACAAACACAACATTTCCCCAGCGACACTCAAAACCGAAACGATCAACGCACACCCACCAAAAAAAAAACCTCATAAAATCCTCCCCTGTCGTCCACCCTTCAAAAACGGAAAGACGACGACCCTCGCACCGTCCTTCGATTCTTCCATCCCACGTGGAAATATAACGAGACGAAGGGCACGTGAACCGGCAATGTGAGCCCTCGGGCCGTTTGCGTCAAATTGTGCGTAACGAGTCGCCGCTGCGTCACGAAAATGCTTGTTATTGCACGTTGTCTTCTTCCATTCTGTTTTTGTGCAGTGTTACATGCGTGGTAATTGAGGTGTGCTTTCAGCCTGTGACGTTTGAGGACTTGATAATTTGTGTGACGTGAGCTTTTGTGCGTTTGATGGCCGGCGTCTGGTTGTGTAATCGAGGGTTTATGTGTGAGGGTTTTCAATTTTGGATTTCGGGGAATTTTGAGTTTCAGGTCAATGCTTGAATTTGTTTATCTCGTTAAAGAAAATTTAAATTGAAAATTAATAAATTAATATGTGCGTTATGTAAACTTGCTACTTTGAAAGTCGAGATGGTATAATAATATTTTCGTATTACTTAATGTGGTAGATGAAAATTTAGTGTAAACCAGATAAAAATAATCGTTGAATGAAATTGTTCATAAATTTTTGAAAGATGTTATCTAATTTATTTCATGACAAGGAAAATTGTTTCGTTTGGAAACAACAATAAAATGTACGTGGTAAAATTTGTACTTGAATGTTTATGTTTTTGATAAGTGTCAGAATTTGAAATTTATGAAAGTTCAAGCAAAAACGCTCTATTCATAACTTGTATCTGCGAGCGGATAGGTTTTTATTCAAACCCTTTTGAGGCGTATAAAAAAGCGTGGTGTTTTTGTGTTCTGAAAGTAAAACCGCTTATTTATTTCTGTTACATTATTATGTACATATTTTTTGGATATCTCACGTCAAGCCTGCGCGATAATGCTGAAATTGATTGTTTTTCAGTGTATTCAAAATATACGAAGGATTTAATTGAATTTCAAAATTATATTGAGCTTACATTGTATAAAATTTTTTGTTCGAAATTGATCGAAGTTAGTTTAAATATTTTATAATGAAACATCTGCCAAGTTTACATTTTAAACACCATTACAAAAGTGTTGAACAGACTGAAATATTAAAAAAAAGTAAATATATATTAAATTTCATTAAAAATATTCTCTATATACTCGTAGACAAAATTTAAGCTAGAATAATTTGATCTCAAACTTCAATTTATGTTATACTCAAACAGATACTTTAGGCACACATCCTGAAAATTCGAAAACAAACTGAAATCTACTCTATAACTTTAATCAAATCATTCAGATCGTCGATGAAAAACATTCTCTTGTGTACATTTTCTTGTGTTTTATTTACATTTTCATATGCACTCACGATACTAGGTGAAAATAATTAATTACTTTTAATAATTATTTATTGCTTGTATACCTACATCGTAAATTTATATGAAAAAAATTGGATCTCTCCACTCCCATATGAAATAAACCATTCAACTTTTTTATTAAAATTCTAATAAAACATAAATTTTCCATACAACACCAATACAAGTTCAAATATTTAAAAAAAATCAAACGATTTAACAATGAAAAACACACGAAACTTTTTTTAAATCTGAATGCAATCAACTTCAATTTTATACTCTTGAAAAGGTTTTCAAGGTAATGGCTATTTTTTAAAGTCCACTTAAAATTTCCATTCTCAATCCATTAAAAAACCACTGAAAAATGTAATAACGTCACTAACAACGCAAAAATTAAAAAAAATTCAGAACCACTAACACACAAAAACTTCATTCCTAATCCCTTGAAATAGCATACAAAAAACCCTTGGACGGGTTTAGTATTTGGACATACTCTCATACATTTTCAAACACTATTCATTTTCATACTCTAACCATACAGCCTCACCCTCAAATCCATAATTCCATAAAGACAACCTATTTAAAATATTATTTCAACCTCGCTCATAACGCAACGAAACTGAAAAAAATTCAATTCAACAACAACAACTGACAAAATAATTAACCATTTTCATATTTTCGCGAAGGCTGTCGATGCGATTATAACTGTGGGCGTCCATCACAACGACAGGCAGTGGTGTGGGTCCGCAGAAGCCTTCGGAGGAGAGTTTCGCGATCGGACTCGTGGCGGACACGTGTGGTGCGACGACGACATTGGCAGCTGTCTAATGCAATGTCGCGGCCCGTCGGTAAATAGAACCTTCGATGTGTTGTTATGGCGTTTGTTAATTAACGATTGCGTTGGGGATGATTGTTTGTGGTTGAAGGCTTGAGGGATTTTTTTTTGAATTTTTGAAGTTTGAATTTTCCATAATTATCCAATTTTGATTTGTCGATGTGTTTTTGATGGGATGCAGTGGCGTAGTTAGGGTATTGTGCGATAAAAAAATTGACGCCCCCCCGCACTAATTTTAAAATATACAAAATCAAAAAATTTTGAAAATTTTCGAATGAAAAAAGTATTGGTTTGAAAAAAATTTTAATCATGTATCATTGTAAGGAATTGAAAAAATTGGCACCGCAGGCGAAATTTTTTTTGTATAAATATATGTTTCAAATCTCGTTTTTTTTGCCCTTCTCAATTTGGCGCCTAGGGGTCTCTATAACTCCTTGCCCCCCTCCCCCCCTAGCTACGCCTCTGATGGGATGTGAATTGTTTTTTTTGTTCAATTCTGTATTTAATCTATTTTTCATCCGAAAATATGATTCTCAATAAAGTCGAAATTTTATCAATTTTTATCGTCACATAATAATGGATAAAATTCAAATTTTATTAAGAATCACATTTTTGGATGACAAGTAGATGAAGTACTGAATTGGAAAAAAATCATCACATAATTTTTGTTTGATTTTATTTTTTATTTGTTTTGTATTTGTCATTTGTATTGCCGTGGATCCGAATAATTAAATAAATCACATAATTGTTAAAAGAGAAGTAATCAAATACAGAAAAATAATCTCAGTATTTTTCTTTATCTACTAACTGCATCATATATCGTTTATAATCAGCTTAGGTTATTATGAATACAAATTTATGACCAATTTTAAATAAATAACAAGTATTATGCAGTATTATAAGATTTTTCATTGAAAAAGTATATCTGCATCAAAATGACCTTAAAAATAATTAATTTAACTATTACAAATTATCTTGGGTTAAAAAGAACTTTGTATTTAATTTTTTAACCTTGAAATAATTAAAATTTATCTGTAGTGGATGATAAAAAGATATAATTTCCTTTGTATCACATTGAAATTTTTACTACTCGCATATACATACGAGTATACTCGTATATATTAAAGTTCAGTTTTTAACTTTATTTTTTAATTTAAATAAGTTAGATTGGTAGCCAGCAGTTCTGCAAACTTTAGTTTTAATACAGGTAGTATATAACTACCTTACATACAATATAATATTTGATTACACATGGAAACTTTTCAAACAACGCAAATTTGTAATAATAAAAAATAAATAATATATTTTTCAAACAAAATAAACTAACCCCTTTAAAATTCATACGAAACACGACAACTATAATACAAAATCATGAATTGAGCAACATAACCGACCATCGAAACTCCGCGTCCGCAAAACCTTCGAACTCCCAACATCACAAAAACCTCACGTACGAACCAACATCTCATTTCAGTTTCGAAAAATATTATAGAAACGCTCATCATTCTTTGTTTCGCCAGGAAAAAGCACGTTTCGTATGCGAACTCATACTCCTGTGGTACAAGGGTTGAACGGGGTTCCTGAACTTTTCTCCACACACGTGTGTGGGGATATATGGAAACGTGAATGCATGTGTTTATTCGAGAACCACCTGCTATCATGTGGGGAGGCTTTAAAGTTTTCTCATTATGCATTAAACGATCTCAATCCATGAATATATGATAATGAGAGGCTGTAGACTGAAAAATTGTGGGCCCTCCGAGTCGGGGTATTGTTCGTGTCTTCCCTTTATTCAATCTGGGAATATTTAATTTTGAAGTTTTTGAGGCTTTTGAATTTTAAATTTTCGTTACGTTTCCTTTGTAGGTTTAATACGTTGCGATTGTCTTTTGATTTATGTTGAAATGTTGGGTTTATGATAATCAATGTTCATATAATGTATATTTTCACTTTGTTGAATCAAATTAATTCTGGTATTTTAAAATTTTACGATCTCGAAATCAATCCGATGGAAAAGTTTTCGCCTCGTGTCATATTAAAATTTAATAGCTGTTAGTATCAGATTTAATTTTATGTACTTGTGTTTAATTTTATTAGATCAATAACTTCAATTATTGAACATAAAAACGCGAAATAGGAAAACCATTTTTACGTCCTGTCTATTTATTTTAATTTTTTTTATACACTTTTTAAAATTTTCATTTATGATTCATTAAATTATTATGATTCGAAGAAAATATTTCATTTAATGAAAAATGAAATAAGCCGTTCTACTTCATAAAAAAATAATTGCATTCGAAACGAAACTATAAAAAATATCAAGAGTATAAAGCGCACTTAAATGAAACTTTATGTGTTAATACAATTTTTCGCAACTCTGCAATTATCATTATGGATAGTAAACATCAACTTTTACGAGATAGTAAAGTGAATTTATTTATTTATGTGATGGATTATCGAAGTAATGAGGTTAAAATCTTATAGTATTTAAGACTGTATCTATGAAATTTACTTAATGAAAAAATCATGGAACATACAAGATTTGGTCAGATATCATGGTGTGCATGTTGACATTTGGTGACAATATAAATTATCGACAGGGTGGTATAAAAGACGATTTTTTTTCTCAGAATCTTTCGAAGTTTGTGAAGAATAAATAAAAAAAATCTGATTGCTTTATTTTTATAGGAATACAAGTCGAAGTCGTATTGAAATATTCTCAGTATCGCACCGATTTATTCTGATTTCATCTTACCTTTTTCATATTGTCGACCATCTTATCGTATTTACCTTTTAAATCCACCTTTGAATGGACCATTACTCGATTTTTTTATTCGATAGGTATACAAAAATCTCGTCGTTTATTCGGTCTCTATTTTCAGGTTTTCGGGTCCTTCCACGTCAAGGATTCGATTGAAGAAGGACAGTTCAATTTTTCAACCTCTTTTCGATGGCTTTTATACTAATTTGTCTTTGAAAGAAGAATTTTATTCTTTTTTTTCTTTCTTTTTTATCGTAGAAATTGGTGTTTGTATAATAGTTGGTAATTTATGGAAATAAATTAAATACGTCTTCACGTTTTTATAGACACTGCAGGGTCTTTGCACTGTCGTTATGGCGTCTCCTTTTTATTTAAATATTAATGCAATTTCACGTTTACCACATGTGTGTGTTTTAATATAAATCACAATATAAAATTACCCCTCTAAGCATTTTTTTTTAAATTTAATACGAAATATGGTTATACCAAACGGGAGATTTCTTTATTTACACAATTTGATAGAACAAACGAAAACCTTCATTACAAATATAATATAATATTTCAACTATAGAATAAAATAAATAATTACAATGTTTTATAGAACCTTGATACTATATAACTGAATTCAAATATAATAAAGCATCCTTGACACTGCAAGGAAACTCATCGACAAATGTAATATAAAATTATACTCTTTGTCAGTACATTAATATAACTTTGTATTTTATGAACATATTATATGATAATTATACAAAATGGCAACACTGTTACACATAAGAGGCTTTGTCGAATATTGATTTACCTAATGCAACCTTCATTAAATCAATAAATTGCTTGACAGACTTCATTACACAATTATTGATAAATTAATTAAATTGTTGATGATATCAAAATTTAAATTTTAAGTTCATTTACAGTCAAAATCAGAACCCAAATCGACAATTCTAAATCTTTACAAAAAACCAACTCAACCCAATATGCAAACAAACACGGAAGAAATACCGAAAATATGATTCACACATAAAGTCACCTTTATATTTAAAAATTGGCCCACATATCAATACCCAGCGATCACGCACATACATTTTTAACGATCAAACGACCATTATTAAGGCTTTCAGCGAACATTTTTCAAACGAAACGCGCACTCAGTATGTCAAACAATCAACCACTTTGACTAACGTTCTCGGATTTTTCCACTTAACTCAGATCGTATCACCCTTCATACGAATCGCATTCAAAATTTCAATTCCTCGAATCGCAAAGCACAAAAACAAACACCTGAACACTCACGACACAAAGCCTCCAAACGGAAACACATCAAGGACAGCAACGATAGGTCCTCGATTGTCAGTTATACACCGCCGTAGTATTTATACGAGGATACACGTCAAAACACTCGTCCCTTATTATTTACAAGGGTACGGGCCCTTTGTTGGCCGTTTCTACCCTTCGAGGTAATCCGACTGAGTTTTCAGCTGAAATGCGACCGCGTTTGAATGTTAATCGCCTTTTTAATTGACGTATATCATGTGTGCTTTGAAATTTTTATGGGCTTCGATCGGGTAGAATGCTCGATGATTGTGCGAATTTTGGCATTGTCGTGTATAAAGTTTTTGATTTTGGTGAAATTGGGTTGTTTTTTTTTATCATTCTGGGAAATTTATTTATATGTTTATTAAGAATGAAATGCTTTGTTGACGTCTGCCTTGACACGTGTAATTTTAATCGTGAGAGACGAGCTGCAAAATTGTTTGTTTCGAATATATAATATAATAATATGAAATCTGATATATGTATATTTGAAACAAAGCTGTCTTTTATTGCTGTTTCCTTTGACAAACGTATAAAGCTTACATAAAGTTTATTTTGATTCCATCTAGGAAATTGAAATTGCATAACAATTATCTAGAATGTTCCGTATCTTCCTTGTTTTGACAATTCGATATTCGTACATAAGATTTATACTTGAAATATTATATCGAAATAAAAATAATATAAAAATCGTATAATTTACAATCAATTACGATAGATTTAATTAAAATTATAAAGAACCCTTAACGAATTATATTATATAATATTTTATATTCATCTCAGTCTTGTGGAGCATTCGTCATCGTACACATTCAAAGAGAGTCAGTCATAAGAAACTCTTTTATTGTTATTTTTGCCAGAAGAGCTCGTTTCTTACTTAGTACTTCTGTCGTTGCCAAGATAATAAATTGAATTTCTGTGCACGCCAGCATAAATAAGAAATGAAGTAGGATGCATTTATGTGTATAGTATGTACCGGTGAAACAATAGAAAAAAGATTCAGATTGCACATTTTGCTTGTTTCCCTTTGAAATTACTTTCAACGTTGTCGATCATGGTATTTTCAGAAATTGGAATGTTTAATTAAAACAAATCTTTTCTTGGAAACTGCGACGGGAACTTAAATTTTCATTTCAAATATATTATTTTTGATACGAATATGATATGATGTATGCTGCTCAAGCGACAATGATGAAAATTTTGCACGCGACACAATTCAAATGAAAAATTCTTTATATTTAGCAGCATCTTAAAATATTTACTGAGTTACTTAAATATATAAAATCGTTTTGTATGGAAAAAAATAAGATATTTTTTTTGTATCTTATTAGTGTCATGTCGAGTTCATAATGAAGATCGCATCAAAGTGCTAAAAATAAATGTAAGCCTCAAAGTTTACGGAAAATTTAAGAATATTTTCGAATCAAATTATGTAAGTTTGAGCTGCTTAATTAAGAGTTATTTTTAGATAAAACTCTTCGTATTCGAGTAAATAAATTTTCTATATCCGATTAATCAGACCCAGTCTTCAAATCATTCCTTTGGCTATTGACACAATTATATAATATAATTTATAAATTTTATCTTTTATTAAAATCTCTCATAAAAAATGTATATTTAGTTTTTTTTAATATTTTTTGATATTTTTTTAAATGTATGCTATACAAATTAATGCACATTGTATAAAAGAGATAATTACAATTCTAAACAAAAGCTACTTAAATATAACCAGAAAAAACGTTTTTAATCAAGATAAAAAAAATAATTACCTAACCCTATTTCCACTATCAAAACGACAACAATTAAATACTACAACATCCGACAGCAAAAGAAACATCCACAAACATTAATTATATAAACCCCATACTCGGTTGAAAAAAATAATAAAAACTTCTTTCATTTGACAAAACACTCAACAAAAAATCCACTACAGAAAATTTATTTTAGTGGCCTATTTTAAATTTAAAAAAATTAAATTGAATATTGATAAAAACATAATCATTGTAAACAACGTTCATTACAAAACAAGGAATTTGTACAATTGAAAGTTTAGAAGAATTTTATTAGTAATGAGTATTATAATTACATGTGCTGTGAAGATAATAACTAAGAAGCTAAAATATAATACTAAAATTACTTACTAAACGGTGACAGATTATCAGCGTTCGTCTATAGACCGCGCTGTACATCGCTTAACTTTTGTGTTTAATATAGTGTTTAATATACGGTACGGTTCATTTGATAAGTTATCAAGTATATAAAGATAAAATAAATAAAAAATTAGTATTTAAAAATATATATTTCATCATTCCACGCAAAAGAAACATATACGCATCTACATACATATATACTGACCACTATACTCATCACTTACATTCGATGATCGACGGAAACTGGCGTGTACAAGGCTAAACCGTCGATTACCAAATATACTTTTTATAATGAAAAATAATAAAAATTTTACGATGAAAATCGACCATATTCACATAACATACACCTACCGCTCACCTTGAACCTGAAAAAACTCATACATATAAAAAAACGTATGCACATTCACATACTGACCAGGTCACTTATCGCTTAACTTTGGTTATCAATGAGAACTAGTCTATTCATAAAAGTTAAATTGTCGTCAGTAACAAAATATTTTACCGTGAAAATCGACCACATTCACACATGCACCAACCCCCCTATCGGAAACTTGCAAAAATAACGTACATGCATTATTTTATTGATTTCTTATCACTTAACCTCCAGCGATTGACGAAAATCAATCAATTAGACAAGGTCGAACTTCTGATAGTAAAAATCATAATTATTCTCACACTAAAATAAATCATTTTCTCATGAAAATCGCCCACATTTACACATGAACCAACCCCTCCAACGAAAACATGCAAAAATGACGTACATGCATTATTTTATTGATTACTTATAACTTAACCTCCAACGATCGACGAAAATCAATCAATCAAACTTGGTCAAACCTTTGACAACAAAAATTTTAATTTTTCTCACACTGAAATAAATCACTTCCCTTTCACGTTATTCTTGCATGTTTTTGTTGAAGGAGTTGGTGCATGTGTGAATGTTGTCGATTTTCAAGGGAAAATGATTTCTTTAAGTGTAAGAAAATTATAATTTTTATTTTAAAAAGTTTGACCTTGTCTAATTGATTGATTTTCGTCAATCGCTGGAGGTTAGTGATAAAAAATCAATAAAATTATGCATTTTTTCGTTGGAGGGGTTGGTGCATGTGTGAATGTGGGCGATTTTCATGGGAAAAGAATTAATTTTAGTATGAGAAAATTATAATTTTTATTATCAAAGGTTTGACCTTGTCTGATTGATCAATTTTCGTCGATCGTAGGAGGTTAAGTGACGAGTGATCAATAAAATGATGTATGTACGTTTTCGTTAGAGGGTTTGTGTATGTATGAATGTTGTCGATTTTCATGGGAAAATAATTTATTTTAGTATGAGAAAAATCATAATTTTTATTTCCAAAAATTTGACCTTGTCTGATTGATCAATTTTCGTCGATCGTTAGAGGTTAAGTGACGAGTGATCAATAAAATAATGTATGTACGTTATTCTTGCATGTTTTTGTTGGAGGGATTGGTGCATGTGTGAATGTTGTCGATTTTCATGGGAAAATAATTTATTTTAGTATGAGAAAAATTATAATTTTTATTTTCGAAGCTTTGACCTTGTCTGATTAATCGATTTTTGTCGATCGTTCGAGGTTAAGGGACGATTGATCAATAAAATAATGTATGTACGTTATTCTTGCATGTTTTTGTTGGAGGGATTGGTGCATGTGTGAATGTTGTCGATTTTCATGGGAAAATAATTTATTTTAGTATGAGAAAATTATAATTTTTATTTCCAAAGCTTTGACCTTGTCTGATTAATCGATTTTTGTCGATCGTTCGAGGTTAAGGGACGAGTGATCAATAAAATAATATATGTACGTTATTCTTGCATGTTTTTGTTGGAGGGATTGGTGCACGTGTGAATGTTGTCGATTTTCATGGGAAAATAATTTATTTTAGTATGAGAAAATTATAATTTTTATTTCCAAAGCTTTGACCTTGTCTGATTAACCGATTTTCATCGATCGCTTGAAGTTAAGTGATAAAAAATCAATAAAATAACACAAGTACATTATTCTTGCACATTTTCACACATGCACCATCATCACCACCTCACACCCTCAAACGAAACGTACGCGCGAAGCCTCCAGTGCAGCGCCCGCGCCCTCCACAAAAGCCTTCGCCCCTCCTCGCCCTCCCCCCCCTCCCCGCCCACCACCCCCCCTCGTCCAGAATCCGCCCCTCGCGAATGTCGGGTTCATTCGCGGTGTGTCCGCCGCTCGCGATGGGCGCGCTTAGGGCCGCCCCTTCAGCGAGCGGCCTGCCGCCATACACGACTTTGAACTCGGAACCTCTGAATCCCGGGAACGACTCCGGCCCTCTGTCCCTCCTCGGCTTGGAGCCGCCCCTGGAGTTCAGGGCCCAGGACCTGCTCAGTTTGGCCCTCAACCAGACGGCGCCCGGGGAGCCCTCGACGGACCTGTTGCTCTCCGAGAGGGATTACCACGCGGAGTTCGAGGGGTCCACAGGTGAGGGTTTTTGTATGGTTTTTTTTGTGGTTGGTAAGGGGGGATGTGGGTTTTGTGTCTATTGATTCGGGTTGTGCGTTGAGGGGTTGTGGTCTTGATGGATAGCGTAGTTTAATTTGTAACATCTTGCGTGTTGGGAATGGTG
This sequence comes from Hydropsyche tenuis, assembly GCA_009617725.1. Taxonomy (NCBI): domain Eukaryota; kingdom Metazoa; phylum Arthropoda; class Insecta; order Trichoptera; family Hydropsychidae; genus Hydropsyche; species Hydropsyche tenuis. Next base: position 86,903 of record VTON01000007.1, read on the forward strand.
TGAAATTTATTGCTGTTTTTTTAATGAATTAGTATATGTGATGTAAAAGGATGTATTTTTTTTATAAATGAGTCATTTTATATAAAAAAAATAATTGTGAAATACAAAAATTATATGAAATACATAAAATTCAAAAATATGTATCATCATATATGGATACTCTAACAAATTTTATATTAAATTCGAAAAGATAGCAATAATTCAATCAATTTTATTAAAAAGAAATTTGATACGAGATACATAACATCGAATTCCGTTCTGAAAACAAAAACAATTGCGTCAATTTAGCACTTTTCTCAAATTTCTAAAACAAGCCAAATCCGTTCACGACGTAACCCAATTTAGATAATCTGACCTTGTCATTTGACACTCACGTTTTCAAATTCGTTAAAATCGTCCGGCACTCATTGTATTTAATCTGACGGGATCCCATTAAAACTCCATCTCTGTTGATTTACATTTTCATTCAATCAAACTTTACATAATGCCCGTGTGCCAGCCGACCTAAAATTTCATCCCTGCGGCCATCACGAGGACAATAGAGGTATCGGTTACTCGTATTTGAGCCGATTTCACATTTTCCGGAACATTCGATATTTTTCATGGTCAAATAATAGTTTACCTTCTCGTATTAAGGTGTCGAATTCGTAACGTGATCTTGGGCAATCAACTCAATCAACGAGTTGATTGTCTGTGAAAAAACAATGGAAAATCAATACTTGTAGTTTTTCATATAAATATTTTATTTTGTATTTTTTTTTTTATTAAAATTGAATTATATTTTCATTTTATTTGTTTTGAGAACAGTTTTTATATTATTATTTGTTGAAGAGTTTAGTCGTAAAATTGAAAACTTAGAAAAAATTTATCTTTGTATCACGTCTTTGTATCAAATCTTCTCGCTCTATATCACATTTGTTTTTATCAAAGGCGAGGTCAGAAAATGTGTTATATCATATTGAAAAAGTCCGAACTTTATCTAATATCCCTTTTTTTATCCTTATTTTCTTCGAAGAGAGCAGTACATAATGAGTCCTCGGTTCGTCCTTAGAAGTTTTGTTCCCATGGTGATATGCATATTCCGATCACGTATACATCTCAGCGAAATTGAATTACGATACACGTTTAAGGACGATTTGCAAAGCCCACCTATTTTTTGGATTTATCGATCTTTTGGAAAGCACTTTCTCTCGGATTCGTGGCCGAATAAAATCCATAACGTGTAATATGAGAGATTTATTGAGCAGGCGTTGGCAGTTTAGTCGCGTGGATTTAAATTTGAGGTTTCATACTAGCATTTGCAATTCTAAGCGAATGAGATATTGAACATTTTAAATTCAAACAATTCGGTTTTTGGTCGGGTGTGTGTATTAAGCGAAAGTCGCCGGAGCAAAATTAAATTTTCCACCTGTTGTCTCTCTATTCTATGGTCGCGAGTGGCTGTTTTAATATCAATGCTGTCAAAGAGAATGAAAAATGTGCCGATTTAAATTCAACTGATGAAATTTCAAACGCGGGAAATTTATCAGGTGTAATTTAAACGTTGTTTTGTCTCGGCCGTTTTCATTTTTAATAATAACAAATCATTGTGTCTAATTTTTCATTTTGTTCAACTCGTGTACCATGCTGTGATTTAAATAAAGGCTTAAAGACTTTAACATAATTTAAATCCAATAAATTCCTTTTGCTCTATTAAATACAGGAAATTATCATAATTCGCTGACAAAATCGCATTTTAAACAACGGATCAAGAAAATATCCGACCGGCATGAACCTTTGAAATACGTATAAATCTCGTTAAACTCCCAAAGGTGTACTTAGCATTTTTACTCTCTTTAGCATGCAGCAATATAAAGCAAGTTTTAAGCTTTTAAATGTAATTAAAATGTATCCAATGAAGAATTTTTCAACATTCCACTATTGAAATAAAAAATAAAGGGTTTATTAATTTAAAATATACATACGTTTAAAAGTTTTATTAATATATTCGAACCTTCATTATATTTCCATCATTATTTAGTTCATAAATGACATAAATAACACCCCCGTAATATAAAAATTGATGTTTACGATATTAAAAATACATATATCCGTACATTTCGTACTTACGCTGCATTTTTATGGAACATAACTGTACGGTACAACGACGTCGTGTATAAATTTTCGACAAGTTTTTTACGTTCGACAGTTTTATATGGTGCACGTAAAAAAGTCGAGTGGACATTACAATAAATTTCAGAAGCGAAAAGAAACACACATAAATCACATTTTTGATTGAAAGACATACAAATTTCCCTAAGAATTTTTAAAAACATAAAAGACGCATGTATCGAAAAGGATACAAGTTTCATCGTATTATATATTAACCACCGAAGGTTCAACTGAATAATTAAATCAATCAAGTCCTTAACATTTTTCAGTACACGTATAAAGCACCTTCGAATTCTCATTAATTAATCGAACACGAGTGTCGAATACATCAAAATTTTCATGAAGGGATTTATCTGTGCATTGAAAAATATAGATTATGCCTCAAATCAAATTACTTGTGCATTAGAATAGTATACGATTTGCATTATTTCTGATGCATCAAATAATTTCGTATTGAGGTATCATTTTATTTGTAATTTCCAATGAAAAAAAGTTTTTGTGCATTATAAAGTGAGCATTAAAAAATAATAGAAATAATAGTTTATGCATTAAAGTGATCGAGGTGACAATGTCGCCAGAGTAAATTTTTCCTCCACAGACAATAAAATATAAATGTCAACGTTTTCTTTTATTATAATTTTAATTTGATTCAATTTTAATCACATTTTAACAATTTGGTCCAATTTTATTATATTGTGAAAGTTGTGAATGTATTGGTATTTTGCCCTGTTCGCGTTTGCGGCGTTGCCGTTCCTTTATTTATATTCATTTTAATGCACATTTTATTCATTTCAAGCAATTTTTTCAATGATCAAAATATTTTATTTTTTCAAATGCACACTAATTTTATTAAATGCACATTTATTTTATAAAACGCACATTTAAATTGTCCCCTTTTTCAATCCAATACACGTTTTATTCGTTTTAAGATACAGATATTTTTCCAAAATATTTTTTCCAATACACACATAATTTTTTCTAATGCACACAAATTTTATTAAATTCTCACCCTAAATGCACATCTATTTTATCCCAATGCACATTCAAATTATCCCCTTTTCATTAAAAAATCCCAAAAATCGGCAACCCTGTTCACAACACTCGACACCACACCATCTGTAAAAGGATCTCTAAAGCGTTATGCGCATAAAACCCGATATTTTTCCATGGCTAATGAACGAAAACGACTCCGGGACATTTCCCGGGTCACGGAGGCTTCCAAGGTGGCTGTGTGCACCCAGCACCCCGCCAGGTCATTGTCAATCGATCGTCCAGGTGCAAGGCCGCTCCTCGCGGTCACTCCATTCAGGACGACCTATATCGATTCATCGGGATGTCTGGGTGTAACTGGGTATGCCTAGGTACGCCTAGGTATGCCTAGATGAGCCCAGACTCGTCTCGATGATTTCGGGGAGGCCATTCAGATCGTGAGAGGTCATTAGTGCTGTGGAGTGGAAGGGTGTTGATTGTGCGTGGTTTCGGTTATGTGATGTGGTTGAAGTGTCGGATTGTTTGAAGTGTGTTTGGGAATTGTGACGGAAATTCAGAGCAATTGTGGGTGGATTGGGTGGGTGGATTTTTTTTAGTATAAAATTTTTGTAAGTAGAGCGAGAAAATTGATGATGTATTTTGTGACGATCCATATATTCATATCAGGTTTGACGTTGAGTAACTCGACGCTGTAATACTGAGAGTTGTTATATTCTGAAAACCGACGATTTCCACGAAGTAATTACAATTTTGAAAAATAATCATCCCTTTAGTGTACGCATGTGGATTTTAAATGGAAAAATGTTCCACATGCATCCTTAATGATTCGCGCTAACGGTAGACGTGACATTTTACAGAAAACACATCCATCAATTACGACACTGAGGATCTTGTTTGTTTGATATTATATTATATTATAATAACAAAGTGAAATAGACGTAAGACTATATGTAAATTTTGAATGTCAAGAAGTCGACATGTTAGTCTTTTCTGTGATCCTGCGGGATCAGCCCTGATCCGATTTTCCTTCACCGTATGACATTTTACTAATACGCCTATCGTCTTATAGGAATTTCCCAAGGTTTTGTCTTTTTTATCCTAAGGAAAAACTCTCGCGCGAAAAACCTTTAACATTCATCGGATGCGGACGAAAAATAAAGATTTTCCATCAAAATTTCAAAAGTTTAAAGACGCACTTACCGAAGAGAGTGTACCTGTCGAGATTTTTCCGCCACGTCAAGATGAAAATTTTAATACTTTTCACCCTCAATATTTTCCAACGATATTTGTAAATTTGATACGAAGCAAATATTTCTACAATTACAATTTTTTTTTTTCCGCAAAAACACTTCAACACGTTTTACATCATTTCAATTCATTCAAAAATTCTCAATTTATATTATTTCCGTAGAGTTATTTTTTTAACAAATTGTATTTTTCAATATTATTTATTCATTGTAATAATTCGACAACGACAATCGTGATATTTTAGGACTATCCACTCATTTATGCTTCAAGTATGCAAAGGTTAAGTTTCCTAGTACATGAATATTATTATATTATATTGTGTGACTATTTCAAGGGTTATCACCCAGGTATACGTACACGTTCCAGTATCACAAGTGTATTATTAACTCTAAGAAACCCTTTATACCCCGATAATAATTCACATCTGGATACAAGTTCCGTTAACCGAATATATAAATTTTACAGATATTATGCAGTTACGTTTTAATATACATTACAGTATCGTTTCTCTTTGATTAATTTATCGAATTTTAATACGGAAGAATATAAAATTTCATTTTCACGAAGCACTCTTCGCAGCGTTCTAATGAATTTTTCAAACAATACCACCCCGTAAATTCTCAATATTGCGTTGTTTTGCCATCCGGTTTTAACGAAAAAAAAAAAAGCATTCTCCGATGCGATTGCAATATGGTTAAATATTGAGATAGCATCGTCATAATTGGCTCTCGAACGAAAAGGAAGTAGGCACTGTATATAATGACTGCGCGGTTCGCCCGCCGCGCTCGAATGCTCGAAATGAGCTTTCACATGGAACGGAGAAAGCTTTTGTTTTGTCCCAAATGAAAAATCGTGATGAAAATGTTAATGCGACGAAAAAAAATAATGGCAAAAATAAAAACGGAGCTCGCAGGACGAAGGAGAACTCGGCGAACTCGCGTCATCCGAGCGTAACGCTTTTTAATCGTCCGAAATCAATTTTTTTTCCACTTATATTTAAAAACACGATAAATGCGAAATGCGGAGAATGCTCAAAATTAAAATGGAAAAGTTTCGCGAGAGAGAAATATAGACTCGTTTCATTTGAGAATTCCAACGCACTGAAACTTCGAACAATACTATGAATGGATTCGATGCGTCGCCTCCAATTTTCTGTATCGTAATTTATAGATTTTCATGACATTTGAATGGATGTTCTGTTTAGAGAGACCGTTTATGCATATGTAAAATAAATTCTAATATGAAAACGTAAACCGCCAATTAGAGATGAACTTTTGCAACATCACGCATCGCGTAATTTTGACCAATCTTTTTTTTTTGATTTTCACTATCGAATCAATGAACTAGAATATTATAATTGATTCAAATTTAATATAATTTTTATATCATAAGAAATACTCTTTTCGTTGATTATTTTTTCTTATTGTAAACAAAATAATAAATAAAGCCCCGCACTCGTTTAACAACAATTACATTATAACGTACATTATTTCACGACAAGGTCGTAGTGAATCACACTTATTACACATGGATAATATTAAATTGCTTTGAGATCCATACATATATTTACAAGCACGTGAAAATCTTTGTTTATCCATGAATAATAACGATATATTTTTTACATCTCGCGAGACTTTCAACATCGCTCCGGGCATAACGTAACACAAAGTCGGACTCGCTTTATCGAATGCGCAAAACAAAAAAAAAATTGAATGTATAATACATTAAACGCGAAAATCAAATGCGTAAAAAAAAAATTCCTACGTGCTCTAACATACATCGTTGACCGTCATGTTCAAAAAAAACTCGGAAAAGTTCAGTCAACAAAGGACGAGCGAGTACTTTGATGGAATTAAAAGCGAACTTTTCATTCGTCAGGAATAAGCTTAAAGCTCATGAAACAAAATATATTTTTATGGTTTAATTTCCTGGATCTAATTCTCAGAAACGTGAGCCGTTTAAATTGAAAACGCTCAATCATAAAGAGTAATCAATGAATCATATTTTTTTTTACACAAAGCTTATAGGAATCGAACACGCGTTTCGAATTACAAAATATTTCCAGGAAAAAAACATATGAATCAATATGAAACGAAAATTGATGAAGCATTTCGTTTTATAAATACAGGTAGAATTTAATGGATAAATGAGTGCTATGATAGCACTGCTATCGTATTAATTTTATTTGGTGTAATTCATTTGTATGCACAGCCTAATCAATACTCGTTTATTGGTGTTATTTAATAATTTACTCTCCGTAACATAGATTTGTCAAATTAATAAAACATCTTACATTGTATGTTATATATCATAATTAGGCTTTAATTAGAATAAAGAGGTTTTTTTTTTCATGTTCATTTTCTTAAATAGTCAATCAATTTTCGGACTCGCTGGGCACACCGAAAGTTAATATTATGCAATGTATAATAGTAAATATAATAGATAAAAATAATTATATATTATCAACTTGATATTATTTTTTATCTTGAAATTATTTTCATTTTTAATAGGTATATTCAATAATTTAAAAAAAATCGAAGGAATCAAAAAAGCTTTGTCATTTAAAGTAATAATGCATAGCAGTGATGGACCGTGTGTAGTTGACCATCTCTCAGAAAAAACGAAAAATTAAGGTTTTAAAGATGATAATCTTTTCAGAATGGATGCGATAGATAAGAAATTATTAGCTAGCTGCTTAATATTTGTTAGCTTATTAAAATGTATTTATCGCACCCTTTTCGAAAGAGTATCATATTTAAAAACCTTAATTTTTACATTTTTCTGAGAAATGTTCAACTTTAAGTACATGATCTACCACTAGCGTCGTTACCCTATTGTAAAATAGACCATATAGGTTATACATGACAATGATAATGAATTAATTTAACGATTTCAACCTATCATAAAACACAACATTTAAAAATAAATCATTAGAAATACATAAAAATAAATACCCACCAAAAAACTTCCTAGCAACTCGAAACTATTTATACGGGACCCAGATATTTCGAAACAAGATAGCCTCACACAAAACCGAAAAAACACCCATCAAAACACCATTCACCCACAAACAAAACTATTCATCCCCCAAATCAGCACACCAACTTTCCACACGCCCAAAAATCAACGCTTTCTTTCATACCTAACAACCCGTCGATTTGAACATCCACAAAAAAAATCCAAAAGCTTCCTTCGTCTCAGAATAATCGAGCTTTTGCTCTTTCTAGGACACGACCACCACCCATAAACCACCCCCGAAGTGGGCGTACCCTAATTGCGAGCGTCCTGTTAAGCCGGTAACGCGCATAATTAACGGCCGTTATACGCGTCGATAAATTTCAGTTAAACGGCGCTGACGCTTCATTTCGGCTGATGTTTGCTTTATTTTTTCGGGAAATTTTAAGCGGTGTGGGATTTTCGGTGTCGCCTAATTAATTAATTGCACGTATTTTTATAGCGTTGCATCGTATCCATTTTTTAATGTACAAATACCGTTTTCATTACAGGAAGGTTACCGAGACGTGTTCATAATACTCAACCTTCGAATAAAAAATTCGCGATACATTTCCCTGGAATTACGTCATTCGTACGATTCTCCCGAAGTTGTCGTTCCATATTCAATAACTTGTCGTTTCTTTCAGCTCGTTTTATCACGCTACAGCATGAAATTCACGATCGAATTTTGGCGGGGACATCACAAAGTGGTATCGGTGTTTCGACGACAGGCGAATTTGCCTATGAAAATTTCATAGTTCATTCGTGTTTAGAAAAATTCAATATTCTCCGTTTCGGTTTTATTGTCTTCAAGTTTTATTACGGTTGACGGTCGCGTGTTCGGAAAATGTTTCGGCAACATCTGAAGTTTAACCTGTAACGGTTAAGTTAAACGTTTGGGTTAATTCGGAAAGTTGTTCGGATTAAGCAGTTTTCGGTGTCCCGTTCGGTGTTAATTTATATCTGTTTTATTGTTTGCTTCACACCTTTTGTGTTCGGTGTTAATTTTTTTTAATTTTCTTTTCAGGTACCAAATGCACCTCGCGGATGCATTGGTGAGATCTTCGAGGTGAAGGTTCTGCCAATGGCAACGGAAAGGGTAATGGAAACGGCTCTCCGGATACACCGAGCCGCCCCAGGGACACTCATTCCCGTCTCTTTGGGCCAGTGAATCGTCCCAATACAGCAGTCAGAGACACATTGAAGAGCAACATTAGCTTCGGTGGTGAAGAGTCTCAAAGACTTCCTTCAGCCAACGGACATTCTAACGGACACTCAAACGGACATGCCAACGGACATACAAACGGACAAACTAATGGACATACTGCTCCTCCAAAAGGTAACAATCTCCAATATTCTCATATTTCATATTATTTTATATTCATTTCATAATATACATTTGAATTATTGTCCGTTGATTGATAAATTTTTCAATGTGAGAGTAAGTAAATCCTTTTATGCATACAAAAATAATAACTATTCATACAATGCTATGACAATACGTATTATTTCAATATTTTTTGGATACACTGCATTCCTTTTAGTGAAAAGTTCATTTATATTACTTTTATAAGTATTCTTGTACTGAAATAGTGAATTGAATTGAGCCTATTTAAGGTGACCGTCTTCGGTGTATTGATAAATTGACTATTTTGTTTATTAGCCGAACATGTATCATAAGTAGGTGTGTATGATTGGCAAATTTACAGTGCAACCAGTTCGTCGCAATCCGGTGACGGGCGACGGAATCTTCGACCCCCCGCGCTTGAGGCGCCGCTGCTCTCCTCGAGTCCGTCGAGGTGCCCCAGCTTTTCCTATCCTCCCCGTGTCCAATTTTTCTTCTTATTATTCTCTTGATAGACAAGAGTTTGAATGAACAGTTTTGAAAAATTGTTTATTTGTAATAATGATATTCAAGCTCTTGGATATGTCAAATTATTTATTCTCTTATATGTAGTTCCCCTTGTAAAATTTTGAGAAATGGCTTATTTTTTGTTTTATTTTTTTATATAGAATTGATCATATGTTCATATCATCATTTTATGTGATAATAATATGCATATTTGTATTAAATTTGATCGCTGAAATATCTCATGAAAACCCTTTTTTTTCGCAACCTGCTGGCTCTTGATTTGTCATATAAGTGTTCTTTCTAATTTCATATTGGATGTAAATGATTATAGAATTTAAATTCTTTCATTAAGAATATTTTTCTTTTACAGATTATCATTTTATTTTATTTTTTTTTTAATTATTTACCATCATATCATATAGCTATATGGTTTGGCTTAAAATTCTGAAGAGCTTTTCCCTGAGCAATTATTATTATTTATTTTTATTTTCAGACATATTTATTTGAATTTGTATCAAAATATATTAATAAATTATTTTTAGAAATTACCACTTCTATTCAAAGTGAAATAAGTGATAAAAGTTAATGGTAATTTGTAGTGAAATCACTAAATATAATAAACAATGTACTATAGAATATTATTAGAGACAATATTTTCGAAATATAATTATGTCACATTAGTATAATTATTTTATTTGTAAAACTTTCACATCTAGTGTAATTCGTAACTGATGAATTAATTTGACTGTATGTATATCACATTTTTAAGAGAATTTTTTTATTTTATTTATATGAAGGTATTGTAAATTAAAACTGCACCTTAATCTAAATTTCTAATTGGCATATAAATTTAGTACTATTTTTTAATCATTAGATATTCGAAATTTTACTGTTTAGCCAAGCATGATTATTTTTTCCTTAATATAAATATGAAATATACGTGCATATCAGCATGTTAAAATATTTCTTAGGCTTACTTTGTTGTTAAATCAATTCCTCAAAATAAATGTAATACTAATCATTGTTATTTATATTTTTCAGAAGCAAACCCACTCTCTGGTGAAGGATACAAATCAATGAACGGCGAAATAAACACAGTGACAGCATTAAATGGCAACGGTTCCTCTCCAATTAATCATAACCGCGTTCCTCCAGGTGGCTTTTCTTCCGGCTTGTGGTAAACGTTATTCGAGCGATTATTGAAAACGTTCAAAATCCGATATTGTCCCAAGATCAAAATTTCATAAAAAGAAATTTTATAAAGACAATACAAACCATCGAGTATTACGAATTACTGTATTTTAAATAAAAATATTGTGTAAAAATATTCACTTTTAACTGGAATTTCATTTTGTCTTTAATAATTAAAGTATTATTGAAAATTCTATACGAGATAAAAATTTCAATACTCGGTGACTGTCATTGTTATTGTTAATTGTATTGGCATATGAACTAAAATTATTAAAACCACTAACCTGTCACCGTACTTTACGTTTTTTAGTATTATTACCTTCGCATTTAGTAAACCACAATAGTTGTAAATATTGAATTGCTGAATTGTCGTATAATCATGGTGTAGTATAATTATCGACGATCGATTTTTCACTTGCATTTCATTGGTGCGTTTTAATTTGAAAAAACATTATAACCATATGAAAGTAATATTATAAATAAGCAATTCAATATCACTTATTTTTTTTTGCTATTATATGTATTCCGATATCTATTGCATTTCTTTTAATTATATATGTATTTTTTTGTAGTTAGTAAACTTAGGCTACTACTGAAAAATAACGTATATTTCATTATTAATATTTAAATTACTAATCGCTTATTATTTAGCATTATTCATTTATGTAAGGTACTACACTTATTCGATTTAGTTTCAAAACTATCATTATGCTGTTCTGATAATAGAAAAGTTTTCAAAATTAAATTTTCAGTTCAGTTTTCAATTGATTTCATCGACATACTTTTTGGTTCTGAAATTTTTTGTGGCGGATATGGGTCAATTATTTCATATACATTTATTTGATTTGACATATTCCGAAATTGTTAGAATAGTGCCTTTGTAGCGGAGGAAGCGAGGTAACGGAACACGTTACAACATCTAGGATATCAGATATAATAAATATATTAAGTGTGTCTTGCGTCGGTATCAAATTGTCAACATTTAAATTGTTTTAGCGTATGAAGATGTGTTTTGTACTTTTTTACATTTTTTTTGTGATTGATATGATTTAAGTTAAATATCAAACTTGAAGCTATAAAACTTATTAATTTATTGTAATTTTTCTAGACACACTATTGTGTGGACCATTTCCCCATTATCTATGATCAGATAGATTATATCATTATTTACATAAAATTCGATTATATATTATTATGTATATTAATGTGAGAAATTATGAAGATTATTCAATAAACGATTTTTCGTATTTACTTGAATTATTATTAATTACATCAATAAGAAATCCTGGTAAAATTATGTTCTCATTGAACAGAGACGTAGCAATGTTTTTGGCACTCTTGGCAAATATTAAATTTGGCGCCCCTCTATTATATCTTTTTTTATTAAATCGAAAGGGTTTATTTCATTTAAAATTACCAGGAGTGCATGTGATTTAAAAAAGTAAAAATGGTTATGCAATAAATTTTTATTTTGAATTCTTTGGCGGTGTAGTTTGAACGAAATTACCAGGAGTACATATGATTTAAGAAAGTATTAGAGAAATGGTTACGCCAATAAATTTTTTAATTTTAATTTCAAATTCTTAGACGGTGAAGTCTGAACGAAATTACCAGGAATGCATGTAATTTCAAAAAGTAAATATAATATTTTTTTAAATCTTAAATCATGCGTCCTTGGTGCTTGCCCATTTGCCAATAGATTGCTATGGTACAGTCAATGAGATATTGACTTTAGTTTTAAAAAGGTTTATAACGAAGTATTCAACTAGGTAAGGAAAGAATGTATAACATATAGGACAGTATAAAAATAGAAATGTAGTAAAATATTTTTATTAAAATAATGTACAAAACGAAACTCATTTTAATACTTTGGTGGATAAACCATTTTTTAATAGTTTTAATATTTGATTTCTATTTTTTAAAAGTCCAAAATATAAATATGAAAAGAAAAAACTATAATAGAAACTTTGATCTTAACCAACAGGCCGAGAAGCGATATAATAGAAACTATGACAAGAATATTAAAAATAATGAAAACATTAATTATGTAAATATACATAGAAGATTGTGTGGATGAATGTTATTTGCTAATGTTAAATTAACAACACAAGAATTCTTAGATATTTAAAAATCTCGCTTTAACATGGTTCACAAAATCAATATTTTTCAACACTAAAAACATTTGAATAATTAATTTAGATGCATTTTATTAAAAGTAATTATGAACATATTTGAAAGATGTATGTTGAAAATATAAAATTTTACTTTCAAAACAAAAATAATAAACATATTAAATTACATTTGGAATACTTGACATATCAAATTAGGTCAATATCAATATTAAACTTATGATTTAAAATAATACAAAATCAATCAAGATTGTTTGGATTGAATAAGTTGAATAGCTGTATTTGCATATTGAAATTCAGGACTGCTTTCATATTCGCACATATCAAGAGCTATTTCACAGCTTTCTTTTACTACTCTCTTATCATCAGACAAGTAACTGAAAAGAAATATACACAAATGAAAAATAAGTATAAAATAAAAAATAAAAAAAATGTACATTCTAAGAACCGTACTTTTTAAGAATTTCAACACATTCTGGAGTAGCGATAGCACCTAGAGCTTCAGCACATTCATGTCTGACCATTTCATTTTCAGAAACATTTTCTAGAGATTCTTTCAAATAAGGTATACTTGCTTCATGTTGCATTTGTCCAAGAACAAAAGCCACTTCATGTCGAAATAAGGCACTTGATCCATTCAATCCTGAAAAAAAATAAAAATAATTATTCCACATTCGATATAATATTTATTGAATTTAAAATTCAAAAAGGATATAAAACCTTTCCCCAAAGCTTGCACAGACTCAGTCGAACAAATATTTCGTAAACTAAACATAGCTCTATATCTGTCAAAAAGACTGGCTTTCTCATATAAAAGAGTAGATTTTAACGATTCTACATTTGAAATATCACTGGGTGGAGCCGGGTCAACAGATGCATATGGATTCTTGCTCAAGTTTCGTTCAGATTCTGGTTTACGTAGCCATTCGATTCTACCTAAAGCTATTTGACATGTTTCTGCAACATCTACAACTGGATCGTTAGAATATTCTTTGAGAATATTTTCAACTTCAGGTGAACCAATTGCTCCTAATGCTTCAGCTGTAAAAATAAAATGGATGTGAAAAATAAAAATGCATGCTAAATTAAGCAATATAATTAAAATTAAGATTCTCTTTGTTGTTAATTTAATTAATTATATTATTGTTATTTTTTTATTTCTGTATATGTATATACTAATAAATCAATGAAAATATTGTATATTGTATTTTCATAATAAAAAATCGTACATATATACATAGTTAATTGAGTTTAAAATACTTTATTTCCCTAAATGTCATAAATAGATAACAATAAAAAAATATATTTATTTGCACAAATATTAAGACTTTGATAATTGCAGTCCTTAAATTTCTTATCTCGCAACACTTAACTGATCACATGAGTAACTCAAAGATTAAAGGATTTCCTAGTTTAAAGATAACATACACATATTTAATGATCAGGAAAAAGGAAAATATTTAGAATCAAACTAAATAATATTATAAGGACAAATATAATACCTGCTTCATGTCTGACCATAGGTTCCTGCTTCACATCTTTGAGGACAGCAACGAGATATGGTATGGCATCAACATGACCCATTTGACCCAAACAATAGGCTAACTCATGTTTCAGCAAAGCCGAAGGGTCACCAAAGACATTAGCAATGGCTTCAACAGATTTTTGACCTCCCAAATTGCGGAGAGTGAAAAGGGCGCGAAAACGCTCCTTTAAAGGACGCGATTCATCAGCCAGGACCAAGCCCACACCCTCGATCACTTTCGACACGTCACACATCGTTGAATTCAGCTTTAGCACTGACAGTAAAACTTAACCTATACGTTTATCATGCGTCAATGTGTCATGCGAATTTGACAGGCACTGCTGCCAATCGCCGATAAAATAAATATATGACGGTACGGTGACCAGACGTTTGCTCAAATCACATTGGCGACATGACGCTGGCGCACACGACGCTAGTGAACAGGATGCTAGCGCATGCACTACGCTAACGCGCACCGACGTTAGCGTACAATTCCCGAAAAATTAAAAAATACTTACTTGGTATTTATTATTATTATCATTTTGATAAAATAATTTACGCATACACCCAAGCCTGCTTTAGAATATATCACAGATCAGTGATGGCGAATCCGAAATTTTGTTCGAAAAAAGGTTCATTTTGTTCAAAAAATGGTTCGCCATAGCTGATTAGGGCTAAAAGAGGCTAGGATGTACACGTAAATGATTTTATCAAAATGATGATAAGGTTTTTATTCTTTCGAAAATTGTGCACTAACATTGTGTACTTCAACGCCGTATGCACCAGTGTGGTTTGAGCAAACGTCTGGTCACCATTTACTTTGCAATAGATATGAGAGATAATGTATCTGTTAAAATAAATCGTTTGGTGAAATTCTTATTAATAATATTATATTATCTTTATGATCGTAATAAATTTTATTCATTTCATAGAAATGTGTGATCTTCGAAAAAAGTAATAAACACCTTCCATGCAAGAATTAATATTATCTGTAATAGTTGATCTACCACGGTCTGTTGCATTCTAGTAATATGATATTCTAGTAACTATAATATTTTCCAATTTTGATTAATAATATGCAAATAAATGTGCAAAAATAATCAACTTGACTTGGTGAAACTTGAATTTAAATTAAAATATCAATTGGCTCGATCCATACTTTCAATATAATATTAAATATTATTCAATCCTAGTATTATATTATAACGATTGCATGATAATAGCAAGATGATAAATGATTATTGTTCTGCTTTCGGATTACCTGTGATGAAAGAGTAGGAAAAATTATATTCAAATCAATGAATAAATAAATATACAAATAAGAGGTACGCACATACGCATTTAACAAGCACATAATACATACAATATTTCATAATTTCACACCAGTGATATGTTATATTATAAAATTTTGTTTTTTGGATAAAATGTTTACTAAAAATTTTGTGTACTTATAAAAATTCCGGCGATTTTATTTCATAATTCTTTAAAAATAACATGACAAAGTTTTACACATCAGGTGTCAATGTATCATAAAATAATGACCCTGAACTCTAGTGATAGTGAAGTATTTCGAAATTTAAACATCCGAACAAGTCTTTTGAATGGACAATGGAATGATAATTGAAATTTGTTAGATTAACACAAATATTGTAGACTGATACTGTAATGGTAATTTAAACGCATTCGTTACGAATGACTATCGTTATCTGTAATGTAATATGAATTTTTTCACATTTATATTCATTACCGAGAGCTTTCCGTGACTTTCTGTACACTGTACTTTGTAAATGAATACAAAGTATTTGAAGAAAAAAATACATATTCCGTACACGATTTGACATATGGAAACATTATTTACACATACAAATATAAGTCCAATACTAAAATTGGAAATGATTACTAATCGGTTTTGTTGATCGTGATAAATTGCGAATTGATTGTACAAAGAAATATAATTAAAATTTGTTATTTCTTGTATTAGATGTGATATTATTTTTAGACTCAAAAATAATCACGTACATTATATAATT
This sequence comes from Hydropsyche tenuis, assembly GCA_009617725.1. Taxonomy (NCBI): domain Eukaryota; kingdom Metazoa; phylum Arthropoda; class Insecta; order Trichoptera; family Hydropsychidae; genus Hydropsyche; species Hydropsyche tenuis. Next base: position 103,013 of record VTON01000007.1, read on the forward strand.
TGGACGACTAGATGCGTATTTATCTGAACAGTTCTTGTCGTTTCGTTAAAAAATCTATTAGAAGCATCTGAAAAAAAAACTTCGGATTGACAGCAATAGAAATAATTTAAGATCTCGTGACTTCTTGACTGTTGTATTCAACTTGTCAACAAACGTTCGAGTGGAAAATAAAATATTACTAGACAATGAAATTAAAATAACAAAATTGTGTAAGTACGCCTTGTTTATCCGAAACAAAATAATTCTTAGTAATATTGATAAAAAGTAATATAATATTTGATTTTGAGCACTTCAATATACTATTTGATCGATTGTTGTGAAGTTAAAGTTTTTCAATTCATTATTTTGAAACTATCTTCAACATTAAAAAAATCGTTGAAAACGGTTTTTTAAAATCCCCTGTTATTTTATAAATTGTCTTAACAAATTATCAAGATTTTTTAGGGTTTTCACGTATTCCCACTATTAATATTTTAAATTAAATAAATTCGAAACAATTGCGAAAAATTCAAGCCAATCTCACTTCAAAAAATAAAAAAACATAATTTTAGACATTTTGCGAATACATACAATAATTTTTAATTCGTGAGAATTTCCTTTCTAGGTCACCGAAATTGAATTGAATATAATTGCTAAAAAAAACACTCATGATGTATAATTATTTTAGATTACTCATACAAAAAATAGATATTACGATTATTCTCAATTTTTTATACTCGAAATTAAAGTGTACGAAAACAATTCGAAATAAAAAACAGGACTCCATTGCATGACTTATATCATTAAAATATAAAAATTTCCCGAAGGGACAAATTATGTTTTAATTGACACATTTTCATATTAAAGTCTATAAATATACCGGTAATATTTCGACGAACCTTCGCAATTGTTACCAGCGCGAAATCATTATTAAGTCGCACTTGTTTAATTAACAGACCTGCCTTATATGGAAAGAAATGTTTTGCAGTCTAGCTTATTATCATATTATTGTTCATCGATAACCATTTATTTCGCAATACATTAAAGATAACCAAAACCGTCTCGACATTCATGGGCAACTTGGCGGTTTTAAAACGGTCAAGGATAGTTTTTAGAAAAATAAACCGAGTTTATCTTGAACGAAACAACAATACATTCGATGTTGATGATTTTATATAATAGTTCAAGGATTATTCCTAAAGAATTATTGATCTAATTTGTCCTTGTATTTTACTCATATTTATCTTTTTTTTTTCAGAGTTTATGTAATGGTCTGAGATAAGAGAGATGATTTGTGAAGGTCTAAAAAATTATTACGTATATTAGAATATGTAAAAATAATAATTGAATGAGTGTATTTGTTGGTGTACAATAAAAACTGTTGATTGAAGATGAATAGAGCAAGAATTATTCTTTTCATGGGACTCAATGGAAATAAAAATTGATGGACGTGCTAAAAGCGTGAATCGTATCCGAATTTGAGAAATTGATGGTATGAAAATGGTATTGTTAAAATACAGTCATCATCATCATTTAAATTTTTCATCCATCATATATTGATCAGACAATGTAATTTCCAAGGATTTTTATTATTAAAAATAATCGTTTAATGGCACACTGTCATTTCTTATTAATAACCGCCCGACTAATCGCTTAACTTAAAAAGATCGATGAGAACTGGCGCATCCGACATGGCCAAAGCACTCACATTTAACTAAAAAAACCTAAACTAAAAGACATTCTATTACTAACAAGCGATGCATCTAAATATTTTCGTAGACCCTATTTATCGAAGAATTTGACGGGAAAAAACAATTCGAAACCTACTAGAAGGCCTACAAGAATTCTTTCCTGCGTCTTATCGAACCAAACGTCCAAACCACTCGTAAAAGGACACAAAAAGAATGTGTTAAATACAATAGTGGAGGTAATACACAGGTAAGAAATCTGGACAGGTGAGATTAGGGCTGCTTTCGTGTGTATGTGAGAATTACGTAAGATGCAACTGTGTCGGTAATATGTAACGGAAATTCGAAACTGGTAATCGAGATTCGAACGAGAATCAAGTAAATCTACTAGTTTGTATATTTTTATGCTTATATATTCAAATATTTTATCGCTACTTTAGCCTTGTAGAATGCACCGGTTTTTTCAATAATCACCAAAGTTAAGCTGTGAGTGACGCAGTTAGTAGATGGACGTGGTCGCGTGATGTTGGTCGGATTGCGAGACTTTTCGCATCATGCGATTTTCAAATTGTTTAATTTCGAAATTTTGATGATAGATATTTGAAGATGATTCACGGAGAAATCCAATCGAAGTCAACCACATTTATGGATTTTTGGAAAAAGAATCGATGACACGTTTGTGTCAAAATACAAGTATGGATTGCATAAATTGTATAATATATGATTATGATTCATGGAAAGTCAAATCATAAGGAATCATCAAAATTCGAAAAACTCGTTATCTATAAGATTTAACGAGATAAGAAATCGATGATTCACTGGGAACGAATCCTAATAGTGGAGGTTGTATAAACTTCATATGAATATATATTTAAATTTTAAAATGTGTAGCAAAGTTCAAATAAAAGCAATTACCACTGAACGAATATTGTTATGTAAAGTAGAATCGAAAATACCCAAAATTAACATCTGAAATGAAAGTTATAAGAACACATGCTTGAATTTCGATAAAACATAAAAATGACCCATGCTAAAGTTCAACGAGTAGAAATTGTTTTATCAGAAGATAGTGTCGACCATTTATCATCATCGAGACAACTTATCGAAACAGTGAAAAAATTTGTGACGGATCGAAGTCTCTGCAGTGGAATTTATGCATGTTATGATGACAACGATGTATAATATTAAAATTATTTAATTAAAAAAAAATCATGAAACGTTCCAACAAAAAATACCACAAAATATTGACCAAGATGAATTTTCGATATAAGTTTAACATACCGAAACTAAGCAATTTAATGGATTTCATAAGTATACGCTACATATGAATAAACATATACGAAAATCGTTAAATTTCAATAAAAAGATGTATGTATATATTTATGCAAATTCCAACCAGGAGCAAACGCCATTGAACAAAAAAAATCGACCAAAACGACATTTCAATAACAAAATATCGATAATACACACGTCAAAACAATCTCGAATCAAGAATATAATCATTGATTAAAAAAAAAAAAAAAAAAACAACCACCATTAATATGATTATATTAGGTCAATGCATAAGTTTCATCGTATTATATCGATGGTCAAATATTTTTCCCCTTTCTCCAAAATAATGAATAAAATCTGTATTCAAACTATTCTATTACGAGAAGGATACTTCTTATTCAGTATCTGTTGAGTTTTGTCCTACTAAGTAACAATTAACACATTGTAAAAAATTTTGAAATGTCTAATAATAAAGTGAATTTATTGCATTTTTTGCTGTACAAATTTTGTAAAAATAATAACGCGACCGCGACAACCAAAAATATTTGTAATATGTACAGTTAACGTTAAAATCATTCAGTTGTGGTTTTCAAAATTCACATCTGGGAATTTTTCATTAACTAATAAACATGCTGATGACATTTTACAGTCCATAATTAATGCTGATCCGCATCAAAATATCAGAGAGATCTCATTGAAGATTAAAGTCGACTGATAAAAAAGCGCGGTATTTTCATCGTATCGGTTTTATTTCAAAAATTTGCATTGACCCAACATTTTCAAAACAATTTTCAGCAACGAATAATCGATCATACACTGAAAAATCAAAATCATAACATCATGCCCCCCAATAGGATGGGAGCTCAGCAGGGTGTTATAGTATGTTATAGTATAAAAGCTCGCCATCGATCAATTTTGTTACTATTTTCAATAGAATCTATCAATTCTGTCCGACTTCATATTATACATAATTCGACAAGTCGGTACCTACTAAAAAACTAACTAATAAAAAAAATCAGTGAAAAGAGGGGGCCCGATAAAGTTTCTGGCCCTAGTCCCGATTTCAGAATATGAGGGCCATGTACAACATAGAAATAGTCAAAAACCGATCAAACTTCATCATCTACAAAACCATCCCACCTCCTCCGAACCAAAACCCCTTCACATCGACACCATCTACCATCACCAGAATCCTCAAAGTCAACCATGGCCAACATGAGGCCACATCAAACCGAATAACATAGCTGGCTCGCCATGGCGCTGTATCATATAAGCAACGGGCCTCAATTGCCGCCGCCAATCAGTTCCCGGCGGTCTCTTCGTCTCGTATGACACCTTCTCCTCCATCCGAAGGTCGGCTCTGCTGCTTGTTTGTGGTCATTGACGATTGTGTTTGTCTGCTTTTGGACAAACTCGGGCCGCGACGCCTCGTAAACAAACAGATCTGCTTCGGATTGTTATCAATCGCGTGTTATCGATCGGATTTCGACGTCATTTCTCGACAGGTCGCCGTTGTGAGTGCACGTGTCGGTTCTTGGTGTTATCGGTGTGTTTGAGTTTAATTTTATTATTCGGCTTGATGAAACGGCGTCGACATAACGAATTGGATAATTGTTCCTCACTTATTTGTACATACGATTCACACTATACGAAGGCCGCTGAAAAATGTTCTAATTCCAACGAAAATAACTCGACATCAAAGTTTCTTTTTACATGGAAGCGTTTCAAAGACTACTGTGTTTAAAAAAATGTGTGCTGAACATATAAAAATTAGAGATAAAGTTCCGTCAAAATATTTGGATGGAAAATGTGCAATTTAACAAAATTTCGTCATATAAAATCATCAAAACATATCAAAAATTTTCATTTAATAACTATAATTGTATAATATACTTATCCGGATCTTATCATTTTAGATAATAATATTTTTTTAAACCGTGTTTAAAGTGCATCAGTTATTTTTCTCGAACCGCACTACTTCGAAACCGTGTAAAAAGAGTTTCGGTGTATTCCGCAACTTTACAACTCAAAAAATCACACCATGCAAATTAAAAACCGGACAAAAACATGAATCGCACATCGAAAACTATCGTACACAAATACAAAACCTCGAATTATGCAGATTAGCCTCCGTTGCAAAATCGCCGATGGTATTTCAAAGTTGTTCTTCTTCGCGGCAATGAGAAATGACGTCACCGGCGCTCTAACGCGCACGCGTGCGCCTACATTTCCGAAATAATACAAAAATAATATACATTTATATTTTATTGTAAATCGTACCGCAGATCGCTCATCGCCGGCGTGGTCGCTCGTGTTGGTTTGATTGTACGAAATGGTTTAATTCAATTATGCGGTGTTACCGGTTCAAATAGGATATATTCGATAGCTGGCTAGTGCACGAATGTGATACTGTACGTTCGAATATTCATGGTGGTTTTTGTTTATGTTGTTCGCAGATGGGTTCTTTCATCAGCTACTTGTGGTGGGGGTTCCAGGATCCCGATGAGGTGGATCCCATTTCTGGGATTTCGGTGCGCGATATTTACTATGTTAAGAAGTCGTGGACCAAAGTCAGCGCTGATGGGGTGGGTTCTGGAACGGAGTTGCTTGTTAGGTATTTTCGATTTTTATTATAATAAATTTTGTTTAATAAGGTGTTCTAATAGATCTGTTTTGTTAGTTTGTTTTTTTTAATATAAATATTCATTTGAACTTATACTTTGAAGTGATTATAAGGTAAAAAAATTTTGTTTGTTAGTTTGGATGATATAATTTTTTTGGTTAATTTAAAAATCTAAAAACTGGAAGCAATTTATAACTTTTTTTTTGCTTTGAATTGCTTTGGTCCATTTTTTTTCGACATGATATCACTATAATTATCTGATTGATATTCTGCACGAAATTAGTGGGAAAACCCGAGTATATATTTTTTTCAAATTTAATTTTTCCGTCACGCAACACTTAATTTTATTTTTCGGAACCTATATTTAAAAATAAATTAAGATAAGTAATTTTTTTTTTCATTAAAAAAAATATAGATTTTCTTTATCTGCTTAAATAGACATTCCCAAAAGGAAACCAACTAGTTTTTTTAACATAATATTGTATTTATGGCATGTGCTCAACTCTCATAGTCTCTCTCAACTCACATACACAAAAAAAATATTTTTAAAATGAGGCAGGGATTTATTTAAAAAAAAAAAATTGTTTGGAAATGAATTTTGTAGTCAAACCATTAGTATTATATTGATTTGTAATAGATGTTGTATACGGGTAGTCAAGAATATTTATGAGAATTTTAAAAATTTGACATTGAACTAATTTTACTAATTCCGTTATAATATTAACAGCACATATTGTAATTGTCACATTGTCAATAATAATTTATTGAATTATAAAATAAATATGATAGAAATATACTTAATACAGAAATGCGTTTGTAATCATTAATAAGAAGTGACTTATTATTATTTAAACATTGATAAATAATATTTATTACTTTAAATATCATGTAATTTCCTCATAAAAGAAATTATTTCAAATGCATTTTCATGTTTTAGATATTTTACTGCGTTTCCAGAAAGTAAAGCATACTTTAGAACATTCAAAGATATACCGACTGATGAACTGAAAGCCAACAGACAATTTCAAGCGCACTGTCTTAATATAATTACCTCGATAACATCAATTATAGACAATTTACATACACCAGAATTGGTTGTTGTGATGTGTGAAAAAATAGGAAAGAGTCATAAGAACCATAAAGTTACCGTAAAAAATTTCAATGTAAGTCGTCATCATTGACACAATAATGCATAATTATGTTTCAAAATACTGAAGGTTTCGTAATTTCAGGATATAAAAGACACACTGATTGGAATTTTTAAAGATTTGCATTTTGATGATGTGACGATGCAGTCGTGGGTGAAAATGGTGACGTTCATGTACACAAACATATTCAGTACTCTGGAGAAAACTACAGAATAATTAATTTCTTATATACCTGAAGAATTTTAAGACTTTACATGATATATATATATGTTATGTTATTTTTTTTATAAAATATACTTACAATTATTTGATATTATATGGACTTGAATGTTGAAAAATATGAAATGCACGAATCCCAAAGCAATTATTTGTTAATTATTAACTGAAACTGAATCAATTAAGAATATTAAAAGTATGTTTTTCGTAATAACGTAAAATAAATATCTTTAATATGGCTGATTGAGAGAATTTGTTCCGAGAAGAAAAAGTACTCAATTAGATTTGTGTGATCAATTACCAACGATGCGATCAAGGTTTATTACTCAACATTAATTAAATTTATGATCTGATACTTATTATAATATAAAATTATTGAAAAACACATTATTGTTTTGATTAATCTATATTGTACGTATAAAATCAATGCCATTAAAATCGTCGTCATCATCATTAGCAGCCTATTAAGGCCTTGCCAAACAAATGCGGCAGTCTAGCCTATACTTTACTGCGCTAGCCCAAGTTGTATTTCGGTAAGGGTCATGTACCATAAGAGCCAGTCCGCCTATGCCAGCGAAGGAGGCTCTCAGACCAACGGTACGTGTGTCTATATGCTAGACTTTGTGGTCACAGTCTTCTGAGCAGATCGCAATGCCCACATGCCATTAAAATAATATTACTAAATTCTAAACATCTCTATTTTACAATCAATTTTATAATGAAACAATATTGTAGTTTTAAGAAAAAGAATACTGATACCAGATATTTTTTTAGCCTTATCATGAGACCAATACGATTATTCATTTGGTTTTGCCAACCATAAATTCCATAAAAAGGTAAAAATTTACATGGTAATTGAAGATAATAAAATAACTAATTCTGACACAAGATATTGTTTTAACTACTCAATCTTCTTTTTGTTCACGATTAATGTTTAAGGTAGCGAAATTCTTTAGCAAGATTAATTGGATTCAGATGTCACGTAATATTTATCAAAAATATAATTCCACGAATCCTTCAATTTAATCATTGTAAATAACATTGAAATATAAATACTTACCATAAGTAATGATCATTTAGAAGCGATAAAATTTTATGAAAATTACCTTATTGGACGTTTATACTTCCAAAAAAATTATTATGAAACATTAATATGATAAATATTCATAACAGCAATTTTCCTTTACAAATAACTCGTAAATACCGAGAATTTGGTTTGGTACTTAATGCAATATATATTTTTTTAAAACAATGTTAGAATCTCGCTAGATAATCAATGCAAAAACAAAATAGAAATATGTACTGATCTTAAGAAAAATCAATGATATAGATAATTTTATATCAGTACATAACCATTCATAATCAATTGTAAGTATTATCTGGAGTCAGCAGTTTTATATTTGTTTTGAATTTGTAGAGTATATTGGTAATTCAACTTTCGACTAACTTGTAAATATTAATTAAACTTTTATCATTAGGCCTCATAATTGTTGACACATTTTCTAATATGATAGATATTATGTTTGGGGCCACTAAGCTATCACCCCGCACCACGTCAATATAGCAACACCTATAAAATATTTTCGAGATTGAATAAGATACGTTCAGACTTTTGACTGACTGAGACATGCAGCATAAAATAAACACGTTTAGTTTTACCAATTGAGAAATCCGGCCTTTGCCCGAACAACCCGCACGCTCAGTTTTTTCAATAGGAAAGTGGAAGTAAACACGTCTAGATGTCGCTAATATAATTTGGTGCAGGGTGACACTATAGTTTACCCTCTTTTAGTTTTGGAGTAGAAAAATAAAAAAAACAGCAAGTGGATATTCTTAAAAATCTTATTTCATGGAATCAATTACATTATCTGTTCACTTAGCTTCCTTAACTTGAAGACCTAAAACAATAAATAAACATTGAGTATAAAATTTATCAGATACTTACAAAACGACACAACGAACTAATTATTAACCTGGTGGGAGAGATTGCTTCAATTTCTCAGCCTTTTCTTTATCCTTGATGACTAAGGTGTAGAGGAATCTTGAACAGCGCAACTTGAATTTCACATTGTCCGGATTCTTCTTGATTCTACAAGCTGAAGAGAAACGAAAAAGTTTTAAGGTTAGAAAAGTGTATATATTTTTATAGTTCGAAATAGTAAAACGTGCTTACATTTGGCATCCTTCCTCCTTGCTTTGACAAGCAAATCTTTAATTTCTTTGATTTCGCGAGGCTAAAATGAAGAAAAGGGGATATTATTAGAAGTAAACATGAGGGATTTGTGACACATGTAATTGTGGGAAAACGCGAACAAACATTTGCGAAAATGATAAAAGATACAAGAATAGTGATGAGTGATTACCATTGTGAAAAGGCGAGTGATAAATGTCTCTCGACTCGCCGGATGCAAAAGGATTTAGCAACCGGGCCGAAGAAACGACGAAAGTGACAATTCCCCCACTTTTTCGTTAACTCGTAGCCATAAAACTTCTAAACACGACCATGATTTTTCGATGAAATATTCTCGATATATTTTGTTTCAACGTTCGTTTTATTTCGTTTCGTTTTGTTTCAAGACGTTTTTCCAAATGACGGTAAAACGAGATTAGAATACACCGACGCAAGAACACATCGACAGTAGAATAAAGCGACAGTGGAATACAATCCGTGAAAAAGGTAACCAGACATTTGCGTAAATGACATTTGCGCATACAACGCTAGCGCATACTGACGTATGCGCTAGCATGACGCTGACGGTGGCCAGAAGCTCGCGACACCGACACTTGCACACACCGATGAACTTGAACTCTACAATTACAATTAGTGATATAAAATAAGTGACTTGGTAAAAGTGATTATTTAAGACTTAAATAATCAAAAACTTTAAGTGAATTGTTGTAAATATACGCTGGCGTTGTTGTGCGTCAGCGTCGGTGTGCGCAAATATCGTGTACGCAAACGTTTGAGAACCGAAAAAAACATTCTTGTTTATTTTATTTCATTTTTGTTTATCTAAAAGTACAAGATAAGTCGAATTATTTATAGAAAGAGAAAGATACGGTTGTCGCCTGGCACCGGCATTTCTTGACAGCTATTCCGCCGGCGTTCATCTCTCCGAATAATTTCGGTGAAATTGCGTAAGTTTACTGTTGTTTTTGTCAATAATATTCACGTACATGTTCCTCAATTGTATTGCAAACGTTTTGGTGGTTTTTAATGCTCCCGCTCAACCGGTTGTAGTCAAATCCAGAAAAAAAAACTTGTTTAACCTTTGGTCACGTCCTCTCGTTATTGAAATGGCTATTACGCAAACTGCGATCTCGGATTTTATTTTGTATGCAATATACAAAAATGTATCGAATTTTATTCCTAGATTATGAACTTTTTCAATGAGAAAACATTTTTCAATTTTTTGATTTTCATAGTGATCTCTACTTACTGAGAAGATCATCATTATGATAATTAAGAATATAAATATTCCATATTCCATATCAATTCATAAAAAACATATTCCCTGTTTATCGATAAATTCATCTTTTAATGATTTAGTTTTAAACTTTTAAAATTGTAAGATTAAATCTATGAAATGTACTTACTCTTCAATAAAATCCATTTGTATATTGAAATATCCATAAAAAAATCATGAATGACCTCTACCTCTGAAATTTCATTATGAATTCGTATATCAGTAATCTGCATGTGGTATAATTGAATTATCAATTGCCATGTTTCTTCTTTATCAATTTTTACAAATTGGCAGAGGAGAAACATGGCCTATTTTTATTTTTGCACAATCATGTTTCTTTCTGCATGATGTATGACTAAATAATGATAGTATGATTACATATTGTTGTGAATTACTGTCCATAAATACATTCACAGAACATACACTTGTATTACATGTACAACAGGTCGGTCATTTTCTAATAAATAAACAAGCGTTCCCACTTTGTTGTTAGTTCAATTGGTGTCTGCTTGGCTACTGGTTATACCAGTTTTTTTCTCATCATTCTTGCAAGATTCACACAAAGCTAAGCTCGCCACGATGGCTAAACTCCTGTTAATTTGTGTTGTATTGCTAACAGGTATTTCAAAGTGTCCTAAAACGTATTTATTGCAATTGTGCATTTGCACGATTTCTATTTTTTGTCACGATTCTATTTATTTGAAATTTTATTAGAGTTATTGTAGTAATAAGGTTTTATACATTACTTTAAATCGACTAAATTCAACTTATGTATACTAATTAGTATATACTGATCAAAACCAATAAATATACTTTGGTATCTTGAATTATTATTCCATGTTGCAATGGAAATCATTCACATGAAAACATTTAACGTAAAAAATCGACTAACATGAAATAATACCGCGTTCTCGTCAAAATCTATATATGTAATTTCATACTTTTTTTTTCTTTAACCTTGAAAAAAAATCACTTTACATGAAAAAATTTTGCTTCCCAAACAAACATGTATCTATTACCGGCAGCTGTATCATTACCCATCTTGTTAACCATGGGATGAAAAGAGGGTAAAAAATAATTTTTTACCCTCTTTTCATGAGATCTACAATTTGCAAACAATGATTGCTATATACCGCTTGTATTTAGGTAAAGGCAATGCCAATTATTAAAACATTTCAATCTATGGACAGCCTGTCTTCAAATTCGGTGACGTGTATATCGAAGTGCCGAATCGTGAAAAAAATGTGATTTAATTAAATTAAATGCAAAACTACATAACAAGAAATCTACATAAAAGAAAACTACATAGTCAAATTAATTGAATTTTACAGTATAAAAAATACTGGCAAGTTTATTTTTGCATGTGACTTTTTACATGAAATTCTTTGACATAAAAAAATATTGCCTTCCCCTCCATTTCATGTTAAGCGATCTCTATTGTACTTCAATAAATTACCTCAGTATTGTTACCTAGTGATGCATAACGAATCTTCCATGGACATAAATACATTTTAATGGCATTGATGTGCCAATTGCATGGTGTATTGAACAATGATATCAATGACATCAATAACTTTTTTTTTGTAAACGTTTCTAGTTGTCGTTTTTTTTTTTTACATAACTTCATTTTAAATTAGGTTCACAATCAATAACTTAGGTAGCTCTTACAAATGTAATATACACTCCCATTATTTACTTTCATATGAAACTTCAGGTGTATCTGTTATGCGTTTTGGATTGATCGCCCGCGCCATGTCCACCGTTGCAAAGAGTTTCCAAACCAACCAAGTGGTTCCAGACGTTATAGCAGTTGCTCCACAAGAATTGTTAAAAGTATATTCTCATTTTGTTATTTATTTTTGTTGTAAAATCATATCGTTTCAGTTAAAATAATATTTTTTATAACTTATTAGATCAAATATCCTAGCGGTGTAGAAGTTTCTGAAGGCAATGAATTGACACCAACTCAAGTCAAAGATATTCCAGCCGTTGAATGGAATGCCGATGACAGTGCTTTATACACTTTGTGCATGACTGGTATGTTATTGGTCATACAAAAGCTTATATATTTAATATTACAATTACAAAATTTTTATATTTGTTCATAATTCAAGACCCCGATGCTCCCAGCCGCAAAGAGCCGAAAAATCGTGAATGGCACCATTGGCTTGTAGGAAACATCCCTGGAAAATCCATTGATAAGGGAGTGACACTTTCCCAATATGTCGGCAGTGGACCTCCCCCAAATACAGATCTCCACAGATATGTTTTCTTACTATACAAACAACCATCAAGCATCGAATTCTCCGAACCACGTCTTACTAACACGTTAGTATATTTTCGCGTCCCAATATATGTATTTATTTGCTTTATTTCTTGGTATTTATGTCCTTGTTTTTTACAGGAGTGGTGAGGGAAGAGGAGGATTCTCTATTGCTAAATTTGCTGCTAAATATTCTTTGGGTGATCCCATTGCTGGCAACTTTTATCAAGCCAAATACGATGATTACGTTCCAAAGTTGTACAAACAACTCGGATTTTAGAAACACTATATTAGATTTTGAAAATCATTTATTTTCTCATAATTGAAATAAAATGTTGGCATTTATTGACTTTTTTTATTGCTTGTTATAAAAATTTTAATTTAATTTAAACTCAATTTTCAATAAGAGTATATTTTTATCAATTTGCTTATGAATAAAACTCCAAAGTGCATATTTGTAGAAAAATATTATTTTCATATAGACAACTTACACATTTTACTATCTACAACATAGATTATAGAGATTCTTGTCTAAAGTTAAAGAAAAAGATAAACTTATACTAAACAATTAGTTGTATTTTTCATAAGTGAAAAAAGGCACAGGAAAAATGACGAGAATAAATATGACCATATAGGAAATAACAGATAATTCTACTTTTGCACATCAAATATTTCATTCAATAATACAACATTTCAGATGAATCTTTCATAGCTAAATTAATTCAGATATTTTTGATAGATACAATAATTTTTCAATCTGATTACAACAGATTTAACTAATTGTAAATAAAAATTGTATCAGTTATTTCAATCATGAAAACTAGAACTTATTCGAAAAATAAAAGTGTTTTAAAGCCAAAGAACGAAAGAAAATCGAGATTTTATTATTAAATTAATATTAGTTCACAAAAAGACGAAGAAATACCTCATTACAGTATATAAAGTAGAATTATTAAAATCCACGACTAGTTAAATGCTTTCGATAAGCATCGTAACTTAAAGATAATATTTTATTTCAAAAATCATTGAAGTAGTTTAATTTAAATTGATTGAATTCTATTTGCAACTTAAATTCCCAGTTAAGACTATTAATGAATATAAATAATGAATAATTTAAACAAATAATACTAAGCAGCCGCCTTTTTAAAATAAAATAAATGGTTTAATTTTCAACAAATACAATTTGTAAAATGTAAAACAAAAAATGCAATACGATCAAAAGGCTTTTTTGCAATTCAATTTTTTCATTCTTAAGTTTAGTTTTTGTAACAAAAAACCAATATAAAAGTAGCAATTTACCGAATTTAAGAAAAATAATGACTGAAAGATCATCAAAGATTAATGTAAATGTCATAAAAAAAAAATCTTCCAAATTATATTTATTTATTTAACTAATTGAAAATTAAGATTTGTTGATTTCTTAAACAATTTTACAAAATTGACTTGAAAATAAGCCTCATTATTACTTATGCAATAAAATTGTCAGTTTTCATAACTTTAGTCATTCCTTAATTTTTACAATAAACAATATATAATATATTTATATATTAGAAAATGGTGAAAATATTCATTTTATATCACAATTAATTCGAACAATAATACCAATCAAATGATGAAAAGTTTGATATTAACTTTTAAAAATTTTCACTACTGATTTCTATGTTTTTTAAAACAACGTTTATCTGCTTGTCGAGCAAGAATATCACTGACATGAGCTCTATGCTGAAATATACGTAAAACATTGGCACGAGCTTCTTCGACACCCTCACAAACTATTTTACTTCTTTGAATATTGCCCTAAAATCATTTCAATATATAAATTATTTTGCATCACACAAGAGCATGACATAAATTTTTATTATTAAAAAATACCTTCAATAATTCACTAATTTGATGCAAATCCTCTTGAGGACTATTTTCTAAAATACGTAACGCTTCCGTCGCTTGTTGCAATACACCTCTCTCTAATTCAATCTGCAAAATATTATATATTATATTACATATAAAAATTATATGTTGCAAATAAAAATAAATAAAACGAATATACTAACCAAATCTTCCATTTGTGCTGTCAAGTGATGAACTTTCCAACCATTTGCTTTTTGAAGAACTTGTCTTTGAGCAGCTATTTCTACTACTGTGGGACGTTTTTCGCCATGTTTTCTGACATCAGTAGGTCTAGTGAAATGAAGGGCATTAGCACGCCAACCGCATCTCCAACCAGCTCCTAACATTGCACCTAAATAACAAACATACATTTTAGAAACAAAACAAAACACAATATTTTACATTTAAAGCATCATATTACGTCGAGGTGGTTTTTCAGTTTCAGGTGGAGCCGGAGCAGGGGGTGGAACAGCAGCGAGAGGTGGCGAAGGAGCGGCTGGTGCGCGACCTCCTTCCGAAGGGAATTCACATTCTCCACCACGAGCTCCACGCGTTTCACTGCTCAATCTAAATCAAAATAATAATATTTTTTAAAAATATTATTAATTAAAAAGATATAAGATAATAGAATAAGAAACTGACAATTGTTTTCGTGGTTTTTTCCGGGGTGAACAATTATTAAAAACTGGTAAACTTGGTTGAGGCTGAGATATAGGAATTGAAGGAAGCGATGATTCTTCATCGTCTAATTCTGGACTCGATGCTGCTGATACAGTAGTAGATCCACCAGGTGACGGAGGCGGTGAAGTAGCTATTGCTGCCCATTGTGGTTTTACTGGTGAATTTCTTTAATTGAAAAATAAAATAAAAATAAGAACCCAGCAAATTGAAATGGAAAAAAAACAGTACTTTTATTTACCCTTCATTATCTCTTTTTCTTAATATTGAGGGTCTTTGAGGGCCTACAGGGCTTGTTGTTGCACGACTAAGATCTACATTACTTCCAGTAGCTACAAAATAAATAAAGTTATGAGCAAATTTTGTAAACAAGATTTAAATGCAGCAAAAAAACAATTAGTATTTACCATAGTTATTAGATGTTGAAAGATTTGTAACAGAACTAACAGGCAATGAAATCACAGGAGTCGCCAAAGATACTGGTGGCACTATAGTAGAAGTACCAGTATTTTGCTGTGAAGTGGCATTACTCAAACCACTTGACACTTCATAATAATATGTTCCACTTACTAAAATAATTTAAAACATTACTAAATGTATTTATTATCCCAACATGTTTTTTCAAGCTTTTTTAAATTAAATACAAACCTGCTCTTGGAGATATAGTTGGCCTAACTCCTAATGCAGCAACTCCTACAACCTATTTAGAATAAAAAGATATTTTTTTTAGAAAATTAACATTGATATAATAATATGAATTAACTTTCGTTTACCTTAGCAGATTGGTAATTTCTTTGAACGATGGGTACTACTTTTGTAGTTCGAACAGGAGTGACTGTCTGCAAAACTATAAATAATTATAAGTCAATACATGTACCTGAAGAATTGCATGCAAAAAAGAAACATTTTTAAATAACTACCTTGTGGAGGCGGAGTCCTTTGTGGTGATGGGGTATTGGGTCGAACAGCACGAGCGACTACTACAAAAATTAATTACGAAAATTGATTAACAAAAAATATTCAAACACATCAAAATAATAACATTGTACGTATTGAAAATCAAAAACTGAATTCACCTGTTGTAGTCGTAGTGCCAATTTGGGGTGTAGTCTGTCTTAAAGTAGTTGGTCTTTGTGTCGTAGCAACTTGCAGGGTAGTCGGACGAGACGATTTTGGAGTATATACTAAAGCCCCTGGTCGAATTTGGGAACTACAAGCTGACCAGCCTAAGTTTCACATTAAAATATAATATATTAAAAAGTTAAGATAACATTTTTATTGAAAAAAAAAGAGAAACAAACCAGTATTTGAGGTGGGTGTCGGAACTCTTGGAGTAATCGTTGCACGAGGAACTGAAAGACCTGCCACAGTAGCCGGACCTGGATATTAGAATATATGTTTTCATTTTTTTTACTGAAATATAAGAAAGTACACAGTAAAAAAAAATATATACCTCTCGGAACATGATAACTAGTAGTGATTTGTCTAGGTGTCGTAGACTGTCCCAAACCTATAATTAAATCGAATCTATAAATAACTTATTTTTATAATTATAATGATTAAAAAAAATAATTAAAAATACCCTGAGCTCTCTGGGCGGGAACCGTGACGTGGCCATGAGGATGCAATGGCAAAGATGGCAAATTTATTGGTGACAAAAGACGAACAGCAGTCGGTAAAGTTCTAACAGTGGTGCCCTGACTCGAAATGGACGAACCAACCTAATTTTGATTTGACCGTCAGAATTTTTGATGAAATAGTGAATTAAAATATTTAGAATTTAACTTACAGGTGTAGCTTGAGCGATTATTTGAGAACCCTGAAGAATCGTCGTCCCCGCTGAACCTCCGGTACCGACGACCGTGCCGGAGACCGTTTGGCATCCTGCACCGACGATTTGAGACTGAAACATACATTTTTAAATTAGAATTTTGTTTGTATTATAATCAAAATGTTTATAAAGGTGTAACGGCGAAGTCAACCTAGCTCGACTAGTAAAACCATAAATTGGAAGTGAGTTCTCCAAGGTAATATAACTATTTCGGAAGAGGTGTTGTTAGAACAATAATGCTCGTGACTCAACACACTGTACTTTAAGTCATTAGCTTTGGGCTAGGATGAAATTGCCATAATTTGAAAGTTAAACGTATAAAAGAAAAATGTATGCAAAACGAATTGTTGAATGTGCTAGATTTGAACAGACATACATTTAGGTACATTGTGTCAATAAATTGTGATACTAAAAGGCAACGAATCATGTACAGGTTTTCCTTGTTTAACATGGTAAATGGGTTCCGTTGAACCAATGTGTAAACTAAGGGGATAGGTTTATTTGGAAAATTCAAAGAATATATATGTATTAGTATTGTGGAAATCATTGAAATTATACTGGAGCTTTTTTTAACATTTGGAACTGATAATAATTAGGGAAGACTTCAAGAAACAAAATTTTTACAAAGCATACGTATTGGTTTTCATTGTGCGCTTTGTATTCAGTAGGCAGAAAGGTTAAAGATGCATCAAAAACTTAATTTTCAAAAATTTTAATTGCTACACATAATTCGGAAATACCAAAACTGTGTTAAATCAAAACCATATGAATACCGCATTAATCGAAACACACCTACACAACACTATCCCTTTTTGTTATCATTTGAAACTGATAATTAGTTGAAAACAAGGAAAGACTTCAAGGAACAAAATTTTTACGAAGCATATACATATATTGCTTTTCTTAGTGCGCCTATTATTCAACAGGCAGAAAGGCCAAAGATGTATCAAAAACCTAATTCTCAATAAATTTTAATTGCTACATATAACACCAATACCAATGGCAATATCAAAACCGCGTTAAATCAAAATCGCATCAAACGAAACACACCTACACATTTTCCCTCCACATCCAACACAAACGAACCAACCACCCCAACACACAACTGTCACAAACCCCACACAGACATCCAGCAACGTGACCAAACACGACATATGTCATCCGCAACCGCACACCGGCATCCATCCACAAAAACCTCAACGCGGAGACCTCAACGCCGACGACCCCGCGCACGAAACCCAAACGTCAAACCTGAGCGGAGACGGGATGATGGACGACGTGGTTGGCGTGCCGCACCAGCCCCAGCGGCTGCGCCGAAGAGTGGCCGACGATGGCGGGGGCCGCGACCACGCCCCCCGAAGAGGAGGACGCGGGGGCCGAGGGGGCAGAGCCTCCGGGGACGCTCATGTCTCAAATTCGTCCCGCCAACAGTGGACGCTCATTCTGCAGCGAGCCTCTGCGCTTCTGTGTGGCTGTCGTCCGCTTGGCCGTTTCGGTGCCGATGATAGAAAGCGGGGTTTGGTGTTATAGCTCTTAATGTAGGGGGTTTTAGAGGTCGGTTTTGTATGTTGGGTCGAATGTCATTTGTATCATTGCAGCGTTGAAACGGTCGACGAACGGCGGAGGCGCGTTTTGCGGCGCCGCAACAATCATTCTCGCCAACCGTTCTTTTGAAATGTATCGGTTTGTTTTTTTTATTGTGGACAGACGTTTGCTCAAATGACGCGAGCGTATGCGATGCAAGTGCAAAAGACGCAAGCGCGTGCGTTGCAAGTGAACATGACGCAAGCGTAAAAGACGCAAGCGCACACGATACAAACGCAAATATTTTGAAATTTTGAAATCAAACTGAAAAACATGAAAGTGAAAGGGTTCCCAGAAGCTAACTCACACGAAGCAAACGCACACGAAGTAAACTCACAGGAAGCAAGCTCACACGAAGCGAGCTCACACGAAGCAAGCTCAAAGGAGGCAAGCTCACATGAAGCAAGTTCACACGAAGCAAGCTCACATGCTTTCGAAAATTTGTAAATTTTCAAATTAAAGTGAAAAACGCTTAATAACACGAAACTGAAAGCACCAAAATGCGTTTTTGTGTTAAAAGAATTTCACGTTAGGCGTAATAGTATACGTCCATAATATTTTGTCCGTACCAAAGTAATATTTCTTGTTAAATAATACGAAAATTTTCGAAAGCATGTGAGCTTGCTTCGTGTGAGCTCGCTTCGTCTGAGCTTGCTTCTTGTGAGTTTACTTCGTGTGCGTTTGCTTCCCCCAACCAAAGTATATGTACACGATATTCTTTTAACATGCAAACGCATTTTGGTGCTTTCAGTTTCGTGTTAAACGTTTTTTACTTTAATTTGAAAAATTTGAAAGCATGTGAGCTTGGGTTGTGTGAGTTTGGGTTTTGCGAGCTTGGGTCACGTGCGCTTGGGTCGCATGCGCTTGCGTCATTTGGGCAAACGTCTTGTCACCAATCAATCAATCGACAGCTTACGACCAAGTTGCAGTTGAAACTCGTTCAAAACACGTGCTCGAATTTACACGCGCGGTTCGTGGTTAATGTCAGTTTCTCTGTCACCGTTTCAATCATGAAGCTCAGGAATGCAAAGCGAGTAAAGTCTGACGAGACTTCGAAATTCGTCAAGAAGGAGGAGCCTTCGGAGATCGGCACGTTTGTTAAACGGAAAAAAGCAGTGACGAAGACGATCGAGAAGACTGTCACGGTTTCTGCCAAATCGTCCAAAGCGAAGAAGACGAATTTGCGTTCGGACGACGACGAAGATTCGATTGTCGACAAAAAGTCTAACGTCGACAGTGAAGTTATTTTGAAAGCTTTGGACGTTCTTCGAGAGCTAAACAGAATATTTTCAGAAAAGAGAAACGAACTGTTCGACGACAGTAAAACGATCATATTGCAGATAGAATGTGTAAAAATCCCAGATTGTGTTTCGAGAAAATTGAGATTGTTCGTGTTATTTAAATTTGTTGTATTTATTTTTCTTCGACGAATGTTATTTATAATTTTTTCCTTCTAGTGATCTTCCACATTGGTTAATATCGGATACTTCAGACATTTGCTTATTCGTAACAGATTTAAAAAAAGGGCGTAGAGTCGATCATGAACCTACAATACAACATTACGAAGATTTGTTAAGAGAAAAAGGAATCACAATGGTAATTCTTATTTTGCTTTTTTTAATGTTTTAATTAACTACATAAATAAAATGAACGAAACTTTTTCAGATCAAATCAATAATTCCTATGCGTCAAGTTAGAGTAGAATATGACCAGTTAGAAATGAAACGTCGCCTATTAACACAACACGACTTTTTCTTAGCCGACGCTAAAATTAGTGGTTTATTAGCTCATAAATTAGGTTCTACATTTTATAGAAAAAAGCAGCTTCCAACACCAGTGAAGATGGACTCAAAAGATCTCAAAGTTGCCATAGAAAAGGCTTTACACAAGTCAGTAATGAAACTGCATGGCACTGGTCAATCTTACACATTAGCTGTAGCCAATGGAAACCATACAGTTCAGGAAGCATGTGAGAATATTCATGCAGTATTACTTCAACTGGTTAATAAATTTCCTGGAGGATGGAATAACGTTAGGTCTTTGCATTTAAAACACCCTTTATCAATGGCTATACCTATTTACATGACGCTTAGTGAGTATCTTATTTGTTGCTTTGGATTTGAATATTATTAGAGATTATTTGTATTATTGCATTTTTCACAGAAAATAAAAATACCGTTGAACATGTTGTAATCAAACCACTTCGACCGGAGAATGATGTTGTGGAGGGTGAATTGAGCACTATATTGGGAGCTAAAGTGAAAGTTCATCCTAGAGGAGACGTAGAAATGGAAGTAGATAAATCTCAAATATCTGAAGATGAATGCAGGTATTGTTATCAAAGAAATGTGAAATCTATCTTGAAATTTGTATTAAATAAAAATTACATTACAGCGAGGAAGACATAGAAATACCTAAAAAAAAAATGAAAATGGTATTATCTAAAAATAAGAGAAATTTTTCAAACGATAAAAATGAATGCAGGTATTAAACTCAAAACAAGATGTTTAACGTTTTATTGAAAATTTTTACTAAAAAATTCTTAATTACAGCGAAGAAGATGATAAAAATGATGAAGATGAAGATGCTGCTGAAAATGAAGATGAAAAAGCTGAAGAAGATAAAGAAGCTGATGAAAACGAAGATGCTGATAAAGATGAAGATGCTGATAAAGATGAAGATTCTGATGAAAATGAAGACGAAGATGATGATGATGATGATGATGATGATGATGATGATGAAGACGATGATGATGATGATATATCAGATAATGAATAAAATGTTATTTTTTTTGCAAATTAAACTTATTTAACAAATTACTACGCTTTTTATTGAAAGGCATATTTTGACAAACTTTTTTTATTTTCACACATTTGATGGTTATAACATCTACTTAAATTTAAAATAAATAATTATAATTATGAATATATAAAATTGTATCGAAAAAGTTTTTTCCACTTAATATAATACTGTTTGATTTTTGTTAGCTGAAATGGAAGGATAAATATTTGCAGAGATCATTTGGGGTGCAGGACTTTCTTTCAAAACTACTTCTAATTCTTGAAGTGGCTTTAGTCTTTTGACATCAGCATCGCAACGAATTCGAGTGTCGGGAAGTTTACGGATTCTATTAACCTGGAAATGATGTTATCCACTTATTAAATCAATCCATACAAATCCGATTCAGTGGAAAAATCATGACTAAAAGTGAATTATCTCAAATGAATATTAGCAACCTACTTGTTCAGGTGGAACTTCCAATTCTTGGCAACAAATTCTCACCAAATTTTTATATGTAGCTGCAACACCAGGCAATTCAATTTCAATGAAATCTGTGTCCGCAGAATTCGCTATACGAACTTTAATAACCACATCTAAAAATTGCATTATGATTAACTATCGATTAAAAAAAATATATGATCATTGTGAAACAAAACTAAACCTTGCATTGAATGAGAATTGTTGAGAATCGGTTCATTTTTACTCAGCATACTGTGAGACAAGTCATAGTGCACACGATCAGATCGATAATCTGGTGAAATGGAAGGTGACTCGTTGGCTTGAAGTAAAGCTACTACTTCGAATGATGAGCTCAAATCCCTTGCAGTTTGACCCGAACGAGTTTTGAGGGTAACATCTGCACCTCTCGAAAGAAGCATAGATACAATGGCCACGTTAGAAAGTTTGCAAGCCCAATGCAGAGGAGTCCTGAACGTTTTGATTATATTAGAAATTAATATTGATTAACTTTTGACAACATGAACGGGCGAATATCTTACCAGCCATCGTGTCTGGAGGGATGATTAGGATCTGCGCCTCCATCAAGAAGGGCAATCACAGCTGGAATATCTCCTAGAGAAACACATTCACAAAGACGTTCACCCGCTCCACTCATCACAATCAAACTGTCACTGTCAAAATTTGACAGCTTTCAGTCCTTTCAGTGTTCAATACGTTCACCTTTCACAATTAGCAGTGAAATTAGAACCAAAACAGTGTATATTCCATATAAAAGTAGTTATTTGTCGCTAATTGATTTCTAAAGATGGTTCTCAGACGTTTTCCCAAACGACAATAGCACACACGACTCTACAAAACAGAACGTAAAACACAATCTGCGAAAAATTTCAAAATGGTATGATTGAAATAAATAATAAAGTATTAATTGGGTCATTTGATCATCATGTAGTCCTTCAATTTTTTTAAAACGTGTCGTGTGTGCTACTGTCAGTATGTGCCAGTGTCGGTATGTGCTAATGTCGTTTGGGTAAATATCTGGTCATAGTCTGATTGATTAGGATATTTTTATTGTTTTGGCAAAGTTGTGTGGTCTTACGACCATATATGTCAAATTGACAGTTAGCTAACCTTATTTTGTAATTTTGACTAGAATGTCTTTGAGAGAACGACTATTTTATAAAAAGCTTATCACACTTTCATATTCGAGATTTAGATTTTCTAAAAGGTAAAGTAATACCAAAAACTGATAAAATTATTATAATATTTTGTTTTTAGAAATTTGAATATTCATAATTAAATTTTATAGATTATTATCCCAATATGAAGCAAAATCGGACAGTGTTGATGAAAAAACGGAAATTACTCCAATAGAAAGAATTCGAAACTTCAGTATAGTGGCTCATGTGGATCATGGGAAAAGCACATTAGCTGATCGTTTATTAGAATTCACTGGTGCCATTAAACCTGGTGGGAATGCACAAGTTCTTGATAAACTACAGGTATCATATCACTTATATAATTGCTCTCATACTAACTACAAATATTAGTAAAATTCTTTAATTTTTAATTATTAATTTTATTTTTTCATAACTTATTCAGGTTGAAAAAGAAAGAGGTATTACGGTCAAAGCTGTGACAGCTTCTTTAAATTATGTTTATAAGAGTCAAAATTATCTCTTGAATCTAATCGATACTCCCGGACATGTAGATTTTTCTAATGAGGTTTTACTATTTATTTTTAATATTATTTCTATTTTAAAATTTAAAAGGACATTTTTATTTAATTAATATTTTTTTCCAGGTTGTGAGATCTGTCCAAGTTTGCCAAGGAGCAATTCTTTTAGTTGATGCTGCTGAAGGTCCTCGAGCTCAAACTATTGCTGTTCATTTACTATCCAAACAACAGAACTTAAATATTATACCTGTTCTCAATAAAATAGATTTACCACGTGCAAATCCTGTCAAAGTAAAAAATCAACTATTTTCATTATTTAACATTGAACCGAATAGTGTATTAGAAGTTTCTGCTAAGAAAGGTTGGGGTATTGAAAATCTGGTAAATTCTATTATCGAAAGAATTCCACCACCAAATGTGAAAAGAGAAGGATTCCTTCGAGCACTAATCTTTGATACATGGTACGATAAATATCGTGGAATCTTGTGTTTAGCTTACATAGAAAATGGTACCTTAAAAATAGGAGATTCTATAAAATGGTTGTCATCCAAAAAAGTACATCCAATCAAATATTTATTATTACTCACTCCTCAAGAAAAAACTATAACACATGCTGCTGCCGGCCAAGTTGTCGTCGTCGGTTGTGGTCCTCGTGGAGGTGGAGAAGTTGGAGATATTATGTTATCATCGGATGCACCTATCGACGAAACTGAAAAAATCCAACCTATTACAAATCGCCATATGGTTTACGCTGGAGTTTTTCCTGCTTCTCAAGTCGATTATGCTGTAATCCATAAAGCAATCGAAAAACTATCAATGAACGATCCAGCTGTATCGTTGAGCGATGATGCCAGGTATTATTTTGTTTATTTTTATGTGCAGCGATGTTTATAGAAAATTCAATGATCTAGTTTCAATAACTGAATGATTAGTGCTGCATTGGGTCAAGGATGGCGCATTGGATTTTCAGGGCTCTTACATATGGAAGTATTCACTCAACGTTTACTTCAAGAACATAAAGCAGAAGCAGTTATATCAGCTCCTTCAGTGCCGTATAAAATCAGGTTTTTTCAACTTATGAATTTAAAATATACATTGTTACTTACATTAGATATTTTCTTCTGTTTGTGTTAAAATAAAATTATTTTATTTTAATTCTCAATTCTCAATGCTTATAAAATTTTTTAGAGTTAATCACGCCAAACTTATAAAAAAACATGGAACAGATATATTAACCATTACGAATCCAAACGACTTACCCGATCATTTGGTTATTACAGAATATTTTGAACCTTTTGTAATCGGTATTTATTTTTCTGTTGTATTATATATATTTATGTACATATATTTTTTTATTGCAATCTGACAAATGTCTTTATTTAGGTACTGTGTTAACACCTATTAAATACTTGGGTGCTGTAACTTCAATTTGTCTCAATCACCGAGGTATTCCCATAAAGTCTACACCTATGGACGATGATCATATTGCTTTACAATTTCATTTACCATTATCTGAGGTTCTTTATTATTAATTCAATTTTTGATTAATACCAATACATTAAATACATGTTTTATTTCAGATAATTATTGATTTTCACGATATTATAAAAAGTACAACTTCTGGATATGCTAATTTTGATTATGTCGACGACGGTTTTCACTCTACTGATCTAACTAGGGTATAAATTTGTGATTTTTATGTTTTATTTTTTAAATAAATTTTCATTATAATATTATTTAGTTGAATATCTTATTAAATGGTGTTGTGATGGGTGAATTGACGAATCTTGTTCACGTGAGCCGAGTAGAATATTTCGGCAGAAGACTCGTTGAAAAGTTGAAAGATACTATACCTCGACAAATGATACACGTTAGTATTTTGCCATTTTCACTTTTATATTTTAATAATTCATTATAGTTGTTATTCTTTTAAGATTGCTATCCAAGCCACTGCAAATGGTAGAGTTATTGCTAGAGAGAATTTACAAGCCTATAGAAAAGATGTTACTGCAAAATTGGTAATTTCACTGTATTTTTATTTTAAAAAGTTCATTTAGGAAACTTTTATGTTGTTTAAAATTTTTAAAAATTACAAAATTAATTTTAGTATGGAGGCGATGTCACTCGCAGAATGAAACTTTTAAGACAACAAGTAGAAGGAAAAAAAGCTATGAAAAGTAAAGCTCAAATGCATATACCGAGAGACACTTTGGTTGAAGTTCTAAAAAAGAGATGAAACCTGATGCTTTTTTAAGATATTTAAATTTACCCATTAAGTATAAATAATTGTTGAAAACAGAATAATAATTGAATTGAATAAATAAATAAATAAAAATATATTCATATCACTTTGTTTTCTGATGAATAATAAAAAATTGGTTCTTGTCTATGTGCTTACCGCAGCTATATATAATCGTTGAATCGTACTTATTAGAAAGAAGAGTCCTTTAAAATATCTTCCTACCTTTATCCTTTGATAAAAAACTACGCTCGGTGTTGTATAATACCGAGCGTAGAAAATAATCCACGAAAAAATTCGAAATAAAAACATTAATTGGATGATTTAAACAACATGTATTCATCTAATTGCCCTAAAACATGTCTTTTGTGCGGTTCCCAGAAGCTAACTCACACGAAGCAAACGCAAACGAAATAAACTCACAGGAAGCAAACTCACACGAAGCGAGCTCACAGGAAGCAAGCTCACACGAAACAAGCTCACACGAAACAAGCTCACACGAAACAAGCTCACACGAAGCAAGCTCACATGCTTTCGAAAATTTTCGTATCATTTAACAAGAAATTACTTTGGTACTGACAAAATATTATGGACGTATACTACCTATTACGTCTAACGTGAAATTCTTTTAACACAAAAATGCATTTTGGTGCTTTCAGTTTCGTGTTAAACGTTTTTCACTTTAATTTGAAAATTTTCGAAAGCATGTGAGCTTGCTTCGTGTGAGCTTGCTTCCTGTGAGCTTGCCTCGTTTGAGCTTGCTTCGTGTGAGCTCGCTTCGTGTGAGCTTGCTTCCTGTGAGTTTATTTCGTGTGCGTTTGCTTCATGTGAGTTAGCTTCTGGCCATCCTTTTGTGCAACTGTTGATGTGTGCCAACGTCGTATGTGCTACTATCGTTTGAACAAAAGTCCGGTTACCACCAAAAACTAGGGCTTTGGACCGTAACCGAAAACCGCTAAAAAAACTGAACCGGAAAAAATATCGATTTATTTCGCTCAGCAAAAAATATTCGAACATTAACATATCTAGTGTGCAACTATTCGTGCGTGCCTATTTAAGCGCTAACGTCATTTTTCCAAACGTCCAATCCCATCAAAAACATCCTCCGAATCCAACTGCTCAAAAAAACGCACACTACAACCAACACCGTCGAAAAATCGCAACGGCGCCACCTTCGCTGCCCGTTCGAAAATTTCGAAAGTGGCCGCCAGTCGAGAGTCGCCGTTCGGACTAGGCAGTCGTGCCGGTGATGTGAGTGGACCTTGCGCGAGTGCCCGTTTCCAATTTAGTGTTAAGTTCCGACCCGCCTCCATCATGCCCTGCTCAGCGGTGACACTGTCGCTGGCCACGATCACGGCCATCGTGGCCGTCGCCCTGATGGCGATCGCCTTCTCCACCGACAACTGGTTGTACATCGAAGTCAAACGGACCAACATACAGGTACGCATCGCACCTGACTCATTCGGCGCCTTTCCAATTTCAATTTTTAGGTCGTTTAATCGAGCCTGGATGATGATCTTGTTTCAATTATTAAAGTATTATTTGTGTACATTGAAGTCAAACGGATCAACATGCACCTGAATCATTCAGCGCCTTTCCAATTTCAATTTTTTAAATCGTTCAATCGATCCTCCATAATGATCTTATTTCAATTGTTAAATTTGTGTACATTGAAGTCAAACGGATCAACATGCACCTGAATCATTCAGCGCCTTTCCAATTTCAATTTTTTAAATCGTTTAATCGAGCCTGGATAATGATTTATTTCAATTGTTAAATTTGTGTACATTGAAGTCAAACGGATCAACATGCATCTGAATCATTCAGCGCCTTTCCAATTTCAATTTTTTAAATCGTTTAATCGATCCTCCATAATGATCTTATTTCAATTATTATAATTTGTGTACATACATTGAAGTCAAACGGACTAACATGCAAGTACACATCGTACCTGACTCATTCGGCGCCTTTCCAATTTTTATATCGTTTAATCGATCCTGGATGATGATCTTATATAATTTGATCTATGTATTTCGATATTGGAACGTTTCAATGAATGTATTTGTGAAATGAAAAATATGCATTAAAAAATTAATATTTTTTTGCTCGTTTTACGGTCGTATCGAACGTTTCGATTCGCTCAATTTAAACTTCGTTAGTTCGTTTTTCATAATAGTGTCGGTTTGAGTTTGTTGTTTTCTACCTACATGATTGCGTTTTTCAATCGTCTTCGAATAGAATCTTGTCGCTTTTTGTTGTGTGTGCTTCTCGTACGTGTATGTTGTGTACGTGCGATTATTACATCTAATTGAAAAATACCCGAGAAACCAGTTTGCGATCCGACTCTGGCGTCAAAACTAGAATCGTCATCGTATTCGATTTACGCTCGTTTCTTGATGATCACGATGCTCGGTTTACGCGGTTTTAGTCTGGTTCGATTGAGAAATATAATATTCTAATGAATTATAATAATAATCATTGAAAAAGTTACGTGTTCTATTATATTATACTTGGACGATGTTTGGTTTTTTTTTCTAAACCGGATATTAAAAAAAAAGATAAGAGTTTCAATATGTATCTTTAGTCAATGAACTGCATGTTCATTTTTTTTATTTTGATAGTTATACGTTTCAGTGGATGTATCAAAGATGAGGTCATCCAAAGTTCATATAAAAAATGTGATTAATACGATAATTTTTTTTGATATAGAAATGAATAATTCAACAGTTGAATCATTCTGCGATACT
Organism: Hydropsyche tenuis; assembly: GCA_009617725.1. NCBI lineage: Eukaryota > Metazoa > Arthropoda > Insecta > Trichoptera > Hydropsychidae > Hydropsyche > Hydropsyche tenuis. Next base: position 131,550 of record VTON01000007.1, read on the forward strand.
TTCCGCGAATAGGTGAACGTGTCAAACATACATTAACACATCCAATACAACATAAAAATTTCAAAATATCCCACCAATTTCAACAACTTTTTCATAATACAAATTATCGCGCACTCGTTCACATCTACAGCATCGCATCGCACGATTCTAAAACATATCCATACGCGGAAGAACCGCATGCTAAATCGGCCAATAAATTACATTATTGTAATAATATAAATTCGATTAGATCGGACGCGGATATGCGAGGGTATCGGCCGGTCGCTCGCGTGAAAGCATTCAAGAATGCGGCCTCGACACTATAACCACGCTCAGCCGTCGGTTTTTTAGGATACTACGTTTTGAATGCTGATCGTGTTGTTGGGTCGACGGTCGGTAAGGTGGCGGGCTCGGGGATGGCCGTTGGATGGGTTCGGAGCGAGAAAACGTAAGGATTCGGTCGGCCGTTTCGCGCGATGGAGATGGAGGGATTGTCTCGTTGGGAAATGTAAATTCGATCGTAAATGTGGTAATGGTTGTATAGTAGAACATGTTTTATAGGTTCGAAGTAGTAAAAGATAATTTCAAACCCGTTTCTGATTATAGACATTGCAGATGTGGCGAGATTGTAAATGATTAATTTTGTGCGTTTGTATAACTACACTGATCAACGGTGGAAATGGTTTTCGTGATGTAATTGAATGATTGTTAGTTGTGTGCGATTTAAAATGTAATTTTCTTGTGTTTATAAAAAAAATGAGCCGGTCGTGTTTTAAATCAAAATTTTTCATTCGTCGCGCATTATTCTTGATTCTTTATTTATGCGATGATTCAATTTGGCAAACATTCTGTTAGTTTGACCATATGTCTGAAGAAAAACAAACGTCATCGCGAATTAATATCAAATTTTCGATCGTTCCATAGTAATACGTTTTCACAATGTAGCTAACAGTTTAATTTTATAACACTTCAACGCGTATAAATAGAAAATTTAAAACATCTCGCGGAGCTATCGCAACATTAATAGATTCGCACGGTGGCAGTTGATTATATTTGGTCTATGGACAATGCAAAAATGCCGATATTTGCAAATCGAGGATTTTCCGCTATATCGGCCATGAAACTGCATATGTGACCTTACTAGGAAAAAAAAGCACCTAACAATTCATAGAAAGACTCGTGCATACTGAGCAAAAAATGAAATGAAGATGTATGCAAATTCGACATTTGTAAAAATCAGCTTCGCTCTATTGTAACTATTGTTCTAACATTAAACGGGTCCATTGACAACGTGCGCGCTTTCATCAATTTTAAATTTTTAACGCATTTGTAATTTTTTACGAATAATTTATATACATTTTCGTACACAATATAATATTGCAGGAAGTATGACGATCGTTCGAAACTCATGTGAACTACGAAATCGCACGTACTTCATGAGAACTGGGTTTCGAGTCGGCAATTCTTCACACAACACACACATACTCGTACATCACAGAAAAATTTCTTTTCCTATATTTGTGTCCGTGATTGATGCGATCTTCTCTCATACGGCTGTGATTTTTAGGAAGTTAACAGTAGAAATTCAGGGGCCGATTAGAAAACGTAGACGTCTTTTTTTCGTGTTTGAAGTACGCGCACTTTCACTCAATCCGATCGGAGAGGAGAATGTCGTCGAGATCGAATTATGATCTTCCAATGTCTTTCTTCGTTTTTTGTCTTGAATATTCTTCGCGATTTGAGTCGCCAGATAAGATTTAAGTGTTAGCTGCGAAGCGTACGTGACTCGAGTTGTATTCAGGTTATTTTCGCTCCAGGTAAAACTTTAGAGTATTATAACAATTTTGCGGTATGAATTTGCTATGAAGTCTCGCTCGACCCAAATCCGAAACTGCGAGTTAGATTCGATCAAGAAGATTTTATATTATCGACATTCTGGTCGCATACAATGGTCGCCGGATTAACCGAGCCAATGAACCGTGTGCTCGCTCCAACAATGGACTCTGTTTAACTCTTTGAATGGTAATTTCTTTTTTTTCCGATCGTGTTTCGTTCTATAGTATGTGAAGGGTTTCGACATGATTTTGATTTGATATTTAATAGAAATGTTTATCTCGTCAGATGTTTGTTTTCCCTATGCCATTTTTCCGCTTGACCGCTCGTTCGTGTCACCGTCCGCTATTTAAAAATTTCACAATTGATATGAAAATGTGTCGTCCTTGAAGCATTGTTTTTAATGATCGTACAACTATTGCATTTGTGTTTTTTTTTTCTCTCGATTATTTTAGAAAAACAGATTTCTCAATTGTCATTTTACCTTATCTGTTCGATTAATAATCAACTAATTTAACCATTAAACCATAAATGCATGTAAAATTCTATGTCAAAACTACTAGAGTTAAATTTATTCATACGTTTCGAATTCAAGGAAAATTTTCTGAATTCTCATGAATATACATATAACATAATTGGATTTTTTTCTTCAATAATTAATATTGTATGTTTCGTTTATTATTTCTCAATATTAAATGAATTATTTGTTTGAATTTAACATAATATTTGCATAAAATAAAATAAATCAAATTTCAAAGTTGGTAAAAATAATAACAATACCAAAACATCTCCAACATCCTGAATCGATCATTCCTCTCTCCGTAGATGATCCGCTCTTCCGCGACGTCGCATCTTTCAGTGTTGCGTGCTTCCTCTCTTTGTTCCCATCTTATCCGTGGCCGATGCGACGCCATCTTCTGTCTTCAGAGCCTCGCCGTCGTCACAGAGGTGGTCTCGCAAGGTCGACATCTCGCAACCGTGATAATTTTTGCAACGGCGATGGCGCTTGCCCGCGCGTGAAAAATGAAAACCGACCGAGATTAGCATATTTTAGCATGCGAGCGCGTGTGTATGTGCGCGGAGTCATTGATGACGGTTCATTGTCTTGGCTTTTTGTGCTTTTCGAGACGCGGATATTGGTGTAACGAGAGTCGGTTTCGATCGATTGTTGCGTGTTTCGAGTAAAAAATTGACATGTTTGTCGAGACCTTGTTAATGGATACGTAATATGTTTGTTCTGTGACGATGTGCGATCGATCAAATTTTCGATTTTTATCGGCGGCGTGACATTGATCTTCATGTTTTTTTTAAATGATGTGATCCTGAATTTATAAATTAATCACTGAATCATTGCGGCAACTATTTGCGTCATCACAAATATTTCCATACCATTTTATGATTAAATTTGCATAAAAATAACGGCACACCATACCGTGAAATCCAGAGTAATATCAACGCTTTATTTAAATTTCGATGACTTGAACACGATTAACTTTTCCGCGATTTATTCAATCACTCAATAGCACACATCACGTACGATTGAGACACACGTCATATCCGTCACGAATTTGTCGATTTCTGAAACATTTTCCTCAACGAACGCGCAACTCGTGACCGCATCGTGCACAAAATGCAACAAGAAAAGTGCAATTACGCACCAATGCAAAACGAATGCACTTGTCCGTATTCTTGTATGCAATATGAGATAACGGGTCGCACAATGCGTGCAGTTCTCTGTTGTTCTGTTAGTCCATTGTGCTGGCTTCTTCGTACATACGTAATACGTTCTTGTTCGTAACTTAATCGTGTCGACCTCAGGTCTCGTGTGGGACTGGTTTGCGATTCCTCGGGTGTCGTGGCTCTTTGAAATTTTCTTCGCGCGTCGAATTTGACCCTGTTTTTGGAAATTTCGCCGATTCGCCCGAATGAAATGTATGACGAGTCGGTTAAGTATGCAGTCATTAGGTAAGCCCGCGTATCGTGTAATTGACCTGTCCAATTTTGGAATTTTTCGATGTTCTACTTAATCGGAGAACTGTGATTTATATGTTGGCTGAAAACGAAGCGGCGCATCGGCGTATTGGAAAATGTCAAGATTTCGTACCGTTAAATCCACGTCGAAATTGAAACGGATGGAAGAAACGGTTTTTGATCCATGTTTGGTGTTTGTTTTCATCATTCATATTTAGATTTGTATAAAGTGTTGAAAAGCATGTTGAAAATAACTATTATTTTTATGATTATTTTGTTTATTATAATATCTCGGTCATATAGTTGTATTTCAATACATTTCCATATTTATTATTTTACAACTGTACAAACTCAACATTGTATCTACAATATAGAACTAGAATATATTATTTCCTAAATATACACCGAATCCTTACTATCGCTTATTCAAAAACAATCTTCATTCACAAATTCAAAACATATGCATGATTTTGAAATCAAACAACAATTTTTTTTTATTTGTGTCATAAAATTCATATTTTTTAATGCACGAGTAACTCAACGAGTGTCTTCTGCTGTCTTTAACGAGACGATTTCGTTTCTTGTTAACATTTTTTTTTTGTCACGAAGAGAGGAAACCGTGGTGGTAGGGCCGAGCAAATCAGGTAGTTGCGGTCGGACGATTGAAAAGCGTCTCTCAGGTAAAAATACCTGTTTCTTTGATCTCTCTTTCTTTTCATACAGCCGTCAGACTCTGCTGGTTGTGAGATAGATTCAAAACTCGTATCGCACGCTCAAACTAAATTTTCACGTACGAACTTGACAGAATCTAAATATCAAACTATTTTACTACGTCAATTAAAGATCGAAACGATACGTCGATTATGACCTCTATCCCTGACGGTTTCAATCATATTTCTACTTCGTACGTTAGATGTTGCCGATACGGAGTCATATCGGTTTTTTAGCGCAATAAATCAACAGAATAAAAACATCAAATCGTTTATTTGGCGACTTTGTGAGTAACGAAACGTGCAAACGAGGCCGTCGAGGAATGCGCGAACCTTTCGTCGTTGTGTCGGGGCCACTTGTTTGTTAGAACACCACAATCGTTTTATTGCGAAAAGAAAACGGATCGGAACCGTTGTAAATGAATTCGATCGCGTACGACCTTTTGAATTTTGAATTTGGCGCGTTTCGGAACGCTTCGTCCTTTGTGTGACGTTCTGCGTTGATTCGTTTTCGGCGAATTCAAAATGGAATTCTTTTTATTTGTGTATTATTCATTCATTTTTATGAATTACGTTGCAATGTTTGTGTTTAAATTACCGCATGGCGATAAGAGAAATATCATGTTATTTTTGCGGTTTTTATTAATGATATACATATATCATTACATCCTTTCCTTCCGTCTTTGTATACTATGTATTTTATTTTGGTATTTTATAATTTAAAAGTATATTTTATTCTTGGTCATGTTAAAATGATGTTGCATCCTTTTTTAGACTCTCATACAATCTGACACGATGAATGTCCAAAAAAAAACACGTATTTCATACTAACAAAACGTTGACTTGGAAACATGCGCGTATTCAAAGTTTTTATTTTTACTCACGTACATTGAAATAAATTAACTTTTTTTCCAATATGAAAATTCACGTATTTTTATCAAAGACTTGAACGAGTGGTGAATTACGAAACCCAAACGGATCTCCATCTTTATTTTTTCACACACTTCAGTCACTTTCGGAAAGAAGACCTTCAATTACAACCGGAGAAGCCGTTCGACCGTGAAATATGATATGCAATGTATTCGATTACGTCTCCTAAATGCACTGTTGAAATTTACTAATATTGTCACATGTTATTTATTTTGTAATCATGCACGATAATTCGAGTCAACTCTGTTTGGTGGGCGTTCTTGTTCATAAAATCTGTATTGGTAATACATACGAAATCATGTCTTAAAATTGAACCGAATTTATTTAAGAAAACGTTTTTGATTCCGAAAGATGACTAATATACTTTACAGCGTATTTTGTAATAAATAAATATTAGTATATGTATTGCCTCGTGCACATTTATACCAGTTTTTGTATGTGCGGAATAGTTAAGCGTTTACTGATCTATCACAAAAAGTTTACCTTGAAATTGTACCATCATCGTCGCTGAACTCGTTTGACCATTTTTAGAACATATGACATGTGTATGCCAGCAATCTGATTTTTTATACAATATAATTGTGGTTTTGTATATGAATTTTAAACGATACGTTCAATAGTTATTTCATCTTGACGCATACCACGGAATCAATACGTCAAGTGCACGATTGTTACATTATTTAATTGCCTCACCATTATGTAACAATGCGACTAATTCACGTACTATTTATTGCCCTATTTCGTGTACTGAATTAAATTTAGGTAATTTTTATGTTACGATTTGTCATTTGAATCTGTATTCAGAGTTCATACATTTAATTTACACATCCAACTGTCACATTGCATATTAAATCATATCGTTAACCTAATTTCAAATATTTTAAATTTAAATATAATATTTTTGAGGATTTTTAAGTAATCAAGGAATTACTAGGTAATATGCAATGTGACATATGTGAATATAGTTCGTCAATTAACGTCCAAAATATGCAATAAGAATACGGACTTATTTGATATTCCGTTTCGAAACCGAGAGTCGATGAATAATTTAAAATCACCTGGTGTTCCGACACAATATTCGATTCGGCTCGTTCCAAAATGAATTTTCGGCGTTGCGCAATTTCTCCTTTTGTCCATTGTTGCAACCATGATTCGTTCCCATGCGTTTTTCAGATCTGGCTCGTTAGGAATTTTGCATAGACTTCTATTTTCTTGCATTATAATCCGCTCTCAAATCTCGAGATAAAACCGAATATCGCACGCGGCTGAGAAACGGGCGAACGTTTTGCATTATGCTAATGGTTTTATATTGTACGCTTCGCCATTATTATGTTGTGATATTATTATAATGTATTCATTGCACACCCCGTTCTGTTGCAGGCCTATGCGGCGAAACACAACGACGCCAATTCGCAGTCGCTACTCGACAGTCTCAATTCGAAATATTACTACTTCACGAGAACTAGAGGACTTTTCAGAATATGCTACCCGAAAGAGAGACCACCCACTGGTAAGTTTCCGCTGTTAGTTTTATCTTTTGTTGGGGAAATTTTCGGGTAATTTCGTGCTTCGAAGAATTGTTTTTATGGGATTTGAAACGGATGATGGAAGCTTTTAAAACGACCACTAAAAGCATAAGATCCTTCTACTGAACCATTATGGTTTTTCGTTTGTTTCTTTAGTATATTTTTTTTATCAAAAATAAAAAATAAGGAATTTGATTCATTAAAAAAATGACAAAGCCATATAAAAATTTTACTAGCGTTTCCTTTGTGTTGCGGTATCGCACGTAACAGGAAGCACCGTATATATACGGACTGCACTTTGATAACAGGAAGATTCATTGTGGGAAAGTAGTTGCGGTTTAAAATTCCTATTACTATCAAATTAATGTTAATTCCGAAACGTTGTGTCATTGCGTTTTCTAAAATGAAATTCGCACATTTCCACTCCAGCGTACACTACGACTAATCGATCGAATAATTTTTCTTTTATTGGTCAGTCGAATTTTCGAATAAAACTCGAGTGTTTTTCACGCTCTCTACTCAAGGTTCAAAGATAATCGTTTTGAACCGTTTTTTACGCCTAATATATTTTGAAAATCGTAAAAAAGTTTATATATTTTTTTTATTTTAAAATATGCATTTATAGTCTTTTTGCAATTACCTGTCGTATTACATCAGAATAATAACTTTTGTATGTAAAAAAATACAATCTACATAGCTCATAATAATGTGAAAAAATTATCGAGTATTCGAATATGCATTATAATTTTATAGAAATTTCGCAATAATTTAATTATTTATATTTATAAAAATTATAGCACGTTCATTGCACTTTATATTTCACTAATCATCAACGACCATAAAATCATCGTAATGAAGCGATCGAATTTAATCATTTTCGACTGTAATTAGCGATCGTTATTATCTAGACTTACGGTTATGAGTTTTTCAATTGTCGGTGGACCGGTCGTCGTGGGCGCTGATTTCCAAGAAAAACCATGTCATATTATGTTCCATGGTCAGAGGAGACCAGACCGGCTCCGCAGACTCTGACTCCTCAGATAGTCGTCTTTGGAAACCGCCGAAGATTTCTCTTCAACCGTTTCAGATACACATTTTAGATACGATCGGTCGTTTCGCTTGCTCGGATGAAAATTACGCCTCTTTATTGTGTATCATTTTTTTTCCAAACATTTTCTCTATCTTCACTTTCACTCTTGAAAAAATATTAGTGACGGTCCCTCCAATCGATGAAAATATTTGGTCGTCGATTGCAAATCAGGTTTTATTGTTAGATTAGGGAAAAATCTTGTCCAGTTATGATTTTTGTTCGAAGGTGTTCCATTCGAACCGCCTACGGAATTCATTTTGTATGACGGTTTTAAGGTCGTTAACATTTCAGGTTTTGTTTTTGCAATGATGCTGAATAAGTGTCTTTCAATTTACGATTCGGATTTGTATAGAATGATTGATTTTCAGGTCGCATTAAATATTTTATGTGCTTGCATTTGAAACCGTTCGAACGTTTTCGTACGACCCGTAACACATGCCTATAATAATTATCTAACGCTCGATTGTGCATTATATTTAATTTCTATGTGCGAATTTGCTATCACATTTGCGCCACACAATGGTGTTTAAGTTCTTAATCCGTGCGAATTTCCGAAAAATAATTTCGTTTGTTTTATTATTATTATAGAAATTTTTTATTATTCGAAGATCGAATTGAATCGACTCGCCTTGAAATTCACATCGATGTACTTCTGTGCCTTCGTCGTAATCATCATTATAACAATTATTCTGTCGTTATAGTATCGTCGCATTATTTTTAATAATCGTATTATTTTCGTTTTATCACTCATACTGATTATCTCTAATTAGGAGTATTCTAAAATATTTAATAAATTTTCATAAGACTTTGACAGTTTAATTATATACCGCGAAAACTTCAGATGAATCGCAAACTTGACGACCTTGCGCATTGCTAATACAGAAGCTTCCGGGTCTATTGGTTCTATGGAACATGTTGAATTTTAATCTCCAAGATTTTTATTGTTCGTACATTTTCGAATGGTAGCTTTGGTGCGTGCGATTCGAATTAAAATTCGATCACGGTTGTCGTTTGCACCTATTGCAATCGTTCGAAATAAAATGATTATTCATAACGATTCGTGGCCTTGTTACCTTTTGAAACAACGGGAAGTTCGATCTCGAATGTACCTATCGTCAAAAGTATGTTGTAAAGATATAGCACGTGTATGATGCTATAAATATTTCCCGTTTGATTATAATAAGCTGGTAGGTACATAATACAGGAAATTTGCTTTGTTTTATCAAGAAGATTCTTCTTAATATCATCACAGCCTTGCTTTATCTTATAAAACCTTCAACTATAAAATCTTCATCATTTATCTTTTGATGCCTTCAATACAAGGAGGCATAGCGTAATGACTTAGAACAGTACATTTCGTTTCCTTTCTGTTATCCAACAGACGACACACTTTAACAAATGAAACCTTCGTCATGAAGTCATTCATGCCATACATCCTTTGCATACTTACAGTGATATATCTATGTCATCGATTGTCATGCAAGGGGCCGCACCTATTCATTTATGCCACTTTATTTATAAAATGTTCGGTGACATCAGAGGCGATGATCGACTCACGTTCTCACAAATAAACAATTAAAACATCGAAACTATTTATTATTTTAGTTATTACGTTCAGTCATTAAAAGATCTTACGAGCAGGTTACGTGTTCTCCGGCAATTAACGAATAGCATATGGCGTCCGGCAACCATCGAAGATTCACAGTTATTACAAAAATTTGATTGATGATCCGACTGTATTTTGGCAAACTAGATTCTGAAGTCGTTCAACTTTCAACCGAATTCATGAAGTGAATCGTCATCTGAGTCACTGGAGACAAATCCAGCTATTCTGTGAGCGATTTTTAATCATTCGATCAAACTTTCTAAGATGCATTCGTGTGCGATTTTCACTCTAATTTATAAAACGATTGTTGTAGAAATTTATCTCAGGTCGCGCCCGATTTCATACTCCGATGATCCCGCCGATTTCGAACACTTCGCACGCTTTTTACTTAACGACGTTTAAGGCTGTCCGTGTACATAGCTTGCGTACGAAAATTCTCCGTTTCGACATGCAAATTCGATTGACCGTCGATAACGGACTTCAGTAATTGCGGTCGACCACCACAGCACAAAACGACAACGATGATTGTGGCCGAGTTTCAAAAGGAGCCGGAGAAGGCTCTGTTCCGATTTGCTATGCGGTTTGTACTTATTAGCCCTAAATTGAACAATGCTAAAATTTTCCTTTGATATTACGAAACGTTCTAATGGTAATAACTCCCGTGGACTTCGGCTCCTTTCATATTTCTCTCACAATGATTTTGCATAATATGTAAATCTAAATATCAGAAATATGCATTCATTACGAGCAGATGTTAAACTCGCAGTTTATTATAAGACATTTACCTTGAAATGTGCATAAAGCGTCGCTGGAACGCGATCGGATCGTCGCAAAATTGGATACTTTCAATTTTTTCACATTTTCGAAACACTTTCGATAAACGATTTTCTAGAGGTTCCACTTTGCAAAACGGCAATCGGCACTTGGCGAAGAGAAAGCGCGACCGGAAGACGCACAGAATGCGCATACGTGCACTTATCGGGCCTTGTCCGGTTGAAATTTCAATATGCACATTCTATTCGGGTGCTTTCTACGATTTTAATGTCTCAATTATAATGGACGGGGTTTTCGCAGCTTCATCGATTGCACGGGGTATGCGTTTGCGGAGAGACAAATCCGGCACGGGCAATTAAAATACCAAAATACGGGTTTCTACTTTCTGTTAATATGAAATGTTTGCTGTTTTTTCATTGGTGTATAACAGAGTCGTCGATTTGCTTGCAGAAATGAAATATTGATCTACATCGAATTAATTTTCATTTGTTACGCTCTTGTCGGAGCAGTCACGCTCTAGAAGAGCATATCAAATTTATACTTTTGTACAAACCCATAATTTCATGATTTTCTTTTACTCTCATATCCTATGATATAATTGCATCTCACGGATATAAAGATCCCAATCATTTTAATCCAACGAAAAATTCCGAATATTTTTACTGTACATAATAGAATCATTAGACCATCGTTTCTGCTTTCGTTGATTTTCAATAGAAAAGTCGAATCGAAAATAACGCAATCTTTTTTAGGTCGAAGATTAAAGGATTTCAAAGGATTAATAAAATCCAAATTAGCCATTAACACCGATTGGAACAGATCGCAAGCTGAAAATGGCCTCCGTACGTCGACATTCCGACGACGCCTACTTTCTATTTCCCACGAACTGACGAAACTCGAACATGCGATATTGTTTCGCATTCCCAGTCAGTTTCGTTACACCTTAAATGAACTATCTATAACGAAAGATCAAATGTGCCGAAAAGAAAGCGAACCCTCCTTTGGCGACGGCTGCCCGAATAAGGCCCACCGGTAACTTTTAAAAAATGCATACGAAACGTATATTTTGTATCCGACGCCATGAAAATTTCATAATTGTGGTCATAAAGAGCCTGTGGCCATGCATAGACGAGTCATTATCGTTATCGTCATGATGACCGTTGTTCAACGAGAAGCGTATAAAATTGATTATACGAGGTACAGTAAATGCTTTGAAAATTTAAAAAAATATCAATACATTGTGCAATGAAGGTGTGATTTTCATGCGTGTCCTCAAGCAATGGGTCATTTCGAATTGCATGTTTTCAGCTTTGGTTAAGCGCATCTTCTCTATACATATCCGGGTTTCTTAATGTGAATAACCCAGATGCAGAATGGCAACGGGCCAGTTCTGATGCATCATGGCACGCTCGTTATCTGTTAGCGGTCGTCGTTCTCGAATTATTTATACAAATAGTGTAATTTAAATATAAACAGTGCGAACAATCTTGACGATCGATCCGATCAGTTTCGTGTACTGATGCGATTTTTGATGTGTGCTCTTGTATTTATCGTGGATTTGCATTTAATTGAATTATTACTCATATACACTTTTATATCAATTGTTCAAATATGAGTGTCATTGAATTTTGTTTCAATGCATTAACTGAAAAACACGTGTTTTCTGCTGTTTCATAATTGACTCTACAAGGAGAATTCAATTTTATTACAGCGTTTTATCAGGCATCTATAATTACACGTTTGACATTTGTTGATGGATTTGTATTGTCATTGAAATGAAATACGTGGATCTCTCTTTTGCGTTATTTCATAAAATCGCAGCGATCATTATTCGCCAGCGAGCGAGTTAATTAACTATTTGCGGTAAAACCGAGTCGGAACTCCGGTTACATCACATCGATTCGTAATTTATGGAAATATCGCCGCGTTTCTGCCGCGAATACATTTATTTGTTTGTGTTTTCGAGAAGCCGAATGCGTTTTCTGTAATTAAATTTCAAATTCGGCGAATGAATGAATGAATTAGTCGGTTTTTTTTATACACGCGTGTGTGAACGAAAGCATTGTCATGCCGAAAAAAACAATGGAAACAAATAATCATAATCGTTGCAAATTAACGTTGACGCTTTTGTAACTTGGATTTATGCTTAACAATGCGCTTGGCCGCCGTTCAAAAGTGAGATTTTCCACCGATCAGCCTTGGGTCATAATTTTAAACTTTCACAATTAAACTCCTCGAATTATTCAACGATTAATCTAAATTCTGCCCTCATGCGCTGAAATGACATGTCAACTCTTTCCATCTTTATAAATCGCCTTGATTATTCAATCGTTATGAAACAATTGATATAACGAATGTTTCTCATAGAAATATTATAAGGCGAACCACAAGGACAAAATCTTCACGAATTATTCATGGAAATAACTAAAATTCTTCTTCGCAAACGTGATCTGTTCAATTAAACTTGAATTTCCTTATAAAACTGAATTTTTCATTCGTTATTCATCGACGAATTAATTTTTTAAAATATAATTTCTTGGAATTTTTTTTTTATTATTAATAATATGAAACATTTTATTACGACAACACCGCAAGTGGGCAAGAGCGATATTCGCGCTTTCGACGATCCAAAACTTGATTTTTTCCTCATCATACACAAGTCCAATGTAACCTGAACCAATATTAATTCAAAAATAACCACTATAGCCGATTTTATAGATAAAAATCGTAGTAAAAGAAGGCGTCGTATGTGCGTGAGGCGTTTGATCGTGCGGTTGAGGCGCGGTCAAACAACGGTAAAATTCATAGCCGGCGAACGCCAAGGTGCAGTCTGCCCACAAACTATTTATTATCATCGCATTTATTACGTAAGCATCGATGCAGAAGAGCCCAACCTTGTGGAAAAATCGTATCGGGAAGCTAAGAAAAAACGGCGGCTATTAATAATGGTTTTAATTGAGCGGCGTCGATTTTTGTATATAAAAAAATGTATTACGGATTCCGTTTTGTGAAATAACAGCATTCGCGTAGCGTTCATCATCATCTGGTCTGATCGGGTGTGTTATTAATTCAATTATGCAATGTTTTTTGGTGGAATTTTGTAATTCCGTCGACGCAATCTTCGTTAGATGTGCTTTGGACGCATCGCGAAATGAACGGTAAACATTTACGTTTTGGGCTTGCTTTATTTTGTTATATTTTTTTTTTCGATCTGGAATAACAATGTCGACGTGTGGATACAAGTGGTCGCCGATGATCGATACGATCCAATGCGATCTGCGGGAAGTATTTCGAATCTTGTCGAGAATGTTGTGTTTGTTTTCGTCGAAAATAGTTTTCTTCATGAAGAATGTAGATCGATGCTAATTTTTGTTTTGCAGCTTTGTTGTATGTTATAATAATTTTTTTCATGTGAGTGAAAAGAAATACTTGTTCCGTGTACTCGTTTACAGTTTCAATGTTATCGTTTAATTTGTCGTAACCGTTTCCAAATCGTAAAACAGTTTTCAATTAAGTTTCGTTATGTAGTTAATGAAACTTTCAATCACTCATTCCGGATATTTTGAAAAAAATAAAACAGTTACCAAGTCACGATTAAGGAGAAAGTTTCCAACACCATAATAAACATAATCAGCACGACTATAAATCATCGAATTATCACATAATTAAATCGAATCATAACTCCAGATTAAACGATTATCGTTTTTTTTCACAAACGTACATAATCGTAATGCAATTTTTCCATTCACATTTCCACGAACCGCAAACGCAAAAGGAAACGACTAAATTATTACGCATAGGAAAAACATCGAATTTTCATTCACGAAGTAAGCCACTAATTAGATCGACTTCGAACAATCAAACGCACACGACATTCTTCGACCAACAACAAAGCCAAGGTTCGACAACTTTTTCTTTTGTTCTTCAGCCCAAGAATCGCTCTTGTGCAAACGACATCGACCTTGACCGCCCACTCAAAATCCAATGTGACATCACCGTTGAACCGCGAAAGTTCTTCCACCTGTTATCTTAACGGTAATAGTTTCCTATATCGACGATCTTTTCACACCCGAAGGACATAACCGTTATCCGAAATCCGCTGCAGTATCAGGACTTTATGGCACACTTTCGAGGTTCTCATTGTCAGTTTCGAACTTTTCGTCGCCATCAATCTCGATCCATACGTTTGACACGTAAAATATTTTACGGACTCGTTTAATATTATGCGGCGAGCACGTGACGTTTTTCGAAGTTAACGTTTTGGTGTGTCTAATGAAAATATTGAGCGGGTCGTCGTTCGAGGTTCATCGAACGCGATATCTGTATTTTTTGAACGGTTCGATTGAATTTGTTTATGTATCTCATTTGTACGTTTTCCGCTTATGCGACATTCCCCTATAATAACGGTGAGTTTGATTGTAATTTATTTTAATTGGGTTTTTCAAGTGTTTCAGAATTTATGTATAAAGAAATGTAGGTGTTTGAATTTGAAGTTGATTTTTTGTTTCATCAAGTTGTCATGTACATTCGAAGTCAATAAAATATGAGTGGGTGATATTTTATTGAATCAAGTACTTTTCAGTTGATTTTGTCTCTTTATCACATTCGATTTCTGGTGTAAATAAGCAAAGCTCTTAAGATTCTTATTTTGAACAGATTTTCTAAAATCAACATAGTCGTGTGTAGCAGAACAAAGTCTTTTCAAAACGCATCGGAAGTTTGAAAATTTCTTCTTTATCGTGTGTGTTTATGACAAGCAAAAGATAAACTCTTGATAAGTTTGAATACTAAAAACCATCCCTTACTAAATATCTCATTCATTCATTCATTTACATACCGCTCCACTTGTTAATTAACGTATGTCGATGTCTTCAAACCATTGTATAGAAAAGTTAATACACGAACCCATCACAAAAAACAATTTCATCACCACATAATAACACACCTCAAGAAACCCACCTAGTGCATTATTAAAAACGCATCCGACAGATTTCTACCGTTCAAACACACATTCCAAGCGACACGCCTAACAAACTTTTCCCCAGCCAATCTAAAGTTCAATCTCCTAAGCGACCCCATAAAAATGCAGCGAAGGCTGCGTGCCATCTCACGTTCTCCGATGCACTTTCTTCACTCCACCTGCTGGCGTCGGTTCGCAGAAGGATGACGAATCTGCGACGTCTCTTCCGACGTCGATTTCTCGATCGTGCCTGTGGACCGCGAACGTACCACTTCTGCAACCGGTTGTCGGCTGGCTGTTTGCGGGCCGCATTCCTCTCGAAGGCTCTTTCACTCCGGCTTCAGCTGCCGGTCCTCGGCGGGCTTCCTCCTGGCCCTTCCGAGGTGGAGGACCTTCGGGTCGGCGGAATCTGCATGTGACCCACTCTTGAGGAATTGAGGTTGTTTGGTGAATGGATGTGGTGGGAATTTGTGTTTAGAAGTAGATTGTTTCTTGTGGTTTTGATTGATCAAATATTGTTTATTTGATTGTATGAATTGATTGAGGTTGAATGGGAAGTGTGTGGTGTTTTCGTATGGAGGTAGTTTTCAAATTACGACGATTTGCACTTACAACCGTTTTTTTTATTAATTATTTTTCAAAAATTACTTGCTAAAAATCACAAGCTGTCGTCATTTACTGTCAATACATTTCGGAAAAAAATATGTACTCGTTCCCATTATCTGCCAGATTTTTTTTGTTTATTTTTGGGATGTGTTCTCACTTATTGAAAAATAAATCTGGTAAAATATTTTTTATATAACTTTTATATTAACCGTGGCAAGATGAAAATTTGCCGAAATGAAAATTTTGATATAAATAAAATTGATTGATTTTTTTGTATAGATTCGATTTACGACCGAGATTCAGGAACGTATTTCCTTCCTAAGTCCAGCATAATTGTTTTTTTATTATAATTTATACAATTTTATTTATAAGTATTGAACGGTATATAAATCGATTAAAATTCTTGAGTGTACATTAAAAATTATAGGAAATGAGTAATTCGTGAAAAAAAATACAAGTTTATTTTGATTTCATTAAACGTTACGTGTTTATTATAATTATAACAAACTAATAAACGCACGAATTAGTTCTCACGCACGCACTGTCATAAACCACAGAATTACCATTACAAATTTTCAATTGCACACACGAACTGACATTTCAAAGTCTCCAAACCATTCCGCACTCGACAACATTATTACAAAACAGATTTCTAATGCACACGATGCATAAAATACCTTAATCGGAATCGCGGACGTGACCCGAAACCTCTACGTTTCGCAACTGCAGTTTTCACCGGCTAACAATTTCAAACTATGCGGATGTCACTTTTCCTTTTTTCTTTCCGATCGAACACACATGTCGAAGAACGTGTACGTTTAACGGGCACATTTTCGAGATAACCGGTCAAACGATTTTTTGCGACATTTAGAAATCCGCTAACCAGTCAAATTTCCCATCTGCACTGTGCGTATGTCATTTTTTTTGCTGTGTCCGAATAAAAAACGAAATTGATCCGTTCGTCTACATAAAAAGCCATGTTAGATCTGATTGTATACGGAATGAAAGTGAACCGAAATGACGTATTGAGTTGTTCGATTTGCATGGGTTGCATTTCACCTATGGAAATAGGAGCAGTAAAAGCTACGGTTCCGATAAATGAAATATTACCTTCTTGTGTGCAATTTAGTTGGTTTTACTATTGTAACACTTTCTGAGAATATCCTATTCAAATTTTATCACGTTTCTTTTTTTAATTATGAATATAATTTTGTATGTGTGTTTGTTTTTTGCTTGAATCATCGGTGGTGGCCCAAATTCGCTGTTATCAATAAAAATCGTCACTGATTTTAATGCACATTCGAATCACAATACATCTATATTCAGCAAATAAAACACACCTGTACAAACATTCGCGTACACTCGTGTAACTGAATGAAAATTTTACATTTACAAATATCGATACGAGTGTCTACTTTCATCGACACCATACTTTGAAAGACCGGTGCTTTTTACAATAAACGTACATTTTCTCATTGCTAGAATCTATACGTCGATCGATACGCAATTGGTGTTTCGTTCTTATCGCCATGATAATTCTAAACAATGAATTATTCAATCATATTTTTCCGATTTCGTCAAAACTTCCTCGAGTCCATCGAATAATATATGGGAGAGCCGGCAAAGAAATCTCGACCGTTGAGCAAACTCCGCCAATTTGGCAACGCGGTCGTCACGCGTGTCGGAATCGGGGTGTCGAAACAACATCACAAGAAGAACCACAACAACAACAACAGATAGAACAACAATCCGATTTGCATGCAACGGTCCACGAAAACGCCTAAGAACAACGAAAGCGCGCACTAATCGGCGGAAAAACCTCCTCCAGATAACCCCATCTTTGAGTTTCATCATCGTCGTAGTCGTCTCAGTATCTTCGTCGGTTTTTTTATTTGTGGTTTCGTTTTCGGTTCGTAGTGAAACTTCGATTTCGCCTTGGATTTTAGAACGTTCGAACGGTCTATATTTTTATGGGCTTTGTGTTTGGGTGCTCGTCCGCTTATGAAAGTTGTTGAACTTTTTTTACGATAACATTTTATGAAGTGTTTCGATTGTGTTATGTAAATCGACGATGACCCTTGTATTTGCACAATTTATTGAATAAATAAATTTGTAATACTTTTTTTTCGAATGAAATTCATGTTCTTATCGAATAGTGTTTGATCGAATATTGAGCCATGTTTACAAATTATCCATAGAATATTTCATGTTTGAACGATAATGTAATGACATGTTTCAAACATATTTTAAAATTATCAAAGAAATTCAACGATAAACCGTCCTAGTTACTAATTTAGCTATATTCTTCGAATTTATATTCAAAAACTTTTCCAACCAATTTTCAACAATATCACATTTCTTCAACGGAAACCCGAACATTGTTATATTATAAATCCACCCTCAAAGACACCTAATACTTTCAACATTTTAATGCGGGCCCGACAATCGTTCGATCATTATTAAATATAATAACGACAGAACGTATAGCTGCGGGTTACTTTCGAGAAAGAAAGCGGTCAAGACGCGTTTTTTACATAACTGTCTCTGGCTTTTTATCGCCGCTCGGACAGAGCTTATGCTTCGATCCACATAGCAAACAATGCCGCAATCAATCCTTAAACATCATCGAAAAGTTTGCGGCGAAGCCTCGAATTCCTGCGGTGGTCGTTGCCAGTTTTCATATCTATCCGTTTGAGGGAACTGGTTTGATGTGGTAATCGCGTAATCTTCGTCCGAGAAGGTAATCTTCGTCCGAGAAGATCATCTCGTAGGTTCTTTTGTGTCGTTTTTCATTCATGTGTTATGATAATCATCGCTCTATTAGTGTACTGATTCATATAGAAATTGATATAAATTTACCTTTTGATTTCAGTTGAGACGTATTTGTCACCTGTTGAAACGCACTGCAACAATATTGACTATTTCATCCCCGATGAAAATAATGAAACCAAAGAATTTACTGAAGATACCATGTCTAGGTGAAAATTATTATTTTTGATGATTTCAATTGATTAATTTTATATAATAATATAAAATTTTGATTTAATATTTTCAGATTGCACATGGCACGATCTACTGTTGCGTTGTTCATTGTGGCATTCTTTGCAGTCTTCATTGCATTTTGGACAGGTGTGGTTGGATGTTGGAAAAGAAGTCCTGGAAACGTCACTGCCACTGCAATTTTATTACTCGTTACATGTAATTACATTTTATTCATTAAATATCTTATGTATATTTCGAACATTCAAATGACACTAATTAATTATTTTATAGGCCTCTTAGCTGCAGGTGCGATGGCTTTATGGCATGGTGTTGAATTTTATGAAAAAGAAAAAGTTGTTGGTGAAGAATATTATCAACAATGGAATAGTGTAAGTATTTTACAGATATAACTATCATATTTTATATCAAGAGTGAAATTCTAGTCAATTAAAATATATTAGTTATGGTAATTCATACAACAGGCGATAAAAACATAAAAACATTTGACATTATAATACAAATAGGTACTGCGAGATAATTCTTCCATATGGTACGACTGGTCGTACATTCTAGCTTGGATGAGCGTTGGAGTGTCTTTCATCAGTTCAGTGATGTTCTTCTGCGCCGCCTCTTGCCTTAGCAGGGAGAAGCGCAAAGAGCAAGCAAGCAATGTTCAATACATAATGCCAGGTTGGTCAGACGATCTCGACTGGCATTACGACACTAAAACTGGGAAATAACATCTTGAATGAACATACATACATTATTAATACTGCCTCAAACGATATGTAGTTGGTCGACAGTGGAATTGTGGTGATTTGCCTGCTGTAAAATACGCCGTTTTAAAATATACATTAATATTTTACTCGTTATTTATAATATTTTTGTAATTGAAAATTTCAATGTTTGTTCTTTTTTGTTATCGACAAACATTGAAATTTTTCAATTTATGCATTATTTGTGGTTTTATAGATAAATGAAAGCCTTTTATTCAATGATTATAAATGTACAAAGCGTTCATTTATCTTATTGTATAGTTAAATAATTACAACATATCATTGGTATTCATTTAAATTGAATAATTGAATAGAATAATCTGATAATTGAATACCTTTGCATACTTATAATGCATATTATCGTATATATTTAATATTAACCCTTATTTTACTAACAATTGCTTTTTCTCTTTCTTTTCATGCAATATTTCTATCTACTACATACATAAATCTTCATTCTCGCATCAAAAATGGAATATTCGCCGAATGTAATATTTGAAAATCGCCGTGTGTGTTGTATATTGTGCTTTTTATGACTGTAACTATGGTGTATACTGGAACATTTTTGAAAACAACATCAAAACTAACAATAAAAAAAACAAACTTCTCTGCATACTGATCGCGTATGATGGGATGTGCATATAACAGTTACTGCGTGAAAACTCCCGGATATGGTACGATTGGTCCTACATGGTCGCTTGGTGTGGCGTAGGACTAAGCCTTGTATCAGCCATTTTATTCTCGTCGGCTGCTATTTGCCTGCGGGGTGAGCGTGAAAGAGAAGAGGCCCTGCATATGCAATACCTCATGCCTGGTATGTGACAATTGTAAATACTAACAAAGATGTGGTACAGCTCTAATTAATTTTTTTAACGAAATTCAATGATATTGATTTTTTATCAATATTATATTTTTTAAAATATGGTTATGGGCTTTAGTTTAGTTTCAGTTTGAAATAAAGTAAAATATTGGTTAGTAGTTTATATGAAAAATAATTTTTACTATAATATTTTGAATTCTATAGTATTTTTTTTTTATTATTCATTAATATTTGCATATCCATTCGATTACATGCAATAAAAAAAATATGTAAATACAACTTTTTTTGGATTATTAACAATATTTAAAAATACGTAATGTCAGTTTATTATAAACATAAATATTGCATGATATTATGAGAATGTTTATTCATACTGTATTGTTCGTTTTTCAGTTTATCCCCAAAAGCAACAATATGCTTATGCTGGATATCCTCCACAACACTATCCACCAGGTCCTTATTACCATGGTTCCCAATATGGGCCATACAACTACTGAGAAGCGGCGCATCTCAAATCCACATACTCTACCGCCAAACAGCCACCAATCAGAAATTCACAAGACTCATCTGGACGACAATACAATAGTCGCATGGGTTCAAGATCATCGAACACATCTTACACAAATTCTTTCGACAGTGACAATTCTTTAGAAGACAATCGAACTCGATCTATGAAATCAGCGAGCGAAATTAATTCTCCTTATGGTCGGACGTCGATGCGAAAACCGAAACGGTTAAATCGCCCCGTTAGTAATTTATCCATGATCGATGAAAACCCTTCGTTCACAAATCATTACAAATCTTCCAGCTTCGTTATGACTTCGAGAAGCGATCCGTCTCTTTCAACTAAGCATCATTGCCATTTGAATAATCGTACTTATGCATCATTAAATCATCATCACCATGCTTACGAAGTGCCAATTCGAGAGAATCTCGGTAGGAACTATTATAGGAGGTTTTCCTCAGAGCATCCATATTTGATTACCCATCCGTTCGAAATAGATCATAGACATTTGTTAGAAGATAATTTTGGCAATTTATACTATATGAACGATATAAATGGCCAACATGATGGATATTATTATAATATGCCTCCTATATTATCGTATAATAATTTATATTTGGCGTTTTTGTACTGAAATTTGACGATTAAGAATATCTTTTTCAAAAAATGCATATCTTTATAATTTATTTTTGTCATATTTATATGTGTTCTGTCTATATATGTATGTTCTTTTTTTTGTTCTAATTATTTTAAGTTTAATGCTTTTATAGTTATTATGAAATAGTTGTGAGTGAATTCTGAATCATGCGGTGGTTGTTTGTAAATAGTAAATAAAAAACATTAACACTTAAATAGTAAAACACACTATAATACAATTTAATATTGGATGAGAGAAAAATTGCGCCATATTATTACATAGTCGTGACATAAAATTTTCTGTCATTTTCATTTAAAATTTCAATTGTAAAGACTGCTTCATATTTATCATGAATATTACGATTTCCAATGACGATATTGTTTCGAAAACAAAATCTCTGTTATTGAATAGCACACATTTAATAGTTATTATGTATTTGCACAAAATATGAATTATATCACTTTTTAATTTTATTATGTTGATGTCTTTTTTTCTGAACATCAAATCTGTGATAATGTGAAAAGTTTTATATATTCATCGATATGTTTGACCAGCGTGCTTTGTGCTATTTAAATAATGCATTTTTGTGCTCAATGAGCATGAAGTTTGATCATTAAAACCAACATATGGTACAAGTTTTGCTCTATATAATTTGATAGCATTTTATTATCCAATTTTTGTATCTTTGATTATATTTGCATGAATTTCTGCAAATATTACCGAAGATAAAGCAATATTGTGTTGTATGTTATGAAGGATGAATGTATGCATAGTCCATTTTTGAATACGAGTATAAATAAATAATTTATGTTATAACATTTTGTAGTTATTTTTATGCATAATTTTTTTTATATTAAGTATGCATCTGTAACTAGGAAATCATTTGCTATTCTCAAGTGTTTTGTTTATTTTTACACTTTTCAATAACTGTACAGGTCTGTTACCATGTTTAGATGTCTTTATACTTATTGAACAATGAGATTTCTCCAAATTCACAATTAATTAACACTATGAGAATTTTAGTATTCAGTATAGTTTTGAATATTCATAGTGTTTTGGTTTAAGATGTTTTACAGTATTACGAAAAGTTTAAATTTGTTTTTTTATTATATTCTAATATCGAGGAATTTATCTTTTATTAGTTTTGACTGATAACTTTAAATCACATACTTTATATTTGACAATAATCAATCAAATTATAAATACAATATGGTGCTTACAATTTTGTGAACGATATGTCGATTGTTCATAGACTGTTGATTCTAAAAAATAATTAAATCACACTATAATATCATCTGAAATAAGTTTTTCTATGTTAAATAATAATATTTAAGGCTATGTATAAATAGATTACATTTTCAAATTCATTTAAGATAAGGAGAATTATTTAATAAAAAAATATTTTATAAATTCTCACATTTTATTTTTCCTTCCAATTTATTTATACATTCAAAATTACATTATTAAATAATTTTTAATACAATTTAGTATAAATATTAATAATAGTTCTCATTTTATAAATATAATTATTTTTGGTTTTGTGAAATACAAAAAAGTATACACATATTACTTATAACGCACTATCAACCATAGCACCAGGGTTAGCTAAAGCATTTTTTCTTTCCTGAACTGCAGTCACCAATTTTCTATATGGTCCAAGAGGTAATCCCAAGGATTTCATGTCATTTTCAGTAAGAAGCATCAATGAATCTAAATCGATTTGTTCTTGTAAAAGCGTTGATGCTATTTGAGATAAACCGAAAGCTGCCAAAAATCTTTGAAGCGCAACAGCTGATGAATTTTCTTCTCCGTCAGAAGATTCAGAGGAACTTTCTAGAATTTCAATCAAATTAATATATTTTTGTATTCATAACTTTTGTTTTAAATTATGATTAAAAAAAAACCTGTGAGAGCATCATCATTCCATCGGGGTTGTATTGGTTTTTGGCGTGCAGCTAAAGAACCAGCAGATCCTATTGAATTTTCTTCACCTGGTGTGTTTCCACTGGGAGCCATCGCATTAAGAGTGGCTGTTATAGATCGTCTATTAAATGTTTAAAATTAATTGTATATAAATTTAAAAAAATGGTATTAAAAGTAGAATAAAATGGGTAAAAAGAAACCTGAATCCAATATTTCCCAAGCCTGGTCGATTAAACATACTTGCGGGTTCTTGCAACATGACATCATGTCCAACACCAGTATCATCATTAATAATGAAATCCGGTTGGCTTAAAGATCTGTAAATATATTTGTTAGATAGACTATATTTGTAGATATACTTTTTTCAATTTGAATAATTACCTTATAAGACCAGATTTTCTAGGTTCATTTTCTTCATCTTGCCCATCTTCATCCTCTACTGGGAAGACATTTGAAATTTTTCCTCTTTGATGATTTCCCACTGGAGTCATAGTTCCTCCAAACATGATTTCTGAATCTCTTCTCAGTCCAGTAATTGATCTGATTGACCTTCGACCATCTGTTTCAGTTTCACTTACCTGAAAAAAATGTTTAAAAATGTTATTTTTTTTCAAAGCAAAAATATTTATTTCTATCAAGCATTTTCTTACTTTAAAATCATTACTATGTTTGTTAACGGTGCCATTACGCATTTGCCTAGCGAACAATCTTTTTTGTAAAGCACTTCTACCCTTAGGTCCTGTTATAGTTCCAACCAATTCACTATAAGGAGCAGGTGCCTGACTATCACCAATAGATGGTAAATGACCTGAAATCATTGATTTTTATTTTAATAATCTATAGTTTATAGATTATTAAAAGATAGATCATAAATTAACTTACCTTGACTGGATGATCTACTAATTTTATCTTTGAAAGCTGCCAACATAGTACTCGGTCTGTGAGGCATGGTCCTCATATCATCTATTGCTGCATTATCTGTATCTCTACCATATTTTGTCGCTTCTCTTTCAACTTTATTTTGCTGTTTATTGTATGTTCTAACAATTTTTTCGTTTTCTTTCTTCGCTCTTTCTTTCATTGCTTTAACTTTTTTTCTAAAAATATAAATTCATCAATTAATTACAATATTTGATGTGAATTACATGAAAAAAAATTGTTTTTTTATTACTTATCATTAATTTCCATTTTTGCTGCGGCAGCATCAAGAAATCTCAGAATATCTTCCCTGTCATTGATAGCAGCAAGTTCTTGGGCAGTATGATTATCTATATCCATTGAAAATAAATTTGCACCAAAGTTTACAAGGAATGTTACACATTCTTTGTGTCCTCTAGCTGCTGCTAAATGAAGAGCCGTGTTTCCAAAATGGTCAGCTTTGTCAGGTTCACCCCTAAAACATGACATTTATATATAAAACAATCCTTTGATAAATATTTCAAATTCTATGTAATGCAATTAATTACCCTCTTCCACAAAGCAATCTAAGGACATCCAAGTTTCCTTCAAACGCTGCCCATAGAGTAGGAGTCATCCCGGCTTCATCTCGGGTATTGCAATCCTTCTTGTTGGCCTCCTTGAGAACTTCAATGAGGCCATCTTTGGCAGCTCTGAAACACAAACGAGCCATCCCACCGTTTTACACATTCCATCACTCATAATTGCTGCCTTGAGGCTATATAGTGACTGAGCGTTGACCTCAATATTGGTCCACCGATGCTCTTCTTGTCACATTACAACTAACGTCTTTTTCAACCTTTTTTTTCATTCACTCGACTGGATCGCGTTAATCTACTTTCACTATTTTGAAAAGACCATAACGAATTTATATACAAAAGTCACTTATTTGCTATTTCTCAATGCGCAATTGTGGACTGAAAATAGTCATGCGTGTTAAGATAATCATTTCCTATATGATTCAAATTGGTTCTTAGAATGGTGTTCATTTTTTAGATACAAACATTTCAAAATATAAGTAGATAATATTATTGCAAAAAATGTGAGATACATTTAAATTTTGTTGATGTGTTTCAATTTTTCAATAAAAAATTATTATATACGAAAATTTCAATTAGAATTTATTCATATTCCTGAAATAAATCATATATCAATATTGATTGATTGTCCATGAAATTATCTTCGTAACTACGATCTATAATACAAAATTATTGATAACGTACAGTTATAAAGGATTAGACAAGTATTTATTGCGCTTAGGGATTAGGTATTGTAATTTTCGACGGATTCCGAAAAAGATCAAAATACTATAATTCTATAACTATTGAAATAGTATTTAATACTCATGTATTAAAAAAAACAGTTACATACTAATGTTTTTTCACTCGCATGTAGTACATAATATATGAGTCATTATCGTTGAGGAAACGAGGGTGTTACGGATCAACGCTCTTATTAAAAACCAGGAAAAGCCTAACAGTTACTCCTTTGAAAAATTACCATAAAAAAACCTTCAAAACAATTGTTTAGGATTTTTTTAATTATACAAGCCAGATTTAGAATTAAAAAATAACAACATTCGAAAGATTCAAATTACGTCAATTTTAAAAAAAATTAGCCAATACGAATTTAACTATTTAGAAATCGAGGATATTTTGAAATATTTGAAAAAACATCGATTCATACCGCTTTCAAAAATATCGTTTCACTAACAATTATACATAACAATCGCACAAATTATGTTTAATTAATCATATGAAATTTCCCAAGGATGTGTGACTTTTATACATTCGATTTGGTGAAAAATAATTATACACACTCGAACAATAGGTTTTAAATATGAACAGCGTGTTATAATCGTTCATTAAGATAGTATTAAGATAATGACGATTCTTGAGAACGCGAAAAATCACACATGCAAAACATTCAGAATCGAATTCCCATCGTGTACGAAAAAAACAGATCGTAATCGAACAATTTTCTCCAAATAATCGAATAATTTCCGTATTGTATTAACGAAACGAAAGTGTATTAAATTTGACACATGAAAGTGCATTTAATTATTGTTCACGAATACACAAACAATATAAAATAATATATGGAATGTCATACGACATCAAATAATGCAAAAAAAAAATTAAATGTATCGAACACATACATAATTGAAACAATCGAAGCGATAATATGACCAGATTAGATTAGGCACCTCCCACGTAAAAATTAATCAAATACACCAACAATTAACATGAAAAGTATGCCTACTCACTGATGGAATCTATCCGTACTCATTTTCGCTTCGAGAACTATGCCGGACCAATCCAAAGAACGCCTTCTAGAAGTGTAACATTTCACAAATCTCGGATGTCAAACTGTAGCCTCCTTCGTCTCTGGTCTGTTCTGGTATTTGAGGTCCTCTGGAAGGAATCCTTTGCGGTTCCGACAGGGAATAGAGTGTGGATGATTGTTGTTTTTGTTGTGTTGTGTCTGTGAGGTCGCGTTGGCGTCCAACTAACTGTTAAACTGTTGTACGAGAAGCGGCACCTGCCCGGTTCAGGTGAGTCTCCCACTCTGACTACGGACGATATATACGTATGGATTGCGATAAAGTTGGTCAGGTGTTTTCAATCAGAAAATGAGTTTCAGAGGGGTTTTGAATGTTTGTTGAAAATTGAGGATTTGTTGCTGAAAAGGAGTTTGAATTGTTCTAGTTAGAATCGAGTTAGATCGTGTTTAGAAGTTGTAGAATGGGATAATATAGTTTCATGTTTTAATAGGTATGGAATTGAAATTGATATTCGGATTTTCTTCGGAATATATGGATTTTGATCAAATTCGCTCAATTCACTGAAAATGTGAAAAATATTATTGAAATGAGGAATATGTTCGAATTTTTTATTGTTTAGTCGAAATCTTTGATCTTCGCCGTTCTGCGATTATTTTATGGAACTTGAATGATTCATAAATTTTGATTAAGCGATTGCATTTATATTACGCATTTCCTGATGCGATTGATACCACCTGATAATTTTTCATTCTTAAAATTTGAATATATTTTATACAAAAACACTTAAAATAATTTTTATAATTATCGGCAATAATTAATAATTATTTTTACTATAACTAATAAATAAAATTTACGATTACAATAGCAATGTAATTACAAATAATTTAAATAATTTATAGAGACATCTACTTACATTTTTCTGAGTACGAAATCGAATAAGGTTTGAGTCTGTACTATTTTTGTGCTTGATATATCAAAAGATGTCTATGTAATAAAATATAAAGGTTGACACATCAATCAACAAATATTTAAAAAATTCAAAATCAAATAAATTAAAATATATCGAAATTGAAACAACCCAAATCAAATAAAAAATAAATTATTAAATCAACCAAAAAAAATTCAAAACCTAAACCATCCAACCAAACACAACCAAAAAAAACAAACAAAAATAAACACAAAAAAAATCAAAAATCAAAAAATTAAACCATTACATAACCCGAAAATCGCACAAATCCCACACACCCACAGCCAAACATCGCAGATACGAGAGGACTTGGCAAGTCCCCGACCGGCCGCTAATTGGAGTCGCTTCTCTCGCCAAAGCAATTAATGCCAGAGGGAAAACAATATGTCCGCCGGCTAGGGCTGCGCCCCCAGGGCCCCCACCGGGGGAGGGGGTGGGGAAAGCGATTTCGGCAGCCCCCGAGCAGCCTCCGAGCTCGTTTTCATCAAACTTCCCTAATTATTCACGACCGTGTTCGTCGACCTTTATGCCTTGTATTATATTATGTAATGCGTAAGTATTTACGTGGATTTAATTGCGTTTTTTTTGTTCGGGTCGGGTTTGATTAATTTTCGGGGTGTTTGTGAAAAATTTGCGTTTTTTATTCGAATTTATTATATGTGAGTGTTGGATAAATTGGATAAATTGGAATAATTTTGAATGTATGAAAGTATGTATAATATAATGTGTTGTATTGATTTTTTTTAACAAATAAAATTGAAGAAGTTGTTTCTTAGTTAATGAGTCTTAAGTTTTAACATTTTCAATAATGTTTGTTTGGCCATTTCATATTATTTTTTATAATAATTTTTTGCGGTTTCGGCAGCCATAAATCTAAAAACAGACAATAAACGAAGAATCCTCAGCCACAAAGGAACGCTCGACTTAATTGAATTTCAGGTTTCATAATTAAGACTCTCTTTTACGACTCGCCGATAGTAAAAAATAATCTACAATTTTTTCAAACCTATTTCGGATAATCTATCCTATTTAATTTCGAATTCCCGATTTGTATATAAACGAATTCGGAACGTATGTGGATGTAGCACGCTTTTCAAATTCGAATTTAATTCGCGTCGCTTTACATATTTATTGCGGTCCGATTCAAAAATAAGGGCTTTTTCTCTTTCCCGCCTTTTGCACGGAATTGCGACGTTGATGTCTTTATTCGCACTTGGAGCACGAAAGGTTTCGGAGGAAGCTTGGTATGGTTGAGACGTTGATACATTTTTTATTTCATTTGAAATTTTGATATGGAATAGGCGGTGAATCATTTTTGTATTGAAAAACGTGTTTAAAATTTGAATGGAAATAATATTTCTTTCGATTTATCATTTTAATAAACTTGAGATTATAACAAACCGATGATATTTCTCAAGATTCAAAAATGCAGCTCCTATATAAAAAATTGTGTTGCATGTTCAAAATTTTTATAATTTTTCACAATGACACATTCGATTTAGAGAGGTTAGAACTTCACATTTTTTTAAATACAATATAAATATATCGATGTGTATATGTTTATATACATATATAAGTATGTGTACAATTAAAATAATCTAACTCTAATCAATACAATTTAGATTATGTAAGATCATCTAAATGAAATAAATTGAAATAATCGTCACATAATTAACAATCGACTAATAACAATTAAATCATGTCAGAACGACACGTAGAAAAATTTGATGAGACGTTATGGATAAAATAAAATTGTGAATGTATTGCATGCTAAATTTAAATCGACTAATATCAACTTACATACTTGATCATTGTCATGCCCCAAATTAAACTTATTAAAATTAACCGCATGCTCTTTTTGACTATTCTTAATTGAAATAATTGCGACATAAATAAGAATCAACTAACATTAACTAACTCACTTTCGAAGGTCATACAGAGATACAATTAGTGGGATGAACGCATGTACAAATTAAGAATGAGAATAACTTGCATGACCATTTAGTTTAAAAAAAAAAAAAAAACTCTTTGGTAATGGTAAAGACCAATGACGTGTGTTTTACCGAGGTCCAAACCACGTAGGGTCAACGGTCTCGCCTCGTCTGACAAACTGGTGGTCATTGCGATCGCAAAAGTGGTCAGCGAGGGCGCAGTCTGCTCAGTCTTTACCTCTTCTGCCCCGCGGGGGATCATTGCGATCTGCTTAGTGGAGAGTCAGCGACCACAAAGTCTAGCGCACAGGCTTGCGTACCGTTGGTCTGAGAGCCTCTACCGTTGGCATGGGCGGATTGGCTCTTATGGTACATGTCCCTTATCGGTACGAGGTTGGCTCTCGGATAAGGTATATAGCCTAGACCCCCAATATTTGATGGGGAGACCTTGTCCTGCAGTGGGCACAAAACCGGTCGACAATGATGATGAAATATATCGAGAAATAATTCAGCCGATTCCAAATCTAATTTTTTAAACGCAACTGTCAAAATTCATATAAAAAGATGAAACAAAAATTGTCGTTTTTTTTCCTGTTATCAGTAGATGGACCAAAACGGGACAAAATATTTTCAATATCAATCTAATTAAGGCAAAATTTAAAAAAAGTTTAATAATCGGTTAAAAAAACTTCAATAGCTAGCAAAAATCAGTATATTCAACAATATTTGTATAACACAAAGATTTTTAATACAAAATCAGATTGTTCCATCGGGTCCTCGCCTCCCCCGCTAATTATGGTTCACAAAAGTACTCTGGAGCGAAAAAGACAACATTATGGCTTTCCACGTTGGCTTCAATATGCAAAAAAGAGACAGAAGACCGAATCAAAATGTAGGAAGCGGGAGACGATAATGTGGTTCGGCGCGAAAATACCCACATTGAAATTTTCGACGCGATTTCCATATTGAAAACATTGAAATTATCGCTTTTGTTTGGCAGCGTTCGAAATTTCGATTTTTCATTTGAATATTCAACGATTTTTACCGATTTACGATGCAAATTTTTCAAACCTTATCGCTTACGTATTCATTTTATGAAATATCTGAGCGCGCACTTTGTGTTTTAATTGACGCATTGTGAGTAGAAACCAACAATTTGAATCGTCTTCAATCGTTGATAAATCAAGTAATTACCGAATTATGCAGACGCGAGTGAAATTACACATTCTCGTCCTTCACAATTTTTTCTCGACGAGTAATAAAGTAGATTTAATGAAGCCATATCGAAACTCGGCGGTAATAATAAAGGGTAAACGATCGCGACGAAACAAACGGTGTCCATAGTTGGCGAAGCGTAACATTTTCAATTATCCCGATTTTGCATCTCTTTTCGATTTCAAAATGGACTCTTCAGAACGCAAAGCGAACCCATTCTCACCAATGCGAGATAAATTAGTTTATTTTGTGTTCGAAGCGGTCTTCTTTTAGCTCAAACAGGGCTGTCAATTATAACCATTTAAACTATTTTTATAAATTTTATATTAAGATATTAATTCAATAATGAATGACTCATATTCAAATTTAAAATAAAATGCAATAATCATATACAATTTATTGGAAAATTTGTTAATTCAATTCTTTGAAGTCATTAAAATATATTTATTCTCAAATAAGATCAAATTGTGTTTTAAAAATGATTAAAAATGACCATTATATTAAAAAATCCATAGATTTATACCGACCCTAATCGAGTTTAAACGATTTGCCGTCATATTGTTATTAGCCATTGTCCGGAGGTGTTGTTTATTGACCGTCGCTAAAAACGATTGACACGAACTGTTATAAGCGGTATCGTCTCAATATTTAAAATTATTATATTATTTACAATAATTTGATCCTTAAAATAACATTAAAAAAAAACTATCGATTCCTTCCAGTTTTAAAACATAATTATCCATATTTATTATTTCGTTCTTATTACCTATTATTATCTTGGTGATGATCTCTAATGATTAAAAAGATTGATTTATTATAACGCTGTCTCAATTAATGTCACTTTATGTCTATGCTTCGTACAAAAATCGCGATCGATGTGAATACAAATTGCTCTTCCGACAAGATAATGAGAGAAAATAGCGCGTCGAATAATTTCATTATGTTTGATAATTGGGCGATCGTATGAGGTTTAATTTCCTGTTGTACGACATAATTACTAATTAGGATTACACACTCGGTCGGATAACAAATTACTATATATATAAAAAGAATTGAATTAATTCGAAATCCAATTCGTGACGGCATCTTCCGGAATTTTCAATCGATTCGAAATTGCTTCGGAAAATCATTGAATTGAACAACGAAAAAATTGTTGTATCACGTTAAAAAGACCTCTAATATATCATATGTATTTTTTCAGTACATTCGTTTTCCGAAAATGCATTTGAATATATCAAAATCGAATTATGCCACTCTATCTTCTGGAATTTTCAATCGATTCAAAATTGCTTCAGAAAAACATTGAATTGTCAATAAAAAAATTATTGTATCTCACTAAAAATACTTCTAACATATTACACGAATTTTTCCAGCACATTTTTCTTTCAAAAAATGCATTTAAAATAATCAAAATCGAATTATGCGAATGAATGATCAGAAATTTTCAATTGATTCAAATTGCTTCAAAACACGAATTAATTGGCAAAAAGCTGTTTTATCACATCACAAATATCTCTAACATGTCTCGTGTCCCTTTTCAGGACGTCCATCTCGGAAAAACGCATTAAAATTAATCAAAATCGAATTTCGTGCGCGAAAAACGCGCGCCGCCAAAATGTGATAATAATAACGTTGTTATCTGTCAAGAGGATTTGTTACACACGTTTTTATTTCGAAATTGACTTGGACAAATGCGCTCCCCAAACATCCTATGTGGCCTCTATATATTCAGGCTAATATGGATCGTATTCGTAGTAATGTTACGAGTTACGTTTTCGTAAATATATTTTTGGATTCGAGTCCTTTTCGATTTCGGGATTGCGGCGCGCGCTCCGCGACTCTTCACAATAATATAGTTGTACACCGAAACGGGTCATTTTTCATTTTTTAATATGCACCTTTTCAGAAGGGGATGCGGACTTGAGTAATCGAGGGTTTTTCGAATGGTTAGATTTTGGAAAAAAAATCGAAAATAGGTTTGTTATATGATGAAAATTATATAAAAAACTTGAAATATTGTTTTAATCGTGTTTAATATGAGGTACGATAATTTTAATAATAAAATTATTGTTATTGATAAGAATATGATACATCTAATAATAATTATTGCTTTAATAGTAAAAAATGATTTGAAGAATATTATTTGAATAGAAATAATTCAACCCGGATGATAATTAAGTATATATGAAAATAGTGAAAGCAAATCTGTTGTTGATGTTGAAATTTGTTTATTATTGTGAAAATAATTAAAAATAATGATGATATTAATGAAATGATTTCAATGTGTGAAAGTATTTTATTATATAAAAAAAATGCTACTATTATGGAAAAGCATTTCCTTTATTCCGAAAATTTTCAATCTCAATTGACTAAAGATTTATTGGATGTATGAAAAAAAATTTGAAAAATATATCCAATATTCGATTTAAAAATATCAAAACGAAATTGTAAATCATGTAGAAAAATATACGTAAACAAATTTTCTTTTTTTACCATTTATATAAATACAATTGAGATTTTTCACATCAATAACCATCCTCCCAATTTGATCAACATCAAAATTTCAAATAACATTTTTCCACAATAAACACATAAATTTCAACATTCATAAAAAACGAAAATACTTAATAATTTTCATTTAGCAAACACTTTTCGAAAAATACATAAATAATTCACAAAACTAACAAAAATAGACGAAAAAGCTCAAGCGAAAAACCCCCAACGGTGTCGCTCGTTACGGTCCGCAAAGGAACTCGTGAACGCAAAGAAAGGTGCGTCCGCGGCCACAAACGAACACAACAATATAATAAATAAATAAATAAATAATAAAAAAACGTGTGTGTGTGCATGTAAAGGTTCCACGGAGGTTTTCGGGGCCCTCTATCGGAGGGCGATAATGCCTATGATTTATGAGGCGAAATGTGTCGACCCCCGGGGTGAAAAAAGGTAACATCGCGATGATAATTTCATTTCTGTATTAGCTCCACGGAATTGCCGACAATGTGTGTGTGTGTGAGGCACAGTCAATATTTTGGATATTGTATTTTGATTTTGAGTTAAAATTTTGGTATATTGACATTTTGAGGTTTTTATATCGACATTTGGTGGACGCGTTTCGTACGAGTCTTTTGATGTGTACCATTCAAAATCGGTACACTGTTAGATGCGTTTAATAATGTAAAGTGGTACGTTATTTCTATTTATTTATTTTGCAAATTTCGTCTGATTATTCATGCATATTACAAAGCCGCTGTCAAGCTCGGAATGTTGTCGAAAAAAACCTACCAATCTAGATGAATCCGCAGCAGAAAAAGCCATTCGATTCGGCATAATCTAAACACACAATATAAACGCGAAAAAAAATTAGAAATCGTGATACAGATCTCGATTAAGTCATCGCCGATGAACATGATAGCTTCCTGTATTGAAAACTCACGTCATTATTAAACAGAATTATTGTATACGATAACTGGAAATTTTTGACTGCGCTCACTTACCGCCAAGATATCTCATTATGCGTTTCCGAAGCGTTCACGCTCATTTTTTATTCAGTTATATTTATTTGTATCGGTTTTTTTTCCTCAGGTGTTGCTCTATACGTTCGGCCGAGTTAACTCAAAATACTGGACCCGGGTTAAATGATGACATATTAATTTTCGGACCAGACGGCCTGCCACCAACGTAATTAGATTTCCAACTTAATTGATTTCGGTGCCCTCCGAGGGCCAAGGGCCCGTTTTTTATCCATGGGATCGAAAGGAACCTTTTTGGCAACAGGAAAAAAGCGTCCGAGTGCGAATTTGATCAATCGTCTGAATAATTCAATTGATGATAGATTTTAGAGTTGGAATTGGGCGTTCTTGTGATATTTTAAGTCGGCGCATAAATCCACTTCTTATTCGACGGTGTTAAACGCTAAATAAGCTCCGATCTCGGTCCTTGTCCCTTTCAGGTCCCAAATACCCCATAAATAACCCGTTGTTATATTCAATTCTGAAATCCGTTGTGAGATAGGTGTTAAATAAATTAAACGGGCTGCATTCAACACAGGTGTGTACGTTCGTGGGCCGTCACAATCAGGAACAGGTAGTGGAGGAAACTGAGAGAACCGTCTCACTTTGTGCACCACATAAGCAAAATATTATAGCCAATTTTTATGAAAATTTTAAATTCAAATATAATATATAATTCAGTCAAGCATGGTGTAAATATAATATAAAACATTTGGATTAAACTGAATATTTAAACCAAATAAATAACAAATTACTGACAGAAATTTTGATTCACTATTGCAAAATTTGTGATCATTTTTATTTTTATTTGAACTATTGAAGTTAAGTATCATCCAATAAAGTTAATAGATAGATAACGATGATTATGATACCATCAATAAAATTCATTATATAATTTTCATGTATAAACTTCTAGTGTGATATACCATTTTGTTGTTCCACAGTATGTACGCACACATGTAAAAGCGTAAATTAACAAGTAAAGCCTGTTAGTTATGTGATTTAGTTTCACGTTTAAGGCGCTCGGTTATGATTCCGTAATATCTTTATTAATATTTCCCACAGATGATAAATTTACAACAAAATGTATCGTTTAATTAAATACAATTGTGGACGAGAAACGGCGGTCGTTTTTTACGGGATTAACGTGCCGGCTCGAACGGTTATTATCACATACAAAACGATCGCATGTATTCGACAAAGTTATTATATTATTTCGGGAATTAATTCCGTTTTGTGATAAAAGGACCTCGTAGCAGTGGGTCAGGCCGTAATTAGTTACGAAATTCCGTATGCATTTACGTGCGAAGAAAAAATACGATCATTATTTTCACATCAATCAACGCGGTAAAAATTTATATGGGTGGATAGTTAGATAATCTACAAAATTTTCTTTCGCGTTTTTTCACTCGGTAAAAAACTAAGCTTCGATGTAATTAAGAGGTTAAAGCTCAATTAAGATTCGTGTTAATAGCATAAAATTTTAATCAGTTTTAATGCGGACGCCATCAATTAAGCTTTACAGTATCGGCGATGATTACTTTCGCGATATTTTTTATATGTGAAAGGACGAAAGTTTTTATCCAAGTATTTTTTGTTCAGATATAAAATAAGCCGTAGATTACACGCTTGGTGAATAAAACACATTTTTTAACAAAATATATAAGGCATAAAAAAAACGTAGCGATATAAAGTAATAAGATCTCACAATAAAGCTCATTGTACTTTATTTTATTTATGCTTAATTTATACGCTATATTCTTGAATATTTCAATATAAATAGTGTAAATTGTGAGGGTGTGGCACATTTAATATTTTTCCATATCATTTCGGATCGAATCCAAAATTTATTTTAAAAAGAAAATCATTCATTTTCAAATCACTCCAAATTTAAATTATTTATACATTTTATTTTAATTTTCGAATAGCCCCGAAACGAAAAGGAAGTCGTAATATTACATAAGAAAGTATACGCCGTATAAATAGGATAAAATCATAATATCAATAAAATACGACTGCATACATAACAACCAAAATGCGCCGAGCCTTTTCATAAACGAGAAACGCGTAAAAAGTCGGGCACGCATTAATTTAAAACATTTTTTTCCCGGGGACAATGTGACGTTTATGCGTATCGGGGATTACATGATAATTTATATTATTAATTCAATAAAAAAATATAAATAAAAAGGCGGGCGAATAGGCTTGTTAAACGCGAACCGTCTATTAAAACGTGTAATATACGGCCCTCAGTTCACGCTCGGTGCAGATTAGGGCTTTCCTCACAAATGTGCTTTCTAATTAGATTTTGTCGTTTCAACTATCAAATGTCATCATCGTTGTCGTTATGCCGTGTCCTGGCTACTGTTGTAGCGATTTCCTGTGAGATATTCGCGAGATGCGAACTCGAAGGGTTAAGAATCTTATGGGAATGCCAATTATTGTAGTTGTGCAAATATAACTTCATTAATTATTTCGAACGATCAGATCTCAAGAAGCCTATATTCGTTGTTTTTATATGAAAAATGATCAATAATGATAATCAAACGAATTCATTTGACATTTATTGTAAAGTGAAAATTTTTTTCAATCCTTTCCTTTTTCTTTCGATTTTTTGAACAACTTTCATCCGGTGTATTCTACATATCTTTTTGAATCGATCCGTACATTATTCATTTGATTTCCCCTGTTATTTTTTATGTAATAGTTCCTCAAATATAATTCTAGCACTTACAATAATTGTACATTCATATCATGATGCATGACCAATCCACTACCATTTTAATATCTTTTCAATATTCGTCAATATGGTTATGCTTCTCATATACATATTTTCTATTATTTTTGGGTTACACTAAAATATAATGTATATTTCTTTTTGTGCTCTAATTTTTTTCAAAATCGACTCATTTGATCAATATTGATCAAAAGCTTTTTTTTTCAAATGCACTAGAATTCCAAATTTAAAAACAACATTCATTCTTCCTTGTGTAACTAAAAAAAAACTGTGTTTCATTTCAAGTATAAATTAATTGAACATGTTATAAAAAATTAATCAAAAATAATCGATTAGTATAATTCATAATATTTTCTACTACCAACAAGCTTTTAATCACATTATTTTCCAAAAAAAAAATCCTTAGCAATAAGAAACTAATCGTATCTCCCCTAATTACTGAGAAAGTTGCTTGCGATGATTACTAGACTAGTCAGCGGCCTGCATTAAAACGATATTAAGATTTTTACTCACGTATCAATCTTGGTGTTTATAGGTCATAAAAAATTCAATCAATCGTTGCGAATTTAATAATAAAGTCGTATGTAAATTTTATCGGCGCGAAATAACACGTTTGCAAAATAGTTTATCGTGCGCCGGCCACGGTGTATGCACGAATTATTTCGTCTAAGAAAATTTACGATTATTTCACGTAATTCAAAAATAATGTCTCTATTTTGGCGCGTCTTTAATCGTAACGAGAAATATGAAAATGTATTATTCACATGTATTTTATGTTTCCGCCGAAACCGGTCGAATAAATCGATTATCGAGAAAAATACGCTTTTCGAATTTTCGAGCGTTTGCACTGAAACGGTCCAGTATGGAACGAATAAATATAAAACGGAAAAGAAAAACTGTTGATATTTTTTTTCAGCATGCGAAAAAAAGCAAATGACATTTTGTATTTTTCGTTTGCACTGCACGACTTCGCATTTTTATTTTGCGCAGATAAGGTTAAACGTCGTTCTGGCCGTTTTTATTTAGCAACATTTCATATACACAATAGGAAAAATCCTATTTTTTTCCCGCGCGAAAAACGGTTTGAATCCGCTATTTTAAAATGTATAAGATAATTCCGCTATGTTTATTTTTCCAAACTCGAATCGCGAGACAGTTGATAAATAAACATTCGAAAAATTCGACTCGTCAACGTTTCTGTATTTCATATGAATAAACGGTATTTTTGAATACATATATGATCCAATTATTTTTAAATTGTCAATTTAGATCGTTTTAGAAAATAATGACACGTATAAAATACGAAACGGGATATAGAAACGAATTAAACATTTTTCATCTGACGAAAGCAGCATATGTTGAACGACATGTGCATCGCGCTATTGGATTTTCCAACTGAAATACAATAAAATATACACTCATCTCCCGATTTACGCAACAATATATTTTTATTTAATTTAGAATCGATTATTTATTTAATAAGGAATAATGTCGAAATCTAAATCAAAATCTATCAATAATTTTCCAATCATATAAAAAAAGATATTCTTCTTCAATCATTCACAATTATGTCGTATATAATAACTTTCAACTGTCACAAAATAACACTTCCGAGGTTCATAAATCCCGGCTTAACTGCACTTCAATAACAACTCAACGCTTCTATGTGACTATACACCTTAATAAAAAAACGCACGCAATTCAGAATTCGAAAGAGATGAACCTCCATAATAAACACATCGAATTGCCATAAATCCGTGACGACCGTAATATCGGACGTGTTTCTTCAGACCGCAAAAACGCTCTTTCGCACGTGCGAGTTGCAACAAACAATGCGTTTAGTCCATCTTTCGATTCGACGTAGACTCTCGAGACACTTTATTCGCAATAAAAATGATCTATAGATCGTTCCCGAGGCGTGAAAGACGATTGGTATCGAGAAAAAAATAACTGAAAGGTTGAAGATCCAAAGCTCTCTGGGAGAATCTAGATCAGCTTAGAAATGGTCTAATTTTTTTGTTTAAATATTATAATGTTGTGTGTACTTTTATAAATATTATGGTGTTTTTTTAGATGCAATTTTCTGTGGAGTTGTTTCTTGCAGCCTGGAGCGATAACGCCTCCGTTGTGACTTATGGGTTTCGTTTGTACGCGAATCACGTATAACATCTAAAAATTTATAAGTACTCTTTCGTAATTAGCTAAGTGATGATAAATAGTAAAACGTGCAGTATTCTCATAATTATTGCATATTAAAAATTGATGCAGTTAATTAAAGTGTGCGCGGTTTGGGAAATTCGTTGAAAATGAGACGTCGGCAGATGCGCTGTTTCCTAGTAATAAGTTAGAAGAGCGACTTATAAAATAAAATATATTTTAAGAATATTTTTCATATAATTTTTATTTGTAAAAAAATCTACGCGTTTTATGTCACATTACATAAAATATTTTGAGACGATCAAAATTTACGACTTCCTTCCCAAGATTTAATAACGCATTCGAAATTTTTTTGACTCATCACATTCAATTCAAAACATTTCAAAAAAAAAACCGACACGAACCACTTCGCCGACAACACTTCCTCATGCACATACCCTTTAGCATCCCAAAGGGCACGAATGCACTTTCCATTCCGATATTTACGACCGCGTCGGCCTATTCGGCCTATTCCGACACATAATGGCCGGCGAGATGATGAAGATGTCATTGGCCGGTAATTTAATATTCATCCTTCATCCGTTTTACGAGCGAACACCTTTGTCCGCGAAGGCCCGCTAGGCCCGAGGAGTGACTTATCGTCGCTAAACGTCCGATTCGGTGCTTTTCGACTTGTCCGACGGTGATGATCGTTGGGTGGAGCTTACGTGATGATTGGCAATACTTTTTATAAAACATAAACAATTATAATATGTAAAAATCATCGACGATATCCTAAGAAAGAACAAAAGTTTCCCATTGGAAGCTTTGCTGACTTTGTTTTGCTTTGGAAGCTTTTCATCATAGTTTTTGATGAAAATAATTAGATAATTGGTATGTAAATCATCAAATGATGTTGTCGGTGTATTCGTCAAATATTTTTTCGTTTTTTTAATATATAAATTGTCTGTGTATTGTTGTTTGTACGTATAGAAAACGGTGTTCGTTTCTCGGCGTGTTTCTTAATTATTTTCTGATTCGATGACGATACGCGTCTGAATGGAAGATGATGCTGCGGCCGCTCTGTGAAAATAAAGATATCAAAGGTAGAGGTGTTATGAATTGAGATGTTGTGGATGTATCTCCGTATTATATCTGTAATCAAATTGTTAACCGAAATTCCTGATGCGATTGTTGTTGACGCAAATCAGGGGGACGATCAAATGCGGCATACAAATAATAAATTTGTGTGAAATATATAACGGAAAATTTTATTGTGAAATATTTTTGATGATGATTCATTTAAAAAGAGATTTCTGTTTTTATATTTGTACAAAAAATTTCATGTATTTATTGGCGAAAATGAAAGTTATTTAAAGTAAATATTTGAATACCGAAAATGAATAAGAGTGTAAGTGTCATTTTTTAAATTTTGAGATACAATGGGTTTTATTGTGAAATTCAAGTTTTCTGTTGATATACACATGGTCATAGCCAGGGGGAGGGGGCCTGAATTTCAAAAATAATGACAAATTTTACTTAAGTTGAGATATATCACCCGATCGTGATATATTATGTCGATTATATATACTTTGAATAAATAAACAGCATATTGTTGTAGCTTGGAATTACTTACAAAGTTGTATTTCGCGCCCTCCCCCCAAAAAAATCCTGATTACGGCCATGAATATACACTATTAAAATACTGATTTTAGGGAATTCATCCATATTTAAAAAAAAGTGCGTTGGTAGAACTTATTTTGGATTTTTTAGCACGTACGTCCTTTTTCATTTCCGATATTCATTTGATTTTTTTTCATGAATTTGATTTTTCCACACGAATTTTCGATCAATTACTTCACGATTCAAATTCTATACAACAAAATTACAAAAAGCTCAACACAACTCTCACAAAAACAACCAAAAACAAATTTTTAACATCCCCAAATCACAAAACACCACCCAATCCATCCAACATCCAAACACACACCTCACATAAAAAAACCCAATCCCCCAAAACCACCACCGACAAAACCCCTCTCCCAATTGAACCACCCCCATTTGGCGAGAACATTCCCACAAAGGTGCTTTCCGTAATAGAATAGCGGCTTAATAAAGGACCGCCCGCGGGCCAGGGCCGCGGACCCCCGCGGACCGCGGCCCGGCCCGCAAAGGCCCTGTCTCGTGCCTCGAATCACCATTATATCTGTATGCTTTCTGGCATTGTGTATCGCGGATAGGTTCGGATGTGTTATTATGGCGTGTCGTTATTCGCTAATGCGCGAATCGATTCGATTTTAATTTCAATTGATTTTTTGTTCAGGTTGGATGTGTTCTTGGAATGGTGGAGATTGATTTTTAGGTGTGTTGGAGGTTTTTTGTTTTGGGTGGTTTCGGAATTTGCATGGGAAGAGGTGATAATAGTTAAGCGTTTGAATAGGCTCGTTTGGAAAAAGTTTTTAGAGTTTGATATTTATTTTGTTTGTATTTGAAAACTCGGTGTCGTAAATCTATATGAAAATCATTGTGTGACTATAGTGTGTGTTGGTGAAGTTATAAAATTGTTTAGTTTGAGTGAAAATATTCGTATCAATAATTATTTTTTTAAAGTATAGAAACTGACCGTGTAATTTCGATTATCTGCTCTAAGCAAAAATCTTAATACGAATGAAAAATTTCTGTATATTTTCCGAAAAATAATGTTTTATTTTTTGTCAATGTGTTACGAAAAATTGGTATTTTAAAAATTGAACCTATTTGATGCTGTGCGAAATCCATTCTTAATATAATATAATATAATAGAAATAAACGTTAATTCACTCACCAATAAATTGAAAAAAAATATGTAGATAATATTTTCTCATAATACAAATTAAAAACTTTAACGTTTATTATAAAATTCACGAAATATTCTATTGAAAAAAAATTTGAATGCATTCGAATGTTGCATTTTTGTAAATCGTTAAAATTTTTGTTATAAAATATTAAAGTTGTGTCATGTGAAGAGTGTTAATTAATTTTTGAGTAAAGGTATTAAATTATATGTGAGATATGCAAAATAGTTTCGAAGTGTCGAAGTGAAAACCGTCAAAGTGAGAAGTGAAAATCGTTAAAGTGAGATGTGAAAAGCTGTCGAAAACGCCAAAAACGACAAACAAATAACTTTATCTAACTAACAATAAGCTTATTATCGTTATCATTTTGTGCACCCAATATATTCGTCCATTGAATACAAAAGCTTTCTCAATCCATTGAAAGTCTAGACACTTTTCTTTACGTAATAAAAAAAAACACAAAAGACTGAAAAATAACCAAATCACATCTATCTTTTGACCCACCAAATTTAAAACAACTTCAAAAATTATTACAATTATTTAATTCGTACAATCAACAATACCACTTATTTCCAAATATTATATAAATTGATCTCAAAAAACGTTTCAACATAATACCTATACAAAAAAAGAATCAGTTCATAAGATAGGTTACCAGTTACGCTCAAACAATACGCATCTACAGGCGCGGTCATATGGACGATTAACTAATTATATATTCATGACATAACTGTTGCGCTCGTAAATAATAACAAAAAAAGCTCACACACATTGATATATGCGTTAAGTGATAGTTTCATATTATTTTTTTGGGTTTTCCGAACGTGCGTATTATACAATATTTCAGGCCGACACCTCGTACATCTGTTCCGGTCTTAATTAAAACGCACTATCGCTCCGATTCCATCTAATTTAGTAATTTATTGTACACGCTGTACCCTATTTGTGAGAGCCTATTTTTCGGCGTACTGTGTGCCCACTTCGCTCGTTTTTAATTGTAAATTAAATTTATTAATAAATTATTTGTGGTATTGTTTCTGAAGTGGTATCGTATTGCGTCGGATGTACGTGATACCATAAAACGTAATTTAAAGACGGCATAAATTCACACTGTTGAACGGAGAAATGTTTTCCCAAATTAATTGCTGTACATAATTAATATTATAATCTGTTAAATGAGATTTTGATTCGAAAATGAAGACTTGATTTCGATTTTCAAATATGAAATCGGGTATAAGGAAATGTTGAAACCAGATTTTTTTAGATTCTTATTAAAAATATATAAACGTTTATCTATTCGCATATGTTAATTTTTTTTTATTAATTAATTTGTCAAAACAAATTATCTGTTCTCGTTTATTTTTCAGGTGGACACATCGATATGATCATTAAAAAAACATAGAAAAAAATCGATCAATCTATGTTTTTTTTATTCTGTACATTTCCATGCGATAATTAAGATATTTCACACACGCGACTACAATATTATGCATTAATTTTCCGTTATAAATAACCATCGATAGACCGGCAACACGTCACGAATGCTAATTGTTACAAATTATTGCGCGTTACGATCACGAAAATGAAATTTACCTGAAGAAATTTCGAAAGGTCGAAGTTCGAACGTCCAATTAACACTCTTTTTTTCACCACAGAACGCCATAATGAATCTAATAAAAATCGGAGAAATATCGTACG
This sequence comes from Hydropsyche tenuis, assembly GCA_009617725.1. Lineage (NCBI taxonomy): Eukaryota > Metazoa > Arthropoda > Insecta > Trichoptera > Hydropsychidae > Hydropsyche > Hydropsyche tenuis. The sequence continues at coordinate 175,449 of VTON01000007.1, forward strand.
TAAAAAAAAATGGAGACGCGGATTAGGATATTCGGCAACTATGGCGTCCGTCGTTTCGGCGCGACTTTACACTTTTACAACACAACAACCAAACTAACTGCCGGTCGTATATAAATTATCCTTTAATAACCCGTAATCACTGGTTATCAACGTTTACGTTTTCCAAGCGACTTTGATTTAATATGGTGCTCGGCGTGGGCGCGGCCAGAGGTGTTAAGATCGCCAACACTGGGATTATTCGCCTCGCTCGTATTATTCATACTTTTTTTTTTTAGAAAATGTTTTATTAAATTTATTTTATTAGTCGTTGCAGTTAATATGAACCTTTTTTTCTTCGAAATTTTGATTGAAATTTATTCAGGATGAATCCATTTGCGAATTCTGATTGATGATTCATGATTGAAATGTTTCAAAATGCTTGAATATATTAAATTTATTTTATCAACTTCGAAGTTGTGCTTTTAATATGATATTCATATAATATATACTTTATAATCATCAATCTTCGGGCGTTTAAGGGGTCGTCCATCCGTTAGATTCTATAAAGTGTTATCTCGACGATTTCGTCGATCGGCTTTGACCCTCGGCTTGAACTTTTCTCAATCGCGATAGACGATAATGTTATTATTATATTACATTATTATATTGTATTAATATTGTGGTGTATTCTTTGTTAGTGCGCCACGATGATAATCGAATTAATTTCATCTTAGTATTGTGATATATTTTTTCATACAACAAACTGGTTCCGATTGTAGACTCGATTACAAATTAATCGAAGCGAACGGTTTTTAATACACCGAATTCGTTAATTGACCCGAGCTTGATTAATTAAAATAATTTCGTTTCAATTAACAACACATTAGTTAATACACTTAATTACGATCCGATTAACATTTTTTCTAACACAAACGAAAAAACACATCCGTCGAACCAATCGATCAACAATCGTCGAAACCGTCGACAGCTGATTCAACCACCTACAACAAACCACTCGACGATTTCGCGAAAAGTGTCTCTTACACGCACCACCATTAACCATACGATGCGCGATTACAGTCACGAGACACTTTCCGATCGTAAAATGTATAAATAATAAGCGGTGCCCCGTAATGGCCGGCCGGGTTTGATTGAGATGTATTACACAGATTAAGCGCGGTATACCTCTCAAATGTAACACCTTTACACGTGTAATGGCCCTCGCACATATCCACGATTGGCTGTCGTGGTGTGGTTGGTCGTGGTAACGAGCGAGAATGGGCCGGAGGATGCTGGATATCACAAGCGAGTTTGATTGTTGGGTCAAATTAACTTGTAACTCGGCGATGATGAATGGATTCCCGGTGAAATGAGCGGAGAATCTCCCATAGAGCGACCGTTCGTGCCGAATATAAATTGTATGGGTTTTTTTTTGTTTTTGGTGTGTGTGTTTTGTTCTGAATGTTTTTTGATGAATTTTTGTGTTTTAAAAAAAAATTGCGGTAAGGAATCGTTTTTGTGTTGAGATGATAAGGCGTTTGTTTAACCCTTTGTGTAACATGTTTGCTTATTGTATTTGGAAAAAAATATGAATAGAGCTTTTGCACTATTTTGCTTTTGGAGTTGGGGCGAAGCTTTATAAAAGCCTTATCGTAAACTTAAGCGTGATCGTGAGCATTCAAAATTTTATGATTTTAAGTTTGGATCAATTTTTATCATTGATAAATGAATAGAATAAAAAAAATAAATCAAAATTTTTACTTTAATACTATGTATTACAAAAAATCTTATATCTTTAGAAGCAGGTTTATAAACAAACACCTTATTATTATACTAAAACATATAAAAATTAAAAAAGCATATTGATTAATATCATTTTATTTATTAAAGCATTATAGTGATCTTAAGTATAAACGTGAGCATACAAAATTAAATGATTTTAATTTTGGATCAATTTTTTATCATTAGAAAATGAATAGAATAAAAAAAAAAATCAATCAAAATTATCATATCACAAAAAATCTTATATCACCAGAAACAGGTTTATAAACACCTTAACATTATACTTAAATAATATGAAATTAAAAAAGGATATTTGTTAATTTTATTTTATACGGTGATTAAAGTAAATCAAAAAATGACTAATATAACGTATTTTAGAATTAATCAACGTATTATAAAAATATAATTATGTCGTTAACACATTAATAACATTAATATTAGAACAGACACGCGATAATTAAAAATAAATACATCCCGTCCGCGGTCAATCTAATAGATTTTTATGGACTCCATTGAAAACGGTTTTACATACTATTTATTGCCGCGTTGTTAAAATCTTAATTTTTCTTTTTACGAGTTATTTATGTATATTAATGTGTAATAATCGAGCATTATTAGGCGGAGTATAAATAACTTAATTACTCATATTTCATTAGCGGCGGCAACGGTTTAAGCTTTATGGCCAGATTATTAACGTACAATTACGAGATAACAATGTTGGCCGCATTATAATAAATGTAAAATCGAGACTGTCGCTTCGAGCCGCTTTCGAATCCGATTCGAAAAAAAGCGGGAAAACAAAACCCCACCGGAGAGCACAATGTTTCGCGCGATTTATATTTAACCGTTTTCGATTCGCGCTGCGGTTAAATAATAACCCTAGAACCTTTTAAGGGTTAGCGCGTTTTGAATGCACAATCGCAAAGAACTTACGAGCTTATTGAGACGTCACACCATGTTTATGGGGGTACGATAAACTTGTGGCTGTTTATGGTTTATTCGAGTCGGCCGGTGTGGATTCGAAGAAATGGCGGCTCTTCTTCCCTCGACATCTGATAAGGAAGTCGAAGAATTTATTTTTTAAACGAGAATTTTGAGGTGTATTTTAATGTAATTTGCGGTTTTTTTTTTTCGGTAAATGTGCAGTGTAATTATTGTATTACGGAATTGTTCGTTATATGTGTCAGGATAATTATTGCATCCTTCAACTGTCGATTTTTCATTGCATACAATACTTTGCTTTACATTGTAATATAATTATGTATAATTTGCGTCCTTTGTGTGATAATTTCACAACATATGGACGATTTTCAATACCAGAAAATATTATTATATTCATAAAAAAATCTTATTGCAAATAAACGCATATCGAATAATTGTTTATATTATATATTTTTCACCATTTTAAAATTTGCATTGATTTTTATTTTAAATTTTTAGTGAACATTTTCGTATTTACTCATTTTCATCATATGCAATCTATAAAATATTCATCCCAGAAAATATAACTTTCCAATATCAACGATAACTAATACATTATCCTCATATGGAGACAACAGAAAGGTAACTTTCATGTAGTCAAATATAGAAACCATAACTTTCTAAATAATCAAAGGTACATCAATAAATCCATATACAAAACTTCATCAATAACATCAATACATTATAACTAAACTGATACAAACATTTCATTGAGACCATACAAAATTTCAAAAAACCCTCATTTCCCACATATTCAAATACAAAAACATAATTCAAACTCCAAAATTGAAAAACCCGAACCGAAACCGCCACACATCCTTTGTCATGTGAACCTTGCATACACACGTAGCGCGACATTCACGCACGTGGGAATGCAACAATGTGCGTCCACGTGGACAATCGATAATAAAGTGCGAGATGAGGCGGGGGGAGGGCACCGGGGGGGGCGTCTCGGGGGGTGGGGGGGGCGTGGCCCTTACTCCGCTCGCCGGCGAATGAAACGCGAGATACAAATCAAACGCGCCGTTTATTACACGCGCGCGCACCCATCTGGTCAAACTGTGGGGCGCGTGCAGTCGCGGAAGGGTTCGGGTGGGTGCTGTGAGGTTCTGTGTTGAATTTCGTGGATGTGGGTGGATCGGTTGGCTGGTTGTGGACGGTTGAAAATGGTGTTTCGAATTTTTTGAAATTTTTGTATGATGGAAGTAGGGCTTGCAATTTACTGTCAAATTTCAATTTCCGGTAAACGGTAAATATTTTTTTCCATTACCAGTTTATCGGTTATTTACCGGTAAATAAAAAAATAGACGTATGTAAATTAGATAATTAAAGTATAACTGTATGTGGCGGTCCCGCGGCATAACGCTACCGGACATAACATTAAATGACAAAAAGCGACCGACAAAACGTTACCTGGACAAAACGCTACCGGGAAAAAAACGCTACCAAGACAAAACGCTACTGGGACAAAACGCTACCGGGTCAAAACTCTACCGGACATAATAAGCACAAATAAAATTTTAAGTTTTTTGAAATAATTAGTAAATATGAAGAATATACGATACAATAAAATTAATATGTTGAAATAATTTTTCCAATATAATTCGAACAGTAAAAATTATAAATAAACAATGTTCAATTAAATATTCTATAATCTATTCGATATTGAGTCAGGTGTTGTCAATTAAAATCGAAGTACATAAATTATTTTCCAAATATGAAAAATCAGGTAATGTAACAGTAATTTTATTCTAAAAGTAAAAATAAAAAGGTTGAAAAAGCAAAACGAAACGAAACGAAACAAAATGAAGTAAAATAAAAAATAAATGAAGTGAACTGAACTGAACTGAACTGAAGTGAAATTACTATATTTTGCAGTAATTTTAATATTTGCAATTCCAACACTCAAATACATAACATACAATGAGTTCAAATCACAGATAAAAATAATTTTCCTAAAAAATTCCAAAATATATCAAAAAGCATTCGAATTAAACTTATTTCAAAACTATTTACATACTTCAAAATCACATCCAAATCAAAAAATTCAAAACCTCAACGACCACCATACACCCCCGCGCCCCACAGTCATACAACCAGCGGATCATTACAGCCTTATTACCGAGCTCTCGCGTCGGGTTATCTCTCTCGGTTCACCCGCTAACTGGCCAACTCGGTAATAAATGTATTGACTAAACACACGTTTTAGACCGACACTTATCCGAACCGCTTACTCGCACACACCGGCCGAAAACGGCGAGAGCCTTTAGCGAATTTATGAATATATCGATCCGGTGGAAAAAGACGTATAAATACAACAGGGACGCAAAATAGCGTGTAATGATACGATACGCGTTCGAGGGAACGGCAATCTTTCCGCTAAAAGGTCTCAATCGAACCGCGGTTTATGCGGCGATAAATTCGCATTTGCGAAACGGCTGCTCGATCCTCTCTAATGTGTACGTATGCCGGCTTTATTGAGGATTCGCGGCTGTAAACTTTCAATAGTTGGGAAATGTATCAATATGGGGGAGGGGAGGGAATGGATGTGGTTTTTCGGGAAACCGGTCGCGTTAACTAGAATCTTAAGTTATTGTTGGGTATGGGAACGGTTTTATTATCAATTAGACGTTGTGAAATTTATTAATTGATCGGAAATGAAAAAAATGTGTGTGCAGTGGGTTCTTGATTTGTTCGGTGTATTGGTCGATGTGATGATTTTGTTTTGATGTGATTTTTATTTTATTTTTTGATGAAAATAGCTGAATGAACTACCTTACTTGAATTACTTGAACTTGTTATTGAAAATTAATTAATGAAAAATCCCCGGATCTGAATTTTGTTAACTGCGCTATATATTTCAAGTATTTTTGGTTGCTGTTGTTGCGTTATTCTTTTTACAAAATTTCTACTGTAAAAAATGTCATAAATGCTTTTTATTATTAGATATTTCAAACATTTCTACGGGCTGTTCATTGTTGACTGGCTAGTCCAAAACTTAACAGATACTGAAAAGGAAGTATCTTCCACATAATAGAATACTTTGAATACAGCTGTTCAGAGAAAAATATTTGACCATCGAAAAACTACGACGAAACTTATGTTTCAACCTAATAATATCAATCTACAGATTTAAATCAATTTATTTATTTTTTCAATCCAAAACAAAACCGTCATTCCACAAAATCACCACACAACCAAAACCCAACATAAATCGAGATCCAAACGCTCCTCAGAACACACTACCTCTTTTCAATCTAAATCTCAATCTTTCAATGCGGGAACGACTCGGATACAGTCACGTACCCGTCCCGGGCTTAGTGATACGATTATAATTAATATTATATCGTGTGTCGGCCGCTAAACGGGTATTCAATAATAACAAGCCAACTAATGGTTAATTACAACGAACTAACGCGCCGTTATTGCCGTTAGAGGGACAGAGAGGGCCCCATACCTCTGCGGCTCCTCCTCGTATTAATTCCGGTCGCTATCGTTCCTCGGACATCTCTCTCAGGGAACAATCGAACCTTCGAGAACAGGGTGTTCGATCGAATCAATTAAAATAATTGTAGCGAGCACTCGCGGGGTGTGCGCTCGTAAATCGCCCTAAGTGTCTCAAGTAAAAAAACGTGAAAAATAAATTGGAAAAAATTCGCTAAATTATTTGTTAATATCTTGTAATTGATCTCGTTGTTTTTTTGTTTTGTGTTACGTTCGTTTCTAAACGTTTCCGATGTGGGGGCAGGTGCTGGTTTTGCATTCGCGCTAGGTAGCCGATACGGTTTTTGTTTATAGAGTTTAAAGTGCGATCTGATTTTAATGGATGTGTTTTTGAATAAAAAATTATAGAGTGTGAAAAATCGTTAATGGTCGATTGAGCTCGTGATTGATTGAGTAATCAATTTTGCATTTTTTTAATCATACGTTGTCGAGCTTTTTATTTGCCGATAGCTTCAACGGTTTTCCTGTTTACTTAAAAATCTCATGTTCGCTTAATTGTTTTTTCGAGTCGGTACTGAGATTTTTTAAACCACCCTGTGAGGATTTGGATCGTTGTTTATAAATAAGTGACTCCTCCCCCATCATTGTTGAGCGTGTGATCGAACCTCGCACACACGAATTTGTTGGGCAGACACCTTTTGCCCACTCCCGATGGTCCCGATACCAAATTAATATTTTATATTTATTGCGGCAATCCATTACGATCGACAGATGCGCCACTGCTGAACGAACCAGAAAAAATAAAATAAATACTTAAAAAAAAAATCCGCAATTCGAATTCGAATGTACACATATTATTTTTAGTTGAAACGGTTTCTTGTTCATTGAAAATTTTGAAATTATAAAGATCGTTTTTATTTTGCATATTTATAATGTTTATTTTGGTAATCATACTATAATATTTGCTATTGAATGATAGACTTTTCAATTCTTCTTCATTTTTAAAAAATCTTAAAAATTCCACCTAAAGTTTAAAAATTTATCGATTTTATTCAAGTATCAAGTAGTTGAAAAATTGTTGAAAAATAATCCCAATTCGATTCAATTATTTAATAAAAGGGAAAATCATTCGCATATTATCAATCATCAACGCCATCTATTGACGATTTAACATAATTACCAAGAAAATGGGCAATCACAAAATATGTTCTAATCTCAATAATCATCTTCACCACACCCAATAATATGAACCAATCAAACACCACACACAACAAAACATTATTGAAAACGACGCATCATCGGTTTTCGTCGGTCGTACATAACGTCGTTTCCGTCGGTCGCTTTCCGCACTATAAAGCACCGATAGGGGTGAAGTGCAATTATATTGCACATTGTCCGATGCGCTTTTTTCGTTTAGAGAGCGGCCATTTGTGCGCCTCTTTTCAACGTATCAATTTCCTTTTCGATTGTTGCGGGGGTGCGCCGATCGAGATAATCCTCGGTAATGTGCGTCGTTACAGTAATTAAACGGCTCGACTGTACCTCTGGTGTAGCGTGCTAACGATATAAGCGATTGTTGAAAACCGCGAAAGTCCGGTCGTAAAGATGTGAGAGCTTTTTTGTGTGAAGATGACTTTTGAATCATATAATAAATTATTTTAATTTTATCGCTGAACTTTTAGGCAGACTTTAGTAGTTTTATCAGCAAAATTTTGACTCCATATTTACTTATATTGAAAGATCTATATTTTTAATTATTAAAATAGATAATTTTATTTGAAAAAAATCATAATATAATTTGTTATGTGTACTCGGATTTATGTCAATAATTAGTACTAGACTCGGTCTACTTAGGTCCAAATAACATACATAGATTAGATATCAAATTTGCATTTAATAAAAATAATTATTATAAATATATGATTCAAATTAAAAAGATCGGTAACCTAATTGTTCATTGGAGCTTCCCAGATGAAAAGGGCAAATGGACATCATTGAATTCTCATTTCTTTTTAACCAAACGGGCGGTATTGGGACGAGTCATTATCGATTTGTTCCCATCGCTTTCGTATAAATATGAACGCACGTATAATTTTGTCGGTTCGTTTCTTTGGTTAACACCTTTGGGTATTCGTGTGTTAACCCCTCGCTGCTTTATTTGAACTCACATTTAAAAAATAAATAATAATTCGAAGCAATAAAAATAAATTGCCAAACACGTATTGAAGATATTTTTCGTTTTATTATAAATTTTAAAATGTTATAAATCTTAAAAAAATATATTATATTATACTTTGATATTATTATTATTTTATATTATAAATTGAGTATGAAAAAAATTCTAATATAATATTTTTGATTCGAAAGATTAATCCAATATAATATAATATACCTGATTTGGCACCATGCAGTTAGGGGTTAATATTATTGTGTGTCCATATTTATAAATGTGCATTATGTATATATTAATATGGGATCCAGGTGTTTGTAAGGTGGGCCCGCGGGCGTATGGCCGGTCGCAGGCCAGACATGGACACCTCTGATATATCTAATTGACCTTAGCTCCAGGACCGAATCGAAACGTTCCACCTGTCCCCTTCCTTTTGAAAGATAATTACTTATTTTATTAATCGACTTATAATGTTTTTATTATGTCGAAATCCGTATTTTTTACTCGAGAAAATCCGTTGATGATGTGCTTTTGACCTTTTTTTATGATGCAGATTGTTTAACTGTTAGAATTTTAAACATTTGAATATAAAAATAAATGATTGAAATCGTGAATTTTCATCAATTATCCAAGTTATTTGATGCGTGATATATCAGTATTCAGATGAATGATTTTTTAATGAATAATTAAAATCTAGTTTAAAAAAAAATTTAAATGATGTTTTAAACATCTTATCCTGTAGTTAATTTTAAATAATTATATTAATTATTTGATGATTTGATGATTTTTTTTTAAATCCGTCTCTGCATTTCGAAGTGAGTGTAGTTAGTTGGGCGTAAGATCTTTCGTACAATACCTCGAATCCTATCTCCACAGCCGGATCTGTTATTGTTTTTGAATTAATCTTCATAGCCCATCCCAATTATATTCATCTTAAATTTATAACACATAAGTCGGATCAAATCAGTGCGATGCAAAAAAAAATCCGCAACGAGACGACCCTCAAGTGAGCACGCTCGGTAATAAAATTAATTTCTACTATTTTTTATTCTCAAAAAAATCATAAAATACAGATCAGATAAAAATCCGGGATGTTCTCTTTCTGTGTGTGTCTCAAGAGTCGTGCCGTCCGAAATGTTATTGAAAACGTGAGCTCGGGGTGTCTTATCGCTTCGTTGCCATATAATTGTTATTAACAATATTCGAGTGTTACGTTGGGCGTGGCGGAGACGTTCTCTTAAATGATATTAAATAACAAAATTAACGAGACCCCGTGATTTATGTGGCCACGATCGCCCGTAAAACATTTAACGTGGAGCTTTTTGTGTGCGTGCTCGTGATGCGACTCGTATTGTGTACCCGATGCAAAGTGTTGTGTTATCTGAGCAATAATATTATATTAATTGTTGTGGTCGATGGCATCGTGCGAACGAAACGATGATTTTAATGTCGATCCAAGTTTAAGGTCGATCGTTAGATATAAAAGGCTCGGATCGTATCGGTGGAGTTTTTTGGATGCGATTTCGTCATCGGATTTCGGAGAACAAAGATTTTCGGTGTTTTTAGAAGTTTTTTGATTGTGATTTTTTTTTAATTGTGGTTTTAAATCGGTTATAAATTGCATGAGCGTTAAGTTGAAGTGCTACCGTTTTGTGTGTATTTAACTGGATGTCGGATTAGCGAATGTTCCACTATGTAAGCTTTTACCTAAATTTAAAATTGAACATTAATGTTTTGGTATGTTAAAATTATAAAATAAACTTGATATCACATCACAAATTTATAATAAAAATAATTTGGATAATTATGAAAACTTTCACGTAAAATAAATTCGACGGCAAAAATTTGCATATAAATCAAATAATTTTCTGAATATTTCAAGCGGCACCCTCAAATTTATGACGTTATAATGCAATGAATCAAGAATTGCATTATGATTTAATATATATTTTATTATTAATCTGTATAGGGAGCGAGCACGCGAGTGTTTTACAACAACCACTTTATACACAGCACCAAAAACGAGAACAATATCCGTCATTAACAACTAAACGGACGGCAATTTCCGTGTGATCGTAACACGGCCGAGGTTTTTATTAGACGCGTGTGCCTTTTCGTCTTTATTTTTTTTATACGAAACAATTTCGAAGGCTTTTTTCCCTTTTCTCGCACATATCAGCGGTTTCGTTCAGACGAGCCGGCTCTTTATTAATTTATGGCTCATGATTGCTTATTAATTAATTCCCGCGGCGGGTAGACGAGCGTGACGTCATTTCCGAGAGATAGTATCATCACGCTAGTTCTGTGGAAAATGTCGACTGTATTCGGTCGGTGGTTTGAAGAATGTAAATATTCACAATTGTATGTTTGTTTGGTTTGAAAAAAATATTATTTGATTGCAAAATTGGGTTTGTGTTTGACAAAATTCCGGGAATGAATTTTTTTAAATGTCGCACAAGAGTGAGCGACGCGCTTCAGGAAATTGCGCAATTAAAACGTCTAAAAAGCAGAAAATAAGTATGTTTTCGTATAATAACCAATTATGTAATAATTAGAGGTGATATAATAATGAGCAATAAAATTGAAATACGTTTATCGTCACCTTGTTAGAAGTAATTTAAATTTTTATGTTTTTTGCACATGTCACACCATCTGGAAGTTAATATAAACAATGAACAAATACGCAATGTTTATTAGAAAACTTCAACATTGTAATTAAAGAAGATTTATACTTCAATTCCGAAGGTCTCTCAATAATATTACATATTTAGTAGAAGCGAAATTCTAGAGAACACAATCAAAATTGTAATTGATAACGACGTATACTATTATACATATATATAATTAAATCATCATCAAGTGTTTCGAATTGATTTGAATTGTGGATCAACATCTCCTGCACTGCAGCGCATAATTAATGTATAGCGATTAACGAACATCAATTAATTCGGTCTAATTGAATGAGAAATGTCGCTCTCTACGTTAACCGTGCTAGACATCCAACACAATACATTACACATTACATATCAGGAGCCCCGAATCAAAACCCACACCAAAGACTTAAATATTTCAAATAAAAATTTATCCTTATCAAATGGGCTTATTTTTGAAATTAAGTAACATTTATATATGTAATCAATTTTATTTCATTAGTTTACAAAATATTTTTAATCTATAAAAATATATATATAAGTTTCCAATATCATTTGAATCAACATTATATAAATTACACATAATGATAACGGTCCGTCAAAACGTATTCATTAAAATTTTAAAAATTGACAAATCAGACCACCCGCCGAACACGCAACCGAAAACGACAGGCACATACAATTTTCGCACATTGTTAATTTTGACACGACACCCCTCACAAGTACAATAGCGGGCGCAATTACAGTGCACATACGATTCAATCGAACCGTCGTTAAATGTTCCATTGTCGGGCAAGTAAAACATCACGACGAGCGGTGGGCGATGACTGTCCGCCATCGACGATCATTATCGTCGCGAAATTATAACATTTTCGTTCTCGTATGTATATTTTAATAATGTGTTTATGGCCGACATGTGTCACGCCCAAACGGTTCCGAAAACACAGGCAGGTATGCACGGTTTCTAATTTGCTATTTCCTTTGATCTAAATTGGATCGATTCTGGGGTAACGGATATAATGCGCCGCTTAACAATATGTCGATTCAATTTTTCCGGATGGTTTTGAAGTGTATCAGATATTCTGTATACGCCTAGTTTTGGTGTATTGTATATAATTTTTATTTTGTATTTTGAAAAAGTTTAGTATTTATTTCGAATATATTAGTGAGGCAAAATTTACCGTCATTTTAATTTACTGGTATTTTTTTTTTTTTTATTAATTATCGGTTTACCAGTATTACTGGTAAATTAAATTTTGTATAAAAACCGGAGAAAATCGGAAAAAATAACGAAAAACCGTAAAACTACACAACCTGACACTTCTTCTAAAATTTTTGAATACACTGATTCCTAATTTCATCATTTACACTCCAAATTCAACTTTATAAACTTCAAATTCGACCTTTTTAACTTCGAATCCTTTTACCAATCAAATTCAATCATCGCATACCTATTTATTTTCTTCATTTTTAAATTTCATGAAAAATATAAAAGAAACGTTAAGAACATATCCATAGAATTTGTTTTCAGATTGATTTATTAAAAAATGCAATTAATTATATAATATGTAAATATGTACTACATATACGAGTATATGTAAAAATTACCTACTGGGATTATCAAATTCAAATTGAAGAATATATTGTATTTTAATAATTACTATGATGACGGTCTTAATAATACTTTCTGATAGTTGAATTTAAAGTTTAAAAGATTGAATTTGATTGAATTTGGAGTATAAAGCTGTATTATTAAAGTTAAACGACAAATCGGAAAGACCCTGTTTTTAAGTAGACGAATAAAAGATGTGTTCCATCATCTTATACATTGGTATTTGGAAATTGAAATAAAAAATGAAGTTATCCTAAAAATTGATTTTCGAAAAATTTCTTAACCTTATACATATTAGGAAAAATTAATTCTATCATTAAAATTCTATTATTTCCCATGCCTATCGTGTAATTTAATTTGAATAATTAAGGCTAATTTAATTACATTATTTTGAATTTGTTTCATTTCCGATTCAACGTCGAAAACGTCGTGCGCCCATCAAAACTTTATTAATTCAAGTCGAGTGTGTATTCGAACAAAATTGATATTAGAGACGAGTGTTACAAATTAGTCTGGAAAACGAAAACGAGGCAAAAAAATTTAAACTTTTTGATTTGACGCCACTCAAGACGATCACGAACGAAGAAAACTCAATTAGAACAGAAAGAAAAAGGGCGGTTGTTTTGTCATAATTGATTTAGGGATCCGAGACCGGTTGCGAGTTTTTTGTACTCGAGCTCATTTTGAAACCTTTTATAAATTATATGTGTAGCGTCGTAAAAAAATTCTATAATCATTTAGAACTCGGACGATTGAAATATCCGACTAATAATTTAACAAAATTATTACGCTATTTTAATTATTGGGCTGGGAGGTGTTTCGGCCATTATTAAAATTAAGCTTTATGGTGTGCATCGCCATTAGAATGTTTTCGAATTGAAATCTAATCGCAGTATAGTCTGTTGATAATCTGAAAAAATTTTGGAGTTTAAAAATATTCATGATGACAATTGTGATCAAATATGGATGTGTTATTTTTCGAAAAACCTTCGAAAGAAAATAATAAAACCCCGTCCGATATAATGAAATATAACGTATGATTACGTGAGAAATAATAATAACGTTAAGTAAAACGGGCATAACAGAATTTCAGTTCAGGTAAAAATAAAATTCGGGTTGAGGCCTATTTAATAGGTGCACGAAAAAATTGAGCAATTATGTATATTTTTTCTAGAAAATGAAGTTGTTTTGATATCCATATAAAAAACGCCGACGATGCCCAAACAGAAACCCTACATTTCAATTTGTACAACGTTTTGTCAACCACACCCAAGCACACGAAATAATTAAAAAATAAATCTCATACAATCAATACAATCGAAACACCGCAGAACCAATTGATTTACAATTCCGTAATGATACATTTTTCATTATGAAGATCAGTTGATTTATTGCACGTCTAACGCTTCGTTTCCCACATAAATTACCAATAAGAGGTTTTGACGCACGTAACTGAATATATCCTGATATATGGATGCTTTTTTCATCTTGGTATTGTTCTCGAGCGCTTGTCTAGCTCCACTCTCACAGCCCGAGGCCTTTCGGAGGTGTAAATTACACCGATGTATTATTTTTTTACCATACTGCGGTTAATTGTCGAGCTTCAATGAATTTTTTCGAAAAGCGAAACATGAACGCCACAAATTGAACGCCGCGTCTTTGTGTATAATTAAAAATATTCAGTCTAATAACACGTTCGTATCTGGGCATTAAACGTGGCTTTTATTAGCGCTTGTCCTTATTTTCGTTTTTATCATTTCGTAAAAGCTATGTTGATGTCCATAAACAACGGCAATGTCGAGGCTATATTTCAATGGTATAAGTACACGAAACTCGCGGTTATTAGCATTAATTTTCGAAAGATGATTCATGTTAATTGTTTGATTTATTTTTACGTCTTAATTTCAGAGGTTCGCCGCGTATTCGTACAATTGCAGGTATTTTGACCCAAGTCAAAAGAAAGCAATCATTTTTTTTATATTTTGAAATATGCAACGTATATTATAAATGATTTGAACTATAATATATCGAACACACGGGGTTTACCAATCTTTAAAATTAAACAACATATTTTTAAATTATTATAGTAGAAGCTTTTTAACTCATTGATAATAATAATAATAATATTTTATATAGTGAATAAGGATTTCCTGAACTTTAAATAATATTTCAATGTTCTAGTTATTTAATAGACGTTATGTAAGTCTATTGGGAGTATTGGATTAAATTTGATCGAATTTCTTAGAAATAATTTTTCAATTTGCGTTTTCGATTAGGTCGGTTGTACGTCTGAGGGTTTATACACATGATCGAGCGTCGGTTCGCAGTAACAGATAGTAATTATAGGAAACATAGATGAATGCAGAGGAAAATTGAAATTTTAAAGCACGCCAACCGAGAGTTACCCGAGAAGTAATTACCTCGCTTCTACAGGCCGTTCGCGAATAAACGCACGTAAAACCTCGAACGATACTCGTGCTTTTGCTGAAACAAAAAAAAGCACGAAGCACACACTCAGTTTACAAAGAAAAGTGCATAGCACGAACAACGAGTGAAATATTAATAAAAATCACACCGAACGATCCGAGTTCGCCTTCGTGACGCTCATTACGTCGAGCGGCCGATCCAAAAGTTTGAGCACTTATAATTTTTGGATTCGGTAATATTTTCATTAAAAGAATCACGTTATAATATCAATTCGAGTGTGATTGAGACATTTCTTATGTTGCGTGGGTCGTTGACGTTTTATTACATTTTTATTGTCTTGTTAGATAATCATTATACGAGTGTTTGAAACGAGAGAGGTCGTTTGCTCCGAATGGAAATAATGAATTTATTTTTTATTGTAAATGGCATTGATTATATATGTTGAGTTTTTCAGGTAATTGATTTATTATGGCATTCTTTGGATTTGGAACAGAGCAGAGGTGTATGTAAAAAATATGACAGATTGAGCCGTCAAATGTGCTTTTCCGTACAAATTACGATACACTTAGTATCACTCGCATTCAAAAATCATATAAAAAGTCGAATAAATTCGTATTATTTGAAACGAATCCTCACAAGAATAATGGGGGCGTTATGCGGAATTTGCATACGTTTTTATGGGAATATATTATTTTGTCGATACGGGACATGAACCCCTTGTACATAAAACTTTCGTGCCTCGTCAAACTTATGGGAAATGTATAGTCATAAAACATTCGCCTATCAAAATATGACAGCTCGGCGATTGTTTCTGCTGTGTGTATTTCGACCGATTTAATGCTTCGAGACGTTCATTGTGCTGAAAATATATACGGGAAAGATTGCATTTTTTACCATACCAAAATAAAAAGACACTTGCCCGAATCAATTTTGAATTATTGACCGTAGAAACGTATCGAAAAGTCAGACCGCATCCGTCGGCCGGCCGACTTATTACTCTCGCGTACTATGTATAGCTAATACATTGGCGTTTGGCTGCAGCCGGCAGAAATAATTTAGATGTTTTGTAATTTAGTGTAATTTAGCTGTCAGGTCGAGTTATTAAGACATCACGCGCCGTGGTGTTGCCACATTAGAGGGGAGCCCGCCGGCGCTCTCTCGTTTGCCGACTGTACACAATACAGTTCGCCCAAAAGATAATGTCCAATGAAGGATACGGTCATTTATAATGAGTGCGATTTATCTGTGCATTGAAAAAGTATAGATTGTGCCTTAAAACGAATTGCCTGTGAATTAGAATAATATACGATGAGTATTATTTCTGGTGCAGAATCTCATATTGAGCATTATTTTATTTGTAGTATGCATTATAAAGTGAGCATCAAAAATATGAAATATGCAATAGAATGAATAGTTTGTACATCAAAATGATCGAGAGGTAGCAACATCGCCAGAGTAAAGTTTTCCTCTATAGACAATACAGCTGTCAACGTTTCTTTTTGTTAAAATTTTAATTTAATTTAATCACATTTTTACAATTCGGTCCAATTTGATTCTATTATTCTTCGGTTGGTATTTCACCCTGTCCGCGTTTGCGGCGTTGCCTACCTTTATTTATATTCATTCTAATGCAGATTTTATTCGTTTTTAGGCACAGATATTTTTTCAAATGCACACATTTCAATGCTCGTGAAAAATCCACACATAATTTTTTTAATGCATAATTTTATGAAATGCTCAGGCTTAATGCACTTTCATTTTATATAATGCACATTTAAATTTTTCCCCCATTCATAATTTCCCACTTTTGACACATTGAATATTACGATCAACCATAAAAAATACATCATTCTAAACGATCCATTATTAAAAACCTTCAAACGAAAGATCGCACAATTGAAATTAATCAACCCATCGTATAATTAAAAAAACAAACACGCAAACATCTAAATCCGAACAAATTCCATTACACACTACCTTCTAAGGCGAATCACGCGAAATAACGAACCGCGGCGGAAGTACGGGGGAGTGTCAGTTTACAGGTCCGAGTGTTAAATTTGCAGACTTCACAGACGAGACCGGTTGTGAGAATTGCATTTTATATGCATGCCCACAATTCGCTCCTCGCCTTTCGAGGCACGTCCTCTGCAAAAAGCTCAAAGCTCCGGTACGAAAGCTTCTGCGAAGATGAGGGCGAAACGCTAATTATTTGTAATGCTCGTATCATATTATACTTAACGTTCCGATCCGGCGTTTTTCGTAATCGTTGATTATCGCTTTTGATGGTCAATTTTTTTGGAGATTGCGGTTTTAGTATAATCAAATGAACGATTTGAATATGGGCTTAATTGAATGCGCTTTTAATTTGTGACGAAATCGTTTCGTTTCTACGCGAGGTCGTTATCGTTTCGGGTTTGTAATTTAAAATATTTGATCTGCAAATTGATTCGATATTTTCCCAAATTGATTTATCTATAAATCTCGCCTGTCAAAACGGCGCTTCTAAAATTCGTTCCTCGGGGCGGGCTCTCGCCTATATTGTGCAAAATTATAGGTTTCCGAACGTATCGCATTCGTATAAGGCTCTTTGTATAGGCACCGACACAGAATTCATTAAATTATTATAAATATATTATCTTACCCGAATGCGTATACCTTCTAAATCAATTCACGACCTCTCACATGTTGCGGGTTTGTATATAAAAAAATATTTCTCTATTAGAGTGTGTAATATAATGAAAAGCGGCGTTTTTAACGTGCACTAAAATAGTAATGTCATAATTCACGCGTGCATACACATTACAATGCCCGAGGCCGCTTTCGTATTATATTTATAGGCCAAAACTAATTGACATGCAAATTGTTGAATGCGTTGGTATCGTTGTTGGTGAATGCGTCAAACCGGAGGGGTAGATCGGCACGAAATTTTCAAAGTGAACAATGACAAATTGCAACGCTGTTTCGTGATTGAAAAATTATAATCGATTTATATTGTCTCATTAAATTTCGCGTTCGTATTTCGATATAATTATTTTTGGATATGCAAATATGAATATTTTTTGTGATTTTTGGGCAGATCGATTTTGCGAGTTAACCGTACAAATTGACATTATATAAATCACGACTGAGATATACAAAAATAAAAGTATATATTTTCTTGATAATTTTAATTAAAATAAAACATGAGTCATATTAATTTTCTACAACAGGGATGGTTAACCTATGGCACGCGTGCCAAAGGTGGCACGTACAAAAATTCGTCTGGCACGCGAAAGATTTACAATTTTTAGTTTAATTTAATTGCGGATTAATAAGCAAATGGAAATTTTCAGAATTATTAAATTAAGCGAATTCTGCGTACAATAATTTATTTATGGACTGTTTTACAATATTTGTTTTTTTTTTGTAATAGCGAAGTTGTGGAATAGTTTTTCAAACATTTATTAATTGTATTGATGAAATTAGGCTTTCCCAGATATGAAAACGTCATTGAAAAATGGTCAGTTAATTAATATCAAGATTTGCAAGATAGTAATAAAACAATAATTGTGATGACAATAATTATTTTGATCAAAGCTCAAAGCATATGAAGAAAAATCTTAAAACATTTAATCGACAAAATTTTTGAGAGCTTTTTTCGGTCATTAAAATTTTCTAGGCACGTCTGATGCTCACAATCAGTTAAAAATATTTGGAAATTTTGACACGTGAGCGAAAAAAAATTCTCCACTACTGTTCTAGAACATTATCTTTCATATTTCTCAATTTGTTGATAAAAATCTATTTTATAAACATCAGATCTTCTTTTCATTTTTTAAATTTATATAAATAAAAGTAATCTTAGAATTTTTTTTCATTTAAATCATCATCCTATGATAGTTATCGATTATTTCAAAATTAAATATAAATATTATTAAAAAAAAAACGAAAACTAGACAAAAAGTCACAACAGTCAGTTATAATAGATTATTCAAAAAATTCAATTAACACCAACTAATTTCAATCACCAAAAGAAAACCCCGACACACCAACACCCAAAAGCTCCAACACCCCAAAACCACTGAAAAAAAGCATTAAAAAATCGCGTGATGGCCACGACCATTTTTTCCACGGCTCACGTGCCAGCGAGCACTTCGGCCCGTATTAAAATTGAAAATGTCTTTATCGAAGTGTTGCAGAATCTATTACGTGGCCGAGGGGGTGGTCGGGTGGTTCTAGCACGATACAGAGAGTCGTTAAGATTCGACTTACGTACAGAGTGTGTGTGTGTGTGTAATGTGGGTACGTGTCGTGATACATGATTCTTGACCCGTCGGGGTTCATTATTCGACGATTTAGCTGGCCTTTTGATTGTGTGTGCTAACCACTGTTGGACACGATATTGTATGTTGGGTTTATGGTGGTGATGTGTTTTATTGAATTTGGGAGTGCGGTTGTTGCGGGTGATCGTTTTCTTTGTGTTGTTGTTGTTGGTTGTTTTTAGAAGTGGGGCTTTTAAATGGGAAAAAGTTATGCGTCTTATCAATCGTTTGGGGTTGTATGGAAGTAATAGAATAATAAGTTAATATTTTTTTCTCATTTTGATCATATTTAACATCATTGAGCATGATAGTATTGACAATATCTTATCTATACTATCAATGGTTTAAATATTTTAGAAATGAAACTTTAATAGAGGAGTTGGTGTAATATAAACTGAAAATAAAATAAATTTTTATAATTATTTCCCACATAGTAATTTGAAAATTTTAATGTTATAATGAAACGATAGCATGAAATTTTATCTCCAAGAATATATATATTTTTAAAGTAAGTGATTCTCAAAGAGACAAATTTTGATATCATCCTTCACTAAATGATTTTAGATCAACAGTACACAAATCACATTCACCTATTGATCACAATATCATTTACATTCATATTTTCAACAAGGTAAAATCATTAACTCCACCACACAACACACACACAAAACAACACCAACATATTCCTTCAAAAAAACCAATTTTCCCAAACACATTCACCATTTACATAACGCTGAAAAAAATCCGCCAAATCACCGAAACGCGAAAACACACACAGAAAGGCGAATTTCAGCAGGCGCCTTCGTACAACAATAATTTAATAAGCTACAAGCGGGACACAATGAAACAGTCGACCGCTTTATTCGCGCATTTATTACACAACACACCCGACCACCTTTGCACGTAAAACACAATATAATATACAATAATAAAATAACGTTACACAACGTGGCGATATTTTCCGCCGTTTGCGCCCTTTCGGAAGGCTCTCGCGCCCGTATTTCATGTTAATACGATATTATTTGGCCCGGGAAATAATGGAGTCATTTCGCTTGTAAATAAGCCGAAATAACTCCGTACACGGGGTTAGAAAACAATTTATTCAAATTTCCCGGTCCGCTGTTGTTACATGAACGGCGGCAATTTTGAGCCCCCGCTATTTTTTTTTTCGGATTTTATTTTATTTAAGCTTTCACGTGCGGGAAATTGTATGCAATTTGGGGCGAATTTAATCGCTTTTAACCCCTTTTGGTGCGTTGGATTTTTTTCGTCGTCAAATTGTGCATATGCGTAAGGATTGTGTGTTGCTTTTACATGGTTCTTACACATGCAATTATGCTGCATTGTGATTATGTTTTTTATTTGAAACTGTACTTAAATATGACAAATTAATCATACATATGCACTAATGTCGATTATGAATAACTTTTTTTTCCGAAAATTAAATTATGTGATAAGACTGTTTATATTGTCCGATTTTACAAGATCATATACTGAAAGAATTAAAACAATTATTCCACAAATGTTAAGATTTTAATTATCTAACAAATTTTCTTCGTTATTACAAATTCTTATCTCGGTACTCAACAGTTTCGTATAAAATCTCTTGCTAATCCAAAATATGCATATTTCCGAATTCAGGGATGCGTAATTAAGTGCTGATTATCTTGAAGAAGGGCCGTGGGGGAATCGGCGATGACTATGTAGTTGATGGTGATGATGGTGTTGTTGAAGCGTTGGTCAAATGGTTGGTCAAAGCACTCCGCTCGTGGTCAATGCGAGCGCTGTTGGACGCATCAATCATGCGGTAATGATTGTGTCGTTCTGAAAAATAAACTATGGCAATGTTTGTGCGTCCATTGTGGTGCGAATGTAGCTTCACGCCATTTTTATTTCATATATGTAAATCAAAAATTAAAATCAATATTACATCTATATCACAAAACAAAATCATTTAGATAACATTAAAAATGTTATTACCTCTATACCATTTTTAAAAATTAATATTGAAACCATCTTCATTTAAATGTTACATAACAACATCCATGTACTGATTTTTCCATATCAACTCAACTTTATTGATTTTTACATAAATACATTTGACAAGAATAAAAAATAATGTGAGTTTACTATATTTCTTTATGCATTTCGATATTTATAATAATGTGATGATTTTTCCATTGTTCTACTGAGCCGCGTACTTGAAAGGTGGTGGTAATCTTAAAATAAAAGCAGACGTTCGAATCAAAGGACCCGATACGAATTAGCCGGTCATTAATCATTCACGAAAGTTACATTTGTGTCAATTGGCGTTATGCTTTCTGACGGATTAATACAAATAATCTTTGTATTGTGATTTCGACGCGTACAAATAAACCACTGGACAAAATGAATAATAACACAAAAAAAGAATCAAAAAAATAGTACAAACACACGAACGCGTTACATTCTTTGCATACCGCATTACGAAAACATATACTATTTTCATTCTACCACATTAGATTCCCGATATGATATGCCTCATTTCGAATCATCAATGAAACAATCTTTTCAAAATAAAAATTGCCCTTCTTCCATTCGGTAATTCAATTTTAATTATTTTCTTTCGTAAAGTTATCAGATTAATTTTCGCGCTCGAAGGGAAATGTGTGTTATTTATTTGTTTGAATGCCGATCCGATTTTGTACGCACTAACGTTTAATATGTACGCAGGTTTCGTGTGAAAGCCTTTCTTATACGAAAATTCGAGGCGTAAAAAAAAAGATATAAATCACGTAAATTAAAATCGAATTTGTTTCACATAATTTGAGAGACGCATTTTTCAAAATATTTCTTTCCCATATTTGTAGAGCGTTAAGAAGTCGCTTTACGATTTGTACGAATTTGTTCATACACTACGTTCAAACGGACGATTTTATATTTTTTTCGTTTTCAATAAAATATGAACGATCGGATTATTATTTTTAAATAATGAACGATTCGATTTAATTCTATCTAGTGATATTCATCTTAACTTATATGCAGACATGATATTCACATACATGTAAAAGTTGAGGGTTTTCGTCTGTGAACGACACTAATGTGAACGGACTGTATTCGCCCCTTTTGTGTGAAGTTTGACATTATTATTAGGGACAGTTAATTATATATTTGTTACGCGTTCAAAATAACATTTCAACTTAGTTTTGATATAACGGCTTGATAAGGCGCATTACCAATGTCGTACGGTTAAATGTATTACGCATTCATATGTGTACGTTTGATTTATTCGAACATTTTTCAAGAAAATAATTAGGAAAGCGTATTTCTGTTATGATGGATTTTATCGATTTTTATATACACGTGTATTGTTCGTATTATGTTTTGAACAAACTTTTGATTGAATTCAACTTCAGAAATATATAGATTTATTTTTATTTTTTTAATTCAATTTAAAGTTTCTCTGTTTGCAAATAGAGTAATCAATACGAGTTCATTGATGTACAATATTAAAAGTACTGTTTCAATTGCAGTTGAAAAAAATCATTAATTTTCATGCAAAAATGTATCAAAAAAATTATAAAATACTCCTTGTATCTGCTGGTTTATGTATTTGCTTATATAACACTTTATTTTTAATATAATATCTAGATGGCATTATAAATCATATAATATGCGAATTCCTCTCATTCTCAATAATCATCAAAAAAAAAAACCGTTCAATCTCAACCAATAATTAGAAACAACCACTTCGTTCAACAACGCATACGAAAAGCCCACATTAACAAAAACGAAAACACAAACACACCATCATAATAATAATGAATTTGCCGAAGACACCTCATTTTCCGTATCGCATGTCAACTGACGATACGTATCATTTATAAAATCATCACGGAGACGATGCCCGTTCGGAATCCGCGAAAAAAATTAACGGCTAACCCGCGTGCGATTTAATACATTTAATACACTTATATGTTATATATTTTCGTTCGCATGCGACACTGATTCGAGAATGATTAAGTGTCGTTTTAACAGCGCCCCGGCGTGTGACATTAGTTGTCGTTAATGTCTTTTTCAGCGGCCCTTTTGTGCGGCCATCACGCGATACTCGAACGGAAAAAGGAACTCGAAACGTTTTCTTTCCCTTCCAAATCCAGTGGTTCTCAAAATAGAGACATCCCCTTTGGATATGGGAAGGTTTTTAATGTGGTTGTCGTTGATGGGGGTTGTGGGAGTTCGGTTCATTGTTAAAGGTTCTCCATGATGGATTGTGTTGTAAGGTTTTGTGTTTCTTTTGTTCATCGAAGTTAAGTGTGGATGGATATAATTATTATAAAAATGAGTAACTTGATAAAAAGATGATTTTAGAATTTGAAAAACTCATATCAGAAATCTTCATACAATTTATACGATGACGTTGATGATATGGTAATAAAAAATTATGTTATATAATAGATTTTTTTTAAATATGACTTAAAAATATTTGCACAGTAATATTTTATCGTTTCATAATAATTAAAAAAAATTAAGCGTTCATTTTCGAACAATGGCGTTAAGTGAAATTCGAACGCGTACTAAATTGATTGCTTTCGCACAGAAAAAACGCATTGTGCATTTGCACTCGTGATAAAATAAATTGATACGAGTTTCTCAAATATTCGCGACGACTGCTCGTGAATGTGTTGTTTAAAAATATTTTTTAAAATAATTACCCGTTTCTCGCCGCAATAACCCAACGAATTTCGCACGTACGAGGAACTCGCTGCAATTATGCATATTTACTCGAAAGCTTTAGTGTCGAACTCGAAATTGTTATTTTCAAAAGACACACTTCTGAGTGACGGCTTCATTTTTTTCCAACTTTAAAATTACGGTATTCATTTTCGACAAATTCTATATACTTTACATATAGACTTCGCGAATTGAAAATTAATTTTAATAACCCGCCTTTCATTCAACCAAACGTCAATAACACGCACGAGCTATTCAATACGAAATCATCATTTTTTTATTCCATCCCTCGGCCAGATCATTCATATTCGAGTCGCTTACGTTGAATACGGCAATTCCACAAAGAACGCACTAAACGTCTATCATTACAAAACACATTTCACATACAAATGCCATATTTTGAAGTAAATTTAAATTCACAAACCGGCTGTTTAATGCATGCGGAGCCGATTCGAAACGCGCACCATCAAAGGGCTCGTTTTCGCTGGAAAACGATTGAGATATTAACAGACACAAGCGTTAAAAGCACACGCACATCGTCAAAGGGATACAACACCTCTCGTTGTGCACAAATAAATGAGGTGTTCAGGTGCGAAACTCTCAATCTCATCGTCAGCGAATGTGGGATGTTTTCGTTTATAGTATTTGGTCTGAATTTTCAAAATATTTCATAATCTATTTATTCTAAACAATGTACATAAAGACAAGTACAAAAAAATTAAGAAGTTAAACTACGTGTTTCATGGTTAGTGTTTAAACTGACAACTTAATCATTTGGCGAGTTGTATTTCATTATTTATTATACATTCTTGTCTTTCTTTTATAATGAAAACACTTAAACTATTGATACAATAAAGTTAGTTAGTTTCAAAAAATGTATTAAATACTACAAAAAACTGAAATTTTGATAAAAATATATTCTCAAATGTTTTAATTTTCTTACAATCAAACTAACATAATTTTCGATCCTAGATTCTAACCCTCCCATCCTATCCTGACTTTTGGTTTTTTTTTACACTTAAAATTTAACCTATTATACAACAAATTCAATCAACGGAAATTATTTTTGTAATCAATACCGGTATCATTCATTATCGATATCAATGAAAAATTAATTGATTACTATAACACAGGTCTTATAAATACTTTCTGATAGTTTAAATTGAAGTTCAAAAGGTTTAATTTGATGTTCAAACGGTTGAATTTGAAGTTTAAACGGTTAAATTTGGAGTTTAAAAGATTAAATTTGATATACAAAACTGTATCAATTTCCTCAATCATACAAGACTTAATCCAATAAACCTCCAATCTTTCAAGACCCACAATCAAAAATCCTCCACTTTCGAACCTACACCCCCCGATAACACACACACACAACCCCACAGAGAGTGAGATGTCGGTGAACAAAGAGACGACGAGCAATTCGCAACGGCACATAAAACAATTATGGTTTCGCGCGAAACGCGCCCGCCAATGTTCCGCGTTGCAATTAAGTGAATCCAAACGTTCGACTGTGCATTGCACGTGTCGAATTGACACGTTGTGTGCATTTATTTGTTTGGATATTTATATTTATAATATCAGCCGTGTGTTGTTTGCGTTTTCTTTTGTGATTCGATCTTGTTTCATGTCGATTTTGCGCTTCGAGATGGACCTGACTCGTATTCATGAGCGCGTCGAGCTTTTCCGAGGTTTTTCCGATGTCAAATTTATTTTAGATACGTTTTATTTTGTTTTATATCTTTTTGTGTTTTTGGAAATAAATATTTTGTCAGATATAGTGTAAAATGCGAAAAGTGGGTTGTTGAAAAGCGCGCAAATGCGCAACTGATGGATATTCCAAGTCGACATTTCCATTTGAAAGGCTTCAAAAGCCCTCGAATTATTGCCTGTCTGGCGCTCCCGAAACTTACCATTCATTACTGATTACGCGTATAAATCTAGATGCCGCAAAAGGGTTAACGATTTCAACGCCAACATATAAATCGTCATTATAAAACTGTGAAATCTGCTGCGATTCTTTGAGTATTTGTTGTGTGTATTTGGGTTGAAATGAAACGAGTGAGAAATTTCAATATGTTCATTTAATAAATAATTTTAATTGATTTCCATTACGACTACTAAGCTAATATTGTTTTATAATTTATCTTTCATTGATATTACGTTCGATCGACATGTTCTTTTCTCTTAGAGGAAAGTACATTTGATATAGTTTGGGTTTCGGCTGTAGTAAGTGGTTATATTGAATTTTCATATCACGATGTGATGTTTATTTGTTTATAAATTGTTGAAAATTTTTACTTCCACAGTACAACAATCGAAACCTGTATGCAAATTTACTTTTCACTAAACGAAGTGGAAAGAATATTTACTTAATTGTTAAAATTACAGACTATGCGCTTAATCTACAAACTTTATTTTCTATCTATTGTTTCTTATTTTTGATTTTAAAATAACTTACTTAAATAAATAATTACATAGTTTTCTTACGTGAATAACAAAGTTTATGATATTTTTACACATTATTGATATATCATTTTAAGTACAACGTGTACACTTTTTTGGGATATACACATAATCGATAGACGCTTTAAAAACATATATGAACAATGGCACAAAATAATAGTTAAATAAAAAATAGTATATAATTAATCGGAACATATTAAATTATCACATTTTAAAAATGCACTATTACTTCTTAAACAGAGCTATAAAAATATTGCTTTTTGTTTCAGGTTTGTTCTACAAAAAGGTTCAAATTAATGCAAAACAGATTCAACTAAGCGTCGTTTCAATTAATTTTCTATACATACATCGGCAATTTTAACAACTAAACAAAAGTTTTTTTTGATATATATTTTTTTATATCTATTTACAAAAATTTATTCACACTTTTGCGTCGATCAATTTAATAATATATTCAAATTCCGCAAAGTTTTATTGCACTTCGTGTTGATTTTGATACAACCAATCGGTTAACAGCAACATCGATGGACGAATTTTAGTCATAAATTTTACATTTTTATTCAAATATGTTTCGGGCAGACTTATAGATTTCATGCTTATTATTTAGTAAAAGATATAAACTATAACCGGTATTTACGTATTTTAATTAATTTCGTTTTAATAAGGGAACCTTGAATATACGATTCAATTTCGTTTCTTATATTATTTTAGAAACTTGCATATTGATTTGAAATTTCCAAAAAATCCCCATTTGAACAAAACAATCATACCAAAATGAAGACCTTAAACGCACGATGTTGCCGAAACGAAAAAAAACTAAAACTAAAAAACACGACACATCACAAACGCCAATCCATCATACACAAATATTCACAGGACGACAGATTCACGTATTCAACAGCGACTCTATACTGAAAGGATTATGCTTTCGATTGCTGCCACTCTTCCCTACATCGCTGGACCCCATTGCCGCTCCGGAGGTCAGGTCCAAGGAAACGGCCCTCTGGAGTCCAAAGTCGAACCTTGCCGAAGCAGCCGCTGCTGTCACGGCAAAGGAGTTGCTGAACAACGACGTGGAGTTGGGGTGCATCATCTTGCCTGGCGAAGGGCTGAAGTTCCTCGCGCTCTGGACGTCGGAGGCTGAGCTGTCCGAGTTGTGGGACGAGTTGAGGTTGTCTGCCCTCAGCCGGCTCCTGATGGAGAAGTCTTCTGGCCCTGATTCGTCGTCGGAGTCTCCTCCGACCACGTCTATCATGCATTCTTCGCTGTCGTTCTCTGGGTCGGAGTCGGAGAGGATGCCAGCGTTTCGGTGCTGGGCTAGGTACTCTTGGCGAAGGGCTTCTAAGTCCACTGCGATTCCCTTTGCTCTCAGCTTCCGCGCTTGTCTGTCTAACGCTTTGGCTAGTTTCTTTCTTCTTCGGGCCCTGTTGAACAAAATATCATGTTTAAGTTAACGATTGAGCTATTTTGCTTTGATTAATTAAAAATTTGACCTTATTTGTTTTTGTATGTTCATCGTAATTAGTTTGCTAAATTTCAATGAAATAAAAATATTTTAGGGTAATATAATATTATAATATTGCATTTAAGTCCATCATGAATCTATCTAATTGATATTATTTAAAAACAACAGATTTCATCCGATAACAAATAAACCAAAAACATATGATTTACTCAATCGAATAATCTATTTATCATAATATAACAAAATTTTCACAAAATCTAAAGACTATATAAAAAAATTATTGATATTCAAAAAAACTCTATTCATAATGTACTATTTATAAATATATAAAAATAACCTTTCTCTAGCTTTCAATTCGCTGGGCGGAATCGGTTCTCCAGAGCACGTTTGCGGATGCGCATTATGCGCCGGCCGACCTGGTCCCTTCTTCGTGTGCTCCTTCTTTCTCCATTTGGCCCGTCTGTTTTGAAACCATACCTGTCAACGGAGAAATAACCAAAAATCAAACAACGATCAGCGAATAATACGAAAAACATGCGAGAGGCAAGCGGAGCTCCCCGTCTTTCGATCACGTCTCGATCTTATTACGCATACATTCCGCGTAACTGAGTCGCTTAAATCTTTCCCCGAGACCAAAAAATGGAGGGAAAAAATGCGCAGGGTGGAAGAGAAAGAAGTGAAGTCATGCGGCCTGAGCAAATCTCCTCGTCCTCCCCGCGGCAATAAAATAAAATGTCCCGGTAAACCGACTGAATTTTTTTCACGTTTCACACCCTTCTTGCCGTTGAATTTTCGCATGAGTCTACCCAAGGATGGACTTTGAAGAATATGGGAGATTAGGGAGGTTTCAAGCTTTTTTGCTGTAGTGGAGGGTTTTATTAAAATTGTGATGTTTTAAAAGAATTGTATGGAAAATTGTTTTGATTCGACGCTTTGAAATCTTGTATTGATTTTTCGTATCAAATGTCTGATTTTTTTTATATAAAGTCTGATGAAATTTTAACTTTATATGAGCTATCTTATATGATGTTTGACCAAATATCAATTGTTATATTGAAAAACGTTTATTTTAAATGTTATAAAAAATTATATATTAATTTAATTGTATGGAAAATTATTTTGATTCGACGCTTTGAAATCTTGTGTTGATTTTCGTGTTAAATATGCTTTTTTTTTATATAAATTCTGTTGAAATTTTAACTTTTATACAGACTGTCTTATATAATTTTCATTCAAATATCAATTATTACCTTGAAAATGTTGATTTCAAATATAATAAAAAAAACATTAATGTTTCATAATTTCAACAAAACTATATTCATCTATCTTTCAAAATAGATAATTTAAATACAAAAAGTCATCATTATTAAGTGATATAACATTAAATTAACAAAAACTATGGATTGAAAATATTTTTAGCTTCAAATGTGCAATAAAATAAAAGATTAACAGATTTACTAGTCATCAAAGTTGATGCATTGAAAATTGTCATTTTAAAAAATTTCCAATAATGAATTTTTAAAGACTCAATTTGATTTCACATAACAAAACGAACACATACAACGGATTTAAATGTAAATTTCCAAAATAGAAAACCGAAAATTGTGACATCCCTATTCCCGAGCTAGAAAAGATGTATAGGTAGATCCAGGCAGACAGATAAAAATAGATAATACGAGGGTGTTAGTCCTCCGCAAATCTGTTGGGGCGTTCGTCCGCCCCCCGGTTTTCCCGCCCGGTGGGGGAAAAATTCAAAGGGGCCAAAGTCGATTCTGATTGGTCGATACAGCGCGCCGTGGGTGGGTGGGGAGGGTGGAAAATCTCCGACCATGTGGAAATCTCCGGAGGGAGTAAATGTTATCCATTTCGCCGGAGATGATTCAATGCATTGATTTGCGGCGAACTAAAGCTTTTCCCCCTCGTATTATCTATGTATAATATTGTATGTTTTATTTTTGAACTTTTCTAGTATTTGTATTCTGATATAAGCTTTCATATTTTGATATGTTGAGTTTTTTTTAAATATTAATATGCAATTTTTCTTTATTTGAACAGTGAAAATTTCAGTAGTGTCGCATAAAATAATTATGAAAATACTATTTATATTTTAATGAATTTATTAGAAAAAAAATTGAATGATCTTAAATAAATAGCACAAAGATTATTAAATAAATTCGTGTAATAAATTCTTTTGAATTCAATAAAAAAATGTACATGTACGAAAATGGCATGAATAAAATAGATTTAAAAACTGATTCGTTATTTTCACACATAATGGTATAAAATTTAGTCTCTTTCCGGCAATATAGTTTGGTAACTCCTGGGAAATTATCGTCGGTCCGATCTAACCTCTGCGAATATCCTCGCCGAAGGAAAATCGACAGATTTTCTATTGGAGTTTGTCGACAGTCGATTTTTCCGCAAGAATTCACTTTGATTCACTAACTAGCCCTTATCCTCGGAACGAAATGAAAAAATCTTGAAATATCGCCGAATCCGAAGCGACCGCAATAATCGAACTCGTTTATCAAAAAATCTATAATCCCCGCCACTTTTTTCCCTTATACATACACATTTTCGCATTCCACATAAACAAAACCGCAAGAGCACATAATAATATTCCTCAGAATGTGTTTCGGTCCCGACACGCCGTCGGGCGATTTTGCAAAAGATTAACACGTCATGTTTCCGCGTCGGTTTTCGCATGCAAAGGGCCCTCGGAGGCTTTCGAGGAAACGTCCGAGGGAAACGAGATGACCTCCTCCCTTAGGGCTAACCAGTCCCGAGGGGTGGCGGAGAAAGGGGAAGAACGAGCCCGAGGGACTGCGGGGGAGGGAAAACTCGACGGACATATGTCGAAAATTGTTGCGCCGAAACTCTTTTCTCTTTATGCCGCATAAGCGATACCGTTTATTCGACCTTTTGCTTTTCCACATCCCCCGTTTGTAACAAAGCACGAACTGAGATTATTGTTCTTGTAGAGATACGAAACTAAACGGCTGGTCTTTTGTTTTGTTTTATTTTATTTTATTTCGAGTGTTAAGTGCGCGTTGTTCGCCATACGTGTAAGGAATTGAATAGTTTTATCGTATGTTGGAAATCTTGTTGATTTTATTACGGTCGTGTGTTTTTTTTTTAATGTATGAGTTGAAAGCTGAAATTTTTATTTTCTGATTTTATTACGGAATCTGATAAGTGCTGATTTATATGATGGTTTTAATTTGTGGTGCTTGTTCGAAATATGCTCGTTAGCTTGATTTTCGCGTCGTCACCGCAATAATGCTCGGAAAAGCGTCGGGAAAACAAACGGCGCGTTATTGGGTAATCAAACAACCAATAAAGGTCA
This sequence comes from Hydropsyche tenuis, assembly GCA_009617725.1. Taxonomy (NCBI): domain Eukaryota; kingdom Metazoa; phylum Arthropoda; class Insecta; order Trichoptera; family Hydropsychidae; genus Hydropsyche; species Hydropsyche tenuis. Next base: position 206,786 of record VTON01000007.1, read on the forward strand.
ATTTCCGCTGAGACCGCATCTTCCCCACCTCATATTTTCCCGGTTTTATCTGAGTCTTTGAATGTTTTCGTTTTCCAACCCCCACAAAACTTTTCCACCCCAACGCCAATAAAAAATACGAGCGGCTCGTTTCGATCGTTTCCCATTTCTTTTTCCGACTATTTTAAAAACAAAATGTCATTTGCCACAAGACAAAAGATGCCACTTTAGAACCCATTGTTATTTTCACATTTTACAAAATCATATCGAATCCGTTACGCAACTCAAAAACACAATGATGAGATTATAATTTTCAAATCGCTCTCATTTTATTTCGAATAAACAAACGTGTTATTTACGAATTGTCACGAACGCTAACGGCGTTGAGAGAATTTAAATTTAAAATTTAAATGCACTCCGTTATTCCGAATGCAGCGAAGGCGAACTGTTATTGCGTGCGGAGCCGATTCAATTATAGCAAATTGGATATTTCAATAAGTAAATAAAACAATAAATATAGTATTTGTTCGCGCACCGCCACTGAATTATGCATAATCCGTTCACGCGCATGCGCGTCGAACTCTCTAGATGCGTCGCTGAAAGGGATGGGTATATATAAAATAGAATGAGGGGGAGAAAGATAGAAGTATCTGTAACTGAACGACGCTGCGCTTGCTGCGTCTGCTGAAAATTAAAGTAAATAAGGTGAATCCAAACACGTACGAATTTGAAATACATACGGAGCTTTATCGTGAAAGCGTGCGGTGATTCTCAAATGTTGTTTGTATTTATTTTAGGGGGTGTGTGTTGTTGTGTGAAGTGAGGAGGTTGGTGAATTTTGAGGTTTTTATGGTGGAATGTAGTGTTTATTTATAGTGAGGTAGTTGAAGTTTAAAAAATTGTATTTTATTTCTCATTTTGTTTTCAATTTAGAATTTACTGAAATGATGGGAAAAGCTTGCGATTGAAATGTGGGACTTTTCCTATTTCACTATAGTAAAAAAAAATTATCATTTATTAATTTTCAGATTTTCGCAATAACTACTTATACAATGAATTTATTTTTGATTCCATTTGGGTAATTTTGATTCATTTTCATGAAAATACACTCCGTTCGAATGAAATACATAAAATAAAATAAATAAATTTAAATAAGCATTTTTTATTTTTATGATGAAATTTTAAAATATTTCTTAACTTTAAATCAAAATACAGCTTTCAATACGAATAAACCGAAAAAATCAATTGTGTTTTTCTGATTTTGAAGTGTTCGTAATATAATATAACATTCGTGGATACGAACGAAGAACTATAATTAGAAATTCAAAACAAAATAAAATTCTATAACAATTTTATAAAAAAATATGAATAATGGCATTCATATTTTTTTTTTAATGAGTACCTCTAACCTAATATAAATTCTAAAAGAATAAAAATCACAAAAAAACACAACACATTTTTTTCATTAGACTTCAAACATTAAAATATCCATCACGCATACAAAATTTTCAAAAATTATAAACACCTATCATCACAAAAAATCCAATAATTACATCATTATAAATTTTACAAAATTTACATACAAAAAAAGCAACCCTCCAACCAAAAAAACAATCACTTTGCATACAGCGTTCCGTTCAACACCGAAGCGGCCTTCTACCATTCAAAGATTTATTTCATAATTATCACGTTGCGAATTCGTCCGGTTGTTAATGTGACACGAGGGCGTTGCAGAGGGTGTAACACTCTCCTCGACCTCACCATTTTACCATAAGGTGCATTTGCATCGAAAGGCGGATCCCGCATCGACGCTATATTGTGCCAACAATGGCGAATAAACAATGACGCGGTCTCCGTTCGGCCGGGAACGAAAAATAAAAGGAAAAAGAAAAGGAAAAAGGGGAAAAAGGAAACGAGATGAAGTCGTGTCGGGACGCGCATGGTAATGTTATGTTAATTCGCGTTTGCGGCTCACTTTATCACGCCATTGTTGTGTGTCGCGTTTTGGCAATTAAATCCCTTAAATAAATTAAGCGGAACACGCCCATTGCGAATATGTAATTGTTTTACGGTGCGATTTCGTCGTGCGTGCGGTGCGAAGTTGTTTTTGATGTGGTTCGTGGAGGAAAATTGGTTTGCTTGTGAGATTTGTGGTTTTGGTGTGTGTTTGTTTGGTGGTTTTTGGTGGGTTTTGTGTTTTTCGTGGTATTTTCGGCAGGATTTTCAATGAATATATTTGATTATAAATTATGCTTATGAATATTATAATGTATCTAATTTGCGTTGAAATAAAAGTTTTATGGACATAATTAAAGAAAACTAAAAAATATATAAAAATCTATTTTGATTATATATTTTTTTTATAATTTAACATCCCAATGATTATATTGCTTATTGCTTAACATTATTGCAACTTTAAAAAACCATTTTCGTTCACAAAAAATTCAATTCATTGTATTCATAACGCATATAATATTTCCATTATAAATAATCACTTTTTGTACAATTTATACTTTCCAAATCTAATATAATCGACGATTTCCGCACGAACTAGTCAAATCCAAAAATAACAATATAAAAAAACCCCAATTTATTTCACCACAGAAATAAAACACACACGTACGTTTTTTTATTCGTTCTGATAGATATATCCATTCTAATATTGAATATATTATGAAAGGCGTTAATGAACGTCCGGACCAATCTCCTCGCAGCGGTATATAATTGTGTGAGTGATGATCGACGAAAAAAAACACAACAACGATAATAACAAATACAAAAAGCGAAAATAAACCGAAGCGCTAGCATGCATACGGGCGGCGTGTACGCGTGAAATTCAAATTAAAAATTAATTAAAACAAAATGGGCGCAAGCGAGCGAGCGAACGGACTGTACACCTTGTCGGGCAACGCGTTGATTAAGTCATTAGCCGCCAGAGGGAGACAGCACTATACAACATACCATAAGAGTGAAAGAGACAGCGATAGGCGTTCGTGCCGCGCGCCACTCCACTCGAACAGAAGAGACGCGCCAAATTGGCGGCCGGTGCTAAAATTATACAATTCCAGGACATAATTTAATTTCGAGAACGCGCGCTCTCGAAAGAGACGGAAATGGCGGTCGTTGACGATTTTCGGGTCGTGGGCGTGTTGTCGTCTCGCTCGCTCTTTCTGGGCTGTTGTCGGAGGTGGTGGGGGTCTTCGTGACGGTCTCACGATCCCTTTCGAATTATGTGCCAGAGACGCTTTTCTTGGTTTTCAATATGACGTTTAACAATATGCATATTGTGAGGATGGTTTCGTTGACGTACACGGAATAGTTGTGGTTCTTGAACTTGGGAAAATTATAATAAATTTTATTTAAATGTGTGTTTATAAAATAGTTTAGTTTTGTTGAACGCATTGGTTTTATTTCCATTTAAAGTAACTCATGAGACTGTTTTTTCATGGTTAATGTATTATTAGATTATTTAGAAAAAAAATGTTCTAAATATCTAATCTCACTAACTGTAAGAATTTACTTTATTTTTATAAAGAAAAAATCTCCGAATTTCAATGCCCTATTTTGAACGTTATATAAACTCAATATATTGGAAAAACTTCGGGTTCAACATCGATTTTAACAGCTGTCACTTTTGAAGATGCTGTACTTGTAAATTTTCACTGTTAATACGATAATTGTTGATCGTTTACACATTTCTTATTTTCACAGCCAATTGAGCGTTCAATTAAATAAATCACACGTTGGCAACATTGAGGATCGCCGTTGAAATAATCTTAAACTGAATTTAACAACATTGTAATATACTTCTTGCACTATGCCGTCTGACTGCTTTCGGATAATTGCGTCGGTGAGACCTCCTTTGACGTAATCAGGAGCACGAAACCTTCTTTAATTTATATAACTTATATTTAATGTTCGCGGGGTGTTATTCGCACGCGGGCGCCTTCAAAGGATATTGAAAATAATTTGTAAAGGATGTTAACCGTTTTGTGGCGGGACGCGGAACCGAAACGAATCACGCCGCTTTAATAAACACATCCCGAAGAAACTATTATGTTATTATGACATGTTTCATACTGATTTTTTAATGTAAATATAGGATTTGAAAATAGTCAAAGTAAAAATTTATTTCGAAATTTTCTACACAAAAATAAATTTTAAGTTCTTTAGAATTTTCGTTCGATATTTTATTCAAAAATTTATGATATATGGATTGGATTTTCATAGAGATCTTAACAAAAAATTTCGTGATTTCTCAAAAAAAAAAAAAAATTATAATAATTTTGAGATTATTGGGACATTGTGAGTTTAAAATATTTATGACATCGTAATATGACATTTATTTCAAAAAATATTGATAAAATATTAAAAATTATGTTAAAGTTCGTAAAAAATATTGATATGCGTCACACCTTTTTATAATATTTAGATTACAATTTTTTCCCATTTTTTTAAAACTTCTAATACAAAACTCAAACTTAACTTTTGAACAAAACATCCTACACACATTTCCCATTCAAATTGACACACTCGACAACATTTCCGAATACAAATTAATCAATTTCGTAAAAACGTCAACTTTTCTCGACCATCCGGCCGAATCGGACACCCGAAACCCAAACAAATCACTCCGCCCGCCCATTTCTCTCGCTCTTGACTTTCTTTCGATCTATCCGATTAATTGGTTTTTATTTATAATATCGGACCGGGCGTATTACACACACACACACACACACACACACACACTTTTCACATATATCAAAGTATATTTCACCTGTTCGATACGCGCGTTTTTAATTTACAACACCGTCCCACTTCTGAGCACTTCTGGACGCACGGTAGTTAAGAATTTCCGAATTGATTGCCCGCCGTCAAAATCGGCGAATATTAATGGAGTCGTTTCGTTTTTTTGCGCTCGATGTGTAACAAATCGATGGTATCTAGTCTCTTGATATATTATTTACATATAATTTCGATTCTATATTGTTTATAACGGGCAAAAAACGCGACCGTGCTGAGATTCAATCTCGCCATTTTTTCGTTCTGCCGTTCCGTTCATTGAATACTTTAAATACTCGCGGTTTTTTTCGCGAAGTGAATTTTGTGCGATTTGATGTTTATTTTTTGTGTACAGTTCATAAATTGCATCGTTTAACCGTTAATATATCACAATGTTTAGTGGTCGTTCTGAACGAGCGCCGACGCGTTGTAATAATAAAAATGTCGGATCGTATATGGAATAAGCGATGTATGTAAAATAATGTAATAATGTACGCGTCGTATGATACTTTTTTGTAATATGGTTACAACAAAAACGGTCGTTCGATTATATTGAATATTTAAATTTTCGCGCGTCCTTATTAATCTGTGGCTACTTCGTGTTAATAAAATAAATTAAAAATGTTTCAAGTATGACTTTTTATATAAAGATGCTCGTTAATAAATAGTTTATTTGTAACTGTAGGCGTTTATAAAATGGTAAATATGTTATTAGGATTTATTGGTAAATTTTTGCATTTATCATAGTGATGTGATAGAAATTGAAAAAAAACTTCGAAATGTTTTTATTTCGGACAGATTGAACAAATATAATAAAATTATACAAGATGATTAAAAGGATATTTTAAAACTTGTTTGTTTAAAAACACAATTAGTTATACAATCTTTTTACAAATTAGTGTTGATCAATAGCAAAAATAGTTTCATGAAAACCCAAAATGGAAGCTTTTTTGAACTTTTACTGACTCAAAACGATAAATGTTAAATATTTTCAAATAAAACTCAAGCTTTACCAATTTTCGGACTTATACAGAAACATATATTTATATAGAAAAAAATAGAAAATTCCAATTACTGATTTACTCGTTCGTCAAACTTCCCGAAATAAAAACGCTCGTTACGACTTTTACGTCGTCGCCGGGGCAATTTTCTTGCACATAATAAAAGCGTCAATTTTCTCGTCTTTCTGCACACGAGCGAAAAAAATATATACATCCGACGTATTATTACGATTTTTATTCATAAATACCCGTCCCGTGTAATTTTTACAGTTTATTTCCCATTTTTATTACGCCCCAGTCCAGAATATAAACCGGCACTCGTACCGGCGAAATTATTGTAATTTTTCATTTCTTACCCCGAAAAGGATTTAATCACACGTATAACGATAACATGTGATTTTTTTACTGAACTTTTCACACGCAAAATCGTAGATTTATGCCCGATTTTCTAATGGCGTTTAATAATATGGCTTACGAACGTTTAACACCCCTAAACCACCCCGGCGCAATTTCCATTCGGCCCTCACACCATCGTTACGAAATTAATCTATTTAATAAGTCGTAAATATTCCGTAAATCGGTCAATTTCACGTAACCGGCTTAAAGGATTAATGGGTTGATATTATATTTCGTCGATGAGATTTCGAAAATTTTCTTGTAAGTAATTTTAATGGTTTTGATGGTTTGTAAATTGTGCGAGGTCGCCGAAACGAAAGGTGTTGATAAATTCGACTGAATAAAAATATTGGGCAGTTTATAATTAAGATCTCGTTTGTATAATGTATTCATGGAAATAAGTACGAATATTTTATACACGATAAGAGAGTTTTTAATAAAGCCGTTTTTTTGAAGTAACACGATATTGCTCCATAAATTTTTATAGGGTGCGCGTTAAAACCCTTATGCCGCGTGCGAAAGCCGTTTTATTAATATTCCATTTCAACGTTATCCAATTTTCATATAAAGTGACAAATTGAATGATTCCCTATTCGAGAACGATTATTTTTTAGTATCAAACGAATCATTAACGAGCCTTAAAAAAATTTGAATAATCGATTCAAATTTATTTCGTTAAACAAAATTTGATTTATTAATCAATGAATAAATTATTTATTTTCAACTTACCGCTACTCTGCTTTCTTTGAGATCTAATCGCATCGCAAGAGCCTCCCTCATGAAGACGTCAGGATAATGCGAACTTAAAAATGCCCTTTCTAATTCTTCTAATTGCCAAGAATTAAAATTTGTCCTAGAACGGCGTCTTTTACCACCGTCGGCGTCGTCGCAGTCTTGATTACCTGAAAAAAACGTCGAAAATCGTTAAAAATAATTGGAAAAATTAATAAACCCGGTGCAGCGGTCGTCTCATTAATATATACTCCGCGAGTTATGCGTCTGTGAAATTTTCTTGAGGGATTTTCTTATTATTATACAGTGAAATTTTCGTGAGGCGAAATTCAAATTAGCTTTCTGGTCTCTCGGGGTACGGGGATAGTTGTCGAAAATTTACGGCAGTTTTTATAGCGAGAACGCTTAAGTGAAAATTGAATGGTGCGATTTGCTCACCGCGCTCGGGGTGGCTGTAAAAATATAAATCTTCGTGAAAAATTACAATTATGGGTCGGGAAAACCGAAAAGAATCATGCGACAGAGGTGCTTCGTCTTTTTGAATATATTTGGAAAAACTTTAATAGAATTTTCACTATAAAATTCAACGAAATTTTCATAAAAAATATTAGTATGTACTCTACTTATCTCATATGCAAAAATGTAATTTTTCATATTCTCATTGTACAAAATTCATTTATATTAAAATAAATAATAAAATCAACCCAATACAATGGAATCAGATTCATGGTACGTACATCACAACCGAATTTGAAACGATAAGATTTCATTTACAATGATTTAATTAATTCACATGAAAATAATTTTAAATGATCTTTTAACAATAAAATTTTTAATGAATTATTTAACCCATATCCTTCCATGATTCCGAATTGGGACGCGCTGGAATATTAAATATTTTTTGCTCTCAAACGGTTGTAATTTGTGAAATATTGCAAATAATTACATATTTAAGTGAAAAAATCTAAAGTATAATTATAATATATCGAAAAAATCTGTTTGTATTGTAAATTTCGAGTATTAAGCGATATAAGCTAAAAATTTAAAGTAAATCGTTAAAAAAATGGCAAGATTTGGTAGAATATAGTATCATATTATATCATGGAATAGAATATTTTATATGATTATTTTCTTAAAGTCTCAAAATCAACAAATAAAACGAAAAACGCACGCATATAATCAAATCATCAGCGCCATCTATTACATAACACAAAAATCTCCACAAATCAATAGACCAAATTAAAAAAACCCAAAAATTAATCAACCACACGAACCGAAATTCACAACGGCGGCGACAACGCGCCCCTAATTCGATTAGATTAAACCGAAATTCGCGAATAACGCTCCGAGATCCCGGTTCGGATTAATTAAGTTTCCGGTTCCGAACCGGCCGGAAGCGGGGCGGAACCAGCCAGAGGGGGCGGGGGGGGGGGCAATAAACCGGGGGCCCGGATTACGGCCGCCATAAACCGGTCGGTTATAATTAAAATGGGCTTCTTCCCGGGCGGGGCGTAGCCTCTGGGGGGGTTGTAAGGGGGTTGAAGGGGTGTGCGGTTCTCAATCTGTTCGGTTCGATTGATTTTTATGGGGGCGATTTTGAATGATTTTGTGTAAATGTGATATTTGAGTGAAAAAATTTTTTTTTGAGATTATTTGAATTGTTTTTGTGTTTAGATTTATTGTTTTGAATTTTTGATTGAAAATATTAAATGAAAATCAAAGAATTTTATTTGATCATTGAATAAGAATATGAAACTTGTTAAAATTTTACTAAACTATTTTATCAAAATTATATTGATAATTAATTGCTCAAATTCAGATGTTTCTCAAATATTTTTGAAGTATAAATTTATAATCACGAAAAAGAAAAATTATTACCATTGAATATTTTTTTACAAGAATAAACTAATTTGGCTAATACATCAATTGATACAATTGATATTATCAATTTAAACCGACCAATAAAACTTTTACGTGAACCGATCAATAGACAAACACAACCACTCTCAAAAAACACCTTCAACATTCATCCCTCAAAAACAATTCAAATCGAAAAACACCCAAACTTACAACAACCCATCCTCCAATCAACAACAAAAAAACCACACACAACAACAACAACAAAAAACCCCAAACCACCCCCAAAAACCAACACATTGAGAACCTTTCGAACCCGGGGCCCAAAGGGGGCCGAACCCGCGGAACGGGCACCCACCACCCCCACAGGCTGAATTAAAACAAACGACGCCCAACACGGCACTTTAGGGCCGGGCTTAATTCACTCACTTCATTTCGTGCCCCGGAGTCGGGGGCCCAGTTTGGGCCCCGAAGATTCCCGCCCGTGTACGTATTCGGGAGGTTTTGCGTTGGTGTTGGTGCGATTTTGTAATATGGCCACGTGTGTGCGAGCTAGCGGCTGATTAAAAACAAACTGTCGACTCGGCGACTCCATTCAATTTTCTTGAAGCGTTGCTTTTGTGTGGGTTATGTTTTGAGTGTTATATAAATTTTTTGGGTTTGAATTTATTTTTGTTTGAAAATTTTTTTTGGAATATTTGTTTGTTGTATAGTTTTTTTTGTCTGTTTAGGATTTAAAAATTATAGTCGTTTTGTTTGTAATATATATTTATTTTTTATATCATATTTTTTAAGGTATCTAGCCAAATTTAAGCAATCTGGAAGCTCTATTTTTCTTGTAATCGGAGAACAAAAATTAATTATTTTGCAAGTGATTAAGACAAATTTTTATACTTGTAATAGTATAAATGAGGACCATTTTTTCATTTCAGGATCATTTTTCAGTGATTTTCCAAGGAAATGATAACTGAAGTGATTTTTCATGGCCTTGATAGAATAAATATCATATAACAATCATTCGATATTCATTTCTGAATAAAAAATGTTCTATTATTGAAAACTTTCATCCAATCTAATTTACACATTTTTTTTACTATTTCGTTCATTCGTTTTCTATTATAAATCCCCCATTTTCTTTTATAATACCTTCGATACTATTTCAGTACTTTAAATGTAAATCTAATCATATATCCGATTCATTTCCGATTCAATATTTATTTTTCAATCATTCTAATAATTTTTTGCCTAATTTAGTTTTTCTCAATAGAATTTTACATTTACTGAATTTTCCTAAAATTTTTGAACTAAACATTCATGTTATTCTGTTGTTCAACTATAAGTAATTAAAAAAAACATGAATAATTAAAAAACATATTCAAACCTAAACTAATTAAACACAGATCAACCCCAAACACATATAATTTACAAAAATAAACAAAGAAACCCCCATAATTTGGACCAACCATAAAATCTGAATACGACATCCCAATTAATTAACAACAACAACAAAAACATCCAAACACACAACCTCAAATCCAACACAACAAGAACATCGCGACTCGTTATAAAATAAATCGTGTACGCGATAATTACACTTGCGCGATTAAAACAAACGACCAGATTCAAAGACGGTTTTCCACTGTCGGAACACGCTGTTACGCCGAACAATTATTGCAGTACATTACGTACTTGCGCAGTTTTATCGTCCGCGAGCTCCAGTTTGGGAAGCGGTGGCGCCCCGTATGAAACAATAAATTCGTCGCGTCGCTGCGGCACCGGACCGTGATTAATTGCACGTATAAATAAATATATTGTGTGGAAATTCGGATGAATAAGTTATGTGTGTCGGTGTTCGCCGCTGAACGATGGGGGTTTGTTTATGGATTCGGGTTATGTTGCCAATTAACGGAATTATGATGTGTAAGTGCTCCGGTCGTGTTGTTTTGTATGATAGAATGCATTTTAATTGATGTCGGGATAACTGAATGCAGATTTACATATATATGCATATTTATGCGATTTAAAAAAATACGTGGTTTTGATTTGTATTTTTTTTAATGAAAAAGTAATTGCATATATGCATTTTTTTAGATTGAAATTTGGATTACATTATAACTCAATTTATTTTCATATTCAAATAATCCTCTAATTTTAAATTTTTTTATTTTAATTCAAAATTAAAATCACTGATTCTTTCAAAGAAATTTTATGAAATTATTATGATAGTACATACTTATATACATACTTGTATATTTATGAATCCATAATATGAAATGGTTTTATTAATATTTTTATGTTTAAAAAAAATTGTGAAACTAAACAAAATGCATTAGTGTATGACAAGGATCATTTGAGGAGATGTCACAAAAAAATTGGTAATAAATTATAACATCTAAATAATGTTTCAATGCAAAAGAAGGTTGATGCTTTATGATTATAAGCTTTTTTTAATTATTTTACAATAGAATACAAGATAATGACAAATAAACGCTTAATATAACGGAATTATACAAATCTCCTCTATAATATATTTTTAAAATGTTCATATTTACATATGATAGATTTTCTTAAATTTTCTTTTTGAATCATAGAATCTTATTTATCTAAAAACAAATATTATACTATAATATATTAAATTATTATCAATAAAAAACAATTCGGAAAAGGTTTATGAATCGATAAGCGCGCTCGGTATGCGCGTCACGAATTTCCCGAAATTTTTTCCCCCTAAAAGGCGAGTCCATTAAACGAATCGTTGAATCCGTTTAACTCGATTTTTTAATTGGAGACAATAAAAGGCTTTGTCCTGCGACGACAATGGTCCTCGCAACGAGAACAACAACGATAATTAACAGAGACACAAAACCCGGCGATGCTATCGAAGTGCGGCCAAGAATATATCATTAGTCGGGCTGAAATAATGCGCATGCAAAAGATAGTCGAATGAGCTGTAAAGCAAGCCACAATGGCGAAGCTCTTTTATGGTGTTTTATTATGTATTCAAAGGGGAGTCTACGGTGTATAAAGTTGCGCGTTCGCTCGCCGGGCAAAAGTCTCCTTGTCGAGTTCGTAAATTCGCCGCGTTAAGTGAAATGTTCGCCGAGTTTCATTTAACTTTGGAAATTATCATTTAACTTGGTTAAAAGGAGTTCGGCGCAAGTTTCAGCCCGCCTTCAGCTAATAAATCTCTATAATATAACAAAGGGGTAATTAAGTTGTTGGAAGGAACAACGTTGTGGATAAGGGAATACGTACCCCATTCATATATAAAGGGTTGTTGCTCTTTGAAGAATAAATAACATTGAACATACGAAAATTATTATCATCAACGTATATAATTTAAACTCAAATCAATCGGAATCGGATGTTTTAATAATTTAATTTTTGTAATAGTGATCATATCTCTTCACTGACTGCGTCACATATCGCTTAACTTTATTGATCGGTGGGAACCGGTCCGTACACACGCTTATTCGCCGGCTATGAAAATGATATTAAAACAAATTATTGCTAATCAACGTTTTTTATTATTCAAATTAATCCTTCCGCGACAATAAATCACGTTTCAATTATTCGACGTTTAATGATGTCGCGATTCAGTAAATAGTCAAATGACATATCGGAATTCGACTCGTGTGAAGTATCAATTTATTTATTTCTGGAATCCATTTTATTTTATGTTATTGACTATCATTAAATTTAATTGACAAACATTAAAAATGCGTACGAAATATTTTTCAATTAATTATCGAACGCTGAATGGAAATCGATTGAAATATCGCTTATTTTACATCGTAAAACGTGACATATTCATTATAAAGAATCTCAATGACATCATCCGAAACCGTCACCATTTCCCGACTTAATCGACTCTACTATCAATCACAATCCCATCGATTACCGAAAGCTCAAAAAAACAATCCCGCCAAAATTTACGACCGCTAAACAGCAAAATTGAAAACGTCGCCGTTTCGCCAAATTAATTTTTCGTTCCGGCGCAAGTTCCTAAGAGCCTCTATGGCTTTTATTATGACAACAACAATAACCGCAACAACGACGGCGGAGACGCCGAAAACGACCAAAGTGAATATAATTTCCATCCGCCGTTCGTGATCGCCGAAAGCGGAAAACGGGCGGGAAAATGGGCGGGAAAGCGGTGGAGGTCCTCCTTAAGTATCCGCGCGGCAAAGCGGCGTTTTCAATTCCGTTTCAATTTCGCGTGCGATTGCCATTCGCCGCGAATGCCCGGCCACAATATCCATAAACAGATATTTATTTTTCAATGGCCGGGGCAATTTCGGGCCGAGTGGTCGCAGGCAATTTTCCCGGGGTTTTTGCCCGATTTTCTAAACGCTGTGTATGGGCGAGGGTCGGCTCGTTTGTCTCTCTATGGCTTTTCCGCTTTTGTGCGTGGCCGTTTTTCCGGCGATGGTTTTCCGACTGTGGATGGTGGGGTTTTCGCTTGGATCGTATCTTGGATGTTCGGGATATGTTTGGATTGTTTTTGTTGGGGGTTTTAGTGAAATTGTTTTGAAATATCAGGTAGTGGTGTGTAGATTTTTTATTGTTAAAAATAGACAATTTTATCAAAGGCGCCGATATCATCTTTCAATTAATATTTTGAATCAAATCCGTTTCAGATTGAAATCTCATAATTTTAATTTCAAAGTAGCAAAAAAACAATTAATTTTTTTTAACAAAAAATACGACAAATGATCACCGCTTATACCGTCATTTACAACGTTTTCTTTCGGTACAATAAACACATTATCTTCGATCGTTTTTCATCCGTTTTGCCAAGGAATTACACGAAATTCTCACGATTTCCGCGTATTGTAATATTTTAGAGAGCACTTAACGCACAAAAACACACCTATATAATTTTGAGATAAATCTACGTTTGGAACGAGTCGAATAATACGTTATTTTTATTGTCGCCGTTATACGTGAAATATTACGCGGCACTTTCATTATTTTCACGATACAAACGAAAACGTACGAAATTAGTCGTAAACGTTTCGTTTGCTAGAAAAACATACGTTTCGAATACGTTTTATTCGATCATTATGATGTACGATTGTCAAAATTTTTCCAAATATATTTTTCCAATCGTATAAATTCGTATAAAATCGTAGAATACAATATTAGATCAAATAGTTAGAATTATATTCATTATATTATATTAAAAGTATTTTAATAGTTATTTTAAAATACATAATAATGTATTATATCTAGTTAGTACATAATTTATATAAACCATTTGATAAGAGATGGTTTTTAGTGCTATAATTTTAAAGATTACCTTCTATTCATAACTATAATATAATATAATATTATATTATACATAGTAGACACATCTAATAAGGAAATTTGTTTAAATTTATTATGTCCAATCAGCATTGGACGATATATTTTATTATACAATAATGATAATAAATAGATAAACTCAGAAATAAATAATGTTGATTGAAAAACATATCCTTTCCAACGCGATTGTATTTTTTTAACATATACGATAAGGAAGTTCAACTCTAGATCAACTTCGTCCATTAAAAAACTAACTGCAACCCAATGTCACTCAATTTCAGTTACAATAAAAATCAATTCATTATACGGTTACATTACACGGTTCCGAAATAACACGGTTCAAGAAAGAAGAACCGATTTCTTTAAAGAGGTTTTTTCACAACACGGTATAAATAAATGTATTATTATGTCACAATGGTAAGATTCGGTGCAGGCTAGTATACTGTTATAATTATATGTATGTAATTATAGTTATTAAATAAAAAAATTTCGATTTTTTTTTTTTTTATATGATTTTACATGTCAAAATTTTTTCACATTGCACATTTTTTATAAAGTACATTTGGATGAAAGTTCTATCCAAATATACTGATGGAACCTATCTCCAATTTCTATATGGTTACCTTACATTTTTTTGCACAGTAGTCTCTGGAACCTATCCCCCATGTAAAAAGAGGATCGGGTATTAAATAACTAATGAAAATAACCCATAAACAACTCAATATTAGCACCCAATAATTTTTCGCAAACACGTACAAAAAAGACATCACACCCCAACATTTCAGAAACTCCACACAACACGACACATAAACAAACAAAATTATCCTGCGTCTGCAACGTAAGCTTTTCCCGTATTGTCCCATCGATTGTTATGCGGTATTATTTCTGCGTATAGGTACGACATTTGTGTACAATCCAGTATATTTTCCGGTATAATAATACCGATACGGTGTCGTCGAAATATTAGTTTTGTATTGCCGGGATAGGAGAGGAGATACGCGTTGTCAGCGGAGCCGGTGGCGAATTATCCGAACCGTGGACTGAGGGTCAGATATAATGCATCATCAGATCCATATCTGGAGGCAATAAAGGCGAAGATAAATAAACAATAAAATGAAAATTCTCGTATATGCGAATTGTGCAGACTGGGTGAATTCGCGATTTCCAGTGGTGCCGCTACGTTTCGTATTTTCGTTTTCAAAATTGTTATTTTTATAAGAATTTCATTTTTTTTTAAATCATGTATACCTAGAATACTAGTAACAATATTTAACAGTTTTTAAATACATTTTTTATTCATACATTTCAAAAACAATTCAATCATTCATCAAACATTCTATTTCTGACTGGTTAACGATAAACAATAGTTCCTTTGATTAATATTAATTTTAATTATGCCAATCCAATATATAACTCACTGAATGATATTTTTTTGTATAAATTGAACCCTGTCCAGTTATATTTTTAATTATACATCTATATTTATTTCAATAATTAAGTATAAACAATGGAACAATCGCGATTGAAAGCAACATCACGAAAACGAACGTTTCGAATGAATAGTAAATTACGTTCGGACAAATAAATCGACATCGACATTTTACAATAAGCGGTAATGCAGCAGCAATAAATCAAAACCGAAATCCGTGTAAAAAAATAACAATAAATAGAATAAACGATAGAGAATATGAAGTCACGAGCCGCCAATTCGAATTATGAACTACGAGCGGCAGTCACCCTTAAAAATATATGGGAAAAGGATTCTTATCTATCGGAATAATAAAATCGTGTATGCCAGTGGTCCCAAATCAATGATTTTTTTGACTGAATATTTCGAAATTTTTGATTAAAAATTGAATATTTTGAACAATAATGATTGAATGATATCCTAATCAATACAATTTCAATTGAATTAAATAGAGAACGGAACTTTATTCAATTATTGCGCATAGAAATTCGCACAAAAAACGCACATACAAACATAAAACATATACGTCTGTTGAGATAAGGGCCGATTCTCTTGGATGTTTATTCTATTAAGTTTTAGTGCCAGGGGCCGTATATCAAGAAATTGATTCTTTTATTTATTCATGAGGCCGAATTCGCCACGGCGCGCCATGAAAACGAAATTGATTTTTCCAGGGACCGTACATTATAACAGATGTCTCGTATGGGACATTCGAGAGACGACAACAACAAAATATTATTGCATGTATACGAAAATATGTAGATCTAGCCCCCCGAACCCACACCACTCTCCGCCATTTGGTATCGACCTGAAAAAATAGACGGCCTTTTTATATTCAATCGCATGCGAATCTGTTGTATCGAAAATAGAATACAATACCGCAGATATAATTGATTTGATATAACATAGTATATATTCCAGATATTTTTGATTGAATATATACATCAAATACAGAATACCACCATTAATTTTTTTGTTAAATCTACCACTTAACATTCGAAAATATAAACCTGAACTATTCAAAATCCATATTAAACAACCTTATCGAATGGATCGATAGATCTTCGACAATATCGATTCCGTACGAGCTCAGTCCATCCGTTTTACGATCGTCGATCGGTCAAATGGTTGCCGAGGGGCCTTCAAAGTCCCGGCGCATACGGAATGAAGACATAAATTGAAATTGCAGGTCCAATATGTTAATTTGGGACCAGAACGGCCCCCGAGGGCTTCGGAGACGCAACGAAACAACTCTTCGATTCGACGGATTAAGGGTTAAAATGGCTAGTCGAAAAATCGTACGGGTATAATGCGGGTACGGGTCTGATTGTCAGTTCGAAAAATAAAACCGGTAGTGTCATTTTATGGTTTGAAACGTTTTGCTCGGGGCGTTCGATATCCATTGTGTTAAAATTTAATCAGATATCGCTTAATTGGATTTTGTGTCAAAGTTAAACAACGATATTGGGTCGATCGAGTTTAGCTTTTGGTATGTTGAGTTGTTCAATTGGAGGTTTTGGTTTAATATGCCGATCGGTGTTATGCTGAAATTTGTGATAAATCAATATCGATAACAAGGACTGAAATGTTAATAATTAATATTCTGCGTTCAATATAGAATCTGTAAGAAATATAGGAAATTTAAACAATGCAGTTTAGTATAATATAATATAATATAAAAGTATTCATATAAAAAAAGTTACTTTTTAGATATAAAATAAATATTATTCTATCATAAAATCCAGTTTGTGATGATGCTAATTTGTCCAATAATACTTGAATATTTCATATAAATCAAAAATCAAACTAGTTGTGAAAATACTCGAAACATTTATGAAATGATATTCAGTTCTTTCAATATACATATATAATAAATTATTTATGTGTCATTAATGAAAGTTCACTGCGTGTAATAAAAGTGCGATTCGACACAAATTAATCTCGCGTTTCGATTAATTGAGACGTTCTTTAACAGCACCGCCATTGGCACTGTCACGGATTTAATAACGCACACCCATTATTTTTAATAACAATTTTAATTAACAAATACCACCGAGCGAAAAAAACATATCAAACAAACAGTACATATCCCAACAGAACATCTCATACGAAAATCACATTAAAACGCCACTATTTTGAATTCTTAAAATCTCGTTCCGTACGAACGGAAGAGTCGCTCAATAATTAATTCGGTCCGTCGCTCGAAGGGTTAACGCCGCGAATTTCCGAACTGAATTGAATCGAATCGGTCCGAATTGAATCGGGTTGAGTTGAGTTGAATTGAGTCGGTCGTAAGAGTGAAAAAATGCGGTATAATCACGATCGATCATTGGCGGCGCGTCGTATAATTTGGTACGTCTATTGATACCTTGTAAATAACATGTCTTTTGGGATCGTAGACGCTGCGGAAATGATTTTTTTGTTCGTATAATACACATGAGTGTGTGCATGTTTGTCAGAAGCACAATTTCGATTCAGATTATATATAATTTGTACGGAGCGTTTGTTGAATTAAGACATTATCGTATTGCGTAGGATTCGTGTTGATTTATGCCCCCAATACATGTGTGCGCCTATTATTATGACAGCGGTATAAGTCATGTTTTTTCGTACAGATTAAATCATTAGTTTAATGCTTTTGAGTGTTTATAAGTTCACCTATTTTTTGTTCGAAAAATTCAGGAGTATTTCGCTGAAAACGTAAAGAAATCTGCTATTGAAAAATATAGCTCATATATTTATTTCTCGTTTCAATAAAAATATGTATATCAAGAGAAATCAAAAATTTTGATATAAAAAAATTGTTAAAATCTATTAAAAATCAGTTAATTAAAAATAAAACTTGTGGATATAAATTTAAATAAAAAATTTACATCATTATTCTTTTTTTTTCACATCAAAACTTATCAGTCTAGATTTATACGGTAATTTGACAAAACCTATCTACCATTTACATACATAATGAAAATTTCGAATAAAGCAACGGCGTTTTTACTATCATTAATCTAGAAAGTATATTAATTATTACAATGTGATCATTATTATATTTAATTAGCACAAACTTGTCCTACTAAAATCCACAAATTAATTTTTAATTATTATCTATCTTTGCATATTAAAATGTGGCCTTTTCTTCGGAACGTGCTTTGGAAAGAGCATCTAAACGAGATATATATTTTTAACGTGTCGAATTCGTTGTGACATTTGAAAATAGTTCAAATCGAAATAAATAGTGTAGCGATTCGAATCGCAATGTCGTGACTCGATAAATAATTGAGAGCCCCTGTCGAATTCAGATCGGGCAAAAAAAAATCGAGAATCGATACACACAATTACACAATGTCGCGACGTATCATTATATATTTTAATATTATTTAAAAGTCGTTATAGTAATAAATGTTTATACGCTTTGCGGATACCGCATTATCGGATAAATTTTTAAACGGTCCGTCCAGCCGCCGTAAAGAGTCTGAAAATTTATAAAAAATAATAAAAAAAGACCTCCGATAAAATCTTTTTAAATATGTAGATTCGCGCCCCGCGGTTATTTTCACAAAGGAGCGAGCTTTTTCTTTCGAAAATGCAAAATAACCGGCCAGTTATCGAAAGCTTTTTAATTTTTTGATGCATAAGCGAGACGCGATTACGATACGCGTAACACTTTAATTATATTCGAATCGATCACACGACACTAAATGGCCGATAGAGACATTCGAGAATCGATCGTAGATCATATCGGAAGCCTTCGAGGCATCGTATGAGATGAGTTCGATCATAAAACCGTATTTTTTATCCGGAAAATTATTGAATTAACCAAACGCTCAGTGCTTGTATAATACTTTTGAGTCATCTTCGAAGGAAACTCCATTTTCTCCGTTTGCTTCTCTTTCTTTTAATTTAAAAAGTGTATTCTTCGTCTCGTTCCCTTTCTCGATTCAGGGACAGCTTAATTTCGTTTCGATCAGATAATGAGACGGTTCGTCGGTTGACTTTCGAAGATTTCCTCAAAACCATTAAATCGAAGCTCAGTCCAACGAGCTTTTGCCGATGTGTTAACGACTGTTTTCTCTTTTTTTAATATACAATTTACTTGGATAAGTAAATGATTGACATTTATTATAATGAGCTTTGCTGTTCGTTTCGCTGGAATTCTGTTACCCGTTTCGCTCAGATTGACTCATAATTATATTTTCGATCGGTTAATTTATTTATAATGGAAAATTTGTTTCAGATCGAATCCGTATGGCACGTGTTAGAAGTATTTGTTTCACACATCGGCGATAAATAATATCGGCAACATGCAAATGTCGAGTTGCATATTTTAAAATTAATTTTTTTCGATAATATTTTAAATTGAAAATTTGCAAACATGAATATTCATAGAGAGTGCTCCGATATGAAATGTATTTTTTTCGAACGGCATTTTTCATATGGGAAATTTACGCCGTTGCATAAAATTGCTATAAATACGCACGTTTTCGCGAAATTTATTCCGCCACTTCCCACTGTGTTCCTCCTCGCTATCCGAAGCAACATCTTGTTGATACAAATAAGCAGCGGACCCAAAACATTTAACGATAAATTCACATAAAAATTCGCCAATTTCCGTAGACAAAAGAGCGCCTCACCTACGATCGAGCACCTTACGATACACGCGGAGCAAATAATTGGCATACATGAATACAAATTATAACGATTTTATACACCTATCTATTTTACATATCTAGACACTCGGAGGACATTCGAGCAATTTCGTGGCAAAAGTATATAAAACAAATGTATAATCATGGAAATTCAAAATGCATCGTAATATTGTATATCATTTTAATTTTAGCGTTTTAGAGCTTTTACACTCCAAATTTAATCTTTTGAACTTTAAATTGAACCTTTTAAGCTTCGAATTCAGCTGTCGTAATATTTATTTTCTTTATTTTTCAATTTTTTTATGTTTTCATGAAAAATATAAAAGGAACATTAGGTAAATATTCATCGTACCTATTTTTAGGTTGATTTATTATAAAATTTTATTAATTATGTACGTAAAAATCACCAACTGATTGTGAGATTATCAAAGTTAAATTGAGGAACAGATCTTATTTCATTGATTACTATGACAATGATCTTAATAATACTTTTCGTTGGTTGAATTTTATTTGTATAAGGTTGAATTTAAAATGTAAAAGTTATATAACAAATGAAAAGGGAGAAAAAAAAAACGATATTCTTAATTAATATGACTATGAATATTATCTATTCTTTCCAATGAAAAAATAAAACTATGATTAGATTTAGCTTATTTTTTTTTTTAATATTCAAAAATCAAGTCTAACGGAATCGATTTACGACTATTAAAAAATACATAAAATATCAACAATACAAACAAAAAACATCACATACACAAAAACAAAGAACACATCCACCACAACACCCTCCAATCCTTCATACCCCAACAACACAAAACCCCAAAAATCTCAAACACGACTCAAAAACCGCAACAACCACGAAACCAACCGACTATCCCCTTTCGCATACATTTAACATATACACACTTGGACGTACGTTTGTGCGTAATTACGATCCGGTGTTATGAAGTGTTTGCGGTGTAGTCTTATAGATCGTCGGTACGTGAAGTTAATTTGATGTATAAAGTGAATAAATCGTCAGGTCGAGCCGTGCTCGGTCCGAAGGCAATTTTTATGGGTGTATCACCCGTTATTAGTTTCATGTATATTCAATTAACTTATTCCCCAAAAACAAAGGTATCTCGGCCAGCGGATCGTTCAATTATTATTTCTTGGTGGTTGTTGGTCGGCTGCTTTTTTGTGGATTTTTTTCGGGCCGTTTTGGAAATAGCTCGCCAGCTGCGGCTCGTATGTGCGTGAAGGCGAAATCGCACTTTTATTGTTTTATTATTATGTTGTGGCGTATCGATGAGTGTTTAAATGGTGGTTCGGTGTTTATATGGGCTCATTCGGTTGATGATTTCGCAATTGATTTTTTTTTCGGAATGAGGTGTGTGTGTTATTATTTTTGAATATGTTTATTTTTACGATTGGTATTGTTTTTTTTGTTGATTGCGATGAGGTTTCAAGTGTGGAAATTTTCGATTTTTTTTTTAATAATTTAATCCATATATAGAATATGTTATATTTACTGCAGAATAAAATCTTTTATAAAAATCGAATTTTTAAGTGTTTTTTTCAACTCTAACAATAAAGCAATCAAAAGAAGATATTATACCTATATGTCACAGTCTAATTGTAAGTGTATTTCAGTCCATGTATATTTGGATCAGTCATAAAAACATATTTTTGGGAGTTTAGTTGGATTGGGTTAGGTTAGGTTTTTTTCGGAAATTTCATTTTTTTAAATCGAAATTTTGGGTTGGATTAGATTAGATTGGGTTGGGTCAAATATATATGGATTGAAAATACACTTGGACTGCAACATAGTATATAAAAACAATTCCATATGTAATATACGATCATTTCTAAACTTTAATAATAAAAAAAAATCATTTAACAAAACCAAATAAAAAAAATATAGAATAGAAACTCTTCAGATTACAATATCAAGCAAACGTGTTATCAATGAAAAAAATCGAAAAAAAAATTTAAACACACAAGTAAGTAAAACGTATTTCCTCGTTAAACACTTAATGCACTTTTAATTTTTTCAGTCTTGAATGGATGGCAATTATCGCGCGCATATAACATAACAAAGGCCGCACGTTTATTTGCACCATATGCGCACAAATGTGCGAAAATTGTTTACTCGAATGCAATTTAACGACGCATGAAAGAGCCAGAGCACGTCTTGTATGTATATGTGCAGGATTTTTTCTCGACAAGTGTAAAACGCTATTTTTTCCCAATTGAACGTGTGCGATTTTTAACAGTTAACTTATCGGCAACGCTTTATACTCTCTGAGCTTTATCGTCGCCGTTTTAAATCAATAGGAAAAAATTGTCGGTGTATAAATTTTTTCCGCTTCGGAGATTTGTATCGTACTTATAATATTTTTGTAAAAAATAGTTTGGTGAATTATTATTGACACTTGGGTAATAAAAGCTAATGTTGGGCGTCCGCGTTCGATAATCTACACAGTAAAATTTCAATATTCATAAGAGCGCGTGTACACGTGAAATAATTTTTCGGTCGTAAATATGATCTAGTCCATAAATTTTGCTCAAATTGCGATAATAACTGTGTTTATTGCGCGGCTCCTGAAGCAGTTTATAAACACAAATAATTGTTGTGGACAATGTCATTTGAAAACTCGCATACAAATCATATTTTACAAACTTTACATATTGTGTATTTGTGTTCGGAAAATTTTACATATACTCAATCTAACATATTGAATATATCAAAATAATTAAATATATTATAAATATAAAGTTCATTAATGTGTAAATGAAATTTATCAACTCGTTTAGTAAATTATGATATCTTATTCAAATTGAGCATCCCGCATTAATATGCAAATCTTTAATTATTTTTGGCATTTGAAAATCTTCTTACAAATTTTCAATTTGTAATGTTAATGCTCAGATAAAACTATGAACATGATCTAATAAATATTTATGTTAACACGAGCTTAAACTATTAAATTAATTCTACACAAAAATAGGATCGAATAAAATATTATTTATGGTTTAAATATACGAAAATGAGTCGCACAATCGACAGGTGCATGAATTGTAATTTTCATTAAGCAATATGAAAATGTCAAGTGCGTTTAAATAAATAAATGACTTCGAAATTTTAGTGAACGTAATTTTAACATTTAAAAACGTCAAATTTTCCAGGCTTTTGTATTTTTTTATATGAATTCCAATGCAAAATCAATTTTATGGTCACAAATCTAGATTATATTAGCATAAAATTAAAATTCGACACATCCATAACTTAAATTTGTACGACATTACACATAATAACTTCATAACATTTAGAACGACCTATTCGCGACCGGAAAATACTAAAATAATAAATTATTTAATAGATAAACCTGTTCAGGACACCTCGCCGGTTCACCATGTATGTTTCTACTTTATTTATGCACAGAATGTTTCGAAACTCACTGCATTTTATATTAAAAATATTTATCATTGTATTTTGAAAACGAAAATTCATCGTGTAGAAATTACCAAAAAATATATGCGGATATTTATCAAAGCTCTTTTCAATCTATGACTCATTGTAAGTTTAAATTTTCAATATTAATATTGTTGATCTTATACTGATTTTAGATTATTAAATGAATAATTTTTGTTTTTTGGATAGGACAAATAAATGTACAAACATGTTGTATATAAATTTTTTATTCTCTTTGAATACTAATGAAACAGTTTTTTTTCGAAATTCTTTCAGGCTATATTTAGTCAATATTTATAGAATCATAGAACTATAAAATATTTTAAAATATACAAAAAATTCCAATTTTGTACTTTTTTTAAATTTTCATCATCATCATATTATATTTATAATTATCATATCATACCCAACTCAACACAACTTCCCATAACGAAAAGACTCCCCCGAATAAACCCCCAACAAAACTCACATTGATTCTAACGACAGCCCATCAAAAATTTACATAAACAACTTTCGGAACACACTGTACCTTATACACATATAATATCGTATATAAGTAGTGGCTAATTTTCTGTTATAACTCAATCAATTTCGGGGTCCAGGCCGCAAGCTAATGTAATGGTGGTCAGAGCCTTAACGACCGGACCACGTCCAGAACATTCTTGCCACCCGCCCCTCCCCCTTCGACACCACCTCGCTACCCCTCCCCTCAATTCCCCCCTGCCCCTCACACCCCCTCACCCTACGTCTGTGACTCGTCCTCTTCATACGGCTCCGGTTGGGTCTAATGAGACGGTGAAAAATTGCGTTTTAAAGGCGGCGCAGCGAAAAAAGTGTAATTGATTTCGTTTTTTTTCCATTGCGGATTTTCGTTTAATTTTTTTAAATCGATGCACGTTTGAGGCTCTGCAGCGGTTTTTGCGAAACGTAATGTGTTTCGGTGAATTAATTTATACATGTTGACATTGTACAATATGTTTTTTTCGAACATCTGTGAAAATATATTTCTAAAAATATACAGTGAACCTAAAGCAGAAATTTCACACACACAAAGAGCGCAATACTCGGCGATATTTCCCAAATTGTCGACGATCGTTTTTTGAGTTACGACCGCCGTTTTCCTTTGAACGTTCACGTTCCATCTCACTCTCTTCCTTTCGGCCATCTTCAACGGAGCTGACCCCTTTGACCGTTTTGTGGCGGCCTCCATAAACAATAAAACTGAGAGCGGGGCGCGATTCGACTCGCTTTTAATGTCTTAATTCCGAGAGCCGAGATCCGCTCACTGAGATATTACATGTGAGGGGTACAGCTTCAAAACTCGCGATTTCCAAACATCGACACCATATAACATCCATTGCAACACTAAACATTTCAAACACATATGTGTGTTTTTTTTTTTTTTTAAGTTAAAAAAAATCATCAAAATCCATCAAATCAATCCGGTCATACATCAAAATGTTATTTAGTAAATTCACCAGCGATTAAAATTTAAAATATTGTTCAAATATTCAAATTTTAAAATAGAAAATAGTTGATTTTGATTCTATGCTCCTCATATTATAAAGCCTCTTTATACCGGCACTAACTATATCATAATAATACGATACTAAGTGTACTATCCTCCGTGTCGGCCCACGGATCTCAAGTGAGAGAATTAGTGCTCGTGTTCGGCGTAAATCAATCGACAATGATCTCGGAATTGCTTAAATGTCGTCCCCGAGGCGTTTGGTCTCTCGCTGTGTGAAGATTCGAGTCTCTTCTAAGGACCATGTGCCATTTTTTTGTTCGGTTCCAGCGTGTAGGTGTGCATGATGGCTCGAAAGAAATATCGATTGTCTGATTTAATAAGTCACTAGTGAGATTTTAGGTGTGAAGATTAAGCACGGGTTATTGATCTTATCGGAAAGGAAAAAATATTTTGCTTTTTCGAAAAATGATTGAATCTACAATTTATTTGGAAATGTCCGTGAAATTTAAAAAATCTCGTTAAAGCCATGGGCGTTGTTTTTCTTTTTTTCGAATAACACTTGCACCTACGATTTTTCCACAACATCAATCATAACGGTAATCAGATCTAATAAGCGTGATTCGATGATTCAAATAACACGATAAAAGTACGAATTATGTGTGAGTTTTCTCAGCAATGAAAAAAAAATTAGAAAAAACCAAATTACGCACACAGTACATTGGTTTCTTGCGCACACGCGTTCAAGTCTTTTTACGCGTACCTCATACAAATAATATGTTTTAATTTTAGAAACACATAATAAAATATCAAGCTTATTACTCATAAATTTTATGTATAATATAAACAAGATTTTTTGTGTACAGCTCAAATTTATTTACACATTCCATTCATTTTTATTTGAATCTTTAATGTTATAAAATTGAATTCTCAAATTAGCTCAAAATCAAAAGCGATTCCGCCGCATTTTTACCGCTCGAAATCAGGAATCTACTATTGAATTTTAAATTAAATATACCTGGGTCGAGGCTTTCAAGTAATCTGTCGACTTTTCGATATAATTTGTCGATATTTTCGGTCGCAATATGCTCTCGTTTGCCGCGGGTGGTTGGGGCCGTAATTACGCGACCGGACCCGGTCTTTAACTTTCGTCCCGTGTATCTTTTTTTTTACACCATTATTCGGGAAAAATTGTTTAAAAATTACTCAATTCGGTTCCGAAGATCGTTATGTGCCCGTCTCATTTTTGTTTTCGTATATTTATCAATTCATTTCAGTTCAAAAGTAGCGGGTTGTCGACGCGCGAACTAAACGCGTTCCGGTTTCGTTTCCATTTACGGAACGAGAACAAGTAAAGATGACCGCGAATGTGTCAATTAGACCGCTGTTCCTACAATAATCGCACTCTCGTTATAATAGCGTTATT
The DNA here is from genome assembly GCA_009617725.1 of Hydropsyche tenuis. Lineage (NCBI taxonomy): Eukaryota > Metazoa > Arthropoda > Insecta > Trichoptera > Hydropsychidae > Hydropsyche > Hydropsyche tenuis. The sequence continues at coordinate 233,299 of VTON01000007.1, forward strand.
TCGTTGTGCGGCCGTTAATTAAGGCTCCACCGTACGAATTTGTACGTAAATTCATCCGCAATTAATCGTTAATTGAGACAAGCGCGTGTGAAAAAAATTCGGCCGATTTGTACTTTTTATCGGCAATCATACTATATGAACTTTAATTGTCGTAATTTCGAACGTGGAGGGAAAATAAAATGTGCGCGAGCTTTTTTTAATGAGAGCGGCGACAATAATTACAGACGTTTCGTACGTTTCCGAGAAACGGACGGGTCGTATCCTGCGAATAATTGAAGCTTTTAATCGGAATTCACTAGTTTATTCGTAAATCGTTATCTTAATTGCTTGTTTGTGAACATTATATTGATTTCGAGTTATTTATGTATCATTCTCTGGAAATTTCAAATTGATAAAGTTATCGAAGTGACGCGCACTACTTATTCGAATCTATGACGGTTATAATAAATTGTTTTTCTTTGAGTTAGGTCATGTTTCTATTTGTAATTAAATAGAACAATAATAATACTAAAGCACAATAAAGATAAAACAAGTTATAATTATTAAAACAAAATTACTTAAATTAAAATATTTCATCAAAACATTTACATATTAAAATTTATAACCTATTTTTCAGATTGAAAATTTCACTTAGTTCAACAATAATAGTTGTTCAGTTTGTTTCCAAACATTTCGATGTTCATTAAACTAATTTAATTTCGTTCATTACCAATATTTAATAACGAACCAAAACTAATTCAGAAAACACCCCACCACAATTAATACTCCACAAACTCAAATTTCTAAACAAAACCCAATAAATTAAGCACAAACACCACCAATTAAACCCCTCCGACCGAAACAAGACAATTTCATCATTCCACCACTTGTCCTACAAACACCATAAACCCTTCCATGGCCAACCGTACATTTTTTCACCCCCGGTCTCTCCAGCTTCGAAAAGTCGAGTGAATAACGCCTTTTTGTGGGTGGCTCAGGGTCGATGGCGAGCATGGGTTCCAGGGGGTAAGGGCCACCGCCTAATACGGCTTAGGGGTAAATAATGTACCCCATGGGGGTGATAATTCACGCGCTCGCCGACCGAATCGCGGACTAGCACACCGCATGGAAGAAGGGAAACAGAGACCGCAATCTTGCTTCGCTTAATCAAAACCGAGAAAAACGTGTACGGATTCTGTTTTGGGTTTTGATAGAATTTGGATTCGGTAGGTGAAGTGTTTGGGAATCGATTGTGTGTTTTGGGGGTCGATTAGAAGTGTTTTGGTTATTGATTTGTATTTTTATTGAGAAAATTTTGTTTTTTGGTTTGATTCGTTATTGTTCCTATAAAATACGTGTTTATGAATTTTGTGATTCGTGTGTTTTGTATTTTTTTTTTTTTACTATATATAAATTTTTAATCGATCTGACTTAAAATAAAAATATAATACAAAATCTTTGAATAAAATATTCCGAATTTTAATGCAATATAGGTGTCTAATAATTTTCCATTATGTGATAGTATACTTAACGATCTTATATATTTTTTTAATATGTATGATTCTTAATTTTATTTAAGATTAAAAATATAATATATGAATGTTTAAAACACTGATTTTGTCACACAAGAAAATATACATAATGTGACTTTAAGATAATAGATTTTGCCGTATAATTAAATACCTAAAGTTTTTATGTGCATATTTCGAATATTTCACAACGAAAATCTTCGCTCCTCTCAACATGAGTTATTGACGATGTAGCGAATTTGTTACGAATATACCTAATTAAAAAAAAATCTCCACGTTATAAATGGATTCATATTATCGAATCTAACGTTAATATATTATATCTTATATATTATTCTCGTTAATAATAAAGTAATAAATATCGACACGCAATCCCGAGTCACAAAAAAACACAAATTCATAGTGTATGTAAATCGTATGTTAGAAAGTCCACACCTCGGATATATGTTAATGAATGGAACAACAATATATGAAATATTCCTTTTTCTATTTTTTTTAATAAACACCCGTCGACACGTCGTCCATAATTTACGATTATAAACAATTTCGTTAATAACAATATCTTCATATTTTTTTCACGGCCGTAAATCAATCCGAATATATTGTTATTGAAACATCGAACAAGCCTTTTTCTATGAATGAAATAGACATAACGTAACGAACCAGATTTTACGAAATTTATGTTTTGACATCGTTAGTTAACACGTTAAAAATTAATCGAACATTTTTCTAATCGATATTTCATCCGCTAATACTCGAGTCACTGTTCCGTACCGAATTTGACTGTATTTTTTTCATTAACGGTACAATATTATTGTTGTTCATCAACAAGGGTATGTGGCATTAAATTGAACCATTAAGAGTCTAATTTTAAGCATACACACAACCCTCAATCCCTTATTTTTCGTACGATAAATAAGACCTCTGTGTCCGGAACTGTTGTGGCGGAACGGGGCGAACTCAATTTGACGCCAGGTTAACAGTCCTCCCCAATGTTTCTGTATTTATTTGTATACGCCAAACGCAAGGGAGGATTAAAAAATAAAATGAAATAAAAAATAGTAATTAGAAACATTAAAAAAAAGATTCGGGTGTAACGACGGTCTCGTTAATTCTGTCGGAAGGTTTTAAGATCGGCGTTTGATGTGCTCGTTAATTTTGCATGTTAATGATTTATTCAATGAATTTAATTTGTGAAAAAAATTGTTAATGTATTTTTATATTGTTTCGTTAATTATTCACTTTTTTAATAAATATTCATGGTCAGAATATTCTATTGAAACATATGTATTATAAATAATCATTCTGAAATATTAGTTTGAAAATATTTTTAATACTTCATAAACTAAAAATCAAAATATTTGCATATCTATGAATTTTAAACAATTAAAAAGTTTACTCAATCATCTCAAAATTTGATTTTGCTTAAGAATCTTTTGCATATTTCGCACACATTAAATCTCAAAATATTCGAACCTGACCATTTAAAAAATACATCAAACAACAACAAAAAATTCAGTCCAATTCCAATGTTTTTCTTCAACTTCGATACAATTTTCGGAATCATTGCCCCACAAAAAATAAATAAATAACGTATCAGCAATACTTGCAAGTCACCATCGATTTGTATAGAAAGCCACTTTGAGCTGCAGACAGGCGTCCAAATATCCTGTCCCACGGCTCAATAAGGATACGCCCACCCCCGAAAATCGTGTCCCATTATCATCGAAAACCCTAGGGACGATAGGTGGCTGATTAGCATGATTATTTATGTTTGTATTCGAATAAACCCGGCACGCGCCCGCTAATTCGTTCGATCCCGAAAAACTCGAAGAAAACCCGCTAGTCACCCTCTGTGGATACGAAAAAAATTGGAAGTTGTTATAAAAAATGCGACAAAGTTGTGTAAAAAATGCGTTACAGTAGTATGAAAAAATATTTGAATGCTCTGAAAAAATTGTCGCTTGTCAAACCCTTCATTTTCGAGCGAGTCTAAATGTGATTGAGCACGCTTCATTTTTTGAGTATTAGCGAAACAAAGAAGTCGTTAATCGTAATGTGGTGTACATTTAATTTAAAAATCATTTTTTTATGCCTTAAAAAAATTATATAAAAATTAGGGGTAGCGTTACGCTTGTGAGCAATTATCAATTTCGTTCGCTTCAGTATTGTTTCCCACACTTTGTAGTAAATCAATTTAGATCGTTAAGTTCATTCATATAAAATCGTGTTAATGCTCCTAATGATTTTTTGTGTTCACAATACATATATCAATTGATGGATTAATTACCCTTTAAAATTTCACGCTTTATGATGTTTTTTTTTTCCGTTTATAACGTGAACAATTTCATTAGTTAAAAGTACGTGTTGATCGCATAATAAATTTTATAAGACGCAAGTTTTATTGTGTGGCACTAAATGAAATTATGTTTCATTTTTTTTATTACTATTCGTGTTTCGTATCAACTGATTTCAAATATTCAAAATGAATTTTTTTTTATTTCAGTTTTCACGCATTTGAACTTAATATTTTGATTGAAGCTCGTAAATTGCATCAACTATTCAGTTATATTTTTAATATTAGAAAAAATGTGTTAATTTTAAATAAAATAATAATTTACCTTGATCATCTTGCAAGTATCCATATACTGAAATTAAAAAAAATAATAAATCAATAAATTGAAAAAAAAAATCTCAACACAAACCACACACAAATAAACCCGTCGCGACTCGAATGTCGAAAAACCAAAAATTCATCAATCCTCAAAATAAAAAACATGACTTATCCCACATTCAAAACAACCATCCAGTATGCGCTTTTGATTGCGTCCCGAACGAAATCTTATTATTCGTTCCCGCGCACATAATAATAAAGTCGAAGTGAGCAAGGGTAAGGACTCACGAACAAAGCGAAAGCATGGGGTAGCCCCGTAATAACTACCCTATCCCACCGGTGGGGAATGAGGCTTGAAATGGCCTTGTTTTGGGGTTGATTTTGATTATGGCGGTGTGTTTTAACAGATGCAAACACCCGCCGCCCCAAATCCGCCCGCCGGGGGCGAGAAATGGGGATGAGGGGTGTGTAGGTTCAAAAATCGCTGTCTTTGTTTGTGTCGGATTTTAATCGGTGCGTGTTATGGTGATGGTCGTATAATTGATCTTCGAATGTAAATAGAGATGTATTTTGGTTTGTTTGAGGAAATCGCGATGGAAAATGTGTGGAATGGGGATAAGTCATCGTTGATTCGGTTTGATATCATTTTTTCAAGCTTTTTATTAACTTCATTTTCGGCATATGTTTTTTTGTTATTATAATAAAATATTTAAATGATTTTGTGTGTAAATATATTGATGATACCTTTTTATAAATGTATTATTGAATAATGTTCGTAGATGTATAAGAATCATGAAAAAAATATCACAAAGAGATAAAGCTTTTGATCTAAATGCAAAATCGAAATCATGGGATGAGTAATTGTTATTTGAAACAGAAAGTTGTAATAATAACAATATTGTTATTGTTAAAATTTGACAGATGTGACAATATAATCAAACGATATAAATTATATGATTATAGGTATCTCTTGTGACTTTTCAGAATTATATTAATAATATTATTTCAGAATGAACCATATTTCATAGAATATACTTACTAGTACTTATACTTCTAATAAAAATAAAATTTTCTGAGAACAATAAAGAATCCGAAAATAGTATAGAATTCAAAAACGAATTTCATTAACTACAATTTCCAAAAACGACCACATATTACCCAAACATCTGCGAGTTTTAATTCCACAATCCTCGAACGACAATCGCACAAGCCCAAGCAGCACCAGCGACCAGAACATAAACATTTTTGCTTAAGCGGCGTTTAATTAACTTTTTTTCCGTCCTCCGGTCTCCGGTTAATTTTAACGCGACGATTCTTATCCGAAATTGTATAATGGCCGAAATTATATTTTAATTTCGCGTATGTACCTGCGGCGGCCGCAATCTGCGCGTATTAATCATTTAAAATTAATACGATTCGGTGTGTATGTGTGTGTGTGTGTGTGTGTGTGCCCAAAGTTGAGGCCATATTTCATCCCCCAAGTTTGTTATGCGAGGGTTGGTCGCGAGTCTATTAACGGAATAAACGAGTCGCGTCAGTTCCGCAGTTAAAACAAGGCAACGACGAAAGCGTGAAATATTCAAAAGTACACGTCGTAAAATGTAAAAAATGTGCACGTCTACTGTGTAATGTCTGCCGGCGTACGTGTATTACGATTTTTATTATCTCTGATATCGTTTTTTCGTGTGTGCTCAAAGTGTAGAATGGTAAAGTTTTCAGTTACGGGTACGTGTGGTGAAAATTTTAAATCGGATATAAAATCGATTCAAAATCTTAAATCTATTTTTAATAAAATGTTATAGTGAAAATATATTTTTACTTTAAGAAATATGTACAAAATTAAAATTCTCTTGTCTTATTGTTAATACATTTTATTTAATACTTAAAAAAAAACCTAATCTAATCCGACCCAACCTTTTTCAAAAATATACTTTCACAGATAATACGTTTTCACTAATACAAAAAATATATTGTATTTGTTTTAATAATAACATTGATTAATTTTCCTCATACGCTTTTTATTGATAAAATTTTGTCATATTCTCTGAAAAGTTTTACGATTTTCATCGCATTCGTATCTTTTTTAATTGTTTATTAATATTTCAACATAGTTTTTTATAGATGAATACTAAGGTTCACGTATAGTGCGATGTTTGTTGTTTTGGAAAAACTTTCTTATCGGTCCCGCGACGCATAACAAAGAAATTGACATCGAAATATAAGTGATTAATGGCTAATTAAAAAAAGAAGCGTTTTTATTATCAATTATGAGCGTCGTTTGTCTTGTTTTTAGATAAAACAGTAAAAAATATCTCACAGAAGCCGACAGAACGAGTTCGAAAGTTCAATACAGATATCTCCTTTAATATATAAATACTTTAATTGAATAACCGACAATGGCGTAAAAATGCCTCGTTTTTACATAAACAACGAATCAGATAGACATTTTAATAGAAAATATCGGAACATTATCGTATCACATTCATAACAGGACTATGGTTTTTCACAAAACTGTATTTACGCAAATTGAGAATTATTCAAAACGATATCGCTATTCGAATCTGTGCCTGCACGGACATATTAATCACATAGAAACCATGGCAAATATTTATCGAAGTGTCAATCATATTAATTATTTGTAAATGATTAAATTTTGTAATTACGCGTCTAATTACGTATGTTGATTTCAGAATCCATATTTATCGAGTTTCATTCGAACAGAAAAAAATCGTATAAACACGACTTATCATTAAATTGAATTAAATTGAAAAAAATGAATTGAACAAACAATTAATAATTAAAAAATAGTTATATAAAACGATTGCATTTTACAAATTTTATTTTTATAAAACAAAGATAATTAACATGGCATTTTTTTTATATATACAATTTACCGAATTGAAAGAATCGATCATCATACAACTTTGGCGCATTCGGTTCATACATTAACCCGGCCGCAGATAAGATAAGCTTTTTCAGATATTGTTGACGAATCCATCCACTCGGGCAATAAAAGTGACACGTTTTCATACGAACACCACTCAGCCCGATTGTCGATGCAAAGTCGTCCATTAAGTTGATTTTCGTGTCGTCGTTATGGCGGCGGAAAAAGCGCCGGTTTCGCAACGAAAGGCCGGAAAATTGTTTTCCCGAGGCCGCTTATCGCCGAAATAGATTGATAAAACATATCGTTCTGAGTATGCTAATGCGTTTTTTCCCCGACGTAATTGAAATTAAATTAATCCATCGAAATTAACACATAAATTGGTCGGCGGAGTGAGCTCGTTAGTTCGGAGCGGGCGAAATGTACGTTGTTTTTTTTTTTTATGGTAGACGCTTCGAAATTGAGTCGTCGAAAGATTTAATTTAATTTATGTGTATGCCATTTTTTCTTTATGTACATACGTGTATATTTCAGTTCTTTTTAATATATTTTTTTTCGTCGATTGAGACGTGAATTATACCCGAACATTCCTGGCGAGCGAACACGTATTACGGACTAACAAGGTTGTATTATTGTAACAAATGCGTCGGTGATATTACCTTGTCGGCATCGTGAACGAAAAAGGACCATTATTCAGTTTATATTTGTGACGAATTGTCGACAATTTGTGGTCGTGTGTTTGCCGAGATCGAGTGCCGATGACGACGGATGGCCTCCTCTAAATGTTAAAACGTCCAATGCATCTTCCACGTTATTTCTATGCTGATTTTTCAATTAAAAAAAACGTCATTGTGAATCGATTCGACGAATATTAAAATTTCGTATGTAAGTACATATATGAAAATCTATCGTTATATACGCATTATCCTTTTAATGATATTTTATCGGCGCACTTGAGCCTTAATTATCGATTACCTATTAATGAGCTAAAATGAATTTGTTTTATCAGATAATTTCGCCATATTGTATCACTTAGCGTTATCCGATCGAACGCTCCGATTTCAGGAAAAACGCTAGCAAATCAAAACGTATTCTTCGGATGAAAAAAACCGTGTGTTTTTTACATCAACCGGCATCCTTTTTCCCGAGTTCCAAAGCTAACCACCGTGTAAATGTGAATTAGCTACCGATTTATTGCGTCGTGACGTGATCCCTCGGCAACCGTTTCGTTCATGCTAACCGCCATTGTCCCTTACAAATTGTAACACATTGACCACCATAGAAACCGTAGTATATACCAGCTGTATGTATGTACAACGAAAAACGCCCGTACAACATGGGAATTCCTCTTCAAACACCAACGAAGAAAATCTGATTTTTCCGATTGTTAATTTTGATTCTGTGCGCTTCGTATCGGTTCGGATCGCGAAAACGGCCCCGTATATCGATTAACGATCGAGCTCGTTTCCAATAAATATTCAATGTCATGCAAATCGATGACTACATCATCTCGGACAATGTCGGCCGTAGATCTCGTGTGAAAAAAAAGTTATAATGTATATTGAACACGTCTCATTCGTCATGTGTCAACGAGCCAGTTGTATTCTGCCAAATGTGTCCTTAATGTGCGCGTGCAAATAATGTTTTCGCAATTTTTCAATTTAATCGATGCTAAAGGATCGACATCCCCGGTTATTTTCGCGCGAATATTCGAATTGTATGAATATTTATCGAATCTAGTTTTTTTTGCGAAACTGTTAGTGCGTCGTACGTTATCAGATTTAAACCAAAATTTTATTATGTCATTATAGAGTTTTGAATATGAAATGACGCTGAATATGTTTATGGACGATATTTAATTTATTTTTATTCGTAATCATTGTATAACGCATGATTTTTTATTCAAAAAAAAACTAGACTCAATTAATAAACGGAATACGTGAAATCAAAAATGATAGTAATTTTTGCGATTCCGTTACATCGATTCGGATTCCGATCGGAATCGACTCCATTCTCACCGAGCAATAAATAAAATTAAATCAATTAAAAACGTATAAATGCTAATGAGAATCATCGAAATTATACATTTAGCGGCAGACATGCGAGTGGATAATATTGAAAAATCCCGCACGATGCGATCCGGCCATTATTTAAATCGTAATTAATTTATTATTCGAGTGAAATAGATACGGGTTTAATGTGTTGTTATACGAGCGGCGAGCGTGCAACGTTCAATTAGTTAATTTTTCAAAACTGGAATTATTTTCGTTACGTGTTTTATCCGACGTCAATCTAATGGAAATTGCGCTTCGTACGAATTTGAATCGTGAAAAATGTGCGTTTTTTTTCGAGCATTCTGATTCGTTGTACAAATTATTTCACAGAACAAATCCAATTATTCGAGTTAAAAAGTGGACACGATAAGCTTTTTGACTTTTCTTTGTGTATTTTGATCAAATTTGTATTAACGAGTTGATACTACAGTTATTGTCATTCTAAAAAAAAATTTCAAATGATTTCATCCAAAAATAAAATGAATATTTAATTGCGTACATAAGAGCTTGATCTTAAAAAAAAATCTTGATGGATTTTGTAAAAATCTGTATCTTAATGTACATTATATAAAATGTCATATTCATATACGGATTATCGGTAACAACCTGTATCGTGTTATTACATTTGCTCCTACCTGCAATGATATTCGTTTCATTTTATTTTTTTACGGTCGTTTCGATTAGCCTCAACCGCTCCTACGCGTACAAAGAGTGACATTTGAGTTTTCCTATGGGAAGTAATTATTTTTTAATTGGACAGTTTGCTAATTAATAGTCACCGGATGCAGCCGAGCTTGAATCGTGAGCTTAACATATCAATAATAGCAAATCTAATGTACATTTGATAAATTAATTAAGATTTTAATGTGAAAAGTACGTCAAGTAAATATGTTTCATGAAAATGATTGCTAATTGAATGTAAGAGTATTTTTTTTCAAAGCAAATACGGTGAAATGGAGTAAAATAATTACCTTGCACGCGACTATTTCATATTTGTACTAAATTGATTATTCAAATTTTCGAATGAGTTTTTCGTTATTAATGATGTTTCTCATTTTGTGAAGGAAACTGCCATTTGTTATACGCAAAAATGTAAAATGAAAATTTGACTAGCGTATTTGTGTGATTTTTTTTATGAAAATTTTTGAAAAAATAATTTATCAGTTGTAATGGATCTTAAAAATATTTAAAACAATACGATCGTATATATTTATTGATACTATTTCAATTTTATATTGAAGTAAAAAGAAATTTGTATCGAATGAGAATTTTCGCTGGCATATTTTGAAAACAAGTGGTGTAACAAAATAACCATAAATATGAAAATGTTTTAATCAAAAACTGTGGGAAAATACACGTGCGAACTAATTTAATGTTTTATTTATGTTTGGTATAAATTAACAAGTATCAATTACCAAATATTTTTATTCATGAAATTTTTCCCTAATTTATCAGAAACGAATAATCAATTTCGGTTTTTCGATAATTTATCTAATGATGATTTATCATATCAACTTTCGAAAAAATATATTTTTATGAATAAAGCTATAAATTTATTTCATATATTTTTTTAGTTCGTTCGCACACTTTTCGCAAGTTCTGATAAATTAGCGACGGGACATGAAAAACGCTTGCATTGAATCGCTTTAGAAGTTGTATGAAATTTCATTGTAATTTATATATTTTAATCTATCGATAAATTTATTTTCGTATATTTATGTAGACACGTTAAAAAATGAATTAATAAAATGGTTATCGTAAATTCAAATAATGCTCACATAATGTAATATTACTCATATTACGGCACTTTTTTAACAAAGAGCTTTAGAAGTTATGTCATAAATTATATTATTATTATATTTTTATTTATTTTTAAAATAAATGGAAAAATATTTTAAAGGATTTTTCATGTGACTGGTCAATAACAGTTTATTTTTTTCATATAATAAAAAGAAATATCCTTGGTGCAATAATATTACATACCTACATATTGAAAAATTTTAATGCTAGTTTGCTAAATGTCAACGTATGGGTATTTTCACTTTATATAAAAAATAAATACTAATATTATAATTATAGATATATTTCCAACTTTCGGATTTATTGAGGTTCTACTAAATTTGATATATTATATTTAAAACTATAAGTACCATAATTTTATATAATTTACCTTCAATGCATTTTTAACTATAACAAATTCAACAATTTTTTACATTGAAATGAACAACCGTATGGTTATAATTCAACCCTTTTTGAAATTGTTCAATATTTTTAAATATCAAAGAAAGCATGAAACTCAAATTATAATTCTAAAAATAAAATAATAACAGTAACGCGATTTAATTTTCTTATTACAGCAATAAAATAGACATATCATGTCATATATTTTGCTAACATTGCAAATACGGAACTAATTGTTTTATATTCACCAATTATATATCTAAATACCGTTTTAAGTAATAATTGTAGATAATAAATTATATGGCCACTCTAAAATTAATGCAGGTACACTGACATTTCGAATGAAGTGTACACCGAAACAACACCATTTAAAAAAGGCTTTAGAATTTAATAATTATACACAACCTGATAAACTAAATTATCATTGTAAAAAAACTGAAATTATTAATTACAATGATTTGACTCTGCCACTATGGTTTTAACAACACGCTTGCACTAATTTAATAAAGTACTAATACTTTTACAAATATTATATGGACAAAATAGAAAATGTGCAATACAGGGAAAAACAGCATGGAGTGTGCTGTCTAGTGAATAAAATTGATATTTTTAGAAATTACTTTCAGTATAAATCACTTTTTTAAATATATATATTATACATTGAAAATAATGTATTAATTCCCGATAATTTTGATTTTTTATATATAAAAAAAATTTATATATAAATAAAAATTTTTTTGTATAAAAAAATTGTATAATATACATATGTATACATATCACTTGAGTACTTTTTATGTGTTAAATAACACACAGTAAATTTAAAATAAAAAAAAACGGTAGAAATGATTACAAAAAAATTACCAGTTATGATAAATAATTATTATATTTACTAAATAATATGATCCGACATTAAAATTGAATTAAAATTGACTTTATTGTATCGAATAATATTAATAAACTAAACTCTGATAATTTTTTTACTCTCAAGTTTCTGATAAGAAAAAATAATAAAAATCCACACTCCACTGATAAATTATTTTTAGCAAACACATTATTGCACAACGATAATTATATTAATTCACATCAACACTCGATTAATCACAAAAGACAAAAAATACACTATTCAAACAAGACAACCGATTGATTTTAGAACCAGCAACACCTCAGTCACATATACACGACGGCTGAATTTTCGTTATCCAATTCAAAAATTACACAATAAAAACGAGAAACCTAAATCTTGAATCGACCAACCTATACCAACTAAATATGAAATTTCTCATTCAAATAATTGCACAATTATTAATATTATATTTATACACTTGACGTTCGAATTTTCAGGGACGATAAAAGTTAAATTTCTCTGTTGAGATAAACAATTGATATATCTTTGTGGATTTGATTCTTTTGTAAGTTTAATTTTATATTATTTGGTGGCAAATATTGTTTAACTAATTAGGGCGACGGTTGGAATTTAAAAAAAAATTGATGATATAGTTTGATCAACAAAATACGCAAAATTGCTTTTACACGGTTCGAAGAAAAATAACTTATTATTTATTTACACTTTAACACGGTATGAAAAAAAAATTATTATGCCACAATGGTAAGATCACTGGCGGATCCACGGTGGTGGCAAACGGTCAATTGCCACCACCCTAGAGATTTACATAATAATTATAATTGCAATTCGAATTTGAAAAAAAATAAAAAAATAAAATATTTAAACACATTAAGATTTCTATATTTTTTTCAGATAATAATATTTTTTTCTAATAATAATAGTCTTATTTTTTAAAAGAAAAGTGTATTGAAAATTAGAAAGTGCCACCACCCTACAAATTTCCTGGATCCGCCACTGGGTAAGATCCAGAAAAAAATCAATATAAAATTATAGTTATTACATAAAAAATTTCGATATTTTTTGACGATTTCACATGACGAAAATTTTCCACATTGCGCATTTTTTTTAAATTATATTATATGGAAGTTTTATTCAAATTCAATCTATCATATCTCCAATTTTTATACAGTCTCTATAATTTTTTTACACGATAGTCCCCGAAAAGTATCCCTCTTGTGAAAAATATATTCTAATATATTCTAGTTAAATTTCTTTGATAACACAACCAATACATTTCCGAAGCACTTAATAAATACATATTCGTATCAGATTTTCAAACGATTTTCACGCGAAACTTCGACCACACCGAACTCATCCGCGCCCGATTCCCCCCAAATTTCGCCCAACAAAAAAAACCAAAAATTGAAAAACAAAAAAATCCTTACCTTTGGGTAGATTATCGTCGTTGGAGTCAGCCGAGGGCGGTCTCCTCGGGGGCGGCGGCCTAGCGACGAAGGGCGGCGCCGGCAGGAAGGGCAGCAATGGGGCCACGGGGGCCGGCCGCAGCCCCACAGGCGCAGCCCGAGGCCCCCCCGCCGCCGCCCCCGCGCCGCCCCCCCCCCCCCCACGGCCCCACGCGATCCAGCGCCGACGCCCCCAAGCCCAAGCCCCCGCCCCCGCCCACCACTGGGGCCCCCAGGCTCACCAACGCGGCGACTATTATGCACTCTTATCTTAAACGCGGTTCTAATTCAATATGCTATCTCGGATTTGGTGGTGTGATTTTTTTATGGATGCTTTCACCTTACGCCGCCCAATTCACTCCACTTTGGCATCGCACAATTTTTTGGTGTTATTTATTTATTCACTTCACTGTTTTGGTAGGGCGTTCTGGGCATCGCTGTTGGGACATTTGGGTGGTGGGTTCTGTGGCGTCTCCGCGGTGTCCTGTGGAAATAGAAATTGTTGGTTTATTTTGGTGGTTGTTGAGGGGTGGGTGGTCGTTAATGCATTTTTGATTTGGATATTGTGAAAGATAATTAGTAAACGAATGGTTGATAGTTGAGTTTGGTGTAAATTTGATAAAATTTATGAGTTTATTCTAATTTTTTTAATATTTTTCAATTGAGATTATTTTTGTATCAAATTGGATGGCAATTATATTAAATATTTTTTCGAAAACGTGATATGGAAGTTTTAATTATATTGCATATTCAAATGAAAATATGTATATTGATGATGAATCACTTTTTAATATTTCTCACAAATATAATTTATCTTGCCTTTACAATTGTCAACAATCTATCATAATAATTATTCATATATCATATAAATAAAATAAGCTTTTGTAATTGAATCAAAAGCCGCGATAAAAAAGTGGCATCTAAAGGAAAAATATCACAAAAAAATTAAACGTTCCACTTGTCCACAAATAAACTAATGACATTTTTTTTAAAACATATTCACTATACACCTTTTTTATTACAACGCAATAAACTAACTAGACACACTACCAAACCACAACATCACACCTATCACAAAAACACTCAAAATTTCCATTCAAGACCCAACTTTCAAATTTTTCACCACTTCGCTACATAAAAACACGAATCAATGAACGAACAAACATGACACTACAATCTCATTTTGTTTTCAAACACCCAACACCTCAAACCGCGAAAACCACCATTAAATTAATTACAACCGATATAAACAACTATATAAATCAGCAACGCACCGATTACTCGGATATCACCAACGCACCCATCAAACGGTCACACAACAATTTTCCTTTTACACCCAAAACCGGCACAGACGAACCTCAACACCTTCAATTTCTCACATCCTCACACAACCACATTCAACCCCGTTCATCCCGAACCAACAAACAGCCCACGGCGACTCACCGCAGCGCGCGACCCGCGATTCAAAAGTGGCGCGCTTCGCCGACAGACGAGTCGAATTTGAATTTCGGAGAGCGCTCACAGCGACGCAGTGCTGCCGGCGGCCGGCCGCGACAACCACTGGCGAGCTGAGCACGCGGCGGGCGCACGCCCGGTCTGCTGTCTCGCTCGCACGCGCGCCCCACCCCCCGGAGAGGGGTAGTGCTGTCTCTTTCGCGCCGAGTGCCCCCACCCCCGAGAGGGCCACATGGCTCTGGGTGTAAACACGTTCGGGCGATGGTGGTGAGTTGAAATGGTGTAAGTGGATTTGTGCAATTTTTTGGGTTGTGGTGGTTTGGGGTTTGTGCTTTTTTTTATTTTTGTGTGTTTGTTTAAGGGTGGTGGGGGTTGGAAATTTGGGTACATTATGGATGGTCGAGAAATGATTAAGCATTTATTTTTTAAATGTATTTTGATAATAAATGTTACTGTAATTTGGCGAAATAATTATGTATACTATGAAATATTATTTGAAAATATGAGAAAATATTTTCATGCGGTAACAGTAAAACATATTGATATGTTTGATTCACTTTTGAAATCCGGTTGAATTTCTATAATGGATTATCGTGTAGTGTGTATTTTAGTCGTAATTTATTTTTGAGATTCAAATCTAATTTTTATAATTAATTCATAGCTTTATTGTAAGTGATTTGTTTAATTTCCAAGATAATATTAAAAAAACGCAGGAAAAGTGATAATTTGGTTGGATTGTAATGAGTATAAAAGGATTCATAATTGTGCAATTTGATTTGTTGTAACAGAAATTTTGTAACAGATTCGATCATATTGGTATTATTATCATTCAATTAGACTTCGTGTAATGTTCATTTAAATACAAAATAATTAAATACCATTAAAAAAAATTTCGGTTCTACTATTATAAAATTTTTCTTATATTTCCAAGATAGTTTTGAAAAATTACATCACTATTTGTTCTTAAGATTTAGAAATTATTAAATTTCACTTAACTTTGTTAATCAGTAGAAATTGATGCATTTGAAAATTTATAATATAAAGAAATACAACTGTTTTTCGAGTTCCTAATATGTTAACGATGAATAATTTCATAATGGCTACTCTTGATTGAATAAATTTTAATACTTTTCAACAAAATTGAATATAATTTAAGTTCGTATAAGTATAAAATTTAAAAGTATAACATTTCTAATAAGAATAAAAAGTTTATATAACAGAAAATTTTGTGCAATAAAAGAAAACTCACCTGAAAATTTTCAAAAATCATTATCTTCCAATAATCTAATCGCAATTAATTACACACACACTTACAACATTTTGATTGACCAAAGCTCAATCGGCTTCGCGGCATGCACCACACGGTTGGTGTGAACATGACAGCTCTATCAAAAAATCTGAAAAGCCTGTCGGGTGGGCGGAGCCAAACCCAAAACCCCGCCCCCCATGATGGCGGGCCGACCCACGGCCACATCTGATTGGCCACCGACGATCACGGAGGGGTGGGGGGCGACACGGGACGGAGAGGGCGGGAGGGCCGCGACGGAATTTAATTAGTGACACCTCTGAAGAATTAACGCCGCCGCACTTACCGACCCGCCGCTATTAAACTCGAACCTTTTTTGTTAAATATATATATGATCGATATTGTTTATTTATTATATAAATTAATTTGTGGTTGAAAATAAGATGAATTTGTAAAAATATAACCTAATTATTTTTTATAAAAATGGCGGTGATTGATTTCTTTTATATAATATTTTTTATTGATATTTGTGAATTATTTTTTTATTACGGTTTACAATGATGTGATGTGATCATTGGATAAAACGAGATTTATTATATTAATATGAGATCATTTTATAAGGCAATACTTTCAAATTCGAATAAAATCAAATCTTTCCCATATAATCAAAATTATCAAAATTTTCGATTATCAAATTGATTCCATGAAAAATTTCAAATAAACTACATTCAATAACAATAATTTAAAATTTAATAAATAGGACATATTTACAAATTTTCAATCGAATGACTCATAATGTATCTAAATATTCGGAAAAATCACGGAAAATTTGCTTATTAGATCATTCTATTATTTCAAATTGTCACGAAAAAAAGAATATTTATAGAATTCAGTATTATTTTATGGCAGTCGTAAAATAGTTGGGATTCTCTGGTCGGTCGGTCGGGTTAGTTACGCCCGCCGCAGGTGAGAGTTTAGGGACGTAATAGGGAATAAAGAAATGGGCGTAATTTCCGCCCAAATAGAAAGTTTCAGCTTTTATATCTGCTTTTCGTCCGGACCGGGGAAAAAGGGTCGTTTATCCGTTTGTTTTTCGTTGGGACTTTCGCAGAACTAACGTTCGTGGGATTGAAACTGAGGCCGATTAGAAAAATAATCCCCTCGGATTGTTTTGCCGTGTTCTATCCCAAGAACTTTTTTTGTGCCCCCTTTCCGTTTTAGAAGACCGCAATCGTGTCCCATTTAATTCAATATTTTTTTTCATTGTCACATTCGAAATTAACGTACTCGATCATATCACAAATACGCGTTATTTATTACCGATTTCCTTTGTTTGTAAAAGCGGAGAGTTCGAGAATTGTGAAACGTCGATAACGAGAAAACGTGTTCAAATTATTTACAGCGAAATTCTTATCATTTCATTGCGACACAGATGACGTCTCAATTCCATCACAATTACGCCTTATTCAATAATGATATAAAAAATCGTCGATTTTTAAAGCGAGAACGACCGCAGAATTTCGGCTCCAATACATTTTACGAACCGATCACAGAATTCGGCTCCGATAATATAAATTTTATCGGTCACAAAGTCCCCGGTCGATTATCGTCGCCGTTCCGCAACAAAGTGGAGCAGGGATTTTGTGCTCGCCCGCAGGGTGCGAGGCGTCGTTCTAAATTTGATTTGAATTAATGTATTCTGTTTATGAAAAATGTTCGGAATCTGTGCTCGATCGGAAAACTGACGGCTCAATATTCATTACGGGCAAATGGGAAATGTGGTATTACGTAAAATGATTGTCGGTTTATATATCGGATCGTCATGCTGTGAATCGACAATGCGGTGAATTTTGTATGAAAAAACGTTTTCATGAAAGTTAAAAGTTCACCTGAGTGTGTGGATCGTTCAATTTTTTATTAAAAAAAAAAATACATAATCGTGTTTGAATTGTGCAAATATAATTATGAGAAATTGCAGCAATGAATACGCGATTGAAATCAAGTAATTGCTCTATAATGACAGATGCATACATTTTTATTACAATGGTCATTTTATATCATTTCCACAATTAGAAACAGCCACGGAAAAAAGCATCAACCACATTCTTTGTCAGCTCCCGCGAAAGTAACAAAATTTCACGACTCACACCAAAAAAATTCAATAACCCTTCAAAATTTCGACCATTCACCAACAAAATGCACACAATTTTTCACACTCGTCACAACCCAAACACAAATCCATCACATCACCGAACCAAAAATCATCACCCACACCAAAAAAAACACACACACGTCCATCACCGACCAGATCACTAATTCATTTCCACCCCACGCCGCGAAAAGCCTCCTCACCAGACCTTCAGTATTCCGGTCTCGGTTCTCCCCCCGCCCCCACCTCCCCCAGCCTGTCCACCCTGGCCGTCGGAGTCAGGTCACGTCCAGGCAGTTACTCCTCATTACGCCAGGAGAACGTAAGCCGCTCCCGGCAAGTTGTGAACAGCCAGAAACACCACCATCCCCTGGCCGTCGTGTTTTCGAGGCTTTTTCCTCTTTTTTCGCTCCGTTCGTCTTTTTTTAATAAGACGCGCCAAATTAGGCGGGATACTCAATTTATGAAAAGGGGGGTTCGAGCGGTGATGGTTTTTCGCCGTAATTATTATTGATTGGAGTTGTGTGTGGGGGTTTGTTCTTGTTTAGGGTATGGAGATGAGGTTGTTGTTGTGTGTTTTGGTTTTTGTTATTGGTCTGTGTTTTGTGCGAATAATTTTGAATGAGTTCGAATTTCTTTTGAGGCTTTGATTGTGATAGTAATATCATTTTTTTCAATAACATTATATGAATAATCGATATAAGGAACCTTGATTGTAGTTAAATATTTGTGATAAAAAACTTTGATATTATGAAAGGTTATTTGAATCTAAATAATTATACTTAGTAAATCCATATCATTTTTGACATATCGTATTATCTCTTTTTACTTTAATGAATTTGTATATAATTTTTTAAAGATAAAGTATTTAATATATCAAAAAAACTTATAGCTTACTTTGTTAATTTGATCCTAAAATGGTAATGAACTAAATCCGTTGAAAATTTTCTAATTTTGCAACGAATTGATAATTAATTTCAACTTCATAAATTTTAAATACTATAAGATATGGATAATATCAACTACCATATTCAATATTAGTACATTCGATTAATGTAATACTAATTTATATTAAAGGAAATTTTAATGATTCCAATCTGATTTGAATATATTAAAAAATTTCAACTCAACGCAAAGCCCACTAATTAAGCTCGTATAAAAAATCCAATATTAGAATATAATTTTAAAATTTTATATTGAAACGGGGGCGTTGAGAACATACGAAGCGATAAGAAATCGTTTTAATAAAAATCTCATAAGCGATTATCTCTCGTCTAATTAACTATCGAGCGAATCATTATATTTTTCATTATAATAATTAAAACATAAATCATACATTAATTGCGGTCGTGTCAATAACGAGCTCATTGTGCCAGACATTTTTATATTTTCTTTTTTTCATATTTCCATTACACAACACCGTAACGCGATGTTTTCGGCAAACAATGGCCGGCACGTTCGACCATTAACTAGTTTTAACGTCTTTATTACGTAGGAGGTTTCGTTAACGAAAAAAAAATTGGACTAATGATAATATAAGTATTTCGTGAAACCTTAATTATCGCCGTCGTTAATAAATTACCGTTCGTCCGAAATAAAATGAAAAAAGTTAATAACTCAGCGGCGGAACGGGTCGATTTAACTCGACGCCAATAAAAAATAATTATTAAAATCGGCGATCCATCGCTTTGTGTCGTATGTACGTACCGTCGAGCTCACTATTTTTGATGAGAATGAAAAATGTATATCCGAAAGAATTGTCCGGTCATAGAGGGGTTAAAAAACGGGCAGCGCAATCAATCAAATTAGACCGTTCGGAGCCCCTCCCCCGCGTCACACTTTTGTAATAAATTACGCGTAAAAAAAATCGTATGAGAAGTGAAATAAAATAAAATATAATAAATTCGATAATTTGAATTTATCTAATGCATAAAAATCGAATTCATATCGCACAGAAAATGAAAATTCTTCATTGGTTTTGACGTCGTTTTTTTTTTGATACGCGACTAATTTGACTAACGGAATCAACGGTGCTAAACACGTTGACCGCTAACAATTAAAATAAATTCCGATATAAAAAGCTATATTTTATTATATACGTATAAGAAAAATCGTGTTTATATAAAACGGTGTGAATTTTTAATACAACGTTGACAGGTCCCGTGCCGCGTGATTGATACAGGGCGCGTGGCCTAAATTTTAATACTGATTTTCATTTTTTTCCATTTTATTTTTATTGTTCGTTCCTTTTTGTTTTGATGTTGTTCGCCCATCCATTATCGCGACCGTTCGTACATTAATAACGGGCGAAATGAAAAATAAAATCAAAACTTTCGTCGCCATTGTTGTTATTAATATAACGTAATACTTTTCATACGACTCGCAACCCATAAAATATCGAACATTTGCGATAACATAATTTATACAATATTATATTTTTATTTTATAATTCATAACCATTAATATTTCGAATTGATAAATATAATACCCTAATGTCCATACAGTTTTTTTTTTCGTTTTGAAATAACAAGACGATTAAACTGATATTTCATTTTTATATCATAATTTTTTTTATCAACATTTTTTCATATTCGTATATTGTAAATATACAAATATGCACACGATCAAAAAACCGCGAAAATCAGTGTCTTAATATAATATTTACTCATATCAATCGACATCAAATTCAAATGTAAACATTAATTTTTCCAAAAATTGTTAATATTTGGCGCATAAGCAAAAATCTAACCGCCCACAACCCCACTGTGGCCGGAAGAAAGACGGAAGCTCCACACCTAAAACTTTAATGGGGGTCAAATTTCATCCAATTCCAACACACACAAGTGGGCCCCGTAGGGCTTGGCCCTCGAACGTGCGAGAGAGGCCTTTTAAAAAGGGCATAATCAAATTAGGCGCGAAACACGCCCGTCTGGGAGCCGTTAGCGAAAGAGTGGACTCGTTACGCGATAACGACGCTTAGCATAACTACGTACTCGTTCTGTACTTATTAGTGTGCTTTCGGGTGCTTTTGCATGTTTCGGGCTCGTATGTGTGCTGGACGTGTGCAGATGTCGACCCGGTTTTGGCTGGGTTCCCGCCATTTGCGAGTTTCGGCCAATTTGGCTGGAGAGATGTCGGTTTTTTTTTTTTAATTTTGATTGTTTTTGTAATCGATTTTGTTTGTTTTTTAATTGTATTTGATGTAAGATTGTTAAAAGTTTGAATTTTTTGTGTTGTTTGTATAAACATGAAATTTTTCTAAAAAATTTCAATCTCAAAGTATCATAGTTGATTATTTGATAGAATAAATTATACATACTTGTTACTAGTATGATCATGAAATTTAACTAATATGTAGCGACTAGCATGGTAATTAAAAAAATTTCTTAGACTCAAACATTTCAATCTTCAGCTCACAATCAGATCAATCTTCATAATGAGAAATAACCATTCAAACTTCCGATGGTGTGAGAAAAGCTTTGTTTTCAGAAAACCTTATAAATAAACTAAAGATGACGATCTCTGATAAACAACATCTCAATATCGACATCACAGAACTAATAATCTGCCAATTAAACGATAATAATTGAACGCTCGTTTGTATCGATTACCCGAAAACTAGATATAATTTCAACACAACTTAATTATTATTTATACACTTGGAAGCAATTTCCGCTACAAACTCAAATCCTAGATTAAATTCAAGCGTCACCTTGCGACCATTAAAATTTTACAATTGACTCTAGAGTCACTAAACCCCGCGCACAAACACGGTCGACAATATAAGCGAGTAAATGTTCCGGGACTCGTGGAGATAGTTCTTAGTTAGGTCGTTAACTTAAACACTACGTACAAACATACAGACCCACATACATACACATGCTCTCATACGAGCGAGTCAGGGGTAATAAACAAACGGTCATTTGCCACCCTCGGGCGACACGGCGACAAAAACTGCAACGAAACTAACTCGGCGCTAATAACCGTTATTTAAATGAGCCGATTGTTTTGTGTTTTTTGCATTACCATAATTCGAATGTCTTCGAATGTGTTCTGGTTCGGTTTCGTTGTGGGACTTGGCGATTTAACTGTAAATTTTTGTCGTAATTGCGGAAAGTAATGTAAACGCGTGCGTTCTCAATGCGCGTTTGTGTATCGAACGATTATTTCGGTGGCTTTTTTCTCACAGTTAAATAATTAAATGTTCGTAGCAGGAAATCTCAAATTATTATATATGAGTTTTTTTGAGGTCGTTCTCCGAACACACAGAGACCGATTCGAGGCGCTAATTAGCCTCCAAATAATTAATTTTCATATCTATCAATCAATCAGTCTGCGAATAATGCGCTGATGATTACGTACCGTATGTACAAAAAAGGCATCGCACACACACTCGGAGCATGGCAAATATTATTTAATTTAAATTGAAGATGATTTACGAACGGGCCGAACCGTTCGTTTTCCGAAAAATAACGAGCCTTTATTAATTTCGGACTGAATTAAATTCGAACGCGCATCGCGATCGTATTAATTGACCATTGTTCGAGGGGGTCGGCTTCGAGAGGTATATTAATTGATAGAGTTTTTAATGAAATTTATTATGCACGACAACGTAATAAACACCACATATAAATTCATCAAAAATGCAAATTTTACACGTACAATAATAATTGAGTCGTTATTCACGTCGACGAATTCCGTCGGAATTAACCACTAAATTTTTCGCCTCCCCATCATATTAGAAGCGATCAAATTAAAAACGCCATTCTAACACGACTGAAGGGCGAGTCCTTTTTTCCCTATAACTTCCCGGGGCACATTTTCGATTCAATATTTAACCGCGCAGAAAATATTCCGGTCGTTTCGCGCGATTCGAATACATTAGCGAATTAATCCGTACACTTTTGGCCGAGGGACTCTTCTTTCGTTCAATGAAAAATTACCGAGTAAATTATGAAAGCCTCTCGCTGCGGAGCACTCCTCCTGCATATTTTTTTCGTTTTGCCTCCTCGACGATTTTCCCGGCAGCGCTTTTCCAGGGTGGGTGGAAAAGTGTGGGTCGTCAAAGAGGACACCGGGTGGCTCGAAACGAGGTTGTAAGGTGGTGTTCCTCTTCTGTAACCGCCGCACTGTTTAATTCCGACCTCTTTCCTCCCCCGAGGACTTTGTCGAAACTGCGAGCAGGAAACGGGGTTGTGTTTCGGCTACGTTTTTCTCTTACGGCCAGGTATACTTAATTGGAGGATATACATATTCAAGAGGGGCTCGATGAATATTCGGATGTTCGGGAAAATTCAGGCTCAGATGTTTTAATTAAATGTGTCGTTTATGAGATTTGTGATCGATATTAATTTGAGTTTCATTGGAGATTGATTGATGAAAGTGAGATATCGTTTAATAAGATCAAAAGATTTTTTATTCGTATTGATTTTTCAATGTTAACGTATGCGTTTGATTAATGATATTTGAGTTTTATGTGTGTGGGTAATTGGGAGAATTTCGGTATTCGGTTTCGAAGTCGCACAGTAATGATTTTTCGTAATGAATGGCACTGTAAAAATTAAAAGCCCTGACGATTTCCCGCCCTGTGCATCCGCCCTTGCGAATACAATTTCACCCTCATCACGCGTACCTCCGTCCCGCCTTTGGGCGAAAGATACTCTCGTTAGGCACCATACGACAAAATGGCCGACATACTAATAAATTATGAAAAAAATAACATATTTATTTTATCACAATTTAACTGAACCATTGTTATATAATCGTATAATTTTTATATAGTTAAACTGTTTTTTCATTGATGTGATAAATTACTTACGATAACTTATTTTTTATCAGTATGCAATTTAGTTTATTGAATTTTGATCATTTTTCAAATCGAAACGATTCTAATTATGAAAGAAACCATCAGTGCGTAACTGAAAATATTTCGAAATTTAAAAAAAAGTGCAACTCATCTATTCAATATAAAAACATATTTAAAAACGCAATAATTATTTCAAGCATGTTTAATTAATGGTAAATATTTTGTTATAAAAACATCAATTTTCAACTTTTTCTATGCGATTCTCAGGTACATTAACCTTACATACGAATATAATGAACGAGACTTTTTTATGAATCAAAAACCAGTGATTTCTGAAACGAAACACGTAAATAAAACCTGATTTCATCAGTTAATATAATTTTCGATAAATTTTTGATAATACAGAAAATATTCTAAATCGACATTTCGTATCGAAACTTCATTCCAACCGAGCGACATAACAAGATCGGTCTATTGGACTCTGCATTTAGAAAAACTGAAAAGATTTTCCAACAAAAATTTTAAATGAATTATTTATAAGTTTATAACATAAAAAATAAAAATATTTAACAATAAAAATACAATTTTTTTCCATAAAAAAAAAAACTCTTATAAATCCCAGCACTCCTCAACCAGCCCAGATGCACCCCGAAACCCCACCGGTCAAAACTACACAACATCCAACAAAAACAATAAACATGTCAAACACGAGTTCACAACAATAAAAACACAGACCACAACACCATCAAGCACGGCCATAAAATAAAAGCGACGCATGTAACGGAGGTGCGCGGTAGCCATGGCGACGTTCGACGTCACGTCTGAGTCGGCGGCCCATTAAGCCAACCTGAAACTAATTTAAATTAAATCCTAGTGAATTACCAGCCCCTGCGCGACACCACCACCCCCTCGAAGGCCCGGACTCATCCCCGGTGGGTTGGCCACCCCTTGGCCGCCCCAGGGCCGAACCGTGCCCAATTTTATCGCCCGGTTTTGAAATGGGTGTTTGCTTCGTTTTGTTTGTTTAATCGGGTGTTTGTGTGTGTGTTTTTTGGTGTTTTAAATGGTTTGGTTTGAAAATTTTGATTGATTTAATGTGTGTTTTCGATTTTGTTTTGAGAACGTGATGTGTCAATTATGTTATGTTTTGTTTTTCAATATTTATTAGATGCATTTATATTTTTGAGTTCTGTTTACATCAACAGATCTGTATACAATAAATTTACTAGCAATATTTGAAAAGTTTTATTGATTCAATCGATCTTTTTGATTTAATTTTAAGAATAAGTGTGAAATATACAACGCTATACAGCGTTTTTTTAAATATTTATTAAGTAACTTTGGACAAATTTTCGAACATTAAATGTATTTGTTTGATTCATCTTGTTATTTTAATTTGATTCTAAAAATCAACATTGTATGCCACATATAAAACGTTAACTGCAAATCGAGACTTTTCCAATATTCATGAGAAGTTCTCTTGATAAATTTGAATACTAAAAAACCATGCCTTGCCAAATTTCGATATTATGCAACTAAATATAGAATATTTTTATATATTTTTTATAATTAAAAGAATAATAATCTAAAATTTTCATACAAATAATTTTAATCATGATAGACAGTATCAAATTCATAAACAAGATTCAAAATGATTACACAATCAAAAAATTCAAACCCAGAACAAACACCAAACCAAAATTACACCAAAACAAATAACGACAAAACCCACGCACGAATTTATATATTTTACATAATAATTCGGCCTCGGCGATAATAGGAAAATAAGAATCCCCCTCTTTCGCCCGTAAACTTTGTCGGTTTGTCCTGGAGCATTAATTTTAACCCATTTTGAAGTTGCCAAGTAATTCCTTTACACGCTCCCGCCTTCATTATCGCCCACCCTTCAGACACCCGACACCCTCTTTTGGGCCACCCTGTCGTCCACGAGGGCCGTTCCATCCGGCAGTACCATCATTAGGGACCTGTCGCGATCTTCAAACGATACGCCTAGATTTCCGCGTTTAACATAACCACCCTGGTCTGTGTTAAGCGCAAAACGTTTTGTTGAATCAACATTTTAACGGCGTTTCCCTCTTGTGTAGGGGGATCGAGTTTCGGGGTGTTTTGTGTATATGTGTTCGTTTTTTTTCTGATGGAATTAGATTCGGATGAAATCGTTGTCTATTTTTAGGAATCGTTAATTTATTTTTTTATAGATAGAAAATTTTTGAATGGAAGTAGTTCTCAATTTACGACGGTTCACACTTACGATAAGAAAATAATTATATTTATATATTTTATAATTAATTATTTTTCATAAATTACTTACTAAAAGTCAAGAGTCAAGAGTTATCGTCATCTATGGTCAATGCATTTCGGAAAAATATGGACTCATTCGAATTATTGTATAATATTAACCTATTATCTGCCAGATTTTTGTTTTCATTATTTTTGGGATATGAGCTCTTACTTACTGAAAAATATACTTGCTAAAATATTTTTATATCATTATTATATGTTATTTTCATTCTTAATATTGCTATTAAGTCAAAATTTACGTCAAAATTTTCACTTCATCGCTTATTACTTCTAATTATCAAAACAAACATAGATTATTTTTTTATTATAATTATACTTACGAGTTTTTTAAACATAAATAAGTTATCGTTTGTAAAATTTTACCAAATACGACCAATTTTAAAGCAAAAAAGACATTGTTTCCAATTAGAAACCATGGCAGGACATGGGTTAAAAATGAAAATTTTGATATAAATAAAAATTATTGATTTTTTATATGGATTCGATTTATGACCGAGATTCAGGAACGTATCTCCATTATTATTTGAAAACTACCTGTAATTTGTGTAACAACGTTGATTTTTTTAATGAATAGAAAAAAATTATATTATATTAAATTTTAAAGTTTTTTTACTCAATTTTGAATTCAAAAAGATTTCCGAATTCAAAATTGAGTAAAAAAACTTAATAACTTAAACTTACCTTAAATGATTCATATTATAAAAAAATAGAACTCATTCCAACACTTCAACTAACAAACACCTTTACCCAAATCAAACAGCATTTCCAATACAACATTCAATCCGCAACAACCTCGAAGCACCACAACTTTTTCCACACATCCCACAAAAAACCGCCATAATGGAAAAAGACGCGAAACGCCCAAAGGCTTCGTTTTTAGTTTTTCGTGTTTCGAAGCACGCGTTCGTCTAATTGACCCGTTTGCATAAATATAGTTACAAAGTTGCGACGCTTTCGATGCGCTTAAAACTCGGGCCGTACAATAATATGGAATGTGATGTTTTCTTCTAAGCGATGATGGCGGCCGTTAGACGCACTTCACGAACGTATTATTATACCCGCAAAGTGCTTATACATTGCATGTACACTGTACACGGTTGACGATAATGCGAGCAAAGCCTATGCAAAGGAGAGGGCATCGTTAAGGCAGTGGCGTTCGCGTTTCGGGAATATTTTCGGGATGGTGATTAATTTGGGTTTGGATGTGTCAATTGTTGGTGTTCGGGATTAATCGGGTAATTGGTTTGGGTTGGTCTTGTGTGGTGTGCTTTTAGTGTAATTGCTTCATTGCGCTGTTGATTAATATTCATTGCGTAATTGGGTGTTTAATGCACTGTGGGTTCAATAGGAATATCATAATCATCGTGGTAATATTAATATGGAATTTATAAAACTTTTTTTATGCAATCGAATATTACAACTATAAGTTGAATAATCTGAAAAAGATTTTTTTTGCTGATGTCACACAATAAAGTTATCGATTTATCTATTCTAAATTAAATTTAACTAAATTTATAGTACCTAATCAACTTTGGTATACGGAATATTAGAAATAGAATTAAAAATATTATATTTTCAAAAAGTGTATGGCTTAGAATTTTTAAATATACTGATTCCTACAGGTCATTGTAGTTGAACAATATTTAGTACACAAAAATACGTTTTGTTAATAAAAAAATACGTAACATAATAAAAAAATTAAGTATTCAAACTCATCAATATTTATATTTCTTTTATCATACATGACTAATAAAAAGTACTACAACTTCCAATAAAACATCAAAAAGACCATATCCTGTAACAAACACAATATAGACATCATTCAATAACGATTACACACTCAAACCAAACAACCAACAAATAATTCGATACATTTTCACGAATTCTACACAACCACTGCCTTGCTTATTTTAATATTTAAATAGGGGGCGGTCGCGAAACGAGCCCTCCACCCCCCCGACCTCACCCCTCGCCCCTCCCCCACGGCATAAGTAGCCGTTGAGAGTGCTCAAGTCGGCGCCGAAACATCATTAGCCCCGAAAACCACCCCAGTGCTACCGAACCACCCCCAAAACCCCCCCGACCCACCCCCCCTCGCCTTCGGTCGGCCGAGGCCTAAGGCCGCCGCCTATTTGTATTCATGAATCTCAAAAGCCGGGACGGTATCGTCGCCGTCGTCGTCTCAAGTTGTTAACTTTTAGTTTAATCACTGCTCTCGGTTACCGAGCGATTAGGGGAAGCTGGGCTCTGTGCTACCTTTGCTTGTGCTTGAGGTTGAGGGTTTGAGGCTGGTCGAGGTCCGAAGGTGTGAAGGTGGTGGTTAGTTGATTTTTTTTGGGTTGTGCGTGTCTAGGTAAGTTTTTGTGTCGGGAAATTATTTGTTTTTGAGTTTTAAATGGAAATTTTTTAAAGGTATAGTATTGTAAATTAATTGTATATTTTCGATGTTTTATAGAATTAGGATTGTTGGAGATGTTGGTGTTGAGATGGATATATTTATAAAGAAATTGAATGAGTTTGATGAGAAAATTTTGATAAAAAATTTATGGACATTTTTACAACTAACTAGTATTGTATTTTCATCTTCACGAAGTTTAAATTTAATACTTTTCAATTTTTTTCTTGTATTGATTCGTCAAAGATAACGTTTTTTCGTATTCTCTTTTTGTTAATTTATAAAATTTATTACAAAAATATCAAAAACAAGTTTATTAAAATTTCTAATAATCTGATACCAAAAGTGCACACATCAAAAATTATTCTACAAATCAGATAAAAAAATTTCCATTTTTTTTAAATTTAATATATTATTAAACTGATTTCATTTATAACAAACCTGCATCAATTAAAAACTTTATAATCAACATCAAATACCACAAAAGTGTAGATCCTAAACAAACACCCTTCACTAAACGAACACCCCAAAAGTCACATCGAAAATTTGCCAAAAGCCGCGAAGGCAGATTTGCGAGCGCTCCTAAGCCGGCAATAAAACGCAGTACATGCACATTTCGATGAATTTAATATCAACGCGAGTCGTCGCTTTCGGGCCGAAATCATTTTGCTCGGGGATTATGGCCGCAATATGTGCCCGCTTCGTGGCTTCGTGCCGATGATGGAATTTCAAATCCCCAACGTGTCGTGTGTTTTTATTTAGTTCATCATCCACCCTTGTGTCGTCCCCTCATATAGAAAAACGTGACGTCAACAAGTGTTGTGTAATCTCGTTTCGATTGTAATGAATGTGTTCGATTTTATATATATTTTTAATAATAATCTTTCGCGTTTTTTCGTTCGATCAAAGATGGATTATCGGTTTGCTGTAATAACGTTGTAAAGCTCAAACAAAATCCAACAATCAGGTTTGGTCAGAAAATCAGATTGGGGTAGTTGAAGCTTCGTCCGCCTACCACTTTTGGTCAACCCTCGCCCTACGAGAGGACTCTCACTTTATTCCGCGGAATCAAATCGTTCATATTATATTTACGATGGGATTAAAGGTGCCACTTTCGCACCCTCGAATCCGATTTTGACTGGCAATCTCGTTCGAGTTTCGCTACCCTAATCTCGGGGATTTTCGGGATTTTTTTATACACGCGTTAGTTTTATTGCCACTCTTTTTCGCGGTGCGTTTATTTATTTGCGTAAAGTTTCGTTTAGGAAAAAACGCTGGGGTGATTCGATTCGAAACTGTTGGTTTTTTCAAATCAGTTTATGGACCGCAACTATTGCGGGATTTACATGGTTAATTAGTTACGCGAATACAAAAGGGTCAGACTTGTTCTTCAACGTTGTTGAAATTAAAATACTATCTGTCCGCTTGCATATGAAATTTTTCGATTTCAATTCGAGATTACTTTGTTTGTTTTAATGTGCGTCCTTATGTTTGATACGACCGCACGACGATTGCGGACTGCGGATTGTTAGGGGAAACTTTTCGACATGTGTCCAATGGATCCCGAAGGATCGCCGGATTCATTATGACTAGATGATCATTGATAAATGACGCCAGTATGTTGCTGCTTCTGATTCATTTATTCTCCGTGCGAGATAATGCGCTTTTGCAGGGGGACGTGTTGGCAATTAAAAGGCCGAAAACGAATCGTTTTCTATTCATTTATTCATTGAAATTTGTCGCTGATTTCGAATGTTGATCTTTTACCATCATCGTATATACCTTTTACCATCATCATTGTTGTTTAACACAAGACAATTGCTTTATGATGACATCAAAACTTCAAATATCGCATACTATGTATTGATAAGGAAAGGTAACTAACTCTCATAAAATTTTATTACAAAAAGTCATCATTTCAAAATATTACACAATTATTAATTTTTCTATCAATCACATTACTTTTATTTCGGATACGAGATAAATAAATATATAATTATCACTTAAAATCAATTATTGACGAAAATTGTTATATTTGAAAAAAATAAATTATCAACAGAGATCTTATATAAAAAAAATATAAATTTTCGAAAATTCTTCAATTTCAAAATCCTTACATATTCATTTCGAATTGTAAACAATCAAATGAAATTTTCCACAGTTCAAATTTCCCGACCGGTCACCCGATAAATAATGGCGCGAGCCTCGACCAATACGAGCCTTTCTTTCATCCCCACCACCGCCCATCTGCACCCCCCACCTGACCCCCTAAACCCCCCGTCTCACCCCCGCGCCCACGGTCCTCGGGCGTCGCTAAATAAATTACAATTTATTTCATTTTTGTGGACGTATTT
This sequence comes from Hydropsyche tenuis, assembly GCA_009617725.1. NCBI lineage: Eukaryota > Metazoa > Arthropoda > Insecta > Trichoptera > Hydropsychidae > Hydropsyche > Hydropsyche tenuis. The sequence continues at coordinate 264,574 of VTON01000007.1, forward strand.
TACTTCGGACGCGAAATAAAGGATTTTCAGATAACGCGGCGAGCTTTACGACGCCGACGACGCAAATAAATATTTATTGTTTCGCGGGCTGAAAAAAAAATATTGCGCCAGGCTGTGGCTTATTTGTGTGTTGAATTTAAAATGTGCCCTTTTTTGACATGTGTGATTTCAGAGATTTTCATCTCTGTATTCTGGTTTCGATTGTTTCGCGCCATCTGATAATTGTCGCATATGTCGCTTTCATGAATGTTTGCACACAGATGATTATCGGGTGATGAAGTCTCTATTTTGATGTATTCTGAATTTTTGATTATCAATTTTCATCTTGGAAATTTGATATAATGAAAAAGATCATTATTCATCATCAGGACAATGGAAGTTTTAATATTTTATTTTTTTATCAAGGGTAAACTATAATAATTTTTGAAAAGTTGAATACTGAACCTTTTGTTAAAATGATCTCATCATCAGATTAATCGAAACTGATTAATTTGAAAATACTTAGTAATATGATATTACAGCTTCAATCGAATGAAATAAAATTAAACATCGTTCATATAATATTTCAAATTAATCAAAACAATGTTCAACAACAACATATTTTATTTTCAAAATATAAATAAATAAAATATGCATTAAAAATACCAAATAAATCATAGCAATCGCGCACCTAGAATTTACACCCTAGAAACACGTGTAAGAGCACAAGCGGGCGCACTTGTACGCCAAACATCGTTTATATTTTATTCACATAAAACATATAGAAAAATACAATATAGAGGGCTACACACTCACTTATTCTCACTTATATCACACCTCGGGACGTGTTGGTTACACGCTGTTTCCGCCTAATAAAAATTGAGTTTTATAAAGAAATATCGCCCGCCCGGGAATAAATACGTATACATAAACGGGAGAGCCGCAGACTCTCTCCTATACTTTATGTCGGTGTGTATTTTTGTGCGAGGATACGTATTGTGCTACCTTCGTCCTTACAAAAAAAGGCTGCATCCGCAAAAGCGGCAAAAAATTCGAAAAAACCCTCCCAACGTGTGTATGTGCGGGCGCGTTTTTTATCGAAAATATTGTTTGTTGGTGGTTTTCGCCGCAGGCTAAGCGGAAACTGTTTCCTTTTTGCGGATATGTAAATATGGTAAAATGTATGTTATAGTTGTGAATTATTTATTTGAGTCGAATTATGTTGTTTTTTGAGCGAATTCGTAGAATAATTGAAGCGAAATTGATTTGCATTTTTAATGATATTTTGTGTTTGAAAAAATGTTTTATAATATGTTTTAAAATTGTGGGACAAGATTTTTTTAATATCATTTTTCTTTTGATAAAAGAAAGTCACTTTTAATCAATTGAATTTTAAAATCATCTCTTATCAAATATATATCATTACTACACGTTATTTAACTTCAGCAATTATACTAAACATATTTTGAAATTATACATCAAATCAAAAACAACGTTTTGATATGAAAATTCATTACACAACACAAAAAACACCAAACATTCAAAACAAATCACTTGAATCACACACAAAACTTTCTAAAGGCAATACAACACACCTTCATCACACCCCAATTTCCACCAAAATTTTCCACCCCTCCTCTCAATTTTCCTTCCCCCCAACCGAAACCCCATGCCCCCCTCCAGTAGAGCGTCGGCGACATAAGTTGACGGAAAAATCCCATAGCTCAGCGCTAAACATTCATTACGTATTCGCGGCGCGCACAGACGATGGTTTTCACGGCGCTCTTGTCTCCATAAAGAGAAGGGATCCGGAAAAAAGGGAAAAAGAAAAGCCCACCATGGGCGGGAAACCGCCCGTTAACGTTTTGCGAGGAGCCCCGATTCCGCTCCGCCGGAGATCAGATACGAAAATGTTTAACCTTTCGAAACTTATTAATTTTCGACTGCAGATTTTTTTTATTTATAAAATTTTTTAAGTATATATTTCGGTTTTTTTTATAGTAAAATAGTTTTGAATCTATATGATTTTTTTAATTAAAAAAAATAAGGTTTTAGAATGACTTTTAATATGCTTTTGGATTGGCGATGATAGTAGTATTATATAAATCATTGTTTTTTTTATAAAAAAATGTCTATATATCTTATTAACCTTTCCTGTAATTTTTATATGAATAAAACCTTTTAATAATCAAAATTTTAAACAAATGCATATGAATAAAATCAGTAAAATGCAAATATCGATCATCTTCAAAATAAAAAATTAAAAATCGCAAATACAAAGACCGACTCCACATGCGATAATTAAAATATCTATATCACTTTTTAACCTTTTCCGTATTTATTTTATATGAATAAAACCTTTTAAAAATCAACATTCTAAACAAACGCATATGAATCAAATTAATAAAATGCAAATATCGATCATCCACAAAACAAAAATTCAACAAAATCGCAAATACAAAGACCGTCTCCATAAGCGATAATTAAAATATCATTTTGACACATTATTACAAACGGACGCATCACTTCAAACACTGACAGTCTTTGATAAACTCCAATATCCTGTTATTTAATTGACGGATGTTTACAACCCAACAAGGACACGAAAACAAACTTCAAAAGCGAAATCGCACTATAACGATTCGTAAATTTTTCATATTTCGGCACGGCGGCCATATGCAACATGGCGGACATGCATCGCGCAAAATGGCGGAAGTACACGAAAATGATTCGCGCGTATAAATCAGAGACGTTCCCGCCAAATGCGAAATGGAAAAATGATTTACGGCCGGTTTGCGAAAACCGCACGGGCACATTTTACGACTCAATCTCGGCTGTCAGTCATCGTCGGGATGACGTGCATTATCATATTATTATTGTGTTATTATATTATTGTGTTTTATTGTATTGTTGTGTTCGCAATTTTCGCATTTATGCGCTCATTGTGCACGATGAGCGGCCGACTCGAACGTGGCTTTATTATCTTTAATACTGATGCTTTCGATGATATATGATTTTTTAAATGTTGTATTTGATTGATATTGTGATAAAAATGAGATACTTTGTCAAGGATTGTTAAATTCAATGGGTTTTCTTTTCTAAATGGTCGGTGATTGCGTTCATCCTTCAATTTAAGCGGTTGAGATAATTTTTTTTATTATATGATTGCTTTTTAGTATTAATTCTTATAAAAAATTGATATTTGGACAATATTTATTAAATATATACTTAAATTATCACAATTATAATCGAGAAACTGTAAAAAAATAGATATAAAATATATTGTTAGATCAATGCGAAATTTTTATCGTACTTTTTTTATTGAAAATAGTATTTTGAAACTAAACCGATGTGATGAAGATACCGCACTTTTGTTATCGGTTGACTCCAATCTTCAATAGTGTCTTTCTGATATTTGGACGTAGATCAACATTTTTTGGATAGCAAATGTCATTAGTATGTTCATCAGTTAATGAAAAATTCTCAGATCTGAATTTTGAAAGACACAACTAAATGATTCTAACGTTAGCTGCATCTCTACTTTACACATTACAAGTGTTTTTAATTTCCGCGATCGTGTTATTATTTTTACAAAATTTGTAGAGTAAAAAATCCAATCAATTCACATTATTATTAGACATTTCAAAAATTTCTAAAGTTCATTTATTGTTCACTGGCTAGACCAAAACTCAACAGTTACTGAAAAGGAAGTATCCTCCATGTAATAGAATAGTTTGAATATAGATGTAACAAAAATATGAACAAAAATATTTGAACATCGAAAAAATACGATGAAACTTATGCATCGACCTAATAAATGAGTCATAGAAAATTAAAAAAATACGATAAAGAATTACAAATCTCTTCATATATTAACAAATTAAAAATGATTACATATTGAAAAAATCATATTTCAAAAACAGTTGTGAACATAAAACACATTCGTTTTCAATAACATTATCCGAAATCACATTTGCCAAACTTTCAAACAATCGAGCCCCTAATAAGCCCACGAAAAAACCTCGCCGGTGATTAAGTTCAATCGAAACATCGAAACGACACAGGCAAGCTTTCAAATCAAACTCGAAAGAGCTTTTTCCGAAAAACGGAAATGAGACACACACGTGTCGATTCGCACACAATGTGTGCTCGTCGTAAACAAAAGCGTTCACGATATCGAATAAAAGTTTTTCGTTTCGGGTGACGGTGCGCTGACGTGTGCCCATTTCGGCTATTGGCTTATACGACTTTGCGTAATCGAAAATCTGGTTTTTGTGTGTTGTGTATAGTATAAAGTGTACTAGATGTTGGAAAATAAGAGGATTGTACTTGCCGCGAATTCGCTCTTCGACAAATATGCGATGGATACTGAAGATCGTTCGCTTCTTCGCTGTTATTTATCTGAATCGCTAAAGGTTTATTAATGTCAAGTTTAATAGTTTTCATTGATAACTAAAATCAAATAAATAACCATAAAAGCTGTTTATTTTTAAATGATTTCACAAGAATCACATTTTCTTTATAGATATTAAAGAAAAAATAAGGTGCATATAAAAAAACTTTTGAATTAAATTCCTGAGGCTTGTAAATGTGATTGTAGAACTAATTTAAAATATGTGATTAAGCCAGTTTAAAAATATGGTTTTGAAGGGTGTATTGTGTATTTGTCAGATGGTTTGATCAGGATAAAGTCCGGGAATTTTCGTGTCAGTATTGTATTTTGAATTGACGAGTTAATGAGGCGATGGGAAGTGGGGTCATTTTGCGGTTTCGGGTCGGTTTGTTGTCTGATTGGATTATTGAATACGTTTTATATTAATTTCGAATATTTTTTAATAAATTACATACATTTTTCTTAATCCACATAAAAAAATTCATTTAAAACCACACAAAAAAACGCCCTTTTTACAACACGATAAAATATTCATACATTTTCATTATTGCACATTCGACGGGACGCGCGTAATATATCCTCTACATGTTTAATTTTATCACTTTCCCATCGCCGATTTTATTATATATATTTATCCGATACGCTTTTCCCTTTTCGCCCTTTCGCGTATATCGTCGACATTCGAGGGAAAATACAGCTCAGCATCGGTTCGGATCTTTTTTATTGGGCGGCGGAAACGCGTTTATATTGTACAGTTGGCAGCCTCGGCTGTTTTGATTTGATTTGATTCGATTCACAGCGCTCTCAATTTATACGGGATTACATTATGTACACACCGACGACGCGGCCTTTCGACATGTACGGGAGTATACCCCGCCCAATAGAAATCGCTTCGAAAAAATTTAAATAATATTTTGAACCATCTTTATGCTTCATATAAACAATATCTACAAATTTAATCAAGATATTTACTCGATTTGATTATAATCAATTAATTTTATAAACCATACATTCATACATACCTTAACATTGATATTAATTAATTTGTTAAGAAAAATTGTTGTAAATTTAATATATATGAATTTATTATTTAAAATATATCACTCATAATTGGTGTGTATTTTTTTTATAAAAAAAGTTAATTATGCATAGACCAAATGATAACTTCATCAAGTCTTATTCGATTTAGACGCGTGACTATCTCCAGTAAAACATTATGTTTCCGAAACGGGTTTAAAACGTATTTATGCTTGTAATAAATCCACTAATTTACTGCGTGTAGTTAAAATCTTTTTTTTTGTTCTGAACGAATCGTTGAAATAATTAATGCTTTCAACAAGAAGTAATTTGTTTCTGCGCCCTCTAATATATGTCCGTCACAATAAATTGAATGAATCGCAGTTGTCGTATAATTTTGTTTCACTCCACAACGATAATATATTATTGCTATTATTTACTCGGATGGTATATTTTAATGTAAGGTCAGTAAAAAATTATATCCTGTCAATGGTTTCTATTTATGAACTATTGATAAAAACGTGAATTAACTGCCACATGTTATATGCAGTTGAACGTCCTAAGGAAAACTGATTGAATAATGTTTATATTTAACAATTGAAAATAACATCTAACCTTATTTATACATTTGAAAAATCGCAGATTTATGTAAATTTTTTCTTCAAAAAAAAAAAAAATCATCATTTTTGAATCGATTGCATTTTATATGGGATTCGTAAAGGATGTATCGTGCGATAAATCGCCGAAACGTTTTAATTTCGGAAATACCATTTTCATAAATCACCCGTTAATAAAATTAGCAAGTGTGGTTTTTTGGCGTTGCCAAATTTGATTTACGCAACGCGGCAATAAATAATATGAATTAGCCACGCTAATAAAACTCGTATTTATTTATCTTAAGAGTCGTGTGCTGGGACAAATATAATAATATATAAATTTCGAAAAAAACACGGAACACCAAAACGTATTAAGAAAATTAACTGCGGACATACAATGGCCGTATCTCGAGAACGTTGACAGAATTATGCACGTAACAAATTGAGATATTCATATTCGCCGTATACAAATCATATTCGCGGACTTTTATTTCATTTTCGAGTGCAAACAATGGTATAGTTTTTTTTTTGCATTTTTCGAATGCGGAATTTATTCGATTTCTCGCGTTACTTTGTGGGTACAGTGTACCCGTTTGTTGGTGCAGAAAGAGAGGCAAAGTTACATCTGTATGTGAACGTAATAAAGTCGAGATGAAGTCGGAAAAAAATTGACAAAAAGGAAAAGCGGGAAATTGGCAAAGGTATTACCGGATTTGCGGAAATTGTAAATAGGCCCGACGACATTTTACGATTCGACGCGAAAAAAAATTGGACCTTAATAAAATTAATAAACAAAAATTAAATTACAGATAACTTTTCGTATTCTTTATTTTTTATCAATACAATTCCACATACATTTTTCAATACATTTCATAACCGATAATATGATTTAACAATTTTTTTAATATTAATTACAACTAATTTACAACACAAAAAAACCCTCGAGCTAACAAACAAATTTAATATACGCAAAAAAAAAAATTGTTCACTACTAGATTAATGTCGATCTTTTGTTCTCATTGTTAAATACGAACACGAAAACACGAAAAAAATTCCATAATACGCCCACCATTGAAAAATTCAATATCAAAACAATATTATAATAACAGTGACACAATGCATTTAACATATTGTTGCATATTGAATCGCGATTCATTTCCCACGGTCGCAGTTGTAAAATTTATGCGCTGCATACAATAATAAAATAGTGCGCGTATTACATACGAAAAGCCGGCAATTATTCCCGTTACACACAATAAAGATTCTATCGATAATAAACCCTGAGGGGTGGTTTCATTTATATGAAGTTTTTATGCGATTGCATTAAATCTGCCGGATTAAATGCGATAAAGTGTCGCATATTTGTACGTCCATACAATGTATCTTCACCGCGGACGGAACGATTTATCGAAATTGCATATAAATGATATGTAACTTCCATATGAAATGTGATAATATATTTTAATTTATTTGATATTTAAAATATAATAAAATACATATTATTTTGATTATTCCTAATTTTTTATATAAATTTGTAAAATAAATTGAATGATCATTATCTTGATCATTCTATGAACTTTTTTAATTAAAAAATTAATCATTTTACTTATTATTTTCACTAAAATTAGATCCAAAACTTAAATTTCGTTAAACAAGAACTTCCCGCGAATATTTCGCTAATGTAACCTTATCTAGACACGCGTCGAATTTGCATCACGTCCCAAAGCATCGTTGATCCTTGTGCGATTAGTTCGACGTACATTTATTTATTTCGACTATTTTGTGGCTTTCGACGATCCTGGGGAGTATTCCCGCGGGAGTCTCCCAATATGCACCATCGCATTATCCGTAAAGGATTATGGAGCAAAGATACACCGCTTTAGTTGCGGCTGGATTAAAAAGCGGATCCTTTGATGGATCTTGTGTCGTACGCGTGTGTGGTTTTATGTTTGTATCAAATATAATATGGGGTTATTATATAGTTTTTTTTTATATATTGATTCATTGTCATCATCGTATCACTTTCCAATATCATCGGAAGTTGGTGCATTAAGGATGTCAACTTTCAAGGAACTGAACACTTCAAATGGCACTCATTCACGTTCATCTATTGAATCAAGTATTACTCAACTAAAAAAATACAATAAATAAACTAATAAAAACCACCATAACAATTTCGATCTATTTTCACTGTAATCAACCCCTAATTTTTTAATAATGCCAATAAATTATATGCGAATCTTTGCACAAGATCATATGGAAGAGATTTGAGCAGGGCACGAGGGGCTCACAATTTCACACTTTATTGATAATGGTATCAAATTTTATTTAGCGACACGTGTCGGCCACGTGTGTTTTCGTCCAGCCCCACTTTCACATTATAATGCTCATGCTAATACAAAGTTTAAGGGGAAAATCCCCTAGCTTTTTGACACACGAGAGCCACTTGCCGGTCTTTCCGATGCCATTATTCCGTTGTTTCGGGTGCCTGATACACAAATGAGACGCACAGAATCGAAAATCTCTTTCAAATATATAAAAATATATATTATAAATACACATGAGTATAATAAGTTTTAAGATACGTATTAAAATAAAATTAAAATATTTAAAAATGTCAAAATACCTCAAAAGCTTATTTCATTTTTTTTTTATGAGAGTGAATCGACTAATAGAAACAAATAATATGTTCGAAATATATGAATCGCAGTTAATGATGGTAATTGTGAGTTTTGATTCTGCCCCCTCAAATGGCTCCCGACAAACCCTAATTCGCAAATAAGCTCTTGTTTGGGGTGCGAAAGCAAAGCGCCGACTATTTATTCGCGTCGCCTTAAAATCCCATTCTCTCTTTTGGATTTGTGTATGGGGTAGATGATTGCAATTTGATAAACACCCATAAATATGCCCCTGCCAATAGACGGGTACTATCCAATATTAAATACGTTGTTGGTACTTTTCGATGTCCTTTTATTGACTGTTTTGGTTTACAATACCTTTCACAATTTTTTTTAATATGAATACATAATTAAATATAATAAAAAAATTCAATTGATTCAACAACAAACGGCATCATATCGAAATTCAATTCCGGGAATAACTCCGTCGTGAACGAATCGTACGGAATTGCTACATTCAAAAGGCGCAAATAGATTTTCTGAGTCATTCCATTACGGAAATCGGTCGACATTAAAAAAAAAACTAGATTTTTTCCACATTCAATATTGTTATTAAAAACGCCAGAGTCACCGGACCATTGAAAAGCGCGAATCGAAAAATCCCGCGGCTTTCCAGAAAAAGCCCTTCGTGGTCCGACCGATTCGAATCGCTCGGCGGGAAACGAGACCCGAGACCGAGAAGTGACCTCAAATCGAAAACGAATTTAAAAATTCCCGCCGCGTAATTAATACGAACGCTTTGTTGGCCGGAATCGACTACCCTTCAACGCCCGCGCAACCCCTCTAACACTTTTTGTTATAGATTCAACAATGCAGGGTTGTTATTAAGTCCTTTTGTGGTTTTGAATTATCACGACTTCTGTTGTTAACATGATTGAATAAATTTGTTATAATAATATTTATTTATTTTATTGATTAGGATTACATTCAAAAATTTTCGATTTGGTCTATTGAATGGATTCATACATTTTATAAAAATTAATAATAGTTTGGAATTTCATGTTATAGAAACCCTATGTTTCGTTACAACTTTCGAATTTTTATTTGAATTAAAATTGTATCCGAATTTAATGGAAAGCGTATTTTTTGACGCATTCGTGATTTATGATCGTCGGCAGGGTGACTTTTCGTTTATTTACTTTTCACCCCCTTCGTGACGTGAAAAACAAGCGTTCATATGAAAAGTTTTTATGATGAAAAACGGCGTTCGACAATTTTTCAGGATGAATATCGATGTATGCGTGTGAATATCATAGAAAAAAATTCGTATATCGAAAAATAAATGGATTCGTTTCGTGTGCCATAGTTTAAGGGTCGATCCTTTTTGGTATTTTATTTGAAAATTTTTCATATCCATATCAAACGGGACTCTATTTTTTTAAATTATATATCGGACACAGAAATCATAACCTTCACACGAAATATGTATAATAACTGATATTAAATTAATACAAATTTACTAAATTAATACAAAAATCGCTAAAATGGTTGTCAATTTTTCAACAAACCATTTCATTGCTATTTCAACGAGTTTCTAAACGGTGACGATTAACGAAATTTTCAATTCGTTTTTATTGTCGTCGAATCGATTAAAATTCCGACGCGGCATTGCGGGTGGCGAATTAGACAAAATTTAATTTCTTCACCTTTGTAGATTGAAAAAAAGCGCGCGTTTCATTCCATTTGAATGTGTTTTATGTAGTTTTTTATTCGTACTATGTCGGAAATCGGCTTAGTTCAAAAAGCAACGGCCTCCCTGCTGCGCAATACTCGGCCGCTGAAGGGTTTAACGAAAAAACTTCGAACAGTGACGAATCGAATTATTTTTGAAACTGTTATATATTTCGAAAATTCAAAATAATATTTTGACTTTTTTGAACTTATTAATTCCCATTGATAATTGAAATTAAAATACACATTGATCGGTCAGTAGATGATATTACACTTACGATTAGGGATGGTTTCAATCTTCAGTCATTTGAAAAATATTTTGAAAATGTATCTAATCTTACAATGAATATTGCATATAATGACAATTATTTCAAATTGAATTGACTATTACTACCCCAATCCGTCCCTGTTTGTCGACCATTTTCAAAAATGGCGGCCTAATTGCTTTGACAAATTAGTCGCGTTTGACCGTGACGCGTAAACGCGATCGATTCACTTATGTGATAAATTAAATTTTAAAAATCGGCGCGATTGTATCGCAAGAACGTAACGCGGTAGCCATTGTAGTCAATTCGCTAACGTAGATAAAATTTGACGCAAAAAATATCATCGAATCGAATTTCACACTTTTGAGTCGCAAATAAATTTTCAGCGAGCGCATTAACGTTTATTTTTACACTTTTCGTACATGGCAAATTAACAAAACTATCCAAAAGAACATCAATTAAGATCCGACCGAAGATCCAAGATATAAACATAAAAAAGCTATCAATTCCGATCGGCCCCAATCTTATCTATGTGGGTTTAACATTTCACATATCACCTCATGTTAGGTGTCGGTATGTCCGACAATTACCACAAAGGGCCCAATATCGATCTCGTTAGGGCCCGGGGGCCCAGCATGGGGTACGGCCAGGTGTGCCCCAGTCGGGGTCCCACTGAAAAGTCCCGAAGAATCAAAGGGCCAATACGAAATATAAATTACAGACTCCGGAGGAGACTTCGACGCGTCGTACAAACCCATCTGCGGGTGTACAGTTGCACCTTAATTCGTTTAAAATCGATTTAAAATTATTTTTTTTATATAATTAATGCATAAAATAATATAATAGTTAATATAATTTCATCAGATCAGAATTGCATTATACAAATTATTGAAATAATCAGTTTGATATGAAAATGATGTAATGAATCGAGTGTTCTCTGTAGTATGAGCGTTCGAATGTTTTCAATATCGCGTTGAAAAAATAAATAAACGAAAAAGGCTACAGCATGTATGTAAATTAAATATTACAACGCCACAACGATTCGAATGGATGAAAAAAAAAGTGTGAAACGATACGTTCGAAGGTGCTTGTGAATAATATAGATGTCGGTTATATATCATCATCTCGTCTCGTTTATTAGTTAAAGGGGTTATTTTAATAAGCGCTATTAATCTATTTCCAATTTTTTATTGTTCGCTTTTTTGACCTTTCCGTGCTGTATAATATATGTGTGATTTATGCTCTTTCATAATATTTTGTGTAAAGTAAAGATGTTCACATTTATTTTATAAAAATATATTAAATACTCAAATCGAAATATTTTTTACAAGATAGAAGAATTTTGTGTAAAAAACATTGATTTACTTAGAACATCGATTGGACACTGTTCGAAATTAATTGGATGCACTTTTAAATGAAATACATACCGATCTAAAAATCTAAAAAAAAAACAAATTTATTCATACAAATACATTCGAAGAGCAATCAACGGATAACAATTAAATTTTCCACCTTTCTAACTTCCGAGACGTCCGAAAAAATAGATCTGGAGGATCGAGAAAATTCTATTCTCTCTTGAAATGCATTAGTTTCCATCGTAGACGACAAGGATTGATTTTCTCAACTAGACAATGAAGCTTTAGGAAAATCGTGACGGGAGCCGGTCCACCTGCCACGGTTCGGAATCGAAATCGAAACCAAATCAAATCGGATCCGAAAAATCCTCGAATTCAATCGATGATAAAGCAATCCTTATGCTATGCCAGACATCGTCGAAAAAAATCAAATCAAAATTCGTTCGCCGTCTCGGTTGCTTACACCCATTGATCATTTGACGAATAGATCGATTTATTTGTTTATTTTTATCGAAAATCTTATTTTTCATTGAAGCTGCAACCGTGTAATGAAGCGATTCCGTTTCGAAAACTTTCAATAAAACTTTGATAAAAAATTTAAATGATTTTTTAAACATTTTATACATCGTCATTGGTTGAAAATATTCATTGATTCTTCTCATTTACACATTGATTAAAATTTGAAAAAATATGATCCGAAATTAAAAAATAGCTAAATTTAAACATCATCAGACATCAATCGTCAAAAAAAACGTATTATAACACCAGACATATGAATCGACGCCGATCCAAATCGCCGGCAATAGATCTTCACGATAGATCCTCAATTCATACGTGGATTCTATTTGTACAGCGATTGTTGTCCGATAAAATAACGGCTAATTTCAAATATATACAAATTGCTTTTTTTTCCCGCCGTCGACAATGGGGCCCCGTCGCGTACGAAAACTCCAATTTGTCCGACGAGAACGATTCGAATCGCGCTCGTTATTCGAATATTTATTATTGTTCGTGTATTGTACACGTATCGAATAATATATTATGTGATGATAATGATATGGGCAAGTATTGTGTGCTTAGTCGTCCAGGAATCTGGATACCGTTGTCGCGAATTGATCGATATTTAATAGCTTCAATAAGAATTTGAAACGAAGTCGCCTCGGAAAAGTTGTGAAATGGAATACTTTTCACATGTTTTATTTGATTATTTTTTCATTTTCTTTTTTCAATGTCTATAAATCTTTTCATTTTTTTTAATAAACAGATATTAGATTACCTTTAAATTTAAAAATGACATTCAATCACTGATTTTTTAATCATTTTAATAAAAAAAATAATTTAAAAATTTAAAAAAATAAAATTATAATAACCTCATGAAAACAATCTAAAGTTGCTCAAATAGTTTCAATCGTTCAGATAAATCTTTTAAATAAACTTTATAAACAAAGTGACCATAAGTCTTATTTCGGCCGGAACAACCCCGTTTTTTTCTTGATTTATTTTTGCCTCGTAATTTTTGAAAAATTTTATGATTTATCCCGTTTTGGTCCATTCAATAATAAACAGAAGAAAAACTACATTTTTTATGTTTTAACTTCTCATAAAATTTTCGAAAATTGTATTTACAAAATTATATTTAAAATCAATTGAATATTATCTCATACTATATTCATATTATATTTTAAAAATTGTAGAATTCTAACCCTTCTATATCAAAAAATGTCATCAATGCGACAACCAAATTGAATTTGTTTAAAAACGCACTATTTTTATACAATTCATTACAAATGTAGTCCGAGATGTCAAAAAAACATTCCGTTTCAATATGGATTCAAAAATAAACCATTTTTACCTTATCTCACATAAAAAAACCATCATTATAATTAACACCGATAACTAAACAACATCCAAACGAACAACCTTATCTCTAAAAAATCAATAATTACCAAAACATCCCGAACCATCACATTCGGGAAAGCGACCTTCTTTCCACGCACAATTCCCACATCATCGCTCGAACTCCTCTTACTTGCACACACCATCAACAAGTACACGTGTAAGTACAGAGTCCCTTCGGCTTCTGGTTGATTGGGCTGTCATGGCCGTCTGCCGCGGGATAACATCTCAATTAACACCTGCGTATATTCATTACTCTCCGGCTCATGAGCCACACTCGTTTAATCATCCGATACGTTGGCCACGGTGCTTCGAAGATGGTATCGTGAGGCTGCGGTGGTTTGCTTCTATAAATATGATTGAGGTGATCTTCGGGGATGTCCCGATTTTCGATCGAGGTTCGATGTCGGTGATGGTCTTTTCTGCTTGAGTTCGATTCAATTATTTGTTTTGAAATGGTTTTTAGTTCGATGAAATGTGGGTTTGTAGAATAGTGTGATAGAAATTTTAATATTATTTTACATTGGGAAATTATCAAGAATTTTCTATTGTATTAAGTATTTTTATTACTACAATTGAGTAGGTATAATATCTGGATTCTTAAATAATTTTAGTTCTATAAAATATAATAGACTTTTTTCAAAGATTCTAAAAGATATCCTGAAAATAATTAAGTAAATTTGTAAATAAATAAACTATGAAAATATTCTCTTGAAAAATATGTTCAACTTTCGTTCTATAGTGATTTATAATGTATTTTTTCCAAATCAATTATATGAAAATTTCGTTTGAGTCTCAACAAATTGTCCGTCTTGATTCAGAAGGCAAAAACAAAAAACGGTGACGATCGAGCATAAAATACGATCCAATTTATCAGCTGGACGTTTTCGTATTACTCATGCAATACTTTCGAAAAAGCCTTTTTAATTAACATTCATATAAAATATGCGTATATTTGATACGGAAACGCTTTCAAAAATCAAAAGTACTACAATTCTATACATCTTCCGTAAAAAAAATATGCATATAGCATTTTTTTTCTATTTGAACTAGATTGTTTTATGCGTCCATATCAATAACATAACGGCGAAAATAAATATTATATTTTTTAATTTAGTTGCTAATAGCGGTATCGTATCGTTTTGACTTTGATTTAGTACCATTTATACATTTTTAATATCGCGGGTTGAAAACATTGAAATCAGATAAGACGTTTCTGCCACCACACCGTACGCGTTATAAATGCGTACACTTTACAATATATTATTTTCGTATACGAAGTGTGTGTTTTTATGTTGGTTTTGAGCCCGCGGCCAAATTTGCCCCCGTTTAGATCAGTTTGATTTATATAAGTGTTTTATTTTTGATATATTTTTCGAATCGTTCGTGCGACTGAAGCTAGATCGGTTCAGCGGTTTGAGTGAAAGTCGACAGGAAATCCTGTGGTAATTTTTCTTTTTTATCACCCGATTAAAATTAACGTTTCACATTGAAAAATTAGATGATTATTTCGAAACGAGACGTTTGAATTATTCGAAAATATATGTATTTTTTATTTATATGCTAATGTTGTTTTGCATATCCGATGTCTCGACGATTCCGTCTTGACGCGTTTTGAAAAATGTGCGAAGACTCGCCCTTAACTTATAGTCGTTTTGATATAAATTATTCGTTATAATTAGAGTCTGTAATGTTTAGATATTCGTCTATTGTTTATTAATAGTTTATTTATGTGAGTGTGCGTCATATTTTAAAAATTTATCGCTGTGTAAAACTCGCGGAGAATATTATTAACGTCAACGGCATACCGAACTCAGTATGAACTTAATACTACGAAATTTGAATAAAAATATAATAAATAATAATAAAAAACTTCTTTAATACAATATCTCAAAAACAACATTCGCCAAAATCGAGTAATTTAAAAATATAATATAATATTTCACTCCAATATGGGTCCAAAAGATATTGATTCGTGCGACCATAATTGGCGAATGTTAATTTTGAATTACTTAAATTGCTCACTCAAGGCTTTAATAAACACAATAAAATGTCAATAATTATAATTTTTTACAGCAGGTGAAACAAAAATGCATCCTCATTACGCACTTTACGATATCATATAAAAACGTCCGCTAAATTTTCGAAAGTGCGATTAAACGAAAAAGGTCGCACTTGTAAGAGCGTATAATTAAAATCCGATTATCGAATTAATGAATATTTAATAATTTTAATATTAAAAACAAAACGGCCATGTTAGAACTTCCAACGACATTTTCATAATTGACCATTGCATAAGATCATTATCCCATTTAACGTGGCTGGGTAATGCCTGTTTTTAAAGCGATTCTTTACATATTTTATGCGTAGGAGAGCCATAACGATCGGAAATTTATATGTATTTTTTTCGAAATGCAGTGCAGCAGTCAAATTAACACCGCTTCCATATAAGTGCATACGATATCGATGTAATAACATGTCCAAAAAAATGAAAATTTTAACAGGGTGTGGTGCGTGAAAAACGCCCACATTACTCCCCCGCTTTTTATTTTATCATGGTTATTAATATTTATTTGTTATTTACTAGGTGATTCATATTTCATTTTATTATATACTGGGAATACTTTCGAAAATTTTCGTCGGAAGTCGATTTTATTTTTATTTTGTATCTAATAATTTTTAAGCACAATTAACTCGACTATTCTTAATTTGATAATATAATATGATATTCTACTTAATTGATAATTATTTTTTATAGTTTTCGGTATTAAAGTATTATGTTTATTATTCATAGTCCATTTATCTATATTTTCCGTGCAGTAGTATGGAAAATTGTGATAAAAATTGTTTCATATAAGCATAATAGTATGTAATAAATACTAATTCTAGTATAATATATCTATATTATACTAGAATTAGTAGTTATTGCTATTATACTTATAAGAAATAATTTTTTAGTAATACTGAAAAATTTTGAATCTTTATTTACATTGAAGATGAATGAATGAACATTGCGAAAATTTTTTTTTAATAAGAAACTATACAAAACAGTTTTTATTAAAATAATTATTACTTATGTTTTCTTTAATTGATAAATTTAATAATTGTGTTTAGTAAGAGCTAATTTTTAATAGACAATTAGATAATTCCTCAACTTCTTCATATTATTATGAAACAAAACATCTAATAACGATAAAAAATTTTCACTAAACAACTTCCAATCACTTCCACTAAAAAATAAATAAAAAAAAACTACACACATCTAATTTTCCGACCACAACCCTCACAAACACCTCACCCTCGACCACCGGTTGGCCACCGCTGAGCCACCGGGTGTGTCGCGCATGCGCATTTTTCCACAACACAATTCCCGCATATTTATATTTATAGAGAGGCGTTGATGTGTTAATTACAATATGATGAATGTGCGCCCCGCAGTTCGAATTATTATATTATACGTATAAAATATGCGTGCGTTCGAATTTTTCCGCGGCCATATTTAAGTGTACAGGTGGGCCTGCGAGTGAGATGGGTGCAAAGTAGGCACGCAGCGGGTGCAAAGGGAGTTCACACCTTTTCTGAAATGAGGTTCTGTCGTTTTCGGTTGTGTGAGATTTACAGATGGTTTGTGGGTGTTTTGGACGTTTGTGGTTTTGGGATTGGAATTTTTTCGGTGCGGATATGATCTGTTTTGTTTTATCAGTTATGGTTCTAATTGGGTGTAAACATTTTTTCGATGCGGATATGATCTGTTTTGTTTGTCGGTTCAAATTGGGTTTAAAAATTGTTTAAAAATTGTATTTAATTGTTTAAGTTAAAGAATGAATTAAAAGCATTTTTTCATAGAATTTTCAGATGTTTTTTTTTTCAATTTATTGGTGTTGTAATAAGTGATTGTTTTGAAATAATAATATTTCGCAAATTTGAAGTATAAATGTATGGTGAAGAAAATACATATTCATTTTTTCTTGATGATTGGTTTTCATTTTATCATTCGATATTGGTTTATTTACATGGGGGATATGTTTCATAGACTACCGTGTAAAAAAATGTATGGTGACCATACAAACATTGGAGATAGGTTCCACACTATATTTGGATAGAATTTCCATCCAAATATACTTTATAAAAAATGTGTAATGTGAAAAATTTTCGCAATGTAAAATCATCAAAAAACATCGAAATTTTTTATTTAATAACTATAATCACATACATATAATTATATCGATATACTGGCCTTCACTGAATCTTAACATACAATTGTGACATAATAATACATATTTTTATTATTTTTATACCGTGTTAAAGTGAAAAATCTGTGTAAAAAAAATAATCGGTCCTTCCTTGAACCGTGTTATTTCGGAACCGTATAAAAAGAGGATTGGTTTATTATAATTTTTCAGTTGATATAGAATTTCTACCTCAACTAAAAATTCAATTTTTATATGTGATGTTTAAATAATTACAAATTAAATTGCAAAAAATAATTTAGTAGAGCTATAATGGTATTGTTTCAATTTCGTAAATTTTCATATGTTTATATTTATTATAATTGCGTAAAATTAGAATTTATGGTTTACAGAACATTTCGTTTCACCAACACGCACAAAAGAAAATCCATTTCGAACAGATTAAAGTGAAAAAGCGAACAATGCCCGTTTTCCGAACGCACAGTTTTTCTTTTGATTTTTTCCATTTCCATTTTAAATAAACACGGATTTGTTCCTTTGCCGCGGCCGAAATAAAATGATTAAAACGACGGAAAAAATTTAATTGGATCGCGACTTCAAACAACTTTTTCACCACACAACAGCGGAAACGATCGAATTTTTTCAAATACACTCTGCCATTATATTATATAACGTCATGCGTTCGTTTGCGAGATACGAACGTGACTTTGTGAATTCGCAAGCGGACATTTCGCCTTTTTTTCGATACAATTAAAGCCGATGTGCGATTTTTTCCGCGGACATACTCGACTTTTTTCCATGGCTAATTGACATTTCGACAATGGGAGCTCTGAGGTTTATTGATTATGTGAAAAAAAGCGTGATGATAATCGAATTACTTTCGAAACGCTCGGGAACATTTACATGTGTTAAAGAGGGCCCACGCGTTTTGGTGTTCGGTTAAATAATAAATTACTTGAGAAATTAGATAAGTAATATATCATTAATAAAGATGTATCGTTTATTTTATTTATTATTATATTTTTTTATGTTGTTATGGTTTTTTTTCCGGGCCGTTAACGTGGCGTTTCTATACTTTGACTGACATGGGACGCTCACAAAAAAGTGTTAATTAAAAATTGATATTTAATAAGAATGGGTCAATATTGATATGTGTAACATTTTATCTGTATTTTTTACTATTCTAAGAATTGATTCAGATTATGCATATTATAAATAGTCGTGCAGTACAGTCGTTTTTATATCGGAAAACATATAAATTATTGATGGATTTGAACATATTATATTTTCATTGTAATAATATACATATGTTATTAAATTGTTGGATGATTGGATTCTTTGTATTTCGTTCAATATTTATGCGTGTCTATAATTATTTATCAATGTATGGTTTTATTTATAATGTTGTTATTATTATTATTATTATTATTATTTTTTTATTTTTTTATTATTAAGATCCATAAATAGTTTATAAAAAGTAATTATTCAGAATTGAAAGCTCGCATTTGCAAAATATCCATATATTTTCCTTAATATACACACATACAAAATAATACATAGCGCATATACTCCAATATTTTCCGAAACGTAATTTACTACATTTTTATTCGATAACGTAACGAAAATAACGAATAAAATAAATGAATTAAATCATACAATAACTTAACGACTTTATTATTAATGGCCCTTTTCACAAATCGATCCGCCATAAACGTATGCACGCATTTTTTTACGACCATTATACATAGATCACAATATCATAAAAATCACACGTATGAATAGCACGATAATAATGTTATTATATTACCGATCAGTGCTGCTCAACTTTTTTTTCTTTGAAAAAAATTAATTTAGGGAAATTGCGTGTAGAAATATTTGAAATTACCATATATTTTTTTAATTAAATGATTTAAAAAATATAATTTTACATATTTTCATGAAGAATTGGACTCTTATCTGTATATTACACTAACTTATCACTAATCTACTCTTACTACCCTTCCCTATGAAATTTTACATAACAAGGACTATGAACAAAAATATTTCTAAAACTGAACTTATTCCAACTGTTTTTTTTTCAGAAATTTTATTGAACATTATAAATTTACATTTTTTACATCTAACTACAGTCCTTATATTGAAAAACGCTGTAAAATGCGATACAACATGTATGTATTAAACGGTTGTGTGAGAGCTAGTTGAAGGCGGCCAGTGGTTGTCAAACCGCCCGCTGCGCCGGCACCGTCATGACCTTATTTATTCTTTTTCATTAGACATTTAATACGGATGGCTCCCAGCCGAGGTGTTAGCAAGATTTATATCTCAACTAATATATTTCGAGATGAAACCGTTTTGTGTTTATTTGTTGTGCGAGCTGTTCGGAGGCCGCACGAAACGCATCTAAAACTTTTTGTTTCTCTTCTTTTATTTTAGTTCTGAAGTCGTTAGATGTTGGTTTTTAATAATTATACATGAGATATCAATTAGTTGTTTATTTACTAATTAAAATTTCGTATTAAATATTTTATTTTTTTATAATAAAATGTTTGTAGAATTTTTAAAGATTTGTTATTCAAAACAGTGTAAGTAATTTAATTGATGATTCATCAAATATAATATACTTAAAAAATTATCGACAAATCAACATTACTTCAAATACAAACAAATTTTCAAGTAGATATCAATAATTTTCATCCAATTAGGATACCAATATAAAAATAATTTATTACACACAAATTAGATCAAGTTTTTACGCTCGCCAAATTTTTCGAATACCCATGTTACAATAACTCATATAAACAAAAAAAACTCATATAAATCAAGCGCGCACACACGACCGCGACCCCAAAATTTGTACACATTCAAAAAAGAAACAATTTATTATATTTCATCGAATTAGTTATTCACACGTTATGTTGTTTTAGCATCGAGAGGATTTATCGTGCGATCGGTCGTTAGCGTTGTTATCCTGTTTGTACCGGCCGGTTAATGGATCTGTTCCCCTCATACCTTCCTTAACTCCCCCCCGCATTCCCCAGCACCGCCCCTTGGAAACTATTTGGAAAACATTCGCTTTCGTATTATACCCATAACGCGATAGAGGCAAACTGCCTCGGGACACGCGACCGCCGATAGCGCGCCTATCCGAAAAATAGAAAAAGCCTCGAAAAATCCGAAATCGATGATTCAGTGCGTGGAATAAATCAAGAGGCCGCTAATCGCGCTGTTATGACGCTCGCGGGAGTGCCAACATAATAGGGTCGCACCGGAAGGCGGGTTATCGCGCCGTCATTATTATTATGACACTATTATGTGTCGTATTTATTATTGCGGCAATTAATAATTGGTCAGATACGCGGCTTTGATTGATGGAAGCGAGACATCCGTTTCTGTGAATGGATTCGGTTTTGTTTTGGATATTGGTGGTTGGGTGTGAAGAAAGCGTTGGGTTTGACAGGCGCTGGTTTTTGTGTGTGCGTGGGGATTTGAGTGTCGCGCGATTTTTGGTTTTGTGTGATTGTGGGAATTGAATGGTTGGTTTGATTGTAATGAAAAAATGTGTCAATATTGTTCGGTTTTTAGTGAAAGGTGG
The DNA here is from genome assembly GCA_009617725.1 of Hydropsyche tenuis. Lineage (NCBI taxonomy): Eukaryota > Metazoa > Arthropoda > Insecta > Trichoptera > Hydropsychidae > Hydropsyche > Hydropsyche tenuis. The sequence continues at coordinate 286,207 of VTON01000007.1, forward strand.
GCAAATAATATCAATCTAGTGATCTCATCATATGAGATCTCCCTTTGAGATAAAAAAATTGCCGAACTGTGATAAAAAAATTTGTATAGCTTTTGATATTAAAAACCTGTGCGTCAGAGCAAACTAATAAAAAGCTTGAAATATCTCACCTCGAAAAATTAAACTAAATTGAATCATAGAGTTTTGCGTTGAGTCCCATCTATAATACTTTATGTATTTGGTCTGTATTTCACCAATGAATGGCATATGTATAGTTTTTTTTCGTTGAACTATTTACCGTAAACTTGTTAGTGTATATCTAATTAATTACAGTAATTAATTTAAAAAATAATTGCTTTTGTTACTTTTTTATACAATTATTAATTTATCCAATGTAATTTTACTTCTTTATAAACCAAAATAATCCTACTTTATTAAATTTTATGAGGATAAAATTTCTTTGGATCTAGGACTTTTTTCGTCTAATTGTAAAATCCTATGCCTCAAAGGGTTGGTTAACTTTGTTGATTATTGTGAAGTGGTTTATCAACAAAACAAAAACATATATAATATTAATTCTCATAATGTTTTTTTTTTTCTTAGAACTCCATCATATTCTATGAAAAAAAACATTTAACTAAATTGGCATAGTTCAAAATACCATTAAAACATCAGAAGTTACATAAAAGTATATTTAGAAAGATTTAAGAAAATTTTATAATCTTATAAAATAACCGTTTCAACATTTTCAAACAATCAACAGAGCTTCTTGACAAACATTGAGTACATCACGACGAAATGCTCTCATTAATAATTTATCGACCGTGCATTATTAATTCAACGATAAAACAATTCCATGAAAGATCGAATGCCAATTTCGAAAAGAGCATTGTTTTGAAAATCGAACGGATGCAAATAATAGAAATGTCGGCCAGACAGATTAACAATTTCCGTCGTGATAAAATTGTATAATACCAATAATTATTATTATATAAATAAGCGTGCAATGTAAAAAGCACATGAATGGACGGACCCATAAAACCCATGACCCCCGACTGACTTTCGATAAATTCGATTGTGCCGTTTGATTTTTGTTATGCTGAAATAACGCAATTTGTTCGGAAAAAAAGTGGCGGTCTTTCTTTGTAAATGTGTCGACAACAAACACTTTGTTCTTCGTATCGCTTTTCGGTGACATTAGTTCCGAAGATAGCACTGCTGTATAATTGAATAATAAAAAAAAATCAGTGGATGTTCGTGGAATTCGTTGAATATTTTATTGCTGATTTTTATTGTGAAAAAAATTGGGAGTTTTTAATGGAAAATGCTGGAAAATTGAAGTAAATCGTTGACTATTTGTTATAATTTTGAGCATGAATTTTGGTTTTTTTTTAATTTGATAATTTTAATCAGAAACTTTCAAATTAATCACTGCTAAATATAAATAAATTAACTTAAAAATAAATAAATAAATAAGTTAGCTAAATTATCAGTATAATATACCTACATATGGAAATCAGTTTTATTTGTTTTTAAATTATAATTATTTTATTAATTTTCCTTGATAAATACAATTAAGTCATGATAATCATCATATAATGTCTCTATAAGTCTATAACATCCACTTCAGAAAAAAGTCTTTTCGTTACTTTTAAAAGCTCGAGAATTTTCTTATAAAACATTTCCAACCAAATAATATGCAACCATATCCACTTACCAACTGAATCACTTACTACTTTACTAAAATAATCAATAAGATTAGCCAATTTTTCAAAAAATTAAATCATTAACAATATAATTAATTGAAAAAATTATAAATAACCCAGCCACTGTACCTAATCCACACTCCCACGATAACCCATTGACCACCGATAACCGGGAGTGCGACGCTAACACGTTCGCCACATATTTAAAAATAATTACACCATTCAATGGTGAAAAGCGACAGATACTGGCGACTTTATCGAGTCGGCGACATTAAACGAAAATAAAGCACACATCTCTGTTATTGTTATGTGTGTGACGAATCTACAGTTTCGTGCAATAATAATAAAACATTTAAAGCGACACGCAAATGCGTGTATATGTGTGTGTGTGCACCATACTATAATATCTGTAGAACAGAAGGCGAGGCGATATGGCTTTCCATGGCTTTTATTGCTTTTCCGAAGTCGTTAAACGCTAAATGTGTCAAAGTGCGCGGCTTCTTTTAAAAATTGATATATTTGTGTAGTCGAGATGGCTCTTTGTGTCGCACTTGCGCAATTTTTCATTTTGATCTTTATTTGTTATATTTTCTATTTTTAATTGGGTTAATTTTGTTTAATTATGGTATAGTATAATAAGGAAAAGGAAGTCGGTTATTTGATGTGTTAAATGTTTACACTTCATTATTATTAGTCGAAATTTTAGATGATTCGAATATTTTCCGAATAATTATATAATACATCGGCTTATTGCGATGATTTTTCGTTATTTTCGAGTGCAATCATCGCACGTAAGTGTGGTTTTATATTGGATATCCTCTGACAGGATAAATCACCGTGATTGATTGCGGGCCAAACGCGACCGCAAAAGCCTCCTTTTTGCTGCGAAGACCGCAACTCCATAATTACCCGCTACGTTCCTTCAATTAGTTGCGCGTACACTTCCAAGAACAATAACAATTTACAACATTACGTTTCCGAACCTCGAAACGCAATAAAAATCGACACTTTTCACCATCCGTGGATTTTCCGAACAACGAATTTTCGGAGGCTCTCACCTAACGACTTTCGAATCTCACAATCAGCCATCTTTGCATTGCTCCATTACACAATACACATTCGTATACAACGCATTAGAGCATTTTTAACGCATTAATCATCCGCGTCAGCCTTGATGGCTTTCGCTATATAAATTCTTAATTCATCACGCGAAATCATCGCGCGGCTCTTCGTCACATTACACCGCGTATTAACATTCCGCACGGTCAGGAAAATTGAGACAAATGCGTAGAAAATTGCACTGCACAAGTCCCTAATTATGTTTCGTATTAAATATATGTGAATCGTCATACGTGTGACCCTTTATGGAAATTATTTTCGGTGTTGTAATCGCGCGTTTTATGGCCGCCAAATTGCCGCGCAGGGATGGATTGTTTTTTGATTCGTTTCCTATTGACTTTTTGGTGTATGGAAATTATTATTATTTGATATTTTTTAAATTAATAGACTTAAAAATATGAAGTGTTAAATGGAAAGAAAAACTTCGTATTATGATGGATATATGATTAATCTAGTCATCATTAGTCATCATCAAAGGTTATGTGATGTTCATTATGGGATGAGACCTTTCCGAAGTTTGAACGATTTTCCTTATCATCATATAATGAATGATGAGGAAAAGATGTTTTGATAATAAAATCTGAAAAATACTAAATAATCTTAGATATATAGATCAATATACTATGACTTTTATAAATATTATAGTAATTCAAGTACTAACTATTTCATAAATACACCGAAAACCTTAGCTGTATCAAATGCACCGATTTTCAATAAACTACAGAGGTTAAGCGAAATGTATCACAGCCAACAGATGGATACACGTACGTTTCATCTGAAATAATTTGTCATGAGAAGATTTTAATATTCAACTCAAACCAATGTACAAAAAATTTAAACTTTTCCAAAAATAAACATCATACAAGTCACGCATGATTAAAATGGGGAATATATAAAAGCACTTTGGTTTTAATCGTTTGCACATTAAAATTTAATACTTGGCACTATAAAATTTTAATATTTTGCACTTACGTCCCCCCCCCCTCCCCCACTCCAAGTTTTCATATGTATGGACTATTTCTGCAATAATATTTTCCTTTGCTCAAGATGATGGTATATAAAAAGGGAAAGATTTTCTTTTTTTTCTTCATAAATGTTTATTTCAGACTTTTCCCACTGATATACATTTGTCCAAATTTGTGTGGAGTGTTAATGTTTTAAATAAAAAGGCTTAAAATTCGGATTAATTGGATCTCGTTCATTAGACCATTTTTTTTTGTGCAAACTATTAAATTTCAAAGTGCAAACTATTAAAACCAAAATGCACGATTGTTACGAGTGCAAATTACTTTTATCAAAGTGAATATATTCAAAACTAAAGCACAATTAATTACCTCCCGATTACAATCAACCTCAATCAACACCCAATATAACTCTTTCTAACACAAACCTCCAATAAAAAATCACACACACAATTCCCGAATACATCCCTGAATCGCAAATCCCCAAGCTGAAACAATACGATTCCATTTGGAAGCGATGTTGGGCGGTCACGGTGGCTTCATGTTTTCGCGATTTGATTTCGTCTCTTGCGGAAGACACACACATCCGCTGTATTTATTCCGCACTCTTTCTTCCCGGTCGTCCATTTTGTTGTGCGTGTGTGTGTGTTCTCGTTTATGTGTGTGCGTGCGCGCTACAGGGGCACCAACTCGATCGGTGTGTGTGTGTGCTTCAGTGGCACCACCAGATAAATCATCTGTGATTTACTTTTATTCAGTTGGCAATACCGTCGGGACGGGCGGGAGAGAGCACCGCAAAAATTAAGCAGTGGCGGGTAGGTGTGTTGTTTTATTTTTTTTATATTGTATAAATAATATTAAGTGTTTTAATTTATGTAAATATTGATGAAGCATTGTTTTTTTTTAATAAATGTTATGTGTGAAATTTTGTACGTGTCTATAAAAGTATATGCATGGAACTTTTATGCTATGAAAATTAAACCATTATACTAATTCAAATATGTACTTCGTTACTTGACTTTATATGAAATCAAATAGGTTCAATTTTTTATCAGAAGAATGTGTAAGAGACGTATTTTTCTTAATGTGGTTAGCTTTTAGGATAATTGGATTAAAAATCAGTAATACAATTTATAAATTGTGTGAATATTTATCATAGTTAAAAATCAACATAGCGAAAATCACGATAAAAAAAATACCACCAAAATATTTTTAGTACGAAATTCTTCAATTTTGCAATTTATATTCCATGTATAATATTTTTGATATAATGACAGATTATCAACCGATTTACGTCATAAAATTTCTTACAAATACGACAGTTGAAACTAACAATAACCCCATATGAATTGATTACGTTGATTTTATACACTTTCAGCATTTCCAGTACTACCACTTAAAAATTTTAGTCCAAAGACAACTCAAGATCTTTAAAAAGCAACATAGAACATGCTGAAAACAATATCAAACAATCCTAACGATTCAAATCAAATAAAAACATATAATTTCAACATCAACAAAATTTAATATAAAAAAAACAACATATAAAACATTCCCAAAATACACATATTTAAAACGACCATTTATACACCGAGCCCCAATAGATCACGTCCCGCCTCTGCGCAAGACCACAAATCACCGCAAACATAGCGACAAATGTAATTTAAAAATCCTCGCTCGGATCGGCCCCTCGCCGCGCGCCCCCCCTCGCCCACCCCCGCCGCCATTTTCTGTCTTTTTCTATACTTCCACGATTTTCCCAGTGGAACGGATTCCGCAAATAATCGCATTTATCGACCGCCGTTTCCCCTCGCTCATTGCTACTTTAAAAATTATTAAAGCGTCGATAAAAATACGCTTCGAATCGCATCTGCTTCGAAAAGTGAATGCTTTTTTATTTTTATTTGTTTTTTATTCGTGTTTTATTGCTGGATGTTACGGCTGTTTATAAATTTTACGATTATATTATTGGGACAGTTTGTTTTGTATAAGTAACTGAGAATTTTTGTTATTCGTTGATGATCGTTTTTAATGCAGTAAAGTGAACTTAAATCGGAATTCAAATGATCTTGAAAAATATTACATTTTGAAATGTTTGAAATGGGGAAAACGTTAATTTTTTATCACATCAGTATCAAATACATACAACAATGTATCCTAATTGATTTTACAAACTTTATATAACTTTAAATAGTCTTGTGTAATTTATAAAACTCACAATTAGTCCCAAAAACATAGATTTTTTTAATGTGAAAGTATCTTTATGTATGAAGGAAATAACATTTTTAATATTTTTAATTAAAATTATTGTATTTGAGTAAAATTTTAATGAATTGTTTTTTTTTTATAATTTTTGTTTAAATAAAATGCTTGATTCTAAATTGGAACGACTTTACAAAATATTCTCTATTAAATCGTAGTATCCTATTCAATAATACCTAACATTATGGTGGCCCAGTTATATGGAAAATAATTATGGAAGAATTTGCATGAAATTAATGTATTATTCAAAAATAAGTAATTATCACAGAATTATGAAATTTTCACGTAATATAAATAAGAAATCTACGTCGTTGACGTATAAATCGAGTTCACGTTCTGTTTCAATTAACATACGTATGGCGATCGCAGTTTCGCGATTAAATTTATTGCGCAATATCGTGCTCGTATAAATTATGCGACCTTTGTGAAATTAATCGTTAGCGATCTTGTTATATTGCAAGTACGTAAAAATAGAAAATTCTCTAACGAGCCAAGTGCACACGATCGTAATTTATATTACTGGATTATACGCCCGATGTTTTGCAATGTACACCGTATGTAATTTAATATTTTCTTTAATGAGTGGAAGTATTGTGCTCGGTCGTTGCGTGAAATTCGCCATTATAATGATCAAATTAGATAGACTTTGTTTCGAAGTGTGCAATATAATAATAGAAATCGTTTAAATTTATTTACCGTGTAAGTATTGTAAAGGGAGCCGTTTTATGGCGGTTTCGATTTAACAGCACAGCGCTTTGAAATTCTGCCTACTGCAGAATTCGTATTGTACATTGTGAAAATGCGAAAACTATCTGTGTACAATAATAAATATAATATATTCGTTTTATCGTATCAACGGGTTATTGTTGTAGAAGTAAAATAGATGATTTGATCATCATCATTATCATTATACGTAGCCTTCGTAACTACAATTAACAAGAACTTTTCAATATTCATTCAAGTATTTTTTTACACTGGGGATACGTTCAAGAGACTTACAGTGTAAAAAAATATGTGGTTACCCTATAAAAACCGAAGATAGATTCCATCAGTATATTTGGATAGAACCTCCATACAAATGTACTTTACGAAAAATTTGCAATGTGGCAAAATTTCGCCGTATGGATTCATAAAAAAACATCGTAAATTTTCATTTGATAACTATAATTGTATACTATATTAGCTTGTTATAAACCTTATCATTGTGGCATAATAAAATAATACATTTCTTATACGGTGTTAAAGTGAAAAAACAATCAGTTATTTTTTTTTAACCGTATCTTTTCGAAACCGTGTAAAAAAATTTTTGAATGGGTATATATTTTTAATTTTTAAACATAACTTTTAAATATTCAAACATCTTCAACTAATCCATAATCACATATCTACAAAAACCACGTACCATCCAACCCAACTTCACCATCAAAAACCAACACATCATACCCAATTTGACCCGATAACTGAACGCGCACGTTCACAATCCACATCAAATCGGACCAGCACCGTTCGCAATAAATTTTCGCACACTTCCAACCGACTAAACATGATGATACATAAAACAAAAGCGGAAATGGCGAACCGTCACATCGCCGGGGGCGCTTTTTTAATCGCCCGCCGACGCTAAGTTACAGCGCCCGTGGGACGCTAGACATTTTAACCACCGACAGCGATCGTGTGTGTGTTATTTCTGGGGTGTGTTGTGTGCTGGATGCTTTTGGGAGTGTGTGTCCTTTGGTGGTTGCGGAGGGACAAAGGACGAAGGTGCTATTCGGACTTTGGCGCATTTGGATTTTGAATATTCGATGATGAGTGTTTGAATTGTAGCTTGATTGATTTTGTTGGTTCTGATCTTAAGATATGATCATGTTTGTGATGAGGTCAATATATGGATGTGTGTGTGTTATTTCTGGGGTGTGTCGTGTGCTGGATGCTTTTGGGAGTGTGTGTCCTTTGGTGGTTGCGGAGGGACAAAGGACGAAGGTGCTATTCGGACTTTGGCGCATTTGGATTTTGAATATTCGATGATGAGTGTTTGAATTGTAGCTTGATTGATTTTGTTGGTTCTGATCTTAAGATATGATCATGTTTGTGATGAGGTCAATATATGGATGTGTGTGTGTTATTTCTGGGGTGTGTCGTGTGCTGGATGCTTTTGGGAGTGTGTGTCCTTTGGAGGTTGCGGAGGGACAAAGGACGAAGGTGCTATTCGGACTTTGGCGCATTTGGATTTTGAATATTCGATGATGAGTGTTTGAATTGTAGCTTGATTGATTTTGTTGGTTCTGATTGGTTCTGATCTTAAGATCAGATCACTGTTTGTGATAAGGTCAGCATGTGGATGTGTTCATGTTAAGTTATCTTGAGATGATTTATTGAATTTTTTTGGAGTTACTTTTTCTTTGTCAATGAAATGTTTTAAGAGGACTTTTGGATTATCAATAATTAATAGTTAAATATTATTATACATATTTGGATTAGGTTAGGTTAGGTTAGGTTAGGTTATATTTATAGTAGGTTGATTTATTTCGAAATGGATATTATATTTGATGATGATTTGAATATCGATTTAATAAATGAAATTGAAGAATTTTAATAAAAAGATAAATGAACGAATGGTTAATGAAAGAAGACCTATAATGGGTATATTTTGATATTTAAATAATATATTTTCGAAATATTGCATAATTTTATGGAAAATAGGGTATTTCGAGACTTTCCGGAAATACTGAAAATATATTTTTTGCGACTTGATGAAATTTTCATGAACTCAGAGCTGCGAAAAGAAACTCTTCCCTGAAAACCGACATCATTCCTCAAACCCGTCACATCTGGATGTAATTTCCGGTTTGAGAAGTAAGTATAGTACGTTCGATTAAATGACACAAATATTAATTATTTAATATCAATAATGAACGTTAAAATAAACATAAAAATATTATCGAATAGATCACGTTTAAAAACACAAATGACTCATTTTCGAAAATCCCCAATCAACATAGATCATCGCTCATCTTCAAATCCTTTGTCTATTATTGAATTTTCAATTTATTTCGAATATATCAATTTTTATTTTCGTTTAAACAATAGACAAAATAATAAATCTGAACGGCCATATTCCTAGAACGAACTACGCTTTTGAAAGGGTAGATTACGGAGTCCTAATTCAATGTCTTTCAATCCAATACAATTTCAGTTTTGGATGGACGTTTTGACAGCTAGCGATATTAAATAATGCGAATTTTGATTAATGGTGGGGCACACGACGCCATACATAAATATATTTCTGCTTAAAAGGGTCACACCCACGCCCTTTTCTTATCTCGAATAAAAATGTATATTGTGCAAAATACGATCGAATTTTGTATAGACGAAATTATTCAATTTATATTATAAATTGTTATTCTACATATGATTTTTTGTAATCAGAAGCTATTTTATCAAGTTATTTCACATTCTAATACTATTGTATTGATTCATAGTCTATTTTACTGTTACCTTTTATTAGAAAATTATTATTTACGAATTTTTTGTCATGAATATATTTCAATATCGTAAATCCGAGCGGGTGTTATTAATGAAATTTAAAAGAGAAATTGTCGATAGCCCGGGGGCGTGCACGGGTTTATACGTGGTTTATAGAAAACTTATAAAATTAAAGTTGATTGCTATATCACGCTCGAAGATAACGCATCGTGTTCCAGAAAATTTCATCACTTTAATAATAAACATAAAAATTTATCGTATGATGATTGAAAGTCATATACTTGCCTTCTATTTGAAGGGCATTTCAATAAAATTTTATTTAATCAAACGGCTAATAAGTAACCGTTTATGGTGCTCGAGATAAAATTACGAAGCATTCATGTAAATATATGGCCTTATGAAAAATCTTGTATATAATTGATTTCTCGCTGATTATGGTTGTTTCAATAATATAAAAAATGATTATATATTAAGTCATCATACCGCTTCTCAAAATCGATAACGATATTATTTAAAAATCAATGATATTCCACAATCTTTACGACGAAAATCAACACGATTATTATTTCGTATTATTATTTTTTAAAGTCTGTCACGATCCGATCGTTGGGACTCGCTCCTACAATTTTCCACAGGATTTTCTCATGAGCGGCGTTTCTTCGATCTATCCGCGAGATAAATCCTTAGAGATCGATCTTCGGATAGGGCCCAGCGAGACGGCTTTATTATCTCCTGTACCAAGGGTATGTACTTTGTGCCCACAATGCCCTCGTAGTACCTTCGTACTCGATTCGATCGCAGTAGATGCTCGATTTATTAATGATCGACCTTTGAGAAAAGTTAGTTGTTAATATTTTAAATCTTTTCTTCGTTTCGAAAGATAAATTAAAATTGTAATTGAAACTTTTGGTAAATGTAATAAAACTATTTGGCTGTCAAATTTTATTAGAATAATTGATTTTTAACGGCTATTTTAATACTTTTTTAATCAGATTCTTGCACTTTTGGAACTTAAGTGATCGCTTGAACTTTTTGAATACTTAAACGATTTAATCTCAATTTGTTTGACATTCCAAAAAGAAAAGCCTATCTTCCGTATAATCGTATGCACCCCATTTTATATCAGGTTTACTTGACCGAAATAGTAGGATTCTAACAAAACTTTGTACGTAACGTAATACTAGAATCTCCATATTTAAATATATTTAAAATATTTTATGTATTTCTCAGGAAAAACTTTATTAAGCATGAAACATTTAAAGTATTCTATAATATGAAAAGACAACAATCTTTTAATAATTTCGACTATTATAAATACAATTATTTAAATAAAATATTTTTGGACATTTAAAACTGATCCAGATTTTAACTAGCATTTTTTTTAATTCAGTGACAGTTTTAAAATAATAAATGGCGATCCGATTTAAATAATATTAAAGAAATTACACCGGTAGTGAACCATGCACTTGAAGTTGATCATCTCTAAAAAAACGTAAAAATAAACGATAATCTTTCGGAAATTATGCGATAGATAAGCTGTAATAAGCAGCGTATCTATCGCGCATTTCTAAAAGATTGTCATCTTGAAAAACCTTAATTTTTACATTTTTTTAAAAGATGGTCAACTACAGGCACGTGGTCCCCCACTGCTGTCTTTACCCTACATAAAATTTAAAAAAAACTCTAGCTCTGCCATTTTATATGTATATATTTTGAAAAAATAAAATTTTCCGATATCGGGTGAAATTCAACGAACGATTCAGCAACGAACAAATTCTTAAAACTTTCACTTCGCTCGCAATTAAAGCTCACCCTCACTCATGAGACACGTTCACCGTGAAGTTTCACCCTAAAGTAACATCCAATCCCACGCATTAAAAGATCTACATAAATCGATATCCAACTGTACGAGCAAAGTTGCGTTGCGCATGCGCGTGCGCGCGCAAACCGTAATTTGTGAGCGCGCGCACATACGCCATACCCGATAATTTTAAACGCCGATTTTATGGTTTTATCGGCGTCAAGCTTTTTTCTGTTTTGGATTTTTTTTTCTTTTTACTTTTTCCGATGCGTCGTGTTCGTTTTTCCGGTGTCGCTCGTCTCGCGCGCTCGTTTTCAGATAAAACGCGCCGGATTCGAAATGTGCTAGTCTCGTTTTGAATTTGTGAGTTTTATTGCTTGTGTGATGCTGAATGTGAAAATTTTAGTTTAGGTGGGACTGGGAGTGATGGAATGATCATTGTATGTATGAAAATCATGATGAAAGTTTTGAATACAGTAATAATAATGATTTGACCATCTACAGTTCCAAATTCAACTTTTCAAAATTTGAATTCAATATTTTAAACATCAATGACACATTTCATTGATTACTATGAGAACAGTCTTAATAATATTTTCTTATAGTTCAATTTGAAGTGCAAAAATTGTAGCAAAATTGTAGCATGTTAGATGTACTTTAAAAATTAAAAATAAAAGATTATGTAAGAAATTGATTTATAATGTAAAAAAAAATGTATAACACAATAAACTTTTTCAGCATTTCAAGAACTTTGATTTAATAAATAAATAAATAAATCCTTTTTTTATTAAAATACTACACACCTACTACATTTTTATGCACAAAATTATCACAGATACACAAATTCAAATTCACAAACATATTATTTATTGAAACAACAAGAAAATCGCATTACAACCCTTTCAAAAAACCTTCAAAAAAACCTTTCATTCTAATCAAGAAATTAGTCAAAAGTTCAAAATGTTTACCCAACATTACAACAACCAACAATTATTACGTTCACTCGCAATACCGAAAACGACAATTGTGAAAAATTACTTACTTAAACCATCGATTTATTTAATACGATCGAATTGTATGTTCAGCTGTGGTCGTTTATCAGCGATCGATCGATCCCGCTTAATAATGTTATGATATTTTTATTAACCTCGGCATCGGAAGGGTTAGAATGCTGTAATGACTCAATTATCTCTTTAGAAGACGTAGTTTGTTGTTGCCGTTGTTGTTGGCGGTTGCTTTTTTTCAATTTTGTTTCTTATAGGTATACGACTTTTTGTTGTTATTCCCTTATCCATCTCGTGCGGCGTGTAATATAATAATTCATATCTCGGCGTATAGATCCGGCGCGGGCTAAGCGATTGGATGTTTTATGGACGCCAGTGGTTCTCAATCGTTGCATTTTTTGTTTGATCGAATATGTAGAATGTATTCTTTTAGTTGTATATTTTGAAAATTGTGAAAAAAGTGTTATTCTTATTAGAAAATCACTATTTTGATTTCACTGATGTAACAATGAATTGATTTTCCAATCTTTTTATATTCATAACTTGAATAATAAATATTTCATTTTATTCCATTATATATTTTAAAAATATATGCATCTGAATACCAATCAGATTTTTGTGTCAATCTGTTATGAATCATTTAAACTCTTTATTCTAATCATAATTTCCGTTGGCCTAACCTTGCTTTTCCCAACTTTTCCGACTATCTTTAGCAAATATACAAATAAATATTTATGAAATAATATTTCAGTCTGAAACGTCAATTTAGTAACCCTGTTCGGTTCGCTGGTACGTACGTATCGCCCGTAGCAAATTAAAAATAAAGAAGTTCAAAGAGGAAGGAGAGAGAATAAAGACGTTATATCTTTATCGAGTATCGGGTGGCCATTAAACACTCCGACGCGTTCTATTAAATTATTATCATATTATATATATTTTATTAAAAATGTACAACGTCCAATAACACGCGCCGTATAATATTAATTATATAAACATACTTTTTTTTAATAATCATTATTTCGGCTCACGTTCTCTATGCGAAGTTTCGAACCGCGGCGGCAAAAAGTATATCAAACGATCCGCCAAATTGAAAATGATTAAATTTCCATAACGAACCGCGCACACGAACTAAATTAAATTTCGACGAATGTTTTGTTGCGAAAAAATGAAAATTATTATTTAAAACGAACTCGTAGCCGTTTTTGCATTTATCGGCGCGAAAATTGCGCTATTCTATTAAAAGGATTCGACCGTTACTGTAAATGCACTCGATTCGTTCTGTTTAAATATTTCTATTGAGTATTGTCATTGCTGAATTTTTTTCATTATGAATCTATAATTATTATAATATATTATTTAAAAAAAACTGGATTCGACACTGACAAAGAGGCTCCTCCCTCGCGTGTGCAATAAACCGTAAAACCAGAGGCGTATACTCATTGTTTTCGAACAAAAACTAATACGTAATTATTCAAATACGCCATTTTTATTATCAAATTAGAATACCCTAACATTTAACAATCAATTTACAATAAAAAATTTCAACAATCACATCATACAATAATTCAAATCCGCCAATTAACACATTAGCGATTGAATCGAAACGACTCAACCCGTAAAGGCGTTCGAAACTGTGCAATTTTTCCCGCCTCAAAACCAACAGAGCCATTCGTTTATTGCATTATTATATTATTTATACGTTGCAGTATACAATGTTCTATATCATGATATTATATCGTTGGTGTATCGGCTCGTTTGGCGCGTTTTATACGAGTCGTTCGTAAGGTGTCCATTACATTGATTGGCAGGCGTGTCCGTGCGAGCCTTATCTCCGAACGTTTCTTACAGAGACGGCTCCTAAATAAATTATTATCACGTATTATAATGTGTGTGTGTTGCTCAATAATAAATTGTGAATTAAAAAATGATGTGGGGGATGGTGAGTTTTCAAAGGCGCCGATAATCAATTGCAATCTGTTGCGAATAATTAGGTATGATGAAGTTCTTTTTGTTTGTTTTGGGTCGCTTGTTATAAAATGTTTTAAATTATTTCAGGTATATTAAGTAGTGTTATATGAATTTATTGTAGTAGTATGTTTATTGTATAAATAAAATTAATAATAAAAATGAGTATGTTACTTTTGGTATAGTATATGACTTTCTATATAATCAAACTAATCGTAGAAAACGTGCGAAATTTTCAAACCGATTTCCATATACCTTTTCTTAAATATTCATAAATTTCGTTCAAGCGGCTTTGCAAACGGATATTTGGCTTTGGACATTTGCCCGACTCAAATTCCCATACGACTTATGCGACCGTTAAGATTTCCATACACCGCCGCGCTCTAACATCCAAAACTATTTCGAAACTTTCGAAAAATCAACGCATATAAACAATTTGTATGGACAATCGCATTATCTGGCCAGTATTTATATTACATTAACAACGGCGGGGGGTAATAATTTAGGCCGGGCAGATAAAGTACACACGCATTACAATCGCGTCGGCCATTATTCGGACGATAGCGAACGCGATTATTATTGTTGTTATGATTTAAGGTGGTGTAGATAGCGACCACCGCAAACATGGCCAGCAATGTATACATCTGTCGACAATAACAGTGGCCACGCATGTGCGGAAGACCTCCGTTTTCGGACTTTACTAGTATAGAGAGGAATCCGATTTTATGTATGTGAAAAGTTTTGTAGAATCATTTTTGGGTATCAAATTGTCTATACAGGTATTCCTCAATTTATGATGGAGATATGTTTTTGAATCTTGGTCGTAAGTCGAATCGGTCGAATGTTAAATCCATACAAAAAAATGGTTCCCAGACGTTTGCGCAAATTACACCTAGCGTAGGACACAATTCGCGAAAAATTTCGAAATAGTATGATTAAAATTAATTATAAAGTATCGATTAGTTCATTTAACCGTCATGTAGTCTTCCAATTGTCCTGAAAAGTGTCGTGTGTAATACTGTTGATATGTTCCAGTGTCGTGTACGCAAACGTCTGGTCGCCAAATAAAATCAATCTAGTTTATTTATGTGAAAATTTCAGTAAATTTGACAGTTAACGCGATATTCGTGAAAAATCGTTTTCTGCGCCCTTTGAATGTATTGGCCATAATTTAAAAAAAATAATTAATTAAAAAATATGTTTATATTATTTTTTCCGGTCGTTAGTGCAAACCGTCATTAGTTGATGACTAGTGTTCATACGTAATATTAAATTTGCTGCATCAGAGTCACTAAATATGTAGACTTTTCTGCTACGGAAACGTTACAATACATTTTATATGG
Organism: Hydropsyche tenuis; assembly: GCA_009617725.1. Classification (NCBI taxonomy): domain Eukaryota; kingdom Metazoa; phylum Arthropoda; class Insecta; order Trichoptera; family Hydropsychidae; genus Hydropsyche; species Hydropsyche tenuis. The sequence goes on from VTON01000007.1 coordinate 301,831, forward strand.
ATTCCGGAAAATCAAAAATCACAATGAAAACCATTTGGGAAAGCGGGCTCTATAAACGAGCGACACCCGTCTAATAATGTAAGCGCATTAGCATTTAGATGGGCACCACAAAAGCAATCCAACACTGCGTTTCCGCACACCGTGGCTTTGCAAATGCACGTTTTCTATCCGAAACGAAATAATGGACAGCATTTTAAAACAAGTCACCTTTGAAGTACTCATATTGATGTATCGAGTCCAATTAAGATTCCAAAATAACTCAATTCATCTTGATTTATCGAACACTATCGTATCAAACTAAAACACATTCGCACAACCCGTTTACCTTAACGAAATCTCGATTTGCACAATCCCCGTGCGTTGTATTGAATTAAAGGGTTTCGTATCGTTATTATTTAAGGGTTGTTACCCCCGCCAAGCCGGATAAACAAATAGTCCTGGGGCGAGGGCTCAAGGGGGGCGCCGAGGGGCCCCGGGGGCGCAGCCCCGGTGACTAACATATTTTATGGTGCCCCTGGGACAGCACGAGGGCGTCTGCCCCGCAGCACGATTTCTGCTGTCTGTGCAGTAATCGCCTGCATTATTGATGGGGGCTGAGGAATGGGGCGCAAGGAACACGGGTTTGTCTTCTTGGGATGACGATGCATCGTGTTTTCAGTAATTGGTGTCATCAGAAAAGTTTTGAGTTCTGGTGTGATGATCTTTTCCGTGTTCCGAAACTATTTCTTGTTTGACTTATATAACATTAATTGCCTTTGATTTTTCATGGATAATATTTTCTTTATAGCATGTAAAGGTAAAGAATGGTAACTCAAAAAAAGCAAATAGTATTATTAACCATCCCTTCATTGATCGTACTACATATCGCTTAACTTCAATGTTCGTTGAACAAACTTACAAACCTAGATTTGACAAGTCAAGTTAATAAAAGCTTGAAAAACAGTGCTTTTGAAAAAGTCACTAATGAAATTAACTTACGAAATAATTAATATAAAATTTACATTAATTTTTGAATATTGTTCCTGTTACATTTCTTACGTCAATAGAATAATTTTTATATGGTTACTTAAGCTTACTTAGTTTATGTAATCCATTTTGATATCCAGTCGATATGTTACGATTTGCGATTTTAATACGCTAAGCCGGTATAAGTTTCGCTTTGGTTAGGGTGCATTTTATGCACCCTAAAAAAATGCATAAAAGATGTTGTGAATTTCGAATTCATAGAATGAGAGCGATATGATGCAGCGTTGCAAAGTAAGATTTAGCGCTTTTATCACGGATTATGTTCCCTTGTAAAGAATTATTTTTTTATTAATTTCTAAAAATCAAGTTGTATTTTTTTTTACTTTTGTTTTCATAATGTAATATTTTCGTACATTTTTCTAATAATCGAACATTAATTTTGCACGCTAGACATACGATTAGTTATCTTTTAGATTTTCGAGAAGTCAGAATTGGACTCAAATTAACTTATTGTTTTATCTTATGAAATATGTAATATGACAATATACAATTCATACTTATTGTTAGTTGCTTATCTGTTAAATCTGAAAAATACGGAAAGATTGAATTTACAAATTTCAGTTGTATTTTAGAAGCTGAAAAAGTTTTCATTTCTTTTTAAATTTTACTAACACATACATACATAATGTGTTTTTGATCTTTTTTTATCTTTGATGATTTCATAACTTCGAACTTACTCGTATAATATGTACATCCAAAGGTTTATTGGGTATTTAAAAACAGGACCAGAAAAAGAAAACAATTGATTATAAATAAAACTTATATTTTCATCGACATAAAATAGTTACATTTTTTTTAACAGAAAATATAAAATCATTACATTTCTTTTCATATTTACATCTTTCATCTGAAGAATTCGTTTACATAAAAATAGTAGTTTAAATCTTCGATAAAACGAAAATATGAAAAAAGTTATCATAGATTAAGATAAAATTTATTGTAAAATATCTAATTAGATAATATAATACATATAGTAGAGAAATTAAGCCTAATTACCATACGGTATTGGTAACTTCAGACTTCATATGAAGATTATTCTTATTAAATAATTATAAAAACGCGGAATAACATTTGAGTTGATCAAAAAATCAATTTAAATATTTTTTGTAAAATAAATAAAACAAATGTATTTTATTGATCGTTTACAAAACATGCCGTTATCTATACGAATAAACGACAATAAATGAGAACAAAAAATTACGGAGTACAAATATAATTTGTTAGTACCAAATCTTCGATTTGCACCACAACCCATACAATAAAAAGGTTGAAAAATGGACGAAAAGAGAAAATTAAAAGTTCGAAATTAACGATTCGAATATGAAAATTACCACTTGCACTTGGTTCCAGATCAATACAACTAGAACACTTTTCGTATCCTGTATTATTTGAAAAAAAATTCGATACGAAGAACCTTTTATCACGAATGAAGTGAAAATGGTATAATTTCATCAAGAAACAATATGAAATGATAAGACATCTATTTAAAATTATACCAAACATTTATGCATCCGATTAAAAAGTCTCACGAAAATCATGAGAATCATTAGACTCAATAGTAAAGACAGATGTTGATCCGCAATCTGTGAAAATCATTTTGTCACTTTAGATACGTTTCACAAAATTTTTTTTCAGAAAAGAAAATTATAATCGTTTGATAAATCGACGAAATATCGAGCTCACATCAGCAAACCATTACGATAATTGAATATAATGAATACGGAATAAATTTATTAATCTGCAATATTTAAATTTAAATTATAAAACAATCATTCTGCTTCACCTTCATTACGAAAAAAGTATTTTTTTACAGAAAAAAACATCACGCGAATCAGTCAACGATATAACACACTCCATTACGGAACACAAATATAATTATTGAATTAACACCCACGACTGATATTTCCAACAAAATACGTTTTATACTAAACCATTATTTTCCCCCGAAAAAAAACATCCCAATAGATGTTTTTTCGGGGAACGTTTTTTGAATCGGCCTACGAATTTTTTTCATATACAAATAAGTACCGCTCACGACTGACGAACCACCACAAACATGATTCTATAACACATTGATACATAGCAAAACCCATCCCTTCGAAACTCAACGCCATTTCAAAGATACAATCGACCCAACCAAACCGAAAACCCGCGCGACATATTCGATTACGCCAACATGGCGGCGAGCGACAGGAAATGGCGGCAAATGGCACTAATGGCCGCCACCGGAAGAACGGTGTCGATGGCAAATGGATCGCGCCTGTAATCCACTTTGCTCGATATCCAGGAAATATCGTCTCGATGATGCGCCACCGGTGGTCAAACTGTGGGGCGCCAACGGGCGAAAAAAGACAATAAGGATCATGTTGAGATCGGTGTCGATTTAGCGAAAACGCGCGTTTTTACGGGACGCTAGATATTTTTTACACATTCTGTGGATAGTTGTTTGTTTGACGATTGTTTGTTTTCATTACGGAGATTAAACGATCTTATGTTTGTCGTTTTTTAGATAATGGTAATTTTTGTATTTTGTATCTCGATGAATTTGATTTGAGAATCGATCGTAAATGATTTTATATAATGTAGAGTTTTTAGAACTATTCGAAAATGGTTACCGTTCGAGACGGTTTTCGATATTTTTTTATTGGTGACGTTTGTAACCGTAATAGATTTTGTTGCGAAATGCAAATTTTTCATTGGAAAATGAAAGTTAACTTAATAAGTAAATGGTTCGGTTTGAGAATCGCGAATTTTCCACAATATGCCCATCCGAGTAGGCCCATTAGCTGGTTGAAGTGTCTAATTTCCTCGATTTTTCCTAATACTGCGCGAGTGATCGATAATAATCAGAAGTACTCGTATATGGAAAGTTAATTTTTTAATAAAAAAGTAAGCACCTATATTAATCGGAATTTACTTAATGAATCTTCTCCAGTATGTAGGTTAATAACAAACAACATTTCTGAATCAGAGCAAGCTAATAAAAAGGTTGAAAAATGGACGCATTTTCGTAAATTCCTAATTGAAATTGACAATTGTTATGTTAAAAGATACATAATATTTATAGATGTATGTACTTCAATTGATAATCTCAGAACATATTTCTTTTTAATAAATACGAATCTTACATGTGTAGATCGAAAAATGGTGGAAAAAATGTATACAATAAACTCTCAACTCTATTTAATTTTAATTTATGAGATATACTAAAAAAATATTTTCGAAAACTTTTTACTTTTAAATAATTATTGTGGCTAGCTTCATTTTATACAAAAATTTTATTGTTTGTAAAATAATAATATCTTAATCCATGCATTTAAAATTTTCAGAAAAAAAATTACAATTAAAAAAAAAAAGAAATCACAAAAACTTTGTTATTTTAATAAAATATGGAATAAAACCCGGCATGAATATTTCATCATCCGGGAATAAATTGAACTTCATAACTATCTCTATCTGTATTTTGGAATTTATCATTATACGAATTATCAATTTCTATTAATTCAAGAGCATGTAACATACCGGCTACATCAAAACCATCTTCATCAAATAATATAATTTGTAGTAGTCCATTAGCTTCCTCTGCACATCTGTGAAATTATAAAATATGAATTTTGATGTTTTATAAAGATATTAAAAAAAAACTAGTAACATAATTGTAATATCATACTTCACTTCAGCAGTGAGAGACTTGTTTAGGATCATGTCTGATATGCAGCTTCTTGCTTTTGCTACTTTATCTTGATATTCTTCTTTTACATTAACAATAATACATTCCACAGCTTGCTGAGGAATACGAAAATATTCTGGACTTAATTTTCTTACGTCGCTTATATGAACTTCTGAAAATATGCCATAATCAATGAAAATTAACTAAAACGAAAAAAAATAATTAGAACAACCAAAATCTATAATATTATAGCAATCTGAATATATATGAATTAAAAATTAAAATACCTCGACAGAATTGGGATTAGCAAAAATAACTCTTGCTCTTTGCCATGTGTTTTTATTAAATTTTGCTGCCACAAATTCGCCTTTAGCTGGAGAATATTCAAAGTTTTTCATTGACGAGATATTGCTTTGTTTATTCATACTCGAAACCAACGTTTGAAATTTTTTTTGTAAATTATTATAATCAATATCTACCAAATATAAAAAAATATATTAATACCTTATTAACAACATGTGTTTCTTTAAAGCAAAATAAAATATTCAAAACTCACCATACTCAGTTGCATCTTTGACAGATAAAAGTTGAACATAAATGTTGGTACAAGATTTCACCGAAGTTACTAATAATTTAACAACCGAATTAGGATTTGGTAAATCAATTTTTGCAATTAATTTAATCGGGACACGTTCTACGGTCCAGCAATCTGTAAATAAATATTTTTATGATAGAAAATTTATATGATATTTAAAATATTTTATTTTTAAATATATGATATTTTTATTTTTTTTCAATATAGGAAATTTCAAATTTAAAAATTTAAAAATTAACAATAAATCGTCGAATTTACCTTTATCGAATACTTTATGAATTTTTTTACATCTATCTCCTTTGAAGCATGTGGTATCAGGAGGCCCTTTATATAACTTACACAAAAGTTTTTCATCGTTCAAATTTAAATTATCAAACTTAACATCAATATCGGGTCCTATATTTTTATTGAAAAGAATATCTAAAACATGACATTACTAGTAATAATAATAATAATAATAAAATGTATTTTAGAATAATTAATTCACTTAAATATAATACCATTGTTTGCTGTTTGAATATTTTCCATAACACTAGAAGTTTCTAAATCACAAGCACTCAAATTCTCAACATCTCCACCATAAAATTGAGCAAAATGGTTCAACGTTATATCCAAACTTAAATCATTTTTATCATAACTCATGAGAACAAGTAAAGAATCTTTTAAACTGTAAATAAATAGAAAAATACATATATATAAAAATGGTTAATAAATTTTAAAAATAAAAAAAATAACTCAAAATATTACACTTTCTCGACCGTAACAAAACACTTCTTAAATTCAAATTTTTGAAGATATTCTATGCATTCTTTTGACCATTGTCTATTAGAATTCGCCAAAGGTTGTACCTATTACAAATTAGTAAGGTTATTCATAAACAGACAATAACAAAAAATAAAATAAAATCAACTCACCAAATTTAATTTAACTTCTATCAAATATCTGTTATAGGATAATAACTGTTTGTTTAAAATGTAAAGATCATCAAAATTAATGGTAAACTTTCTCCCTGTATCCACACTCAGAACTTCTATACAATCTATTTGATCCTAAAATTATGTAATTTAAGTAAATTGGAATATTTAAAAAATATTAATATATGCATTTAATATTTACAGGCAGAGTATTGTTGATTACTACACGACACCATGTTAAAACGATATTGTCAAGATACATAAAACAAGATTGTTTGCTGTTTAATAATTCTTGTTTATTGGCAAAATCAACTTTTGAATAATCATTGTTACAGAGCTCAGTTAGGAAACTAAAAAAAAAATATTGAAAGTGAAATTGAAATTGAAAGAATTGAAAGTTTGTAAGTTATTTTTGCATAATTTCAAATGTGAAAGATGTGCTACTTTGGTTATGGAATAACTTAATATTTTATTCAGGTATTGTAATTCTCATAAAATTATAAAATTGTTTAACGATTACTACTATCATTATTATTTTTAATGATAAAAACATGTAGAGAAAAATTCAAAAAAAAATACTAATAAATAAAATATAATTACCGTTGGTAGTCATTTATGTGATCTTTCGGGACAACATAAATACACCAAGGATTTTCAACATGAATTATAACACATTCAAATTCGTCATTTTTGGAATATTTTTGAACTGTTAAACCTAAAGAAAAACAGTAACATGAAATAATATGCACATTAAAAATATATATAAAAACTCTACATTATAAATAAAATTAAACATACTTTTTTCAAAAACTGAATTATCTGGTAATGGTGATTCAATTTCATTTTCATTAATATTGGCAGTATTATTTATTTCTTCTGAACTATGGGGAATTTTTGGCACATCAATTTTATCTTCAATATATTCAGATGGGAGAGTATTATCGATTTCTTCATTTTCTAATTTTACAGGCGTGGTCAGTTGATGATTTGAATAATTATTGATTTCATCAAAAATATTATGAATTTCTAAAATAACATGAAAATTAATGACATATAATTGATAATTAATAAATAATATATTTTTCAAATGGAAATTCAAGTCATTTTCATTGAATGAATTATTCGAGAAAAGGTTAAAAATTACCAAGTGAAGTTACTATACCAAAACTGCTAAAAATCGAAATATAAAATTCTTTGTTCCTATTTATTTTTTATCTAATAAATAATAAAATATAAATAAATATCACAAATCTTTCAATATTGTAATGGAAAAATAGTCAAAATTCTGATAATGTTTTAAAAAGAATATTACAAAACTATTCGGTAAGTTTTCATATATGCTTTTTTATCATGAAAATTTCTGATCTTATCAAAGAATTGAAGTTAGACAAATAATGTTATCATGTAGATAACATTATTTGTCTAACTTCAATTCTTAATTCTTAATCCCCCAGTATTTGCTTTCAATATCTATATGTATAGATATTGAAAGCAAATACTGGGGGTTTCTAGTGCATTCATTTACTCGTAAAGTTAACTTTTTTTGTCTGACTGATTGTGAGTTTTGAAAAGAAAAAAATCTATTTTTTATTACTGGGAATGATGGATTATTAAAAACACCAATTTTTATAATATTAAATATCAAATACTATGGGTTTGTTATTTTTTACAATATTTAGCAGCGTATATGTAATAATGTAATAATCAACATAAAATTTTAAAAATTATTACTCACTTTTCTCTTCCATAAAATCATTGAAATCTATAATTGTGTATATGATTTCATCCAGTTTTTGAAGTGTTTTTTTAAATTGTTTTGAATAAAATTCATTTTTTATATCATCGAATAAATCAAATAATTTCTTTGCCTGAAAATAAAAAAAGCTTTGATTTAAATAATCATATAGTCAAAGCACAGTAAAATTAGAACCAAAAAACCATTAGAAAAACAGAATTGCTTTCAAATTATTTTTATAGCACAATAAATCTTATATAAATATGAATCTTTCTGATTAACAAATTATTATATTATAATTAATTCACAGATTAGTTATAATTATAATACAACATAAATGAAGAAAACTGACCTTTAATATTACATTCATTTGGTGAAAACATTTTAAATGGACAATAACTACGATTAAATAGCAACTATGATACTACTATAAAGTCAAAAATTAAATACTGAAATAAACCGAGAGTGACATGAATTTATACTTCTTTTAATCAAATATTTATATAGAGGGACGCTATTGATAAGATACTATACTATCTCTCCAAACCATACATTTAATTCAAGAATGAGTCGGTTTCGTTGTTCGCTTTACAAATATATAAAATTTAAGTACTGTTTGTGTAAATAACAAAATATAAAAGGACCTTTGTATGAATAACCTTACAACTGAAAAATGTAACTGTAATTTTAAGATGTTAACAAGACAAACTGATATTCTTCATAGTAATGTAACAATATTTTATAGAATGAGAAAATTGATCATATATGTATTTAATAATTTATCATACCGCAGATACTGCATCTTCAATGTAAACAGCAGTTTTGTCATATTCAGTTAATAATTGCGATACACGCTGCCGCAAAATGGATTCTCTCGACTGATTCGACATTATTGTATAGGAACTTCAAAGATAACCTCAAAGTCGTCGATAATAGTTTTGCCGCTCGCAGCTGGGGATGTCTCTGCAGTTGCAACTTAAAAAAATATATAACACATGTTACATGTTACAAATAATTCAAAATAAATATATGAGATAATACGACTCACTAGCTTTAAGAACTCCTAAATAAATCTGACAAATAAATCATCATCATTGTCGACCGGTTTAGTGCCCACTGCAGGACAAGGTCTCCCCATCAAATATTGGGGGTCTAGGCTATATACCTTATCCGAGAGCCAACCTCCATAGCCATAAATCTGACAAATGTAACTTGACAATTGCCAGATGCATTTGCTTATGTAGAAATATTTTTCTGGGTGACCAGACGTTTACTCAAATGACACTCGCGCACATGACGCTGACGTACATAACGTTGGCGCATATGACGCTGGCATACACGATGCTAACGTACACCGACGCTGGCGCACACCGACGTTAGCACACAATTTTCGAAAAATTTAGAAATAGTGTCGCTATTATCATTTTGATAAAATGATTTACAAGTATCTTTTAATAGCCCAGATAGCTGTGGCAAACCTTTTAACAAACGAAGCGAACCTTTTTTCGAACGAAAGAAGGTTTGCCACTGAAATTATTGAAATAACATAAAATTGACTAAAAAAAACTACATGGTTATTTATCAAAACCTGGAAACTTCTCGACAAATAATTTCGATTACTCTCGATCAGGGCTAGGGAAAAAGTCGTAAAAAATTTAACAACACTTGTTTCCTCCTTTCTTACATTTTAATATTTTTTAAGTAGAAATTCTAAAGAAGATAATATATTTCCTTTCTCACATTTTTTTTGTTTTAAAAAAATAACATTTTATTAATTACGAACTATGTATTAAACTGATTAATGTGCACTTTTTTCAATTAAATTATAATTCTCTTTTTATTATTTAGAAGTTTTATTTTATTTCTAGTAGAATATTTGAAAAAAATACATTTCACTTAATTTATGGTGCTGCTTTTTTTTTCAAGCTTTTTATTCGAATAACTCTACAATCCTGATTGCAGCCACACCTGGAAAATTGTCTAAATATTTATTTATTTTTATTTCACAGGAAAACTGCTAACAAAAGTAAAAAAAAAACTACGAAAATAACTAAACGCCAATAACATGTTTTCACAGATATCATGAAGTTGTGTTATCAAAAAGTACACACTTATTTTCCCAATCTTTAACAATCAAGAACCCAATTTTGTGCTATGTTATTTTCAAGCTTTTTTATTATAATCAGATCGATCATTATTTTCACTCCAGATTATCGATCGGTTAGCAAATACTGTGTCTCATTCAATTGCAATTGCAATGTATAATAATTCTGTTTTATTTATTAAAAATTTTACATAGTTAATTGTATGTGTAAAAAACGAAATTGCTCAAATTGTAATTAATCCGTGTAATATGAAATACTTGATTTTTTTAAAGAATATTTATTTTTATGTATTTTTAATGGGCATTCACGGCTTCTGAGAATAAAATATATAAAGATACATACTTCATTTAACAAGAATTGAATTACAAAAATCATCCAAAGGTCAATAATTGATATTTGATCTGTGACCTTATGATGATCTTAAGGAAAAATCATATTCATTCAAGCTTTTTATTTTTAATTCAGCTGTAAAATTAAAATCGTTTTTATGATCGACATCTATGTGTGATATCGCAAATATTTATTTGTCTTGTTTGCAAAATAGTTTTATAATATTATACATCATTTTACACAACTAATTGATATTACTCTACAAAATTTCCAAATATTTTTCTAATTATTTATATTTTGCTACAGTTACTTCCAACAATCAAATCTTATAAAAATATTTATAAGTATATCATTTTTTAAAATATACTCTCACTTGTCCAATTGTAAATTGAACATTATAATACATTATAATTAAATTTAAAATTATAAAATTTCTGCGAAGCGATTTGTCGATTCGTATCGACGACACAAAGACGGCCGTCGAAAATAAAACGCGCGAAAAGCAGACGATCGAGGCGCCAAAACAAAGCGGGAGCGGTATTTTTAAAATTTGGCCGTTGTTCGAGAGGCGTCAATCGTTCTGGCCGCAAATCGAGCGGCGCGACGGCCAAAACGGCCGACATTTTCCGGGAATCGAAAGATTCGCAGCACGTGCTCGCGCCATCACTTATATACGATCCGATCTATTTTGCATCTTATAAAAATGATCATAAAAACATCTAGACCACGCTGCATTTGCATAACATCAAACGTATCCGGATTTCGTTTTTCGTGTACTTTATTTATAGAATAACATTTTTTAATTTAATTAATTCGTGCATTGAATGCGTTATATTCATTAGATCAATAATTAAATCATATCAAAATGGTTAATAGAATACTAATCAGTATGTAAGGGCATATAATCAGTAGAAATCGTTTAACGCGAAAATGATTAACGAAACATAGTCGTAGCCAGAGGAGGCTGGGGTTCTACCCCCCCCCCCCCACGAATTTCAAAAATAATAACAAATTTTACTGAAATTATGAAACTTGTGTTGAGAAATATTTGAATGCCTTAATTTTTTACACATATTACTAATGAAAAATAAAAGCTTGAAAAAAAAACAATATATTTTTATTACTTGGAATCGCTTACATATACAAATGTGTTTCGCTCCCCTCCTCCCTTTAAAAAATCCTGGCTACGGCCATGACAGGAAAATCTGTTAACAAGAAATAATACTGTGGTTCTGATAAAATACTATGTACGTACTATAAAGTTTAACATGAAATACTTTAACACAAAAAAAGTATTTCAGTTCTTTCGGTTTCGTGTTAAACGTTTTTCACTGTATGTATGTGGTCAGTCACTATTATACAATATCATACGATCAGTTAATAACTAATTAACTGTAAAAAATTGTTAGATTTTATAAAATGGTCAAGAATTTGAAAAAAATCTGATATTTTATTTGAACAACACAAATAGTAAATACTTACATATTTAAAATTTTCATACTTCATCACGTTTGAACCAAAACTTTTCCAAAATTTTCATCCAACAACATCGTCAATCAACATCTCGTTTTTATTACTCTTTTAATGACCATTCATCATTTCCACAAACATTCACCACTCACAATTCAACTCACCACAAAACAACCAAACCCCATTTAAAACTAACACAAATTTCTCCAACACACCCTTTCAAAACGACTAAAACCGTAATCGAACCGAACTTTACTCAACCAAAAAAAAAAACTCTTTATCACACAAAGAAAGCCCGAAAAAGCATCAGTAGGCTTTCGCGATCGGTGCAATGCAAGCGTGACGATCGCCCACACCTGCGAAAATCACCATGCTATTTCTGCACGTGTCTCATCATCATCCACGTGAGGTAAGTGGCGTTGGTCTTCCGAGAAAACCGTTGAAAATAGTCGACTTGGAGTGCTCGCGTGTGCGGGCGATGTGTTCGATTTGGCACGTCGAATTATGATTTGAAAATCGAGCAGATGTGCCCCCATGGACGTAATCGACGGAAATAGAAGGATTCCGATGTGGTGCTGAAAGTTTTTCAGGTTTTTTTATGGAGGTTTGAGATGTTGGTTTGTGTGGTTAAGTTTGGACTTTGGTGTGGTGTGATATTTATTGAAAAGGGGTGTGTCGATTTTTTTTGGTTTGGCAGAATTTAAAGATGTAGTGCTGTGATTTTTGTTGTTATTTGTTGGAAAATGGATGGTTTTTTTTTTATTGATAGAAAATCAAGTTCTCTGAAAAGTATATTTATTACTTATATTAAAGGTGGGGATTTCCCGTCAATGTATTATTTTAGTATGTTATGATAATTATTTTAGTAAACATATTTGATTTTTTTCATGAAAATATTTTTTTTAATTAGAGAAAATAATAAGAAATGTTTGCTTTATCTTAAAATATTTTAATTTTAGAAAATAAGTCCTCATTTTATAATTTTCTACCAGATAACCTTAAATAAAATTCTTTTTATTCTCAATAATTTTATAACTTATCTTTTTCGTAGAAGTTATGTTTAATCGTAAGTTTAAATTAAAATAAATTTTCCGCATTCTGGTGTTATAATAATTCATATTAACCTATTCTTGTGAAATACATTAGGAAAATAACACAAATAACAATGGACATGAATACAAATTATTTATTTACCAAAAACTTCACAATAACACAATTATTTTAATTTAACAAAAAAAAAATTTATCGTGCAAAAAAACGTTAAATTTTCAAAAACTTAACATTACAACGGATGTACGACACGGGTGAAAGTACCACCATTAAAATGTGAAATACATAATACACACTATGCTAACCGAAGAATTATTTATGTTTTCCGAGAACCTTCGCATACTAATAGCAATTTTATTTTATTAAAATAATAAAAGGCGACACGCATTTATTGCGCGTTTCCAGGAAACCGCCATTTTGCGCGATTTTCAGCCGTGTAACGGAATTAGACGATTATTTTTTCGAATTATGTCCGTTATTAGCGCGCCGCGTAATTGAAGTCGCAATTAAAGTAAATATTGTATTCGCGTTCTGTTTAGTGTCGATAAAAAAATATATTAACATCTGCCTATTATCTCGCAACATTATAAATAAAAATTTGTATTGGTTCAATTTCCCGGAATCCGCGGACATTTTTTATTGTGATGAGATAACGAGACGTTGATTGAATTTAAACTAAATAGTTTTTTTAAACGTTCTCTGTTTGAACGTTTTGTTCCAAGAATGCTTGTTTAGTGGGGACGTTGATTGAAATCACGTTGTCGCAATTTAGCACTGTTACTGTCGCTAATAGGATTCTTTTTCGACGTAATGAAATTTCTCTGTATTTCCCAGATAATTAGTTAGTTGATGTTAAGACGGTTCCAGGAATGTCTGAAATTTTTCAATGTTCGAAGAATAATTGAATCGATCGCGATGATGGGTTAGCTCGAATTTTTTGTGAATATTCATAAGAAATTATCGGTAAATGGTGATGCATTATTAGTCAATTTTTCTGTAAAATTTATCCTCATTATTAATATTAGCATAATTTATTCAGTTTAAAAACGATAGTATTGTAATGAAAATTTAAATTTATGTAAGATTAGAGATAAACTATTTATTTTTTAAACTGTTATCATTACTTTCTTCTACGTATAATATAATAGATACTTCATAATTTTCTCGAATTACATTTTCTCGGATTTGTGGTTACAATATTTAAGGATAATTGAAATAAAATTGATTTATTATATCACTATTGATTTATTATACTCCTACTGTAGAATTCAAAAAATATATAAAACCAACAAACTATCCGTTCAGTAGAAACGTGTTAATTAAAACATCAACATACAAAACCACTAATTAACACACGAACCCAATAATATTTCACAACGAGACTCAAATTCACCACGCTATATTAATATGCAAATTTCATCTATATGTTACAAGCGATTTAAAATAATTTTCATTTCAAGTACCAAATACGAAAATACATAAAATCAACCATTACGTACGATTTCCATATAAAAATTTCTGCGAATAAAAAACACGTGTTCCAAAACTTCGAAGACCTTATTAAGTCACACAGCAACTTATAGAACATCTGACGTCAATCTTGCGACTCACATCAACATCATTAAAGCTTTTTTTTTTATCCCTGAAACCAAAACTTTCCTCCATAACATTAGAAAAAATGTACGCATTCGGATGCGGGGGCGTGTCCGGTCTGTTTTGACGTTTTTAACAACAACGAATAAACACAATTAGACGACGCGACCGAAAAAGTGTGTCTTCGGGCCTTCAGCCAGGACTTTTCCGACGCCAGACAAATTTTGCGTCATCAGATGTCCATTGGGTGACATTAAGAATTAGCGATAGCGCTAACGCTAATGCAAATATACAGGGGGCATAAAAAATAGACATTTTTTTTGGATGGATATCGTCATGATTACCCGATGTTCAAACAACTTTAGTTGCGGATATTCAATGACTTTCTGATAACATTTGATTTTTTTTTAAGGTGATAAGAAAGAAGCCATTCTTGATTCTTAGAAAGTAAATGTTGAAACCATTTTGTAAATAGTTTTGTGTCAATAACACTCAATTACTTATATCTTTAGACATCGAAATGTATCCTTCTGAAGAAAATTATTTTTAATTATCATTATAAATTAGATTTTTTTCAATACACATATTAGATTTAATAATTGGTGGACAAAATTTTTTTTCGTTCCTTCTATACTTGCAAAAAAATAGCGGTCGCTTCACATTTTTTTGTGGATTTTCAACAACAAAAATAATTGCTTTCGTTCACGTCCATTCGAGAATTTTAAGCTGAAAATAACAGTCGTGATGTAGCACTAGAAATTTTGAATCAAAACACGTGTATTTTTTTAATTTAAACTTACATAAAATTCGAATCACAATGTCAATAAATTTTCTGTAACATTTCAGAAACATATCACAATCGAATGGATAAAGATAGAAACTTTTCGCATTTTCACACAGGTGACACTACTTTTCATCATCCTTTATATGTATTATTGCATTAAAAGATTAAATTTAATAAAAGTTCTTCATATATTTACATCAAATAAGCTCACAATCAGTTTACATTTTTCATCGATCTAATTTTTATTTGTCGATTGAGACTTTTATAGAACGAGTAAACAAACACGTTGTATAAATATATTTATTTTCTTCAGCTGCAGACATAGTGAGTTTTGATTTTATACCCCTATATATAAAAAAAGAGTAAACGTTGTGTTTATTTGTGCGCGAACTCGCACGCGGATCAATTCGTAGAAATTTTCACGATAAACAATTACTCGGAAATGCGAGCATTTGACTGAATATTTATCGCTCTATTTTAAAATTTCGGTACTTAATCGCTTCAACTTTATATCGTATTAAATTATTGTCGTTATTTATACATTTCGCGTATCGTTCGAATGTTTTTATGGCTTTTTTATTGCTACAAAATTAATTTTTCTTCAGCTGTTCTTGGAAAAATATTATATCGACATGTGTTGCTATGCTATTTTTCGTTTTGTTATTTAATGAGAACATTTTAATGAAGCTTTCATAAAAGCATTCAGTTGATATTGAAATAAATTAAGATATTCATATTATATTGTAGACTTTAGTTAAATTATTTACTTTTCGAATTAATCAACTTACATATTACAGAAAATTTAGAAAAATGTGACTAAAAGGTAATAATATACAAAAAAAAAACAAGAACTATGCTATTTTAATATAGACTGACATTTGCATTACACACGAATGTATGTATGTATGTATGTAATAAAAGCCGAATCGATGGTCTAATAAAAAAAATTCCTGGAAGCATAATCGTCTGTTGGTGCTTGACAAATTCGTTTAGCGACATACGAAAATCAATACATCGAATTTTCTTCAATGACAAACCACTTGCATTGATTCGTTACGAAATTAAAACGCCAAAGTCAATTCACCACGAAAAAAAATTATCGCACACGATCAATTGATTCAAATTCAACTTGTTGATTCGCACTCGCCACAAAAGGCACGATCATTCCACTCGGCCGTTTCGGCGACGAATTCAAATTTATTTCAAAATGACGAACGAGTTCTCGTGAATTGCATCTTCGACGACTCATAAGAATAGCCGATCATGATTGACTCGTGACAATTCGAAGAAAATATTATACAAGGGGGATCGAATAATCGACAACGCACGAGATCGAGGAGAGGATATTTTTAAACACGCAGCTGCTGATTTTCGGCGAATTCGCTTTGTTGAAAAAAATATCCTTGGTCTCAGAATGTCCATATTTTTCACAACAAGAATAAACGAAAGCTTACAATGTATCATTGGCTAATCCCGAGGTATCTTTTTGCGTGCGAGGAAAATTCCGCGAAAACATTCGCATACACATGTATTTTAGGGTCGCCGTTTTTATTTCTTATAATAAATCGAGTCAACTGTTATAAGAAAATTAAATATATGTACAAGAAAATTAATAATAATGTACGAAAATTAAATGCAGTTTTCAATTATTTAAGCGAAAACATTCAGAGGAATTCATCCTTGAAATTGTGTATGATAAATTTTATTTTCGTTTGAAATTGCAGTATTTTTTTTTATACGAAACTGTAGTCACCCTAGTATATACGTACATTTTGACGCCTCGCTTTTCGGGAAACACGCCAAAACACTGGTGCAAAATATATGTATTTCGAACATTTTGACGTAGACGGTTCGGAAACGTCGCGACGTTTAGTTTCGCATGCAAAAATAGTTAATTTTTCACCAAAGAATGCGGATGAGGGGGAGGGAACAATCTTTCATCAGAATAAATACGTACGTACGACTATTTCTAACTATTATGATTGTTCTTCCACAAATAATTATTAGAGATCGTTATCACAAAGAATACTTTACTAATATTATACATTTTTATTTTCTTAGAAAAATCACTGTCATTTTACATTTACATTCTAAATACCACATTGTGAATAATTCGACGATTAATGAATTGACATTTAAATGTACGGTCAAAAAAAATTTTCAGAATTGATAGTTATTGTATTTTCAAACAATAACGCATAATGTAATAGACGACTCATGATATTTTATAAATTCCAGTAAATTGATACGTGACTTTTTTGTTTGCAATAAATTTCATGCTCCATGAAAAAACATCGGATAAATTCAAATAATTACTGTATTTCATGAAAAGCTCTTAATGAAATCAACCTACGATATCAAACATACAACAAATGGAAACTAAATCCCATAGAATATGCATAGGCTTTACATATAAATAAACCCCACCACAAATCGATAACGAAACTCGACTCAACCCCTACATCAAACCGCAGATTTTCGACATGGCGAAATGTCAAAGTGCGACGAAATCGAATATTGATTCCACGAATACAAAATCTGCCGCTAAAACCGGATCAAAGCGGCAGGGGCTCACATTCGCGGAAAAGCCGGAAAATCGGAAAAGTCGACGCCGATGTCGTGCACCTACGTCACTGACGGTTCTCGGAAAATGGTCATTGTCGTCTAATGTCGTCGAATATCGACTTTTCCACGCGGCCGGGTGACCCACAAAAAGAAAGGCTTTTATTGAGGTTGTGCGACCGTTCGATGACGATGAATAGGTTTAGGTATAGTGACGGATTTTCATTCATTTTTGTGACGTGTTTGTGTTTTCTTTTTGTTTGTGTGGTTATTTAAAAGCTCGCTTTAGCTATATTGGGATTTTTGTACGTCGTATTGTTGATTGTGGGAAAAGAATTTTCGCATGTCATAAAATTATGTGTCATCTATATCGTCGTGTATTATATTTGAATATAAAATGTTTTCCCTGTACATAATCAGATTTAATTCCTGTTATCAGCTTAATGAATCGTACGTGGAAGCTGAATAAAGTTTGTGATGTACATAAAATTTTTATTTCATCGAATACCGATTGATTGAATAGCAATTCACCGAATGATGGTTTATTGAAGTACGAGTTCTATGAACAATAAGCTTATATTGAAATTGATTTTCAACAAATTTACATGTGACGACCTTTTCATTATTAATCGAGTACATACTTTATATTCCCATTGCAATATATAAATTTTCAGTTGTTTTTATTCAGTTATTCTGAAAATAAAAATTAAATGAAAAATCTATTTTTGCAACGAGTTTATATGATAGATGTATGTAATATATTACATTTTCTTTGCAGAAATTTTCATTTTCATTGTTATATAAAATATTCTATACGGTTATTAAAAATAAAATAAAAAACAA
Organism: Hydropsyche tenuis; assembly: GCA_009617725.1. Lineage (NCBI taxonomy): Eukaryota > Metazoa > Arthropoda > Insecta > Trichoptera > Hydropsychidae > Hydropsyche > Hydropsyche tenuis. The sequence goes on from VTON01000007.1 coordinate 320,508, forward strand.
TTATTAATAAGCACACGTGAAAAACTACAGGCGTACATCAAATTTTTATCGAAAATGTCAATTTCGTCGAAAAACTTCGAAATGAAAAATTCTTTCGATCGGAAAAAAAAATGACCTTAATGAAACATCGATCCGCTGCTTCCAGCGAATTTTTATGTTTTCCGTTCGACATTAATGGCTCCGAAGCGCGCGATTTCGATCGAATTTTCCGATATTTTCCGCGATTTCCATATTATTATATAAATAATGCGTTGGCGTGACGCGGCTCCATTATGGGTGTTATTTTTATTGATAGAATTGGAAAACATTTCTGGGAAAAGGTAACCTGTAAATTTTCCGACGATTCACTCATTACAAGCTACGCTTTTCGAGCCCTTATCTGATGCCGAAAAGCCGTTTTCAGAACGACCGTTATAACGTACTAAATATATTTGCGCGATTAAACCTGAATTCTCTGAAAATATAATCATTGTGGATATAGTAAAAATAGTGCATAACATTGTCGAATTATGTGGTTTGTGAAATTTCGTGGAAATTTATATTTTATGATATCGTGTGATAATAAAAATGACCTTAATTTTGAAATGGTTGAAATTTGAATTTTGTTTCTTTGTCTGTTTATTTAAAAATATTTATCTCCTTCATGTTCGTTCAGTATTTAAAAAAAAACTATATTATATTTATTCTACGTATCATCATTTTAATTTCTCATTATCTATTCAATTTTATTTCGGTCATTATTAAGAGTATTATCATATTCTGAGAATCCTAAATTTTGAGTTATCATTATTTGACGGAAATTCAAATATCCATGTACTTGAAAAAATTAAATACATTTATAATTAATTTTCAGTAGTATAAAACACAAACACATTCCATTAATAATTCCAAACTAATAAATAATTCCTTAACTTCAAAAGTTTTATAATTAATTTATAAATTTACTCAAATATTTATATTTGATCAAATATGATAACTTCAAATAAATTTCAACAAAATTTAATGAACATGTACTCATAAAACTTATGACTAAATGTACAAATAAAACTTATTCAAGGTCCATAATTTACTGACTCGCAAAAATGGCAAAATAATATTCGAAATATCCCAATTAATTATAAACAATAAATTGAACGTGTTCGATCGAATTAAATTCACCAAAAATAAAACTGGCGACTCATAAACGTATATTAAGACTCGTACAATATTGCGTGCACATGATTCGGGGTCAAGCGGGTCAAAAAATCATGCAATACTTTTTTTTCATATTAAACTTTCAGACTCGTTTCATATAATAATTTTACGATGTAGCGAGGGTTTTTTTTATTAAATTTTATTAAATTTCTCGGAAACGTATAAAGTGTACGTACAATTTTGTCCTACATGAAACTACAAATACATGGGTATGTACAAACCATCTAATTGATTCGATATTAATGATTTTCCCGAAGCGATTGATTGATATCGACAATTGGTTTAATTAATTAATTCGAAGAACCAATATTCATGTGTACCTATATTTAGTTTTCGAAAAATTGATCGTTAAGTATATGATTAAAGTTTTATAATATTCGTTGACAGGCTGATTTGAATTCGTAAATTCTCGGAATTGTGTTATAATTGATTTTATTGATATTATTATTTACGTAGTTATATATTTCAGAGTAGATGTAAAAATTTTGTATGCTAAAAATCTACTGTATAGTACATAAATATTTTATTGTGTTTATGATGAACAAATATGCATGCGGGTAAAATTGTTGCATATGTACATTCTCTATTTAGATAAAAACCGTGGGAGGGAAAAAACCTCAAAATAGTCTTGATAAATATGGAAATTATTTTTATAATGAAAAAATACATTTCATACAAAATTTCATCTTTATTTTTCGTACCAAGGATATCTACAATGTTATAAATTTCGAAAAAATGTTTAAATTTCTCCTGAAAAATAATCTATTTTCAAAGTTCATCAACACATTGTCAGACTAGAAAATGTAAACACTCAACGCCATATCTTGTACTATACAAACATATGTACATTCGATACGTTTCAACATATTCTCATGTACCCTTTGGCATTTTCAGCAAAATCTGAAATATGATACCGACGCTATTTTAATATTTCCCAGTATATTATGTATCGCGTCCATACAGCGAACACGGAGTATAGAGATAAGCGGAGATAAGTTCTATTTTGCAGAAAGCTTTCAGCTAAAATGATATTACACAATATTCGCAACAAGACAGATTCGTGGAAATTTTCGACAGTATATTTTTTTTTCTGAAATATTATAACTAATTGATCTCACATGACCTTTAATTACTATGTATAATTATCTAACAATAAGTAAGCAATGTACACACCTATTAATCGTGTACATAAAAATTTTCATCATCCCTGTTATAATTATTTATTATTCTATTAAATTTAAATACATTAGTTGACGGATTAGTCGAAAAATTAGTAATAAAATCTTCATGTAATATTGCATATGGATGACGAAAATCTCAATTTTTTTTCTGCTATCTCATCTGACGCCCACTATGATCGCATGACGTATGAAACGTCATCTTTTCGAAGGATTCGATTTTCGATTGTATATTTTTTTATTGAATTTGCATAATTCGTAATATTCGCATGAATTAATATCTGCGCGCTATTGACGATCCAATTGTACAATTTTGGTTTGCGGTTTACATCAAATTCACGGAAATCGAATATTGCGTTTGACGATTTCTACATAAAGCCACATTAGAGCTATTTGGTATTTTGCATCAAATGTCATATTTGCGGAATTGCGGATGATTATTTTACTTATGAGTATTATGTTTCTGTAAAAGATAGACATAATGGTGCCACAATGTGATAATTTCATTTCAACGTTATATTACATATATGAAGTTTATGTACAATATGTCGTTAAAATGAAGCTTTTGATTTGATAGCTTTTTTGATTATCGAAGTCAACCCTTGTTATGTCGCACATCCGTTTATTGATTGCGACACATATTGCTCAACTTCAATGACCGGAATAACCGCATGACAAATAACGAAAAATCACTTTTCGAACAATAGAAATCGCAAATAACGATGGAAAATTCCATGTCAATGCACTCGATCCAATAAATAGAATTTTCCGAGTATTTCAATAACCGTTCGCTCAAACAACCTTCGTGTCCATTGTCGTTATTAACTGGCGAACTCCTCAATTTCGTTGTACGCTAACATAATAAAACTTTATTTTTCCCGCGAATCCTTCGAATCGTAACGCTTTTCCCATTAGCGATAGAACCAGCAATTTTTACGAGTTCCCAGTACCGTTGTAAGTATTATACTAGCTGAATACGTGCCAAGTACGCTGCACAAACGTTTTTATTGCAGTTTCTATAATAATCTTTCAAAAGTGCAAACTGGGACGTGTCCTCTATGCAGTCGACTTCTGAGAAATTCCAAATTTATCCAAACAATTCGAATTAAAGCGAAGCGAAGTCGCGTCTGTTCGCCAAGACGTCCGAACTCGCTGGGAATCGAATTTGATGTTTATTTTTATTATGTTAGTGATCTTCGACTTTTATAGAGCGTAAATTTGAAGTAATTGGTTGTTCTTGTGCAATTAGGTAATGAATTATTTGTATATATATATAGCAGCCGATTAATGGCTGAAATTATTTGATTAATTTTAATTACGCTATTCTGCAAACTGCTGAATAAATCGATTCGAATTTAGTATACATTTTCATATAGATAAAATTTGATTAATCTGATAAATTTGTTTGTGAAACGATTTATAATGACTACTATTTATTAAATTGCGACCATTGAACTGTACAATTTTGTCTTTGTTCATAAAGTTATTGAACTCATTAGTCACCAAAATTGTACGCAATTATGCACTATTGACTAATCCTATATCTCATATTTGACATTAGCATAACTGCATTCAAATTTTATTACTATATTATACATGCGGAGAGATATATTATAATACAAACATTTGCATTTATTCAAAACTTTTTCCGATACTTTTCAAAAGTTCTTTTATTCAAATGTCTTTAACATTTTTCAAGAACACTCCAAACCACAAACACATTTCTAAATAGCAATCGAACGAACTTCGACATACTTTTTCCTAAACTTTCTAACTTCGATTCGAAAAGCGACCCATTTCAATTTTCCACAATTCACATTACCAACGTCCAACTCGATCAAACGCAAATCGAAAAAAAACAGTTCACGCACATAATTAATAACCATTCCCATGAAACTTCTGCGAAAACTGCGTTCTACCTAGAAGCCATTATGTGCGCTCTATTATGTTTACTTTGCCCGCCATCGTTACGTTCAAATCGGCCAGTTTAGTTATTATTTAGAGATAGGCACAAAGTGGACGAGCAGCGGAGCAATTTCGATATGAAATGCAAAATCGACGTAATGAGAGGTGTACGCAATGCACGCACGCGAACTGACATAATTGTAGACAATTATTGCACGTTGACGACAACGAGTTCTATTGAAGTTGCCGTGGAAATTGCTTCGCTTGAAATTCGCACTTCTATGTGCTATTATTGCGTGCTCGATTCTTATCTGGATGTTGTTGGAAAATTATGATCGTTGATTGAAATTTCATAGATTTTTCATTTATAGATAATTGAATCGTTTGTTTCGTCATGTGTAAGTAATATAGAATCCATACAGAATGAGGACTTTTATATACACTGGTGATTTTTCTAAATATTGAAACGTTAGTAATCATCCTACGGCCTACGCGTAACTTAGCATTTAATTGTAAAATAGTCAATCTGTAATAAAACTATTCATTTATAAATCTCGACTGTTGTTAAAAATTAAACTGATATTGAGTTTTCGGAAAAAGGTTTCAATTTTGATAATTAAAACGGAAAATTGATATACACATGTACTTGTTATTAACCCTTGTTTTCTGTTGCGCTTTTGTATTTCAAATACTGCGAATTTTCTTAATTACTCGATTCATGGAAACCAAAAAAACATGTGCATTCGGTAGAATGAACACATGTGATGAATTTATATGTTCTACGAGATTTTAATTAATAAATGAATGAATGAATGAATGGATGAATAAATCATTCACGAATTCATGATCGTTTCGAATTGTTCATAGCAATGGTTAAATTGAAATATATCTATAATCTATATTGAACAATGATATAATAATTTAGATTGATGTTATTTTCAAGATTTATCATGATTCATAATAACTTATAATCTTTTAGTAATCTCGTTTGGAAAGAATTTCTTGAAAATTAATGTAATCCACAATTGAAATATAAATGAAATACAGCCGTATTACTATGAAAATATTTGATATTATGATTATCAACAATAAATATAAATTTTGCGTAATTCTCCGATAACACTAATATTTTTTTACGCTTTCTCGCTAATAGATAACTTATCGGATTACGGCGAAAGCGTAATCTACATACCCGATGGATAATGAATAATGATTGATATAATTATTTAAAAACGCGTTTAGAAGTAATTTATTTAACCACGTATAATTCACAAAAAAGAGTGTTATTTTTGCACAAACTAATTAGAAAATAAAATTTAAGAGAACGTAAGAGGACGAGCTTCATTCTATACTCTCTTTCGCACTTCTGAAAGCGCGCCACGGGTATCAAATTACATATTCAATCCGAAATATTCCTCATTTCTTTTATCTCAAAAGCTTCTTTGAATATTATTTTACATTCTCTGAAATTCCTATATTGAATTTAAGTATATCAATTTCACAAACTATAAAAAAATTGGCTTGAAAAGTGACGTTGACGTTTTGACGTTTTTGAAGCTACAAATTGAATTTTAATATTTATTATCGAAATATACTATAAAATCGTATTGATTTAAAAATATTTTATTTATCAAATTGTTGACTTAAAATCAATCACTAGATATTATATTTTCGCTGAATTATTGAAATCATCTTATATCGTCATGATTACGACCATACTACTAATGTATGGGCGTAATCTTTCATCGCCATAAAGTTTACGCATATTGACCGTTTATGGCATAAACGGTCAATATGCGTATATACGATAATATACGAGCAAACCAAACGACTTCAATTAAGATCTCTATTTTCCAATAAAAAAAACTTCAAATTACAAAATCCCCGAATATCCGAGAGGAAAAGAACTCAGGAAGTTATAAATGTATCAACACTCAAGCAAACCGTGCGCTGAAAGTTTGAGAACACAAATAAACAATAATCAAATTTTAGAATGCATTTCAGAGCCAATTAATCAATCGATCGTGATTTGGAGAGGAAGCAAAACGGGGTTTCGAACTTCAAAGGGTTTCCGGGAAACATCAAACATCACTGTATGCATGTGCTCCAGATATTACCGTTTCTCGGTACCGATTGTATTCAGATATACTCTAATTGTTCGCTGAATTTACAAGTGAACGGATTGATTAATATCTCCGTAAATAATATGCATATATGTTATTATGGAGTATACATATTAAATTTCCTATGGTAAATTCACAATCAGATGTGAAATATTATTACAAAGATATGTATACTTATATTCAGCAATGAATAGCTACAATTTTATATGATAATGATTTCATTTTGTTTGATTGTGAGATTTTTATAAGATAATTCACCACTTTAGAATTGGAAATATCATTTGTAGGTTAACAAAAACAAAGAGTATAATAAAACACTTTTAGTACTACATTCAAAAATAGTTAGCCTTTGAATTCTGGAAGCCGTAAAAATATTACTTTATGACAAAGTATTTGAATTACTTTTTATTTTCTGGAAAAAAAAGTAATATGATAAGACTCGTTTCGAGTCAAAGCATAAATGCTAAGTAAGAGAAAAATTAAGATATTCTAGAGCTTTTTTAATTTTCACTTCAACGAATATACATTAAATATTAATTAAATCTCGAGAGTAACGTCAAAGATTATCCTCCGACTACCTCATGTAACTATCCATAAAATACACATAAACGCAAACATACTAAAACGTACCTCATTAAACCAACACAAATACGAACATTTCCCAGAAAAATTACTCAATTAAAATCATAAAAATAGTTACACAACAACAACAACATCAACAATCGATATTCACGTAGGGGCGACCACGCTAATGGCCACGATGCATCATCGATTGCACAATGAGGCGATCGCTCATCTGTGACCGTCCGCTTCCTCACACCTGGCCATCGTTTCCAGCGACCCCATGGCACTCGAAACACTCCAATACCATGCCAGGAACACGCCAACACCATGCCAGGAACACGCCATGTGCGTGGCTTTGTGTTCAGAGTGTGCCACGGTTCGGTGTCCTTCCTGGAAATCGGTTTCGGGGTGACGTGAACCGTCAAATCTCCAACCGATATCGGATTCCGTATGTGAGCGTGTGGTTTGTTGAACTTTGGTAGCTGAAAACGGGCAGACATTGTGTTTGTCGCGGTTGTCTGTCTTTTGAATGTTTTGAGTTCGTTGGAGGGTTTTCGGATCCGATTTTGAGTGTTGTGGGTGTGAGCTTTTTTGTTTTTTTGAGTTGCGTGTTGATTCTGAAAATAATCCGTGTTGAGTGTTTTTCGTTTTGAAAATGTTATCTGTGCTTAGAAATGTTTTTGTAGTTACATCATTGTTTAGTGAGAAGTATTTTTTTATTATCGAGTTTTAGGAATGCTTATCTGTTGATAGGATGTACAGCATCGAAAACTCAGAAATTAATCGTTTTATGGTTTATCGCTGATGTTTAGTTAGAAATATTTTTATTATAAAATTTTAGGAATGGTTATCTCTCATAATCAGTACAGCATCAAAAACCAGGAAGTTAATCATATTACTAGCTAATTCTTTCATAAATAATTACAGTTTTTACATTGCCTTAATTTAAAATGTGAAAAAAATCATAAAAACACATTTCAAATCATCAATCATTATAATTAATACGATTTTTTTTCAAACCATTTTTATGAGATGTATACGTAATTCATTACAACTTCCAACCTAATTTGAAATTTCGTAATTAATTATTACGATAAATTATTTTTTTTACTGAAAATCATATAAAAATCGTTACGAAAAATAACGAATTCAAATAAAAAATTAACAACCTCTCAAATTCACGATTCAATCGAATTACAAAAAACTCACACTACACAATATATAATCGAACGGCTTATTTTCAAAATAGCGAAAAAAAAAACTTACACAAATCGCATTCGATTGGAAAAAAAATTACATAAATTACGTCGACCTCGAGTGTAGTAAGTACACGTGAAAAAATGACGTTTCCGTTAACACGCCACTTTTTCTACATTCTCAGAAGCGTAAATCGTTACTACTTTGTATAACATAAAATTACTGGGCGCGTGTGAGTTTTTTTTATAAACCACCTATCATTTTGTTGTTTTTATTCGTTTGTCTCGCCCACAGTTGAGAAACCTCTGACCGCGTATATAATATACGTTTGCATTTAAAAGTTTTTCTTCGAAATAAAGGTTCGTTATGGACGTGTGTGCTACTATGGGTTTTTGGGGGTTGGATTTACTAGGAAATATGTACACGTGCATTTAAGCACTTTTGTTGTCGAAAAATTGTTGGTTCAACGGATGGCGTTTGAATGGGGTGCAGTGAACATTTGATAAATCGTTTTCCTATAGGTTTGTCAAAAAAACCCCTGTGATTTATTTATTGTGTGTTACACAGTAGCGGAAACATTGAGATGAATGATTTGTATGTTTTGAACTTTCGCTGTTATATAAAATAAACAAATTCCGAATAAAAATTTGAAACATCAATATAAACAACATATTCGTATTTATGAAAATTGTTATATATTTAATTTCTAAGAATAATATCATCGAAATGTAAGGCTTTTAAATTAAAACTGTACCAGATGTTTATGATTAATGTAACTGAACTTTTATTGACACTGATAAATTTGAAATATAATATAAATAAGTTGAATTAAATAAAAATTTATAAATATCTAAACGTACTTGCATTTTTTTAAAAAATAACAAATATTCTTTTTTATGTGGTAAACCTGAAGAACTGATTTATTGTTAAACATGTAGTGAGTCAAGAGAAGAATGTACATTGTGCTTTACCTTTTGGCATAATATAAGCTTAATAATATTTCAAAAATTATCACACCATGACTCATTGAAGTAAAATATTTATATAACACTTTTCCAGTAAACGATTACATATTATCAAAGTAGCGTTCAGTGTCAATATTTAATCCCGATAAAATCAAATATTCACGGTTTATATTTAGTCATAAAATAACTGACAGTGAATCATTGAACTTTTTGATAAAATTTACACACATAAAAATGCCCGGCATCCCCTCGTGGTTACCAAAAAATATACGTTTTAATCAACGTCTTATTCACGTCGATAATAATAGTAAAACGCACTTTCGTGTGTGTTGTAAACTCGAAAGGGAAGTATGATTGATGTTGGCGTGTTCTTGGAAAAAATAGTTTACATACTTTTTTTTCTAACCAAAATATAATATACATGTACATGGCACAACATTTTGGAAATATGAAATAGAAAACAAAGAAAACTCGCACTTTAATAACTCAAAAGGGTCGACACACAAATCAGGGGACAAAACAATTACGTTAAAAATATTTTCGTGTAATTGGACGTTTCGAAATCCCACGAGCGACGCACTATCGCGGTTTCCTGGAAAATTACCGAAAAATAATATTTTAACATTATGAGTGCGTATGCGAAATTTTCACGATGACTCTTGCTTTATTAAAGTTTTGTTTACGCCAATGAATTTTCGTAAATCGTAGTCATGTACTCAAAGTGCGTAGATAAATGCTTAATAAGCGTTAGCGATAAAACAATCGAAAAATATCGGTTTTTTTATCTTTACGCATTTTTTTATTGAGTCATTATTATGAAATCACCGATCGATCACCGATCAGTAAGAATATTGGCGCCAGTTAGTTATTTTTTTCATATATAAATTCAAACAATTTGATTATATAAAAAGCGTTAGTAGATGATTCCGCGAAAATTGATGAAAAGCATATTCGATTCGATTTGTTTATTTGTAATAATTTTGCGACTGAGAATTATTACTGATGAGAAACAACTGCTTAAAAACGGAAGTGTTTATTGAAAATGTACAATAACAATTCGTTGAATTTAGAAAATCGAATCTGTGAATCGAATCGATACTGCGAAATGAAACATAAATATTTTCCGACACATAAAACGACCATGGAATTTCATTTGTTTTCCACACCAAGAAAATATAAATACGTCACACTTCCCCGAGAAAAACTCGAAGCGAAATAATACTTTCATTACGCACACGATTATTATAATAAGAACCGAGACTCATAACACATTTTATTTCCGAAAATACCTTTCTCGCAAAACACAAACATAAAAAAATGAAATACTTCCTCTCACCCTTCGCAACTCGACTCCGATTCATTACCCGCGATAAACACGTCGAAAATTCAAATGAGTTCCACTTAAACTTTCTCCGCCATGAATAATCGCGATTCCGAGTAAATTCGCGATTATCATATAATGGGCACTGTTAAAACGACAACCTTGACACCGTTGCACTTCGAGATGCACTCGCAGTGCAAATTTTATGAATTTAGTGCAGAAGCAACCTTTTTTCGCCTTTGAAAGTGTTCCAGGTGCGAGTACAATGGAACAATGGCTATGTGTGCCATTTTTTTTCGGTTCTAGGAAAGTCGCAGTTGCGGAAACTCGGTTTTTGCACGCTCAGGTAGTCCGATGTTAATTTTTCGATCATTGCATCGTTTTTTGGTAAGTGTTATAAAAGCGGTAATGACAGATGTGACACAAGAAAGCAGCTGCAGTTTAACACCTTTCCATCTCGTTCATTTGCATCGCAGTTTCTCGGAAGCGGCTTTCCAACGGCGATAATGTGTTGCTGTCGGGTTTTTTTTGTGGTTGTTTTTGATATGTGGAGGAAGTTCTGATGATTTCGTATCGTACAAGTGTTATATTTAATATGAATATTGAAAGAAATACACCGAATCCTCTTTTCACACGGGGGATACGTTCAAAAGACTATCTTGTAAAAAAGTGACCATATAAATATTGGAGATGGGTTAGAAAGTTCCAGATTACATAATTAAAATTTCATGGAGTTTGATCATTTGATCTACAAAATCATTGAAACTAATCTTTCACGATCAGTTTTATTTGTAAAAAACGAACACGTAACTAATCTTTAATTCATCCAATTCTATTACGTTCATTTGAATCGTTTTCTCGATGCTCACGAAAAACCGACGAGTAAAAACTGACTGCTTTTCCACGAATAAATACCACAGCAATAAGCTCTCGAGCAATCGAAACAAGCCAATCACAAGCACCATTATTGTTGTTCAGCATCCAGCGAACTGTTCTCGAAAATGCCATATCATCTTTCAGAGGTATTTAGTTTAGAGGTGCATGTTTGTTGTATGGATATTGAACGTGGAGCACCACTCGCGGTGTTAGGAAATTAACATGTCCAATGTACGAGCATTGTGATGGGTACGTGGTCTTGTTTGTTGTACGTGATACAACAAACAAGATTCACGATATGCTGTGTGTGTGTGTAATGTTCGATTTAGTTCGGTGGATTTGTTAAGATTTTTGCCGTTTGGAGTGTGTGTGTTTGACGATTCGTTGAAGCGATGTTTGAGTGTGATACGATTTTATATGCCCTTGTTTGTTGTACGTGATATTTTTTCGTATGCTCAAATGAAATTTATTGCTGTTGTCTTATTGTTTTGTATAATTAATAATTCGGGTCTAAAAATCGATGTCAATGACACTATAATGTCGTTACATCATTGAGATAGTGATTAATACTGATTCATTTCTAATCTTGAAATAGGACGGTGTAAATATTCGAGTTGTGTCATAAAATTTTATCAGGTTTAGTTATTAAGACTTATTAAGTCATTGTGTCAGTTATTTATTGTATAACGGACTTGTTTCCGTAATATAATAATAATAATACACTTCATTGATTGTGAGATATAAAAAGTAAGATTATTAGACTATTAGACAAGTGAGTAATATTTCGGTAACATGTATTTTCTTTAATCGAAAATCTATATCACAAGTTTTTATTATTACAAATTAGATTAAACTAAAAACTTAAATAATTTTAGAAAAAACAGTTAAAATTCATTATGAAAATTATCAAGAAAATCACTCGGTTTTCAGAATTACATTGTTCATTGTTCTGCCGACCGAAAGCGCTTGATATTCAGTCCATATAAAAGGACATACGACTTTATTTGCATACATATAAAATGCAAATATGAAAATGTTCACAGTTCTCAGGCAATATTCAAAACCGTCCCGCTGTGAAAATATAATCATGGAAAGTGCACAGAAAACCCGACGACATTTTTCAGCCGACATTTACCCAGAATATTATTTTTCATCACATTTTTAGCCCACTTTCGTAATTTTCGCATTTCAAAATGCATCCTTTTCAATTCGTAGTTTTAATGTTCATATGTGAATAATAAACGAGAAGTCTCTTGGCGGAACTAGAATGAAAATGTTCTCAGTACTGTGAGTTTGTCATCGAGCGAACGTTTCCCCATAAAACTTCTACGCCTTATTATTTTCACCATTTCCAAGTACTCGATTCAACGACGACAACAAAAGACATATATAATATAATGAAATCGTTGCCAATTTTGTTCCGGCATCCTTTCAAAGGATTTGTGCAATTCCTATTGGTGAGGTTTCGCTATTTTCTACCCAGTAGAGTGTCTTTGTATTTGAAGTTTCATTGAAGTTCTGCGTATTGTTTATAGAAGAATCACATTATTTGTGAAGAATGCAAAAGAAAATGCAAATTATCGTTTTGAATGTTGAGTTCTAGAAATTATGTTTTAATTAAAATAATAATAAGGGAGAATGCTTTATTCACGTTATTTTTGAAATCATTTAAATTTTTTAGTGAAAATCATAATTTTCACATTAAAATAATTAGATTAAATTCTTACAATTAGTAATTCTTGTAACGTCGATCACATATAGTTTTATAATTGCTATGTTTGTATGATTAATCCTTTTATTTCAAATGTATTAATCATAATCTTAACATCTGTATCTGATATAGTATTGTATTACACAATTCTAACAAACCATATTTTTCGTAGAATTATTTCATTCCATAAATTCATGAACGGGTGGAGACGCTTTCAGCGATTTTTCCAGGAAAATTCGAAATTCGACGCCGAACATTTTTTTCTGTTCTTTCAAAGGAACTTGTAATAAAATTTATATATAGATCTGTGTTCTGATGATTTTTCGGGTATAATATTTTTTTAATTATTTTATTTTATTGTTGGTTTTTAATTACAAAAATAATGTAGAATTCCGAAACGAATATGTACTTGTTTATAAATAACATTTCGAAAGTCGCAAGTGAAATTCTCAGAATAACGGGAACAAAGCAGGAAAATATGATAATTTAATGAATCTGAATACATTCTACGTTACATAGAGATTTCCAATTTGAATTATTTCACGTGAATGTCACAAACATACTATAAAATTTCACAATACAACTTAAAACTCTATAATGGGATTACTCCGTTCCACACATACACAAGCAAAATTTTCCATTCCATCCAAAGCAAAAACATCTTTTTGAAATACAGCATCCCGGATTCATTTACAGGGAAACTATTTTCAGTCCGATCGAAACACAATAAAACGAAAAAAAAAAAAACACGGATAGATGAGTAAATAATACGACTGCCGTCTCCTCGCAAAGTGTTATTTGTCGACTTCCAGGAAAATTCATTATGGGGACTCGCCAGTCACCAGAGTAAACAGCTCTTTCAATCCCTCCCGAAGGCTCTCCAATAACGCGTGGCCTCACCGAAGAAATATGTGGATCATTTCCTTTTACATTAGTGCGATATTTTTAAATATGAGTCCAAGGATCAAGTTTTCAATATTGCACAAAGAATCTGCTGGAATTCCATCGAGTCTTACAATTAATATTGGCAGAATTTCAGTTTAGAACACAACAGTAAAAGGAATCATGAATTCAAGGAATGAATATCTATTATAATATAAATTCAGTTTTATGATAAAATAATTTTCTCGCTAAAATTAATTATAATATATTAAAAAAATTAAATAAGTACCCTGAAGAAAGTTTTGAATATAATCTAATCTCTTGATTATCATAATAAGCTTTCCCTCGTTCGTATGTTTTAAAGTAAAGTTTTGAGCATTGTGAAACAAAATTTTTAATAGTCAAACTTTTGTTATACATAATATGAATATAATCCCTAACCACCTATTTATGGATATAACTTTTTAAAAACATGCTTAATTTAATTTACAAATGTAGCAGTTAACAAGTACAAATAAGTACAACGAATTCGATTAGGGTGCGTCGAACGAATCCCTAGAAAGGCTCTGACTAATTAGAATAGAACGAAAACGAAAAACAAACCATTCACGGAAGCGTCGCAAAACGTTTTCCGAGGACTCGAATTATTGACATCCTTTTTTTACCACTTTGAAAAATTAACTTCGACACGGGAACAACACACGTGATTCACACACCAGGTACGGTGAATCACATTGAAACTGCCAATTTTTCTTGGAGAAAAACGGCACATTTGTTGACCGCAAATCCGCAATGCCTTCATGGATTCCGAGTATCTGAACGCTGAAAGGACTCTGAATTTGTATGGATGCGATGCGTGGAAAACGATCGCACGTGAGCGATATGTGTAAGAGTCGATTCTCTGGAAATCTAATAGCACTTCGACAGATCTGCGCAGTCATCGTATATATCGATTACACGGTTCTTAGAACAATCAATTGTCATGATAATAAAAAAATGAAACGGTATCAGTACGTGTGACATTCGAGTGTCTGGCGAAGGACGTGCTATCTGATGGACCCGATATTTTTTTAGTGTGATTGTTTTTTTTTATAATGTATGGTCGCTTATTGTTCATGAGTATGATCAATTACAATTTGAATATTAAAAATTATTGCACAGATATGTACTTCAAATGAAGTTTATATTGCGAGATGAATCACCTTGGTTGCGAAGGTGCAATATTTTGTTGCATATGGGCATCGCTCGAGTGCAATTTGTACTTGTCAGCATTGTCACTCGAAACGAGTTTCGTAGAAGGAAATGTAATTTACGAAGAGCTTAAGGAAAGCAATCTAATTGTAAATTATACAGATTATACAGAAATTTTTAAGCTGACACAATATTGAAATGAATTCGAAAACTATTGAACAAAATGGAAATACGTTTTTGAAGGATAAAGTAATTGAATTTTTTTTCATTTGTGATTTTTCTATTATTTCTGTAGCAATATTTCATTAATATTAGCTTATTTTTTGAAAATAGATTTATTAACATGTCGGTCATATTTTAATAATTTTTTTCATCAATTTCTCTTACTTATTGTTAATTTAATGAAATTTTTTCTAAAGTAGATAAGTAAATATGAAACTTTTGTAACCAAAACTATACAAATTATATAACACGAAAATTTATAAATAGATTCGCAAATTATAAAATTCCTTTGACACTGTAAAGATTTAAATTTCTTACGAATTTCACTCTTTTGTCATACACAATACATATTATACTGTGTATGTGTTCGAAAATCTTCATGAAAACTCGCACTCGAGTTCAAAAGTCAAACACGTTTAATGGCCGCAGAGTGAATCTAATAAATTCCCCGATATACATTGGAGGCAGGAAACTTCAGTGCGAGTGAAGTTATTTCTCGGAAATAATAACGAAGCAGCTTTTGTGATGCTGTTATAAAGCGGGGCTGTCAGTGTGCGACTCGCATCCATTTAACAAAAGCGAATCTTTTGCTCTTCTCTACGTTATTAAACTTTCTCTAGATTTATTAACATCTACAGATTATATTACCGGCATAAAACGAGAGGTAAAGTAACGAAAATTCAATGGAAAGTACAGATGGATGTAACCGTTTACATTGTATTACAAATAATGGCCGGTAGTAGGGTTCAATTATACGATTTCCTGAACGAATGAAAAACTGTATAAATCGTTATGTAGTTTTCAGAATTTACCGGGCTTCTGAGAATAAATTTATTTAACACGATTCTACGTAACAAATTTAAAATAAAAAATTGAAACTTATTGCAGCGAAAATCCTCGAAAGGCTTAACTTGATTCCGCATAGTGCATCTGTCGAAAGAAACCCACGCATCTGAAAAAAAAAAAATTTTAAACCAATAGGTATGTACATACTCATTGTCAGTACTTCTCGTTATACACACCGATGGTCATATATGAATTGACATAATCCGATTACAATAATCCCTCTCAAAAATTCCACTGAATCAAGGCTCACAGTATACGAATAAAAATTTTACAATGACTCAAATTTACAAACCGGACACCGTCAAGCGGACACCGGTTGAGTAGGCTACGGTCAGGTAGCCGCCGCTAACTAGGCACCGGTCAACTCGGCACCGGTTTAACTGGGCGAGAGTCTAGTGGGCAATCAGTCAACTAGACGTCGAATCAACTAGGCGAAAGTTGTACATAAATGGAAATTCTACGTATAATTCTCATAAGATTATTCTTGTGAGATAATTCTTGTGAGATCGCTAAGTATTTTTGCGACTCCGTAATCTCGCAATCACGTGAAATTTTTAAAATGATTTATTGTAACTTTGTCGGCTTGTCTATAGAATATGTATTGCCTATCGTAAACAAATAGACGAAACATCACAGAAAGTGTAAGTATGCGGTATTTCAATGGAAAAAAAAAAAAAATCAATATTTTGTGTAAAATAAAACGTTACTTTAGAGAAATAATTTCATAAGATATGAGTAAAATTTGAAAAACTAAAAATAAGCATTCAAATGGTAAATATAATAATACAAAACAATATTAAAAGGTGCGATTTAGCTGTGCATTTAAAAAAATATACATTGTTCCTTAAAACGAATCATCATTTATGTATTTGAATAATATACAATGTGCATTATTTATTATTTGCGTTGTTTATTATTATTATTATTATCATTATTATTATTATTCAGTATTATACAAGTCTATAGCCGTATTTAATGGATTTTTCGACTATAAATATGCATTGAAATATTTTTTCTAGTGCCCAAATATATCAATTCGTACTTATAATAATTTAGTTTAAATAATAAAATACATACAGATCCTCGTCAAACTATCGATGAATTATCGTCGAAAATCGGCTGTTTCCGTGATCCTATTATATAACATTCTAAATATCTTCGATGCATAGAAAAAAATCAGAAACAACCAATTCGGGTCCCCAACAACATTCGTTTTTACGGCGAAAACAACAATGGCTTTCTTCCGGACGAGTACCTGCTACAACCCCTCGACCATAACTAACAGTAAAGAAGATTTATCTTTGTGTGCGGTGGCGATTTTTCAAGAATTATTCATTATGAATTACCTGGCCAGACCAATACAGCGGCAGTGTACTGTGAACAATTGGAACGAACGACTGAAACGAGAGCTAATAACAAAGCCACATTTTCGGGTTAAAAACAAAAAAACGAATTTTACAGCACGACAATGCGAGACATCATACGGCGAAAATAACCTTACAATTAGACAAAATATTATAAATCAGCTTGATTGGAACTTTTGTCTCATCCACCCTATTAACGGGATCTCGCGCTATCGGACTACTGCCTTTTTAGGTCGTTGGAGCATTTATTAAGAAATAAAAAAAATTAATAATGAGGAAGAAGTAAAATGCACTTGGAATAGTTTTTTTCAAAAAAACCCAAGGAATTTTTTTCAAATAAAGGCATTGAACAATTGCCTTTACGCTGGAAAAAAAGGTTTATAGAAAGCGATGAAAATTATTTTGTAGATTAGTTAAGTTTTTTTTTTTGTAATAAATGAATATTTTTTTTCATCAAAAAAACGAAAATCTTAATTACTTTCCGGTCCTCCTATAGAATGGGACTGATGATTATAATTATAAAAATATTTATGCAACTCTTGTCGTCTATCCTATAAATACATACATGAATATTTTTTTAATTTATACATACAAGGTGATCAATTTAAAACAGGAGATTTATTTTCAAAACAATAGGTATCGTCTTTTTTTGCACACAAAAAAGTAATTTTATTTTTTTATTCGCTGCTTGATAGCGCACCATCATTAATTATTAATTCAACGTGTAATTTCAAAATTATTGATCAATAATATAATTACAGCAGCAGATTGCTAGAATTACTGTAATTACCGAAAAATTATCCTGCTGATAATACCGGTATATGTATGAAGTGTTGTGTAAGTATTACTCAATTATTGAATCAAGCTCATATAATTTATTTTTGGTATATTTGAATAATATAAATCTCAACAACAAAAAAATACATTGTATGATTTCCTTCAAAAAAATATGTTCACTCACAATATTTCAAAAAATAATAAATCTCCGAAGATTAGTAAACTGGATCTTACCATTTTTATTTTTTCGTTTAAAATTAATTCTTTCTGATAACGCAAAAAAATTTAACTGGAAAGAAATAGATTTAAAGAGCGGTAAGTATGCAGAATCATAATTAAACCAAATGAATTTGATCAAATTTTGCGATAATTTTCAAAAACTTACATAAAAAGTTATATAATAGAAATTATAGAAAATTGACCAATTTATAATATAGATAAGTATTTTCATTTTTTTTTTTTCAAACCAATTTTTTTTTAATTTGACTTGTTCTGATATTCTTTTGTGATATAAATACTTTTATTTGGTGCATGAAAATAATACTTTGCAATTTCGTTAAATCGTTATATAATAATTATATATAACGACTATATATCAAAAGAATTATTTATATTCTTATAGGAACTTTCATAAGAACCATACGAGATTATAAATATTCTAAATAGGCGAAAATATTCTATCTATGTGGAATTTTCGCCGAGTTTTCGCCGAGTTTTCGCCGAATGTCAGTCGGTGTCCGGTAGGCTGTTGTCCACTGGGACTCTCGCCTAGTTGAACCGGTGCCGAGTTGACCGGTGCCTAGTTAACGGCGGCTACCTGACCGTAGCCGAATCTACCGTCGTCCTAGTGACGCGTACCGTTTACAAACATATCGAACCGACTTTCACACAAACCAAGCCCGCATACAGATACATACAATGTCCTATAATTACCCATTATTGTCGATTCTCAGAAACCAAAAAACCGTACAGCAATAAAAACCATAAGAGGGGTCGCTTTCCCGGAACGATGGGAAGCAGATCGAAAAAAAATGGAACCGACGCCGACAGATGGACGAGGGCATGAAAGTTCAGGTCCTGAACTGCAGGACACCACCGAATATTCGAAAACAGGACCAGCCATCTGCAAGTTGTCGTCAATTCGAGCTTTGAGGGCCGCGGGACACCGTCCCTTCTCGGAACGGACACAAAGGGCGACCCGAACTGCATATGCGGCCAGGATGATAATGCTCACCATTATATTGAAAATATTTTCTGAGAAATCCAATAAGCTATCCCTATTTCGTGTTGGAGATGGAAGACGTTGGATGGAGTTGATTGAATCTATCGTTGAAATGGTTCTCGGTAATCTGTTGTTTCAAATCGCGGGTTCCGTGGCGGGAATTCGCTCCGAATAATTAGCGTGGTTTGGAAAATGTTTTTGAATGTGTGAAATGATAAGTTAAATATTATACTTTATAGCGTGGCCGTCTGAGAAATTAGTGTCTTTTTGTGTGTTTGATAAAAAAATATTTGGGGGCGTTCGTATTTACTATGTCTTTTGACATTTATCGAATATATATGCCACGCGTTTATTATATGTTTGCAAACCATCCAGGTATAATGTTTTTGTTATGGTATAAAAAATATTGAAATTCAAACGTCTGTCTGCCTATTTTTGACATTCGAAAAATTATTTTCGTTTCATATTGTTCCGAAATTTGTGGTGAAATAAAATTTTCGATCGTATCTAATTGTAAATGGTTTATACAAATTTCAGTGTTTCCAATTCGAATAAAGCGAAACAATTACTTATTGTTAGCATCTTTAATAAAATTTCTGAGTAAAAACAAATCTAAAGATCGATAATTTTTTTCCTTGAACGACAAAGAAATCGACCAATTTTTTTTAAGTAAGTTTCGAACTAGAATAGTGACGCACTTAACACGAAATAAATCGCTTCGATCGTTGTATGCGTGGAACACTTTTCTAAAATTGGTCTACCTGGAAGTCCACGACAATGGTAATAATTATAAAATAAACATTCACAATGGGTCTAATCGTGGGAATGGCATTACCGGTGAATACTTTACGAGCAATAACTCACTTTCTCAGAAGTGACTTACATTGTTTGATCTTTTGTTTCGAGTCGAGAGTCCGACTTTTCAATACATACATATTTGCACTAAATAAAAAAAGTCGTAAAAAGACCGAAAGCTGTTTCCAATGAAACAGCACCATTTTAAAAATCGCTTTTAACACCTCTTCACTTCAACATTATAATTCAATTCAAAGAATTTACTTATTAGTTATTAGTATTAAATTGCGAATGCGATTTTCGAAATTATTTTCTTGTCAGCTTCGGACAAGCATGGCAAGGAGCACAAAACTTGAATCTCGATTCCAATAACAATACGATATAAAAAGGTACCGAGGATTACCAGGAAGGTCCGATCAGGTGCGTTGCCCCGAGCTTTTGCCATTGTAACACTTCTTGTAGGACACTGCGATTTTTTTGCGACAAAACACAGATTTCCAACGCGAGTAACATACGAGCGATGAATTATTTACCTTATATGTAAATAGAATTCTTGCGACAGGTTGAAAATTATTTACAAGCGAAAAACGTGGAAATTCCACCAAATCGGTTAACTGCAAAAATAAACGCTTTTGGAAATTAATAAATACATATTTGGATATTATCTAAATTTGCCGAATCATTCATGGTTTTCAGCGCTCGATTATAGATTCACGCCAACGTCACATTTATCGACACGAAATCAGCACCGTTCTATAATTTTTCATTTGCATTTTACGCTTTATATATATGAAAATTCTGTGGAAAAACATAATGATATTTTTTCTGGGAAATAGTACGGCGATCGCGTGCAAATACGACCTCGGGCTACGAAAGTCTGCAGCCACCTGTTGTAATCAAATGTTGGCGTAGCAGTCGTAGCGAGAACTCTTTCGGTCATCAAGCACATTGGTTTTATTTAGAAATTCGGATATTTAAAGTATCAGTTCGATAACCGCAATTTTGAATATTCAAATTCGCGAAAAAATGCATTAAAGACATACATGTTTGATCCAAATCGTAAATTTTTTATGTACACCCTTCGAGAACACATTGCGAAAATCCGATTCCGAGAAAAGTTCGCCGAAAATACCTCCGTTTGAACACGACCGATCCGTTTATGTACCTACGTTTTCGATCCGTGACCCGAATCCGTTCGAGCTACGAAGTTTTTTGAAATAAATAGTTCAACCTTCGAATGAAAAATTCGAAGTTGACACAATACAAACGGAAAGCTTTGAAGTGTGCTCCACTTCGTGTGACAGATTCATGGACATATAAATTAATTCGAATGTCTCTGTTGAATGCTACGGTTGTAAATTACTCGTGATTCATATGAATCTGTTGAAATATGTATGTAAAATAATTATTGCGTGTACTTTATACGTTATTTTGATATTAAATTGAGTTTATGTTGTATGAATATTCGTTTGAAAATCGATGAAAGTAGAATATTTTCTATTTCACGAACCATCACTGAATTAATAAAATTTACAAAAGACATTATTACTTTTGGAATGTATAATAGAAATAGTAATAATATATGTATTAATAGGAGTTTCAAAGAAATTTTGTCAGTAAAAGATAATGATGACCTATCCAATAATTGTTTCGTAAAAAGTGAACGAAATTGAAAATTAAATTTTCATGACAACTTAATGACTTTCTTCATAAATGCCATACACGCACACCTAAAGAACGTCATCCCCGAAGCTATCATTAATGTCATTAATGACGAAACACATAAGTACATATCGAAACGTCGTCGCTGAAGATTATATAATAGTACAATACAATATCTAGAAAATTTACAAACGAAATAATACACTATTATTATAAAGAATCTTGAAAGGCTATTAAAATAATTGTCCAAAATTTTATTAAATATTATATGATGGCTAATTATATTTCATATTTAATCTCATTGTTAGAAGTTGATCGTTCAATATCTAATCATATTTAAATGTTAATCTTGTTAAATTTTAATATTTATTTATTTATTTATTTACAAACAAATATAATAGATAAGCAGGCACGATTTAAAACAAATGCGCATTATTATGAAATAACAAATAATTAATATAATAATTGTGAGATGTCAGGAAATATAGATTACAGATAATTAATCAACAATACATTTGTAGTTAGAATATTATTGTCAATGTTGTTTTTTATTTAATCTTATTTTGCGGTATTGTATTGATAAACTAGACTTTTTATTTCATATAAAAATTATTATAACAATATAATAACAATATGAAATACATCGGAAACACATTTTTCGATAACAAGAAACTTCTAGCACAAATACAAAACAAATTAGTCATTATTTTATAACATAGATTTCCGTTCTATAATTCCAAACAAACTCAATCATCTCGAAACACAAACACTAAAATGAAACCTCAGTCCTGACCACCACCAATCGCGAAACCATCACCTGCAACAATTTGCAATTGACAAAATTTTCTTCAACATTCCCACATATTGACAAATCCTAACACTTCCTTCAACAAATTTCAACCACTTTCCACCCGATCCCTTGTTTTTTTGCGTGCCTCAACTTTTCGAAATTGCGTTGCGAAACTCTGCACGACCTTTATGTCGAAATTTGCGCAAGAACGAAGACAAACGCCAGCCGGTTCGGGAGAGAGAAAGACATGTCCTCTTGTTCCAGGAATCGCGACCAAACGGGTTGCGGACGGTTCCCTGGAAGGACGCTGGCCGTACTTTCGCAGAAAGCGCCGCGTGTGTCCATCTTGTATAATAAGAACACGTTTCATTAAATAATAATAATGAAATGTCTCGGGGCCTTTCGAGTTTAATGGATGATCGGATGAGTTTTGTTTTAGGTTTGGTTTGTTGGAAAATCGTGTTTTTTTTTTGGGATTTGTGAGGTTTGGTGATTTGAAACGGGATTGAATGGATGAGAAATATTGATTTTTTAAATGGAATGTTTGATCGTTCGGTGTGTAGATGGCGCTTAAGTCAGTTTCATATTCTGTTAGGAGATTCGATGATGTTTTTGTTGATAAACTGTGACAATAGTATTGTAAGGAATGAAAGATAAAGTTGTGTATGAGATAGAGATAAGTATGTATGTATGTATGTATGTATGAATTGGTTTTTTGTCCGAATATGTTTTTTTTTTTATTAAATTTGGTGAATTGAGGTTGTGAATATTTTAAAATTTGATCAATAACAAATAACCAAACAGTTTTTTCCCCTTATAAAAAGTTTTTTTGAAAATATGATTAAAAAACATATTTTTAATTGCTTGAACTTTGAAACAACGTATTCATAAAAAGTACATATTTGACTTTTTGTCAGCCGAAAAAACACGAATTTTCATTAATTATCAACGAGTACTAAATATTCATACAATTATTAATTCAACATCAATATTTATAGATTTCCCTGACCTCGATTTATTTTCAAAATAACACGACAAGCGCAATCTCACTCCATATCATATTATTATAACAAAACTAAAAATAAGCACTATCGCACAATTAAAAAAACGACTCGACAAAACACCCCACATCAACAAAACACCTCAAAACAACAAAACAATCCCAAAACCTCGCGAAACACCGAAACGTACATGGCCGTGCGCGCGCACGTCACGGCCAACTCGCGTCGAACGCCAGTGTCCAGTGGCCGTCACGGAGGGATGCTGCTCGTCGGAGCGAGCGTCTTTCGGAGCGTTCCCCGCGAGGACTCCGCCCCCGGCTTCCCTGGAGCGCCCCCGGCGAGGCCCCCATCGGCGCGCCCCCGGGCCTCCGCCCCGCATGCACGGGGAGACACGCCGCGCGCCCCGCGCCCCGCCCCGCCCCCCCGCCCGCCCGTGAGGAGCGCGCCCCCATGCCAGCGAAGCCCTCGCCCGTCGTCAGGTAAGCGGGACTGCGCCCCCCATGTCGCTGCGCCCCCATTCGTACTTTGGAAAAGTTTCGGTTGTAGTTTGACGTTTCGTGTGGTGAATACTTTTGGTGGGTTTTGGGCTTCGTCGGACAGATCTCGGCCATGTTTTTTGGTGGTAAATATTGTTGGGTTTTTAGTGTGGCGGATTCTCAGGTGTTTCGGGTGTTTGTTATTGAAATTTTTGATCCGTTTATAGTATTCTTGGAACCGCACAATGCGATGTCGGACAGTATGCTTTTTGTATGGAAACCTTGAAGTCGATCGTCGATGTTTTTGAATGGTGGAGACAGGGGGGTAACTAGTAAGACGCGGGGGTGAGCAATGCGTGAGGGCCTTCGGAGACAGAGGGCCCGATAAAACCTCCAAATCTTTAAAAAAATATATTTCAAAGAAAAAAGAATAATACGTTAAAAACAAACCCAGAAAATCGATTCTAACTGAAAGTAAAAATAAAAAAGCTTGAAAAAGTCTTGAACAATGTAAAAAAAGTATCTACAATGTCGATTTATGAACCAGTGTTTGTTAAAATAGATTTAAATTTTAATTGTAAACGATTTTTAGCTTTGGATCTTCAGTTTTCATTCTGAAATGGTAGAGATACGTTCTAGCATTTGATCGCGTTTGAGATTTTAAAAAATTTTCGCCTGTGGCGCTATTTATTGTTATAATTATAACGATATCTTTTTATCGGAAAGTTGCGCAACATTACCTTGCGCAAAAAGTTTTTTAAATCTCGTCTCTTTTTCGATATTCTCAAAATCTATTCATTTTACATTTACAATTAGTGGCTAGGTAATATTATTATCATTTGAACACACAAAAGTTTCCAAAATGCCTTTGATTGCAGAATTTGAAGACGATAAAAAAGGTAATTCAAATTATACGAGTTCATTACCGATTCAATATCGGTAAAAACAATAACAAAAAAAATACTATGGGGAGCCTTTTTCAAAATCTGCATGCGGGTCAAATTTTTCTAATTGCGCCAATAGGTGGAGATGTTCAAAAGACATGACGTCTTATAATATATATTCCAGAATATGAATATGACATTCCAAACAACAAAAAGCGGCAATTTTTTTTTGTAAAAATAATAATAAAAAAATACTATGGGGGGGAGTCTTTTTCAAAATCTGCATGCAGACCAATTTTTAAAGCTTTTTATTAATTTTCTAGCTACACCACCGGGTGGAGATGTTCAAACGACACAAAAGATGTCCACATTCCGGGTATGATAAAAAGCAGCGACAATTTTTGTACAAATATTATGGGGGGGGGGATCAAATTTTTCTAATTACGCCACTGGATGGAGATGTTCAAACGACAAAAAAGACGTCATATTTCGGGCATGACAAAAAGCGACGCAATCGATACGATGCGGAGGTGATCTCCGAAAATGGCCCAAGACGACACTTTGCATCCGAGTCACGCGCGATCGGTTTATTTACTCGTACGGGCCGGGGTCGATTTGAATAAGTCGCGTATTTCGCAAAAAGTGCCGATCGAAATTTCAAAGAATCGCGCGCGAAAATATGCGGCCGAGTGTAGAGCGCTAATCGGTGTCGTTCGGTGCTTTTGCGTGTTTTTGGATTTGGTTTGTCGTGTCTTTTGTTAGAAGGTGCTTGGTGGTTTTGTAGGGAATCTGTGTACGGTGGTGGATTCGTTTTGTCGGGGGTTTACTCTTTCCGTTGCACGTAAAATATTAAAATTTGAATAAAGTGGCGTAAAATAGGTGGTTTTAGAAAATAAAATTTGCTTTTATGCAAACGAATGCCGTTTTTCTTCAGAAATTTATTCGACTTTTACGATGTCTAATGATTGGTTTAGAAAAACTATAATAATTAATCAAAAATGCTTGGGGGCCTGAAGCGTGCGCTTCCACTACTTGTAGGTATCCGTCACTGCTTATGTGAATTTGTATAATATTTTTACTAAAAGGAATCTGTACAGAAATAAAGATTTCTTCGTTAAAATGCACTTCATCTAACTTCTAATTCTTCACAAAAAAGAAACCTAATTCAAGCCAAATACTTTTTATAAAGAAAAATTCTACGTCTTCTATCAATAAGTCAGTCTTTTGCAGATCGGCATTGAAAGATTTAAATTCACTGATAATACACTTTCACTATAATCATATCTATATTATTGAGAGATTCAAAAAGTGATGCCTTCTTTCTATAAAAAAGATCATTCAACTTAAACAAAATTCATGTCCAATAAAGCCATATATTTGAAACCTTATAAACATACATCCGTATAGTACATGTTTTTTTCTTCTTCAAACAGTTCTATTTAGTCTAATTATTTTATTGCACAATAAAAGTATTTTCACCCTAAAAAATAAAGAGCATTACTTTCTGAACCATTCATATCAAATTATCAATGAATCCTTCAATCATAAAATTTTATACATAACCATTAAATCGTGAATATCGAGTACTTTGAACAATTTATTTCAACACTCAACCTAAACCCCCAAAATCAATCCACAAACCGTGAAAACCCATCAAAACCACAAAACAACACACTCAACCAAACAATAGAACAATCACTAAAGCGCAGTTGCCCCACCGAATCATCCGCCACCGAAAATTCCATACACTCATACACAAATTTCGCGCCTATTTTCGAAAATATCGACCGCGCACCGTCACAACTTTCGCCGCGCGTGTCCATTGTCGATATTCGGCCGGTTTAAAAATATCTTGGCGGTTTTTTTTCCTGGAAGTGTGCGGCATTTTCGAAACGCCGGTCGTTATCTGCGCGCTTTGTTTGCCGTAATTCGATTGTTCCTATTCGCGTGGGAAAAGTGCGGTGTAAACAATGCGTTTGGTGTGTGTGCGCGATTGTTGACGTCGCTTATCTAATGTGCATTTTTTTCAGGGCTATAAATAGTCGTGGGATCTGCAGTGAGTTTCTATTTGTGATCGGATGTACGTGGAGGCGATTGCGGTTTGTGTTTTGATCGGTGGGGTTTTATGGGTGATGAGGTTTTTCGGTTCTAAATCTGAAATGGTTTTATGTTTGGAAAAGAAGTGTTGTTGGTATGGCGAGGGATTCTGCGGTAATGCGGAGGTAATCTTCTTATTTTTGGTGTAAACCTTGGAATTTTTGAAATGAGTTTATAATCTGGTTTATTCTTAGAGTTCACCCCGTTCTTGAGGAAATTGCTTTTCAGGTTTGTAAAGGCGAAATTTTTAATTTGGAAATTCTTGATTTTGTTCTGGTGATAGAATTTCCGAAAACGTTCATGCGAAATAATCGAATCGAATTGTAAATAAAATTTGAAATTACCGAAGTCCTCTTTTCGAACATTTAACGACTCTCATTATAAAATCAGAATGTATAATAAATTTCCAGTATGATTCAAAACGCTGCACGCATATTGTATCTTCAATATCAATAACCTTCTATATACATCAAGGCCTCCAATAGGGGGGTGGAGGGTTCAGCAGGGTTTCATCCCAAGCTCAGAGGTTGCAAAAGAGCCTGGCATCGATCAATTTTATAAAAAAAAATTTAAACAAAATCTATCAATTCTGTTCGTCTTCGTATCATACATAGTTCGACTAGTCATTAAAATGTAATGGTAAAAAGAGGAGGCCTGATTTTAGGGTGTAGGGGCCATGATACACATCCAACACTACTTTATTATCGATATCAAAATATAATAACATACACATTTTTGCAATAGCGAAAAATAAATATCTAATTGAAGAATCGAGAACCTCTTTCGAAAGATTTAACTCTATTTTCGTTCGTCGAGTTTTATTATTATATCGGAATGCGAAATTTTTACTCGGGTTCGTAGTAGCGAAAAGTTGAACGTCGTCTCGCTGTTCGGCTTCTGGGAAATCGGTCTGGCGGCCGTTTCGCGGAAAAACTCGCCGTATTAAATTGGCGGCGGGTGGAGCCGAGGCGAAACAAAACCGACCCGAGACCCTCGCGCCGCCATTTTTTACCATTTCGTTTTTTTCAACCTTTTTCCGATACGTATACGCCGGTCGTTTTGCGTTTGTTTTTTCGCGGCCGAGGAGGCCCGGCCGGTCGGTAACCCCGCAGACGCCGCGGTGCAGCACTGCGGAGGATGGATATCGATCCTCCGGGTCGGGAGGGTCTTTCGTCTCGGTTGTGTGATCGATTTTGGACGGTCGCCATGCGAGGTCGTGTGCAGCGGGGTGTTGGGGTTGTTGGGTTTGGGGGGGTTGTTGGGGTTTTGGAGAGTGGTGGAGTTTTGGAGGAGTGGGGGTGTTTAAAATTTTTGGGGACACTTGTGTAATATAGTCTGTGTGTAGATGGGTGCTGTAGAGGGTTTTTGGGAGAGTGGTGGGATTTTTTTGGGTGGAGGTGTTGAACATTTTTGGGGACACTTTTCTACTGTAGCTGTGTGTAGATGGGTGCTGTAGAGGGTTTTTGGGAGAGTGGTGGGATTTTTTTGGGTGGAGGTGTTGAAAATTTTTGTGGGTGCTGGTTTTGTGGAGGGTTGTTCGGGTTTTTGGAGGAGTGGTGGGGTTTTTTGGGGGCCCACTTATATAATAAGTCTGTAGACTCGGATTTTGTATGATATAGAGTTGGGTCCCAAGTCTGTCTCCTCCGATACATGAATTATTAAAATTGGGAGAAATTAGCGTTGAAGGCGTTTTTTTATCGATATGTAATAGTGAATTTCAAAAAATAATATTTGTTTTTTATATAAATAAACGCCTTCGTTTCTTCTGAAGATGGTTCAAATTTCATGTCTATTGAATTGGTATAGAAAAAATATAAAAAGTCTATAGTCTCTTTAGTTTCCCCACGTGCACACCCTTAAGAACGGCATACTATTAATGACAACTTTTTAAGCTGAATTATCTTCAAAACAGTCTCTCTTACGAATAAAAATCATTACATCTTTTCTTAAGAATTTTTTTCATGTTACAAATTTGTCATACACTATATTTCTGTAAATTTAACAGTTAACGAGATATTAACGAAAAAACTGTTTTCGGGCGCCCTTTGACCCCCCCTAAAATTTTTACCAAGCCTCAAACTTTTATAGACTTTTTACATTTTGTTTAGAACCACAATATCATGCTTATTTGCCAAAATCTAGCTTTCCTATGCTTTTTCCGCAATTTGACCATTTTTTTTATTCGTCTTTATTGACTGGACTATGAAGCGAGAGCCTCTACCGTTTATAGATAAACCCTCCATTGAATTTCGGGGTGGTCGGTAGAATGCTGGGGTTTGCTTTTGTCGATGTGGATATGTGGAATTAGAATGGTCATGGAAGGACTGATTAGTAATTGTTCGATAAACGAATTTGTCATTTTTGTGAGTGTGGTCGCAAGAATGCATTTCGAAGAAATTAAAAGTCACGTACCTTTAGCATTCGTGAATCATTTTTGCTGGACAACGAGCTGAAGTATCTGGTTTCTGTAAATATTTGAATTATTGGCGTGAGTCAAAACAAAATGGACTTGTTTTATTGTTAGTTTTTTTTAATATAAACACGTATGTGATGTGTGATTTATATTGATTCTTAGAATAATTACACACGTGCTTTTGATCGTTAGTATAATTGTTTATATTTAACAAGAATTCGTTATTATATAAATTATATCGTATCGTGAATCCACCATAAACTAAAAGCAAATCGTAATCGATTTTCCATGAAACTTAGCAGGATCACCGTATTGAATAGTAAAGGATGATGTTTCAATGGCTCTTTATGGGTGAGTTTTATACATCACTTTTAGATTTTATTAAAATGTTTTCTGTATAAATTGTTCAAGCGAAAAATATTTTATGTAGACTGAAACGTACATGAAATTTTTCCAAGTAAACTTTACACAACTCTCGGGTCACTCACTAGACACATAGTACATATTATGTCAATTGCAAATGCAAATATTGCCTTGCGGTTATTTTTACGCTATTAAATTACGTTCGTTTCGCAATCGTAAAAACAATCTGTGTCGTAGGTCGAGAAACGGGCATCTCGTGCTTTTTTGGTTTTAAAAATACGTAACGCGATTATTGTTTTATTATTAAATCAATAAAAAAAATATCTATGTTTGTTTCATAAATGAATATATTATCATTCCGAGAAATTCGCAAGACGTCACGGTATCTTCACACGCACTAGCGAAAGTTAACTGTGGCAATATTTTTAGAAAGAAGTATTCTGACCTCGCGTAATATGGCGGCTAGATAAAAAATGAAAAGCTTATACGTTTTTTTTACTTATCGCAGCGTTTTTTGACACTAACGGTACTTATGTTAGTGCTAGAAGAAGCATTCTTCGTGTACTAATGTATGTTACATGCACCGTTCCGATTACAGTCATGGCTAATTTAACTCCAAACATAGAATTGCGTTATTTCTGAGAATGTTCTCCGGTTAATAACCAGCGCTAGATTATATACTCGGTTGAATTATGTTCGTATTAAGCCGAACAATCCCCTTTTCCCTTTGGTTGTCGTGTAAGAGATTTGTTCTGCTTGCACAACGGTATCGATGACATGTTTGTGTGTTCCTAATTCGAAATCAGATCAATCCGAAGATTTACCGATTACGTTTCCAGTTATGTATTTCAACATCTAGTTAACTGATTTTGATAAAAAAAGAGTAATTT
The DNA here is from genome assembly GCA_009617725.1 of Hydropsyche tenuis. Classification (NCBI taxonomy): domain Eukaryota; kingdom Metazoa; phylum Arthropoda; class Insecta; order Trichoptera; family Hydropsychidae; genus Hydropsyche; species Hydropsyche tenuis. The sequence goes on from VTON01000007.1 coordinate 351,417, forward strand.
AATACATTGTAAGATAATATTATATGTATATGAAAATATCAGTTACATAAATAAATTGATTAGAAACATTTATAATACAATTGATCTATTGACATTTCTATATCTACACAACAATCTTTTCATTGAATCTTTTGTTCAAATTTTACACGGATTTTCCACACACACAATATCGACTTCTATAGAGATTCGTTGGTTTGATAAATTTGCATATATTCGCAACACCACTCCACAATCCACAATGGGAATAGATTGCCGGAGTGCGACAGCAGTCAAAGGTCAACCGGCATGAATTCCGCTACCGGGAATGGGACCTTGTCTATTGTTATACCATCGTATCTTTTACCCGATTCGACCACATACGAATCTCGTGTGTGTGTGTAACGAAAACATATTATCGCCGGCGACCAAGAATTTGTGTTTATCTGTGTCGCGATTCTCGGAAGGCGTTTGGATGGCTTTAATTGGACACAGACATCTGGCCGTCATAATTGTGACTTATGCGTCCAGGAAGTTGCACAAAGACGCGCTGTCTGTTGTGAATGTTGAACGCGTAAAAGGACTAACTTGTGGGTTTTATTTTCGTATTTTGCGTGAGGTTTTTTGTGCGGTTTCGGCTGATACTCCATATAGATAGGAGTTTGACCCAGACGGGGAATCGATACTGTACCAAGGTTCGGAGAAGGGCGGACGTTTGTGCTGCGGCCTCGTTTCAGTGAGGGTTTTACGGTTTCGGAATGGACTGGGGGTCGTTGGGGGATTTGGGGATGAAAAATGGGGGTTTTGTGGGTATTTTTAGGTTTTTTCGGAATGTTGAAAGAGTTGTGTGAATTTCGTTGTTTCGAAATGGCTTTTTTTAGATGTGTGTGTTTTTTTTATGTATCCGATAATAAAATTTGAGTGACAATTGAATGTTTTTTATGTGCGCATAGTTAAGATTTGATTTATGCGATGTTTGCGATAGATGTCATGATGGTGTTTTTTTTTTGACGTGTTACTTGGAATGTTTTATACGTATTTTTCAAGAGAAAATTGCTTAATCTTTCACTTCGTTGTCTAAACGATCATCAAGATAATGATATTATTTGTAATTGCCTTCATGGGAGTATTTAAACTTTTAAGTATTTTCTTGGAAAATTCTCGGACAAAGTGAACAAAACAACGTTATGTAATTTCAAGACCAATTTAAACCCTCTCAATTTTATTATTCTACCTTAAAAGTTTTTCAACATCAACTTTTATCACATCTAATCTAATCTAAATATAATACAAAATTCATTCGAATTTAACACAATCGCCGAAAAAACCTCTCGATCCGACAGATAATCATTCGGAGAATCGACCATTTTATCTTTTTACGCACATGCGTTATCTATCCTATCCGCTTCGCGTTATCTCTCACATACTTTCGACAACGCCCGAAAATCATCATCTTCGAAACCCAACCAAATCGAATCTCCAACCCACAACCCACAACACCCTTCACCCTCACAACCCTTCGCCAACTCAACTTATTTCGTCAGCCGCACACAGTTCTACGTGCAGCAACAACAGCGTCCGTAGTAATTGCGTTCGTGTCGTAATTCGTCGTTTTTAAAACGGCCACAATTAGACGATGACCGGGACCCCAATTTGCTGCACGCAATGGGCATCCACAATCTCGTATTTTTCATCTGCTGGTGTGGAGGACTGTTGGTGGTTCGGGGAAGAGCGACAATGGTGGCTGTTTGCGTATCGTGTGAATGAATGAATGAATCGGTGTGGATTCTAGGTGCATTCATCGTTATAGCGTTCAGCGGGTGTTGCTGAATGGAGAGATCTCTGATTAAAAGTGAGGTTGATTATCAATTTTTTGAAAATGTGATTCATACAGATTTAAGTAGATTTTATTCATATATAGATAATTGATGTGCATAATTTTTATCTATATATGATTTTTCAGAGATATGGGAATAGCCTTTTTTTTCAAGCTTTTTATTAATTCATTTTATTATCGGATTATTTAATCTTAACATATTCTAGTGATGTTTATTTAAAAAAAAACTTAACTAAACTACGGCAGTTCTCAACTTACGACCGATTTTTTTTAAATTAATTACTTACTAAATCACGAATTATCGTCACCTACGGCAAATGCATTTCGGAACAAAATATAGATTCATTCGAATTTATTATCCATTGTTTTTTTTCATTCTTTTTGGGATACAATATGTGTTCTTACTTACTGAAAAATAAATTCGTTAAAATATTTTTTATATTATTATTGTATTAACCGTCATAAGATACGGGTTAAAAATGTAAATTTTGATATAAACTAAATTGAATGATTTTTTTGTATGGATTCGACTCACAACCGATTCTACTCACGACCGAGGTTTAGGAACGCATTTCCTTTGAAAGTCAAGAACAACCTGCAAATAATAATCTTGATACAAGAACCAAAGGTTATATATTCTAATTTTCCCCACATCATATATATGATATATGCAAAGTACCATCAACAAAGACCGCCCGTCTAACCCCATCAACTCTACAAACTTTAATAATAATTATCAAGACAATAGAACAACTAGATCCTTCCATTACTCTCTCCAACAAAGCACAACCTCCATACAAACTTTCTTGATTAGAAGCGACCGCAGACGAAACTGACTAGGGTTCGCCGTCGCCATTTGGGAATGTCCGCATTCGGTAATTACCGTCGTTAAGTACGTGTCGTTAGCGAGGCATGAACCATTATTCGTACACGGTTTTTTCTCTCTCGTATACGATTTAATTCAATTTTTCGACCTTTGTCCGACCTCCTCGCACATGTCGTCGCCCCTCGTACAAAAAAATCGCGATCGGCCGATTACAACGGTCCCGTTCTAGGAAGACGATGACATCAGTGTCGGAATTGCATTTGCATCGATCATTAGCCGATGGTGTTATGTTGCTTTTTTTGTGTGATGGAGGATCCGCGACCTGTTACCGGTTAGAGTGATGGTTTTCCAACGCGCTTGTCGATTCGATTTTGCATGCTGAGTGACGTCATTGTGACATGTGGCCGGTGCATTGTCGTCGATAGTTTTATGCTTGTTACCGTGTCGGTTGAAATGTTCTGGTTTTGTTGGGAAATGCGTTTTCAGTGTATGTAATGCAGTTTCGAATTGGGTTATGTTTGCTCTGTATGCAATCGATGCCGGCGAAATGTATTCGTGTGTGTAATTGATGGATTTTGCTAATTGAATCGTGTAATTGGATAACTTTTCATGGGCGATCGATCGCGGGTGAAAATGCGATGAATGAGAAATCGAAGTGCGTTTATAAATTCTTTCGTTGACGGCCTCGAAGTTCAACCACCCGTTCGTTGTAAATTTAACATTTTTGCGGAATCGAATTAGCGCCCGGTCGATATATCGAATTTATTATATAAACGTTGCTTTTCGAAGAAAAACAATTTCTCCTAATTGCTTTCGTTACACACGTTACATTACACATACGCGCGCATGTGTGTATACGTTTTACTTGTACAGCAACACATTTTGTATTTCAATTTTTTTTATTACCGGAGGTAACTGGATGTGACCGATTATATTGTGTTGTTTAACAGTTTCTCGGAACCGTGAATGGATCCTGTTTTTATACGATCGCGTGTCCTTTTGTTTCTTTCGCGTTTTTTTCGTGTATAATTCTGATACCTGTTAGCGGCGATCGTTCTTCAAATGCATCAAAACTATTTGAAAACACACGCACGTTCCCAGAAAAATGTACTGGAATTGAAATTTCTTAGAAATTTTGTAATCTCGCTCTAATTGTCAATTGTACGCGACACAGATCTCGTTAAGTGCCGTCCTCTTTCTCTCGTGGATGGTTCGTTTGCCTCAACAGCATTGTCCAAGATAACAGAGTTCGTTCCAAAATTTTCCATTCATTATTTTCGCTTTAATATTCGAAACGTAGAATGGCTTCGCTGTGACATTGAATAAGATATCTTGTCAAACGTTCCGAATCTCTGTTTATATTTATTCAGTTTTTTTTTTAGACTTTATCACACATTTTTGAGAAAAACGCTATTTAATATAATCCATACTAAAATGCTAATGCCATGTTTGTTGAATAAATTTGTCATTATGTGTTTTTTCTTGTTATTGAAGTTAATAATTATTCATAATTTTCTAATTTGTATAATAAAAAATGATGGCCGAATCAGGTATTATTTTAATGTGTTTTTTTTTTTTTTATAATTTCATATAAAAGATTGTTTAAATGTTATTTTATCGGTCATCGCTTTTAGACGTACAGTTATCATCGATTATCATTCTCTGCATACCTACTTTATTACCAGAATCGATCGAGGATAATCTTGATATGACTATGAAATTCAAAAAAAACTATATCTTTATTTCGAAAAATGAAACAATCATTATTTTTACATACGCCATATTACTTCATCGTTTTCTTATTACCATGACGCAACCATATTTACTATTTATAATTCATAAATTTCCGCATCACACGAATTTATCTCGCGTCACGATTCTCCCCATCTCCATCAAAAACGATCCGACCATCACATTTCGAAAAAGTTTACCATTTCGATCATTCAAACGACCGTACATTAAATCCCGAAATTGACCACGTTCAATTTCGGCCGCACAGAACGTAGTCAATTACGAACATTCCACACACACGAACTCATCGAACTTTGTCGACAACACGTCGCAAATTCGCCAAACGCTCGTCGCTAATTAAAATACGCATTCGACCCATACTCGATCGGTTCGACCACTTCTGCACAATTGACATTTTGCATGCACAACGAAACCATATCGTTCCATATATCACTGCTTTAAACGAGGCGCGTGCCTGGAAAATTTCATTGAAGCCGCATAACTGAATGGAGCCCGAAGTTTAACAGGCTCGTGTGCAATCCGATTTATTTCTGGGTTGTGCAGCGAAGTGCTGAAATCGCTCGGATATGCACCGCAACATCTTCATCGGAATTATGGTGTGTTGGGGAGTGCTTTTAAGCGCATTACGCCGACCAGGTTGCACGTCAATTTTGATCACATGGAGTCTGCGAGAACAAAGGGTGCTCCCTTGCGTATGTGAATATTTCAGGGGAATTTTGATATTGCTATATTTAGCGGGTTCTATGGGCGTTTTGAGTGTGCTTTGTCTGCATATTGTCTGGCGTGTTGATGGATGTTGGGTTTTTTTGCGTAATGTTAGCGTTGTGGGAAGATCGTAATGAAATTTCGTTTGAGTCATCGCCGCTTGTTGCTTGATTGATTTTTCCGATCGCGTTTTCCATTGAAAAGTTTTCGGCTTTTTATAGCTTACATTCATTGTCTATTTTTTTATAATCCTTCAAATGATAACATTTTTGTATTCAACATGTCCATTCATCATCGATTTCTTCATAATTAATGAAAATTTGAATATATTCAATGCCAATGACACATTAAAAAAAATCAAAGAAATTATTAATTTTCACAGCGTGAAAAATCGACAAATTTTATCAAGGATGACAAATCATAATCGTCATACAAAAGTAGCTATTTTAAGAAATCGATGATTCACATTGTTTAAATAATACCACTCATCACTCCTATCACCTAAATCGAGCAAACTGCACTATCGAACTTCCACATCACTATCGCAAACACTCGAAACTACCGCAACTCTACTAGACAACCCGGCAACGCAACAAACAATCTCGAAACGATCTCTAAGCACTCGAGAGCAAAACCGAGTACATAATCGTATTCGCATCGAGAGGCAATAAACAATCGATCGCGAGCGAAGAGTGCCGTTGTTCATCTGGCATTCTGGTCTGCGCGGCCAGTTTGTTGACCAGATTCTTTATGGTGATGATGTTATATATCTGGTGAAATCAGCCCATGTGGAATTCGCGCGCACCGGCCCCGCTTCCCAGAAAAGCGACCGAACACCTGGCTTCCTTACCTGAGTCGTCAGGGGTCGTCAATGATGGGCTGTGAGGCCGCCATATGGTCCTGACCCTTTTGCAGGGATGGCGTGTCCCGAATTTTTGGGTGCCGGAAGGGATATTGAGTCATCGGCGCTTTTTCGATCGAAGTTGTCCTCTTTAGATCGGATTTGTTCTCTTTTGATCGAATTTGTCTTTTTTCGATCGATGCATGTGATTTCTGAGAATTTTCGAACTAGCGTTTCATGGGCTTCGGTAATTATTTGTAATTCAAAATCAATATTGATTTAATTATTTCAACGAAGGTAGAAACGCATTGCCGATTCATGATGAGGTCATTATCCTTGTCCAAGGTTCTTCGGGGACTACGACCACCATTTTTAAAAAAAATTAAAGTGAAATCGTGGCATATCTTTAAAGTGAGACATCTGATGACCCTATCGTTGTGGCTTCAAATTTGGTACCTTATCCGGTGTTGGAAGCCTTCGGGTAACTGTACACGCGTGTGTGGTTGGTTCGAAGTTCGATCGTATTGTATTTTTTTATTTCTATTTTGCGGTTCGGTGGAATATTAAAAGTATTTTATATGCTTTTGGGTTTGCATCATTCGTGGAAGTCGTTTGGCAAAAAATTATAATGAGGTTTCGGGTATATGATGATGAAGGGTTGAATTCTTCGATTCCGTTCCCACAAAACTATTCATGTCGATTTCCAACGTTTTTTTTTTATGTCTAGTGATTTTTTCCTGGAATTTTCAACACGTTTATTATCTTTTGATTAATAAAACGACTATTGATTTTAATTAATTCTTATCCGAATGCTCACACTTAATTACACGACGTAACCTTCATATTATACGAAGATTATTTTTTTATTATAATCAACGATTTTTCGTAATTATATTTAATCACCTCTTTGCACAATAAGATCGATTTTAGCGTCAACAGTCAAATTTAATTTACATCTTACATCTTGCGTTAAATTCTCCGAAAACTGACCATCGAATTTGACGTATCGAATCTAAAATCATGCTACCAGAATCGAAGCATACCTTTTTACTTAACTTTTTATAGTGGCATCAGTATTAAAAATAAACACACACATACATAGTAATCGCTGTAGAATTAACGAACCATGTCCATTTCCCAGAAGCTATTATCTAAGTGTACGTACACAAAAGCATACCTTAAATTCGAAGCTCAATTATTTTAAACACTCGCCCGTTATAATTAACATTAACCGTACAATCGCCGAAAGTAATTGAAAACTCCTGATACACCCGTTGAACAAAAGAAATTCTCTCAAAATCATAACTAACCCAAATTTCAACGAGGAAACCATTGCTCACTGCCTATAAATAAACATTCATAAATTCCTCGTAATTCGTTTTCGGCTCTACTCAATAAAAGGTGTTGAATTTCTTGCAACACGTACAGATACGTACACCTCACGTACACGCGAGTAAAATATTATTTAAAAAAAACCGCCCACTCTATACGCGAAAGCATATACGGCGAACACACTGTATATTTATTTATAGCCTCGTATCTCTTTATAAATGCACATTCGAACCTGGTTCTTCTATATGCGGAAGTGCGGTGGGCCGAGAACTTCTCGGAACTGAAATCTCGAAGCGATCACACTCAAACGACCGTCATTTTTATTCGAGGTGTATCGAATCAAAAGCCACAAACGCTTAATTACTCATTGATCGATTGCGCAAATTTCGAAATGAATCAGAAAGTTCTAAAATATCGATTCCATCATCATAACACAGAACCTTTTCAATTCCATCGTACGATTGAACATTTTCCTTATCCTAGACGAGAATTTTCAAAGAATTGAATAATGAAATCATAATCTCATTTCAATGATGCGTGATCATATTTGTTTGACTTCGAGTTGCTTAACTTATTTGAACTAAGGGAATTGGTGCATTTGCGTAAATATTTATTATTTGTCGAATCATATTTTCGCAATTTCGATGCGTGATCGATAAACAATCTATGTCACAAATCCGATTTGGCTTAAAACCCCACGAGTTTTGATCCGACAGCCCTCACTATATACACCTCTATAGTCACGGTTTAAAAGCAGCCGCTGATTTGCTGATTCGAAATCGTTTTTCCCTTTAATTCACGATTTTTTCGAGACTCGTTTCCGTCGTTTTTTCCTTTGAAAAGGAGAGAGCCGCGTGGGATACACGATCGAGCCGCGAACGCACGCTTTCTAATGCGCATTTTCTATTTTGCGATCGCATTTTGTTTCGAAACCCATTCGATTTTTCACCGTGGATACTGCATTATCGTCTCCGTCGATTCATGAACGATGCACCGTCGTTATCGATTCGGATTTATGTGGTTCGATCGCATTCTGGAAAGTGGCGGACCGCAAAGGCGGATTATTGTGCAGTTGCGCGAATTCATTCCTATTTAACGATGTCGGTTAACAGTTTATGGTTGATTGAAGTGTTTAATGGACTCGGTGTTAGAAGGATGCTGATTTTTTTTAATTTTTTCATGTTTTGTCGTGGATTTTCAATTCAGATGAGATCATCCGATGTCGCTGTTCAATGTTTCTAGTTATTTCTAGGTACATAATGTCAACAAATTTCACAATGTTTGCATGCTATTGCTATGCTATGCTATTCATTGATCACGCGATATCTTATGATGAGAATTACATAAATTGAAAACATAAATAATAAAAAAAGGCAGGAAATTCTCGGAAATATGCACACGTCCAATATTTGTACTAAGAAAACCGCGTGTTGTTTACATCAGAAAATCTACACATATTTTCGATTTACGCAAGTTTATTTCAGCTTGCCTCAAACCCGTCGGTAATTTCTGATTTTTTTCCTTCATCTGAAATTTCGCCCGGTATATGAAAATAGCTTTTTCTTAAATTGACGGATGAAACTGAAATGTGTCAATTTGCGCGACTGTGAATCATCAATCATACTATTTTTTTCCCATCGAACACGATATTAATCTGCTTTTCCGAGAAAGCTTTTACATTAAAAGATCCTTAATGGATATTGATGTTTTAAAATTTGTTTCACAATAAAATATAATGTTGAATTTTTTTTTTATACAACAAAGAAACTCTGTAAACGTCATTACTCGTATTGTAGACCTATCACTCACGCTTACATGATATAAGAATATCTAATCAGATTCTTGACTACGTAATACAAATACTTCTTATGAATCAGTACCGATCGACGCCTCCGATATAATACAATACATTTTTTATTATTCTCAACGGTTTTTTTTTTATAGAATTTTATAATGTTAAAATTTGAATAACTTACCCATTATTTCCATAATACAAACCCACCATCTCGCCTTTGTTACTAAACTGACCTACTTGAATCTCACACACACAACTCATCACATGAATTTTTTAACATTCTAACACTTTGAACATCGCCGAGTCGTCTTTTCACACCACAAAAAGCCCTAAACCTCCCGAAACACCCCCAGCGCCCCCCACTTTGAGAAGCGTCGCCTCGGGCACGGTCGAGAGAGGCCTTTCGGAAACGTCGTCGGCCTCAGCGACGACCAACCAGCTGCCTCCGAGGACCGGTTCCTCGGCGGCTCTTTTCTCGGAAAAGCAATTTACATTTTGCGATTAAACCGCGGTCTCGGATTTATTGTGCGCTCGTCGGGTTCAACTTTCGTTCTTGGCCGATGTGAGTGATCGGCGGTCCGCGTTTTATTTTTGGATTTTGGATTGTTTGAAGTTGGTCCGTTTGAGAAATGTTGGATTGTTTTGTGGGTGGATGTTTTTTTCGGTGGGGTTTTTGTTTTTTGGTTGTGTTCGGGTCGGGGATGTGTGTTTGATTTTGATAGGGTATTCGTCGAATTTGGTGTATGTTGTTGTAAATGAAGTCTGTGTTTGATTTGTTTTATAATTGATGTTGCATTTCCGATTTGCGATATAAATTGAAATTTACTTTGTATTCTATAATAGTTGAAAAATTCAAATGATAAAATGAAATCAAATACGCTTCATTGAATATTAAATTTCTTGTGAAATTCTACAATTTTAATTAAACTCGCGATAAATCAAATGTTGGAAAAGGAATGAGGAACTCGACTAAAAATAACCATAAAGTCTGATTTTAAATTCCAACCACTTTATTTCTATTCAAGGTAATTGCATAAAAAAATAATAAACTTATTACGGCTTTATTGAATTTCTCAGAATTTCTAAACGTACACATCTTAACAAAGATCTGCACAATGCACACAATTCGCATTAAATCTGCAGATAAGAGAAAATGTCAAATATACAATCTGACAAAACGATGCATTTATATGACGCATTCGTACACGCGTCAAGCCAACTCATTCATTTCTCACACGTAACATACATATTATATATAAAAAAATCGAGCTATTTGCGGATTAGCCAGACCGCCGGACGACGTTCCTTATCTTCGAAGGTGGGTTTCCTCGTGAATCATTCCATCATTCAGAATGTGGTCGTGACGTCGCAAAACTCACACCCACCTCATTGTTGACTACGTAATGGTCAACAGGATAAAAAATACGGAAAAATCCTTCGGTTTCTTACTCGGATGGCTGTGCGAATTTCTGAGTATGTGTCGCTTCCGCTTTTTCCTCATTTTTTTGCCGATTCGGTACGATCGGGTTTCAACTGCAAATTCTAGTGACCTGAAAGCATTTGTGCAAATATGTATCTCGATTGGTTTGTTTTCGTTTTGGGAGTGTGAAATATTCTGTGGTTTGTGTGTGCGGTGAAATGGGGGTTCGGAATGGGAATTCGGAATGAAATCCGAAATTCGTTTCGGATTTTGTGTTTCGGTTGTTTTTTTAAATGGTGAGGTTTATTTTAATTTTGCAGGTTATCTTGTGATTGGTGTTCGTTTTATTAAAATTTGCATTTGTATCCGTTTATATTCGGAAACGGGGAAAACCGTGGGAATTTATAGTTTCGTAACTATGTTGTGAAAAAAAAATACTTATTCTCTATTTTCCTTTATAGAAAATATGTACGTATTTGACGTAATGTACTTTTCGGAATGTAACATGTTCTCATATTTCACAACTGATTTATTCATATCTGAATTTTGAGGAAAATCCTGAGTTATAAAGCTTCTTTTGGTTCTGAGATATGAACACGCCAAGTGTACAAATTCTTTTCCTTTTGAATTTCCACTTTATAATACTGTTTGAAGATCACTTTTATGAATATACTTCGAATCTTTTAAAATTAAATATTTGTCTAGTATTTTTTTCATTTCGATTATTTTTATGTTCGTTAACAACTTAATGGATTCTCTAGATGCATAATATTTTTTCATTGTGTGTTGTTTTATGCTCGCTAGAATATTTATACAGTTCCCATCGCAGTTAATACAACAATTATCTTTATCGAAAAATATAAACCATGCGATGATTCAAAACATTTTCTGTCGAATAAACTGTTTACAATTGATAGTAAAACTTACACGTGTAATAATTTTATTATGGTTTTATAAACACGTTATAAATAAATAAATTATTTATAAATTCTGAAAACCATCAAACCGAAACGATTCGACGAAATCCTTGATTGATTGTTATCAATATCAATAAAATGTATATCAGTTTCAAATTTTCATAAGAAAAATTTTTATCGTTATCTTTTTAGTGGAAAAAAAGCTTATCACTATTATGTGAATATTAGATTTATCGAGTGGAAAGCGAGTATTCTGGGAAAATAACGACTGATAATTCATTACTGTCAGAATGTCAACTTTAACATGTAGGCTATTTTAGGATTGTTTCTAACTAGTTTTTTTTATTGTGGAAATGTAAGGCCTGTTGCTATGTTACTTTTTTAATTATTATGTTCTGAACACAATACTGTCGATAAGTACTTTGTTAGTTGTTAAATCGGTGATACGTTATATAGGTATGACATAAACTAAAATGTTATATACTTTTAAACAATTGCCACAATTATTCTTTCTAATTGTAGAGACATGTGAACGAACGTTTTTCTTGAGAAAAGAAAGTCTCTTATTGACGAAATTCGAACTCTCGAACTGTCATATGAAAAACGCACAGACAAACTTTCTTCTAAGCATTCAAAATCACTTTCAACTAACACTAAATATATTTTTTTATGTATTTGAACATGTTTGAACATGTTTGAACCTTTTCAATTCTATGCTCGTAAATATTCATGAATTGAAAATTTCCATTCAACAACATTTACGAAAGAGATTAATTACTAAATATGACGATTGATTGTTTTTGTCCGCGTCACGTATATTCAACGTCATCGGCGTTTATCGTCTTAATCAGTTTGACATTTTATTCACATTTATATTGTTTATTTAAAAACATCGTCGAAATATCGAATAACAAATTGAAGATCTTTATTTTTGCGACCCTTTTGCTGCTTTCGCAAAATTTTTTTTTCTTTCATCTTTCACAATAGATAAGATAAACAATCAGATTTGCGTACGATTATGCATATTTGCAGACGTTAACGCAAACAGTGCCCGAAAGTATTCTTTCATTCGTGTCCATGGATGGTAATAATGTAGTTTTATTGCAGTTCCGTTTTCACAGGTAAAAATCGTTTCGTTTGACTTCTGAGAAGTGTTAACCTACTGCGATTCCGTATGTTTCTTTCATTGTTCACCATTATTGAATGTTCCTTTTCTATTCGTAGAAACGATTTCGCAGTTCTGCACCTTTGTGCACCATAGATCATTGTTTTCGAAAGCAAACAACGTAATGAGTTCGAAAGTATAAATTTGTGGGCTTTTAGAGCACTGGGTTATGAATATTTTCACATCAGAATCTCATTATATCATATAACGAGTTTTTTTTTATTATCACATTATCATCATATCGTTTACGTAACTACTAATCGCGGAACTATGTATATTACGAAATAGAACCGTTCCAATTTCATGCACGAAACCCTCATTACGACCAGCTGCTAAGATCATAAATGCGCCAGCGATCGATTCACACATATCGAAAGACTCATCATAATCTTAAGAGTCGGTCGTTGGATGGGTGAGAATCTGATCATCAGATCCTCACCCATCCAACGACCGCACCTCCGACGACGTCCATCCACATCCACCGTTCTCTTTTGAAGCGATTGCGGTACACTGCCAAAAATAATACATAGTTATGCCGTTAAGCCGACGCTTTGTACAATTTTTTTGGATGGGTGAGGATCCGATGATCAGATCCTCACCCATCATCTAACGACCGCACCTCCTCGGACGGCCATCCACATCAACTGCCGAAAATAAATAGCTGGCGGATGCCGTTAAGCCGATGCTCTGTACTAATATGTTGGATGGGTGAGAATCTGATGATCAGGTCTTCACCCATCCAACGACCGCACCTCCGACGACGTTCATCCACATCCACCGTTCTCTTTTGAAGCGATTGCGGTACACTGCCGAAAATAATACATAATCATGCCGTTAAGCCGACGCTTTGTACAATTTTTTGGATGGGTGAGGATCCGATGATCAGATCCTCACCCATCCAACGACCGCACCTCCTCGGACGGCCATCCACATCCACCGTTCTCTTTTGACGCGGTTGCGGCGCACTGCCGAAAATAATAGTTGGCGGATGCCGTTAAGCCGACGCTCTGTACTAATTTTAGCGGATAATTCCGAGAATTGTGTGCGCGTTTGTATCGTTTCGTTACAAACGAAACGAACGTTCGTAACATTGTACCAGCGCTTAGAAAGTTTGATTGGCAACCTCCATACAACTGGCGGCGAAGGCCCCTTCCGCGAACTCGGCTCGTTGTCAGCGCTTGTCGAACTTTGTGAACTCTCGCGGTTTCTAGAAAACGTTGAAGGTCTTTGTGATGATGTCAGTTTTGTTGAGTCGTGTATCGGAATTTTTGATAGATAAACAAATGTATTAAGTTTGTTTTATCTTATTGAATAAGGTCTTTTCGATATAAGTTCAATTAAAGTTGAAAAATATAAATTAATTGCTGTATAAAGGTCATTAAGTTCATAACAATTATAAACGAGGAAAACTCAACTATGCAGAAATTATTTATTATTTTGATATCGTTAAATTTTTTAACCCCGATCGTTTATTACAGCAAAACCAGGACGAGCCCCTATTCGATAACAGATAAACGAATCGCCACGCTTTGAGAACCGCTGATGTTCGTTCTCGCTCTCGTGACGTTTCGCGCGCAACAGCGACAGCCAGCCAGTCGAGCCCAGCCTTTCATACGGAACGGTTGTGCTCGAAACCCACCCAAACTCAAAATAATATATCCAAAACTCGCGAATCCCAAAGTTTTTCATTTTTCATTCCTATAATGAAAACGCGGACACTCACCCCGAACGCGAGTGAAACAAACTAAACCCACAACCGAGTGCAGTGAAAGTTTCTCATTCATCGAAAAATAAATCCAAGTGAATGTACGAAATCATGAACTCGCCGGACATCGGAGGACAGGGTCCGCTGATGGGACCCATGAAGCCTTTCGACAGCAAGAGGCTCTCGTGCTCCGTCCAGATATATCCGAAAATTGCCAACGGTACATATGCATACATATATATATTCGGAATTCCACAAAGCCTTCGCTCGCCTTGGATCTATCGATCGATTTCGCGGTAAATCGCGCCGGTGTGTGTTCGTCGTGTGTGTACGTAAAAAATGCACGTTTGTGTTCGTAGTAAGTGCCGCCGGAGTCGTAATCAGTTCTCGGTATTGCTCTCGTGACATTTTCGCGTTAAAAACGATCGCTTGGCCGGTTTTCCGTTTGAAAAAAATATGGACGATCGCTTGCATCATCGGCTGTCAACGGCATTCTGAATATGACGAAAGTTTGTGTTAAAAATCTGTGTGAAAGTTTTTTTATGACGGATTTTGTATTCCGGGTGTGTAAACGTTCGGTTGTGAAAGTATGATATTGAACGATTGTATGAGGAATCTTGTGTGAGATAGAAACTAGCGAGAACCGGTCTTTTGATATCGAGCGGGGAACAATAAAAGGGCTTTCCTATCGCGGGGCGCATTCTTCACGGAAGAAGCGATCGAGTCATCGTTCTCTTCCACGACAGGAACGCAATTATGTATGTAGAAAATAATATGAAACGCTGAGTAATCCTTTCTTCAAACCGAAATATTCCACAAAGCGCGGTTTGCGGTCGGCACACTGACATTATCGCGTACATAAAAGCGTTTCGCTTTATCCGGATGATCCGCATTTTTCGAAATTTCTCGGAAATTCGTGTGTTCTTTATTTCGTTTCCTAGAGAAGCTTTCTAATCTTATTTGTTCAAACATGCGGTTTTCCACGTAAATTCTCATCGATTTAGTTAATCGTCTTAAAACCTATCTACACCTTTTGACAGCTCGACTTCTCAGAATGAATTCAATCGATCAAATCCATATCCAAACACTCGAAATCTCAATTATACGGTTGGAAATCTTTCGAAAATACAGAGCGGAAATTCATGAATGGTTCGCGTCTAAATCCGTAACGACTTTCGCGCGGTGCGTCTCCCGTTCTAATAATATTGTGACGAAAACGTCGACAGATCCCCCGACGATGATGATGACGATGACGATGGCGATGGTGATAACGATGGCAATGACGTTTCGGCGGAAAATCGGCGAAAATTCGGTCGTGTTTATTTTCGTGCGGTCTTTTTCGGGACGACATTGAAAGCGCTCTTTTCGGGGTCGGCAACGTTTTCCGATCGTTTCGGGGAAAATTTTTATAATTTTCCTCGTATATTGAAACGATTGTGATATTTAAAAATGTTGTTAAATCTCAAACGTGTTAGCGTCACGCTACTTATTTTTAATTGGCAGGTTTTTCCTATTGACGTTTGAAGAACATACAGGAAGAAAATAACATATATTTCCGCGTTTTAAAAAATACGCATCAATCCAAAACACGTTTCGTTATTTTATTTCGAAACGAGCAAAATTCGAAATCCCGCCAACGCCGCGAGAGCCAACCGATTCTCGGAACGACTTCGAAACGCATTCCGAAAAGTCGCCGATATAAAATCTTCAAGATACACATCGACGGTTCCTTATACCTGGCAGCCCTCGCCTCCTTGGGCAATAACAGTTAAATATTAATTTTCTCGGTAGCGATGGTTATTCCGAGAACATATCTCCCAAAGGCATTAAAATTTATCGAAAAGCTGCGCGTTTTTCGCGATATGCCCGAAATAGTCCTAATTCTACGTGGCTTATTTTTCTTACTAAAATTCCTTTAATATTAATAAATTTTATTAAATAATGCAGTACTGTTGCAAATCCAAACTTTACTAAAATAACACAATCTGCAACGAAAATGGAAAACATGCACAGTTTATCAATAAACCCAAAATTATCAGATTAATGCTTTGGTTAATTGGGGAGTTTTTGGTGATGGAAATTTTTCGAAAAAGCCAAGCGTTTTTCGCACTATTCCCGAAATAGTCAATTTCTATGGTTAATTGGGGAGTTTTTGGGGATGGAAATTTTTCGAAAAAGCTACCCGTTTTTCGTGGTATGCCGAAATAGCCAATTTCTACGTGGCTAATGTTGTTAATTGGGGAGTTTTTGGCGGTGGAAATTTACCGAAAAAGCTACGCGTTTTTCGCGGTATTCCCGAAATAGCCCTAATTCTACGTGGCTAATGTTAATTGGGGAGTTTTTCGTTGTGAAAAATATTCGCGTTTCGAATATTCGAAAAAGTGGTGTAAAAAAGCGCCCCCGCGGTTCGCGTGACGCGCTCGCATTTGGAAGCGCGTAAACGCCAATAAGCCATTAGCTTTTCTTGGATTTTCAGACCTCGCCGCTAACCCTATTAATAAATTGTATGGAAAATATAAATATGTTCGCCTATTTCGATCGTTTTCTAATCGAATCGTAAGTAAGCTTTCCTGGAAATGTGGGTTAGCAAATTCGTTCGAATTCTGTTCGTTCCTATGTAAACTTTGTTGTGTTCGCACGAATGTAAATTTGGATGGCGATAATGAGACGTGTTTGTATTTTGAGAATTTGATCTAATTTTGTTCAGGCTGAAATATTTTTTGTTTTATTGTTTATTAAATTAAATTTGCTGATAGAATATGTTATTTAAATCAATTATGTTATTTTAATTATTTCCTGTTTATTTTAAGCAGAGTAAATTATTGAGTTATATTTATCTATCAATCATTTCTATTTATGTATTTTAATTAATTAATTCACCTTATTAAGTTTTATCATGTCAACTGACATTTATATTGATAAGTTCGGAATGCACAATATATGCAATTATATTTTTAAACTGCTCGAATTATAAAAAACACACATCTAACGTTCACATTATTATTGTTTCAGCTAATGGAGGCAACGGAATGATGCTGAGTTTGACCACTAACTGTCCGAAATGCCAGCATGTGTTCTCTTTGGGCATGTGTGGAGACAACACCGGAGGCAGTTGCAGGGACGGCTTGGCTTTGTCCGGCGGAGGCCTACTCTGGCCGCCGTCCCCATCACCGAGCCCCTCGCAAACAATATTCTTTCCATTTCCCTCACCTCCGGAACAAGACCTCAGTCGGCTAAGGAAGACTGACGCCCACCTGAGGTTATCCGGTTGGTACTACGAAGACCTCACGTGGCAAGAGAGTCAGCGAGTGCTAAAAAACACCCCACCGGGAACATTTTTAATAAGAGACTCTAGTGATCATAAGTTTTTATATTCGTTGAGTGTACAAACGTTGAAAGGACCCACTTCGATACGGTTACACTACAATTCGGGTTTATTTAGACTAGATGCAGCGCCTGCGTTGGCGCCGCACATGCCCGTGTTTGACTGTGTGGTGAAATTAGTGGAGTATTACGTGCAAGTGACGCCTGCACGGGACAAAAACGAAGCGTGTTGTGTGGAAGAAAACAAAAACGATAAGGGTGTGTGGGCCCAGGGGGCCAGGGGACACGTTTGGGTAGACGCTCTGGGCGGGCCTCATTCTCCAGTTGAAGTGAGAAGGCCTCTGCTGTCGGCGCCGTCCAAGTTGGCTCATGCGGCACGTTTGGCCGTATGGAGAGCATTGAAGAAAGCTACACCGACCGCTCTTCCATTGCAGTTACCTGTGAGACAGCTTGGATTACCATTGCCTTTGCAGGATTACCTCGAAGAATATCCGTACACCTGCTGACCTTTACCGCAGCCGTTGTCTGTCTGTCAACTGTTATTTTGTGCTATTTTTCTCGTTGAATATCTCTCAAATTATATTTATATGCATAGATTACAAATTATATTTAGTTAATGTTTAAATGAAAGAGTATTTTGCCATTATCACTACGTTATTTTTGTAAAGCAGTATTTTATTTTATTATCGATATATGTTTATATGGCATTTCTGAATATACTGTGAATATAATTATAATCTACTTACTTACTTTTCCATTATTCGATAAAAGTGCAATTTAAATTCTAACCTATTTAAATGTAATATACGCAAATGTTACGTTACAAATTTAAAATCAACACAATCATCTGATAGCCTTAAATATTTTGTCTGTACTTGTACTTAAATACGTTCATACAAAACTAGCATTTGTTATACTTGATCTAGATTTTGTTTTCAGTTTCTCGAAATTTGTTCGTATTTGTATACAATGTGAATGTGGTGAAATACAGAGAAAAGTACATATTTTGTAAAAAGTGAACATGATTTAATTGAATGTGATGGGTACCTTTACATACCCAAACTGTGAATGCATATGTATAATTTGCAACTATTGCAGGAAACCATATATTTTAACGAAATGGGGAAAGTGTGGTCCAATGAAAGAAAACCGCTATAGTATTCATTTGCTCGTTCAAAGCTTTAGTTCATAAAGTTGATGTGTTTTATGTAATTTGTAAGTGTGTAATCTCTATTTGTAAATAAAAATAGAGTATTCTTATTTTATACTTGGTAAATCACTATTTTTGTTTCACGAAATTTATTTAACCTCGATGTTTCTAGTGTTTTAAATGCATAGCGTTTCATTTAAATTCTTGTTATTTATTTCATGCATACATATTTGTAAAAAAGTTATTGTAAAAATCTTTTCAGTGGACCTCTTTCAAATTAATGTAAAACACATTGTTATACAGAAATTTTATCAGTGACTACAGTGCATATTAAAAATTTATTTATATATATTTTTATAAATAATGTTTATGTATATTTTGGCTTTGTTCTGTTTGTACATGAATATGCTGAGAACATTTCATTATGATTTTCTTGAATATAACGGCTGCCAAGATATATTTTTTGTTACATCTTTCAAAGTATATATATGAACTTTAAAATTCTTTTAGAAAGAATTGTATATATTTTAGTTATAATCCATCCTTCATGTGTAAATATTTTTCATTGTTTCGCAGTTCATTATTAATCATTAAATTAATGGCTCCAGGCCAAATGTTCCTTTATTTATTTCTATCGTTTAGTAGTTTAATATCATTAGTTTATAGTTAGAAGAATTTTTTTGTTAATTTTCGTTAATCGAATTCACATATTGAATGGACTCATATAGTTTCATCTGATCTGCTGGATTATTTTTTGTTTAATCCTTGATGATGAAAATAACTATATATATACACATTTGTATGCATGAAAGCATGTGTGTTAAAAAATATACACATGAAAAAAATAAAAACTTACAATATAAAAAAACTAGTTTTTTCTTTCTTTTGCCTCATATCAAATTATAAATACACACACATACACCAACACAAATAACTAAAATATCAAATAACAGGTAATAAAAAAGTGTGCAGGTATATATATATTTTTTTATTTAATAAAAATGTTACAAAATCACGTTTTGTAAGTAAATTTCATGGATATTATAAAATGTATCAAAGATATTATTACTATAAATACATACATAACCTATTTTCATAACATCAACTTCAATACAAAATACGCAGTTTGTCCCTATCAAGTGTTACAACTCTATTTTTTCCAATTTGAATTTGCTTCAATAAACTTTATAAAAAATTAATATTATGTACATGGCCGTCAGTTGATAGCATGAAAATTATATTCAAGACAAAAAATATTAAATTAAACTTACACAAGAAGAAAATAAAACAAAGTAATCTAAATAAATTTATCATAATGTTTTATTTAGAATAAAAAAAAAACAATAAAAACACATTTTTTTCACGAGATATTAATTAGGATTAAAATGTAAATACAAATAAGTAAAATGCCTTATAAGTATATGTATTTCAGATGGTCCAAAAAATTAATTCTCGAATAGATCAACAGAAGGAGTATTGCAATATGAAATGTAAAAAACATGCAATGGCCAATTTGATTAAAAATCAACATATTTGGAATGTTTAAACAGAAGATTTAGAACGCTTCAAAACAATTTTATACATTTTAAACAATAGTAAAACATTTGATCAGTTACATATGAATCGCATAAAAAAATCATTTCTTGGGTCACCTGATATACGTATATTATATATCATACATTTAGCAGTGTTAGTTGGAGTTCTAAATTTACAAATATGACATTCAAATATTCAAACTTTTGCATAATTGATTGAGCAACTGTGGTCAGATATTTCAATCATATTCAGATCGTTACAATCTACTAGTACAAAATCAGTCTGAAATTGGAATTTAAAAGATTTATCTAAAATGCCTGTTTTTTGATTTAATGTATTTTGTATAAGATTCTATACATATATATTTCTACAATACATGTATATTATATGTGTAATGCGATTAATTTTCAAAATACATTGAGTAACAACTCAATTAATTTCATAGAGTTCATTTGTAAGAAATATTCTAAAGCAATCATATTAATGAATATATTGAAGTCATTTGATAAAATAGTAAAATTAAGTTTAATCTTGTTTCAAGGAATGGGTCAAATAAACTTAATCTGCAATGACTTGGGTATCGTTAGCTTCATCCAAGGATTCGTCTCCAGAACCAGCACTGCCAGGTGGAATTGAACCTCTCTTTCCACCGGTGAGTCTAGAAGATAATGTGATACCAGCGCCAGCTGTTCGCCTGAAATTACAATAAACTTTCTCAATACAAGCACTAAATTTCTCCTGAAAAGAATCAAAATT
Source organism: Hydropsyche tenuis (assembly GCA_009617725.1). Lineage (NCBI taxonomy): Eukaryota > Metazoa > Arthropoda > Insecta > Trichoptera > Hydropsychidae > Hydropsyche > Hydropsyche tenuis. The sequence continues at coordinate 372,454 of VTON01000007.1, forward strand.
AGAAAAAAAAGAAACCTTAATTTATTCTTTAAGTTGTTACATTCTCTAGTGGTAGTTTCATGCGCTTCAGTAAGGTCTTCGAGTTCTCTTTGCACTTTACGTTTGTTGGCTTTTTCAGCTTGGGCTTCTTCTTCTGCTTCGTATAATTGACGTTTGAGAGCTTTCACTCTCATGTTCATCTAAATAAATATAAAAACATATTATAAGTATTTTTATATTATAATACAAAAAAATCAATCACAGATAAAATGTGTACCTTTTCCAGTTCTTCTTTGTATTGATCTGCGTGTCTTCGTTCATCTTCCAATTGTAAAACGAGTTCTTTGAGCTTTTTGTCCATTTTTCTGTTGGTTTTTTGTTGTGCCAATTTTTCACGACTTTCTGTTTCAAGTTGTTCTTCCAAATTGCTTATTTTCAATTCTAGAGCAGCTCTTTCCGCCTACAAGTAATAAACTCAATAAATGCAATTCATAAATAATGTTTAAATACAACAAAATTAGTAATTACCTTTTGTTTAGATCTTTGTGAGGTTTCTAGTTCTTGTAGTTTTGCTTTCAATTCCTTATTTACTCTTTCCAAAGCTAATTTACTACTATCTAATTTTTGTACGCTGGCCCTTTCTGTACTCAATTCTACAGTAAGCTGATCAATTTGATTCTAGAAATATAACAAAAAAAAAAACAAATCATTAAAACATCGTTATCATGACAAACATTTTATAATTTAAACAGTTCAAATGGTTTGGTGATCATTGCTATTTGAAAAATCCCAAACATTGGGAAACCTCTCACGAATATTGTTATCTGGAAAAATAGTCTAACGAAAATATATCTATATATCTCTATCTCTCACAAAGGAATATTTCACTAGGTAGTTTGAATAAATATAATATATAATATAGATGTCGTCCTATTTAAAAAAGCAAGTTTTGCATGAGTAAATTTTATATTTTTTCACAGTGTGTCTCAATTGAATATTAGCAACTGCATATAATTAATGATAAAATTAAAAAACAAAAATTGAAAACACAATTTTTTACATCATAGCGACATCGGCTAAATTTAATTTGAATTTATGACGGGCTGCGCCATGGTCAACTGTTTGAAGCTTTGCTTTACTATTTTTTTTGTTCCTTGGGTAATCCAGTGAAAAATAATATAGTAATTGAAGAATAAAATTGTTCATATACAATAATCGCAAAATGTATTCAAAGATTTAATGGATTTTGTGAAAATGCTATATAATCTCAAGCATATTTTTGACTCCTCAAATATATCAATATACTTTTGAAGACATAATTATCACGAGTATGTAATTTTCGTAAAATCAAAATTTCATTCAATAAGCAATTTACATAAATAAAATTTTTAAAATCCTTATTGTTAGTGATCGTAATTATTATTTTGAAATATTTTATGCTGAAGACATCTATATTTTTTTAAATAAATAAGGGTGATATATTAATGTATTTTTTAAACAAGGCGACATCTATATATTTTTTAAACTACAGAGGGTAATATTCTTTTGAGAGAAATATTCTGTGAAATATGTTTTTGAGAGACTATTTTTCCATTCATTAGAGGGTTATCAATGTGGGGAATTTTCCAGATAGCATTTATCACTGAACCATCAAATGGTTACATACCTGTGATTTCCTAGTTCTATCCAAAAGAATTTCATTGTTTGATTGTTCTTCTTCTAGATCCTCTTCTAATGCAGCAATTCTAGCTTCTAATCGTTTTTTCTCATCTGCCATTACAGATCCCTGGAAAAATAAAATTATTTATTTACAATAACTAACCTAGTATGCATTTGCAAAATAAATATATAGTAATTCTGGCTAACCTTACTACTGGAATTCAACATTTCTTCTGCCAACTCATCTCGTTCAGTTTCAGCAGCTCGACGAGCTCTTTCACTACTTGCCAATTCTTCGGCGAGTTGAAGACTTTCAGCTTCCAAACTTTTTGCCTATAAACATCAATAAAAATCAATATACATTAGAAAATACTCATTGAACACAATTTGATTTTTGTATTGAAATAATATAACAATACTTTTCGTTCAGCATCTTTAGCAGTTTGTGCCAATTCTTCTCTTCCTTGTCTAGCTTCTTCTAGATCCCGCAAAGCATCCTTCAGTTGTGCCTGTGATTTTTTGAGTTGTTTGAGAGTATCTTCCTTAACCTGTAATATAATTAAATAATTATCATTCCAAAAACATAAGCAAAAAAATAATCATAATTATATTTTTGATACTATACCTTATTGTGCAGTTCAATTGTAGCTTCTGAATCTTTGAGATCAGATTCTAATTTCTTCCGAGCAGCAACAGCAGCTGTCCGCTGTTTACGCTCTTCTTCTAACTCAGTTTCAAGATCACGCAACGCTTTAACTAAGCCTCGACGTTTTTCTTCTGATTGTTCCTCTTTAGCCTGAATTCAACACCATACATGTATATAACCATATAAATTTGAAGCAAAAAATAAGTATACTGAATAACAACAAAAACAAATACCGCTAAATCTCTTTCAAACTGGGTACGCAAAGCTTGCATATTGACATCTAATCTCAATTTAGCATCTTCTGTAAGTTGTAATTCGTCTTCGAGTTCTTCATTTTGAGCTTTAAGCTCGACTAATTGTGACTCCAAAGAACGTTTAGCTCTTTCCAATTCATGAACGTTTTTATCTGCTGTTCCTTGATTGTTGGCTACTTCATCTAATTCTACTTGCAGTTGGCGTTTGGCACGTTCCAATTCCTCAATCTAAAATTATTTGATTATAAACTATGAATATTGAAAGATCTTTATACACATCAACTCTAGTCATATTGAATTTCAAACCTTTTCTATAGCTTCATCGAATTCTCTAGTTAGACTCAATACACGGGTTTCTTTTTCTCTAGCTTCGCGTTCTGCAGCATCTCTTTCTGCAGCATTCTTTTCAGCTATGGCTCTTTCTTCAGCAACGACCTTAAAAGGATAAAATTAATGAGATTTTTTCAATATTAGCAAAACTTTTATTGATCCTATATTAAAATTTTACATACTTTATCAAAGTTCTTTTGTTTCTTCTCAAGCTCAATAACTTTAGCCCGTTGTGCTTCTAATTCAATATTGGTATCTTCAAGTTCAGCTTGAATCTTCTTCTTACCTTAAAAAAAAAAAAAAATTAAATTAAAAAAAAATTTATAATCAATAATAAGACCACAATGATAAACTTACTTTTTTCTAGCTTATCATTTATTTGTTGTAACTCTTCTATTTGTCTCATCAATGCCTCGACATCTTTTGTGAGTTTCTTTTTCTGCTCTTCAGAAGCACTCGCCGCTTCGGCTTCTTCTTCTGCCTTTTTCTTTGCTTCAGATAATTGTACGTTGAGGATTGCCATCTAATCAACAATACATCAATTATTTCCATTGCTAAATACGTCAATAACAAAAAATAGGTGATCGATCATACCTGTTTTTCAATATTGCGTTTAGCTGTCTCTTCTTCTTCTAATTGATCATGAAGATTTTCTTTATCACTTTCTAATTGCTTCATTTTTAATTGAAGGCTCAATCTCTGTCTAGATTCTTCTTCTAATAAGTGCTATTGAAGAATAAATATAATTTGTTATAAATATACAATGAAAAAAATCATAATATAAAATGAAAGTATATAGGCACTTACTTGAGTTTCGACAAGTTGTACTTCGACAGTACCAGCTTGTTTTAATGCAGTTGATGCTTTTAATTCAGCTTCTTCTAACTGTTGAAGTGCCTGCTCACTTTCATTTTGTAATTTTGCAACCTTTTCTTGAATTTCATTCCTAATTACAAAAAAGTTTTTAATATACAAAAATATAATATAATATATAATATATTATTAATATAATATCACTAACTTGGCTCTATCAACCTCTTGCAACCTAGCAGTGATCTCTTGTAATTGTTGTTCAGCTTGTTTTCTTCTTCTTTCAGCATCAGTCCGGGCAGCGCCGACAACCCGTAATTCCTGAGCCATATCAGCGTTTTCAGCTTCCAATGTTTGCTTAGATTTATCCAAACCTACCATTATAAATAAATTTTAACAAATATTATATGACGCAATAAAAAAAATACGAAAATAAATAGATCATACCTGCTTTCACTCTATTTAATTGTTCGAGACGTTCCAGTGCAACTTGAAGTTCTTGAGAGTGCTTATGGCGCATCTCCGATACAGTTGCTTCGTGCGATGCAGCCTCTTCTTCAAGGTTTTTCTTCAATGTGGCTACTTCTTGTTCTTGTTTAGATCTTAGTTCCTGTTGAGCTAAACAAAACAATAATAAAATTGATGAAAATTTAAAATTTTAGAAATTGAATAATATATCAGAATTTTAAAATACTTACCAGCAGTTGTGTCTAGAGAATCCAACAATTCGCTCTTGAGGGCTTCTAGTTCCTCATTCAAGTCACGTTTTTGTTTTTCTGCTTTACTACGAGCTAATTTTTCGGCTTCTAAATCTTCTTGAAGATCGGCAAATTGTGATTCCAGTTCTCGAAGGTTTTTTTGAGCTGTTGCACGATTTGCAGATTCTTCATCCATACGTGACATTATTTGGGCTAATTCCTCTTCTCGTTTGCCTAAAATTGAATTGTACTTTTAAGATTTGTTTCTCATTTTATTTCTAAGAATTGTCAAGTTCAAACAAAAATATAATCACTAACCAAGTAACAATTGAACATCTTCAACGTGAGTTTTCTTTTCGTTTAACTGTTCTTTTAAATCTTGTAATTCTGCTTCCACTTTTCTTTTTACTCTATCTGCTTCTTGTCTTTCATGGTGATCCTTGGATAACCTTTCTTCTAATTCAGCGATCGAAGCTTCATATTTAGTTTTAAATTTAACAAGATGTTTGGATTTTTCTTCTTCTTCCGCTAACTTTATTGAAAGATCATTACTTCTATCTTCTAAATGCTATTGGTAAAAATAAATAAAACAAAACTGAAATTAGTAAATTTATAAAATTGAAAAATAAACTGAATAAATAAAATATAAAAACCTTTTTCTCTTTCAGCAGTTTTTGATTAGAATCTTCACACATAGTAATATCTTCTTCGAATTTTTTGATACGTGCATCTAATTGTACCTTTTCTAACTGTAATTTTTGCCGAGCAGCTTCTTCATATTCTAATTGTTCTTCAAGATCCTATATAATATTTCACGTTAATTTAATTACAAAATAATATAATATGAAAGTATGAAATGATCATTAACCGTTATATTTCCTTGTAGTTTTTTCTTTTCCAAAGATAAAGTATTAAGTCTTTCATCCTCTTCTTCAATACGTGCTTCTAAATCATGTATATGTTCTTCCAACTCTTGCTTTCTAGTTGCTGTACGTTGTCGAGCTTCTTCTGCTTCAGCACACAATTCAATTTCGGCCTGAAATGAAAAATATGATTATTTAAAAGATGCTCAATGGTTCGGGTGAAATTAATCAATTTGTATATTATGCCTGGATGAAGTATGCAACAGATGTTTGTATATTATTTCTACAAAATGCAAAATTAATTACCTGTAACTGTTCAGAAAGTTGTATTTTCTCATCGTTGGCCTGTTGAAACTTCACTTCATATTCTTGGCAACGTTTCAGTTGAGAATCCAATTTATCTTTTATTTGTCGTAATTCATCCTCTTTTTGTGTTAGTTTTTCTTCTTGTTTAGTTACTTCAAGCAACGGTTTTACTTTGATGTACAATCTCCACCATTGCCAATTCCTCAACTTGAGATAGGCTGCACAATTTCTCTGGATTATACGTATGGCATTCAATTGTTGTAGCCTCTTTTGGTAATTTCTGCGGGCCAAGAAACCACGACAGAAGGCTTGGAAATTTACAATAAGATCGGTGATTTTGTAATCACGTTCTTCTTCAAGGTGAGCCAACACACCAGCTCTGAAAAATATTTTTGATTGACCCACTCTATACAGGTTTTGATCTAAGTCTAGAGCTTTGATCATTTGTTCACAAGCTTTTTTGCCATCCATAAAACCTTTAGCAATAACATTGGGTGTGAGCAATTCATATCTTTGCCTGAATTCTTGGAATGGAATCCTATTTGGGAATCCTTGTCGGCAAATACGAATGCCTTCAAGCACACCATTGCACCTCAGCTGATCTAAAACCAGCGATGCTTCTATCTTACCAGCCCTCTTTTCGTGATTAGGAATAATACATCGTACAAAGTTGGGATTGGTGTTTCTAAGTGTGGCCATAAGCTTGGTGAGTTGTTCTTTATATAATTGAGATACAGTTCTGAACATTCCTTTACGTGTTCTCGATCCAAATTGCGTATCGGATAAAGCCTGTTGGGCCATCCCGACAATTTCAGCGTCCTTCCAAATATGGCACACAAATGGATCTTGAGATGTTTGCAACAAAGAAACAACATTCTCATTCAAAGGATCCATATTTTTCATCAACCATTTTTCAGCAGAATAATCTACTTTGCCAGCATAATGAACAATGGCAAAATCGGCAACTCCGCGGAAATCAGTTTTCATAAATTTAGGATGCACACAGTGTGCACCGGCCAATTTATCTACAAATGACTTATCAGTGGCTTTCGGGAACCAACATTCTTCATCTAAAAGAGCCATTATACCCATAGGTTTATCAATCAAATCAATAGTAGGTTGAAGATCGAGTCCGAAATCAATGAACTTCCATTCGATTCCTTCTCGTTGATATTCTTCTTGTTCGAGAATGAACATAGTATGATTGAAAAGTTGTTGCAATTTTTCATTTGTATAATTTATACACAATTGCTCAAATGAATTTAGTTCGAAGATTTCAAAACCAGCCATATCTAAAATTCCAATAAACGATGCACCTTGACGTTTTGTTCTATCAAGAGAGCGATTTATTCTATTCACAAGCCATCTAAACATGCGTTCATAACAAGCTTTCGAAATGGCTTCTACGGAAAATTCCACTTGTTCTTTGGTCTGGGCTTTTGTAACAAAGTCACGACCAACTTTAATACGAGGTTTAAGGAATGCTTTAGTCATATCAGTAACAGATAAACCTAAAAAAAAGTATGCGATGAATTAAAATATGATATTTATTACAATTTAAAAACTAAAAAAAAAAAAATACCATACCTAAAAGATGAGCCACTTTTTGAGCAACAGTATTATCAGGCAAAGTTGCTTGATCAGAATTTCTTTCTTGTTTAAATTGCATATTTCCAAAGAGCATAACAGCAGAAACTATTCGGAAAATAGAGCTGAAATCTTCTTGGGTCATACCCATGATATTCATAGATTTAATAGTAGCTTGATATTCTTGAGCATCGTCGATTCCAGGAACTGGAATTGATCCGTAAGACAGAAAATTGTATGATTTAGCATCTTCGAGAATGAATTCAGCTCTGTGTTGTGCAGAAGCGCCAGATAACAATTGATAGAATATGTGGAAAGTTCTTTCGTCTTTTGCTTGACGGATAGCTCTGGATTTCTCAAGCAGGTATGTTTCAATATTTGCTCCAGCAATATAACCAGAAGCATCAAAATTAATTCTGATGAATTTTCCCTGAAAAATAAAAGAAAATTACTTATGTAAAATTCACATGTGAATTCAGATTGAAAAGGTTAATAAACTTACGAAACGAGATGAGTTGTCATTCTTAACAGTTTTGGCATTACCAAATGCCTCAAGAATTGGATTGGCTTGAAGAAGTTGTTGTTCGAGTTCTCCCTATTTTAAAAAGATTACATATTAATTATTCAACATTCAAAAAACATTTCTAAAAAACAAATAACAGTTAAATTAACTAACAACACATTTATTGGGTAAAAGCAATGATCGCTTGTATGTTCTAACTGATATGTAATGAACTGGACAAAGACAAATTATTCATAAGGTTTATTGCATTGAAATAAAATGAATATTTATCAAATATTCTCTGCAATATGTTACCTCAAATGTAAGGGCCACAGGAGATGTATTCTAACAGGATCATTTTAAAGCAGCATGTAGAAGGAATATATATATTTAAATACAATTTATTCTTTAAATCGAAACAGGACTTTAACTAATACATACATTATCGTTATGGGATCACATTTTAATGTTGTAAAAAATAATATAATTAATTTGTAGTACAATTTTAATTTGAAATTCTATCAGTTTCATAAAAAATAGTAATATAAAGTTACTATTGGCTAAAAACCTTCGTGTGTATTCTAGCTACAGTAAAAATTGCAAATCTAACAAAATACTTTAACAAATTCTACTAGAAAATCTTATAAAAATACACTGGCTTAATTATAATTTACCACTACCGAAAATTGCAAGTCAATTTCGAATGTATTATATGAAACCTACTTGTTGATTTTTCTGTACAAATCCAGAATAGCATGTAAAATTTACACTGCAATGAATATTCCTCAATTTCAAAAATGAAATCAAACTATCTTCAGAAAATAGAACTAATCGAAGTTCACGCTTCTCAATCCGAACAATATTTTACATTATATATAAACTTACCTGAATGATAAATACAATAATTTTATATACAGATTTGAAATATAAAAGAGTATGAACTTAAATACAGCTTTCATACGATACTTACTATAATTAACTGAGGGGCAGGAGCCTGGATTGGTTGTGATCGTAAAACAGTGGTCGTCCACAAAGTGACCGAAAGTGACAGCAAAGACATCCATGAAGAAGACAGAGTGGGCAGTCCAAATAATTCAGCAGACAGAGAAAGATTTGATAGAGCAGTGTCAAATTAGATATAAGAAAATTTTATACATTTTTTAAGATAAAATGATATTGACGTGTATAACTTTTTTGTGGCATGCTGGACATGAACAGTGCCATTTGGATGCATTCAGGGATAAAATTCATTAAGGTGAATCAAAAGGAATTGAGTACATTATTGTGTATTGAGTTTTAAGAACATATACTTCAATAATATAATGATTTTGAATCCCTTACCGGTGGAAAAAAAAGATCCTGATAAGGAAGAGCCTTCAAACGAATGCAGTCAAAATAAAAACAAATGCAATTAGATGTATGTATAAATTGTGAATATAAACAAAAAAAGATAACATACAACTCATTAATAAGATAAGGGGCAACTAAAATACCGAAGACGTACAATTAATTTCGAAACAACACTAAAACTATAAAACAATTTCGATTACATAAACGCGATGACGTTATATACTGAACATATGGTCATCTGTCCAAATTTACCTATTAATAATTTAAAAATAAACAATCGCCTAGGTGTTTGAATAGATAAAAAAAATACATATACGTATACATATTAAACAAACGACCTAGCAAAATATATGTCGATTTCGTAACGCGAGCCCGTTACCAATTTTGAAAACGACCTATAGATCTGCATAGAGGCTGGTCGACTTTTAGACGCCGCAGACCAAATACGGGCAAACGGCCGACGGCCGTAAATGGCGCGAACTACAATTTTACGATAAACAAAGATCGAAAAAAAATCGATTTTGGACATCTGACACGTGCACATCTGTACCGCGACACGATCGCCATATACACATTTATCTAAATAAGAAATCTAATGCAATTTATCATCGCGATACGAACGGGAGAAACTTTCCTGCTGAAATTGGAAAGGTTGATTTTTTCAGGATTTCAAATTATTCACACTGAGGATGGGGATTAAATGTACAACGCATTATAGACATGGCACACGATATTTGATTTAAGTTAAGTATATAATACATGCACTTCACACTTACATAAAAAAAATGGCTACTAATTGTAAGTGTGTATACGGAATGCACAAACTTCATGTGATTTGAAAGTCATATCACAAGATCGAATCATTCGGATTGTATGTATCTAGAAATATATTGAAGTGAAAATGTTTCGATTCGATCTGGCGAAATGTACAATTACTAATTGTAAGTTAAACTAGATATGAGCAAAAAATCAAATGCACACAAATGAAGCAGCTAAAATAGCGATTCCCAAATTGAAAGATCGTTTTATTACAATAATCAAATTAAAAAAAAAATTATATACATCCCGTGAATCAATAATTCAATTCATACGAAGTAATACACGAAGATTCTACAATATATTTAGATCGAATTTTCTATACAAGTAAATTTAATCAATAAACTTCGTACTCATCTAAAAAGCAATTATTACGTGTATTTCGCCAATTTTTAAAAAATATACAAAACTAGCATCTTTATCAAACTAATACCCACACCCATAATTAAAATTAATATGTATAATAAAATTGAATAACCAGTCGTAGATATAATATAACCGATATGAAATTTTTTTTCGTACAGAACATAGATAAACGAAAATATTTTATTACCGCTCCAGTCCCTTTAGGTTTTGACGCAGCCACATAAGCCAAATATTGGATGACTTTCTTCGTGTTTTCAGTTTTACCAGCTCCTGATTCACCCGTGCACAGGATCGATTGGTCCTCTCGATCTAAAAAATGGCACAAAACGTTAATTTTACTTGTTGGTTTCAGAGCGAGACGCTTCTGATCGAAAAACAAACAACTGAAGGAATTTCCACTTGTGAGTTTACTCACTCACTGAAAACAGGTACAAACAAAGAACGAAGTATATTTCTGAGAAATCGCATGAATAAATATAACACTGTCTGCACCGCGTATTCAAATTACTTATCAAAAAATTTCTATGGGCGATAGTTTAAATTTATGAATGATGTAAAAAATAAGTTGAAAATGATTGAAAACGTTTTAAAAATATTTTTTTTTTAGATAAAATGGAAGATACCAGACTACATATATCGAATGATTGAAATCATTGAACAAATAAAGAAAACGTACAAATATAAACATTTGATGTTTTGAAAAACATTAAAATACACCGATTGTATACAGGCCCGGCGCAAGGGGTAGGCGGCCACCTAAGACGCCGAAAATCAATAATAATGAGACGATAATTTTGCCTATCCAATATAGTTTACCGAGACCTTCAAAAATCCTCAAAATTGTCGTTTTATAACTTCTATAAACCCTCAAAAACCTAAGGCCGGCTCGTTTGTACTTCATATATTCAACATAGCAAAAACGATTCAATCACTTCGAACCGCACACACCATTCCGATAAGACTTATCATAACAAAATACAAACAAACCGACGTTGAAATACGAGAGAATAAAACCGAACATGTACATAACCCTAAAAGGAATAAAAAGGCGAACAAACAAACGACGAGAACATTTTCGCATTTTGCATTCACAGTTCTGCAAACATCCGGCAAGTGGTCCGCTCTCGGATCGGCTAATTGAAAATTAACCGGTCGACGACCGAAAGCATACATTTTTTACTTTATTCATTCTGTTTCGATTAATTGTTTAATCCGATCCGATGACACTAGGGCTTGCAATTTACCGTCAAATTTCAATTACCGGTAAATTGTAAATTATTTTTCCCATTAACGGTTTACCGGTAAATAAAAAAATAGACGTATGTATATTAGATGACAAATTATAACTGTATATGGATACTTTTACTAAAAGCAGTATCCTTGATTGAGACCTAAATATTTTCAATCACGTTATAGATGAATAATGTCATATAAATCCATACATATATTTTAAGTGACTTTCAGTGCTGAAACTAAAATAAATGATTACCCCCCCCCTGGTTCGCAAAACCATAGTGCGCCCTCACATTCATAAAAGCGTCCTTTCAAATTTTTTTCGCAATAATCTTTCGTTATAATATGCATATATCTGTCTGTTATTAATCCGCGATAAAGTCGTTTTCGGTAATTGCCCGTAAATTTCCCAATTTACCGGTAGTTAATGGTACGTTTTTGGCTATTTACCGGTGAACTGGTTAACCGGTAATGCAAGCCCTAGATGACATCGAATTTGACCGAGTGAACGACTCTTGTTAAAAAACCGAAATGTCGCGGAAACGAGGCGAGGACACTTCGAAAAATGGGCGGCCATATTTAGTTTTGTCGGGATTTAAAGTTGTAATAATTGAAAATAAAAAAGGATAAATAGTTTACCTTGTAACATGGATCTGTAGGCGGTGTCTGTGATTGCGAAAACGTGGGGTGGGACTTCGTGTCTTTTGATTCCCTTGTATTTTTCCATGATTTTTTCGGTGTATATTGGTAGTCTTTTGTAAGGGTTTACTACCACGCAGAAAAGGCCAGAATATGTCTGTGGAAAAAATATGAATTAATTAGATATTGCATTTGGATTGATTTGATTATAGTCAAATGTTCGATCGTGATTGATTACCAAGAAGCGATTTCATCTTTGCGTTGATCTTATTAGCAGATATCGTAAAGGATGTTGCGTTGTTTTTCATTTCAAAGTTTTTTTTCTTTCGATTTCGATTATGAACTAAATATGATGGGTAATTTTAAATGTTTATAAATTAAATTGTTAATAAGATAGTAGTCTCTAATTATGTTTTGTAAAATAACCGAATAAACGACGACGGACTACTGAAAACAAGAGTTTTCACCTTACGATAACAAATAAATATTATTTTAAGCATTTAAATACCTCTTAACATTAAAAATCAACACTTCAACGATTCAATCGAGATAAAATATGACGAAAACGCACGATTCCTACATACTTTTTTAAAATCGATTTACATTGCACAACGACTTAAAAATACGCATCAGAGAACGAGTACAAATTTGAGCCAAGATTTTTTTGTCGAATATACAAAATGATGTCTTGATATAATACAGAGACACGTACAAAAATTAATTTCAAAAACAAGAAAATATCTACGAAAACCTTTCGACAATTTATTTTTTTAAATTATGAAAAGAACTAGATTTCAAACATCCATTATAAATATAATAACAGTCGAACGCGACCTTTCCAAAATCATCAAAAAATAATGAGAAAAAATCCACAATAGCAATCGATCCATCGTGAATTAACAACACACACACAAAAAGTGTACCGAACTCGATTCGACATCGGAACGAGAATGGTCAATTCGAAAAAATCCCATGTCCGACGTGAATTACTCATTCTACGACCAGTTTTCGAACCACCAAAACGTCAACTCGAATTATACATTACATAAATACACACACACACGCCGGGACCGGTGATTAATTAATACCGATTACACGTCGAATAGGAAAATCACATTTAAAAAAAAACCCGATAGAATCGAAATCTGTCAGTTTCACATATGAATCAGAACAGTGCACGGAAATTTGGTGTGATTTTCGAAATTTCCGAGCGCGACCCAAAAGTTTGGGATCGCCGAGTTTTGAATGCGTCGCCGTGTCAGCCTTTAAAACGAAATTCCGAACATTCCCAAATGACACAATCATTTGTTACGAGCCGATGCTCGAGCTCGTGTACGAAGCCTGCATACGCTTTACATACAATGGTGGTGATGACGATGATGATGATTGTCCACGATTGCGAAATTAAATGTGAAGGAAGAGAGAAATCGAGGAATCTTAAGGGTGTCGAAGGTTTCGATCGATTCAGTTGATTAAGGGTTAACCTTTACCCTCTAATGAAACGTTTGGATGTTCATATTCATAATAAACGATTTGTAATCAAATGATGTTTTATTAGTTTTGAAGACTTGTTTTCATTTTAAATTAATTTTATGGTTCAAAGTTTATTTATTTATTAATTTGTATACAAAACAATGCGATAAGTAAAGATTAACTAAAAAAAAAACTATTGATTTGACATAATCTGTTATAGATTTTAATACAAATATTTTTTGCAATATCAAAGTTTAAGAAATGAGGTTTTTTCTTATTAAATCTTTCGAGAATTTTTTTAAATCTTAATTGTTTTTTAAAAACCTCATTTTAAAATAAAACAGAATGTATGTGCAGTAAAGAATGCCGAGATAACAAACTTGAAATTTCTTACGTGACTCACATTATGCGTCATGTAAAGGAAAAGGTTGACTCGACTGAAAGGGGGTCAAAAATAATTAAAAAAATTTATCACTAATGAAATTTGACACGTAAAAATAAAAACAAAATCGGCATGATTCAGATATCAATTGCAAAATTGAAATTTGGACTTCTACCGAACAATAGAATTGTGAAATTGCAAAAAAAAAAAAACAACAATTTGCGAAATTCTATATTGTTCAAAAATAAATGTTAATTGTGAATCATCAAGTGCAAGTAATTCAATTAATATGCGAAACCGCAACTTCCCCAGCCGACGTCATCGAATGTCGAAAAATATGCACGATGTAAAACTTTCGTGGTCCTCTCTTAATGATCTCATCGAGGAGGCATTTTTTTTTTTAAATTGAAAATAAAAAAAGGTGCTTATCAAGCGAATTTTCAATGATGAATCGTAAAATAAAAACAGCTGCAAAGTCGTCGCGTAATGAATCGAGCGCTAAAAATAATTCGAGAAAGCTTATTATTTATTTGCAATTAGATTTTCGACTAAAAATAATATCATTATCATAAAAGTCGCACTATCGTAAAGAACAATTATTACAAACCGCATCCTACTCGGTGTGAAATTAATTCATTTCCTACAATAATTTTTCATATCGACACCCACGCACTTTTCTGCGAAATTTATAAATATTTTTTAATATAAAATTTAAAACAAATCCCACCCATCACGTCGAAAATTCAACCGAAAGATGAACACACAACCTAGTAATAATATTTATAACAATAAAATGTTTTCCCTTTCGTATCACACATCCGGATTCCATATAAGATGACGAAACATCAACGCACACGCATTTCCACTTTAACTCTGAAGATTCTTTATCGATAATTTTACCTTCATTATTCATAAAACGAATGAGAAAATCACACAGAAAAACACCCATAATTATCACCGACAGTAATTATACATTCAAATTTGATAATGAGCAACAACTTTTATACATTATCGCAAGATTCGTACTTCATTTAAAATCACCAAAAAATGGTAAACCCTACAAAATTTTTGACACATTAACTAGTCGATCAGCTGAGCCTCAATCTGCCATGTTGCGTCGGATTTCGATTTTACGTCTTCGAAGGCGTTTTGAATGAAAGTGATTAAGACGAAGCCAAGAATTTGCTGATTGCCCAGCACAAGAGTGGCCCGACTAGGAAACCGGTTGGTGTTATTGTAGACGAAGTATTCCAAGTATACTTGTATAATATACCGGTGAACACTTATTTATATATTTTTTTCTACGTGCGAGTTGTGTGTGAACGTTTTCGGCCGTTTCATACGGATCGCTAAAGAGAATTACGCGGTTCAATTTTCGATTGAAACCGATGTGAAAAAAGAGAGCTAACTAACGAGTGTGCCGATTTCCTAAATCGTTATTAGATCATGGGTATATTCCGAATATATGCATAAGTGAGTCAATATGTGGTGTATATTCGAGTTTCTTTCATCCGCTCCTATGAATAGACGTATGCAGTAACTATTATTGAAATGAACGTTTTATTTCAGGGTGTTATATCAATATTTTTTTATAAATTCAAACCGAACTTCGAATTAAATCATCGCTGTATTAATAGACAAAAGATGATGCATTCGAAAACCTCAGATAATCACGTATGCAAAATTATCGATTGTTCTATCAATTAGCGTCAAATTCGCGAAGGAGTTGAATGCGCAAATAAACGGCTCTATTAAAATACAACCTTTCAGATTTGAATACTAATTCGATCGGATCAATCATAATCAGATACTAAATTTTTAATCAGTACTTACTGAAAATAATTGTTATTTCGTGTAACGATTATAGCAATCTTGATAAAAATATTATAAAAACATTTTTTTTCGGAATTACATTCTCATAATAGACCAAGGACAAAATTGCCCGACATTGATTCAATAATACTTTCGAACCAAGTTTTAACCTTTTGAATCAAGTTCACTAAACTCGCCGGAGCAAAAAAGACAAACTTATCCTTCAAAATTAATATGAAATAATTGATCTAGAAATAAACGACATATTGAAATGTATATCGCGTGGAATGTCGCGTCGATGCGAATTCCGCAACGTTTTGTTTGTGTTCGAAGGCTGAAAATGTTTTCACAGGTGGTAATTGTTTTCACAGCGGCAAGTCATACCGATGCATCATGGTGATTTGCCATTTTTATTTTTACGTATATGGAACTCGTTTCAGCTATTTTTTCAGTCGATTCAGACGGACGCGAGGGGTTAAGTCACGCTAATAAAAAGGTTGAAAAAGGAGCCGTCTGTAGACGCTGAGGTCGGCTCTTTTGCCGCGATGTTTATGTGATCTGATGATCGATATGTAATTAGATTATATTCATGTTCGACATGTGCGGATTTATTAGTACGCTTGTTCCGTTGGATGTCTATGTGTGAAGATTTTACAAAATTAAATTAACCGTATTGAGATGAATAATAAATAAGTATCGAAAATAGAGTGGAGGTAAATAAATATGAAAAATTGTTTGAACGACATGATTCATTATCAACATATACAGTTTAATGCCGGATAAAGGTTCATTAAAGTTTATTGAAAGTTGGGGTAAGATTTTCATTTCTTATAAGAAAAACGTAAACATAAGTTTGAATGGTAAAATCATTTTATATCAAATTATTTAAGGTCAACAGTACGCACATCCATATATAGACTGCACCACATATTGCTTAACTGCTATAATCGATGGGAACCAAAGCGTTAAAAAAAATCGTTGACGTTCGTTATTATGAAAGTGAAAAAGATACAAACGAGATTTGAATAGATATAACAAACATCAAATAAAAACGCTTTGAAACACATAACAGAACCAACCCACATACTCATTCGACTTCCATCGATAGTAAAATTATTACAATAAAAAAAAGTTCACATATGTTCTCCACCTGTCGCTAAACAGCCACGATGCGTATTATTAATTAAACATAATCGCGATAAGATCGAAACTAGTTTATATATTACGTTATGCAAAAGCGAAAAGCGATAGCGAATCGTACTGTAAACAAATTCATTCATATTACCGACTGCCGGCAACAAAAACAGTGAATAATTGCCGTGAATAATGAATAATTAAATGTATGAACGAGCGCGTACGAACACCTCTTCGTATGAAAGATAGACCCACTTCGGGAATGTCAATTTCCAACAATGACCCGAATGACACGAGGGCTATCTGTCAGAATGAAACGGTCACAATTATGTGCTTCGAAGACGGCGTGAAATTCATGAAAATGCGTATAATGATAATTAAAAAAAATCACTTCGGAGCAATAGAAATATATTGCCGTTCGGAGACTGTTGGACAAGAAGGAATCGAATCAGAATGGAAAGACCGAGTTGACTCAATCGAAACAGTCGAGAACAATCGTGGTGAAAATTTAATTTGTGAAAAAGGTGTTATGTGTACGTTCGCTGATTCATTTATGGAACGAAAGTTCATCATAATTTTATCTAGAAAAGTTATATGCAATATACAAATAATTTTTTTTTTCTCGATCATTTGTTCTTTTATTACATAAGCGCTTACAACTAAAGCAGACAATCGCTTATTTGTTTAAAATATTTGTATGGACAAAATGTGTTAATGAATATGAGAAAAATAATATTTACATTCATTGAATAGAATATTTCTATACTTTCTTGAGATTTTGCAATTGAACGAATGCAAGCAATGATTCATCCTCAAATTAAAGAATACACATACAACTACACGAACCCCTTCGACTCTCAAGCACGACATATTCATCGAAAATAATAATAAAACAAAATAATACTCATAAAACACGTCGAACATCACAAAATGGCCGATAATAACCCAAGTTTCCAACGTTAATAAGACACACACGAAAAGAAATACAAAAAAAAATCGACGTGTCCGTTAAAATGTGATGTCATTCTGAGAACGACGCGTATTCCTTACACACCACATACACGAACCGAAATCTTTTACTTTTTAGCAAACACACGCGTATACACTGTAATATAATAATAAAAAAAAACTAATACGAATAATGCAAGCGTTATCTTATCAGAATGCATAGATTAATTCCAATATGAATCTATCATATAAGCATTCGAAGTGTATTTCTGAGTATTCAAGTAAAGGTGCAATACACCCCAATATGGTGCGATTTAACTGTGCATGTGCCTTAAAACGAATTACTTGTGCATTAGAAAAATATACGATTTGCATTATTTGCACAATCTCGTATTGGGCATTATTTTATTCATAGTGGAAAATATAAAAAAAAATTTGTGCAGTATAAAAGTGAGCATTAAAAAAAAAAAAAAATTAAATATGCAATAGAATGAATAGTTTGCGCATTAAAATGACAGATAGGTGTCAACGTCACCAGAATAAAGTCTTT
This sequence comes from Hydropsyche tenuis, assembly GCA_009617725.1. Classification (NCBI taxonomy): domain Eukaryota; kingdom Metazoa; phylum Arthropoda; class Insecta; order Trichoptera; family Hydropsychidae; genus Hydropsyche; species Hydropsyche tenuis. Next base: position 390,791 of record VTON01000007.1, read on the forward strand.
CTTTACAGGCAACAAATACAACTGTCAACTACATTTTAACAATTTGGTCTATTTTTAATCAATTTTGATTTTGTTTGAATTCGGTTTATTACGAATCGATTATATTATAAAATTTGTGAATAATGGTTGGTATTTCCCCTGTTTATTTATGTTCATTCTAATGCACGTTTATTTAATTTAAAGCATATTTAAATTGTTCCCATATAACACCATCAATGAAATCGACAACTAGTCGCAAAAAAAACCGGCCATCGCAGAACCTTAACATTCAAACAACACAAACGGGCGTGGTAGACTCAAGGACAATGTCTTCGAGAATATTTGATGATGCTTAAAAAAAAAAACCACATTCCACACATACACACATAACGACCAAATGATTCACGCGATCCTCCATCGGGCCGGATTCGAAATTCGCCCAGGATCCACCATCCTTCCGACCACAATTCCGGATAAACGGATAGACGAAACGCGGTGACTCTTCTCGCAAACGTCTCTATCTGGCCACCTGCCGTTTGCCGTTTGGCCGTTGGGCGAGTGACTCACGAAAACGGTCGTTCGCTCCGTGAAAATTAATTCCGTGTGTGTGTTTTTGGTCGGTGTGCGCGAACGGTTCGCCGGTGGTTTCAATAAAATGGTGTTGAGTGTGTGAAGTGAAAAAAAAAAAAATGGATAGATAGTGATACACTGTGCAAATTTCCGAGTATTGTGTGAAAAGTGAAGTGGATCGGTTGATATTATGGGTTTTTCAAAATTTTAAGGTAGAAGAGATTGATTTTACTATTTTGTGGATTTTTTTTTTATTTGGTTATCAGCGAGTCGATTTATGTTGTAAGTCATTTTACTACCTTTACGAATCATACTATTATGAATCATGATTAAGGCAAATAAAAAAACATCGTTGAGACCTGTGGAATTTCCTACATGTGCAATATTCTCAGAATAATTTTCTTCAACAGATGAAACAAAAGACGAAAAAAAATTTTTTTTACGGAATTACACAAAAAACGATTACAGTTAAATCTTTATTCCATCACAAGTTTGATTAATTTTATCAATTCGAAGAAAAATCGACAGTTACTTCAAACATACCGCATAGATCTGAAACGGATAGATTCAATACTTCACATTTTAATATCGGCGATAATAAACGAAGACACACAAAGCAAAATATGAATTTTTTAACACTTCAACCAGGTGAGTCACGACCGAGTTCATTATTGCAAAACGAAGTTTTCCTCTTTGTAAAATAAACATTCAGTACTAAGAATTGCGAAAACCAACAAAAACGTATGCAAAGCAAAAAAAGCGTGCAAAGACACAAATTTCAAAATTTCGACACATCAGAACGTTTCGTCGTAAAACCCGAAATCCTCTTCAAACACGAACCGCGCGTCAACCCTCAACGAACCGAAAGTCAAACACTGACATACGAATTATTTAACAATTAGCCGATAGGAAAAAATAAATAAAAAATGGGTCATCGCACTCCGGCATCCGTCGTGGATACATCTCATTAATGCGCGACTATTCAAAGACGAAACAAAATGTCCGATGACGCACATTATACGTCGAACGAACGTGATCGTCCGTTTTGCTGAAGGAAAATGACGTTGTTGATTAATATGAATAAACCAAAAGAAAACTTGAGTCAAAACTTTTTAATATACAGAAAAAATAACAAGCAACACCTATTACAGGTAACCACAATTTTGAACTGATAACGCATTCCTTATCAGCGGAAAACGAGTATAGGAAATTCACAAATTCTAGTTAAAAAGCAAAACTATATTCCAAGTAAATATTAATATTTAAAAAAATATATATATATATATTATCTATGACATACAAAAAATAGAATCTTCTACGCTCCGAACAAGATACTCGATTTTTTCAATCATTGCGAAAATATCGAATGCAAAACCGCATAGTCGAACTGGTTCTGCATCGATAGCTGAAAGCGATAACCTCCGCAAATATAACACACGACTTACAATATAACAATCGCATCGAAAAGGTTAATTATGCCGACAATCGATACCGATTATTATCGGAACGCCCATCCATAGTGATGCATTCGAAAACGTCGTGTGGGCACACAAATTGAACATCTCCTCTGTCTATCTGCAAGAACTAACAATGGACACGTAGGCAATTAACGCTAATTGCTCTAATTATATCGACAATGCAACGGGCGTACCGAAAATGTGCAGTTATGTATGTAAGGATTTTTTTTTTGAATGGTCGATATATCTAACAGTTTCGTATAGGATCATATGGATCAGTAAATTGTTTATCTTTTAGTTTTTTTTTGTTATAGTACCATATTTGGCTACGTAACTATAATTCGTGAAAAATTGTTTTAGAGGAAAATCATAATTGAATGATTAATGATGTCATTAAAAATATATGAGTTTGATAATCAACACGTAAACTAGTTATAGAGATCGAAAACGGTCAAAGTCCTTCGTGATTAATATGAAAGTTGAAATTCAAGGACGTTGGTACATTGAGCATCACTGTCAATGTTAAAAAATATTATACAAACTAATTATGTAAACAATTATACGTTGCGTGCGAAACGTTACATAGAAATAGCAAAAGTTAAAAAAAAAAGACCAGCTGCGTTAAATCTACGACCTCGATAAAGTAAAGAATATGGAACAATGTCAGTAATCTAATCAGGATACAAAATCCGAGCACCGAATGGGTTAACTGGATGTACATTTTTATCGTTGCGAATCTTCATGTTTGAAAAAATACATCTAAAAACAAAGAAGCGTGTCGCTGTCGTGAAATTATTATGCACCTCAGATGCAACACAAAGGTCTTTGTTTGGTAAATTTTCATATGTAAACCGGAGTTGATAAGTCGTTATTCGAAAGAAAAAAAAGTAGAACATTAGTCCGATGACGAACAAGGAATAAACAAAAGCGAAGAAAATTTTATAATGATGAAATCATCGCACACGCAAAGTCGTTGGATATAATATTTATTTAAATCATAAATATTCAAAACCATTACATCCAACGACGATTTCTATTTACGTTCCTTTTCATAGGTAGCGACACAAAAACGACAAGTTTCATCCGACCATTCATTTGCATACGAAATAAATAAAGCTCATAGACCAGAACCACCGTTTATTGTAGTCTATATGAATCCACACATCACACTAAAGGGTTGACCGACTCCGAATGAAAACCCCAGGAAGAAGAAACAAGCGACACGATGGCACCGAAGATTACACAACAAACGTTCGAAAGATCAACGGAAGTTTCAGTATCACTTCGGCAATATTATACAACCGAAAAGCGGCTTCTAACAGCAATTTTTTTAAGTGGTCGTTTCGGCTCGATAAGGTCCGCTATCATCACCCACACCGAGTTGGGAGACCGGTGATGACTCATGTGTGCGAAAATTAGGAGGCTAAATAAATTGTATGGGTAAAAAAAAAACTCGTACGCATTGCTGTGACGGGCGTTGAAAATCGGAAAATAAACTATGCCGCTAAGATTGATTGAATTAATCAAATAAATCGTTAGGAATTGTTATTGAATACGTGCGAATCTCGCGGAACATTCGAAGGATACAATTTGTGATGTTTAAATGTTTTGTTGAGTAATTTTCGTCTATGTAAACGGTAATTTATCAATGGAATACGGTTGATAATTTGTATTATCTATAGTTGTTTAGAACTATATGAGGGTATGAGATTATGAGAATCGAGTTTCTATTGTAAATAATAGATTTTTTTTTAAATCATAAATTTAAATGATCTATGTAATCTATATAGATAATCATAAATATATATATTATCGATCAAATATATATCATAAAATGTATTGATTTATAAATAAAGATTAAATCTTTAATGCCCAATACTAGATAAAAACGTCAAATTAACAATAATAACTTATCAATGCACCGAAAAGCGAAACTTCAAACAATTTCACACCGACCAAAAAATCTTTACGCACACCAAATCCTTTCATACAACTTTATTGCCAGAACCGTAGGAGTGTTAGTAAATACGCAACGAAAAAGAATTTCGGCTCAATTGACGACCTAATTTCATCGATGAACCGTCCGAGCTCGCGCATACGTCAACTCGACTTTACGCGTATTAATTTCGTTTTTGCACAACTCCGAAACGGTTGCGAAACGCCCCGGCCATCGACTGAAACGAACGGACGTAAACAAACGCATCTTTACGTGCAAGTGCAAGTGCAATTATGTCGACGATCGCGAATTATTACTTTTTATAGCCTTTCGCTTAGGCCGGTTTTAAATTTTCCATAGTTTATTTAATATTGAAGATGGCAAACCTGATTTTTGATATTTGTAATCTGAAGTCTTTGAGATTTTTATAAATGGATCACTTTATGAAAGATTAACGTGCTGTCATTGCTAAAACGCGTTATGAATATGGCGAATGTTTTGCGAAGACTCTTCGAGTAGTTCGTGGAAGTTTGGTTTCCATATTTCACTTAATGAGTTGAATTATTTCGAGGACAAATTAAAATTTTTGTGGGATCAATTGGACGATACGGATCTTGAAGAAATATGATTTTAACAGGATGATAATGCTACATGCCATACGACAAGAAAAATCATCGATTTAGTCAACGTTTTCCTGTTCATGTGAAATGTTGAAGTTAATTGGTCGCCCAGATCATATTTTTTTGGGGGGTTTTGTAAAGACCAAAGTCTATGCTAACAAGTCCAAGTTAATTCTTGAGAGGAATAAAGAAATCCAATGTGTTATTGCTAAAATTGCTGAAAACAGTCATCAAAAATTTGATCAAAAGGATCAGGGTGTTCCAGTACAGACACGGTGGTTATTCAAACGACATCCTATTTCATAATTAATCTCAACATGTCTACTTTATAAATCATCGAAAACATTACATTGAAATAAAAATTTACTGTGTTTAATTTGAGATTTAAATCCAGCGTACGCGATGAACCACCCAAATGGACCAACGCAAAGGCGATGATTCACGAGCGGAATTAATATGCGAATGACGTATATAAAATCCTTTCAGCGCACACATTCACCGTCGGATTTTCCCCAGATCGCAGACTTTCACCGGATAAAAGGCTGCATTCCTTCACGACCCTATTTGCATTGTTTGCGCACAAGTTAAATACCAAAACCGCAACGCGGAGAACACCCGTGCACTTTTCATCGCATAAATCGAACCTAAAATGTATACCGATGTCCCAAAAAATGTGCACATACTTTGATATTTATTGAGATATGATTAATTTTGAAACTACAAATTGAAGAAGAGGATTGTAAAATTTGTATAGTTATTACAATTTTTTAAATGTATAAGCTTTCTAGGTCAGAAATTGCTTAGAAGGTAGAGCGATGAAAATTCAAGCAACGCAAATTGCATAGTTCAAAATTCGGGTTCATTTTCTTTTAATTTTTTATTTCAACTAGTTAATTACTGCTATTTTTGAACTATGAACTATATTTTCGATGGATTTTCATTAAATATATTCTATTGGCTTAATGTTTAGAGAGTCCTGGAATTTTATATAATACCTCTATAAACTAACAATAAGGAATAATGGAATATTTACGTCACAAACCGTTCACTGAATAAATGACTATGAAATTAAACTTCGGTTCATGAAGCACTATGTCTTTTCCTTGGCTTGTAGAAATTTAGTTTTTTAATATGTTGTTTACTGGCTATTCATAAATGTATTCGTTAGAAAATGTTTTAATTTTTTTGCACTTAAATGAGATTTCCAACATTTTACTACGAATTTCTTTACTTAAAATTTATGTCTAATTTGAACCTTGATTAAAAATAAGCTTCGGTAAAAAAATAATAAAAAAAAATTATGATATTCCAAAGTGCGTACACAATTTTTCGGGATACTCTGTATACCCAACGAATCCGGATTCACGTCGATTAAACTCATTAAAAGGGGGGTCGTTTCGAACAATTAGCGTCGTTCATTGCGCAGAATCTCGGTCGGATGCGAAAATGTGCATCGCTGCATCGGCAATCGGCGATTATGCAACTCTAACTAGCTGTTGCGAGCCGAGTTTAAAAGGGAAAATCCGCGGTGAAAGCGAAGTCGACTGTAACGTGGCAGAAGTCGACAACCTTTGGCCCGTTGTTCCCGTCGGGACAATGCAAGGTCGGTTCCCTCATTATATGTCGCGGCTCGATTAATTAGTATTCGACGGGTTGGTCGAATATGCGTCACGATCGAGGTTTAGTATTTGAATATTAAACTGTAAAGCAATAAAAATATAATTAGATTCTAGGTAGAAATTAAATTCTATATGGACGTGCGAACAAGCTCGATATGGTATCGAAAAACGAGTCGTCGTTCATAATACGAAAGAATATTAATAATAAATTGAACACAATCGAAATTCCGATATTATATGAAAAAATAAATTACATTGTATATGCCCAAATTTATTGGATAGCCGTAGATAATAAATATCGGAACGTATAAGCAACGAAACAGGTTCGCGAAAAATATTTATAAGCGTGTATTAAAACGGGAACGCGACCCGAACGTTGTGCACGGCGTCGGCTTCGTGTAAAACAAATATCAATTCGGAAAAATATACATCGGAATAAATAATACATTTTTTGATTGATGACAGTGGAAGGTGTACGATGCGAATGTCGAAATTGATATTTGCTCACGATGCATTCGACGCGTGTACAAAATAATATGCAAATGTATCTATTTTTTTGTTTATTTTATTATTATTTCGACTAGTAGTAGATGAATCACGGAACGTGTGTTTTAATTTTTTTATACGTTTTATAGCACGCCTATTAATATAAAATCGCGTGTACTATTTTTTTAAATACCGAAAGTCACGTACTGTTGCGATACAGCACATGATTACACTCATAGTTTGCATATATATCTAATACGTTGACTAATTCGAGTCAGAAATTATATTTTCGAAATGTATCAGTATTATATAGAAACAATAATAAATACTATGAAAATTCATGAACGCATTCACTCGAGTGCAACAAGTAAATTAACACGTTTATTGCACTAATCGACCAACATTTGAGAATCCATTCATTATTTCCCATGTGTATAATTTCATATGCGCTCACTCTCGATAATTATTCATATTATAATGCACCTATACAATTTATGCAATAAAAAAACAGCAAATTCCTAAACCTTATCTGATCGCAAAAGTTTCCAACATAAAAACGATTCAAATTCAATTTCACCAATAATGGATATAACGAGTTTCTAAATTAAACTTTTCTATCATAAACCGGCGATACATATGCAAACGGATTTCGCGCAAGTGTAAAACACACATTCGGCAAAATACACATATTAGAAGAGACGGCAGTTTAGGAATTGGTAACCATCTGTCGACAAATTGCACAGAAGCGGTAAACGAGCTCCGTTTACGGTCATCGTCGAACGTCCAATTAAATCGGTAAATTACTCAATCGATCCGGTAATGTATGCGCTCATTACCGCATTAGACTTGACCACTTTTCGAGGTTTTAGAGGCCTGCGTGTTGAATGGGAAACCCTCTTCACGTATTTAGACGTCTCGGATAAAATGTATTATGTACAAAACATATAACTCAAAAAATAAAAAAAATACAAAGCGTCGGTGCATTCGGATCGTTGCACCTCTCTGGTCAAACGAGACGCAAAGGTCAAACGGGGACACGATACAACGACCGTTTCGAATGTGTACAAAAGCGAATTTGAAAATCTTTGAACGAGAAAAAAATTTGTATTTCGCAAATTATCAATCTGTAAAAAAAAACTTAAGAGATGCGAATGTGCGGAGGGGTGAAACACCAGTCGGTGAACGACCCTTGACAGGTTCGAAACGGGTAGACGTTTTTAATACGGCTAATGGAACGTGAAATGGCGAGAGTCTTGTATGCAGACGGTGTGAAATGTCCAAATATGGCGGATGTGAGAAATTCGAAAAAATGTTGGCAGAGGTGAGATGATGACAAAAGGGGCGACGATGCAAAATCCGTCATCGCTCTGGTGACTGTGAGGTCATCGTGGATACAATTCTTTGGATGGAAGGGTCATTGAATCAGAATCGATCGGATTAACGGTCCGAGACTTTCTAGTCAACTTTTGGTCGAATTAATGTTGATGGTTCGTCGGAATATTGAGTAGATGACCTGTTTAGGATAACAATTGTAAAAAGTCATTGAAATATTAAAAAAAATTAAAATTCCAATTAATTGAAACAAGGCGTCGCCGTCATTCATAATTCAGGTTGTTATTTCTGAACACGCTTCCATAGTATTATGTAAATAATTCATGAAACGACCCCCACGCATATCCCCAGAAGCATTAATGAGATCTAAATTTCACGCGAGAACATTATAATCGATAGTGAGGAATTAAAACGTTTTTCGCCCGTGCATTGACGAAAAAAAAGTAAGGCTGCGTTCCAATGTGCAATTATGTCATAATAAATCGCCGTTCGGCCATTAACATGCCTTTCTTTTCGGCGCTAATGTATTTAAAGATAAACGATTTCTCAAATCGAAAAAAATAATAATACAGAAACGGTCATGACAGGGTATTTATTTAATGTTGGACGTATCGATGTGGATCAATCAAACGCGTGCAAAAAAAAAATACGCCGAAGAATTCAATCTTCGAAGCGAAACGTCGCCTTGCATAATCATGCATTCGAATGCCATTTATTTTTTGTTCAGATGCACAGCCTTTTTGCGATAGGTCACCGCGGTTCGAAGAGCCTTTTTTTCGACACATGTGTTTTAACTGTGAAAGTTAAAAGCGATTGAACCAGACTGGCTGACAGTAACAATTACCTAACAAACGGCACATGGCTCCACAACCAAGACGACCTTATATGGAAATGGGAACACGGCAATCGCCACTTGGACTAAATAAATCAAATGGAACTATAGAAAAAATAAAAATAAAAAGTGCACTATCATATAGATAGCGATAACAAATGTTATATCAGATATGCAGTTGTATATAATCTTATTATCAAAGTGTAGTATTGACAGTTGCAATTTAAACTATCGTTGAAACGATCACTGTTTAATCAATCGAGCAGTAAAAACGTAAGGGACACCCACTCGGCGATTTAAACGCATCGAATATTTGCACAATTTTATCATTGAAAACCGTTCAAATTCAAGTATAATCAAACCGACAAGGTAAACAAGGAAAATCAACGCACTTCAAACAACCAAACTGAAAATTATCAACAACCGGAAGCGAAACCATCGGAACAACTAGAACCGAACTTTCCACTCCGAAACCCGACACCCACCCACATATCCCACACACGAATCCGGAGCACATCAACGTATCTAGACCGCTCGGATCCTGGCTTTCTGAAAGCGTCAAAAAAGCGTCGACAACAACCTCAATCGAAACTTTGACCGAGCCCGCAGCAGATGTGTGTCGAAAACGCGGCCACACGAGAAAAAAATAAGATGGCGGGCGCCGGGGCAAAAGTGACCTCCTCTTCCATTTAAGGATAAAACGTGATCGACTCTCGAGAACGCACACCGCCTCATAACACGCCACATAGGAGGTGTCTCGTTGAGTCATATTCTGCATGTCGACCATATGTTTTTTTTTTTTCCATGTGATACCGTTTCGCCGATTATCGACAGCCTCGGATCCCTTGTCCTTATAAGAAGGAACCGTTTCGATGAAATGATGGCGAGGCGTCTTCTGTGGATGAGGTCGTCGGTGTTATTATCCGGTCCGATACGGCAATCGGACCTTATATGTCGAACGACCTTTGTGTGTGTTCGGTGATACGATAGATTTAATTAAAAGTGTATGGGAGCGACATTTGCTGTGCGCTGTCGAGAAGTGAAAGTGCACGGCGGTTCAGATGTGAAAAAATCGCGACTGAGAAGACCGTGATCCACATTTTAAGGATTTTTTTTGTGTGCGTGTATATCGCGATAAACTATTGTTGTTCTTTGAATGGGTATCCAAAGTTGGGTTGAGTAATCGGCGATTTGTATTCGATCGTATTTATGGGATCGATTTTTGTGATGATTGGTAAATGAGAATGCCGTACGTATTTGGTGTGTATGATCGTAGAAAATGTCTCAATGTTTATCTTTATTTTATGGGTCGTTTCGGATTTTTTTCTAGGAGCGATTTGGCTAAATTTCAACAAAAAGATAAAGACACGCAGTTATAAATTATTGCTGAAACGTGCTTCAGCATACTTGCATAGTATCACTTTCGCCATGGTTTAGGGGTGCGCCCTCGCCGCCATCAATCTTCAAGAGGGAAAATATCCACCGCCTTCTACGCGTAATACACTTTTCTACAAAATTGCGTATTCTGTTTTTGAAAAAAAAAAAGTTATTTCCATTTTTAATATGGCGACGAAATCAATTTCGAACTCCAGACGAGATCAATGAACCGCCGTTGCGTATCTAATCTTGCGTTGCGTTCGCTTTTATAGTCTCGTAGTTTTGTGTATTCGAATTTTTTTTTTTATTAAAGAAAACTGGATGATCCAATGATGACAATTTATACGCAAACATTTACGAAACGATCGCTTCAATTAACAACGAATACCTTCAATCAACATAAATAAAACGTTTTATTAACACAACATGCAAATAGTCGCATCGCGGAAGAATCATCAACCGTCACATAAATCTAAACCAATTCATACGACAACGAACACGTCTCCTTCCCGCCATCGACAAACACACAACACGACACTTTTCCAAACAAACCCCCGATACGAACAAACCCAAATGACTAACCGAGAGCGAACGACCTCCGGAATCCCGAAAAATCGCAACAAAACACCGCCACAAAACCCATCGCAGATGCGCCCGCGACGAAAACAATGAGCTTTCGAGTTGACTTCGTCGCGAATAAACTCGGTACGCATATTATTAGACGGCAACGAGAGTTGCAACAACATTATTCACGGGTTATTCTGGTTCGGCGAAGCGCGGGCCGACCGCGCCGCCGGCTCCGCACCCTCGTCCAGCTGACGATGGAACTCTTCGTCGGCTGGGAGGTGCCTCCGAGGATGGCCAAGGTGCGAAGGTGACGGTCATCGCGCGGCCGGAAGGTGACAATGACACCACAAAGACGTTACGCAAGCGGACGACGCTATTAGAAAGCGGACGGCTCTTCGCTTGTTGCGGCCGTCTGGTCGTTGAAATTGACGATTTCGTTGAAGGGCTTGATGATGTCAAAGAGATAATGATCGTTTTTTTTAAATATTAATCATTTAATCAATTTTGAGTGGAGGACCACTTCATACATATATGAGCGAATGTTTACGGTAGCCAAATTGGAAATACGACGTGTTAAGCAAGGCGCAAACTACAGACTTTAATTCAAGTTCAATTATCCGGGTTTTAAAGTTGAAGGGTCAGATGTTACAATTTAGCAAGAAAATACCGCAAATGAGATCGTTTGGTTCGGTGGTCGTTGAAATTGATGATTTCAATGAAGGGCTTGATGATCGAAGGAGATAATGATTGCTTTTCGCAGAATATCAATCGATTTCGAGTGGAGTGCCATTTCCTGCACGTACGAGAGAATGTTTACAGTAGCCAGATTAGAAATACGACGTGTTAGAAGTTCAATTATCCGAGTTACAAAACTGTAGGGATCTAATGTTACGATTTAGCAAGATAATACCGCAAATGAAAAGATTATTGCGACCGTCTGATCCGGTGGTCATTGAAATTGATGATTTCGTTGAAGAGTTTGATAATATTGATCGCTTTTTCGCAGAATATTAATCGATTAATCGATTTTGAGTGTAGTGTCGCTTCCTGCACGTATGAGAGAATGTTTACGGTAGCCAAATTAGAAATACGATGTGTTAGACGTTCAATTATCCGGGTTATAAAGCTGCGGGGGTCGGATGTTACGATTTCGTAAGAAAATACCGCAAATGGGGAGAAAACCCTTCTTTGTTTCGACCGTTGAATAAAAGCGGGCGATAAATCAGACTTGCGGCTTCTGGCGCGGACGGTATCGATTAACATTAAACTTCAGCGAAATTTATTGCGTGGCTGAAATAGAAAGGAAGTAAACTTTCAATAATAGTGGTCGAAGTTGTCGGACGTCGATAATGGCGATAGAGTGGACCACCTGTTGTAAATCCGCCATATTTATTGAATTAAAACGAATAGTTGTACTTCAGTGAATTGAATATCATTACGAAATAAATCATTCGATTTGAAAGTGAGCAAGATTTCAAAACAAAATACAGTTCACCGAAAACATTTGATCCGCACAAAAAACTAATTAAATCACATTAAGCATTGAATCAATCAAACACATACGAAACCAGCGAAAAAACCTCAAGTATTTTCGAGCCGAATTTCGCCGAAAAAAAAAAAACACATCAACTTAACATAATCGGACGTACGTTTCCGAAAACGGAAACAATACCTCGACGTAGAATCACGCGTGAGAACAAAACACCCAAACTACGAAACTGGCACGTTAACCCAACAACACAAAAAGATACTAAATCAACCAATTTCCCCGCTCTCTTCCTAGCACAACCGCACTTTTCCATTTACCAAACATCCGAGATATCTGATTAGCGGGGGCACAGCGTACCTGCCTAGGATTCACCGAAAGGACCTATGCGATACATAATATATAACGCGAGGACGAGGTGCATCGAACAGGTGTGGTCGGCCCGGGCGATACATACGTGTAAGTTCATACTAAATGTACATAATATAACGTATGCGAGCATGGTGTGCGGGGAATGCACTTAATGCACTTAATCTGTGGCTCGCGTCTCGGTCGGCGCATACCAGAATGAATAAGAAGGACGTTTCTGGTCATCGTCGAGCTGGTGTCCAGCTGGATATAATTGCTCTATCGTATGGTAATGGTATCGAATTGATTTGTATGTTGATTTATGAAAACAACGTTTCCCTTTATGGGATGCATGAAAATGTCGACGGTTTTGCAGTCGATTTTTTTTTTATGTGGTCAAATGGAGAATGCAATTTTCATTAAAGGGGCTTCCCGTTAATTGATGTAATTGAACATACGATAACAATCATAGTGTGCAATCGACTGCACATATTGCAGTCGTTAAGGAAATTGATACCGATATGATATGACTTCGTCGTTGATGTTTTCACGATAATATATCAGCAAAAAAAGTTGGTATATTATCAAATTTTTTCGATCGATTCTCTTTTCATAAATCGAGTATAAAATGTGAATATAGAAAATTTAACGATGAATAATACAAAAAAAATTCAACCAACATCAGAAGGTTTCGAATTCGCATATGCAACATCACCTTAAAAACGCATACCGAACTCATCTCATCATCAGCAACCTGAGACTACAAATTAATCACGACACCGAAACAACGCAACATCGAACCGCTCCAACATCACAATCGAACCTCAAATACATACAAAAAAAAAAACTCACATAAATCAACCCCGAATAGTATCGATCCTTGATGTTGTGCAGCACGGACGCCTCGTTCAAGCAGGTCAAATCAGCCATATCCTCGACCTTGTCGAACTTGGGCGGGTTCATCTTCTGGATGTCGTCCTTGGCCACGACGAACCTCTTGCCCGTGTCGGACACCTCCACCTCGACATCGTCCCCCGTCTCCTTCTTTATCCCGGCTGCGACGAAGCCCAGGGTCTCGTGGGGCAGCCACACCAGCTTCTTCTGGGTCCATTCCGCTTGGGTGGCTGGGTCGTTGAAGTGGTCCCTGTCCACGGACAGGTACTTCAGGTCGGGGTCGTTCTTCTCGTCGCCCATCTCGATGCTGTCCCCCTTAGGCTGGGTCCCTCAGGCTTAGTCCCGCTGGGGTCCTTCCGCGGTTTCGAGGATGAATGGTTCGGTTTTGAGTGGTTTGTGGATCAGGTCGCAGTTTTGTTGCTGCTGCGACGCATCAGATCATACTTGGGTTCAGCGGTGGTTCTGTCTTCGCTTTTTTCTGGCTGTAATCAGAGTAGATTTGAGATTAGGGTTGATGTTGGATTTGTGCTTTTGTTATGTTTGAGATGTTCGTTAAGATTTTGGAATGGTTGGATTTTTTTTATTGAACTCTTTAAGAGACAGGATTTTACAATTAGAAAACAAAAACCTTTCGGTTGCACAGAAATTTTATCATTATAAAATTTAACAAATTAAGATTATTTTGATTACTAAGAAAGTAAAATTATATATTAATAAAAAAAAATGAGAACAGTGATCATATTTTTAACAGATTAGACATGCATTGATAAATTTACGTTCAATAGTTCAACAAAATAAACTAAATGCCATCCAATGGTGAAATATTGGCCAATTAAAGTAAGTGAGACTCAATGTCTGTGATTCAATTTATTTGAATTTTTCAAGGTGGGGCATTTTTAATATCACCGTGCAACAAAAGGTATCAAAAAGGTGGGACATTTTTAATCCCTGTGCTTCAAAGGGTAGGTAAAATAAATAAAAGGGTGACCAAACGTTTGCCCAAACGATACTAGCACATACCGATAATAACACACATGATACATATTAGGACAATTAGAAGATTACATGATGGTTAAATGGTCCAATTAATGCTTTATAATTTATTTTAATCATACTATTTCGAATGGTGTTCTATGCTTGGTGTTGTAATGTGTGTTAATTTCGTTTGGGCAAACGTCTGGTAACGAAATAAAATATATACAGCTTTAAAAAGCTCAGAATTAATTAAGTTCAAACACAATGAGCATGAAGTTAAATCAGGGAATGGAAGGGAAAAGTTTGGTTCAATTTCGGGGGAAAACTTCGTTCCCTCCGTAAAAAACTTTTTCATCAGAGTATAATAATTCAGAAAATAGACGAACGGGCTATTTTCGTTTCAGCACAACTTTGTGAGTTTTATATACACGTGCAAACCGAGCACCATATGCTATTCACGAGTTTTCTAAAAATACCTAAGGCAAACAAAGTCAATATCAAATATTACATCGACGAAAATCCTCGAGTAGATTCGACACTATCGTGTGCAAATATGACGATAAGACATTTCAAAATACAGATTCTTTTTCTTGTCAAGTCTAAGTTTTCTGTATGTGACCTACTATGTAATAGAATGAAAATTTACGAGGAAGATTTTATGAATAAGAATCGTCTCAAGGTGGACCTCTTTGAACGTGTACGTTGCCGTATATGTCGAGGGATCGGTCGATCGACATATTATTTAATACTAGAAATTTTTATATTTGTATTATATATTGAATTGTAAATGACTAGTTTGATATATAAGGATATTTATTCGAGTTTTTTTAAAAGTATTTTAAATGCAATTAAAAACGAAATTATAAAGATAAGAGATAAGAGATTTGGTTAAACCATAATATTTATCAAATTCAAAAAATAGGTAAATTGGATATATAGAATACAAATATTTTTGTCAGCTAGTTCATTTGATTAAAAAATTTATATATAAGAATCAACAAAACATAAAATTTATCAACAGATTATTTCAACAATACAAAATCGATAAGACAAACCATAGCAACGTCTAACAATAAGATATCCATCCATCAACAAACAAAACAAACACAACAAAACCGGCATAACATAAAAACCGTCTAAAACCCCAAAAACTGCACGGATACCAACCAAAACATACATAACAAATCCGACATAACATAAAAACAGTCCAAAACCCTAAAAAATCGCAAGCATACCAACCAAAGCATACACAAGTCTGACATAACATAAAAACCGTCCAAAACCCTAAAAAATCGCAAGCATACCAACCAAAGCATACACAAGTCTGACATAACATAAAAACCGACGAAAACCTTAAGAAATTGCACGGATACCAACCAAAACATACACAACAAATCCGACATAACATAAAAAAACCGTCCAAAGCCCCGAAAATCGCACGGATACCAACCGAAACATAAAAAAATCAAACTCCAACCCCAACACCCCATTCGTTCGAACGTCACAAACTCGGGGACTTCACGGCAACACGCACACGCGAAGGAAGACACACGCATACGGGGGTACGCGATCGTAGCAAAGATGGGGCATCGGTTTTTCAGGTTAAGACCGACGGAACCGGTTCCCGAGACGTCTCCGTCGCCGATTCGAATATTCGACGATACGCGCCCCGAAAAAAACGTACACAGCGATCGTCGTTTCGCCAGTCGAATACGATCAGACGTGAACCGCTGTCAAAACCGATAAAAAGCCGAAAGTGGGTAGGAATTTCGCCGACATGACGTTTCGAACCGCGCCAATAATACATCCGACACTTTTGCACAACCGCGCGTTAAGGTCACCGAGCGTGTAGGTTATGTCGGCGCGAATACGACATTTTTTTACGACAGGTCGACGACGCCTAACCGCCATACAATATCGATCAATTCTTACTGGAATTCCGATAGAAACAGATAAAGGATATGACAACTTCGAAAATGTAAGGTAAATGTAAGGAACGAGAGTTCAGTAGGCGGCGGCGGGTGGCGATGCGGGGGGGCGAGGGCGGGGGCGCCGGTGAACGTTCGGATTTGCAGCGTATTTGCGAACAGGCTGTGGTTTTTTGGGATATTGTATGGTTGTTTAGGGGGTGTAGATGAGGGTTCCGGGTCGGGTTGGCGTACCGGCGTTGCGGGGGCGTGTGGCGGCGCGCGCAGCGGCGTACGCGTGATGACACACGGTTAAGTCGGCGTTGCCCGACTGACTGAGTCTGACAGCGAGACGCGGTTGCAGTGCTGCCAGGCGGCGGGCGCCCCACCCGTTGGAGACGTTATTGGGGGTTGCCAGGGAGAAAAATTAGAATGAAGGTTGTTTGATGTTGGGAATTTTTGGATTTGTTGGAGTTTGTTTTGTGTGTGTTTTTTTGCGTTCCCAGAAGCTAACTCACACGAAGCAAACGCACACGAAGTAAACTCACAGGAAGCAAGCTCACAGGAAGCAAGCTCACATGAAGCAAGCTCACATGCTTTCGAAAATTTTCGTATCATTTAACAAGAAATCTCACTTTGGTACTGACAAAATATTATGGACGTATACTATTACGTGTAACGTGAAATTATTTTAACACAAAAACGCAATTTGGTGCTTTCAGTTTCGTGTTAAACGTTTTTCACTTTAATTTGTAAATTTGAAAATTTTCGAAAGCATGTGAGCTTGCTTCGTGTGAGCTTGCTTCCTGTGAGCTTGCCTCGTTTGAGCTTGCTTCGTATGAGCTCGCTTCGTGTGAGCTTGCTTCATATGAGTTTACTTCGTGTGCGTTTGCTTCGTGTGAGTTAGCTTCTGGCCACCATTTTTTTCGTTCCGATTTTCGGTTACGGTTCGACAAAAAAATATATTTTAATTCAGTTCCGGCTAACGGTTCAGCTCAGAGTTTTAAAAAAAAACGACTTTTTCAATAATTCCAAAAAATATTTTCTAAAAAAAGGACAACACTTTTCAAAAATATTCCAATATTCGGGTATTTGAATATTCGAATATTTTTTTGCTGAACCGTATCAAACCGATATTTTTTTCCGGTTCAGTTTCGGTTTTTGTTCTGGCAAATATTTCGGTTACGGTTCAGTTCCGGTTCGTAACCCTGCCCAAATGTTTACCAAACGACAGTAGAACGCACGACGGTTGGTGTGTGTAGTGTGTTACTATTGTAGTTTGAGCAAACGTCTGATCACCAATTATTTTAAATAATTTGAAAATATGTGCACGTATCACGTCGATATGAAATTATATGAAAAAGATGATATTTTGAATTGATTTGATTTTTTTCGCAATACAGTGCACAAAAAATCGGTTATTAAAAAATCCTTTTTAGTTTTCTTTTACTTTCGCGAAAGAGTCATCTATGATAAAATTGTGATATTACATATATCTTTCGCCTTCAAGTTCATAAATTCGCTGTATGCATTTGTAAGTGGCTGCTTAGGCTCCCCGATGTCGACGAGCTAAATAAAAATGGGCTCCAGATTCTTTACCCATTTCCTACCAATTCTTTTTATAATTTGTACTTTAAAGTTTTCTTTACAATATATTATTATTTTTAATATTTCACCAATTACGATCAACTGAGAGTAAAAAAATTTTCGCATCTTAATTGGAGACAGTGGCAGGATAGGGGTTTGAAAATTTATTTTCTTTAAAAATCTTAACACGTAGAAAAAAATAATTGAATAACGTTAATTTCGGAAGTTTTACACTGTTCTTAGAACAAAAATATTTCGGCTGCGGCGCAAATTTGGGTATTACAAATTAATTTAAAATTTGTATAAGTGGTTGATGAAATTCATAAAAAAATATGATTTACTCTTTGTTTTATTTTACCGTGAGAATTAGTCTTACAATAAGAAAATTTTGTATGTAATTAATATTAGATGGTGGGCTGGAGTAAATCTTGTAAGTTACTAGTAGGTCCTAGGATATATATGTACACCTTTAGTATAAATCAGTGGTTCTTAACCGGGGCGCCAGCACCCCCTTGTGGGCGTTTTTTGGTCTGGTGGGGCGTTTTTAAATTTTTAGCATTTGGGGGGCGCTGCACGAGTTCAAGTGGGTGTTGCGTTGTGTACTTGTGTCGTACATGAAGCCATCGCGGTTAAATGAACATTTTTTTAAAGAAACATCCCGACAAGAATAATAAAGACATATTGTACTTGCAAGAACTTAAGGAAACATTTGAAAGCCGTAATACTCTCAGTAGTGTTTTTAAGAAGATTTCAAGTCGGAACGATAAAGGACTAATGGTATCTTATGAAATAGCACAAATTATTGCAAAATGTGGTGCACCACATATATATGGAGAAAAATTAATACTACCAATTAATACCACTATACGTGTGTTCATTAATAATATGATTGGACAAAACCAGCAAGAGATTCTTTCTTCAGTCCCATTGAGTATTGAGCTAAAATAGTATTCAATCAATGTGATTATGATGTTTTTTGGGTCCATTTTCGCCATCAATACCCTCTTCTGTGGAAAGATGTAAAATTATCCATCGTAGTATTTTCTTCATCATATTTAGTAGAAAAGGGTTTAAGCGCAGTAACGCATATATTAAAAAAATCCCGAAATCTATTACAGATAAGCCAAAGAGGAGATTTGAAACTGTGTGATCCTAATATTACGAAAATAGCGCAGCGACATGAGGCTCGAGGATCTCATTATTTTTATTTATTTTCAATAAAAAAAAATTATATTTCCATTGAATTATTTATTTTTTAATTGAAATAATATTATAATGTTGTATGCAATGTTAATATAACATAAACGGCAATAAATACATAATGTTTATAAAAATAATCATGTTTTTTATTTGTTTTTCTTATATTTTTTTATTTGTAAAGAAAATCATTGCATGAAATACACACATAGAAAAGAGAATAATTTTTTTGTGGATTATTTAAATATGGTTAAGAAACACTGGTATAAATCTTATGATATCCATGTAAAACGAAGACAAAATTCGTCTGTGGAGCTTTTCCTTTTATTTTTAAAATCAACGCTTGTTTTCCATTATAAAATTTTCGAATAATTACTTTAAGACCTTTTAGATTTTTTAATTTTTTTTTAATCAGATGGGGGGGGGGAGTCCCGAAATTATTTACCGCTTAGGGCCTCCATTTGAATAGATCTACCACTGTTCGTATAAAAAAAAAATATATATATCATAACAGATATATGAAACTTTATCTCGTCATATGGAATGTAATGTGATTGAATTTTTTTTTTTAATTGGCATATAAATTAACATGATTTTTATTTTCGAATTTTTTTTTATATTTATAAAAATAGGGGGGGGGAGCGGCACGAAAATTTTTGCACGCAGGCGACTGACTACTTCGGCTTGGCCCTGTACATACATATATCTCGTACAGTTATATTTTAATCATCTAATCTACATACGTCTATTTTTTTTTTTTATTTATGTAAATATTTATGTTACTTATCGGTAACGATAAGTATCCGGTAAACCGGTAATGGGAAACATTAACGTTTACCGGTAATTGAAATTTGACGGTAAATTGCAAGCCCTAGTAGTAAGTGCTTGTTTCGAATCTCATTGTCAGATTATTTTATGTGTAAAATTGCAAAAATACCCGTACTAAAATATATTCAACATCAGACTTTTCGATGCATTTAATATAAATAGAAATACTTTTTTGAAAATCGTCATCTCTTCAAAAAATTTCAATTGCAAACTAATCATGGAAAATTTTGAAAACTTTATACCCGGATGTTTTCAGATGAAAATGAATAATTTATAAAACTTGAAGTACTTAATTTTTTTTCAAATTCATGCCCAATGATTTGATTATTTATGGAAATTATAAATCATATAAATTTACAACTTTCAATGGATTTTTTGATTAAATCAGACCCCAATAACGAAATAACTCTTGAAACAATAACGTTTCTATTGAAAAAACATAACAGCAACAAACTACGAAACGCACATGACCGCGCGCTTTTACGGCCAAACCGCCATTTTGAATAACGAAAGTGCGCGAAAGTTTCCACTATCCTTTTATGCGGAAGTTTTGCGAATTATTATAAATTAAAAATTAAAAATTTACCAATTTACAAATAATACATATTAATAAAATTCTAAGAATCATTTTTAAATAACGACCTTGTCACGTGCAAATGAGATGCCATAATATTGAGCGGGCTACATATTTAAATTTGTGATGACGTGTACGAATAAAGAATGAACTCATCGCGTGTCCCCACTACAAGAATCGAGTAATAAAGATTCCAAAATTGTACAGGCGATTTTTTTTAATTTAAAAATGTATATTAACTCAGAATGATTCGGATAATTGCGAATACATATGTATATTGTTATAGTTTTTTAAAATTTGAAATTGATATAATGAAATGGAATAAGGTAATTCTCTTATCAGAGTAACAATTGTATAAATACGAGATGTTATTATCATTGTGAAATTGTACAAGTTGATATTTATTAATGAAAAAAACATATGCTTCATTGTAATTTGTTACTTTTTTAGGGTAATGATATTTATTAATATACATTTTTTTAATTATATATTGTAATCAAAAATAAAATATTTATGAAATTCGTTTCTAGGTCACGTAAATACTACGGAATGTAAATACTAGAAATAAAAACACTTTGTTACCATTATCTATATATTAAAATGAATACCACATAAATTATTTACTAACAATAAAACAAATTGTTTTTTCACGGTTTCGCGATAAATAAAGTAACTATTTCATTTTGCAATCGATTTTCCAACACGTTGAATGAATTATTTCAAACACACATGTGAATTGCGTGTACAAGGTGCATCGAAAATATCCACCAATTAATTTATTGCTAAAAATTTATCTCTAGAATTTAAGGTGACTATTCGCACTGGTTTTACCAGTATGATACTGGTTTTTTTTAAATCTCTGTCCTGGTTAATCGTGAGACGAAAACAGCATACTTTTTTTAAAACTAAAAAATGATTAATAAAAAAATAAAAATTAATACTTACATTTTACAATTAGTTTTGTCAAAATTCTTGCATTTGATTTTTTTTGTACTAGCTGTAAGATGTTATATTTGTTATTTAGTAATACTTTTTAATTTATTAGATTTTATTTTGTACACTATAAAATACATCTACTCATAAACATTGTAATCGGTTTATTATTTTCACAAAAGATGCATACTTTTTTTTTTTTTTTTAATGTTCCCGTTTTGAATTTAAAATAACTACTCAGAATAGAATTTAAATAATTTCCTAGATAAATCATTGAAAATTGCTAGACATAAAACCATAAAATTTTTGAGTTTCACGAAACTTGTTCGAATCCAATAAGAACATTATTGTCAAAACAATCAAATCCTTCTTCGATTTTATCTATGTAAAAGAAACACTTTTATTTATATAAAAAATTGAGAACCAGTGGCGTCCCCACATTGTTCAGTGACGTCACACATCACAGATTTAGTAGTTTAGTTCCGTTGTTTGAGCTGAGGAATCGCAGTGTAGCGGTGTCTTCTGTGGTCGAAGGTTCAACTTCTGTTTTTGCGGAGAAATCAGGTTTTAATGCCAATTTTTTTGTATTAAAATTTTATCGAATATCAGCAATAATGATGTATACTGTTTTATACATTGTTGTGCTTAAAATATATTAATTAAAACAATAAGTAACAGTTCCTTAAAATGTTGCAATCGTTTATCGAGTATTAAAATTGAATGCTTGTTATTTATATTAATAGTAAAATTTACGCGTTGTATGCAATTCCGTAACTTTATAATCTACGTTGAAAAATGTGATATAATCAATTCAATATATGTATGTAATAAAAACCAACTCTTTCCGAAAGTGATACATTTTATTATTTACGTGTTTTCATTACAGTATAATCTTGATTATTCGGATTGATAAAAAAATAATAACTTCCGAAAATAATAGATATTACGTTTTATTTACAAAATACGCGTTCAAAAATGTATGCAAAAAAATTTATTGACTCATGGTAGATTCAACTACAAGAGTGATCACCCTAAAATCACAGAAATTTTATTCCCCTAACAATAAAATAGTAAATTTAAACGCATGAAGCACAAAATTTCTCTGCTGATGATAATTGTGATTTTATTTTTAATTTTTAATTTTTAATATCACCCATGTCAACTAATAGAAAATGTGTTATGCTATTTTTAAAAGACAAATTGGATATTATCAATATCCTGAAAAGAGGTGTATTGAAACGTTTTTTATGTAATAAATATCGTGTGGGTACTTTTTTCCCCTGTCTCTATTATCCGGACCATTTCAATCACCGTTTAGTCTGAATCATCGAGGTTGTACTGTATTTCTATTTTTTTCTAAATGTTGTTTTCTTTTTAGCATATTCTGCAAAATGGCCCAAAGATCATATATTGTAGATCTTCGATCTGATACGATATCAAAACCGACTGATTCCATGAGAGAAGCAATGGCTAGAGCAGTAGTTGGTGACGATGTCTACGGAGAAGATCCCACAGTTAATGCATTGGAACAAAAAGTTGCCGTTCTCTTGGGAAAACAGTCCGCTTTATTTGTGCCATCAGGGACTATGGCAAATTTGATAGCAGGTTTGTATAAAAAAATGAATATGGTAAAATGAGAGATAAAATTAAAGATAAATTTTTCTAACCGGATAAAATATAAGATAAAAAAATTGCCTAGCATCATACGATTTTTAAATGTTAAAGGTCAAATGTTTTCATGAGTAACATGTCAGTCAAAATAACTAGTAAAGATAATATCCTTTTGATTTCTAGTAATGGTTCATTGCAATAAACGAGGGAGCGAAGCAATTGTCGGAGATCTTTCACACATTTTCAAATATGAACAAGGTATGTCAATATATTTTAGCTTTTGCATTAGGCTATAATGAAGTATTTATAAATTCAGTAAATATTTTTTTAATCTAGGTAATGCCTCGTATATTGGAGGTGTTTTCGTTACTACAGTGAAAAATAATGATGATGGTACTTTTGATTTACAAGAAGTAGAAAAAAATATTAGAGGTGAAGACATTCATGAACCGAAGACATCATTAGTGGTAGTTGAGAACACACACAACATGTGTGGAGGAAAGGTAAAAAAATCTTGATATTATCCAATGATTTAAAAATAATTTAATGAACTTATCATTCGAGTGGTGTGATTGAGATAACTGTCTACTATAATTATCCCAATTTTATTTGAAAAAAAAATGTTATGATATATTTATCAATAACATGAATAACAATAATAACATGACAAATTAAGCAGTGCTTTTTTAATTAGCAATTATGTTACAATATTTGATTTCTTTTACAATAGGTTTTGCCAATGGATTGGTTGGAAAAACTGTATGCTGTTGCGAAAAAAAATTCTTTGTTATTGCATATGGATGGTGCACGTCTCTTTAATGCTGCTCAATATTTAGGAGAGGATCCCGCTAATATTGTAAAAAATATGGATTCTGTGTCTATCTGCTTCAGTAAAGGTCTTGGAGCCCCAGTGGGTTCTGCACTTGCTGGAAGTTTCAGTTTCATAAGACAGTAAGATAAAATGTACAAATTAAAAAGATTTTATGTGTACCAAATTTCGGATTTAATAATTTCAAAATAATTTGTCAGGGCCCGAAGATTGAGAAAAGCTTTGGGAGGTGGAATGCGTCAAGCCGGTGTAATTGCCGCTCCAGCAATTATAGCTTTGGATGAAATTGTTCCTGCTCTGATAGGAGATCATAGACGGCTCAAATTTCTAGCAGAAGGTATATCAGTTATTTAAACATTTATAATCTATGGTTAAAAACTTTAAAACTATTTTACTTCAGTTTATTGAAGTATAAAACAATGCATTTTAAAATTATGTTATCCGTTTGATTACAGCTATAAATTCACTAAGGAGTTCTACTTTCACCGTTGATATTAAAAGTTTACAAACTAATATTTTGATGATAGATATAAGTGAAAAATGTAATATAGAGGCTAAACAAGTCATTGAAAGACTTCAGCTTATTACACAATCTGAGATTGATCAAAATATCAAGACACAAGACGGTGAAGGCATAATTGTGAAAGTTATAGCTAAAAATGATAAAACGATAAGAGTTACAACTTATTACGAAATATCTGACATTGATATGAATTACACAATTAAGAAAATTAATTTTGTTTTCAAAGAGATGGAATGCAATATTGCACCACGTGGATTCTTTGGATAAAATACGGACTTGACTTAAATTATCGAGGTTATTCGATAAGATATCAGAATTACTTTTAATCTAATTCACAAACTTAACATTAAAAATTAAGAATTTATACATTATTTGGATTTTGTTAATGTATTTTTTATGATATTTGTTGAAATAAATCTAACCAAAAAATACCTTGTTTGAATTAATTCAACTTAAATTAATTCATTTGGGAAATAAAACAAAAATGTAATGTAAGAAATATTCTATTATCTCCATAATAGTACAAAAACAACAATTGATATTATAAATAATATAAAATTTCAAATACGAGTCATTATAAATTAAGTATAACAATTGAGAAAAATAATTTAGCTGGCGTGGTAATGACAAATTTGTGACTTGATACTTAGACGGAGCTTTTATATTTTTTATGAAGTATAAAAGAAAAATCATTTTATGAACCGTTGTTTTATAATACTTGGAGTTAATTCGACAAATACAAATATAGTTCATAATGAGTTACAATCTTTTCATAGCGTAGCTAGCATTATTTTGATTCAAATTATTTCCGTTGTATGAGGTTCCAAAAGTGTCTGGTCCTTCATCACCACTGTCTTCTGTACCGTCTGATTCAAAGGTATTATCGGGAATGTCATATAAACGAATAATGGGTTTGTTAGGATCTTTCATGATCAAGTATTTTCCTAAAAAACAAAAAAAGAAAATAGAACTTGCAATAAAAAAATTTTGGAGATAAAATTAAATGAAAATAAAAGCTTTAATTACCATCCTTTTGCTTCAAGCAAATGTCCACAATACACCGAAGAATTCCCCAAGCATTATCCATAGAGAGATTAATTTGTGCAGCAACTTCGCTAGGTTTATACTGTTGAGTGCCAAGAATTACATGCCTAGAAGAATCTCGAACCATCGCTCGAGATACGTAACCGAATTTAATATGGTCCGACCCTGCTAAAAGTGCCTAAAAAATATAAAAAAAATCACATTAAATATTTGTTTCCTGAATATGGCTGTAAACAAATTCAACATTTACATACCTGAACCGTCCACTTAGCCAATTTGCAAGCATTATTTCTAAGTTCATTAGCTAAAACAGCACCGCGTTGTGTATCAAGCTTTTGGCGCCACTCTACACCATTCGAAGCTTTGGAATCCCACTCGTTCAGAGCCTTTACTGTCAAAAATTGAAGTTCACCAGTGGGACCGTATACTACTGCATCATGTTCGCAACGAGCTACCAAAACCTATAATCAATTCAAAATAAGTAAAAACGCATTTATAAGTTTACAATACGATGAATATAATTACGAAACTTACAACGCCGTTGTTCAAATCCCATTTTCTATAGCGGTAGCCTACTGAAGCTACTTCGCCTTCTTCATCTTCAGATATGAACGGATTAGCTTCTTGAAATTTGAACCGAGGTTCACCGGGGCCACTTCGTAAAACCTAGAAATGATTTTAATTGAAGACAAGAATTGGAAATAATGCAACATAATAATTGAAGTTTTCTTTACTTGTTGACTAAAATTATGATTGATAAAAGTGGCTTCGAGAGCCAAGTTTTGAGGAGCGTTCAACGACGTGCTTTCATCTTGAGGAGGCTCCACAGAAGTTTCGTTAACGGTTAATAGATCAAATTCAGTTCCGTCACGTTTATCCATAAACACCTTATCACCTAAAATTGAACATATATTATTGACATATAGTTTTAAAGATTTGTTTATATAATACAAAAAAAAATCCCACCAATTTTTTCAATAACAATATCCCACGAATAGTTAGATCTCGTGCAACACATGATAGTTGCCAATATAGTATCGGTCGCATACACAGTTCCCACAGTTTTAGATAATTTACGGATAACGGGATCATCAGTAGTGGTGACCTTTAAAAGTACGAAACCATGATTAAATTTACACAAAATCGATTCGAAAATAAAAAGACAATAGTAGCTTTTTTAATACTTACAGTATGAAAGATTCTGTCGATCATTTGCAAAGGCTTTTCATGTTTTACATTGACACGATCGTAAGATTTATCGTAATACTCAAGCACACCACAGCAAACAATGTCTTCGCCTAAATAAAAAGAGAAATATATTAAAAAAAAAGTTTCATATAAATTTATGAAATGGGCGAACCAAAAATAATATAATACAAACCATCCTTGACGCCAGGTAAAGACAACTTGGATAATCGCAAGAAGTCCATTTCTTCGATTGTGACCCAATCGGGTTTGACTGTGACGGAGGCGTCCCTGATCTTGTGAGGAGGCCCTCGAGGACCCCAACGTTTCATGCGTTTGGGATCGCGGGGTTTTCCTCTCCCGAGAGGAGGTAACCCGCGTCCGCGTCCTCGGCCTCGCTGGTTGCCGCGGAACCTGCCGCGTTGGTAAGGAGGTCTCGGTTCGCGAGAAGTGTCCACCAAGTGGAAAGTGGACTCGTCTTCTTCGTGGAAGTATGCATACTGGTTTCCGCCACCAAATTGGGATTGGTATTTGTCTAGAATTAAATAATAAAAAAATTGTTAAAGATACGAAGTTTTATGATAAAAAGTTTCAAAATGAAATGAAGGTGGGTATTTCAGGGGAGTTAAAATATGTATTGATAAATTTGCATTTTAATAAATAAAAATGTAATATAGGTGATTAAATTAAATTTCTTAATGTATTATATTTAACCGTTTCCAAATTTCTTGAAAAATCTGTAGAGCAAAAGATTGGCATTTAACCAAATTATAAGAAATATTATGGTTTTTATTATTTAAAAATATACTATAAGTACGAATCAATATATTTGGTTACTAGAAAAAATATTAAGATGCATATTTATAGTCAAAATCTCAGCTACGAACTTGTATGGTTATTTCCTTATTGTGCGAAAAGGGGTTTAAAGCGTAATTTATGCATTACGAGACTGTAAATTAGGTTTCGTAACGAATTAAGTAGTTCGTCCTCGTACACATTGTAGAGCAGTCATGTTTGTCAGTTTTAATACATGAATTACGCATGAAATACTTTGATAATCCTAATTTATTAAACACTTGTAGTGCATTTTTATAAAGTTAAAACGAAAAAATTTTAACAAGCAATTCACGCACCTTAAGTGCAGGTTTACCAACAGAACTAATATTCATATCATCCTTTTTGTTTCAACAATTGAAATTTAACAGTACCCAAAGATTCGAACTTCAAAAAACACGACCTGAACCGTTCTCACAAACACACAAATACTGAGCATATGTGAACACATTTTGGGGTTATAAACGAGAGAAAGCGACTGACTCGCGTATCGCTTGTCCTGCATGCAGGTCCAGTCGCTGATTTTGCCCAGACGATCTCCCTTGCTGAACGGCTGGTAGGGCATGTCCCTGAAGCGCGCGAGGACCTCGCAGGGCCCCCATCCGGTCGGGTTGTCCTGGATGACAGGCGCCACGAAGGCCATGCCGGCGGTCGGGTCCGCGTCCTCCTGGGGGGCCACGGGGGCCAAGGGGGGGCTCGCGGGGGTCAGGGGGACCGCGGGGGCCAGGGGGGACGAGGGGGCCACGGGCGGTGGCCCCTCTGCGGGGGCGGAGCCCTCGGCCGCCGAAGGTTCGGACATCGCGATGCGAGACTTTGGGACCACGCGGGCAGCGAACACCGGTCCCCGCCGGTCTAAACGATAAGTTTAGCGTTCTTGGGTTGCGAAAGTGTTTGACGTGGCATGGTGTTTGTATATTGTCGTTTTGTTTTCGTTCAATTATTGTTATTTATGTATTTAGGATTTTCATGTTCAATTTTAATAATAATATTTACATAAAAATATTTTTATTTTTAAAAATGGGTTCCAATAGTCGGCCCAGTATAATGGTGTCAGTTCGAGCAGTATAATTTAGCATTTCGCACAGTAAAGTCATCAGTAACAAAAAAAAAATGATAAAACATAACTGAAATCAAAATATTCTTAATTTGCATAATATTTCGTATGTAAATCAATCACATTGTGTATATCATAATGACTATTTGTTTAATAACAACAATACATAATCTCGAATTATAATACGGTGGAATAAAAGATGTCTTTCTTTATGAGATCATCTCGAAAAATTGTAAAGTAATTGATTTCTTTACAAAATCAGTTATTTGTCATTAGCTTTGACAGGGACTAACTACCAACTACCTAAATAAAATGCTATGCCTCGCATTACTGTGCATTGCAATGTACACTTGGTTTAATGTATAGATTTTATAATAAGTTTACTACTAAAAATGTATTTTTGATACTAGCAACTATTTGTCGGGCGAAATTTTGTTGATTTTGTTGCGAATTTGACGTCTTATTTGCCGTTTTATATATACATACTGTAAATTTGTAATGTAAATACTGTGACCGATATATTGTCCCTTTAAAAATTAGCATATTATATAAATTTATTATTTTTAATTTATTAACTTTTACATTTTAAACTGTATGCAGAATCTTAAATAATTAAATTTTTGATAAAAATTAAAAATATTTAAAACTTCAACTAGGGCAGTGGCGCGAATCGATATTGTTAAAAACGTCAAAACCGCTTTCTGTCAAAAAAGTTCGCAATGGGGAACGAGCAGGAAAAGAAGTTCGTCTTCAAAGATCCCAAATTTGAACACACTAGGAAAAGTAGTAATAAAAAAAGAGCTTGGAGGTCGTTGAAACAAATCCTCACCATGGAAAGAGCGCTGGTTTGGCCGGAGGATGCCGTTTTGTGTTAGAAAATATTCTAGAAATACTTTTTATTTTGTTCCAAACTGGTTGGCGAAATATTAATTTGTTACTTTTCCATCGTAGATCATTCGATCAACGCTCCACCGTCGTTCAAGCCTAACAGAAAATATTCGGATATATCTGGACTCATAGCTCCGTACACCGATCCTTATTCCAAGCTTTTGTATGCCAACGTTCAAGAATATGCAACGATACAGAAACTTCCGATGGATATATCTGCAGGTTATCTTCAACTGAGAGGAGCCAGTTCTATCATATAATGTGTCAGTTCACATGTAGCCGGTCTTAATGGATTATTTTATCAATATTCAACAATAATATAAAGACCAGAGTAATGTCTTTTGCGGATTACATGAACCAATAATTGATAATGAATTAATACATCACCTTACAAATAAAAGACCCAGGTTTAGGGTGAAAATATTCAAAGTCAGAAGAATTATTAGCAATGAGGAAAGTTTACATGAAACCATCTCAATTGACTTTTCGAACATAGCTGGTGAAGCTTTTATGTTTGTAAATAAGTATGTGGTAAATTGAAACATTTTATTTTTCGTTAAAATTATTTATTATTTTAAGAATATAAAAACAATTCTTAACAATAAATATGACAAAACCAAGCAATACAATCGATCACACTTTGTTCTCAAACTATTTTACAAATTTACTCGAGAAACAAACTGATGTTCAAATTTACAAATGTTTGGTGTTTTGTTAACTAAATCGTCGTGCTTTAAATTTGTACAGCATAATATGAAATTTAGAAATAAAAACTATTCATAGTTCCAAAAATGAAGTAGACCTTTTTCTTACAAACCATATTGTGAAGTATTATAAAATTTGTGTGACCGTTAAATTTATTTTCCTCCCCAACCCAAGAAACCTTTGACAAATCCAGTGAGTCCAGCTCCTTGTTTTTTCTCTCCGACAATTTTATCGTCCAACGATGGAAACTCTACAAAATTGCACGCAAGATCGAAAAACAGTGGTTTACAAGGGATAGACTCCATTTCTGGAGGCAGTTTGAAAATGTTAGGATTCTTAGTGAGAACTTGCGGATCTTCAGTGTATTCATTAAGCCGATCAATAAGAGGTTTTTTATGTTTCTGTCGTTTGCCACCGGCAGGTTCGTCATCTTCTTCGGCTAAAATCGACTGGGCATGTGCCGAACATTTAGCGTTAATAATATTTTTCTTTAACGTTTCGAGCTTACTTAACAATTTCTTGTCATCCAATTTTTTCGAAGTAACTTCGTTAGCATACGAATTTGCCCTGTCGTACAACGCAAATGCTTCAGCCCATCTTCTCAGCATTATTAAAACTTCAGCAATATAAAAGCATCTGAACGCTTTGTAGGCTTTAGCAACGGTGATGATTTCATTTTGATACGCCTGGTCTTCTTCAAATCCGGGTAAAGTTTGTAATTCGTTCACATTCTGAAGAATGATTTCATACAATCTTGTTAAATCGTGAGGCCGCACTTTCTTGCCTTCCAAAGTGGTCTTACTTTCCCAAGCTTCTTTCGCTTGGTCGATAAGATACTGATTACGCTCTATGGTTCTTGAGAGACGTACGTATGTCAAATAAGATAGCAAATTTTGAACTCCGGAAGATGAACGCAGTTTAGGATCCATTTTGACTTCATCCCTAGTTGCAGATATGGCATCTTTACAATCCATCAATGAGTTTTCGATCAACTCAATCTTGAATAAATAGTTGGAAGCTCTGTCGACGGCTTGATCGAGGTCTTGAAGAGCGAGCAAAAATAATCTAGTTCTTTCAGGCCTAACGGTGATACGTTTACCTCTCCATTCTACTTCTTGTAATGAACCGACACGACTCTCGCTGCAATAAATTTTAAGATAATTAAATGTAATATTGAATAATACATAACGAGCAAACAAAGTAAACAAGAATTACCGTGCTTGTGCCATTAGCGCGTCCAGATTATCGACCATGCCTTGTCCACGCATTTGTAATAAATCATCGATAGCTGTTTTATCACCGATGTTATAAGCACAATAACGCAAGCTTGGAGCAAGTTCGTCAATCTGTAATAGAAATATTATGTAAAAAAAAATAATGTTATTTTAGAATATGTATTTCGATTAATTGTAAGAACCTTCTGTTTATAAACTTGCTGTTCATCTTCGGGCAGTGTGGCTAGCAACTTTTCATAAACTACTTGAGCTTTTTTCAAATTTTCAGCGGCAGGTTTCCACAATTGTAGTTCGAAATGCAGAGAACCGTGTATCCATGCAACGTAGGCTTGAGCTTCAAGCTTTGCTCGAGCATCACAATGAGGACTCTAATAAATGCATACAGTTTTAGTAAAAATAGACGAAAACCACAAATAAATATTAAATTATACTCTTGGTAATTACATCGCAAAGCTCTTGAAGCTGAAGAGCATAAACGCAAGCTTTTCTAAGTTTGCTAACGAGATGAAAACGTTTTCGAGGTTCAGTGTTGGCTTCTTGTCTCAACTGCATAGCGTGAGCCCAACAACGTTCAGATAAAATCAATGGAACGCGAAGCAATCTCTCGTCGGCTTTATTGGAACTCAAAAGTGCAATGGTCACATCTTTGCGCTTATAATGCCTTCGATCTCCCTAAAAATAACATATATTATTTAACTGCACAATTTCCTTAAACCTTAACAACCAAATGAAGCATTTTACTTGTTGTAATTTAAGAAATTTACGTAGACGCTGAACCCTCCGTGAACAATAGCCTCGGTAACGTTGATAATCTCCATGTCTAAGTCCGTGCAGTTGTTGAGAATCTCGTATAAGACGGAGGACTGATATTCATTTTAAGGAAATGTATACTAAATTAGCATATGATTATTTAAGTTAATAGTAAACAATTAAACAGTATGATAAATGGTGAAAGTCAAGTTAACAACCCATACGGTTGATTTGAATATTACTAGATAGGTCATGTCAACGTTGAATGAAAAGGATACTTTCTAGTGTGAAGTTGTTACTGTTCGAGCGGGGGGGCTCATCTTCGACGGGGGGCGTAGCCTCCGGGGGCGCCGGAGGGGCAGCAACACTCTCCGGACCGCGCGGCATGTTGCTCCTACAGTGACACGCTGACACGTCTGATAATCTAAACGCTTTGGTTATCAACCATTGTTGTGATTCAATGATAAAAATATATTAATTATTACAAATTTTAACAAATTAAATGATAGAATAATGTAAAAGTATCATATTTTTAAATTTATAAGCATACTTTTAAAATTAATTTGTTCATTGTATGATATTGTATATGTTTTTTTAATAATAATATTATATTGAGCGTGGATATTGTGTATCAAATAAAATAATCGATTTTTAACCAATGTTTTTTTGATAATGTAGAAATTAAATGATGTAATTAATCACGTTTTGGCCACAAACGTCAGAAATTCAAAAGTTGTAACTGCACTTACTTCGACCACAGATTGATAGCACGTGTTCTCGGTGAAGGGTTTAAATTGACTGTATCCTAAATGGCGTCTTCCAACAGTGATATTACTAAATTAGTTATAAGACTTTACGAAATCAATGCGTTCAAATTCGGAAATTATAAAATGAAAATTGGCGCCAATTCTCCGGTGTACTTCGATTTGAGAGTCATCGTCAGTTTCCCAGATGTAGTGGTAAATTTTCATTTTAAATCAATTTTATATTAAGTAACTAGCTATAAAACTATACTTTTCAATTTTCTAAACATTACATTTTTATTATTTTTTCAGGATACTATATGTAGACTCTTGTATGAATCTTCTATGAGCAAAATTAAATGCGATCATGTATGTGGTGTACCTTACACAGCACTTCCTATTGCCAGTGTAATTTCAGTTCAATATAAAATACCTATGCTTATCAGAAGAAAAGAAACTAAAGATTATGGTACTAAAAAGTTGATCGAAGGTCAATTCAAAAGTGGAGACAGTTGTGTTATAATCGAAGATGTCATTACGTCTGGTTCGAGTGTGCTAGAAACTGCCAACGATTTAAAAAATAGCGGATTGAACGTGACCGACGCTTTTATTATTTTGGATCGGCAACAAGGCGGGAAACAGGCTTTGGAAGATCAAAATATTAAAGTCAAATCACTATTCACATTGATGCAACTTATTGAAATTTTGGTGGAAGCTGGAAAAATAGATTCAGAAATGAAAAACAAAGTCGAAGATTATTTGAAAAGTTCTCAATTTTATCCAGGTATTTTATTTATATCATAAATTTGTATAATCGTTTACTACTTTTATTTTGTTAACTATTTTTAGTTGTTCCCCGTATTAATAAAAGGTTATCGTTGAAATTTGAAGAAAGAGTAGAACTGGCTGAAAATACAGTCGCCGAAAAACTTTTTCAAGTCATGTCTACTAAAAAATCTAATTTGTGCCTAGCAGCAGATTTAACATCTTGTTCCGCTATTCTGGATCTGTTTATCGAAGTGGCTCCATACATATGTATGCTTAAATTACATGTGGACATCATCGAAGACTTCAACATAGAATTCACTTCTAAACTTAAGGATTTGGCAAAGTTACACAATGTAATTTTGATGGAAGACAGAAAATTCGCCGACATCGGTAACACAGTCGTTCAGCAATACACCAGCGGTGTATATAGAATTAAAGATTGGGCCGATCTTGTGACTGTTCACGCTTTATCTGGTCCTGGATGTTTGAAAGGTATCAAAAGCGTGATCACCGACGAAGTTAGAGGAGTATTCATAGTAATAGAAATGAGTTCTGAGGTGGGTTTTTTCTTTTTTTTTATATGTAATACTATTTTTCAAAATTATGATTCAAATATTATTTTGTAGGGCAATTTGTTGACATCTTCTTATAGCAGTGCTGCTATGAAAATGGCTCTTGAAGATTCAGCTTTGGTGGCTGGTATAGTTGGTCAGAATAAGGATTTGTTATCGTTGCCTGGATTAATACAACTTACACCAGGAGTGCAGTTGGTTGCATCGAATGATGCATTGGGACAAAATTACAACTCTCCAGAAGAAGTGGTGATAAATAAAGGAGCTGATATAGCCGTCGTCGGAAGAGGAATTATTAAATCTTCTGATCCTGCTAAAGAAGCAAAAATTTACCGTGATAGACTATGGGATGCATATTTAAAACGAATAAAAATGAATAATTAAGAAGACAAATTAAGATTTGACTTAATCATTAATCATTATATTAAAATTTAAAAATATCCATTATTTATGGAAAAAATTACTTTGGCTGTTACATTCCAAATTGTATATTTTGATATTTATGTTATAAATAAAAGAAAATGATTTTAAATAATAAGTCATATTTAAGTACATATCTGAAGAATCTTACATAATTAATAATCAATGTTAGTAAAATATTTTTTGAAAGAAATTATTTTTTAATATGAGTTAGGAATGTTTTTTTATCACAAAAACTATTCAATTTGCAACTTATTTGTTAGTATCAGAAACCAATGTTGAATTCAGTAGATCTTCGCTAACAGTTTGAAAATGTAATGTCTCATCCAAATCGCTTGATAATCTTGCAACAGAATAATCGAGATCTACATCGTAAGTTACAGAAACTTCCTTTTGTTGCAATTCATCTAAAAGACTCCATAAGACACACTGCAAAATAACAAATTTTTTAATGAAAAATGCTGCAAATATAACAAGAAACTAAATGAATATTTGAACAATACCGAAGTCTCTTTAAAAGTGCTAATTTTGCTGTAATTAATGTCTTCTTCGTCTGGGAAATTTGAACAAAGCGGCTTCAATTTTCCTTGACACTTTTTATTCCACATTTCAATCACATTATCGTCTTTAAATTCATTTTGATATATCCTACAAATATTTTTAAAATCAAAATCTAAGTAACCATTCATATATTGATAAATTTACCTTTTAATCCTTAATCTAGTAGCTTCATCTCCATGCAGAACTGTAAGAGATGCTATAGTTTCAGTATCACCGATTTTACCACGCGCGAGCGATATCGCTCTTCTCGGTATAGTTACAGCACATCTCACAGATTCATCCGGTTTGATTAATATTTTAGACGGAGTGACATAAACTTCTTCACCCAAATTACGATACTTCCCTGAATAACAATTTTCAGCAATTTATATATAGAATGCCGTACGTATTGAATATTTATTGAAAAATCTTACATTTTAAATCGATATTGAACAGGATAAATCCTAAAGCAGTCCCCTTATTCCATATTGTAAAATAAATTTGTTTAGTGAGTCCCGATTCACTGAGTGATCCTAATGGCAAGCCTTGTGTTCCTGCATGACGAAAGATTCCGTCTCTGAATACAAGTTTTGATTGACCTCCGATACCATGTAACGGTCCCTTAAATTTCAAATGATATTATAATATATTGATAAAAGTTGAAATATTTTATTATAATTATAAATACTTTGAACAGTAATCTAGGTTCATTAGTAGCGTCTGATTTGGAAGAGTGATTAAATCTTCTAGCAATCCTTAACGATCCAACGTGTGCTCCAATTTGAACAGCTTTAAATTCTATAAGTAAAGAACGACATTCTTGTGGTTGTAGAGTGAACATCAATGAAGAAACAGAATCGTTATCAGATAATATCTGAAAATTAAATTTCATGAATGTTTTCCAAACCCAATAACATCATTTTTTTTTTTAATTATACGACATACCCTAAACCCATCACCGATAACAGTTGCGATGACTTTAATTTTGTTTGTACTCAATTTGTTTTTGAATGTAATATCTTGAGTTTTACTATCGCCTATCTTGAGAGACCCCCAAGATAATTCTTTTTTAGTACATTTCAAAAACATTTCCTAGACAACAAAATGACAATATAAAATTAATAATGTTAGGATGAAAGCAAAATAAATTAAAATGTTTATACTTGTGATTGCGATGAAGCACTTTCAACACTGCAAGCAGACTGTTGAGATTGACAGCGTGAAGCATTTGAAATACCTACAATATCAATCGTCTGAGATGTGTAAAGATTTTGAAAAACAAGAGATCTAAAAATAAATTGGTTTTAGAAGAAAATAAATTAAGATGAAATTTCAATTAAAAATGACGAACCGTTTTATATCATGAGGGATGTCACAAACAGGGAATGAAACTCTCACTGTAGTTTTCTCATCGGAATTTAACGTAACAAGTGTTTTACTTAATACAAAAAAACTTTCCTCACACGGTTTAATAGTATCGAGGCCTGTATTTGTATCGGCGAAAAATAGTTTGTAGTTCATTGGAGCAGAACCAGCGTTTAAAATTTCAATGTCTTCCGTTGAACCTGTAATAATAAAAAAGTTAGGCATTTATTTCAAATTCACGTACTAAAAATATCAAGAAAAACAAAACTACCTTGATTGATGAAAATAACATCTGATTTTTGATTATTTCTAATTAAGAGTGTAGAAGTTCCAACTCTTCCCATTATTGATAATTTCTGAACACTTATTGGCTCTCTATCTGTGCTTTTTGGTACTAATGAAATATCCAGTATTCCATCAATCATACATACTTCATCTAAAAGAAAGAGATATATAAAACCAATTGCAGATAAAAAATCGTATTATTTATTAAATGACGAACCGTTTCCAATTTTTGGAGTTCTAAACAATATCAGAATTATCAAAGCAGCTTTTTTGTTATTCAACAGACTATAAATGTTTTGTGTTGATGCTTGTTTTATTTGCGATAAAGACTGTACTTGAGAATAAAATGTCAGTGATTTTGCCATTTCATTTTCTAGGACTGTTTCAACATTCATTATTTCGAAAGCGTCTGCGACTGAATTTTTGATATCTAGCTTTAAAAGAATATCAATATTCGATTCATTCCATACTATTATAGGCATGCACATTTCACAATCCTTTGGTACAATAGGAAATTCAAGGCAATTCAATTTTTGAAACACCAAAGACTCCATGCAGATTTTGGGAAGACAAGTACGTATTTTGACACAGTGATGTATATTCGACGTACTTTTTGTGACAATATCTAATAATTTGAATTCAAAGTTTACGTGTATATCTTGGTTAGGAATCCAACAAGTGGTTTGAACAATACAATCACTTTTTGTCTTAGCATTCAGCAAGATATTTGAGATTGGTTCTAGTATAGTGATAATATCTGATGCAGCATTGTTAATAAGTTGGTTATTGATAAAAATTTCTTTGATAGAAATGTTCAATGATATCCATCTAGATCCGAGAGATTCCACGTTCAAATGTAAATTATGCAACACACCTATAAATTGAAATTAAATGTTGAAAAAACGAATTTTGTATTTAATTATGAGATACTAAATTTATTTTGAAATATTACCGATTATTACATCTTGTTCAATCGAATCGATTTTAATCCAATCACCTATAAAAGTTGAAAATGATTATAATTTTTGTATTAAAATTTTACATGAAAATTCTATTACTTAAATACTAACCTTCAACAGGAACGTTAATTGAATATTCATTATTGGAAGTATCAACAGTTTCAATATTGTCCAAGCTTTTATTATTCTTGAATGGTATTTTCGATATAATACATTCTTTACCTATAAAGCAAAAAAATTGATAAAAAGAAAATGATTTAAATATTGGAAAGAGAATATGGTAATAAATACTAGAATTATTTATTTTTTCTTGGCTGGGAGATATCCACCCATTTTTATTAATATTTTTCAACGGACGAAAATGATCCACTAATCGTTTAACACATCTACCACTTTCGGGAGTTTTGAGTTCGTTACTATTGACAGACATCGGAGACATTATTTCCTTTATCTCTCTGCTAACATCAGAGTGTGTAAACGGGCTCCGATAACTTCGATCATTCGAGAAAAATTCTGGACTCGATTTGACCATTTCTACTTGATTTTCGTTTATTTCATTGTGGGATTTTTTATTGTTGCTACTATTCAAAACATTATCGGAATCAGATTTAATTTCTGGACAGTCAGGTTTTTTCATAACATGTATTACAGTTGCAGCACTCGAATTATCTGTGGTTTCACTAGTAGTCGTTGTTTTCATTAAATTTTTCGATATGGAATTTCGACTATTGGTTACTTCTTGTGAATTTGAAAAGTTAGAATTGCCATCGTTTGAACTTGAACAATGTTTCGAATTTTGTTGATTGCCAAGCGAATAATTAGAACCACTCTTTCGTGTAAGGTTATTTGTTATAGGTTTAACTTCTTTCGATACAGGTGTCAATTTGAAAGAATCGTAGTCTTCGGTTTCTTTAGGATCACCTGTTCCACTTAGAAGATCATCTCTTTTGGTACTATGAAATACATTTTTCGGACAGCCTGATGCACTTTTGGTTGAAATATCAGCAGAATTGAATTTATCATAAGTTTTATCTACCGGAAGTTTTTCATCGTGAATTTTCAAAGGTTTTTCTGTTTTTTTATTAACACCTAGCATATGATCGATAAGTGCAGAAGGGCTTTCGGTGTCTAGTTTTCCTATTTAAATTGAATGATTGAAAATGGTATTCGTAACATTTAATAAAATGAAAATGGAAAAAAATAACTTACCAACAAAATTTTTTATTAGTGTCAAGCTCAATAAATTGTTTGTTAAAGTATCATCGACACTCAAGGTGTCCGATACAATGACATTTTTAGGTTTTTGAAATGAAAATGTAGGAGTATCAAAATCATCTTTAATAATTTCTGGTACAGCATTAGATGAAACAGGTGTTTTGTTTAACTGGTTATTCTCTTTTATATACGTAGTTTCTAAAAATAAATATTGTTTCCATAAATTAATATATACGAGAAGAAAAAAATAATAATTTCTTTTTACCATATAAAGGAGGATGAGGATGTTTTTTTTGAGGACTTGCAGCTTGCAAAATATGATTAATATCGTCACTACGTTGTTCAAAATAATTTCCAAGCGACATTTTACTGTCACTAAATGGATTTTTTATTCTAAAAATAAATATTTTCGTCAAAAAAATTCTAAATTTAATGTACAAAAATAATATAAAATAATCACTTCAAACTATAATCATTGAATGTCATGGAGTTTTCTTCTAAAATTTTACTATTACTTAAAATTTTACTTGGATCTACTGGTAAATCTGCATGTTCTTTCATCCATGATATCTCTTCTTCTGAGATGTTAACCTAAATTTAAAGAAAATAAAATTTTTATTTTTCCTTTATTAGTTTCGATTAAATTAAATTATACCTTTGAAGCAAACATTGAATCTCTTATGCTCGAGTCTTTTTCATTATTAAAAGAAAAACCCAAATTTTTTGTATAACAATTCCATAAGGAATTCGAATCTTTTTGAACACTTTTGTCAATTAAAAGCGATTTCTTTAGTGATTGTAAAGACATTCTCAAATCTTTGACCATAGGGTTACAAGTAGATAGTAAAATATCATCAAGCTCATTACTTTGTATATTTGCTTTTTCTATAATAGCGTCAACATCGATATCTGAACTTATGAACGTTGGACTTCTGCTAACATTAGGATTGAAATTTTCTTTATCACGAGCAGGAAAAAGTAAATTTGTGGATCTCGCTGCAATTTCTTGAGGATTAAATGATAGCTAAAAGATTTATTAAATGTTATAAAACTGCATAAAATAAAATTTTAGTTTTGATAAATTTGAAACATACAGATTTACAGTCATCAGAAGTCAAAACATTACATTTAGAATTTCTCAATGAATCTTCTCCTAGGGCTGAAATAATTTAAAAAGAAATAATGATCAACGTTTATAAAAGAACCATTTTTATCTACAATGAAAATCGTTTGATATGAAAACGTTTAACGTAAAAAATCAGCTAACATGAAATAATATTGTGGTCCTGACAAAATCTATGTAATTTCATACTTTTTTTTTCTTTCAACATTAAAAAAAACCACTTTTCATCAAAAGATTTCGCTTCCCAAACGAACAAAATGTATCAATTGTCAGCAGCCGTATCGTCAATCAAGTATTTTTATCCTTTTTTTACTAGATCTACAATTTACAAACAATAATTCCTAAATACAGGCAATACCAATTATCGAAACATTTCAATGTATGGACAGCCTGTTTTTGAACTTGGTGACATGTACATATATCAGTGTAAAATTTTTTGTTTCTATGAAAAGAAATATGATTTAATTGAATTGAATATTAAGCTTTTGAATTATTTTTGCACGTGACTTTTAATATGAAATTCTTATAATTTGAAAAAATATTTCAGTCTTCTCCGTTTCGTGTTAAGCAATCTCCAGTTTTTTAAAAATTGTTACAAACCTTTATAATCATCGATATCCAATATACCTAGAGAAGAATCATAGCTACCATGAACCAAGTTATCTTTGCTCGGCAGTGAAGTTGTATATGTTGGAAGATACCCGGTTAAACTAAATTTGAAACATGAATGATTAATCGCTGTTTATCAAAATTGTTTTTAAATAAGAACTGTTTGGTATTTAAAGATAGACATTAACCTTTTATATCCTTGTTTTTCTACTGTTGAAGTTGCACAAGGTGACGAAAATGGACCGAAGGTTTCGTTAAATGCTTTCATCCTTTTTTCATTTGTCACCACTATCGATTTTCTAACAATTGGAACTTCTAGATGTTTATTGTCCTTAGGTTCCATATTTAACTAAAATTATTAGATTGAATTGACACAATGTAAATTTTATCATTGAGATGTTATATATTTTGGAAATCAAATGACCATATGATAGTGCTACAATTCAGTTATTTATAATATAAAAGGCGAGTAATTTATTGTTGCAATTATTGTGCTATGAGAAATGATGGTTCTGATTTACTTAAGTTAAATATTTTCAAACGCCTTAAATCAACAATCATATAATCTCTGTGATTTTCAAAGTATGGTACTTTGAGTGACAACTGTTCAATACAAAAATAATTTACCTTGAGTTATTCAAACTTGCATATCGAAGTAAAATTACGAAAAGACAATTAAAAGCTCATTAGTAATATTATGAACTTCTAACAACAAACCAAAGAAATGGATATTTAAAAGAAAAAGTCGACGCGACGACAAAACGGCGCCCAACCGACCGATGACGTTTGAAGTTCAAACTTTCCAGACGTAACACTTGATTTAACGACCAGTTTCAGAAGATTATTATTTCGAAAATTGGATTTTAAAATGACTTTACGTGTTGATAGTGCAATAATTAGAGGATACTTGTTATAAAAAAATACATTGAAATGTGTCGCACTGACAATGAGTACTAAAATTAAATGATTCAAATACTTATTTCCAAAAAAAATGTACATACTTATATACTTATATACATAATATAACATTTTACGAAATTGATTGCAAATTTTAGTATGAAATAAATAAAAGATTACTAATAATACGTTTTATTAAGTATTTTACATATCGTTTTAGGAGCGAATTTGGTGGAAATTAAATTTTAAAATTTTGTGTTCTCGGTGAATAATTTAGAAAAACTTTACCATTAGATAATACCGAAATAAAACATAAACTGAGATAAGAGTATTTATTTTTTTAATTATTAAGAACATACAGAAATGAAATACTGTGTTTATAACTAAAATTCAGGATGAATACAGAATACACAGCGATAGAATGAAATCATACTTATTTTGAGGACCAATAATTAAATAAAAATCACAAAACGTTTCTTGATAAAGTCAACTGCAACGACAAATTGAACCACCAGTGAAAGTCGACATTGAAAATTCAATTCGAAAGAAGAAAATAAGCCCAAACGACTATGAGAAATTATCTTTCATCTGCTCCAAGCATAGATAGGCTACACAAAATCGAAGGAAGCACAATATTGGCAAACTGCATATCTAAACATTTCTATATTAAAAACCACATGAAATCATACCTACGCTGTTGCTAATTAAAAGCGATAAATGGATATTAAATACAGTGCTTACAGAATCTCTACCGAATGGTAAACATGACAGGATACCGTTATGTGTTAAATATATTAATAATCATTTATTCAAATATTGTACATTTTTTTGTATACAGACTTATGACTTAAGTGCAATAGCTTCAAACGTTTTGTACTCTATGTCATCAGAATTAATCATTTTTGGAAAATGTTCATATATCAACTTCAATATAAAAATACTAGTTTAATATTTCTTCTTTCTGTATGAATTGGTTCTCATAATAATTTAAGCATAGCAAATAAATAGTGAATTATTGTTTTACATTTCTTCACAAAATTGTGATAAAAATAATGTCTTATGTTAACTACATATATACACTTAGAATTAATTATCTTTGTGTTTATTATTTATATATCACACGAGCATATAAAAAGTTTCCAAAAAATTATTTCTCTGGTATTATGACATTTTATAATTTACTGCTTAATCTTATTTAAACAATCATAGATTTTATAGAAAACACTTTCATAAAATCTATTTGTATGAAAATTAAACATCAATACAGAAAAAACTTCATTTTCATTAAAAAGAAATCCACACCGAAAAATTGGCAGTTTGAATTTCACTTTATTGCTGCACTAATATTTGTGACCGAAAGGTGTAGTAAATATTCATCTGTTATAATAATAGTCTGTATTGCTTTATAACTAACAAAACATACTTAGTTTTCAATATATCTGATTCGTTTTTATTTTTTAAAGATTATTTTATTATTTAGGATTGTTCGTTATCATATAATTAAAAAAAAAATGAAAAAGTTTTGACCAATTGTTTATTTTGTAGCATCAACATGTGCACACTGGGAAGTGAAATGTTTTTTTTTTGCAAATGAAAAAACGGTACATCTTGAGCAAAATTCAATATGGTAAAAAAATATTCATAAAGTAAATTTTCAATATAATATATGTATTCCATAATATATAAATTAAATTATGATAAAATAATAAGGAATAATGAAATAAATCAAATTTAATAGGTGCATTTAATTTGAACACAGTTTGACTAGATTTGTTAAGTTGTAAAATTAATATTTGGCTTGTGCATAAAATTCAATTTTGATAAATACTCATCAATAAATACAATAATGCATGTAAGTATAGTCAAAGTATGTTTAAAAGTACGTAATTCCATATAATACATAACCTTAGTCAATAATTATTACTTTTTCATCAATATATATATATTCGTTCCAAGTAATATTTTTAAAAAATAGTACACACAACTAAAGTTATTTCATACATTTTAAGACATTATTCGGTATATAAAGCGATATTTTTGTGAATACAAATAAATTGAAATTGCCAAATTAGAAATTTTGTAAAATGAAAAATACCTTAGAGGTAATAAATTTATTGCTTTGTAAGCTTAGTGAAAAAATTTAACGAGTGCATGTTCTAAAAATTAAAATAAATATGATTGAAAGTATATATATCCACATTTAAATAATAATAATTTTAAAGAAATAAAATCACAACCACAATGTATAACAAAAACATTAACAATGAATCATTAAAACGAAGAAAAAAATATATTGCTGTATCAATAAATGAAAGAATATGACTAGTTGAAAATCACACATGTTAAGTATAATAATTCAAAATATAGCATGGAATTTGGCATTGAATTGATAAATCGAAACTAATATCACATTTGGAAATGATTATAAGAAATTATACACATTTAAGCGATATAATATAATACACAAATACTTTCACTTTTAAAAAACATCCGTAATTTGAAAATTTTATTTTTAAAATAAACAGTTATGAAGTATGAGGTATTGTGATGTTAAGGT
Source organism: Hydropsyche tenuis (assembly GCA_009617725.1). Classification (NCBI taxonomy): domain Eukaryota; kingdom Metazoa; phylum Arthropoda; class Insecta; order Trichoptera; family Hydropsychidae; genus Hydropsyche; species Hydropsyche tenuis. The sequence continues at coordinate 435,006 of VTON01000007.1, forward strand.
TATTTGATATTTGTACTGATGTTATACCTAATTACAAAATTATAATATAATGTCAAATGCATTACATTGCTAAATTTTTGAGATAAGTTCTCTAATTATCATATATTTATACTTTTGCACAATCTCTATTTTTGAAATACATTTATGAGTATCTACACATGCAATTACCTCACTAAAAGGCAAAAACATCATAACTATATGAAAAAGTTTTGAATCACAAATAGGGCAAGTTAAAATATAATACACTCATATACATAACGTATATGAACAGCTAATTATTCACATGTAAATAATAGAAAAGCAAAAATATGCATTCTCACATTTAAAACCGAGTAAGAACGCACACGCACTGCACGAATATAAGTGACAAGAAATGACCCTGTCAATTCTTCTTACTGTACAAATTTACAATATAGAATTCTAAAATAAAATAAAACTCTAATGCGTTAAACTTTCATTAAACTTTTCTGTAATGTATTGAGTTATTTTAGAAACAATATTATATATTTAATAACCAATTTAAATTTTCTTAAAAATTGTTGGCTACAAAAGCAGTAGATGATAGATTTAATTTATTATAATTTAAGAGCCATATCTGGAAAGTATTCTAATAAAACTTGTCGTGATCGTATTCCAAATTAGAATAGCTGATGCACTTTCGATACGATTGTCTAACAAATTATTTGTTTGAAGTAGTTAATCACAATATGGATAGTTTCAACATCACAAATATTTATAATCAAAAGCTCACTCATAATAACCTACTTTTTATATTCACACATAGTCGTAACAACATGTTTCACACAATTTTAAAAATTGTACCGGACTGCAAACTACTTTATATACGACACCTCTACTTATAGTTTCAAATATTAATGGTTTAAAATGCATCCTTAGCAGCCGACACGAAAGCCAAAAAATCTATTGGTTTTGTGATTGACTGCGCAGGAGATGGGGAGGGTCAAGGGGGCGGAGCAGCGGGAGCCGGCACTGCGAGAGACAAGAGCGTGCTTCCGGCACCACTTCCTCCCTGTTGACTCAGTTCTGCTTTAACTCTTCTAGCTATGTGTGATCTTGTGTGCTTCCTTAAATGATCTTTGCGATAAAAACCTATACAAAAAAATTTACATGATGACTCCGATGAATGTTATGCCATAAAATAAACAAAAAAACATATAATAAATAAATGCAAATTGAGAATATTGAAATTTTACCTTTTCCACATTCTTGACATATGTGACGTTTTTCACCTGAATGAATAACAAAATGGAGAGTGAGTTGTTCCTTGCGTTTGAAGGCTTTCAAACACACAGAACATACGTAGGGTCGTTCGGGATTATGAGACTGCTTATGGCGAGTTAAATGATCTTTTCGTTTTAAGGCTGCATTACATATATCACATATAAATCTACAAAGAATTGATATGTTATGAAATAAATTTAAAAAAAATTAAGATATACCGGTATCAAAATGAATATAGAATATACCTTCTTTCCATTGTATGCCCAACCAAATGTTGTTCTAACATACCCCTTTCTGGATAAGCCATATGACATTCAGGGCAACAATATAAGGTACTTCCGTCGAGTGCGGTAGTTAAACGTATTTCTCCTGGTTTCGGTCTCGGTTTCTTTTCTTTAGGAGGTTTCTTTTTCTTCTTTTTCTTATTAGAGGTTGTACCCGATTGTGTGCCAGTTCCAGTTTGGTTTAATAATGTCGATGACTGGACTACTACTCCACTAACATTTGTTGCCATCTGCCAAAAGTACAATTGTTATAGAAATTTAATTACGAAATCGTCACAAGTGTAATTAATTCTTACCACATTATTCAGCCCATTCACGTTAGCAGCTGCAGCTAACAAGTTGACACTGTCATCTTTTTTTATTGTATCAGCTGAGTATTTTAGAAAATGGTGAAGCGATAAGGGTAAAGTTGATGCTGGTAAATGTGATAGATAATCTGCCACTGCTGATCCTGGAGCCGCTAACGACTGCCAAGAGGCAGGCATTGCCATACTGCTACTACTACTTCCTGTATTTGTTAAGTTTTAATTGAATTATTTCTATGTTTTTGAAAAAATAATTAGGTTAATAAGAACGATCGATGTACCAAGGAAATCACCGTTTCCATTTGTAGGTGTTCTTTCTCTATGATCAGTCCTAACTTCTTGTTTAATGCTTTTCCCAGTTGGCGTATGTTCTTTGGTTTCATGAACAACTACTACTAATTGTTGAGATGATGTCGGTTGTTGTAATTGTTGTAATTGCCCTTGATTTTGACCAACAGAATCTGAAATCATATCAATTATTTAAAATACATTTTTTTTTAAATGTAAACTTTAAAAATTCATAATAGTAATAACGTGAACTAACTTTGCTGTTGATGTAAAATTGTAGCATTCATCATATCTTGATCATATGCAGCTTCTCGGTTTGATTTTTCGGACGATCTATCAGTTTTTATTTGTTGTTGTTGCTGTTGCTGTTGTTGCTGTTGTTGTTGCTGTTGCTGCTGCTGCTGTTGTTGCTGCTGTTGCTGTTGTTGCAAACCATCAGCATTACTGTTTTGTTGAGAATATGGGACGGATATTTGACCAGTATACTGATGCGTCAAATTATTGATGCCGACAGGAGACGATGTAGTGGCTGTAGTTATAGTGTGGTATTTCAAACCACCAGTATTGACTAGATTAGAATAGGGTTCAGAATTGCGAAAAAAATATTTGAAAAAATAAAAATTGATGATAAGGATTAGTATCATATGTATCTTCAAACTTAATTCTAAACGGATATACGAGACATGATAGAAAAATAACTAAATTGACATACCTGTATTCATAATGTTCTGTTGGGTGGGATTTCCTCCTGAATTGGGTACGTTGTTCAAGCTGACAACCACATTTTCAGGTTGCCGAAATTTTCCCACGTTGACGGCCATCCCGAGAGAAGTCGGATGTTGATTGAAATGGGTGACATTGTTCGTGTGATATCTGTTTCCTGCGTCCTGAGTCTGTACGAGAGCGTTCGTCGTACCATCGTGAGTAAATTTTGCTGCAAACTGATGAATCGTAGGTATCGTCGCAGGAAAATGTCCAGTGAATGGTGAAAAATTCATTGTTCACAGATATTAATCGCTGGCTAATTGCCCTGGAAAGAAAAGAAAATATTATATTATGCTTCTGAAGAATTTGATAACAAAAATAAACTAAATAGTGAATTAATTAGTTTTAGAAATTTGATATATAACAAAGATTTTGTTCAATATGAGAATCACAAATATGTTTGGAAAATTCAATTCATAAAGCTTAATTGATTATATTATATTTCAACAAATTTCCGACATAAAACAAAAGCTTCTCAATATAAAGAAACTCTGCCAAGCAACCTTCAAAGAGTTTATAAAATTCCACACAAGACTGGTTTAAATCATACTTGGTTATTAGTAAACAATACAAGGTTTCAATTTGTAATTGCGTTTTATTACTGGACGAAATATTAGTTATTAAATAAAAAAAGGCGTTTGGGAGGTGCATTTGTTCCAGGTAAACAAAGACAATATTCTACTAATTTGTAATGACTAAGTACAAATTTAAAACGTACTGGTTACATCTCGCGACTTACCAGGACAAGCGACCTGTTAAACAGTACTGTCCCGATAAATCCACCACAAATGGTCACCTCATTCTCAATTCAAACAAACTCAGCCAAAGAACCCTCAAACAGCCTTCGCCTACAAACATCACAACCCCAACTATTTACAACCGACACGCGCTCGCCCCAGACAAAAGAAACCCCTTCACCCCCGCACGGCACCCCCCCACCCCCTGCATTTTCCGCGCGGCAAACGTCATCGTGAAAATCGCGCGAAAACTGACAACCGGAAAATCGCGCGAAAAATGACAACCTTAACGCGAGCGCGACCACTTCCGGCCGACGCGGGAGCGCGTGACGCCTTCGCCAATATTTTCAGGCTTCCCGACTTTTTCAGGAGACAACGTGGACCGAGGAGCCGACAGGGTGCGCGGGGGGGTTGTGGCTTCGGCGGGGCGAGGGGAGGCATGCGAGGGCGGAGGCCGAGGGTTGGCCCCGCGGGGTTGTCGGGGGCGTACCATATTTGGGGTTCCTTTGTGTGGTCTGCTGTATCGGTGCTCGGTTTCGCTTTGGTTTGGTGTAGCCTTCGGAGACGGGAGACGGGGAGACGGCGGGGTGCGCGGCGGCGGCCCCGGCCCCAACCCTCCAGCAGAGCGCCCCTTGTGGCGTGTCGCGGAAACGCGGTTCGACGTCGTTAGGGGATGAAATACAACCATTGTTGGGGGTGATTCTTGTTGGATTCGTAGTGGATTTTATTCGATGTGGTTTTTTGGAGATTTGATATTTTTAGTTGGAAAAGGTGTTAGTGTTTTTTAGATCGTTAAAAAACTACATATGCTCGATACAGTTTTTTTAAGTTCATTTCACATTTTTGCAAATGAAATTAAACCTTTTGCAAATGAAATTAAACCTTTTACAAATGAAATTAAACCTTTTTAAAAGTCGAGGTTAAAAAAATAAAGAAATTGAAACAATAAGTACTTATGTGCATAATTTACATATGCATTGTTCATATAAATAAATGTCCCAGTACAGTACTTCACGTAAATGTAACTTTATATTACTATGTTACTACTTAAACTCTTAAACCATAGGGTTTTTTTGTATTTCTTTAATTTTTTTTTCTGTATTTCTATGTATTTTATTATGTAAATTGAGCCATCGAGCTCGGAACATATACATAATACGTTTATGTAATATTAAACCATAACCATATTTCTTGAATTATGTACATTATATATTTGTATGAATTAATGAATGTATGTATGTATGTATGTATGTATTTATGTAGTAACATAATTTATTGAATAAAAATATAAAAATTGAAAATAAAATACAATATGTACATATGTATTTGTACTTTCTAAATAAATATGTACATATGTATGTATTTATGTAACAGAAATATAAGTATAAACTGAAATACATAAAAATTACATTGTTTTACATATTCGGTTTCTTTATTTTATTAATACGATTTTTAAAAAGGTTTAATTTAATTTGCAAAAGGTTAAATTTAATTTGCAAAAGGTTAAATTTAATTTGCAAAAGGTTAAATTTAATTTGCAAAAGGTTAAATTTAATTTGCAAAAGGTTAAATTTAATTTGAAAAAGGTTTAATTTCATTTGCAAAAGGGTGAATTTCATTTGTAAAAAGGTGAAATGAACTTGAAAAAACTGTATGAGATGTTTGTTTTTGATAATGAGTCGTTTATGTCATGTTAAACGCATCCATTCCCCGATTTCTGGGGTAAACCATTTAAAAAATGACTATGAATACGAAAACGTAAGATGAGTTCCATAATAAAAATAGATTCAAGAAAATTTGCGTAAAAATATTTATATAAAAAAATTTTTGTAAAAGTACATATGAATATACCTTTTCACAAAAATGGTATCCGTTCATTCTCATTTTTGCTTCCGTTTTCTAAATCCTAAAAAATCGTTTTTTTTCGCTGGTTTGAAATAATTAAGTCTTCTACATTTTGAGAAAGAGTCATGAATAGTTTTTATTTATTTGGTAATTTCGTGATTAATTTTTTTAACAAATTCAAAATAAGCCATAAATATTAAATAAATTGTTGACTGCATTAATGTGAAATTCTGGAGATGGGTCCATTTATTTTTTAATCAGAAAATTATTTTGCAACAATGCATTCTTTGTGTTAAGTTAAATATAAGTATTTTTTATTTATTTAAGAAATATATCAAAAACAGTCATGCTGAAAAACCCATCACATTACGATTTTTCATTGAAGCACAAATACTTTAACAAATTAAATAAAAGACAAGTTTGTATAAAAATCTTTATTTCAATACTAAAATAATTTCATTTCAATAAAATTAAGCTATACAGGAATTTTTTCGCAAATGGTAAAAATCAAAATCTTATATAACCGAAAAGACAATAACCAAGATCGAAAAGTCAATTTCAAACTAATATAAACGATTTTGGAAATACAAAGTTGAATTTGTTTAAAACTTGTGACATTCTACGGGTTCCGTTTCAGGTTAATAATTGAACGATTCACGAAATATTATTATGTAAACAGAAATCGTATCAGTTAGAAAAATGTCAATGATAACTATTATAAATATTTTTCTTATAAATTTTAAACATAAAAACCTTATTTGCTATATTATGTACAAGTATACAAAACTCACTATATTAATTTCAAATCATATTGAATACGATTTGAATAAATCGAAATACAATTTGAATATTTTTAGACTACAGAATCGATCTGCAAACTTGTGCAAAAATCAAATCGATAATTCAATTTCATATTGATAAAAATCAAAACGATTCAAAATATTTGTTGAATTAGAGTGAAAAAGCATTTACTATAAGCACACGTATTTTTCCTGCAAAACATTTCAATATATTTTTTGAGTTCCGTTTGCATATGTGTTTCATAAAAAATCAACAAGAATTGCAGTTTGAATTCCAATGCCAATAGTATCTGGCAAATATTTGTAAATTTAACTAGTCATAAATGTAATTATTAAATGCCTACAATCAGGAAGATTTCATAAATATAAATATTGAAAACGGTCTTAACCAATATTAATTCATTCTTGGTTTTAAAAAAAATCACATCTATTTTTTTTAATCATGTCAAAATATGACCTCTCGTTATGCATTGACATCACTCGCATTTATTGTCATTGATAAATAAAATTTAAAATATGATATCTTTCACCTCTAAGGAACTAAACAATCTTAAATTGTTAAATTAAGGATACATACAAAAATAGTATTTGAGAAAACAAGTTCACTTGGCATTTTTAAATTTAAGCCAAAAGAAAAATAATTTCAGCTATCGCAAACCTAAAGTGTTATTCAGTTTATGATATATTTCATTACGTATAATTTTCAACATCTTTTATTGGTCTAATCAAATGGAAAAAAATTGAAACATGGAAGGAAAAAAGTTTCTTACATCATATTTGATTCACTAAATTTAATTATTCAAAAATAAATATGTTTAATAAATAAACACTACTACAATAGACTGTCGATATTAACAGTCCGACGGTATTTTGGCATTACGCTCTACACAAAATCATCAGATCTTACATCAAACATGTGAAAAGATTGCATTGAAATTGTGTGATGATTCCATACATAAAAGAACTACAACTAACAGAATAAGTAAAAAATGTGACTAAAAATAATACTACACTCAAAATGCTCAAGATTCGTCTGTGATTCATTTCATCACAAATTGATTTTGGGACACAACTGACAATAAGCACGGAGAGAAAAATGCATCACATATTCTCATAGTTTTCAAATGAAATATATTCTTAAGCATAAGTAAAAAATTCAATGCATAATGGTTCATCTTATTGTTAGACTGAAAAGAAATACGAAAAGTGCCAGTTCTAAAAATTCATAATATGATTGGCAGACTGATCCACACATACCAATATATAATTTTTTTTAGCATAGAATAACATTATTGCTAGTAACAAATATTTAACCTTTGATTCTAAATGTGCGTATAGATTATGCAAAATTGTATTTAATTCTAGTCACTCTAAAAGGGTGAATTTCAAAATTAGAAAAAAATGTACATAGAAAATTATACCGAAAAGAAATATGTATATAAAAAAAATGCTTGAAATATAATACATACAAAGGCATTCAATCATATAGAAAGAGCGTAATCACTCAAGAAGAAAATAATATATACAACTGAAAACTCGATGTACTTACGACCTTGAAATAAAGCATAGAGAAGGTGGGTAGAATTATGCATATTCAATTAAATAAATAACAGAAAAATTATATTAATAAAAAAATATTAAATAAACGCTAATAAAAGAAAAACTGTATAGAATAATCATTGGTTTCCAACAGTAGCATATCACTATAAGTGTTCGATTTATTAAATTAAATTCATCATTTGAAATTTTCCACATTTGGTTAAGCTATTGATTAGGGAATTATGTCAAAAAATTTTAGTTGAAAAATTGATTATTTAAAAAAAAAATGCAAATCTAAAGCACCTATAAAACTTTTGAAGAAATACATAAACATATTTCAATTTCACAATAATGCAAAATTTATTACAAAAGTATTCATAATCAGTGTGAAAAAAGAAATATACAGTGTAGAATACATATGGGAACAATAAATAATAAATCTAATATAACAGGCTTTTTAATGTCATTTTATTGGATTATCATTCCTTCAATTTCTTGTTTAACATTTACCGATTCTGCCGTTGACGTGGGTGTGTTAGCCATTGAAACCAAATGATGTGGTAAAGTTATGTGAATGGGAACAGAAACGGTACTTGTTGGAACCTAATAAAAAAAATCATAAACAAAAAAAAAATTAACAAAATAAAAGAAAAAATTAATAAATCAAATGAAAATTTCCCTTCTTTACATGAATAGTTATTTCAGGTTGAATATTTGACAGTAACGTAGCAGTCGAGGTTGTTTGTTTATTGGAATCGTTAGTCGATAATGGTCCCGATTGTGGAGAGTTTTGTGGTTGTTGTTGTATTTGTTGTTGCTGCTGTTGTGCTACCAATTCTTCACGTGCTCTTCTAGCAACATGGGAACGGGTGTGTTTACGTAGATGATCTTTCCGGTAAAATCCTGCAAAACTCAACCCGTAAGTAATATGAACTGAATCAACTTAATACTATTATTCAATCAATTTTTGTCATTTACCTTTACCACATTCTTGGCAGATTTCAGTCTTTTCTCCAGAATGAATAACAAAATGAAGATTTAAATGTTCTTTTCTTTTAAATCCTTTAAGGCAGACCGAACAAACATATGGTCTGTCAGGATTATGACCAAGCTTATGTCTTTCGAGATGTTCTCTTCGTTTCAATCTAATAAAAATAGAAAAATTAACGATAGATTATCATAATACATTAAAAGGAATAAAATTAATACACTTACCCAGCACCACAAATTCCACATATGTATCTTCTTTCTATTTTATGTCCAGCAAGATGTTGTTCGAGGAATTCCTTTTCTGGATATGCCATATGACACTCGGGACAGCAATATAAAAGAGTTCCATCTTGAGCTGTTGCTATCACTACTTGTCCAGGTTTTGGCTTCTTAGGTTTTGGAGGTTTTTTCTTGTATTTCTTTTTTTTCTTGGCTTTGACTGGAACTTTAAAATAGAATAATATGCTGATGATTTATGAAAATAATTCAAATGAGTTAAATATAAATGTAATTTCTACCAGTTTCAGTATCTTCTGACTGAGGAGTTTCTCCATCTTTTGATTCTTTTTGATTAGTAACCTGTGTTTCATTGGTGATTTCAGTATTTTTTGATTCATTGGTAAATCTGAATGAAGAAAATAATAAAAAAATAAATAAAAATCGACATTCTACATCAGGCTTGTCCAAAGGGCCATTACGGTGCCAAAGTGGCCCCCACTTTTCACACAAAAACAAACATAACAAACACTATTTATTCCGAAATGCACTCATCGAAATATTTTTACAATGAAAATAAATAAATTTATCAATATTTTAATACTTATTACGTTTTGAATTTACAAACATTGAAATTTTGAGATTTGTAAGTGGCCCCCGCATACTGAAATTTTGGACAAGCCTGTTCTACATAGTGATATTTTTACAAAATCTTACTTTAAATACTGTTGCAACTGAATATTTGGCATTCGACTTATGTATTCAGAAATTTCAGCATTTGAACTAGTTATAGTCCACTGGGGACAATTCACTTGTCCTTCCTAAAATAATAATCACAGCATTAAAATACCCACAAAAATCAATTTGCAGATACTAATGTTTGAGCTTTTTAAAATAATACCTCAGAATTCGTTTCATCGGGACTGATGTTTTCTTGTTTAATTCTAAATGTAGTATTATTATTGTTAATGTTTGAAGATTTTTTGTCATCTGATTGTGCAGTAGGTAAAATTGCATTGATTTGAATAGACTGCTGATTAGCCTCCGAGTTTTGAGATTTACCACTAGTTAGTTGTTCTGCAACTGGTAAATGAGCAGTTAACATCTGTACATCTTGTGGTTGAAGAGCGGCAACCACTTGTAGACCTAAAACATATTAACGAAAAATATAACTTTTTTTTTATATTGACAATGTAAAATAATACAAAAGTTGTCATTAATTTTACCTTCGGGTAAACTTGCATTCCCTATTATCTGTACACCTTCGCCACCATCTTGAGGGTATGCAACAGTTAATACAGTTCCTTAAATGAAAGTAAAAAAAAATACCAATATTAAAAAAATTACAATTTTAAAAATTTATTATATTGAAAATTAAACTTAACTTAAAATTAAGAAATTATAATAGAAAAAAAATAAAAAATACATTAAAAATTGAAACAAAAAAAATACAAAGATATTTCATGAACTTTAAATATAGATTGTGAAATTTATTAATGAAAATAATTCCATTCACCAGCCCAATGTAAGTTCAACAAATTATTATTACCTATTTCACCCTGTGAAAATGATTGTAAAGGAATGTGAGCCATCTGATATTTGGGTTGATGCATGCTCACTTGGGAAGTTAAAGCTGTAACATTAGGGTTCATGACTTGAATTTGAACCGTTTGCTGAGGATCACCTATATCGAAGTAAATAAAAAAAACAAAAAATAAAACATTAAGGACAAAATTAAACAAATGGGACATTAAAACTTTCCGAGATGGCAATTTCCAAAATCAATATAATTAAATAAAAATTAAAAAAATATTGAAAAATAACCAAAACATCGTTAAAAGAAAAACTCAATACCTGGCTTTGCACCAGGCATCGTAATCGGCAACGTGATGACTTGCTGTTGGGAAGCCTGATGAGGAAGGGCTTGAAAGCCAGTGCTGCCTTCGACGGGACGAAGGTAATGCACTCCTCCTTCTCCGCTCGATAAAACGCCGACGACCTGGAATAAATATAAATGAAATGTGAAATTGTATGCCCGAAACTGCTGAATATAATAAATGAAAAAGTCTTCACCTGTCCGATTTGGGTGCCATTTGCAGTGGCCGCTGTGATACTTTGAGCAAACTTTGCTGGGTTAAAGTGATGCATGTTTGCAATAGTCGAAATCTCCGCGAATAATAAATTATTTAAATCTCATTCATAGAACGATTGTCAATATCGTCAATTTATCTGCAAGAATAAAAAAATATATTTAAATTAATATGTTTGTGCAAAGATGTTTATATCTGGTTTTTAAATCATATTGGAATAATATAGGGGGCCTCTTTGCATTACCCTGCACCATGTCAATATAGGGACACCTATTAAATATTTTCAGTTCGAATACCCGATTGAACAAGATATGTTCAATAAGATATATTTAGTTTAACCCGTGATACATATGTGTCCAGACTTTTGACTGACTGAAACATGCGGCATCAAATAAATGCATTTAGTTTTACTGATTGATTGTGAGAAATGCGGCCTTTGCCCAACCAACCCTGTGTGGTTTTTTTTAAAAGGAAAGTAGACGGGAAACATGTCTAGATGTCGCTAATATAATTTGGTGCAAGGTAATGAAAAGATTACCCTAATATAGAAAAATTTGTACAGAAATATACAAATCAGAGATTGTGGATTTAGATGGGCTACTCCATTTATGAGGCCCTCGAGCCGCGCATTTCAGATCTTAAAAATTCGAGTTTGTTATATATTTATTTAGTTTATACTATATACGATATATAGGTATAATAGTATTATAATAAAGCCTCTAGATCCAAACCGTCAATCGATATATTGTTAATTTTTATGTTTTATAATCTGGCCTTGATAGTATATTTGTTTACGGCAACTAATCATTTGGCTGGTTAATAACAACTAAAATGATCAGTAAAAAATTGTTAAATGATCAGTTAGGTTAGGTTAGGTCAGGTTACTACTACGTGTGACTACATTGAGACTTGTTCCAACAAGTTCAAACAGGTTTCCACGTGCACAGAACCGAATAACAACCATATATGTACTTTGTTTTTACTGATCAAAATAGGATCTTTTAACTGATCAATTAAATACAGGCCTTTGTTTACCAACTAAAATTACATTCAAGTCGCGATAAGTCAAAGTTAAGAAATTAATTCCTCGACATGTACGATTTTTGTTTTCATTCATTATGAATATTAAGTTGACCCATAATAGAATAATTAAGAGCGATAATAAAAAACAACATAAATTTGGCACATTCAACAAAAGACAACGATCAAATTATTTAAATAAAAATTTTGAAAGTCAATCGAAAAAAATCCGTCGATACAAATTTCATTAGAAATCCAAACACAACTCATCGATTCGAAAAGAAATCTTTCGATCCAACAAAAACTTTTCACTCTAAATAAACAATACAGTTATTTCAATTAAAATATTAAAACCACACAAACACCCCATCACTAAAAACCACCATTTTCACACACACAGACACAAAATCATTCCAAACACGAAAACTCCCCCCAAAAAATTCAAACAATTGGCGCCAAAACACCAACAACCACCACCACCAACCGAAAACGAAGGCACAGCCGCCGCGCCGCTATTGGCCGGGGGCAGGGGGGCGCACTCGGGGGGGGGGGAGAGGGCCCCGGGGAGGGAGCGCCCCGGGGAGGGTTATGGCCGCTCTCGGACGTCTGTCGGCCTCCGACTGCCGACGCGGCCCGAGGGAGAAAGTGCGCTCGACGGCGAGGCGGCTCGCCGTGATGTTCAGCAGCGGTGAAAGTGGACGTGTATGGTCGACTTTTGAGCGTGCATAGGCGGAAAATCGAACGTTTTTGAAATCGTGTCGTTTTTATTTATTTTTTAGAATTGGTTGCGTGTAGGAAGTCGGAATGTGCAAAATGATTGTTTGTCGGTTTGAATGTTTGTTTATTGGGTGTTGATGCGATGTTGCGAAATTGAGTTGTTTTCCTTGTTTCGAGAATGGTTTAATATTTTTAAATTTTCCTGCATTTTGACTTTAATATGATTAGTGCGTTTATAAAATGAAAAATTCTGTCGAAAATAATTAAAACAGTCGGGAATGTTTTCGAAAGATATCGAAATAATTATCTGCTAAAATTATCAACTCTGGGTGGCCATGAACGAATTGCTTGTTTTTTTTAATTGCTGGGAAAAATGTATGTCATAAACAAAGCAAAAGATACTTCAATAATGTTTATGAAGTTGAAGGAAAAAAAAATGGTTTAATCGTAAGAATACGAGAGAATATCTTAAAATTGATGCCAAATAAATTTTAACGAAATAATCACGTTGGGTTTTATTTAATGTCTCTCGCTAATAAGATAAAATAAAAAAAAAATAGATTACATTATATCTTTCGTCGTCATACTGGCAATCTTTTATGCCAACAGAACGCACTATGGCTTGCGACGTTTCAGAAAAAAATATTTATACATCAAGTTCTATTTCTACACGAGATGTTTTCATTTTTTTTAAATTTCTTTCGTGCATCGGTGGCATTTTGAACACATCCTGCTCTGAAACGTTCAATTCGCGCGCCCTGCCGACGAATGCGTTCGGTCGTAACAAAATTACATACGACCAAAAAATTGATCGAATTTTCAAAACTTTCGACTCCCACATTCGTACAAATAATAAAATTAAATAAAATACTCCTCGACCGGACGCACAGTCCATAGGTGAAGCGAAGAAGAGAAAGTAAATGTGGGTTATTGTATACGTTGGCTCATTATGTAGTGAACCATTTTATGACGAAGCAGGTAAGACTGCTTTCGAAGATCGTCTCGGATTAGAATGTGCACCTATGTTCCGGTGCAACTTCACTTATTGTTAACCAAAAGTGAAGCGAACGTATTTAAGAATACATAACGATCCGACTCCAGTACACGGAATGGATAACTGTAAAAATAGCTTGACGGTATTTTCACGGAACATCTTCCGAACAACCGTTAATTGTAACGGCTGCACTGTTCACGCTTGCAATATGTCGAATTTCGCAACGATTCTAAAATATTCGAAGCGAAGACCGACAAGTTTCGTTTCGCACAATACAACGTGCGAATACACTATCGCAACGAATCATGAACAATGGAGCGTTCCCCCCATTTTAACGGTCATGGAAGGGGTGAAACAATCGTCGAAGTTTTCTCATCAGGAAATCTGTACGTATCGTAATCCGGAGAAAAGAGGTCACGAAAGAGCTGCGGGTATCTGAAAATAAACAAAAACGTTCCGAGTGCAACTCGCGTTCCATCGACGGGCATATTGAGGTTAGCGATTGTCGAGGGCGCGTTTCTTTTCGCACATACATATTGACCTCGTCTCAAATCCGACTTTCACGCAAAATTCGCACGGTTCGTAATTTACAGAGTTTTGTTCGCGTCGACTTTCGACACTCCAAAATACATCCCAAAACAAAATAACGGTTAATTATACGTAGGATTGCCAACTGTTATGTTAAAAAAAAAAAGAAAATTTATATTTTTAATAATTTTTTTATAATTGTGCTAGTTAAATCCATAGGGGGGTAGTAATAATTTATTCTAGTCCGAAAATCCAAACTGCATAAAATTGGATTTGAAAAAATAGGACATTCTGCAAAAAAGAGAACAAAAGAATTATGTTAAAAAAGAGACCTGTTGGCAACCCTAATTGTACAGTTACTCCTACGCCGCATCACCGCGAGGCGCACGCACGCCGAAGGTTTCCCGACTCCGGAGAGAGGGCCGAACTTTATGAATGAATCCAAATTTCCTCAGACCCGAAGGTCACATAACCAACAAAGACCATTCTGGGGCCTCGCCCCGTCAACGCGATGCGCGCTTTGGAGAACCTCGCCCCATCGCATACACCCGAGCGAACCGCCCGAGAGAAAGCGCGCTTGGCCGATTGGGGTCACGCGATCTGACAGCTCGGGGGCGGAGGCGCGGGCCCCGTTACGCAAGCGGGGGGGCGGGGCGCGGGAGGCGTTTTCGGTGGCGCGTCCATCCGGATCCGCGGCGTGTGCTCACCCTCCGCCAAGTTTCCATCACGACGCACATCCCCACCAAGGAGCGGCTCCCCTCCACGATGGCCGGCGGGCGGGGCGCGGGCTGCTCCGCCGGGAGTCGCGCGGCCGCGTCTCAGGCGCGCTTCGCGTCGCTGTACGCTCGTGCCGCACGGGGGCCCAGGGCCAGGGGCGCAGCGCCCGGTTGAGGAGGTGACGGGACGGGACGCCGCCCTCGCTTCGGCCGTTCACGAGCGCGATTGCGAACTAACGGTAGCCATGCTGCGGGCGGGCGCGTTCGCCGGCCGCGGCGCCACCGTCGCGCCGCTCCGGATTCGAATGTTACGCGCCTTCCGTTTTTTGGAATTTTTGGGGTTTTGATGTTTTGTTTTCAGCTATTTCGTCCGATGTGAATTTTTTTTAGTGAATCGGTTGCGGAAGCGTTATCTTCGTAGTCTTTTAATATGGGAGGCGTTTGGTTTTTTTTTTTTGTAGTCTGCTCGCGTACATTGTACATCGTACAACAATAATATTTTAAAATGATTTTGAAAAAAAAAATGAATCCACAATTTTACTATTGTATTCAAATTTTTTGTAATAAATAATTTCTAATATGTGCAATTGTAATTGTAAAACGATGTCGAACGCACCGAAACGACTCGGTCGCGTCATCTGTTGAGAGTTTTGGAAACTAAAATTTTTTAATTTATTTTCTGTATAGATAGAGATGTCGCTGTGCATAATAGCACAAGGCTAGGAGAAAATCGGAAATTTTTTGTCTGTCAATAATTTGGTCGGGTTGGGCTGCTAGCGCGCACATTGGGCCAATTGAGCAGTCGAGTTGGTGGCGAATGCGCTAACCAGCCAACAACGAACATTCTGCTCTGCTATTTTGAAGAGAGCGGTCGCATAATGAAAGTCAATACAAAATTGTATAGAAGTATTATTATTGGTCTTATACATCGGAGAAGATGTACCAAGAAGAGAAATCGAGAGTATTGGGTGAATCCCATAAACAGTGATAGATTATTTCGTGGAAAATTTTATGCGATGCATTCCAAATTACTAGATAATCCGGAAAAATTTTCCGCCTTTTATCGAATGAGTATAACCAGCTTCAATGAACTTGTTAAATTAATTGGACCAGCAATAACGAAAGAGGATACAAATTTCAGACTTTCTATACCTGTGGAGGAGAGATTGAGCGTTACGTTACGGTAAGATAAACCACTTACATTTATCAACTATTTTTTATTTTTATTAGAATAAGGCTAGGCGCAAACTATAGACTTTTTGTCTTCCAATAATTTGATCGGGTGTGGCTGCTAGCGCGCACACTGGGCCAACTAAATAGTTGGTTTGGTGGCGAATTCGTAAACCAGCCAACAGTCTGCTTTCGAACGGTAGAGTTCTCGTCTGCTAATTTGTAAGCAATCAATATAAAATTGTCGAGTCGACCGAGTTAAAACAATCGGTTGGTGTGCGCGCGTGGAAGAGCGCCATACTGTTCGGTAGCCAGCTAATAGTTTACCGATAGACTAGTTTGAATGCAATCGTGTGGGCTATTAAACTTATTAATCGGTCGTTACCGAATCGTTATAATTTGCGCATTTGCATACATCTCTATACCGATTAAAATTATCGGTCGACAAAAAGTTTCTGATTTGCGCCTAGCCTTCATACAGAAAAAGTTGAAATAATATTTTTTTAAGGCTAGGAGCAGACGAGAGACTTTTTGTCGTACGATAATTTGATCGGGTTCTTAATTAGTATGGAGATGTATGCGAGTGCGCAAATTATAACGACTCGTTATAATTTGCGCACTCGCATACATCTCCATACTGATTAAAATTATTGGCGGACAAAACGTCTGTAGTTGGCGCCTAGCCTTAAAGTACAAAGTCAAATATTTTGAAAAATTCAATGATTTACAACTCGTAAATTTTCGAATTATCAGACAAATTAGAAAAATAAGACTGGGCTGTATCGTTAGAATTGCCTGGTGATGGAATGTTGCGAGTGACCCGAACCGAAGGCAAATTGGATGGAGTAGTAATGGTTGTATAAGTCTGAAATGATTGTGGTGCTGGTGGCAAGATGTTAGTCCCTAGTTGATATACAGGAAAAGCTGACATGGGTTGCTGTAATACATTGTAGTTAAATGTTGATTGAGGCGTAGTCTGAATACGCCTGGCTAGTCTTATCTGTTTAAAAATGTTAAGAATACCAATCTTAGCATCGAGTTTTTCTTCTGCGGTTAAATTCTTGAGCGAAGGCACGAGAGATAAAGCAAAGTTTGTTTCTTCATCAACAGTATTAATTTCATTCAATGCTTTTAACAATGCTTTATCCAAATCCGAACTCGGTACATTAGTTGTCTTCTTCCGCCGATGAATAGGCATGGAAATGGAAGGATTAGATTCGCTATCATCTTCACCATTTTCTTCAGAATCATTTTCTTTCAAGTTACCTTCCATTCGTCGATTTGCCATACAAGGAAGAAGAAATAATAATTGCTCAAAATAGACATATTTACGCCTCTTGAACACAGCTTGTCCCGCTTTTGTGTTCTTTTGTGCATTCAATTCTCGACGAAAGCAAGTCCGTAAATTTGTCCATCTTTTTTGCATATCCTGGACTGAAAATTAATAATATAATTAATTCTTCACAGATATCTGGCTACAGGAGCTAGTTTTAATGCGTTGTCTTTTGGTTATATGATGGGAGCTTCTACAATACGAGATATTACTAAAACTACATGTGAGCAAATATGGAACATACTTCAGCCATTGTATATGCCAACCAAAAAAGAAGATGATTGGGTTAAAATTGCAGACGAATTCCATAGTCGCACAAATTTTCCAAACATCATTGGATCGATAGATGGCAAGCATATACGGATGTTACAACCAAAACAATCCGGATCGTCACATTTTAACTACAAGAAGTTCTCTTGCGTTTTAATGGCTTGGACAGATGCAGATTATAAATTTGTGTATATAGATGTTGGTTCTTATGGAACAGCTAATGATTCTGAAATTTTTAAAACATCTAAAATAGGTAAACGGCTTTTAGAGAACCGATTAAATATTCCCTCCGGTAGGAATTTGCCCAATGATGATAACGGAAATGTTATTCCATTCTCTGTCGTTGGCGATGAAGCGTTTGGACTTGTAAATCATATATTACGCCCTTATGCAAAAACAAATTTAAACTACACCAAGCGAATTTTCAACTATAGACATACACGAGCTCGACGCATGGTGGAATGTACTTTCGGCATTCTTGCTAACAAATGGCGTATTTTCCACCGCCCAATTAATGTCAATATTGACTTTTGTGTTCGAATTGTTAAAGCTTGCTGTGTCCTTCATAATTATGTACGAATCAAAGATGGAGTAAATTTCACAGATACTCTCTACAGTTGTCCCATGAATAACTTAAAGATAAATGAAAACAATCGAGGCAAAAATGATATGAATAACGTGCGGCAGTACATGTCGTCATATTTTATGTCTCCTGGAGGCTCAATTCCGTGTCAATATGATAAGTGTAACAATTATTTGGTTATGTAACAATTGTTTAGTTATGTATCAATTATTTGGTTATGTAACAATTATTTAGTTATGTATCAATTATTTAGTTATGTAACAATTATTTAGTTACTAAATATAGATATGTAAATTAATGAAAAATACACATGTATCGATACGTACCTTGTTTTATTTTATCCTTGGCTCTAAGCTGATTCCAATCAGAAACAATTGCTTCACAAACTTCCTCCCATAGTTTTTTCTTTAGATTCACATCTGAGTGCTCTTTTAAATTTTTTTTATAAAGAGCCGGTCTTTTTTTAACTTCCTCTATTAAATTTTCGACCGACAATTCGACAAGTAGCGACGAAGGATCACTGGGCAGTGCCATCATGAAAAATACGCAGGACCATCCGGCGCCAAAACTCGGAGCGAAATAAATTTTCCACCGAGTCAACCGTCTAAGGCTGGCGCAGATGAGAGACTTTTTGTCGTATGATAATTTGATCGGGTTCTTAATCAGTATGGAGATGTATGCGAGTGCGCAAATTTTAACGAGTCGTTATAATTTGCGCACTCGTATACATCTCCATACTGATTAAGAACCCGATCAAATTATCGTATGACAAAAAGTTTCTCGTCTGCGCGTAGCCCAGGGTTTCTCAAACTCATTTGAGTCATTGCCCCACTTATTTAATGACTAATTTTTCATCGCCCACCTTCAGAAAATACCATTTTTATCTCAATGAATAATAAATTTTATATGTAGTATTTGTAAATAAATTAAAATTTTCCCCAAAACATCATGTGGTTGGTGAAATTTTAGAGCTTTAAATAAAAATTCTGAAAATATATCGAAATTATTTAATAAAATTTAAAAAATATACACATAAAATTTTCAAGATGATTAGATTATTATTAAAAGAATAAGCAATAATAAAATAATCTTTAGTGAGAAGGATGAACCTGTTTGTTCATTACGAGTTTATTAACGTCAGGCTCTATTTTTGTTAAAAGCATTCTTACATCTTCTCGCTTATCCACTTGCAGTCGATTTCTATTTTCACTTAGCAGATTCATGACTGCACTAAATCCACGTTCGACTAAATAGGACGATGGAAATGGAATTAAAAATGTTTGTATTACAGCCCATAGTTTCGGATATACATAGTGCAGGTATTTTCTTCTGTAACCAATTCTCTCGATATTCTTTTTTGAACTTAAATTTTAGCGCTTTATTGCAGATAATTCAATAAACTCGTCTTGTAATTCTGATTCTATTTCTTCTTCAGTGCAAGAGAATGGGTCAAGAATTCAAACCGGGAATCTGCATTGTGAGAATATCTTCAAATCGATTTTTAAAATCGACACAAAGTTCTTCTAATTATAAATGTTGACAATATATCTTCATCAGGTATTTGTAATACAGAAAGATTTGGAAATTGTCCAAATTCCCTGCGTAAATGCAACATTAAATTACCAACTGAGAATTGACTCTTGGCCGGCCGGCCTTAAAGAAATTTTCAATGTGGCCCGGGGATCAAAAAGTTTGGGTACTCCTGGACTAGTTTAAAGGCAATTGCGTAGGCTATTAAACTTGTTTATCGGCCGTTAACGAATGGTTATAATTTGCGCACTTGCATACATCTCCATACTGATTAAAATGATCGGTAGACAAAAAAATTCTGGTCTGCGTCCAGTCCAGGCTTGTCCAAAGGGCCACTACGGTGCCAGACTGGCACTCATTGTCAGTGCTCGCGCGACTGGCCTCCACTTTTCACACAGCGTTTTGAATTTTATCTCGAATTTTGCTGTAATTCGAGGAAAATTAGTATTCTTTTTTTGAATTATTGAAGAATCGAATTTTTTAACTACATTCTATCAAAATATATATATTTTATCGTCAAATAAAAAAAAAAATGCGAATCGACGACGCTCGTGAATGACCGTATTTTGGCCAAAGTGGCCCTCGCATACCGAAATTTTGGACAAGCCTGGCTAGCTAAAAGCAATCGCGTAGCCGTAGAAAATACAAATATAATAATAGTATTATATTTTGCGCTACATCTAGTGCCGATTTTCACATCCTCGTCCACGAAGGCGATTTCTAATTGTCTTTGCCAATCCCATTTGATATGAGTCTTTTCATCGGGTATAGAGAATGTTTGCGTATCTGTAACCGATTAAAATCACATGAAGGAGTACTTTTTTTAAACGAAATCAATAAAAATTGCCAATTTTCCTTGGAACGGTTAAATCGAAATTTTATGTATCTTTTTCGATTTGTAGCAATTTATTCCTCAAATCTTCTATTTTATCGTAGTAGTAAGAATTGATCCAGATCGCTTTGTCTGCGTTTTCCAGGACTCTTTCGGGCTCTTCTGTACAAATTATATTTTCATTGTGTATTTTGAAGTATAAAGCAGGCTTTGTATTTTTGGTGTCACTCCTTTTTATTATATTTACAACTGGTAGAACTTGCGTTTCTCGGTCCTCCGAGGATCCTAGTTTTTCCTGGAACGGTTCAACGCGTTCCTTTGAGGTTGATGGTTTTTCTTGAGAATTTTGTACTTCTGGATTTTCTTCGATTCGTTCGTTCAAAGTTTCTTTTTCTTTTAGAGACACAGGTAATTTCGAAGTTGCCATCTTTTTCGTTGAAGAATCCTAAAGAAATTTATAAATTGATGTAAACAAAAGTTGAGGGTTTAAATATTTATTTATTTATTTATTTATATTGTAATATTTTATCAACATTGATATTTGTGGAAGATGGATTTTCCTGGCAATCGGCCTCACACGAAAGGACACAAGGATCTTTTTGTCCTAATTACCAGGAAACTCTTAATACTTTATTGCTGTCATCGTTTATGTTCTTTTCACTGTTTGTGTTTGGGTGTAAACAAGCTGAAAAATGGTGATTATAATTGAATTAAATGCGCTAGTATTTGTTAAAGCGTGAAAAATAATTTTAAAGACGATTTGTTTAAAATGAGCCTTACCATTAAATAACGATCTTTTAGTTCTCTTTTTTACGTTTGCTTTGGCAGTTTCATATTCTACCGTATATATAAATTCATTTGCTGGGCTTAAATTGATAAAAATTTCAGCATTTTTATCTTTATCTAGCTGTCTTGAGGGTATTAATAATTTCATAGAAGTCAACGCTGATCCATCTTTAGCGATAAATATCGGAAAATCGAGTGGCTTTATGACACAATTGCGTTCTAAATTGATGTTATCCATCGTAAAAACAATTATTAAATTATCAATCAAGAAACTCCTAAAACCAAAATGGTTCGCATCGTTTGACCTTTTAATGAAAATAAACGTTCTGTTGTTTTCTTAACCGTATTCAAATTTTCATAAATATTTTATCTTAATTAATTAGCTACGATTTAATTACAGTTATGGACTCGAATATCAATACGAAAATTAATACAATTTCAGATTTTTTAAATATATTTTCGTAGAACGTGAAAGTGTTTCGAATTTGACTGACACAAAAATATCGACTGAAATCTGGCACGCAACTTTTTCAGCTATACGCACAAGCACATAATATACAATTAAAATGGAAAGGGTTGTATATTGGTTAACACCCCTAGCACGATGACGTATCGAGCCATCGCGTGACTATTTTCCTTACAAAATAGCAAAATAATTCCTTGGTACGGTGTATTTTTGTGCGAAGGTGAATTCCTCCGTTTTGGCTTCAGTATTCGAATAAACAATTGTGTTATTGTCGACATTCATATGCTGAAAAAAAAGGGATATGGTTCATTATGATATCAGTAACAATTTTAGACAAGAATTGACTTAATAGACTTCTTCGTGTATAATGTTAATTGCAGAACAATAATTTTTTTTATATAAACATTTTTTTTTTATATTGAGGAGGGGAAATCTTCAGAAGTAAAGGAAAAATAACTTTAAATATCAAAATAGTTTATTAACAAATTATCTTACATCTCTGAAACATGATCGTGTCATTTTCCATTTAAATTTAAAGCATCAATGTATTTTATATTCAAAAACGATCATTTTCAAAGTTAACCAAACATAAATAAGATTCATTCGAAAAACAACGATTCGGCATTTCGGACTGTCGTCGTTTTTCCGCAATTTATACACCTTTCAAATTAACCGTCAACATATTTGCATTGCGGAAAATTGTGGTTAAATTTCCTCGAGCCTTGTCGTTTCCATATTACTAATGCAACGAGCTTTCCCAAAAGCGAAGGTCTCTCGCATATACGATTTATCAATTTTGAATTTCGCCTTCGTCGAATCTCTCGTCTCTGTATTTAATGTTTCGCCTAATTTTCGCGTTTACATATTCATTGAAGGGCAAGTTCATGTTTATACAATACGACATGAATTTTCACGGTTCATTTGTGGAGCTTCGATTGAAAGCCTAACGAACGAGATGTTCGATTAACATTCAGGGGTAAATATTGCATAATCGCATTCGAAATCTGAATGGTGATTGTCGAAAATATATAATATATCGATGGAGAGAGAATGAAAATTGTTTTTTTTTATTATATATTCTTGTGTTTAGAATCGTGAGGTTAGTGATTCGTATAATGAGCAACCATTAAAATTTTCTGGATGATTTGACACACGTGCGTGCGTTGTCTAATACGAAATAATTACATCTTGTAAGGTTTCGCATTCTATTCTGTCTGAGGACGAGGGTGAATATAATTCAATGTCAAGTTATGCTGTGTATTATTATATTTGCAAGAACACGAGTCTAACAAGCGAATTGTTTCTACATCGAAATAATCGACTCGATTTAATCAACTCTAAAAAGGCGGTTTCAAGTTTACGTATTATCTTCGAAAAAAACTATTTGTGGAATTTATCGCCGAGTTCTAATTGAAATTTACACGAAAGCACTCCTAGGGGAATCCGCCATTATGGAAACTTCAAACGTTCAGATGCCCCTTTTTCCAGCGATAAATTTCAACGGTAGCCTCCTTGTCTTTGAAACGAGGAAAGGAAATTTATGCTTTAATTCGCCCCGTCTTTTTCGGTTCCGAAAGCCTACAATGCGTTGCAGATTTCAGCTGAAAGCGTTCGTCCGCAGGTGAGGGAAATCAATCCACTTACGTTTCATTCATTATTCACGTGGCGGGCCGCGTTCGCGGAGCTGAAAATAATCAAAAAGTATAGCAATACAATATGGTTTTTCAGTGTTTTGTGAAAATGTCGGTTGGGCTCCTCCCCTAGGCTGATTCTATGATGTATTGTGTTTCGTGTTCGGAGGAGATGTGCGTTTTTTTCGCACGTTCTGTATAAATTTCTTCGCGTGGGCGGCTGAAGCGGAATATTGAAGTTTGCTGAAATATGATAGATTTAATGCTCGTTAAATTTCGCTAACACGACAGATGTTGTACGAATATCAATTGCGTTATATATTATATTCTCAGGCTTTGAATATTACATATTTTTTATATCAAAATCGTGTTAGAAGTTAATAAAATAATCATAATGGAAATTTGATAGAATGGTCAGTTGTGTAATTGTATAATGTTTAAAAATAAGTGATTTCCTTTGTTCAGTATTACAGCTATGTATAATACTTGGGATCACAGTGACGGAGTTTCAATGGTTTCCATTGATTCAATTTTCTCACTAGTATTCACGTGCACACGATGGGAAAACTGCACGTGTCGCGTGCGTTTCATTCACTAACCAGTTAAAATTAACTCATTCATTATTTCAATAAACGAGGAAACGAAATCCGGATTTCCCGTTCGGGAAAAAGATTTTTTGGTACAATTCCGAACGAATAACTATCGATTTCGAGATTATCTTTCGGATTACGGAGCTTTTCGTAAACGAAAAGCCGATTTGTTTTAATTGTTTTCCGATAAGCTTTCGGTCTTGTTTCATCCAAAAGCATCGGTGGTATTTCGTTCGGATTCTCTGAAGTCTTTTCATCGGAATTTTTTGAATATTCTTACTTTGTGTGTTTATTATTAGCTCTCGAAAATAGAAAATTTCACTTTGTGTTGTACAATAAAGCGAATGTACAATTCGTTGGAGTGTTCAATTATAAATATTCGGTTCCGTTGGCTTTGAATTTGTTATTCTTCCATGAAGAATATGCAAAGCGACAAAAATAGTACAAAGAGAACTTATTACATATAATAAATGTATATATTTTTAAATTGTAATTCAAATATTTTAAAGTGATGAGATATTAATTTCTTTCTAATTGAATTCGATTCGAACATAAAATACAACTGGAAATATTCAAATCGAATCAACTTGATTCAGTTTGATTTCAGAGAGTAGCACATCAAAGGAATTAAATTATCAACAGACAAATTGATTAAATATTTTAATAAATTCCAAGTAATCGTAAATTGTTATTTAATTAGCGCAATCGTAAAATCAAAATAGAAATGTTATTTTATATTTACGCAAATTTCACAATCTATAAGTATGTATGTTTATTTTCGGTTAGAATTCAATTTAGGAATATTTGCTTGTTCTTGTTTGATTTTTGCTTTGGTGTGAGAAAACAAATAATTTGAATTAACGATCAAACGGAATTGTTTTTCGAGTGAATCGAGATTGTTATCTTTATCCTTGCAAATGACGATGAAAAACCAATCACATGATTTTTAAATATAATGAAAATTGCACGGCGGAAAATTATGGTTTCTAGTGATATTTTTTTTATAAGCATAATATATTCAATACGGATTGTACCCTATAATTTACACTTATAGAAGCGATATAAAAGTAGTGTCAATAACATGTTTGATAAATATGCTTTCCGGAAATTCAGAGATAGTCAAGTATATGTATTTTTAAAATAAATAACTTCTGATCTTGAATATTTATAATTACGCAAAAGAACATTTGAAATTATTTCAGAATAATTGCGCAATGATGAGATAATTTGATAAATTTTCCAAGAAACAATAAACAGAACTAGTAACATAAAAAATATTTTTTTACCAATCAACTCATGAAATAAATAAAATTATTATATAATTCATTCGATATAAAAAACTCAACAACAATTCAAATGATATTCTCCAATAAAAAAATATTATATCAAATTTAACACCACAAAAATTCGACTGCGAAACTTTTCCTCCGCACCGCAACCGCCCCATATAATTTCCAGGGCGTAATGGCAATTATGGAAATTGGGCACCATCCAGACATTCCGAGCCCTTCCCGAAAGGGATGGGGTCTCCTTTTTCGCAAGACTCGGCCAAATTTGACCACCCCTGGCGACCCGGTAGCGGACGCGATGGTATTGACCGCAGGTACATGGTACATACTGAGTAACGGACCTGGCCAAATTTTCGCAACTCCTGCGTGTGTGTGTGTGTTTGCAAAGTCCGCAAACATGATATTGTGCAGAGGTGTTGCTGAGTTATCGTCTGATTCGGCTTTATAAACCAGTTTAGGTTTTGGGGGAAAATGACCGGTGTTTGCCGTTTATAGCGCCATCTGTTGAAGTTCGATTGACAATGGTATATACCTATATAATGTGAGTTAAAAATGGTATAGCATTTTGTTTAGAATATACGTATGTTAATGTTTTTTAATTTACTGTTAACGATTTAAAAAAAATAATAAAATATAATCAATTCAAATTAAAAAAAAATAAAATAAAATGTGATAATACTAGTATATTGAATTTTTATTTAAATTTTTCATCGAAAAATATTTTGAAGCATGTATTTTGTTTTAATGTATTTATAGACATCTGAAAGTCAAATATTCTACATATCCGATTTTTCCGATCCTTGTCGATATATGACTTTTACCCGTGTAAAGGGACGAACTTTGTTAAATGGAAAAGTTTTCGAATCGAAAGTTTGCCCTCACATGTTTGAAAAAATTCCAGCCTTCTGTTTAATTTTACGATTCTAACTAAAGCATGATAAGATACATACATATCAAAATAATTAAATATACATAAAAATAACTGTTAGGTAATTATAATTAAATTTAAAATTTTAATAAAAATTCAGCTATAAATCTCAATATGCATTTTGTCTATAAAGTTGACATTGATATTGATATCGCTTAAACTGAATCTAACGTTTTATCAATAAACAAAATTTATACGCTCGAATCCTAAACACAACAAAACTTCAATATCCTTTCATACAATATTTAAACGTGGAACAACAAAGGGATCTACCAAAATAAAACATTTATTCGTACCCTTTTTCAGCACTCACAGGCCAGCTACCTCTGCAAACAGAATTCAAACTATTCGTAAACACCGATGAAAAATCACGTCAACGAGAAAATTTCCCTCGCTTTCGAATTTACACACAAAATTTTCCCCGTTTTGAGCGCGTGACATGCGTGAAAAGTCACGTCAACGAAACGAGCAAACGAGAGCCTCGTTTCTAGGAAAAGTTTTTCCAGCGGAAATTCTTGTAAGAAACGTATTGTTTTTTTTTATAAAATTGGAGGACTCATAGAAAGATGAAAAACAAAGATGAAATGAAACGATACGAAAATCTGAAACAATTACCGGTTTCTAAGAATTTACATACTTATCATATAATAAATAAGAATTGTTTTATACATATTTTTTGAATGGTAAACAAAATCAATTCAAAAGGTAACAGCTTTAACGAACTTTTTTGTAACAATAGATGTACCGAAATTTTCGTATTTCAACCCTATTCTTGTAAACATCTAACAACTGTTCACGACAAGTCGACTGAGAAGGAGTGACCTAACTTTTGGCTCAACTTCATTTATACCAACTATATATGCAAATGGACATTTCGGAAGCACTTCTACATGGGAAACGCTACTCTTATGTTTCTCAAAAAATCAATAATGTTAACAAATATAGCGAATTCCCAAGGACCTTAAAAACACGGATCTTCGAAGAGTCACGCGCCATCACAGGTGCTACGATTTGGACACAACGTGCTCTTCCACATCATATCACGGTTTGGCTTCCCTCTGCTTTTAATCTCCTTATGTAAATACAGACTGGCGCCGTCCATGTTCAGATCGATAATTCCAGACGTCCAAATAACACACGAGAAACCGATCTCGAGAATTTCGACTGTCAACTGTAAACGCGGCCAATGCTTTCTAATGTTGTGGAGGTTTGGGTAGTTTCGTTTTTGAGGTCGTGGGTGGTGTTTATTTTTTCTTTTGCATGGTAAATAGGCTCGATCTAGGTCGTTTCTTGTAAAGAGCCTCTTTCATGATCTCAGATTGCACGTCTTTGATATGAATCGTTCGTTAAGATTGGGTGTTGTAAATCTTTTTTCAAATGTAGGTTTTTGTTACGTATGTTTTATTTTGATTAAAAAAAATTGAATGCGCTAATAGAAACTAGGTTTATTTTTATATAAGTAAACTAATGGAAAAATATTTTTATTGGTTCATAGAGTATTTTCAGGACGGTTGATTTATTTTGATAAACAGCTGAAAACTAGGTTAGTATTATAATACAACAATGTTGTGATAGATTCGATGAAAAATGTTTGCGGCATATTAATGGCTTTCAAAATAGTATTTGACACATTGGTAATTAAATAATGAATAATATTTTTTACAAAAAAATGTGTTAACAAGGTTATAAAATAATTAATTATTATAAAACTTATTTAATATTCATAACAGTTTATAATTATCATGAGCAATTATAATAAACTCAACCACCTTTTTTATTTTACGATTCCGAGCGGTATTTTTAATTACTCACATAAAACACGAAACATCAGCATATTTTTTTCAGCACACAACAAATCCGTAACGATTTTTCAGGTATCGCGAGCGAACAATCGCTCCGGTACATTTTCGCGCTACAAACGAGCAACGCGAGCTTTATTCTCGTCCGCTTTACCGCCGTCAGTGACATGTACGAACTTTGAACTTTCGCTATGACCGAAAACTGAAAGTTCGCAATTAAAAGAAGTCGACGAACGAAGGTTTTCGGCGAAAACCCCCACACGAAACGCGAGCCATTTCCCTCTGAAGGTAACGCATCTGAAAGGCGTATGTTGCCTTTTTTCAGGTGTGCTTTATAATAATGGGGAATATCGATTGTTGCCCCTGGTGAAATGATGTTGGTGTTCGTATCATGGGAGCGTTCGCATCTGTCCTAAATTGCGTTAATTCGAAAAAAGCATCGTGAACAATTTATAGGGGGAAAAAAGATTAATAACGTTCGGGTCGTTTTTCGCTCGGAACGATCTATCACTTTATGGGTTCGATATTAGTGTTTCGTTTTCGTGTGAGGCAAAAAAGGGTTCAAATACATTTTTTGTGACTTTCAAGAAAGAAGAGCAATATATCTCGAGGAGATGTTTGTGACTGCAAAAGAAACGACTAATTCACGGGAATGTGTCTGTGTTCGTTTTATAAGAAAAACCTTCGAAAGACGCTTGGTTTTTATAACGTTACAATAAAAATAAGTGTATTATAGCCGTGGCATTAAGAAAATTATACTTTTTAATGATGTTATTATCGAGCGGCATTAAATTAAATTATATCTCGTCAACCGTCATACTAAAATGAATAAAAATTTTAAGCGAGTTTCACCATAATTTATCAAACGCACCCGCACTGTGCGTTAGCATTAATTTTAACGAACTTGGTAAACTTTTATGGCTATCATTATATTGAAACATAAATGTGCTCACATTCGAATTTTTACAGATTTTTTTTTCAATTGGGAAAAAGGGATATACCAATAAGACTGAAACACATCTTGAGCGAATGAAACGATTCGAATTGGCGCAAATAATGAACGTTCTTCCGAATGAGTGAAAAATGAGGAAAGATTGTTCGGAAAATTATTCCATTTGCTTCGAACAATAATAATAGTAATAAGAATTCGATTGACGAAGAAAAAGGAATATTCTGGAACCGAAATTTGTTCGTTAACAATTCTGGGTCAATTGTCCGCGCAGCGTTCATCCGTTTGCAAACCGACGTCGTTTTTCGTCGATACAAGCATTATCTCATATTTTATTCACAGTTAGAGAATTTTTGTTTTGTTATGTGTGAAAAAAGGTTTTTTCGAAAGATTCGTACGATGCTGAAGAAACCCTAACCGGCTTCAATTATTAATCGATCAAAAAGCTCGCTAAGGATTGTTTTTCTTTGTTGAATGTTTTCTTTGAACTTTTCCATACGTTTTCATTTTAGGGGAATAACATATTTTTTTCGTTTTATACGTAAACAATCGTTTGAGAAAAAAATATTATAAAAGTCTTTTGTAATTACAAGTCACGCATAACAGCCGACGTAATCTTGTTGTTTTCTTTTATATATGTATGTATAATACAATTCAAATACAAATTATTCCACTGTATTGTGGAAGTGCTTGATCACAATTAAGAACTTCTGTTTGGAAATTTTGTGTGGGCATGTGATTTGTTTTCCCTTATCTCCCATCTTGCATCGCTGCCGACCAGGTTTCGTTTCTAATAAAAGTTTTACCATAAACCAGTCCCAGAACATTATATTTATCGTATGTGAATAAAATCGTGAGGTTGTACATCAACTTTATTTCATGCGTATATATAAAATCGGAAATGTCTCTGCTTTCCGTCCTTGGATTTTATTTTAACACATCTGAGATCAATACTAAAATATTTTATTTATATAAGCGCTTTTCCTAAATTCGCTAACCTTCCCGATCTAGTTTCATATTCAATAAAATATATAACATATGAGATTGGTGTTCCTTTTAATTTAATTAATTTTTTATAGTTCTTTCCAATCACATATACGTCTTGAGAGCTAAAAAGAAATAAAATCCGAGAATTATTTTGTCCGTGTAGGGTTCAACGACTTTCAACCCTTAAAAGCATAGTAGGACGATGACTTCATACTTACACTGTGGAAATTGAGCGAAGGGTGCAATGGAAACGCATACATATTTATTATACCGATATTTGGGGGGCTGCTCTAGGCTTAGCTTATTGCATATTTATGCATAAAATGATTGCCTATTATTTTGATTTTGCCATTTACAATATTCGTCTGTGTTCTCTTTATTGAGATACTCAATTTTCTCACAAGTTTCTAGACGAAATGTTTCGTATGTGTTTGATTGAAGAAATTCTATTTTCGTTCGTGAAAGAAAATGCATTTGCTTTTGTTTTTGTTTTTGAACGAATTTCAGATTTGTACTATATGATAACTTAATTTTACTGAAAGAAATAAAATGATTTTGTTTTTCGATGAATATTAAATCAATATCAAATATAATATAATATAAGTTGCCAATTTCAATATATTTGAATTATTTACAAGAATAAAAAAAAAATATATAAAATTAAAATGTATATTGATATTCATGAAAATTTTCAGACAATTATATCATTGTATTATTTTATGGTTATATAATAATAAACTAAAATACAGTTAGTGAAATTCTAAATATTGCGAAGATTATTTTAATACATTATGCAGAGCTTTTAAAGTCTAGTTTCTATTTTGGAAAACGAAGTATTCGAATAGAATATTAATTATTTCAAAGAACAATTTTTTATATTTAATTATTTAGTTAAAACGTCTCGATTTCAAATTTTCATCACATAACATACAAAAAATTCATATAATTTACCACACACAATTTTTTCATTATATAACACTAAAGTTCTGTGCACCATCGACATAGCAAAAACCTCACCTCCACCAGCCTTTTTCAGTACATGAACACTATCGACATGCACATCTCTTATTTCAACCGAAATACTTAACCCGAGCTTATCGCTCACGAACCCCGACTTTCCCACACCCTCAAGCATAAACGGCATTACGGCAGCGATCGCCATTACGAAATCATCACAATTAGACCGTAAAACAGATCGGATCCGACTTAAAAGCGCGACCCCTTCGTCGATTTTTCACTGTCGCAAATCTGACAGTTTCGCGAATCCCTTTCAGGATTATGGCGCCGTTTTGTTCGTCGACCCTCATCTCCTGCCGCCTTATTCACTTCTGGGGGTGTTTGGTCCTCGTCTGTGTGTTCATGTGTTGGATTTGTCGGTGGACCGTGAGGATGGAGTGCTCAAGAGCAAACGTCTCAGATGTGAGTATGCCTAATGGTTTTAACAGTTTGCTTTATGTGCGAAGAGTAATGGAGATTTATTGTGGTTTGCGACAGTCTATGTGCGTATAGTCTTACCGAGTGATGGAATAGCGTCGGTGACTTGCGCGAATCTTTTGTTATCTTATGTTTTTGTTACTCTTGAGGATATAGGTAACAAAATAAAGTTGGTTTGATGAAACCAATTTTCTCGAGAAATATCGTATTGGTTTTTTTATTTATTTATTTTTATCAATACTGTATACAATTTTCATTCCATCACATTTTTTTTATATAGTGACGAGTTGAAGGTAAATTTAAAACTTGAATTATTTAAGATCAACGGTGTCAATCCATCTTCTGTAATTGAAATTAGTGAGAATCGGAGTATCCATTATGATTGAGTCATTCATGATAAAGATCGTATTATATATATTCTGAAAAGGTGTTTATTGAAAACTCCTATGTAGAAATATCAATGCGTAATAAATTGTATATAAAATATATATTACAAGAGAAAATAATCGCATATGCTGAATAATGTATACTGAGTACTTCTTAGTTCACGTGAAAGATAGTTTCCGCTAAATCATCATGTATTATACACTGTAAACAATATCTGTTATAAAAAATGTAGAATTAATAACATCTAATGAACACATTTTCATTTCTAACTTTTTTTCGAATATTTGGAAGGCGGCGGCGTTTTATATATGAAACTTTTTCACCCCACATTTATTCAATGACGCCGAGATAAATAAAACATTAGTTTTCAACACACATTATCTGACACATTTCCTTTCCACAAATCTAGAATAACAACTCAAATCGGACGAACGCCGAAGAATCTATTCAATATGGCAAATTTCATTCTTCGATGAAAATTTACTGCACAATATGTAAAAGTGATGAAATGTTTACCGTACGTCGTCTCGGTGCGGGGTGCGTGATTGATAACTTCAGGCTTTCACAAAAGAACAAATCAATACTTAACTATAACCGACATGTGTGATAGTATGTATTTTTTTATTTGACATCCGCTTATTTTTTCTTATTTAAGTATTCTAAGGTAGTTGGTAGGGTTTGGTTTTTGCGCACCGCACGTATTGTAATCGAGGCCTATTTATTCGCGTGTTGGAAAATTCGAATGGAGGTTCTTCTTGTGTGGGTGGAGGGACTTTTTTGCCCAAAAAATATTTATTTTGTTGGAATATAACACCGTAGATGAGTCATGTTGACCCTATGAAAGTCTGAAGCGACCCACTCGTGTTAAGGTCAAACATCCCCTAGACGCCATTATGAGAATTACAATATGACGTCCCTTTTGCTTATATCTAAGGAAGAACTTTAAAAATTCATGATTCATATAGAAACGAAATTCATACAAATATTATGAATCTGAAAAACTGTGAAAATTTAATGAAATATTTTTATATTATTCGGTTTTTCCCCATATTATCCGCGATTATCGTACTCGTTAGTGCATAAAATTTCGCTTTTAAATAGTTAGCGACTTAAAGGGGTCATTTTCAACCCCTCGATGGGTAGTCTTTAACGATGATCACGATGACTATGAACAAACAAAAGACTCATATTTTATGGTCCGATGGTGAACGAGAACGCGTTGTGGCGTTCAGCCCCATGAAAAGGCGTCTTGTTTGTTTTTCAAATATTGATCTAATTCGATTGTGTGCGTGTGCGAAATGTATATAAAGAGTTCATTTTTGACGTATATTGAATTCAGATTCGTATCAAATGAAAGACGTGTCAATATGTGACATTTTGAGCTGTCTTCACCCTCTTCAAGTTCATGTGTGGAAAGATTGCATTACAAGATAAATTATAATTTGTGTGTACATTAAAAACATCATCTTAATATACAATGGTATAAAATATTTTCGAAATGGGAATTTATTTAAAACAACATTGAATGAGTCATTTAATTGACTGTGCTTAAAATAGTTTTATTATACATATTATATTATAGCACATTCATCGCTTTTATAGAGGTGCATTAGTTTCTAAATATGGTTTTATATCGAATTGGCACTTAAATGTTTTATTTATTTATTAAATTAATAATGTTGATTAGATGGACAATATTTTTTTCATATCTATTCACCAATAAACAGAAAATAATTCTGAAAGCGTGCGAAAAATGCGGACGAAAAATTCGATATCATTCGATATTCAAATTTCATATTCGAACCACGATATGAATTTCAAACAGACCCAGACTCAATCTGGTGTCATTTAATATAACATATACAAAGCATATATACAAGCAGTTGAATTTGAATAAACAAATTAAATTTATTTCAAATATTCCATCATAAATATAAACGAGATAATGCTGCCGCAATTTTTTCAAGCTGCGCAATTCGAAAAATGACCGCGAAAACAAGACCTCGTTAAGTCTCATAATACCCACCGTATAAAAAAAGCACTGTGAAGGATCTCGGGGAGTTTTCGCAACAAATTGTGAGATTCGTGAAAAACTTGTGAAATTTATTTCAGTTTCTCGGTACGTCAGAATACGGACAATAATATACGAAAAAGTCTGTGTTTGTTCGTGTCGAATGAGATTTTCCACGGAAAAACAGAACTCGTAAGTCTTTTCATTTTACTCGAAGCGGAGGAAAAATCTAGCATGTGTGTATTTCGTGTAGTCGGAACTTAATTAATGTGATTTACGCCTTGTCGTTCCGGATTTATATGACCATTCGTCGAAGTAATTGTGTGTATATTGACTATTTTTCTAAATAAATTGTTGTGACTTAAAGCGTTCGAGTGTTTGTATAAAATGAAATATCGTAATAGAATATTATGATATATAAAGATAATTAGGTCAGTTATATAATTTGAAGATCATATTTGAATGCTTCAATAGTTCATTAGTGTGAGGGTAGCGTTAGTTGTGGGTATATTATTATTTTCATTATACGTGAATTAGGCTTCACGATAATATTTATTGATTGTGTTTCATATGATTGATGTTGTTATTGAACGGATCTGTTTGGAAAAAATATATTTATTTTCCTATCCGCAAATGCTAAGCCTATTTATTTTTCGAAAAATCAAGATTAGGTTAAAATAAAAGGCTTTTACATGTAGAAATCGTAAAGCAGAATCAAATGAGATTACGTACTTTTGCTTTGGTTCCGAAACATTAAAACTAATATACTTGCCTTATCTGGGTTAATTTACTTTTAATACAGTTCACAAGATATTTTTTCTATCTAGTAAAATTTTAATTGAGCGAAGAAACTTTTTTCCAAAAACACATATTTTCATTTAACCTTTGTCATTTAGATTTTCAAGAACCCATTACGGTAATTTTTTATTAGATAGCATTTCGTGCCGCGACAGTTTCAGACGACTCCGCATTCTAAGAAACGATCTCATCTTTTAGTACATCGTTGAAAAGTAGGTGAAAAGTCCACGTAGAAATTCTCGGACAGCAAATTGAAAATGTGTCGCATCTTATGCATGACCGCCGGGACGTAAATTAAAGACGTGCCCCACTTTAGATATGAAACATGAACGACCATTTTCTCATAACACCAGATTCATTTCGATAACAAACTAATTGCATGATAAAAAATAATTTTATTTATAATATAAAAAAATTGAAAAAACAACCCGACCCATCGTTATCTTCAAAGCGTGCACTACATACGCACAATGCACCACAACAACCGAGTGCATCGCCACGCGGCCCCGTCGGGGGGTTGGGGGGCGACCCCCCTTAGGGGGCGCAGGCGTCGGGGGGCGTCCGGGCCCGCGTCACGTGACCCGCGTGCGCCCCTATCGATCCCCGAGCGGGGGCATGCGCGCCGCCATCGACCAGGCTGGGGGGGGCGCAGCACCACACGCTTTGCCACTGCGACCCGCGACGCCAGTGCCGAGCGCGCGCCCCCGGCCGCCATGCGCCCCCAACTCGCGTAGGAGTCGTCGACTAGGGATGAACTAGCCGGTGGCCCCCGCGAGATGGGCACCGTCCTGAGCTTCAGCCCCCGCGATCGCCGACCCGGTGGGCCTGCGCCCCCCGACTTCACGCTCAACAACTTCTCGTACGAGCAGCTCAACAATGCCAAGAACAGGGAGAACAAAGGTGTCAGCGCTTCGGCGGGGTCTGCGCCCGCTTTGAGGGCCTCGCGCGATAGCTTGTCGCATAACCATTGCGCTTTGACTATCAACAACGACAACGCCAAGATCATATCGGAGAAGAATGCTTTGGAGAAGAATCTGAAGAAGCATTCGCTGTTCATAAATGCGCTGTCGTGGAAGAGGTTCTCGACGACGAACAACAACAAGAAGAAGCTCGATAATAAGAATAAGAATTTAGCTGTGTTCAGACAGCCGCTGTCTGACAATGTCGTCGTGGACAAGAATAAGAATGTCGAGCAGCAGACTGCCCTGCAGCAGGTCAGAGGAGCAGCTCCGGCTACTTGCTACTTCCCGACGGCGCAGTTCGACATGGTCCGAGCCATCAACACCAACAACAACTCGAACCATTTGCAGCCTTGTCCGGAGAAGTTGGTCGCCAAGTCGAACCTGCTGGCGCCGGTCGCCGCGGTCCAGGCGTCGGTGCCCCCTCAACCCCTGCCGAGGAAAACTGTTATACAGGCGTCCACTTCGGAACTGTTGAGGTGTTTGGGGCTGTATTTGCACACGAAGTGCTACCGACTGAGAGACTTTCAAGCGGGGGATGCCGTCATGTGGTTGAGGACGGTCGATCGAAGTCTTCTGCTGCAGGGGTGGCAGGTAATTGTTGTTTGTGGTTTACGATGTGTTTGTCCTGGATTTTGTTGGTTATGTTGTTGGTTTTTATTTTGTTGCGTCATTTTTATTTGATTCATTTCGTTGCTTTTAAATTTTGATTTGTTATAGTGTTTTAATTTTCATTTGCATAATTTAATTTCATCAATTTCCATTCATATGAACATAAATCATTTCTACTGTTGCTTTACGTTAGTACTGTTTCTTTGAAAAAAAAAGGTGATAGGTATCGCATTATTTTTAAGTAGCATTACTTCGGTAACCTCTTTTCATTCGACATAATTATTTTAATTTCTCCACATTTCATTTTTCATATTGCGTAACAATTGTTTGTTTGTAATACTGATAAGAATTTATGTAAACATACGATTTTATATGTTACTAAAGCATTTCCTTTGAGAAAACCGCAATTTTCAATCTATAAAGATTGAGAAAATAAACAAATCAAACGTTCACAAAGGAAAAACATTTACGTACTTGCGATACGTTAATGGATTTTCAGTACACAAAAGATGCGCGTTATAGACTCGAATTAAGAAAAAATAATTGAATTCTTTCTACGATCAAGAATATTGTAATTAATAAGAAAACCGAATTGTCAAAGAAAGAGGCGTGGCATTTAATTCGAGATTGATCGCGTTGCGGCGCGACAAACGTATGCACTTTTGCATACAATATAAACGAAATAAGAATCATTTATATAGATATTTCTAAAATAACATATAACAATGTAAAAAACAAATCTTTCTATGACTTCTTTAAAATCCATATTTTTCATCACAACAAACGCTCAAATGAATATGAAACTAAACAAAATAATTCCATTTCAAAACGTTATATCCCGCACTATACAAGAGCAGTTTAACTCATCAATTTATTGCTATTTACCCGAGTATGTAATAGAGTACATGTGACATACATAATGCATGATTCAAGCGCGCTCCGGGGCCCGAAAGCGCGGCAAATATTGATCTTTCGAAATGTGTCTGATATTTCGCCGGGAATAATGATTTATCTCGGGGGAAAAGCGGTCTCGAGAAAATGCGCATTATATTTACTATTATATGCGCGGTGTGATGTAAGCTTTCTGTGGGGAGGGACAAAAAACAAAAGCTCGTTACGTTTTATCGGCGACGGGAAAAACGCTTCGGAAAATATAATATAATAAAATGTAACCAAAATCCGATTTGACGGTGCTCATCTTTCGAGCGGTCGAATCGATAGTTCTTTGTCGGGCGGAGTAATTGAAAAATGTCGTGAATTTGGTCCGCGTCTGTGTTCGGTCGATGTGTTTTTTGAATGAGAGTGTTCATGTGTGGATAATGTGTTTATACTGGAAAGTGGAACACGGTCGGTCTTCGTTTTGAATGATATCGATTTCTAGGGGAGTTATAAAATATTATGTGAAATTCCGTAACCAAAACAAATATGATATTATGTATTATTTTTTGGATCGTTTTGTCTATGTGTTTTTTCAATGATTTTTTTTGTTAGGTTTCGGTGATTAATGTTTAATTTATTTAATGATAAGATTTTGTTTTGTATTTTTAATTACTTAATGGCGTTCTTTATTTTTTTAATTAAAAATTAATGCGTGCTGTAGGCATGTACGTCTCTAATGGATTCATCGATATGGTAGTAATGAAAAATGTAAATATACGTCGTTTCCTCGAACACACACCTTAATTTCGAACGTATAAAATTTTACATGAAATTTTGGTAACGACGAAAAATCTTCAATATTTTTTCACAAAACACAATTTAATTAAACCGTATTGGATGGAAGTTGAAAAAAACGAAAATCAAATTAATTAACAAATTAAACAATATTCAACAAGACAATTCAAATTTTCCTCCATTATAATTTTAATTTATTCCCCTTATCAAAACGCCGAAATTATATTATAAGACTTGACGGATCCCGATGAATATTTACACGCCACGCCTTATAATAAAACCATCAGTCGTCGAGCGCCTTAATCGCATCGTGGCGAGAAAATTGAAACATCCAAACCCGCCATTTTTAATAAACTTCTACAAAAAAAGTACATCCAAGATGAATTTCTATAGTGAACACATTTTCTTAAGCTCGTTCACGCTCACCATGGAGCTTCATATTTACGGGAAATCCACAAATTCCCGACACGGACCTATCCCAAAGACGAACCGTCGGCGGGAAAGCCTTCGTCTCGCTCAACACGAGCCTTCTCATTTCGGCCATCGATTTTTTCCACGAAACGGTTTGTTTTCAACGCAAACACGCCGAAAATCGCGCGGTAAACATTTGCGTAAAATGTGGAGGTTTTTGCGTCCTTCAGCGCGCCTGAAAACCGTAAAGACGATCGTAAAATCGCCGAACCGATCTCGTTTCCGCGAAATGGGCCTTTTCACGCAGGTATTATATGAAGGGTATTGATTCGAAGCCCGCAATTTACGCCCATTGAATTCAATTGTATTTATAAATAAAAAAATGGCCATTCATTCGCGTTCGTTTGGTAATTGTGTAATTGATTCGGTCGTTTGATTGAATAGCGCTGTTTTTAATTGGTGAATATATATTTTGAAATTCAGTAAAGGATATTTATGACAAAATAATTAAATAATGTTTGAATTTTTAGTTTCAATCCAAAGATAGACATAAAGGAAGATAAATATGAAGTGTTTCAGATGATGAGGGTTTAGCCGCTATTTTACCACGAAAGTTATTCAATTCAATCGAATTTCCATTCATATTACATTCAATTGAATATGATCAATTTTATTTGAATTATGTAATCAATATGAGAATTTTAGCAATCAGAAAATTCGGCAGTGTAAATATAAAAAATTCTATTTTGGTTACTGAATTCGTAAATTACGATTGTGCTTAGAAATTCGAACATCAGAATGGAAAATGAAACAAATTTGGATGGTTTCCACTTTTGTCCTTGCCACCCTTAACGCCTCATATAATGTTAGGGGTTCGTAAAAGGGGTTTGAGAAACTTTCAGGCGTTGACGTCATCGAACTACGCATAATACATATAAGCGAGTCGTTATGTTCGGAATATTCGGCTATTTTTGTGTCTAATCGAATTTATTATCCGATTTTTGTATGAAATTTACTACGATTTATTTTTACGAATATAATCTTTATGGATTACGTATTTTTCTTCTTGGAAATGTCTTGTATTCTGATATTAATAGTATTCTCATATTTCTAAATCATTTAATTAAGGAATACCACGTTTTCCATTTTGCATTATTAAGATCACCACACATTTCCATGAATTTCTAATATGAAAAAAAAATGTATATAGTATGTACCTATCTATCACATACCATACAACATTTCAAATGCACATTTGAATAAAAATATAAACATAATTTCTATATTAATTTGTTCATAAAAATTAGTATTAGAAAATATTATTATAGATGCTTTTATATAATACATTTAGTATAATATCACTGTATTATTATATAATCAAACAATGAATAATAGACATATACATACATAAATAAGTAAAAAAATATTGATTATATTTTTTTGTGATTTCAGGATGTTGCCTTCATTAATCCAGCTAATGTAGTATTCGTATACATGCTGGTGAGGGAACTAGTCGATGGTGAAGATATTAGCCGTGAACAGGACCTTCAAGCTGTTGTTCTTACCTGCCTCTATTTGTCCTATTCATATATGGGTAATGAGATCTCATATCCACTCAAGCCGTTCCTCGTTGAAGATTCAAAAGAGAAGTTTTGGGACCGGTGTTTACTCATTGTCAACCGGCTGTCGTTCAATATGCTTAGGATCAACTCAGAGCCAGGATTCTTCACAGAGATATTCACAGAGTTGAAGGCTTGCGGTGTAGGTAATATGGTGACCAACACTTCGGTACCACAAGTGCAAAATTTGAACAATGTATCGGTCGGTACGTGCAACACAGTCAGCACTGCAGCTTGACGCAAGGAAGTGACCGTTGTTCGACTTTTATTGGCCGATCAGCCGAGTCAAGTTTAGAATTCAATAACTGAACGGCTTTTAATGAAAGGCCATTCATGAGCACTATTCAGGAGTCGAAAAATTGAATGTGTTGACATCGGTGACCGAAAAAAAAAAATATATAATATACGTAAGGTAGATGAAAAGAACTCAACCAATGTCTGTTAAAAAAATATATATACAAAAAAAAAAACGCCTATTGATAATCGATGAAAAATTGTAACGAATAGGAAATTATGTGTCCGATATGTGAGATATGTAAGTTGACTTTGTTTGATTCCTGCGTTTCAATAATAACAATAGAATAAAAGCCTTGCAATATTCCCCCCAATTCTGATCATCCCAAATTGGTATCGATAATATAAATATATTGTTAATTTTCATAGTATATCAGTAAGACAATGTCGAAAACAAGACTTGGAAAATTCATTGTTCAGTACTATAATTAACATTAAATGCCTCAACATTTAAATGAAATAAACTCTCCATATTGATAAAATTTATGATAAATATAATTATTATGATATTACTTACTGATATTTTATTAAATAATATATTGATTATTAAAGAGCAATCATAAATTTCGAACCCATGATTACACAAGTGGTGGGTTTTGATACAATATTATATATTATAGTATCTTACTATAACTTCCTACACTTTAAAAAAAATGTGATAAATAATTTTCATAAACACATTTAAACTGTTTTTC
Source organism: Hydropsyche tenuis (assembly GCA_009617725.1). NCBI lineage: Eukaryota > Metazoa > Arthropoda > Insecta > Trichoptera > Hydropsychidae > Hydropsyche > Hydropsyche tenuis. The sequence continues at coordinate 476,119 of VTON01000007.1, forward strand.
ACTTGAAAATATCTTTGGAAAACGGGTGTATAATTTTTTTTCCGCTATAATGCTATTAGTTTCATTTTGGTTTCCTTGTGTAATTTTTATGGGTTCTTTTTTTATGTCAACATTGTCAATTTACATTTTTGCAAATGATATATTGTATTAAAATATTGAGTAATTTACATGCCTATAAATTTTTTAATGATATTATTCATACAAACAATCATAGCATTAAAAGTTATAATTATAATTGAAATTATTTAAAAGAGTAAATGCAATTGAATTTCTATTTAAATAATATAATTTACTATTTTTTCCTTGTAAAGTTCTACAAAGCAAAACCTAAAAATTTTTTTATTGATTTTCGTTTTCCTTGACAAATTTTCTGTATTTTGCAAATTAAGTTTGGCAAAATAAAATAAATTGGAATACTATATTATTATACATTAAAAACAAAATTTAAAATTATGTCAAAATTTATGCGTAAAATACATTTTGTAAATTTTTACAGATATTTTGCAATTTTTCAAAAGACACTGTTTCTTTATATTTTGTATTTTATTATGCATTTTAAAATTTAAAAAGAAATTCTATTGACTGGAATAATTTAGCTTAACAAATGTGTAAACACATTGAGAAATAGTCTGAAAACAAAGATTCATCTTAATTTAAGACAGTGTATGTATTAAATAACGGAGCTCAATGAAATTCTTAAAACGAGTTCGATTCATGCCAAACTTTCATTATTCGCTCATCGAGAAAAGATGTCTTTGTTTTGCACTGTTTATTTTTAATAATATAAACTATTACCGATTAAAGTATAAGTAAAAGAAGTAATCAAATATTATATTTTCATTTATACTTAATACTTTGGAGAATTTATATATTTGTTGAAGCAATTTGAAAATGTATTTTGATCGAGCTGTTCTCATATGCATCTTTAAATAAGGAATGCATTTAACATTCAATGTGCCATAATTTATTTTTTAATCCATTCATATTTCATCATTTAATTGTTATGCTATAATACAAGGAACATCTTGGTAATAAAATTAAAAAGAAAAATATTCTTGTCAAATTAAGATTAAATCAACATTTATTTAAATTTTCATTGATTATTTTATAAATTACACACAAAACATCTTCATAAGTCAATGTACTACTTTTCAATGTGCTAATATTAAATATAACATGTGCTTTGTTATTTAAAACATCGAAGCAAGGTTTACTGAAATTTGGGAACACTAATATAAGTGGGGTAATGTTGATGGCATAAAATGGTTTGATTTATTCTTGTTTTTATATTGGTCCTACAGTTTTCAAAGACATTGATTGAAGTCATTCATATATATTTTTTTTAATATATATAATATTTTATTGAACTGATTCATCTTTATTTATATATTTTTTATGTTTTATGGGTTGTAAATGATTTTTTGTTAATTTATATTGATGTTTGTTATTTGATTGTTAATGTATAATTTTCTTATAATCAAATTGTATAACAATTGATGTGTCCTACTAAAACATTAATTGATCGAAATGTTTTGATGATGTACTGGGAATGTTGAGTTGTATAAATTTATTGTTTTTATAGGAAAATCTCATAAAGGAGTGATAGAAGTTTGTTTTATTATATAATTTTTTGAAATTAAATAATCAATTTCTTTGGAGCTATTTATTATAAGTTGATCACGAATTTTTTTTTTAATTGTAAATAGTAAATCAGTAAAGCTAAAATGAATCAAATTGGTGAAAATAACAATTTGTGTGTGTAATAATTGTCGTAGTTGATTTATATTTAATCACAGTATATATTCATATTTCAATAGTATTGACTTTCTAACAAATATAGCCATAAATTTCAAAATTACAACGCTGATTAGAACAAATTGAAATTTTCTACTTGGTAATAAAAAAATTTGAAAAATGAAAAAAACATTTTCGGAAAACTGTTGACATTTTTTGTTTTTGACAATTGGTAGATAAATATTAATGTATTTAAAATATTAGATTGTTGAATTGTATTTTAACGTTAAATTTTCTGAAATGCATTTTATTTTGGAACTACATAATTACTACATTCATCTTATGTTTTGCAATAGATTCAAATAAAAGCAGCCTTTTATTCAACCTTTTTATTATCGTATTGTTTGTGGCTTTTGATAAATTTTTTTCACAATCTACAATCTAATCCATATTTAACTCAATCAAAGCGCAATAAACTTTTTAAATTACGAAATTTTCATAGTGTCTCAGTTTTATACTAGATATATACAACTTTGATAGTTAATGATATTTTCAATCATCTGTACGATATACAACTTTATTATTGGAATAGTCATAGGAGTAGACTGGACAGCAAAGCATTATTAAGGACATATGTAATTAAATGTAAATTATGTTTATTAAATGTATGTATAATATAAATTAATAACTCTATATGCCAGGGAGGTGCAATATTGAAAGCATGAATATAGTGCAATTTTAACATTTCTCAATTTTTTTGTTTAATAATGTATTTTTTTAAGTTGGAAGCGTGGTTAAAATTTTAAAGATTTGACGATAACTTTTGTTATTCAAGCTTTTTTTTATCCTTGAACTTAAGATTTGTCTTTTCAGTATAAATTTGATTAACATATTGATTTGTGTAAACGGTATTGTATAAATCATGAAACATATATGATATCCATATATCATATGAATAAGCGGTAAATTTTTTAAATGAATCAGTTTTTTTAAATAAATAAATAAATAAATAAATAGTGCTTGGTAATCCATTTTAATATCTAATGTTAAAAAATGCCAAATGTTCAAGATTATTTAATATTAATTTGGTGATTTTATTGTGATATTTTTCAATTTAATCTTTTTATTTGTTTAAAGACTTAAGTTATGTTGTTTTCAATTACTTGTACCTTAGTGGAATATAATATAATCAGGGTAGTGTTATGAACATTTTCTCTGATGAAGCTCAGTCCATTTAGTGATCAATGCATTAAGTAATTTATAAACAGTGTCTTTGCAATTATACTGTTGTTTAATATTAAATATAATGTAAATACCGAGTCCGAATGATTAAAATAAATCAAATTTCTTAATCAACTCTTTCTCATTTATTTTTCATTTTTTTATTTAAAAAGTCAAAATAAATTTTAATGCTGTATTAGAAGGTAAGATATGAAAATATGGGATACCACTGTAATACTATAAATATTCGTGTTTCCAACAAATTAACTTTTAAAAATGCCATTACCATTCTTATGAGAATCTGACATTTGAAATGGAACTTATTTATTTTATCTTTTCATGTTTAAAACTTCCATATTTTTACTTCGTGTTTTATTTTGACATTTTTATAATCTGGTCGACTTATATGCGAAAATAATCCATTAAAATAAAATAAAATCCACAATAAAAAGTGTTAGGGTATGGACGAAATATTAGATCTTGAATGCAACAATACCAACACTGTCAGTCGTTGGCGCCAAATTGCCGAGAGCCGTCGGACGGTGATCTCGTCGAGCGGCTATTGTGAGGAAACAAAATTGTTTATTTACAATGGACGACTATCCTGACCCCGATGAAGAGTTTGAACTGATGTATGGAGATGATTTGCAAGTATTGAGAGAACAAGAACGTGAGTACCTATAATCCATTATTTTATGGAGGTTCCTAGAATAATTCAAAAATTCATTCAGGTATGCCTCGTTTAACGCGGTACTCACTCTGCATGATTTTGATTTAACAAGGTTTTTGCTTTGTCGAAAACAAACCAAACTATGTATAACAATGTAAATTTTTGTGAATTTTTTTTTATAATACATCTTGATCCTTTCTGTCTATTATGATAAGGTATTCGATGAAAAGAAATGCGTATACTTTGTAAACATATAATCTCTTGAAGTCTTTTCCCGAATTATACATTTTCAACTAATTATCAGTTCTAAATGACAAGTGGTTATAAATGTTTTGATAATTTCGATGCTTTTCGAAAATCTAACATGAATTTCTTTAATTATTTTGGTAAAATAACCGAGGCCAACACGCTATCACCCCGCATCATGTCAATATAGCGACACCTATAAAAAAAAAATCCTCTATCTGAATACTTGACTGAATAAGATACGTTCAGCTTCACCCATCGATGCGTTCAGTTGTAAACACGTTCATTGTTTTGATTGACTGAGACGTGCGGCATTAAATAAATGCTACCTTTGCCCAATCAACCTCCACTTTCAGTTTTTCCAGAAGTGGAAGGGAAACATGTCTAAATGTCACTAATATAATTTGGTGCAGGGTGATAGCGTAGTTTATCACCCTATTTTGTATACATTGTAAGACTCATTTAACATGGTTTTGGTTCATATGGTAATTCAGTTGAACCTACCTACCATGTTAAAAAAGGAATATCTGTATTAGGGTAAATATTGCTTCAAAACCATAACTTTTGCTTATTTTCTCGTATAATTCTTATTTCAGTTGAAAATTTTGAATCAAATAATGATAATTCTAAAAATCTCGCAAGACGATCATTAGACTTCTCAAGTCCAAGTATTCGCAAAGTTTTCAATGAAAATTCCGTTCGAAAGTGTCAGGTTGCTAATGTTCAAGAAACTGATAATATCACAACTCAGGGAAATCCTTTAAATATCAGCGGAGTGGAAGATATTCCTTTATCACAGCCAAATTCACAGAAGAGAAATATAAATGAATTATTTGGCGATATTGATGATATAGATTTTGATGAATGTGAATTAAGTAAAGCTAAAAAAAGTAAAATAGAGACTGATAAAGATAATAATTTAGAATTAATTGAAAGAATTTTACATGAACGACAAAGAAGGACAGAATATAATAATCCTGCATGTTTGAGTAATAGGGATTATTCATCGACAAGTAATTGCTCGAGTTTTGAAAAGTTGTCTTACTCGGAACCAAAGTAAGTAAATACATTTAAAATTAAATGTTATTCGATATAAAGTATACAGGTAAATTGATTGTTTGAAATAATAAAAAAGTTTTACCCACATGATTTGAATATATTTCAGGTTAGCTTGTAACATTAATCACAAAATAAACACAAATATTTTTTGAATTATGCTAAATGTTTAAATAAATACCTGTATCTTTATATGTGTATCATCATAATTATCAACATAGACATATACGTATACTATATTAAATTTATGGTTCTTTTATTTATGAAATTTTTGATTCACAACTTAGATGGCCATCTATTACAATTAAGAATAATGATGGGAGAAAAATTTATGTTAGATGTCACAATGAAGAATTCATGGAGAAAGAAATCAACGAAATTACAAAATCTCATGATGATTTTAAGAGTTTACTTGGTGTTGCGTTTAAAGAAACATGGAAAGAAGCAGAAACAATTGTAAATGCTCTTAAATATTATAATTTTTTTTATTTAGTCTCATTAAATTTAATATTGTTAGTAGGAAGTGTTATTCGATTCCTTTTAATTTCCAAGTATTTATCTTGATTCAGTTGGAAAAAAAATTGCTAAATGAAAATAATTCTGAGGATTGTTATGTGATGGATGTTGATGTTCAATCAAATAATGAAGACAGTGATTTATGGGTAGAAAGATATAAGCCTATGCGATATCTTGAACTTCTTTCTGATGAATCTACAAATAGAACACTTTTGCAATGGTTAAAAATGTGGGACAAGGTAATTTTTTTCTTTTCTATTCCCAAAATAATTCAATGAAATTTTATATTAAAAAATGCAATTATAGGTGGTTTTCAACAAAGAAATCAAAATAAAAAAACCTGACGTAAGCAGTAAATTCAATAAGCGTTCAGGAAAATTTGAATTTGGTTACAAAAAGAAGAGTTTTATGAAAAATAACCAAGAAGAATTATTTACAGAACTCGATGAACAAAACATACCAAAATTAAAAGTAGCTTTATTATGTGGACCTCCGGGATGTGGCAAAACTACATTAGCTCACATGATTGCAAAACATGCTGGTAAAAATCATAACTACTCTGATTCATAAATAACCAATTAAATAAAGCAGTAAATTTAGATATAAATATGGATATTATTTTGCTAAATTCAAATAATGATATTGCAGGGTACAATGTTGTAGAAATTAATGCATCTGATGATCGAAGTATTGATGGATTTAAATTGGCTTTGGAAAATGCTACGCAAATGAAATCTGTGCTTGATCAACAACATAGACCAAATTGTTTAATATTAGGTAAAGATTAGTTAGTATATATTTTTTAATTCTAACTATCTATATACATGAAAATTGAGATTGATATTATTTTAGACGAAATCGATGGAGCACCTCTACCTACAATTGAGTATTTGATCAGATTTATATCTGGAACTTCAGCAACAAAGACAAAAAAAGCCACTAAAACTAATCCTCATGTTTTGAAAAGACCTGTTATTTGTATTTGTAACGATGTGTACACACCTTCACTTAGGCCATTGAGGTACTTATTTATTTTAACAATTTCATGTTACAATTTATTTTATCTCAATTATTGACACCAAATACAAAATTTTAAAAATAAAATTTTAATTTTAAATATTAAAAATTCTCATTTTAGGCAAGTTGCATTTGTTGTTCATTTTCCTCCAACGGAAATAACTCGCTTAACTCAGAGACTGTCTGAAGTTGCATTGCTTGAAGGATTGAAAGTGGATTCGTCTGTCTTTTCATTATTGGGAGAAAAAACCAAAAATGATATAAGATCGTGTTTAGGCATACTTAATTTTTTGAAATCGAAAAATAAGCAGGTGTGTACATTTTTATCTGAATTTAATTGTGTTTTCTTGATTTTTAATTATTTGAAATATAGTTAAAATTAACAGATATCAAAAATATGAACATTGGAGAAAAAGATATGACTAAAGGTTTGTTTGAAGTTTGGCAAGAAATATTTCAAATTCAGTTACCCAAGCATCAAAGAATGGAAGAATTACAAAGTATTTCAACAGATGGAGATATTAAATCTAATGCGAATTTACAAAAAGTTAGTGTTAATTCTGAAAATATAAACCCACTTAAAGGTAGAAGTAAAAAAATCATATCTACCGTGAGTTCTGCGGGTGATTATGAAAGGTTTTTAATTGATTTATTTTGCTATTTAATATGATACATGATATAATTTACATTTTAAAAAAACCACAATTTTTTAAAATTTGAACTTACGAATTGTTTTCTTTTTTTTATCACTAGACTAATGCAAGGAGTTTATGAAAATTTTCTTCTAATGAAAAAACGTGATTCTATGTTGTTGGGAATTAACAAAGCTTATGAATGGTTCATAATGAATGATATGATTAATAATCACATCAATCAAACTCAGAACTATGTTTTGATGGCTTATTTACCATACAGTTTTGTTTTTTGGCATTTCCAATTTGCTAATTTAAACTGGCCCAAAATTAAATTCCCCAGTCAAGGATATGAGGTGAATATTTCATTTGTTTTGGTTTTCTGCTTGTATTTTTTCTTTATTTGTAATTAATATATATATATTTTAGATGTTTCAAAGAAAAAATCAATTACTTGGCATCACATCTGGAGTGGAAAAAGGAATATGTTCGCAAGCAAAGCCATTTGTCTCCAAATCTGTTCTTGTTTTAGATATACTACCAATTCTACCCCATATAATCTGTCCCATGCTTAGACCAGTAAATGTTCAGGTATTTTTTTTAACGTTAACATTTTTTATGCTAATTTTGTATTCTCTCACATTGTAGTTATTATATATCTGATTGTAGCTCTATTCAGAAAAAGAAAAACATGAACTGAATACAGTCGTTGGTGTGATGTTAGATTATGGTTTGCAATATGTTCAAGAAAGATCTCAAGACGGTACATATAATTATGTATTAGATCCAGATATAAACAAAATTGGAGTATTTAGTATGTTGATAAACTTTCTATCATTAATATGTGTCAATAGTTCAAAGTAGATTCAATTGAAATGTCGTTTTAGATGAAAAAGTGTCTCAAATAAGAAATCTTTCTTATGCCACCAAGCAACTTGTATCCAGAGAAGTAGATTTAGAGAAAATTAAAAGAACTGAATTAAAAGCAGGAGCTTTAAATGAGAAGAAATCATTGCCCAAAAAGACAGTTCCAGTTAAAGCTCCTGAAAAAAATATTGTACCCAATCATTTACAAAAATTGCAGCCGAAAATAGTGAAAACTTCGTCGACAGTAAGTGTTTTAATCTTTTTTTTACGTTATTTTGTTAAATTTATACTGGGATTGTTATAAAAAAAATATAAAATTCCTATTTCGAAATTAAGTCTCTGAATCGTAATAATCTGTTGATTGCAGTGAAATTGTTTCCCTACTTTAAACCCCATTTCAAAGAGTTTGTGTGTTTTGTAGCTTTTTTTTCTAAAGGCAAATTTGCACCTCATCTGCAATACATACATTTTGTAAAAGGTGTAATTACACACGCTGCTATGTCACACGGGCATTCAGTTTTTCTTTTGAGACCTTCACATTTTTCTGGTCGTTTCACTGTAATATATTCCATCAGTGAGAAAAAGCCTTTTAGTCATTGGTTATGTTACACTTCACCCCATTCCTGTAATGAGAACTTTTTAGGGGTTGTTCAACGGTATTTTCCTAGTTTTCTATTTTATTTTTAACGAAGGTGCATATTTGAATTTTGTCATCTTAATTTCAAGAGATTCACAAAGGTGTTCTTCTATTTTTCAAATTATATCAAGATGAACATTACATAGCATTTACATTTTATTTATTCTTTTAACTTGGAAATTTCGTTTTTTTTATCATTTGACTTGATTTATAATTACGTTTTAACATATAATTAACACGACAATTTTAAATATTTTGTTCAAGTTTATGCTATTGAACAACCCCTTTTCAAAGCTCGCTCGAACAAATGCAGTCTATTAATTTTTTGCTTAATATTGAACGCGGTCTAGCAAACATTTTCTTTTTGATGAGCCTCCTTTCTTCATTTCACAGTTTAAACATAAGGACCAATCTTTGAAATTTAAACTTTTTTACCCCCTTTTTATCACATGGCTTTGAAGAAACCTCACCTTTCACATCTTACACTCTGAAGGATTCGTTTCACATTTTCGTTATTTTAAAAACGATCTCTTATTGTACATTAATGTATCATTTCATCAATCTTAAATTCTTCTATTATATTTTATATATTCAGTATGATAATTTCTTTCAATGAAAAAGCATTTTTTATTTTTCCACCGTGCATAAATATAGTGCGGTACATATAAGACTAATCTATTTTTCATCCTATCGCATTTGTTCTATATCTTTTTTGGGTGCGACGATTAATCATGGCTTTCATGGTAATGATTTACGGACCAAATAAATTTGGTTACTCCCCCTTACTTGCGTATTCATAAGTTTGGGGATGTTAAACACCCACTTCGGTGAGTGTATATGGCGAGTTTTGCGAAGATTTCGTACTAACCACTTTATATAATTTATATGCAATATACGGATAGAGTTAATGGTTTTGCTTAGTACGTTGAAACATCATTTTTTTTCAGTTTTATCTTTGCGAAAATATATCGTGACAAACGTGATCTAGTCGATTTATATTGTTAGTTTTTACATTGAATCATTTCTATATCGCCTTTTTATGAATGTTTAAAATAATTTCATAAAATACGTTTTTTATAAATAAATATTCGTTAAGTGGCACTTTGATCAAAATTTAATTCGTTCGTGTTATTTTTTTCGAGAAAATTCACATAGTCACTAGAAACGTGAAGCATACTGGTTAATATTAAAATCTCACATGGCCATTTTTCGTATGATATATATATTTTTCGATTTGACACGTCTTCTATTATATCTCTTATATTAAATCGAGCGCAATGTAGCGTTCGTAGTAAAGAGTCATCGTGTGCTTTTTTCGTATCCCCCATATTTTACAGATCGCTTGTATAAAAACCCTATTAACTAGCATTTTTCGCATTTGGCTTGCATTGCGGTGGTAGTTTCTCGCCCTCAGACCGCTCCCTTATGTTGCTCCTTGTACACATTGTTATTTTTATTATCGTTTATTATGATGTTAATATCAATTTGATGCCCAGATTCAGAGGGCGCACCCTCATCCCCTTCACCATCGGCGGATTATCATCTTTATTATTTATTACCGGTCTTGTGCGCAGTTTTCGATCCGTATGTCTATTTTTGCATAACAATTTCGACTATTGTTCTATAGCGGAAATGCACTTATGAGTCTCTATTGTGATGGTATAATTCGAATAATCAATTCGTACATTTTTAATGATAAAAGAAACATTGTCCAGTGGAAAATCTCATCCGACTATTCTCGAATTGTGCAACGCACCCATGAAAGTTCGTAGTTTTTTTTTTGACGCGTCGCAAAGTGAATAATAAATTGAGTACTGCCCGACGGGGCATGACGCCTTTGATGGCTTATTCATAAACTATTATGTTCACCATAATGGATTATTGTTTCTTTTATGGCGATTCCTCTTCAGTATCTCGGCCGCCCCTCGAGTTCGCTAGTTTGATGGCACTTAGCAGACATTTGTGTGTGTTATTCCATTTTTTTCGGACCCTATTGTGTATCAGAATTGAATGCTTTTTTATCGCGCTCGTTCTCAACTTTTTTTATTGGGTGCGATTTAACTGTGTATTAAAAAATATAGATTGTGTCTCAAAAATACTTGTGCATTAGAATAATATATTATGTGCCTTATTTTTGGTGCATTAAAGAGTCTCGTATTGAGCATTGTTTTATTTGTAGTGTGATGAAATTTTATTTTGTGCATTATAAAGTGAGGATTAAAATGATTGAAAGGTGCCAGAGTAAAGTCTTCCTCCATAGGCAATACAATACAACCGTCAACGTTTCCTTTTATTAAAATTTTAATTTAATTTAATTTCAATCACATTTTATCAATTTGGTCCAATTTGATTATGAAAGTTATGAACAATGGTCGTGCGGTTGGTATGTAATCCTGTTCGTGTTTACGGCGTTGCCTACTTTTATTTATATTCATTCTAATGCGCGTTTTATTAGTTATATACTTAGTAGTACAGATATTTTTTCGAATGTACACATTTTAATGCTCATCCAAAACGCACACATATTTTTTTCAATGCAAACTAATTTTATTAAACGCTCAGATTCAATGCAATATTTTTTTAATATAACGCACATTCAAACCGTCCCATTATTATTTACACAACATTTTTCGACATTGCACAATCCCGCGAAAATTCGATATCGTCCTCCCGAAACGGAGCCTTCGCAATCATCAATCGGCCCCGCTTTTCCCATCGGCGATCGTTTATTCCGATAGCGCAATAAAAAGTCGATCTGGATCGTTTCAACCCTTTCGTATTTATGTGCGCGGCCAAAAATAATTATTGCCCGTAATAAATAACGGTCGTTTTCGAGTGTTAAGGATAATTTCGGGCAGCAATTTACAAATGGGCACGGCTCTCCGCTGCCGAGATAAATGTGCGCGTATGTGCTCCTCGCACGTTCGTGCGCGAATTCGGCCGTTTAGGAGTTATAATCATTTACGAGATTTAGTGTGGGACGCCCGGTGGCTAATGCGAACACAGCCCGGAGGAAAGTAACGACCGAGAACGCGCAAATGTGCCTTACATGTGTGCTTATGCGTTTTTACTTTATTTTATTTTGTTTTTGGGTTTTCGATTCGCGTTATTTTTCGATGTGTTTCGTTGCGGAGGTGGTTTTTTTTTGGTGGGGGGATGGATTTTTTAGTCTGCTCTCGATTTGTGGTATGGAATCGTGGAGATCGATTTTTATTAAATTGCTTCTATTAAGTTAATGAAAAGTTTGCTTTTTTGGTAAATTTTATTTTAGGTGCGTAAATTATTTATTAACAAATTTTCGTTTTGATATGAATAAAAATGCGTTGTATAATTCATGCATTATAAATGCGTAAATTAAGACTTTTTACTGAATTTTATGTGTAGTTTGGAGATTATATTTATCAGTTTTTAATTAAATTTTAACGACTTTTGGGCTTAAATATTGCATAGTAGCATCTTTTTGCTGTCCGAATTGTTAGTATGAACAAAATTTTGACGATTTAATAAATGTAATGTAAATTTGTAAGACAAAATTATGTGTAAAAATTTTCAAACAACCCCCCTATAAATGCACACACGTACAAACCACACGCGAAATTCATTAAGAAATTTAATTTAAGCACCTATAAAGCATTTTTATCCGTTAAAATATGTACAAATTTGTCTATAAATAATTTATGCATCTAAAGTAAATGATTATCACATTTTTTAATTATCATAAATATGGCGTGAAATGTTTAGTGCGTGATTTCAGTACCGACAATTTATGTAATGAATTGCTGAAAATACAGATTGGTTCATATTATTTTCACCGAAATGACCGATTCCACACACTTATCCATCGTAAATTTGATATTTTGCTGTAATAAAAAAAAAAAAGAAATCTCACAGAATGAAGAACTATTTATGTATTGCAATATGAGTTGATGAAAATACAATGTATGATGTATGATGTTTCATAAATTATATGCGAGAGTCTAAGAAGTTTTTATAACTACTCAAAACAATGAAAAATTCCTTAATTTACTCGTTTTATATATATGTATGTATATAAAAGAAAATTCTGAATTCAGTTCAGCCATTCGTTCCCCGATTATTACGCTGTATGAATGTTTTTTAATTCGCGCTTATTTAGCAACATATGCGTCCTTAGCAATTATTTTAAGTGTAAAACGGCATTAAGCAAACTGGAGTTTCTGGAACATATGTGTTTGTATTTTAAAGTTTGTCCCTTTATGAATTCGTTATCTCATATAATATATGTATTACGTACGCTCATTTTTCAGCGGAAATTTTCGATGCGCCAATTCTCACGGACAATTTCGCTACTTTGAAATAAAGCAATTTCTTTAATTATTCGATCATCATATCATAATATCATTCACTTAAATAAACAATAGGTATTTTTCTTTAATACAAATTTATTTCTGATAATTTTTAAAAATTTCCAACTAAACGCGTTATCGATTAATTTTTAATAACTACCCCGAAGCTAGACGCGCACCCAGGAACGCGACGGTCCACCCTCGCAACTTCATTTCTCCGACACGACCAGCCCTTCAGCTCGTCATCCTTGGAGTGTTTTTCAGCAAATTGGATTTCTTTGTTTCGCGCGATGTATATACGATGTTCGCGGCTCGGCGCGGCTTTGACGAGCGCAATTAACCGGCTGAATGGAGCCGTTTTGTTGCCGCTGAAAACGCGGGCCTTGCTGTTTTTTAAAGTCCTAAAGGCTTTTTAATCTTTTTTCACCCCGTCTTTGGCCTTCCGGGGGTACGTTCTTTATTTTGTTTCATCGCTTTCATCGCCCGTTGACGAGATCGCACTTTGATAGGGGCGTTCGTTAAATATGTAACGCGTTCGAGTTTCGCGTACGCTTTGCGCCCTCAGCATGTTAAGTTTGTGTAATTCGTAGTTTTGTGTGTCCGTTTCAGAAATTGACGTTTTTATGTACAGTCGGAGGTGTTTTGTTTTTTTTTTGTTATAATTGAATTATTTTTTCGTGACTTCTAAGAATAATCACATCTTTGCTTCAAATTATTTTAATATTTTAAAAATTGTATACGTATTTAATTCGAAATGTTTGTATATGTGTAATCGCTTTGTTTATGAAACAAGCAAAGAATTTTGCTTTGTTTATGAAATTTAACATCTGGTGGTGTTTAGGCGCCATTTATTGTAAGGGCATCATAGCCTATGATCAACGTCTTCTGTCAAATATGACAGTTAAAGTGTCTTACGACATAAAATACTTATAAAAAGCATTAAAATTTCCTCGGCACGCCTGATACACAGTAAAAATATATGGAAATTTTGGCACGTAAACGAAAAAAGGTTCGCCACTACCGTCATAAGGCATGTCAACTATCATATTATATTTAACAGAAAATGTTAAATGATGCACCTATGCACCATCAGATGTTGTTAAATTTCATAGGTGAAGCAAAATTCTTTGTTTTGTTCACCGATGAAGCTTCAAAATAAATATGTAACAAAACAAAACAAACTGTCCTTATGGACAGAGTTTCATGATAAAGTTTATGTTGTTGTAATAATACAACAACATAAACTTCGCACTTTCCGACGCCGAAAAAAAAAACCTATCACCCATCACACACGAGCGAAACAAACACGAAATTTTGACCTTTTGACATCATCACAAAACTCCCTCTGTTCAGCATTCAATCCAGACACGTGTCCTCTAATAGATTTAATGATCTCTACATATCCACCCCTCGATCTCGGCAAAGGGCGGCCCAATATGTCAAACACTCGAAAACACTAGAACCACCCGCGATCCCGATTTTTGCTCCCGCATAAAGATCGCGTATCTGGATCGGCGTATCTGTGTGACAATCGAGGGACGTCTTTGTGCTCCAGGAGGCAGACAGACGGTTTCCAGGAAGCGGAAGTCGTGCTATGTGGATGCGAGGGTGTCACACTTGCAACCCCCCCGTTTCGCCCCGGGGGGTGGGCGAGTGCACTCTGACGCAACCGGAACATTGTCTTTGCAGTTTGTGCACGCGTAATTTCATCACGTCTCCCGCTTGTTTATTATTCGAATCGCTTCTCTGTTTTGCCAGCTCGTTTGAGTGGATTGCTTCGCGGCTGATGACTTTTCGGAGTCTTTCGTTATTGGATCTTCGTGTGTTTTGATTTTATTATGATTTTGGTTGTCGGTATGGTTTTATTTTGTTGCAAAGTGGTAATTAGGGATGTCAGATTTATCGTGATTTTCGTTTAGTGGTAATCTGGTAATTTTTTGTTTACTAATAGCCGGTTTATCGGTAAATTAAATTCTAAATAAAAACCGGGAAAAAAATAACGAAAATCCGAAAAAACCGTAAAATGAAAAATGTTTCTGAAAATTTTTTTTTTCAAAAAAATCGTTAACTTATAAAAACTGACTTTTCTAAAAAAAAAAAAAACATCACTTCTAAAATAATATAAAATTATTTACCGGTAAATTTCAAAACTGTCATTTGGATCATTTACCGGTAATGACATCCCTAGGGTAATCATTGTTGTATTATTTTATGTCTGTGTTGGGGATTTGAATGGAGTCGAAATGTAAAACTTATATGGAGCATTTTTGTTGAAGTTAGATAATAGATAATTTTCAATCGATCTATTGCTCAGATTTTTTTATTTTTATGGAAATTATATATTTATATTTTTTAATATAATGATTCAAATAAAATGTTTTGTTCAACGACCAGAACAAAGTTAGATAAAATATTTTGAGATCAGACTAGTAATAAATTGATAAACTCAAAAGTTCTAATATATTATATCACATAATCTGCACAAGCCTTTTTTGTAACTTAAATTCATAAAATAAAGATTGAATCACTTTTCCAATAATCAATCACATCAATCCTCCAACTCCGACAATTAACGACAACCGACACATTTGACGCAACTAAACCAAACCATCAACTTCAATAAAATTAATAAACCCCCTCAACCAACCATCCAAACCAGCACCCCCCCTCAACCTCCCCCTCAGCCCATTAATTACGCCAACAAAGCGAAGTCGCATCGCAAACCTCTCGATCCACAATCACCGTTTATTTATACGTAATAGTCCGATCGCGCAAATGGGCCGTGGCCCGTAACGTATTGTCACCCCCTAATAGCGCACACTTCCTTGATTGTCCGCCGCCCACCACCCGCCGCCCTTCGGCCCATTGGCCCCGCCGGCGGCCCGCCCCTGGCTCTTGGGCTTCCAGGGGCGGGTTGCCCCCGATCCGGCCCGTTTTACATATCAAAAGAGAGCGTGTCTCCGGCGCGGAGCCGAAAAATTCGCATTTATCATATGAAATTCGGGCGTGTTTGTGTGTGGGGCGGATTGAAGGAGACGGCGTCTCTTGCGAATTTGCGGTGTATCTGTTTAGTGCTCCTGATTGTCGAAATCGGGTTGTTCGCGTAGGAAATTGAGAGGTTTTTTTTTTTAGTTTTTGGGTTTGTGTGTTGGGTTTTTGGGGTGATTCGATGAGGTTTTTGATTTTTATTGAAATTGATTTTGTGTTTTTGTGATTTCATTTTTTGTTAGAAATGAGAATACTTTTGTTGTTCCAATTTGTTTTTTTTTTTTCAAATTGCGCTTTTATAAAATTCAATAATATTGTGATTCTAATGGTAATTTATAAGCCTTATTTTATTTTTTAAACATTTTATTTGAAATTTTTAGAGTTTTTTTTTAAATATACATTTTAGAGCAAGGATGGCCGACTGAAATCACTTGGCGGGCCAAATAAAATAATGCATGTCTTTGAAGGACCACACATAAATATTGTAAAACTTAATAATAATATAATAGTTTTTATATTAAAAAAAACAGCTTACAATTAAGATATTTTATTATATTTAAAATCATACATCGAAAGGGTCAATCAAAACTTTCAATTGGGCCACATACGGCCCGTGAGCCTTAGTTTGTCTATGGCAGTTTTAAAAGTTCAAAATGAGTAGTCATAACTCGATTTACATGTTTTTGAAATTGTACGATATCGAATTTATTATTGTACGTTTTTCTTATTTTTTTTTAAATTTTATGTTCAAGAAAAAAATCAATATTTGAGTTCATTTGAATCGAAATGATCAAAATGATCACTAACATAATATAAGTTAAACGAAAAAAAACTTTATAGATTCGAACATAAATTCATATAATACAAATAAGTCCGATATCTATGTAAAAGACCCAGAATATTAAAAAAATAACATTTTCACGTTTTTCATTGATAATATTGTCAACAACGTGTTTTTTCAAGCTTTTTTTAATTTTCACATTATATTTCTGAATTTCAATTTGATAAATTCACCTCAACCAGACATACAACTCCCACAAAACAACCCGATTAACCCATCGCTCTACCCAAATTTCCAACACACAACCCCAAAACAACCCCCCAATCCACAAAAAGCACCCAGCAAATTCCAAAACAGAATTACACAGAAGCAAACGAGCGTCTTGGCGCTTGCCGAGAAGAAACCCTTTCGGCGCGAGCACACAATTTCACAAATGGCCCTGCCCTCGGCGGCCATCTTTTTCGATTCGCACCCCCTAGCGCACACACACCCACCCCTGCACACGTACGGGCCACGCATATGTGTTCGTCGGCGGGCGAATACGTGTAGTATAACACTTAGGCGGCGGTTACATGGTCGGTGGGTGGTGGGCGGGTCCGCCCCACGGCTGGGCGGTATATTAGCTTTGCGGCGGGTGAAAAATAGATTTTATTTTTCACTTTGACATGTTTATGGGCGAGCCGGGGCCGCCGAGATACGAGCCGCGGCCCGAACGCGAAATTTCGCCCGAATTTTTTTGACGTTTATACGTTTTTCCGGTGTAATAGCTTTATTTATCGCCGCGCAACGTACACGAGTGTTTTCCGCTGTTTCGGAAAATTGCTCGATCGCGGAGTGCAGTACAATGGACGGGGGGTTGTGTCCGATTTTGGTAATTGATCGATTGCGCGGTTTCGTTTTAATCCGATGATGATCCGATAGCGGATAGTGTGAGGAGCTTATTATGTTTTTTTTTAGGAGAGCCAAAAAAATTATCTTAACCATTTTTTTATTTTCAAAATACACCCAATCCTCTTTTTACACGGGGATACGTTCCAGAGATTACCGTTTAAAAAAAACTGTGAAAAAATGTATGGTGACTATATAAAAATTGGAGATAGGTTCCATCAGTATATTCGGATAGAACTTCCATCCAAATGTGATTTATAAAAAATGTGTAATGTGAAAAAATTTCGCCATGTAAAATCATCAAAAAACATTGAGATTTTTATTTAATCACTATAATTACATACATATATTATAAAAGTATACTGATGGTATAATAATATTATAGGTATTTTTTTGTACCGTGTTTAGTTAAATAAAAACCGTGTAAAAAAATTACCGGTTCTTCTTCCTTGAGCCGTGTTATTTTGGAACCGTGTAAAAAGAAGATCTTTGTGGCATAATAATATATTTTTTTATACCGTGTTTATGTTAAAAACATAATCGGTTATTTTTCTTCAAACAGTGTTATTTCGAAACCGTGTAAAAAGAGTTTTTGTTGTATCAAGAAATCAAATTTTAGCTAAATTTTTAGTTTCATTATAAGTTTTAAAAGAAATCGTTACAATTCTAAAAAAAATATCTAAATTTTAGTTATATTTTCGATACAGCAGGAAATTCTGAATTCAACCATATGTATAACTTATTTGTGTTAAAATGTGCCTTACATTAATTGATACTTTTGACATTGATATCTTTATGAATATTCATCGTTAAATTGAAAAATAGTAATCGTATTTGTCGACCGAACGTTGGTATCGTATTACAATTGATTACTGGTATAAATGCGGTGCACTCGTCGGGCACGTGCCATTTGCGAAAACCCATATCGAACCCTTATTTGCAAGGGCCAAATGTTGGACGTATATATGTATACCCTTCAGCGTTGTAAAATTTCGGATCATCCTCATTTTCAAAATTGAATATGGGCAAAAGTGTTTGGTTCTTGTTATAAACGAATTTCGCTCCTCTCGCGAAATATGCAGGGTTCAACAAATGGCCCTTCGCTTCCGTAACGTTTCATATATTTCAACTTTAGTCGAATTTCTTGGCGATATTTTACAAACGGTACATGAATTTTCAGTTTCATAATGTATTGTTTCTGAAGTGTATCAAAGAAAATTCACAGAATCAATCATTTCATAATATGTAAACGAATTATGATATATTCTCGAAAATAATGAGATTATTCGTGATAGAAATTTTTTATGAAAAATAATGGATATTATAATTTTATTTTTATTTTCATAATTTTCATAACCATAATCTTCTTATTCTTAACCCCATCATTATATTTATTCGATACTGAATCAAAACCTCTTCAATCTTCTTCCATTCTTGTCAGTTTCAAACAATCCTCATTCAATATACTTCACACGTACTTTGATCTCTTCTTTTGCTATTCATTGGATACCGTTCTAGTATTTCACACATTCATATACCATCCAAATAATAAATATATAAAATCGCTCGCAGATAATTTTCGTTTGATTTCAGCATTGTTCGTGTGTGCGAAAGCGCGTACGCTTAACGCCGCGTAATGAGATTGGCGCAGCGAGCTCGGGCCATTAGATCGGTCACGCAGTTGGAAAAACGCGAAAATTGTAGGAAAAGCAAGTAAAGCAAATGTAATGACGTCACGGAGAAAAGAATCCGAATGGTCCAAATAGCCGGAAGCTTTTAAACCAACCCGACTCTTGCCAACGACCGACCGATCCCCTCTAGAACGGTCAGCGGTCGACAACTCTTTTTTCGCGTGTGCTTTTGGTAGTTCGAATATGTTTCCGTTGTTTTCGATTGTTGTGTTTCGTTTGTTGTTTTTGGTGTTTGGAGAATTATGGTCGAAGTCGTAGGATTGTTGGTTTTGTCGTTGTGAGAAATAACTAGAATTATTGTGATCATAATAATTTTTTTGAAAATATTATTATGGAATAAAATTTAATTAGGAAATATTTTTTTTAGAAACGGGCCGACCCCTTTCTCGAATTTTCTATTGGACGTAATTCGTTGACGACGCCTGTCTCAGGAAACAGAACATTAGGGAAGACTTATGTAAAGCTATTAACACGTGATTTAGCCCCTTAAGTAGCCATCTTATTTTATTTTCTGCGCTTTTTATACGAAATTAGTCATTTATTTAACCGTAAATGCGTCTCGAGTCCTTTGTCAAAAAACCGTAAAAATTTAGCTCGCCCCCATTTACGTGATTCATGACGATTTCCCGGCACAAACACATCCCCGATTCGGGCATTGTATTATACATCTTCGGGAGATAATCTCGACATTATTTTCGGGCAAATTTCGTACGAAGCCACTTTGCGCTAGTTTCGCGCGTGTGTAACGGTATTTTCTCATGAATTTTAAATTTTCAATCTTGGTCATCGGTGCGTGCTAGTCTCGACCTCGCTATAAATTTTCTTCCAGTTAAGAAAATAAAATATATGGGCGAAACCGCTTTTACACACGTTCGTTACGATAAATATTTATGCAGCATACCCCTTACCGACGGGGCGTACGTTTATGCGCCACCCCGATACATCGTATACTTACACTTATTTTTTTTATGTACTCCTTAGATTGTAAATCTAGCGCAAACCGCACAAAGTAGCGATCGCTTTTTAAAACGCCTTTTATTGCGAGCGGGCATCGCCGCCTCCAGACATTTTTATTCGTCGTATATTTAATATATTTTTCACACCGTTCGTTTCCTGTTCGGAGCGATATAAACGCGAGGAAAAGGCACCGGGGCGGAGCAGAACTCCTCGCTCCTTCAGGATGCGGGGATGACGAGGGTGGGCCGAGGAGCGCGACCAGGAAGCAAGAGGAAAACGGCAAAGAAACGTCAAAGGGGGTGGGCGGCGGGGAGGGGAGGCCAATTCGGCGGAATGTTCCGGAACTCATAAAACACTGTGGCATATGTACGTATTGACCCCCCTCGCCGTTGGTGTGATGCTTCGCGAAATAATGCTGAGGAATTTTAATGCCGGTTTGTCGTTTCTGCTATATTATTTTGTGTTTCTATTCAATTTTTAACATTACGTTTTCGCGTACCTTTACAGTGCTTCTGAATAGGATGAAATCGAAATACAGTAGAACCTCTACTATCCGGACCGCGATTATCTGGGTTGATAAAATTTTTTTTGATGAAAATATTTTTTTTTTACGTAACACGTACAAAACTTTACAAGTACCTAATAACATTATACCGACTCATAACAAATTCAACTATAAGGGTGATCAAACTAAAACCTGATAGGATTTTTATTTATTTTTTTAGTTTGGAACTAAAAGTATTATCATAGGTGGCGTTAAACATTATGAGTTAATTAATTATTATCTTGGGAAACCGATGAATATACTACCATGGCGATTTTCCGTTATGTTCACAAATTTCTCCAGTATTAAATAACCAAAAATAGTACAAATAAATATACTGTAAATACATTAAAAAAAAAATACTTAAAAGTTGGGTACATAATTATAAACACCAAAAATGTCAATAAATAATTTAATTTAATTTCTAAGAAAAAAAATCATAATTTTTATTTAAAATAATTTTTTTCTTGGTTCGATTTTCCGGATTTTTCGCTATTCGGACCATCTTAATTTCTGTTTAGTCCGGATAATAAAAGTTTTACTGTAATGTGAATGAAAGAGAACGTAACGGCTTTAATTTAACGGTTGCACATAATGATGATTTGATAAATTTCGATTATGCTACTAGTTTTATTTTTAATTTTCATGGAATCATGTATTATATTTTACATATAATATATGAAATTCGGTTGAGAGCGTATAATAGCACTATGTATTACAAATTAGAACGATTGAATCACTAAAACACACCCCTGTAATAACCGATACGTCCAAAAGTGTAATTGTCAAAACCTAATTGCGATTTGCATACGACGCCAGTAATTGCGCGCGCGCACCCCACCACCACGAGAGGGTTAACAATTTCAATGACGCGCGGTTAAATATCCGGGGGGCACAGTTTCAAAACTCGCAACACCCCTTCTACCCAATCTGTACAAAAATTCGAAACACACACATTCGCTCGAATCATTTTTTTCGGTCAAACTCACCTCGCAGATATTTTATTTCGATAAATCGTTATGCAAATACGACGCTTTTATCAAGAGCGAAAGTTGCGAATTTTGACTCTGTACCCTTCATTTCACTCGATTTATTTTTTCGTCCCCTTTTGCATTTTCAGTGCAACCACCACCATCCCTTTTATTAGTGTGTATTTTTTTCCATCCACATTCGGTATTTATACGCTTTTTTCCCCGACACGACCCCGGGGCGCCGCGTTTCAATGCGTGATTATTTTTGCGGCCGCACACAAGCCGCCCGTTTTTTTTTATTTTATTTTGTTTTCGTTTTATTTTATTTTTGCGCGAAGTGTCGAACCGTTTCATCCCCCGTTTTCATTTTGGTTTTTTTTTTCCCGCGGTTTTTCGGTCGTAATAGGCCCTTTCGCGCGCCTCGCCCGCGGTACGGTGTGAATTAAAAAATAAATCAGTTTTCTCCCTTTACCATGCTAATTATTATTTTTTTCGTATTTCGGTTGCGTAATTAAGATTTGCGCCGTTGGAATTAATCTAATTGCCGTCTTGTTTTCGGTCTGATTGAAAACCAAAGCTCGTGTGTTTGTGTTGTACTGCTTGTTTTTTTATTTGTTCGTATAGTTTTTCGCTTCGGGGTATGAAAAAACAATCTGAAAGTTTTTATTTTTCGTATACGGCGATGTTTACATCAATTTGTGCTGAATAAACTTGTCCCCGGTCGTTCCGATAATCTGTTTGACAAGTTAATCGAGCCGCGAACTATTTTCGTTATTTCGACATGTGGTTATAAAACAAATCCAATATGTTGCGGTTGAAAATCTAGGAAAAAAATGTTTGTCTTCATTAATATGCATCAATTTGTATAATGCATGGATGAATCCCTTTTTTATTTTTGTTGAACCAACATATTGATTATACGAATTAGTTTATTTTAGTGATGTTGTCGTCAAAATATTTTTTCTTTCATTTTGAAGATACGATGTAATGATCCATTGTAGTTTGTTTGGATAAGTCGAGCTATTTGAAAAAACCCCATATTTGTAGTTGCATTCAAATCTTCTTCGAAGGAAACGCATCCATTACGCAGTCAGGGATGAATTTAGTGAATGCCACGCCCTACTAGGGTGGACTCAGAAGTGAATTTAGGGATGAATTTAGGGGAGGTGGTCATTGGTTGTCCAAGTGCCTAGGAAGGAAGTCGACTCTTAGAATCACTTATAAAATTGACAATTGTGTCTTTTTAAAAGCAATTTCTCTCTCGTTTGTTTGTAAAAAGAAAATTTGATTATAATGTGATATGCCAAATTAGTTATGAAATTAATAAATAAACTACCTTCGCAATGCAGCTTATGTAAAGTCCGGCGTCCCTTTCTGATAAAAATTTGATCATTGGTCAGTGGTCACCTATTCAGGTTCTTTCCGCTTCATGTGTCATTTAACTTTGATGATTTATGAGAACCGATACTGCTTAACCGTTAAAATATGCGATATCGATAATTTGATAGCGACGATGTTCAGTGTTTGAAACAAATGCACGCCATTTTTATTAAAAAAACGAGAGTAATCAGTATGAAGTAATCAATTTGATGCATGTAGTGTAATTGCTCGATGACCAACCAATACATTCACCATCGAAAACTTCGATACAGTAACGTCCTTTTCGAAACGTCCATTGAAAAAGCTTCAAAGACGTCATTATGCGCCATGACGGCGTCCAATTAGCGCGTTGCAGTCTAACAACTCTCAAATTTGCGCAAGGGCCTCATCATCGCGTGTTTCATCATTATCATCACAATCGCGTGAGTCTGATCTCATCATTAGCGAGCCGTGGAGAGGCCGGGCTGCGTTTCAGAGGCCGGAGCGCTGAAAGGAGAAAAAATAAAAACACTTAGCGGCCAGAACGTAGCATAACAAGATATGTTATCGTAAATGTTTCCTTCGGCCATTAGAGAATCGTGTGTGTGTGTGTATGTGCTTCGGATTAATCTTCCGCTTTCGGGGAAGAGAACGAGAAACTAGCTGAACAATATGGCGCATTTCCGAAATCTCTACGTTCCTGTACGTAAACGTATTTCATTTTGTTTATATTTTTATATAAGATATCTTTTGTCTTATATGTGATGCGTTTTTTTTTGTTAATTTAAAATGGCGGTTTTTCGCGACAGTAGCGATACTTGTCGTTTTGACGGCAGTATTAAGAACTATGCAAAAAAATTGGATTTAAATTTTGACACAATTTCAGTCTTGTATCCAAAAATATAAATCAATCATACTTTACTCACATTTTATTTTCGTTCTACACATGGGAGTTTTATTCTTCTTAAATTTTCTTTTATTCCGAATTATACTTCACACTGTTTTGAATTTGAAATAACGCATAAGTAAATTGTTGCAGAAACATTTTTTACACTAGTATAATATATGTTTTGCTATTATTTTTGTCGTTGGGTGCATCTTGAGGTCGTTTTTTGCTCTTTGCAAGCGCTTTTCAACCCCTTAGCAGAGACTGCCCCCCCATCCTCTTGTACAATTGTCGACGGAGGGACTTAAGCTACGTTAACGAGCAAAATACGAGAGATTTCGGACCGAATAAATGGAATCTTTCCCGGTTTTATGGGTTCTTTATAGTGTTTTCAGCCGCGCTTTCAGATCTACCTCGCTCGAAAAGCAGGGGCGAATTTCCCAATTCGAGTTATATATTTTAGTTGGCTTGCCGTTTAGTAGCTTAGTGTTTTAAGTGAAATGGTTTAATTGTATATGTACGTGAAAGATTTCGGTGTTTTTATTTATTTATTATAGAGATTAGTGTAATAGGTATAATACATATTGTGAAATTTTTATTTGAAAAGTATATCTGCGTACTATTATTTTTCATGTGATATTTGTCTCGCGGAATAATTTTTTATATGTAAAAATTATTTTGAAATGTTTTACATGAAATTATGAATAAGTTTGAAAATTACTCACACTCATCATTGTCACTAAGGATTTGTGTGATTAATCTATTTAATGTATTATAATATATTATATAAATTTTATCGTATTATTATAGTGAATAACCTTTGCTTTTTGATACAATGGATATTTATATTTTCGCGATGAAAAAGTAGACTTGATATATGAAAACGAGTTTTCTATATTTTTTTTTATTATTATTTTCCTTTTATAAAAAAGCGTATAAACAAGTTTTCATGTAACGATCATCCATTATCATCATTGTTCAATCTATTATGAATAAATCCAATACGTCACCCCCGACCACCCCTTTACCGTCCGTATAGTTTTCCTTATTTTTTGCCCACCCCGATTTTCCATCGCCTGTTTTTCCATGCCTTATTTTTCTCAATTGATCGAGCAAAAAATACAGATCATTTCTGAAAACAGCCTTAAAAGAACCTCTCGAGCTTTGGCATTGCATTATGATTCTTTGCCTGTTCGTATTTTTTTTATAATTGCTAATTTGTTTTCTATAATAGTTTCAGATTTGATCGAAACGACATCAGAAAATTGACACATTTACGTTTGAAGTGTGTGCTTAAATAAATTCTATATATAATTTTTCGATAATGTGAACGTTTGGAAACCATAAAATCACTATATAAAGGGGTGATGTGCAAAACCAATGTCTATTTTTTTTCATAAGTTGAAATATTGCCCTATATAACGTTCTTTACGTCTTATTTTCTATCTTTTATTCGCTTTGTTATTCCTAAAATATTTTTTTCGATTGTATAAGTTATACATTAACGGGCTCCCATGTGTTTGTATTTTATCAATATTTTCTGCGAAAAAATAAAAAAAACGCATTGAAATAAATATTATATTTGTATATACGAATCGTAGACGCGTGTGATATACGGTCCCGTGTGCTCGCACTCCGGGCCGAATTTCATTTCGATTTCGATATCTGGAAATTTATAAAAGTTACTGAGGTATGTCAACATCTGTATCAATTTCCGAACGGCGAAAACTAATTTCGAAGCGATCATGGAAAAATTGTGTAGAAACAACCCCTATCAGTATACAACCGTTCCCCGTCACGTCGTATATAATAAATAAAAGTGTACGTATGTCGAAAAGTTTGCTTTTCTATTTCGATTCGAATTTGACGCAACTTATTTCATATAAAACGTATACGTGGAATATTTTCCCTCCGTAATATGCGAAGGAAAAAAACATGTAAGCAAAAGTTGGCAGTGCGCGAAAAGATTTTCATCGAATTTCACGCCAGTAATCAATCAAAGTTTCTATATTTAAACTAAAACATTAAACCGTTGATTTATTCGATTAATAACAATCGTTTAAAAAAAATATTCCCAAATACGAAACAGATCGGACGTTGGTCGGAAGAGCGTTCTTATTAATTTTTCAATAAATAACCGATAATTGTTTACGAAAAAGCAAATACGGACGGGATGTGCGGGAAATGGGATTGTGTCTCGTATAGGTAAATAAATACGACGATGTTTGTTGTCGGTCAACCCTCTTCCCGGAGTGGATGAGATTTTACCGGGGTAAGATGGCGGTCGTTACGACCACTTTAGAGGTGGGATTCCCATTTACCCGGGGACGCACATATCAATTCCCCATATAACGATATTGCTTATTTACTGGAAAAGGAATTGATACGCGAATCGCCCCCCGTACAAACAATTGCCTCTGTATGGATAAATAAATACCTCGCGTGTGTACGTTCGGAAGGCAATTTCGATTCGAGAACGTTCGGTTTTTTTTTTTTTTGATTCGTTTGATCGCGTTCGAAGAATCGAAGGATATTTGTGTCGCGTTTTTCTGCGAATATCTCGTTTTGGATACGATTAGTTCTGCGATGTAGTTTTTTTTTTAAATAAATTGTAGAACCTTTCATATTTTTACTTTTGTGTCATTTTATAAAACGTTTATGAATCACAAATTTGCATATAATAAATCTTTGGATTTTGATAAGTAGACTAATATTTAAAAATGTATTTAACATTTCGACGAATTTGCCACAGTTTGTCCATCGCGCGGAACGGACTCCGGGATCTTCCTGTGTAAATCCGGCCAATTTTCTCCCGGTCATTTTTCATCGTTGAGGCGTAATCCCGCCCCCGCCCCTGCATACTCCCTAAATCCCGCCTACCCAATATTACCTACTTTATTTTACCTTTTATTCGGCGGGACTATCGCCTTATACGGCTTTCGCTTTATGCATCTCACTTTGTAAATCCGTTCGGCGCCGGGTCGCCGGGATTCGATTCGCTCGCCTAATAATCTTTTATTACTACCGCAAATAGGTTTTTCCGATCCCTATATGCTGGATGTTCGTGTATGTGCGTGAAATATGCGAGGGGTGTAGTATCAAAATCCACTATTCTCAGTGTTGGATGAAATAGGATTGTTTGTGTTTTTTTTCGTGGCGAATGATCGTATTTTTTTTTTTGTAATTATTTGTGAGCTTTGAACTTTAATGAATTGTCCTTTTCTCGATGAATATATGATTTTTATTTGTATGAAGATTTTATATTTCATGTTAATAATTTTTTTTAGGTGACCAGAGACTTCTTTGGCCGTATCGTCGGATCAGTTTCAACCAATATTATATCGAAATCGGGTAAGTACATTTGTTTATTTTTGATTGTCATTGAAAAAGTAAATTTATACACTCATCTATTAAAATATTGTAAAGCGATAATTTTCTTTTTCGACTCGGAAACGATTATATTGCAAAATTGACATTTCATCCCTCGAATCAATTGCATTTGTGCCGCTCATTAAACTTTTCAACGAGATTTTCCCTACAATTTATCTATTCGATATTAATTTTATTCTCTTATTTTTTTTTATAATATTTTAAAATCCAATCTATTATAGCTTTCTTAACATACGTTTTTGAAAAATTTAATATTAAATGCATATTAGTATATTGTATTTTATGGTATAATATGCAATTAACGAGTATCACGGATGAAATCCATCAAGTTTAATATTAACATTGAAAATGAATCTAGAGAGCTTAATGCTTCGGGCGTCTTAATAATGCGAAGCCAATTACTAAATGTTTGTCGAAACGTTTTATTACAATTTCCGCCATTGTTAATCCTAATATATTAATTTTATATAATATATAATATATTTACAATGTTAAATTCGTAAATATATTTTTAAACTGTATTTAGTATTTAATTTTTTTATTTGAGAAGTTATTGTATTTGATTTTCTTCTTTTAAAAATTTCAAACATGTTTTACATAATTCATTGGTTTTTTTAATTTAACAAATTCGTATCAATCTCAGAACCGCAGTTAAAATATAATACAATAGTGTTAACAGTTGTCAGACCAATTACGCTGAATAAATTTATCTTGTGGTATGAGTTGTACGATTGTTTGCCCATCTCAAACAATTGTCGACGAACTCAATCTTAATTTCGAACCCGACAACTTTAATGGACATTTTGTTGGATTAAACCGCCGTCTCGAGTCTCGAGACTGTTTCCAATTTCTTTTCATGATTATCCTTACGTCCTTAGGCTAATTACAATTTTTGTCCTTCAGGCGGAAAAGTCGACGATATCGTCAAAAGTCCCATATGGTATCACTACAAAGAAGGGTTCAACAACGCCGTCAGAAAGGATGTGAAGATCAGCGATCTGCTTTGAAATATTGGTGTACGAAAATGGCAAGAAATTAAAAATAGGTGTCAAACAGGTTTAATTTCATATAATTTTTTACCACTCCTGACACAATGGTTCACGATAATTGGTTTGTTATTTGAGAAATTCAAGGTTGATTGAACTACAATTTATAACGACTTACATCGACCCGATTTTTATTTTTGAATAAAATAAAAAAATATGCTAATATTGATGGGGAAGATTTTCTTCTGATATCAGGGCGTTTCTTTAAATTAAATTGTGAGTTACACTGTTACACAGCCTTCTTTATAATATATATTTTTTTAATAACAACGATCATATTATTATTGTCCATGCATGAGCAGGCTGCTCACGCCCACTGCTGAACAAAAACCTCGATATTTTTCCATTCAGTTGTATTTTGAGCCTCTCATCCACGTGATATATCGGATCGTATAAAAACATTGGCGATGTGTCCGATTTCCGGACCATAATTTTTGAATGCTTGACTAAAACATATTGATAATTATTTTCCTTAGCCAGTTTACTGCTGCTAGTAGGGAATCACACAATGAAAGACGGCAGATAATATAACTGAACTGATTTTTATTTGCTAGCTATAGTGCTACTTAACATGTCACAAAGTCTGAATGTTACTTACAGTGCCATCTATTGATTTGTACAAAAAATAGAATATATTAAAATTGATAATGATTATTGATAAATATTATTGATATTCAATGCTTATTGCCGCCAGCCAAGGACTACTAGTCCTTAAGATTCTGTGTTTACAGGCAGAAAGCATTGCTTAGTAATTGGTCGTTTAAAAGTACTGTTTTGACGTTTTACCATTACAACCCGAATTATTCCGTCGCTATTCTTTCTTTTGGTATTCTTTCCATATATTGGAGTCTTTCGTATTCTTCCATAAATTCGATATAACACTGCTCGAGGACTGTATCTCGATGAAATCTTCTCTCCATCTGAAGTAGTCGTTTAACTGCAAGTTGCTTTGATTCTCCGAGCGGTGTTTCATCCTCCAAACAAAATGGCAGTGCCACAATGTAACGCTCACAATCAGTAGAATCGCGAGAATGTGTTTCACTATACAGTTTCTCACATTGTGTTTCCTTTGTAGTTTGTGTTCGCGTATCTGTGTATAAATAACTTTTCAGATTCCCAGAACCGTTGTAGTAGATCATCTGTCTCCAGCTGGCTGTGCATGACAACAATTGTATTGCTGTTTGTTTGAGTATCCTCAACCTTCCCTGATATAAGCCAGCCGAGTATCGAATTCTGAGCAATAACCAAGTCAATTCTGATTATTCCATCTAATAGGATTTGTGCGTAGACCTCAGCGCCTAGCAATAAATCTATGCTGCTGGGTTTGTTATAACTAGGGTCCTTTTAAAACCATTCTTACTAAAATCAACACTAACTCTCACATTCGTCAATCCAATCATGCCTGTGCTCGTCAATCAACACACAGTCAAAAAGTAAATGACTGACACTCTGCACAGATACACCATCTCACATGCATCCAGGATTACGGAGGTCTGACTTAATAGACTTGACATTCTCAACCAGCCCAGCCAAAGAATCCAGTTGCAATGAGATGCTGGTGAGCTGCTCCTGAAGCTTGTCCAACTAATTCGACGATACTAGTGAGGATAGTGATGGGACTGAACTTAACTGTAAACTTGAACTTAATTGTAAATTGCATTTATATTTGGGACAGCGCCAGGTGGTTTTCTTCGTGTTCCCAAAACGCTTGAATCCCATCTCCGTTATTCCCACGCACAAGAAATCGTATTGGCCCTTGTAAACACTGCATATTGGACCATCAGTGTGTTGCAAATCGCAAGCGATGCAAATAAACATGTCGACAAAGAATTCTCGAAAAAGTTTGAGAAACACCAAAAAATCACCAGCAAAACTAGCGTACGCACACTAGCGAAGCCGAAAGAACAATGAAATATCCAGCTCTCTAATCAATCTTTTGGTTTTACCCGCCCATCTACCGGGATTACCATTTAACAAGAATTTTTAAGAGTGATCTGACCTGAAGTAATATTTGCATGCTGATGGGATTTAACTGGGTCATCATTTAAACTCCTTATGAGGTTCCACCCCTGTTAACTATTTTTAGAAAGATCTATTGATTCTAACGTCTTAACCCACTTTTGTCTACGAGACTGCAAGCAATCCCGTCAGCTTCTCACTAGCTTCAATGGTATTCTCATTAAAGGAATCGCTGTTATGTAATTCAGTGTATTCCTTGGTCGTGGGTATTTCACTAGTTTTTACCGACATTTCAAATTGTAAAGTCTGAGGACTCCTCCGCAGACCGCAATGTAATACTACGAAGTCGAACAAATCTGGGATATCCAACTGCTTCAGAGCAGCAACAGAAGCAGCGTACTTTTCCACGAATTTATTTAGCTCTTAATGTCTAGCGAGATCAGCACGGTCACACGACCATTGTCACGGCCAGCCCTTACGGCATCAACGACGCCATTAAGAGCATCCTCAGCAGAACGCTGAGGAGTAAAACTGTACTGACCCGCATGCAACAATTGCCCCGAGTGGAGGAACCACGAAATATGACTGCACAACAATTTCTCCAAGGTCTTGCCAAAAACCGAAAGCAAACCAATCGGGCGATATGATTTGATATCACAGAGGTCCTCCTTGCCGGGTTTATTTATGACTATGACCATAGATCTCTTCCAGGGACGCGGAAAACAACCTAGTCGCAAGCAGGCGTTACACGCCGTCAAGAAAAGATTCGGAGCAACTGTGAAAACTCTAATCAAAACGCGAGCATCGAAACCATCTCCACCCGGGGCTCTAGCAGGATTGAATCTGCGAATGGATTCACAGGGTCGTCGCCACTCAGGGCACCAATCATCAGTTCGTTGTTCAAGGCAGGAAACTGAGACGACGGGAAAAAATGGTCAAGGACCGCAACAGCGGTCGCTCGTACCGAATCAGCAATCACTCCATTCACTTTCAAAGTTGAGGGAACATTCCATCGACGTGTCTTACATAAAACACTGTGAATAGCTCGCCAGATGGTGTCCGCTCCTCTTTATATTCCGCCTTTGCTAGAAGATATTCAGGTAAAAGAACTTCATTCACAAGCCAATTTGGAGCAGAACGCAATCTACGAGCAAGACGCCTAGTTGTGCGCCTCATGCCATTTGTTCCATTTGTCCACCATTTGTTCTTCCGTCTAGCAATTCTAGTTCGTATTCTTCTCATGCTTTAGAGGAAACCATTAATGTGTCGTATCCACCGTTCTACTCTCTACGCTCACCTGTGACCTTTTATAAAATTCACACTGGTAGCTGGTGGCCCTATCGTTAGCAGTAACCTTGAGATATTTCTTAAAGCATTCATGCTTATCACTTTCTTCCTTCACCTTGCATTCACTCGTTCTATGGCCAGCAGCACAATATCCACACCTCTCCTCATTCTTACAGTTAGTGGACATATGTATGTCCAAAACCCAAACATTTGAAACATTCTAATAACGGAGTATCATCCACTACTCTTACACGCCTATAACCCAAATAAACATACCCAAGTTCATGCAGCCTCTCACGCAGTAGTCGAGCACCCGCTGGGTGCTCGACTATACATTTTCAAGATTTTGTTCTTCCAATTTTACCAACAAGTTTTGCAAATAAGTGCAAAAAATTGAGTTATTGACTGCGTAGTTTTCACATATCTGATGCCAGACAATTCCTTCACTATTTATAGAAGCAATTAGGAAAACATTTCTTCCTCTAACTGCTGGCAAATACACGCATGCCGGACTGTTAACTTTCGATCGCACTTTTCTTCGTCTAAGGTGATAATTGGATCCGGATTTATCAATAAATATAATTTTTTGCGGTCTCTTGGAGGATTGCTAGAAAAGTGCAATGCATACTCTCTGCATAGTTTCATAGTTTCTGGCGAATTTCTACGTTCAGGTTGCGTTGATGTGCATTTTAAAGTGATACGCAATTGTTTAAGTGCATGGTTCACAGAACTTAGACTTAAACTTACACTTTTTCATTCTACTATCTTCTCTTGAATCATTTTTAGAGTTATTGATGGGTTTTCTTCAATAATATTTTCAATTTCGTTCAAAACATCGGAAGTAATTTTTTTTTACTTCCACCGCAACGACGTTCTACTAAAACGGAACTATATTGGTTGAAACCTTCGATGTTCTGCCTGTTGGGTTGTTGAGCATATTTTGAAGAAACTATCTGTGTTTGTAATAATAATCTTGTCTAATTGGTTCCTTTGATCTTCCGGGAGGTGATCGGCTTCTTCTATTTTCAGCGGCAGTTTCTGAACATCGATCATAGACAATTTTACTCGACGAGGTGATGATGGAAACAAATTTATGGATATAACTCTTCCATACACTTCTCTAGTTTATACCATTTTTTTATAAACATCCTTGGTGTAAGATCAGCAGCTTGAAGTGCAATTGTTGAAATATTTGGTTTTTCTAAAATATCCCTGATATTTTTTTATTTCAACCCATTCCTCTTTGCTGAGTTCCAGTTTTTTCATCCCAGAAGCGAATACTTGATCACAATAATCTTTAAAAAAAAATCGAGCATGGCATATGTGTAATAGAACCCCCTTCTAGTTACTGTATCTAGGGATTGAGTTTTATTATACATTTTCAACAAAACCTGTCGAATTTTCCCTAATATTTTTGTTGTATGCTCAGTTTTTAATGCGTCCCAAATGGTCAATTAAAGAGTGTGAATCCCACATCTCGTTAGCTGGTTTTTTGTATCATCACTCCACGTTAGCAATATTAGAGAAGGATTTTTAACCCACTGTTGCGAAATGTATACATTATTTTTTTTTCGTTTTATCCATCTCCTTCATCCAGTGAAGATTCGTTTCATTATCACTAATTGTAAGTTTGTTAATGGCACATGTCATATTCGTAGCATTGTCTACGCAGACTCAGTACTTGTTTTTCATCAATTTCAAATTTTTCTAAGGATTTTTTAATTTGATTCTTCACATATAATCAGTTGTCTTCCTTCATTATCAACAACGTTTAATGTTTTTTTTTCTTGTTCTAATTGGGGAGGCAACGAGGAAGATCGGGTACGTTTCACGCAACAGGAACGAAGGGAAAGGCCCAAATTGCCGTTGCCGTACGATATCAATCTCTCCGTCGCAAACTATAACAAGGAAAACGTAAAACGCGTTTACTAACAAGATCTTTGCCGCTTTGTGATCTTTCCAAGATCTTGACGGGTTCTATTAAATCTCCGGAAGTGGGTATTTCCTGCGTTTTCACGGACGTGTCAAATTGTTGTATGGTTTGAGAACTTAGCCTTCTTAGACCGCAATGTAGGATGGAAAAATCGAAAAAAATCAGGGATATCAAGTTGCTTTAAAGCCGCGACTGAAACAGCGAATTTCTCAATGAAATTATTGAGATCTCGTGCAGAACTTGCACAGCTCCTATCGTCTAGGATGTAATTGACATAATGAGAACCCATACTTCTCTTATCCTAGTATTTTCGTACCAGGCTGTCCCAGATAATTTCGTAAGTGTCCTCAGACAGGACGACACTGGCCACCATATTTAACGCCTCCTATTTCGTCGTTTCGTCATAAAAAATTCCTATTTCGAATAGTGGCGGGCGTAGGCCGATTTTTCTAAAAACAAGATTTAAGTAGTACCTAATTATTATTTATTCATTTTGTCATTGTTCCCTAAACAGCTTCACATATATACGTTTTATATTAATTACTAAATTATTATAAATCGGAAGATTATCCATTTATTTACATTTACAAAAGAATCATAATAAATACCATACAGTTGAAAAAAACAGTCCAAGATAAAAAGTTATAAAATATAATAAAGAGTAATAAAATATATTCAAAATAACAAAGCACATTTGGTGCGATCTTTGACATTGCATTTCACTTACTAACTCTTCAAAGTTAAGAGTCTAATTGCAAGATGATAATCCCAACCGTAAACAATCATCGAGGTTGTTATTGGTAAGTCGAGATCTGGTTTTTGATTTAATTATGTTCATGGTGGAAAATAAAGATTCCGGAAAGTTGGCCGTATACTAGGTCCAAATTTATCTCCTCTGTATTTTTAAAGTCTAACCTTGCCAGAAGTTTTCTTTTCTGATTGACAAAGACTGCTGTTGTCATATCGCTTACCTGTTTTGCTGTGATTATCTCCCGATAAATCAGGTAGGCGGGCTTCTTGGGATCGAAAGCCCATTTGAGGCTATTGATGGCCTCCGTTCACGTGGGGTTCTTTTGTCGTTTGACTTTCACCGATCGGCAGCATCTCCGTTTAACAGGATGGGCAACCATCTGACCGCATCATCGATCACTGATTCTCTTGGCGGCCTTATAAAGTCTCCGTCTCTGTGAGGAACCGATTCAGAGAGTTGTCCCCTTCGTTCCATCGTATCGAGCTGTACATTGTGAGAAGGTCCCAGCCATCATGCTGGTGACCTTCATGTACATTAACATCTCCTCCCTGGTGATGGGTGCCGATGGTCCTGGTGACGACTCCTTCGTGGTTCTCACTTCATCTCTGTTGTGGCGCTGTTTTCCATCTCTGCTTTTCCGCTGATCCTTTCGAGCCTCGAAGTTGGGCGTCAGTTGTAACATATCTTTCCGCTGTTGGACGCTGATGCTGCGGTCTGCTTTCACAACCAGTGGCGTCTGGGTATAGGTAATTGATCTTAGGGTCTTGAACAGTAAAACAAGAGGTTGATCGAGCCGATGATACATATTTTATTCAGTATATAAACGTAAAAGGGTCTTTATATTTCCGAAAGCAGAGTAGATGGCAGTAGGGCAGCAGAGCTTGTGGTCTAGTGGCTTTTTCTAGAACGTGTGACGTATCTAGGAGACAGTGTTCTTTTCTTAGTGTCTGTTGTAGACTTGTCGGAATGACAATATCCACAATTGTATTTACTTGAGTATATGAACATTGCCTTTTCCGCTGGCGTTGAATCATTCGTTGACTAGTTTCATATTCAGGAAGATTACACGCTACGTCCAACGGAATGCTGGCCGTAGAGTGTTGGATAATTTGACGAGGTGTTTCGGAAACCATTGCCGCACGTTTTCTCATATTCACTACAATCTTAGCTGCTTCATTTTTATCGGGATCAGGTGCATGGTTATGTTCCGAGATGCAGGTGACAATATCATTTTCGCTAATTTTTACGCGTCCAGCACAATTTTTTCGAGTGCATTTCCATGATGCTCCTCCGTAATTCATATCCCTGTCTTTTCGAAGCCGGTGTCCTTCATGAAAAATATGAATTTTTTTCATTTGTGAATCAATTTTCTTCATGTTTAAAATTACATTAAATTCAATAAATAAATTTAAATGAAAAAAATAAATTGAGAATTTAAAAATAAATAATAAATTTTAATTACCTTTTGCTGATTCCGTTTGACGAATGAACGAGTCATCAGTGAATGTCACAACTGTAAAATTTTTCCAACAATACATTATAAGTGTTGAAATAATACAATATTTAATATTATATGTCGATGTATGTATAACAAAATCAATTAAAAAAAATATTGGCGATACATGGTAAAAAGTGTCAATTTGAAGTAAAAAACCTATATTATAATTCATAAAACAAATATACATTTATTTTGCGCGGCTATGTCGTGCGCGGCTTTGCCTTCGCGGCTTTTTCCACGATGTACTGCGCGGCTTTGTGACGGCGCCTATCAACGTGGTCGTGGTGACTTATTTTGGGTTTATTTTTCGAATTTACACCGCGGGATTTTATTCTAGTTACATTCTCTCCCTTTTGTCTGTCATGCGTCCTCACTCGCGACCAGCGGTTTGACATGTTCCTTCTGTAGGTGGGCTCCACTGTCAAAGCCGCCACCCACATAACGTGGTATTTTTAAGGTGGAAAGATTTGGAAGGTCCTGCACGAACGCAGAATAACATTGGACAACACTTTTGTGAGGCACGTCGTCCCAGTCCAATCTTGCCAACCACAATTCCTTGATTAGGATTTTGGCGTACAAAATGACTGGGGGTACTAAACCAAGTATATCAAATAAACGGGCAACTGCGGAGAGTATGTTCCGTTTGGTGCACTTCTCAGTGATTTAAGAGGATGTAAAGAAGCACATATCACTTTTGGGTTCCCAGGATCACTTATACGCAAATACATCTGTTTTATATCAGCGTTCATCGCAATAGGGAATAGCCGAAAATCCAACAGCAGCACGAATAAATCCGCTTGAAGATTTTGCCCAGTGTGCAGCACATTATTTAAAGAGGGTCAGTGTGAGTTTTCGCACTCGCATCAAGTATTATACTATGCGTGGCATCGGCTTGTCCGGTCTTGTGACTGCGTGATGGGGAGTAAAATAACCGTTGCCAGTGATGTCAGACTCGTCCACCTCACTCAAGTAACCATTATCCTTTCGAAATACTGCATACCTGTCATCAAAAATCTCACTATCAAAAATCGAATCATTATACCACGTCTCAGTCAAAGCAATAAGATCAAATTCATTCGCCCGTACAGCATTGTAAAATTTGACTGTCTTCGAAGAGAGGCCCCTAACATTCTGATAACACACAGCGATGGACACAAGATTACGACAATTGCTTTTTCTCGGCGGCAGGCGCACCAACTTTTCTACCTCGAAAAAACCATCGATCCAACCCAATACCCGCAGGCCAAAATTCAGCTTTCATAACTGTATCAAAATTACCAACTGGAACGCCAATTTTAAACGAGGCGTATTGACGCCCAGTGGGCAACTTTTCAACAATAAACTTCACATCAGAAATTTTCCTTTTTAAAAATCCTTCCACACACTTCTCATCAATCACACTATCCACGTATAAAATGTGCATATATTTAAAGGGCTGCGATGTCTTCAGATCGGAATCCGCACCAGACCCTAATATTTTTGAATTCCTGCGCCTCTTGTTCGACGAACTGGCACCCAAATTCGGCCTCGAATCCGCAGCTGGCGTCGAACGCTTCCGCCTCACTACAGTCACAAAAGGAGCATTCCCACATTCAGAATCGCCAGTAGCCCCACACGAAGACCCACCCCGAATCGACTGTGACGCAACCACTTGATTCACAGGAATGGCCGCAATAGCCGGCCCCTTAGCGCCCTTCTTCACCTCGCTCTTCTTCAGCTGCGTTGGTTCAAAGGAAGCCGCCGAAGCAGTAATAGGAAGTCCGGAAAACGCATCAAACCTCTGCGAGAGCCGCTCAATATCTTCACGAACATTCTTCAGATCTCCGGCCTCTCGAACAGCTATCTCGAGCAGACCAACAGGTTTTTCTTCCGCCGCCAACACAAACGACCGCTGATCCTTGGAGAGGATATTTGAACCACCAAGAACAGCAGAGATTTCCTTCTCGTAGCCCTCGGCCAAACGGAACGGAACGGCCCTCGGCCACCCTCGACATTCGAAGACATGATCAAAAAAAAAAAAATAAATCCAAAAATTCAAATTTAAAATTCGAAAATATTCAAATTCCAAATTTCGAAAATTCGCTCAAAGCGACAATCCTGCAAATCTGACAAATCGCTGACCCAGAAGGGACCAGTGGGGCATTATACAGGTCCTGTCAACTCTGTCTCCTCCGGCGCAGACTTCGCTGACTCTGGCTCCTCAGCCACGGGTTCTGGTATCAGTGATCGTGTTATGCGTCTTTTACTCATATTGAATTGATCGTTTTCGCTACTGCACTCGGTCACTGAGTTATAAACGGTGTTGGTTAGTGTTCAGGATCGTAGGTTCTTAGAATAAAAGTATTTATTCGGGCGAGTGCAGATAGCGTTTATTTTGTATTAATGTGCATCAGCTGTTACTGGGGTCCACGTGTTGATGGTAGTGAGGCTTTTTACGCCGTCACGCACGTCGTTGATGGCGCAATGGCGAATCACCCACCGAGTTCAGAAATCTGATATTGCCCATTTTGAGAACCCCTGTGCTAAACCGATCGTAAAGACATTCGCCAGGTGTAGGGTTGCCATAATTGTCGGACCATAAACAGGGACACCCCCCCCCCAATAAAAATAATTTATTATATTTTTGATAGTTTAATTATAAGAAATTGAATCATTTTTAATTTACTCATTCTCTCTTGTCTTCACTCTTCCCCAACTTCTTGAACTTGATCTTCATTGCTCTTCGTTGCCCAATCATACTTTTCTGACTTTTTCGCTTTTTGAAGGAGTTCCTTTTTCCCTTTTGCATAATTATAGAATTCGATGCATGACATTTTATAATTGAAAACGCATTGAATTATGCTTTCTACTGTGTCAATTGAAAGCTTATTTCCTTCATTTGTCCACTGAGTATTAATTAATGAAAATACACGCTCAACGTGTGCATTATGTGCTGGGATAGCGTACAGATATTAGCACAATTTCAGTAGGTTAGTTTTTATTTGTTTCTTTAGTATTTAAAAAAAAAGCATAACCATTTATATCAAAATACAATACAGAAATAATTTGAAATCAGAAGCAGTCACAGTAGATCATAAGTCTCGCTCTGTTGCCTTTCTGGTATCAGCTAATACGATTTAATTTAATTCTATTATATTACACATACGTGTATGTATTGGAATACGCAAAATGTGTGGTATCGTGTGGATGAGAGTGGCTTATTGTTAGAATAAAAGTGAATGGAAAAGTATCGGGGATGTCTTTGTTCAGCAGTGGGCGTGAGAAAACCGCCGATGATGATAAATATTTATATCATATGTCATATACAGAAGCCCCTTTTTTTCAAGCTTTTTATTATTATATATTTTATTTCATTTTTTAACTAAAATATGTTGTGTATGCATCTTGTAAGATGTATTTTTCACTTAGTTTCAACTCATAATTGATTCAGAATCGACGGTCAGGTCAATCTTCCCCAATCGTTGGATTGATATAAAATAAATAATAATTGTTTCAGTTTTTTTTCTTTTATTTGATTCTTTTAACATTGTGATTACTACAAACATTTTAAATAAACATATCTAATTGTCATAGCTAATTTAAATGAGTAAACTATGCATATTTTACATGTTCATATCACCATACAACTATGCAATAAATTATGTACATTTTATGTCTTGTTATAAATAACAAAAATCTAGTTATTATTTATCGTTAAGTGTCAAACTCAGAATGGCAACCATTCATTACTTTCACTAGAATTATGTATATGGGATAATTATTGTATTTTAAATATATAATATGTAATTGTGGAAGCAAAACGTAAACGAAAATGTAGAATATTGATATAGTGAAATTTTTTAAATCATAATTTTGAATAGATTCTTAAAAAAAATTTGAACAAATACAGTAACAATAAATTCAACATATTAAATTATTATAAATTGTCATTCTATGACCCCATTGATCATAATTACATTTTCATAACATACACAAATATGCCTTACAAAATTATTAAGAAAATCATAAGTAAATTTTAGTTTTTAGAATTTAAAATAATCTATCTATTCACATACAATTTTAATTTCATTATTTATTTGATTTATATATACAAAATTCATATATTGTTTAATTATTAGCCTTGTGAATGACTGAGAAATATATGTAATTACAAATGTAAATAAATTAAATTATTGTAATGATTTATCTGAATTTTAATTATTCCAATACAACCTACTGAATTCCTTTCATCAAAACAACAATTATTGAAAAAAAAAAAAACGATCATTAAAATGCCGCCATGATTGTATCACATGAAATAAAATAAAAGCCAAAACGAATTAACAGATTTCATGTGGTTAATATTGCAATTTGAAAATCACGGTTTGATCGATCTAGTTTTTTTTATTTGCTGCACCGATAGTTATGATTATGTTCAAAATATTAAGAGCAAAACGATGAAATTGAACATTCAATCAGTTAACTTAAGCTTAGGAAAATTTATTTATATTTCCGACGAACAAATTTTTTTTTATTTGTAATGAATGTTCGAAAAACATAGACACATCGAAAACAGATACAGCATTGCGACAATCGATCGATCACCAACCAAAATCAAATCTTTTCAA
Organism: Hydropsyche tenuis; assembly: GCA_009617725.1. Classification (NCBI taxonomy): domain Eukaryota; kingdom Metazoa; phylum Arthropoda; class Insecta; order Trichoptera; family Hydropsychidae; genus Hydropsyche; species Hydropsyche tenuis. Next base: position 516,576 of record VTON01000007.1, read on the forward strand.
TCCGAATCCTTCCCGACATTGTTGGGACTCTTGTCTCCTGCAATCGGCGAAGCAGGCTGTTGAGGTCTGTCCTCCTCGATAGGCCTGTGCAGGCCATGGAGGGCCCCCAGGGGCGGCAAGGGCAAGCCCAAGGGTAGTCTGAGTCCCTGGAGACCCTGGAGGCTCTGCAGCCCCTGGAGCCCTTGGAGACCGTGGAGCAGAGCTGCCGAGTGTTCGCGTGCTCGTCTCCTCAATTCGGCTACGCTTGAAGTGCGGTGATCTGATCCTGGCGGTGGTGAAGATGACAGTGGTGGTAGTAACGATAGTGGTTTCATGGGGCAGCACGAACACAGACCGGGAAATCCTGTGGATTAAATTTTCTTTTTTAGTATTGTAAAACGGTTTTTACCAAAGTTCAAAGAACACACACTAGGGAGTTCAAATTTATCGATGAATTAAATTTTGTTAAAAAAAACAGAAAAATTAAATAAAAACTATTATTATATTTCAGGACACTTCATATTCATGTTTTATTTTTGAGAGAAAAATTATCTTATATTGGGCTCGCAAAATCCGCCTAATACATACAATATTTGAATTTGCTCAAAAAGGCGATGTCGAACAATCAAGTAGGCAAAGTTCTTAAATTAGAAGATCATCAGAGTACCACTTGAGAAAAACGAAAAAGAAGACATTTTTGAGAAAATACTTAAATAAATTGCGCGTAGTTTATACTCGTGCGCGTTGTATGACGATGTTTGTCAGTTTTTGCAAATTATGAATGTCATATATTATAACATGCTAACAGTTCAGATAGTAAACGGCACTACTGTACAGTAAAAATACTGTCAAACATAACTTCCAAACTACGCGCGAAACTTTGAAATTTACTTTAAGCACTTTTATTCATCTTAAAATGCAAATTTGTTCAGAAGTGTTATAAAAAAATGAAGCAAAAGTAAAAATTAACCACTAAACAACCGAGCTATTATTCGGTTCATTTACCGGTAACGGCCTCCCTACTTTACACACCCGAAACCCACCACAAGAGCGACAATCAAACAACACCCATAAAACAAATCAAAACAAAACACATTACATTACAACAAGCGGCAACAATTCAAACAGATTTACAGCCGCGCTTCCCGACAAAGTCCCCGACGCGCAAAAACGCGGCCATAAATTAGCGCGGCTCGCGAACAGACGATTATTCATAAATTCCGCGCGTAATTCGCGCGACGATTGTCCGCAACCGCCATATTTCAAATCATGAGCGCAAACTTTCCGAACGGCCGTAAACAACGATAAAGCGGCCCGCGAAAAAGTTCTCGGCCGGGACGCGTTCGTCGCGCAATATTTCAGCGTGACGGCTGGCAACCCCCGCGCTCTGATCTATGGCCGCGTTTGTTTTTATTTACGACCGCCCCTTCTGGGCGGGTGCATCTTTTCGTTCGAGGAACTTCAATTTTCGACGAGCAGGTGAGTTTGTTCTGGGGGAGTTTTTTGCTAGAGGGAAATTGAGTGTACCGTTTTGAATGAATGTCTAATAGAATGGTGGGTAAGGTAGTGCATCAGTGGTTGACCATGTATCAGTAATTGAAAATTTCTCAGAAAAACGTAAATTTTAAGGTTTTTAAAGACAATCTTTGTGCAATGGATTGTTGTTTATTACATCTTATCTATCGGACCCTTTCCGAAAGTTCATCGTTTTTAAAAACCTTGATTTTTACGTTTTTCTGAGAAGTTGTCGATTACTAGTATATGGCCAGCCATTGGTGCATTACCTTACTTATTATTTGTTAGTATTATAACTATAATAGAGAGTTTTGGTGGCAGAAGAACGTCACTTCAATCAATTCATATAAAATAGAAATGATTATGAATAATTTAATTCGTGATCATTTCTATTTGATATTTAGATGTGCATCGTTCGATTTGATATCTATAGAAGTGTTATAATATGAAATACATATTATATTTTACGTGTATAGTTATTATTTTTTTCATATAAATAAAGATTTTTCAATATGAATGAAAATAATTATAATTTTTTAAAGTGAAAAATAATACAGTCGGAATCGTATGAAAACGCTTAATGTGAAAAATCAGTTAACTAGAAATAATACCGCGGTCCTAAAAAATACTATGTACGTATACTATGACATTTACATGAAATTCTTTCAAAAAATATTTTGCTCTTTTCAGTTTCGTTTTAAACGTTTTCCACTGTAATTCAATGAGTCGAAAATTGCACAAAAGATATTTTTAAATTGAAAATGATTCGATCATATTGCGCTCATTGGTTTTCTTTAATTTCAAATTTGAGTAATGAGTAGCATAGTTATCGAATGGATAGGTCACCTGACAATTAGACCATTTGACAAAAAACTGTCTTAGCATTTTTAAACACCTTTCTCTTAACATTTGCACAAGAAAAATAGAAAATTTCAACAACATATACATACACATCATCCATATACCCCGCATACTATTTTACGTTCATATTATTCATACTCAAGATTTTTTGAAAATTTATCGCAACACATGAATTGTGTTCGATGAATGCAACTCTCAATGAGTTAAATAGTAATATTCTTACAATTACATCATTCTATTAACAGACGGCGATATTTACGATTTAACAACCAACAAAACCAGCGAATTCACCAAGACACAACATCGCCTCCAAAGATCCTACAATTAAAAGACAAAAACGCCACATCGACACAAAACCGCAGAACCCTTCACTCGCGCGACCTTTGACCCGCGAAACTCGAAAAAACCCTCTCGATTATCAAATTTGCAGGGGTGGACCGATCATTTATTTATTCACAATCCACGGGGGCGGACGACGTCCCGGCCGATAACGCCGCTCGTAAATATTCGAGCCCGGCTTTAAACTTTAATGGAATTAGTTCCCGGCGAAGTGTTATTGGCCGCCGTGGCAGGCCTCAGGTGCTCGCAATAAACGCCCATTACCAATTATTAATATGGCCGTTTGTCGCCGCCTAGCGAGACGATTCGAGCCGTGTGCACCCCCGTGAGCGTTTCGCCTAATTAGAAAACGTTTCGATTTTGGAAGTGATGGGTTTTATGTGTTGTGGATTAGTCCAGTCAATAAAGACGAAAAATGGTTGAATTGTGAAAAAAAACACTGGAAAACTAGAGGGGAGCCTTAGATTTTTATAGACTTTTTACATTTTGTTTAGAGCTACAATATCAAGTGTATTTCCTAAAATCTAGTTCTCTGGTGGTTTTTTCGTGGTAAATATCTTTATTGACTGGATTATATGTGGTTTTGCTAGAGGAATAATAGGCCGGTTTACCCTACCGTACCTATTGTACCCTAGTTTTAAGAATCGGATATATTATATCTGCATGATTAATACATACATCGAAAGGGATTTAAACAGATGTTTATAAAAATAATTGAAAACTTTGGACTGTATGTTTGGGTTTAAAATGTTCCAAATAACTTGACCTATCACCTCTTTAAGGCTTTACGGAGATCTTTGGGCCACCATGTATATGGTTTCTAATTTGTTTGAATGACTAAATAGTATCTAAATTTTAAATATTGATATAATCAAAGAATCTTTTAGTAATGGTTGATTATTTTAAAATCAATTTTTTTTGGAAATTCGAGTTTCGTATTTAATATGTACTTAGAAGTAATTTAATATTTGTTTATTACAAAATTATCGATATAGATGGTAAATTATAACCAAAAATTATATAAAAATCACATATTCATAATTACCTTTCAAAGCAGGAAACAATGGTTGGCTAAAATGTGTTAGATGCGACAAATGTGGCGGGAAAAATAGCGGTGGTGCCGCCCTAGGAGCTGATCCATCCAAAGGCCTAAAACCTCCACCACTGAAAACAAAAATCAACATATTATTCAACATTGTTTAAAAAATATCATTTCACATCAATATAATTATAACATAATCATTCTTAACTCATTATTTGATAAAAATATTTCTAACCTCGAAAACCAACACCATTCAAATTCGCCCAGAAAACTCATAAAACAAATTCCAATAACGCACCCATCCAACACCAACAGCCAACATAAGAATAAACACATTTCGTATACACAAAACGTTATTATGAGATAAGCGAGCGCGGTAAATTTTAATTATAGCGACAAGTGGGCGTCGAGGCGCCGCCCCGCCATCTGCCGCCCGTCCGATGAATTATGCAGCAACAATTAGTTTTAATAATCCGCTAAGATATGACAGATTAAATACGACAACGGCAAATTCGGTAACGGAGTGAAACCATTAATTATGTGTAGAGGACCCGGGTGACGCCTCTGCCGAACCCCACCCCCGCCCCCCCCGCCGTTCGTCTTCTTGATACCTTTGAAAGTGGAGTGCGCCAGGGGCGGGTTGTCGTCGGTTATGAGCGATTAATTTTCGAGTTTGGTCGTTTAGTATTTTTGTGTTTGGATGGTTTTGAATGGAATATGTGCAGTTTGATTTGTTGTGGAATTGAGTGTTTTTGATGTATTGTTTGTTTGGATATGGTGCGGATTGGGAATCTCAGATTTTGATGAAAATAGTTTATCTAAATAAAAATGGTGTTTAAAGTTTGGATTATGATTATATTATATGATTACTACTATCGCGGATCTTTAAAAGTGATAAAAGGAAGGTGATTCTTAAATAATTTGAATACTTTTCCAAATAGTTTCATCAGTACACAATTAAACCTATTTATTACCCACACCAATTGTTTCTTATCTTCGATTAATTAGGACAAAGTGCCAAAAAATCCATAGTCGGTTTTATGCCAGAAATACGTTCTATATCTTCTATATATCAATGCCAATCATTTAAAATATACTTGAAGTTCCCAAAATCGATTTTTAATAGTGTATATCAACAGCGAACTTCTATCGGTTGTATTCGCCACTGTGGGATTTTCTTAAACAAAAACCGGAAAATATATGTGGATTGTGAATGAAAACGATAGTCTGTACCATTTAAATTTTTATCATTCAAAATAAATATTATTCAATTGTAATTCAATTGAAGAATCAACTTATAGAATCTTACAAAAAACTTCAATCTTCAACTTCATAGAATCTTCAACTTATAGAATCTTACAAAAAACTTCAATCTTCAACTTCATAGAATCTTCAACTTATAGAATCTTACAAAAAATTCTTTTGACATATCAAGCACAATTCCTATATTCAAACAACAATCATTCAAATGACACAAATATTTGCATACTCAGAACACCTAGCACTACATTTACAACTATCCCAATCCATTTTTCCCAACATTACTGCATAATTCAACACACAAAACACGCACAAACCCCACATGCAAATCCGCCCCAACAGCCTCCGCACGCACACCCAGATTTGGTCTGCGGACGAAGAGGAACGTCCTTCGCCATCTTGCTAATTGAATTACCCGACATTCTGGCATGAGACAGGGCTCAAAGGGGCCCAGTGCAGCGAGAGCCCAGATTACGACCGCTCAATAATTCAGAAGGCGACACCCCCCACTGTTGCCCGCCGCCACCATCTTGCCTCGCGGTGGCACTATCCCGTGGGCCTGTGGCCATTTTAAACGGGACAGTGGCTAATCCGACAATCCCGGAGACAGGGGGGGTCAGGAGTCGTGTGTGGAATGCATTTCGAAGGGGTCCGGTGCATCTTCAAAGACAAGGTGTTCGCCGGGGCGAGACTTCGTGCCGGGTGGCCATCTTGGATGGGGTGTTTTGTATGGTAATTGAAAGGGGTTTTGATCTTTTGTGTGTGTGTTTTTTTAAGGTTGTGGATCTGTGATGAGTGTTGGGTTTGTAGAGTTGATCGATCGTGTATGTATCTGATTGAATAAAAACGTTTATTGCTAGATGAATATGTTTCAATAATTTTTTAAAATTCTTTTGGAAAGTTGAATTTATTCAATTGATCCTTCTTGTATCTATTTGATGATTTGTAAATTTTAAGCCGATTATTTTTAAATGGAAATGTTTCAAATCTCATTTTATTTGTTAGGGTATTTTAAAAACTTAATGATTTTATCCAAGCATCGTTTACAGAAGTTTCCTTATCGTCTTTCGTATTTTTCAAAATTTAATTTTAGTACTTCACGTATCTTTTTCTATCTTTCCGTTTTATTCAATAACATTTCAGTACTTAAAATGTTCATTATGTTCTATTTTTTCAAGCTTTTATACCCACAAATTTCTATTTTCTCTCTCTTCTAATATACATACATTGTGACAACTTTGATCGCGGAATTCATCTGTAAAAGCCGAATCTTTAAAACTACATAATTTATTTGATGTTTACAGACGAATTACGCGATATAAGCTGCCACAGATCTATAATAAGTATGAAAATTTGTCTATCCGAGTCAATTTTGAAATAATAATAATAATAATATACAGAATTTTCTTCACCATTTCCGCAAACACCCATCAATCGATTTCCCTATCCACAAAAATCGATGTGAAACCACCGATACTAACCCGCATTAAAATCCTCAGCAATCAACCGAATTTCCCATGGGAAAAACGATTAATATTCGGATCGTATCAACCCTTAAATTCAATAATTCTCGAATTGCGACACGCTTTACCCCCCAGCTCGCACAGTAATCGCATACACACGCACGTGCTCGCAAGGAACACCTTATAATGAATAAATGACGACGAAACGTACCTTACTTATGTACGACTGTAATACGTACGGCTTGCGTCAATTTGTGTAATACACATAACGCGCTGATGATTAACATGCTAATGAAATTACGTTTGTTACGTGGAGCAGAGGCACGCGCTCAAACGTAGTTTGTTAAAGGTGAGCATATCGTCTTAAATATGTTATTCGAAGGTGGGTGTGGGGTTTGTGAATCGTTATTGCCGGATTTGTGTTTGTTGTTGTTGAAAGGTGATTATTTTTGGAAATATTCGTCTTATTTGATATTGAGATAGTTTGTAGTTGGTTGGATTAATTGTCTAATGAGATAATATTTTCTTTACATTATGTTGTAAATTTGATACAATCTTTGAAATGTGTTTTTTTTCATATACAGATTGTATAGATTGTTCTCAACTTACGATGGAGATACATTCCTGAACAACGGTCGTAAGTCGAATCCATGCAAAAAAAATCGATCAATTTTATTTACAACAAAATTTCCATTTTAAAACCCGTATTCTGCCACGATCAATATAATAAAATATATTTAACCAGATTTGTTTTGTAATAAGTAAAAACACATCCGAAAAAGAACGAAAAAAATCTGGCAGATAATGGGCACAATAATAATTTGAACAAGTCCATATTTTTTAGAAAATAGTCTATAGATTGTCTCGTGATTTAATAAGTAATTTTGTTTTCAGTCGTAAGTCGAGAACTGCCCGTAGCTTTAAAAATCCATTTATTTTTATATTTTTTCAAATTCACTGTATCTGTTTGTACTGAAAAATTAAAATATGGTCGATTGAGGTGCTACGCTTCATAAAAAAAATATCTTTAAATGTTAATAGAAAATTTTCTGAAATTCAGTTGATATAATATTATATATGAGAAAAATATTTAGCAGTGGTTGCTATTATATTATAATTTGAAAAAAATTTCATATGAATGAATTTAAAAATGAAATTTTCGTACAAATTGAATCTATTTTTTAACAATGTAAAACAACGTCTTCGCGCAGGATAGAAAATTCACACGAGGGAATGGGCTATCGAGATCTGGCCTTGTCCTCCACCTCCGCAATGTTCAGCCGCAAATAACCTGAATAATCTTCATAAAACAACATTACTTAGGTGGTAGGCTGAGCTCTACAAGCTACGCAAGATGCTTGCATAATCCGCTTGTAAGATTACAAGAACCTTCCCCTTTGCAACAACTGATGCGACCCGAACACACCTCCCTAACAACTAACTTTTACCGATTGCTGTAATCGTTTTAATCATTGTTCTATCTTCAGGTTTCGATTAGTTATATCAATGGATATATTCAATTTCAGACCAATCAAATACTACAAAATATTCCATATACAACATTAGTAAGCTTGCGGAATTGAACTTCAACAATTTTAAACATAATTACATGTACAATTTTACCATATAAAATAATGTTATATACATTTATTGTATTGAGATGAATCGTAAAAATCAAATTTGGACATTTTCGCACGAAAACAAATTCGGGTAGCAATTTTAATCGTGGCAAAGTTTTCGCGTTTGAATAATGAATAGACGGCGGCATTGTCGAGCCGGAGTGATGATACCCCCAGCCTGAGGTAATGTTTGTTAATTTAGAGCGGATTTCGCGATAATTAGGATTACGTGTCGGCATATTGAATTAGGGGCGCACATACACACGCCGGTTCCATACAATAATACATGGCGGTAAGCGCGCGAGTGCGATTAAACGCGACCCCTAATCACAATTCTGATTTGTAGATTTGACATTAATTTTTTTTTATGTTTAGGTTTTCAATAATATTTAGATTTATTTTAAGAATATAGTTTTATATTGTCTATAGTAGTTTTAATTATAATATCTATAGATTGCTAAGATCCGCCACATTACTATACAATCGTATAGTAAGGTGAAGGATCATCCCTATAAAAGATAACTATATATTTTTATTTTGGAAAATTACAATTTTATCATATTTTTGATGATATTTTACGATAATAATATATAATGAATGTTGATAATATTAAATTTTGATTTGAATAGTCTGTACTAATCAATCAATATTGATATATAATATGTCATTGATAAATATATGATAATTTATTTGTTAAGTTCAAATGTATTCCATTTCGTGCAGCATAATGATATACAAAATGTATACATGAGATACAATTTAATTTAGCGAGAACGCTGATACGTTAAAACCATACAGTATGAGACTGTAGGTAATAATTCGGTAATTGCATGAATAATTAAGAGGGATCGACTGTAGTGTTGCGGATGATTAAGTCGACTGCGAGAAGCCGAATAAACAGAGTATACACCGTACAATATTAATTCAATACACTAATTACCACCGTACGTTTGACAAATTATAACACATACTCAAATAATTTTTTCCTTCAAAACTAATCCATAAAACACGACAAATAAAGGCACAGACTAAAGACTTTTTATCCGGCCGATAGTTTCTAGAAACAACAAACCAAAACACCACAAAAGCACTTTATTAACGCGCAAATAAACACAAATGCATAATTGAAGTGTCAGCGCCACGCCCCCGTTCGAAAATGCGGTCGAAAGACGCCACCGAGCGACCATACACCCCACACACCGACGCCGCATATTTTATTCACGAAAAATGGGGCCAGGTTGGTAGGCATGAAGAAAAATCACCCCCCGGCTTCCTCCCCCGCAGTTAATGCCCCCGTCCGCCCATTTAGAAAATGTAAACTGGTTTTCTTGTAAAAAATTAAATTTGGCGAGCAAAGCCGCGGCCGCCCGAAGGCGGTGCGACTCATTCACTATTTAAGAGGCAGACATTAACATTTTTGCCGCCGCCGCCTTGTGGAACAACGTTATTTTTTTCCTTTTTTTCGTCTTCTTCGTTTTTTTTTTTATTAACGTTACCATTTCATCCACGAAGGCGGTGGCTCCGCGGGTTAGTGGGTGACGTGTTTGATTCGTTTATGTTGATGTTTCTTTCAATTTGTTAGAAATGAAATAGAAAATTTTTGTATTTCGTTTTTGCAGAAATATAAAGATCTATGTTGTATGTTTTTTTAATAAAAATATATTATATATGATGTAAGATACTTTCGATTATTATGATAAAGATTCTTATTTTTTTGCGACGTTTTGAATATAAAATATTTAATTCACAGGACATTTTTATAAACTTTATTTGATATTGAGAAAAAACATGAAAATTGAAACAAAATTGACAGTTTTATCGTCACTATGACATGTAATCAACTGCCAATTATTATTATAATTAGTTGAAAATGCTAACAATTCTCAATTATTTCAAGAATTGTTTTATCGATTTTTTGTGCATTTATATGGATTAATAAAAAAAATATTCAAAAATAAAAAAGTCCAATATTAAATCTGTACTAGGTGGTAGCAAATGAAGCATGAAATTATTTTCAGAAATGAATAAATCGTAAGAATCGACCGCTCCGATTTCCGGGAACGCCGAACATTAGTTAATGAAAAATGAAAATTTAATGAAAATTACATAAAGAAAAAGAGTAAAGAAAGAAAATTCGATGCGAAATATGAGTGAGGCTACAATTTTCCTTGAGTCGTAAACTTTCCGTTGTTTTTCCCCGTCGCCTCTTCTGTCCCGCTCGAACGCCCACCTCTGCCGATTTCCCATCCCTCTCCAGAGTTTCCCCCCGTCTCCCATTTGCATTTTTATATTATCAATTTAAAAAGGCTTTGCTTTTTACTATTCGAGTTTCCACATAAAATCTCTAATAGCCGGGCAGACGGCGTAATCGCTTGATGAATATTACAAGACTTTGTTTACGGTCCATAATTGATATTATATCCCGCCGAATATCTTGTATACAATATCATTATACATTTCCAACGCTGGAAATAATTTATTTTCCCACCCCTGGCGAACCCCGCTGCGGAAAATAATCAGTTATGAATATTAAATCGACTCACTTTCTATACGCAATGATAATCCGGAGTTCTCTCGTTCGTTCGCAAAACGCAAATTCGATCCGAGTCGTATTCTTTCAATTACGTTTATGCGATGAAAACGGAAAAGCGAACGGGAAAACTCTGTATGTAAGTACACAATATCGCATGTTAAATTGAGGATCAGATCGTCTGTACGGTTTGAAAATCCTGTTTTTCCTTTTTTCGGTACCGTGCCGGGTATTATGTGAAACGCATTTACCATTTATGTCTGTTGCGACAAAAGCCTTTTCATTTTGTTTCGAATACATATTGGATTTTTTATTTGAATATCATTTTTTTTAAATACATCCAATGCTCTTTTTACACGGTTCCAAAATAACACGGTTCAAGGAAGAAGAACCGATTTTTTTTTACACGGTTTCTTCACTTTAACACGGTATAAAAAAATGTATTATTATGCCACAATGGTAAGATTCCGTGCATGCCAATATACTGTTATAATTATATGTATGTAATTATAGTTATTAAATAAAAAATTTTTGATGTTTTTCGATGATTTTATAAGGCGAATATTTTTCAAATTACACATTTTTTATAAAGTACATTTGGATAGAAGTTCTATCCAAATATACTGACGGAACCTATCTACAATTTTTATATGGTTATCATACATTTCTTTTACACGCTAGTCTCTGGAACATATCCCCCGTGTTAAAAGAGGATAGAGTATGTTATATTTAAATAGAAATTCTATTCAAACATGTTGATGGAACCTATCTCCAGTTATTATATGATCGCCATACATTTTTTACACGTTTTTTTACACGGTAGTCTTTGGAACGTATCCCCGTGTAAAAAGAAGATTTAGTGTATTTATAATCATTTTGATTATTATGATCCGATATCCCAATCAATAAAATAATTTTTTTTTAATCACAAACTCAAACTTTTTTCTATTATTATACAAAAAATTCAATTTTTAATCCATTTTTTTTTTAAATATAAAATAATGATTCAAATCATCAACCATCACGTTACATAAATCATTAAAAAAAAAACATTTCCTCAACTCATCACAATACAAAAACTCCAAGAACACAAACCCCATCACAATTCCCACCCCCACTTCGAAAAATGAGACAACCAACAAAATGAAACGAAAGTCGCATCAAAAAATCACTTCAATATGAATAAATCAACTGCGAAGCGGATCGCTGCGGCCGGGCAGTTCTCCATTATGAAAAATCATTAAGAAACAAATAAACGTAATTGGGTCCGTCCTCGCGCCATCTTTCGAAATTCCCGAAAAGGGTGGCGTCTCACCCTTCCGGCGTTTCTTAAATAATTAACCAGTCAAATTTCCTGCACACAGCAGCGCCAGAAAAATAATCCGGCTTTACAAATTATGGAAAAAACGACGAAAACCCGCCGAGCGACGCGTAATCTTTCGGTCCGCCCATTAAACGAATTGAATTCTACGATGCGGTCCGAAAATATTGCTCCGGTCGGTTCGATAACGTAATTTGTTCATTTTAATTATGAATTGTGATTGTTTTATCGATTTGTTGTTATTTGTATTGGTTTAATATGAAGGGTTTAAAATAATATTTTTTAGTGATGGAAAGGAAATTTTTTATTGATTTTAGGCGGTTTTATGGAAAATTTATAATCAACAACCGGTTTTATGCAAAGATTTTTAACTATACAATATAAGATTTTAACTTATATTGTAAAATACTATATTGCTTATATTGTAGAACTACTTTTTATTATAATATGAGTAACTTAATTTATACCTATAATTAATTTTTAATATTTCGATATACATATCATTTGAATATGATTCACTGTTTCCATTTTCCTCATTTTCTTTTTAAAAACAATCTTTTGTATTCACATATTCATTTTGGAAATTTATCTTTAAGCTTGTAAAAGCTTTTTGAACCTTGCCCAGATTTTTCATGAGATTATATAATAGTAAAGTTTCTTTAATAATTCTCTCTTCTTTTATTATTAATCAATAAAGTTCAATAGTCTTTAATGCGGTCACAAAATGGACAGGTGACCAATCTTTTGATAATAGATGCGTATAAAAAGTAACATTTCCTTTATCACATCAAAATAAAAAATGCGAAAACTTTCGATGATATTGAAAAAACCTCATATTGTATTAAATCTATTTAAATTTCATATGTGTAATTTAAAAAAATGAGAAGAAGAATGATATTCAAACTTGGTTATATTTAAAGAAAATCTTTTAATATATCGTAAATGTATGATATTTTATGAAGGAAACGTGTACGAAATAAACGTGAAAAATGTTGGCATAAATTTTCGCACCACACTGTACTTGGCTCGAGGAGCCGTCAGCTTATTTTCTGGGCCGCATTTTAAAACGACGCGTTTTTCCAAAAAGGAATTAAGCGGGATGGAAGTGAATTATGGAGGACGGAGCACAATGGGCAGAACGGGAAGAAAATATTACACGACTCGCATTAAAACACCTCGAAGCATAGAAATTGAAACAATGTCGCAAGAATTCCTATTCTGAATATCAATCATGTTATGATGTAATTTTTTGTGGTATAAAATTTTAAATGTATGCATTGTTATGTTTAATTAATTGTATTTTTTGTAACGTTTAGGTAGACTGTACTATTTCAAGAAAAATAACTTAAGCTGTATTGCGGGAGAAAAATTGGGTTAATGTATTTTTAATCCTTTAACATTCTGTCGGAACTGCTTCTTTTCGCCCTTTCATATAATACACATTTCAGTTAATAACCTTGTTATTATATTATTTACATATAAAAATATAAATATCAACTTGTGAAATAATACGAAAAAGACGAATAAATTGAACAATTTCTAATACTTATTCATTTTCTCGAATTAAAACTTATATTTTGTCATGTAATAAAGAATCCTCTTGAATATATGTACATATTATATTATAGTTTTTTTTTTCAATAATCTTGGTTAATTCACAATAATTGAAAAGTCTCAATAACACCTGTTTTCCTGTCGTCGTCCTGGAATTTCTCATCCTTCGATCCTAGCAAACAGACGCCGAAGAGAAATTAGTATATTGACATTACAAATTTGTGTTCATCTCCCGAATTGAATATTACATTTGGCGTGATACCGCGCACAACTTTGCACAGGACCGCACTGCAAAGCCTCTCTTTAATATTTGATTATTTTTAGTTGCTAATTAGTCAATCCTTTTGTTATTTCGTGATCAACGAATCGTTCATTTTGTGATATTTTGTCATTTGAATCATCAGACAATATGATTTACATATATTATAAAACACACAATGTAAGAATGGTTTCTCACTAATCGATATTTTGATTAAACTGATCAATCTTTAAAAAATTAGTTTTTAATGAAACATAAATTAATATAGATATAATATTTGTTTTCATGAAACAATAAAATCGTAATCACATCGAATGAGTTTTTTGCACTTAAAATCAAAACAATTAAAAAAAACGAGATACCCGTCATCTTATTAAAAAATGAAAATTTACCGATTTGGAAACTTTCTAGCTGACTTATTTATTTTGAATCATCAATTCATAAATGTTTTTATTGATACTAGTACGGACCTGTTCTTAGTCGACGCAAATTATACCTTTATGTATCGAATTAATAAATTTAGCTCAATGAAGGCGTCGCGTTACCTGAGAGGGCACATTGAGCATAGTGATACGTTTTGAATTCAATTTTGAATACACATGTTATATTTACACACGAACACATATAATATCTACCATAATTTCATACACAAATAAGCAGAAATCTAAATCGATCTATTAATAACATATTTTCACATTGAACTCTTCTGATTTAATGTTTCAATCAATGAAAACCTAGTGTTGGAATTTAATAAAAGTTAACTCTAATATAAAAAGCGATTTTATATAAGCTATGAAACGCTTCAGCTAATATTGACTATTAATTATGCAGTTCTACTGCAATCGTCAAAGTATACCGTAGTGACGTCTGCTACGTAAAGTAGTATCACAGTGATATTGGTGTAATTTAATATTTACATCAGTGGCGAGTTCACGTATAGAATTGTATATTCAGATATTTTTAAGATCTCTTAAATGTTAAATTCGCCACTGATTAAAAGTACCTTGGCTCGTTAATTAAATTCGAACATAAACATTTGTCCGGCCGGTCGTAATTTGTTCCAAAGATAAACAGGCGGCCCTTTATATAATATAACGTGATAAATGAGGGACACAGAACCAAAAATATGAATTTTCAAGCAAACGAACTGATAGACAATCTAAAGAAATATCATATATCAAATTCAAATTATGTACTCCGAACATGAGTATAATCGTATAAGTTTTGATTTATTCTTAATTTTCTTGTAGGTTAAGGAAATTATGGCGCACAAGTTTTATATTCATTTAAAGATGGAAATAGGGTATTTTGAATCTACACCCCTTAAATATGAACAGACAAACAGACACTGGGGTGGAAATATCGAATCGGGCACAAAGTCAACTCGACTAATAGGGTTTTTCGCGTCAAAATCTCAAAGATCGACTCGAAAACGTTCGTAATTGATCTCGAAGCCCGTGTAAATAATGCAAAATAATTAATTACGCTTTGAGCACTCGGCTAGAGAGATAAATCCAATTACGAAAAGTATCGAGTGACTTTTTGATATTCATTAAGTGATATCTTTTTATTTTGTTCGTCTGATTGTGAGTGTTGTTTTTTCATAAGTTCAATTCGCTATTGTGCGGTTTATCTCTAAAAATTATTATGTCGTTAATAGATTTAAATTGTAACTAGATTTGTCTAGTTGTAACTAACGTCAGTCGGATGAATCTTTTATTCAATTGGCGCACGTAATTGTAGAATGTATTATGCGGAGTGCTTTGAGAACGATTTTAATGCAATATCGCGAAATTACATTGAAAATTTTAAAACATTGATACGATGATCATCAATTTAATTTACTTCAATTGATTGGTCGAATATTCAGAAACATAATCAAACTCAACGATTCTTCAATATAACAATTATTCGATTGATTATTTCAATGTACTTGACACAAATCAATTATCGACTCATAACATTCAATCTAACCAAAATGAATCATCCATATAGTACATACAACCGAAAAATTCATCACTATGAACAATACAAATACATAACACACAAAATACACGAAAGATCCAAAAGAGGGGAGTATCGCGGACGAGCGAATAAATGAATAATTCCTTTTGGCAGCGAAATATGATCGCAGTAGGAGATTCTTTCAAACGGCGAATCAACCTACAACGTGATTATGGAGTTATTTGCCTAATTGTAGAGAGCCGGGGGCGAAGGCCCGGGCGCTGCGCCCCCCGGGGGCCCGCGCCCCCTGCACACCCGCCCCCGCCACCAGGAAAATGATAATTCCATAATTTCGCATAATTTCGCGACGACGCCCCCTCTAAGTTCGGGAGGGATGTGTTGGCGTATGGTCGTTTTATTTTTTTTGTATGTGTTTTTGATTCGAATTAAAATCGTTGAAAATATTTTCAGGATGAGAATTGAAATTGGAATTGTACAGAATATATATTTTTATATATGTAAAAAATTCATACTTAAGTTAATTATATTATATTATAAAATTTTCGAATGATAATAGTCTCATAAGAAATTTGATGGTTTTGCGAAAAAAAATTGTTTTTTAAAAGCTGAAAATTGAAATTATTCTTTGAAATTAAACGATTTATCTGAATACAGTTCATGACTATTATCGTTGTACTTTAAAAAAATATTGGAAAACGGTGCATTCAATTATAAGTTTCTGATTATATTATAATACATATTTTTCAATATTTTCGCTTACGATGGAAAATTTAATTAATCAGTGAAATATATATATTTGTGAAAGTGGAAAGTAAAATAACATTTAAAATAATCCGCAGACTTAATAATTCCATTAAAACTACCGCACAATCAAAATACACCCAAACACAAAACATTTCCGACCGATCAAACAAAATAAACGCTCCGAATTAATTTCAGTTCGGCCACAAGTACACTTTCCCAAGTACCCCATGTAATTTTTTTACGCCACTCGTCCCGACATCAAAAGCGCTCTCTTTGAGGACGTCTTTCATAATTCTATGCAGTCGGGGAAAAAACTTTGCATTTTCTGATTCGATTCGCCGCAATTTTCTCTCGTTCGGAAAGTTCCCTTTTGGAAGCGCCATAACAAGCTTTGGCCTCTGCTGTGGTGGCGACGAGCTAACTTTTTCCACTGGCAAGACCCCCTTCTGTCGCTTATTTCATGTTTATTTATTTATTCGTTGTTTTTTTCGAGAGCCGAGACACCTTAGAACCCTTTCAAAGTGATTTCGTCGTGAATATTGCATCGATTCCGAATGAAAAATTGTTTACGAATTGAAAATTTATGTTATATAGTATCGATTTCATGTGTGGGTGAAAAAATCGCGACCCACAGTTGGGGTGTTGTTCGACGCCCGTTCAGCGGGTTGGCTTCATTACCAGCAGCTCGAGCTAAAGCAATTTTAAAGAAGTCCGCAAACGTGCAAAAGGGACAAATACCGCAAAACACAGCGAAAATGAAAGAGACAGCAAGATTGTAGAGCTCGCTTTCACCCATGCACAGGGGTGGGCTCCCGGTGGAAGGGAGGTCTAATATCATTCCCGGCTACTTGCTTAAATAATATTTCAAATTCAAAAAGCAAAATTTATATCCGCGCAAAGAAAACCTGAAATTGAATTAATTCGCTACGTAGCCGGGATCGAGGGGGTTCGAGGGGAGGTTTTGCCTTTCAGCTTGCGGGGTTTTCAGCGATGTGTGCGCGGTCAATCGCATCTGGGGGTGGTTGCCACCCCTTCAATCTTCGGTGTTGATTTGAAAGGTAAACGTTGAGTATACCGCGAGAATAGTGTATTATAATATGTTTCGGATGTTGATTTTCGAAAATTTTCCGATACACTCTGTGAAATATTACATTATAAAACGACAATATTAACATATGTTTAATATGTTATATAAATCTTTCATAAAAATGATTGAGTTTAACGTTTCGGGATACCTTTGTTTATCAAAGATTTAATCGAATGTCTTATATAATAATATGACGACGTATATCAAATCGAATATTTCGGGGAAAAAAGTTATTCCGTATTATTTTCATAAAGCTCAGAATCTGGGAGTATCGACTGCGAACTGATTCAGTCGAGTCGCTGAAAATATCCTTTTTAAAATCATGGCTATTATTTGTTTTGATGTCAAAAGGATTTAAGGCCACCTGGGAGTCGGGTAAGTAAATTGAAATCAACTATGGAGCTCCGCTTCGATAAAGACAAGGGGGATGATAAAAACCAAACATAATACATTATATAAAATGAAATTTCATAATTCATTTTACATCGATTTTGGTCGTTAAATATTCTAAAAGTATATATCATTTTATGATTTTAATATTATATGAATGATGAGGAAATCTACTTTTTTGTATGAGATAACGATTTGGTTTTACATAAAAAAAAACGTAAGTACTTTGATGTTATATTGTAGAAATCGATATATTCATCAATTTTTAAAATGATTCAATAAAGCACCGAAGCCTTCGAAATATCGAAAAATAGATTGTGTATGGATTTTATTATTTACAAACCCATAGATGTACATATACGCGAACAATTCTACTTATGAAAAATTGACATAAAATATGATATTGACTGACGTTTCCTTTCTCGCTAAGAGGCTTTGTGTATTTTCACATTTTTCCCATTGCCTTGATTCACTTTGCTCCTCTCTCTATTCGATATTGGACCCGAGAAAGTGTATTAAAATCGGAAATTTCATTCCGTTTATTGACTTCGATCCCGCCGGGAATATGGATCAGACTGAAATGTTTCAACTTCGTACGCCCGGCTCCTGTCCATTATGCATGTGACGTACCGTGTTTTATTTTCGAACACATCGAATTACAAAAAAAAAAAACAACAAACGATTCTCGAACGAGTCCAAGCGAGTGAAAAATTGGGTTTCCCTCGTTTTTTGTGCGAGCCGAATTAGTTGGGCATCATTAGCGCATCGCTCGCATGACGTTTATTCAATTATACGGGATAATTTTTAGTTCCAAAACGGATGACGTAAAATGATTAATTTCAATGAGTCCTGGATGTGTGTGTGCGCGGGACTGAAACGCTCCTGGTGATACACGGCCCTAATCAACATTTAATTAATTCAAATTTCATCAGCAGCGCTCGCAAACCTTTTCTGACGTCGTGTTATGGATGAAAATTTGATTTTGGGATTCGTTAATATTATATGGAGTGTATTATGAAAATTTTATAAAGTTAGTACTGGATGATTCTATATTTCTGCATGTTTGAGTGCGACTTGAACTTTTCGCGGTAATTGAGTGGAAATATGCTTGGAAATGTTGAAAAGTTTATATAAATTATTCATATGTGTGATTTGAATGAAAACAGTTTGGATGCATCTGATGTATTATACAAACTCAATTGTCAGTGTTTTGTTTCTTTCTTAATTTCCATGCTTGCTTTTAATTGGACTAACTCTCACATATTTTTTAATTAGAAGATTGATGGGATCATCATCAATTTAGTCGCGCTTATAATGTTTATTGGATGCATAAAAACAACTAAGAATAATCTATTCAATTTGAATGTAAAAAAGTGCCTAATGAATTGAATAAAGAATTTTGACATTATAACCGACACATGTTATTAGACAATGACTCATTTTTTTTCAGTAATTTTACTAGATGAAGATATATAATATATTTTTTAATATAATTCGTTTCAATTTACCTATATTTTTTATTTACATTTCATCGGACAGATCGTTGTATATAATTCAAGCATTCTACTTCATTTACATAAAAGCGATCGGAACGATTTAAAGTACACGTCAAATTCAAGTCATTTGCTATTCATCGTTTATTTTTAGCACAAATAATTGCGCATCTGTCAAAATCTTAGAGAATGAGAGAGCACAGCGTCTAAAACATTAAACTAATCAAGAGTTATGATGTCACTCTGCGTACATATTCTGGACTAATTACGCCTCTGTGCGACAGGGCCGTACTCTTGCGCACACTAACAAACAATTAAAAAATTGACCGAGGCCATTAATAAACCGGCAACCGTTTCAGTTTTGACACGTATTTTAATTGACATCCAAGATACGATGTGATACTCGCGTTCGGTACCCGTGAAATTGCGTTTAATTGCATATTTTGTATGTTTGTATAATGGTGAACGTATTCGTTAATTGCTGGTCTTTTTTTATTGAATTGTTTAGGTTCAATTCTAGATTTTTTTTATTCATTCCTATAATATACGGATGGAAAAATTCAATGATGTTCATCACACATATCTATATTCGTAATTGTTCATTTTATATATTATGTAGAAATACATTTTTTATGGAACGCAATGTACAATATTTGTTGGGCAATTTGCAAATAAGATGAAGACGCGAAGCGTGGAGCGCGCATAGAGAAAAAGAGAGTGAATAATGATTATAATAAAAACGAAAAATAAAAAAAAAATGGGAAAAAAACGAGGAGAGTAGGCCATTAACGAAATTCGGCCGCGCTCGCGAAACTCGGCGGTGAAAAAACTTAGTTTTCCCGGATAAAAATGCGTAACAGAATAAAACGATAAATGCAATTTGAAACTTAAAAGGGACGTGAGTTTTCCTCAAAGGAAAATTGCGCGCCATTTTTGCCCGCGCGTAGTGGGAAAATTCGACGTCGGCTCGCAAACGAGGTTAGAATTTATTACGGGGACCCGTTTGAGGCCCGCCCCTGCTCCTTGCCGCCATGTGAAAAATGCCTTTTCAATTTTCGCTATGGGAAATTCGCTTAAAATTGGGCAGGGGCGGGCCCCAAGAAAAAACGCTATGTGTGTATTGTGCGCGATCAAAAACTGATCTATAATTTGCCGTTTTTCGCAATCAATATTTGATAGAATTTTATCATATTTTCAATTATAACTATCAATATTATATATTGATTTTCTTCATTGTATTAAGTAACTTATAGAGCGGTTAATGAATGGATATTTGATCTAATAATAACTTAAAACTGTTCATTATTCAAATTTTTTTTTTAGATTTATCTTTTTTTATTATATAAAAAAAAATTTTGAAATTATTATTGGAAAAGTTTTACTATTATATGAACTAGATATATATGATTATTTCAAAAATTTTAAAATAATTTAATATATATAAAATTAATCCAACTTTTGCAATCACATCCCTATTCGATTTAGAAAACCAACAATTTCGACCCAATTTTCATTAAATCTCTTAGAAGAAAGCCTCAAAAACGATCACTGACACCCGAAAAAAATAAAAAAATAAACAAAAAACGATAAAAACCTTGTTTTTAATATATATATTAAGCTGAAATCCGATTTGGCGATGTTTGTCGGGCGTGTCGATGCGATTATGTGTGCGCGCGCAACGTGCGAATTTCCATACAAATTCGCAGAAGGCTGTGCCGAATTATCATGGCGCGTAATTGGTTTTCTCCGACGGGCGTAAATTCAATATACAAACGCCCGTCTCTCTGGCTTCGTCTTCTCCGTAAAAATTATTCCGTTTCTTCATTAGTATTATGCAAA
This sequence comes from Hydropsyche tenuis, assembly GCA_009617725.1. Lineage (NCBI taxonomy): Eukaryota > Metazoa > Arthropoda > Insecta > Trichoptera > Hydropsychidae > Hydropsyche > Hydropsyche tenuis. The sequence goes on from VTON01000007.1 coordinate 537,836, forward strand.
ATGATACGGCACGGAATCCGCCATTTTATAATTGCAATCTAATTCAATTTCGCCCGCCGACGGAAGAAAAACTCGCCCGTCTGAATATACACGTTCGTAATTTGTATAAACATTTGTTTTAAATTATTTATTAATATCGATGTAATTTTCTGTATTTGATTTTTTTTGCGGTGAATAATAAAAAAAAATGTATCAAACGCATTAAATTTCATTGAATGATTAATTTTGATATTCCGATTCAATTTATTGATGCATCAAATATTTTTGAATCGCATCGGTGAATATTTGAATCAATTGTGTTAATCCTTTCGGATGGTATTAATTAATTTTTACGTTTTTAAAAATTGAAAAAGTCGCTTATGAGCGACACAATACAACACAGCACATGTGTTTAATTCAAACCAATTTCTGCGTTAATTTAAACACTAATTACCGCCGAGGAGCCCTTAATTCGCTAGAATACCAAATGTACACATACACGAGACTTCATATACAAGTATTTCGTATATTATTATTTGATGTATGAAATCCGTTACAAATTAAATTACATATATGAAACAAGTTGAATAGAAAAATTATTATCATTAATCAAATTATTGTAGTAGTTGATATTTTTCCGTTCACAAATTATTATTGAATTGGAAATATGGAAACTAATTCAATCTCGTCATCGAAATGGCAAAATTCAAACAGAAATCATTGATTCAATACGAAACGAGAAATGCAATAGTCGCGTTTCAATTTTGCGGCGCGAATCGCTTTCGGCGAAACCGACCTAAGCGCATTATGGTAATTTCACAATTTATGTTCAATTAGAGTCAATTGAGCGTTGTGTTGTCAGCAAACACATTCGAATCGTCATATTTCGACTTCGGGCGAAAAGAGCGATCGATCTGCGAATTTTGTTAATTCGTACGATAACCATGATCGACGCTTGTTGCAATGCAATGCTTGTATAGTTTTTACAATTCAAATTCAACGTTTCACACTTAAAATCTAACAAATCGATAAGAATTCATATAAATGAATTTAATTTATTATGGCAATGATCTTAATAATACATTCTTATATAGTTTTTACTCTTCAAATTGGACGTTTTAAACATCAAGTTTGAATTTTTACTGTAATGGCCTTGTACAATCTGTAATTATACTGGTTTTTGCGTAACAGTTTTATTAATACTTTTTCATAGTTCAATTTGAAGTGTAAAATGTCCGATTTCAAGTGCAAAACCTATAGTTGAATTTGAAGTGTAAAAGTTGAATTGGAAGTGAAAATTTTCCAATTTGAAGTTTAAAACGGCCAATTTGAAGGTTGAAACGTCTTATTTGAAATGTAAAACCTGTAATTGAATTTGAAATGTAATACGTTGAATTTGAATTATAAAACTATAAAACTTTCATATGAATTTTTTGTAATAAAATTAATAATATTAAATTATATTTTGAAATTACGAAAAAATATTTTTTATTAAATTTACACGATTTTGAGTAATTTTTTTAAATAAATTTTGATTCTTATTACAATAAATTATTCTGAGATTCAAATAAATGTAAAATCATCATCGCGAAAAAATTTTCAACGCCTCATCTTCAAATACAATCAATTACTAAATCGTATAATGCACATCTATCAAAATAGCAACAATCCGAGTTAAAAATAAGAAGCTGAACACATCGCACAACATTCCGATCGCAAATAGACCCCTGCATCTTGACCGAGTATTCAATTAAACATTTGAGCGATCGCGAAAAAAAATCTTACTAGTACGTAACACACTGAAATAGTAAAGTGAGTACAGCTCGCGTGTCCCAGTTGTAGTGAGTAATTATCGTCCGTGACACCGCTGAATACGGGAGTTATTGAGTTAGCAGGACGCTTTGTAGTTAGCGCTTCCAGGAATCGTAATCTAGCCAGAGCTTAATTGTATACAATTGTCATTAATAGTGACGCACCCATGGTACTTAGTATCCGCGCGTATGCGATGTAACGTATCGTATGTGTGTGTGCGTGTGTGTGTGTAACGTTGCACCACAAATATCTCCGCCAATTGACTAATTGACTTCGCGTTTAATTTTAAAACGGGCAGTTATGGCCGAGAATTTTGCATGCGAATTTCGAGACTCGAGATCGAATCCGTGGGATTTTTGATTCATGTCAATGTCTATTCGATGATTCAAGATTTGTTGTAAGCTTATGACATGAGATTTTATTTCGTTTTTTTTTAAATTTAATTTAACTATATTTATAATATTATTTTAATTTAACTTTATTTTTTGTTAGACTTTTTTCACGCGATTTCCTGAACCAATCTTCCCATTTAGTATAGACTTCATGTCTCAATTTACGCGTTTTTTTTTGCCCTGGAAACTATCTCATTTTTTGTATCGGTACATACACTTTTTTACGCGGGTTTTCGCGGAACGTATCTACCGCGTAAATCGGGGGATACCTAATGTATGTATGTATAATGTTGCACCACAGATATCTCCGCCTATTGACTAATTGACTTCGCGTTTAATTTTAAAACGGGTGGCTGTGGAGAGAATTTCGCATGTGGATTTTCGGACTCGAGATCGAATCCGTGGGATTTTTGATTTATGTCGATGATTCAAGGTTTGTTGTGTCGAAAGGGTTGAAATGATTGTGGAGTCGTAAAACGACTGTAAATCAATCGCGGCAATTCGATACACCTGCATGATGCGTGTGCGAGAATTCCGACGAGGCCATTAACTGCCAATAAAATATTAATAAATCCAATCAGTGGCAGGCGAAGGGTTGGGAAAAGCGTCTCTCAAATATTTTTTTCACTTTAAACTTTTCAAATTTTTTTTGTAAAATTTTAAACAAAAGTTTCATCTTTTTTTCATCAAAATCGTATCTGATATTTTGGCATGGATTAGTATTAATTATGGCTAGTAACTTATCATCATCATGTTTATCAGTTAATGAAAAATCCCTGTATTTTTGGTTGCCGTGGTCGCGTTATTATTTTTACAAAATTTGTACAGTGAAATGCGCCATAAATGCACTTTATTATTAAACGTTTCAAAAATTCCTATGGACTATTTATTGTTCACTGACTAAGCATAAACTTAACACATAATGAAAAGGAAGCATCCTCCATACAATATTATAGAATAATTAGAATACAGATATTATTCAAAAATATTTGACCATTGAAAAAATACGATGAAACTTACGCATCAACCTAAAAGTTTCATAAGATTCAATTATACAAAAATTAAATTAAAATTATTTTCAAAAATCCAAATACGACGATGATCATATAAATATTTAAAAAAAATATTTAAATCAAAGCAAAATATTAAAAAAAAAATCAACAAGCGCCATCCCTCATACGGAGCCAGCATGTATAATACAAAACACACTAAATTGACGTGCGCACGTTCATTTTTTTCCTTTATTACGCGGCGACATGCATTCAAAAGGGTTAAATTAATCATAAAAAGCCAAATTGAGTTTTATACAATAAATAAGTAAACAGAATGTGAACACAGCACGGACGAACGCCCGCCTAACATGCGGGCCCACGCTCCACACGAATTCACATTCCCGTCACGACACAGATCATCGTAGATCATCGTGGATCATCGTACCTTCGCCATGGATCGAGATCGTCAATGTGTCCCCGCTTCGTTAGGGTAATTTGATAAATCAATTACCGCGCGGGAACGATGAACCCGGCCCGTCGGCCGCCATGGCGTCATCTAGCTCTCGATCATGGCGTGTGCTGATTTTTTGTGCTTTGGATGGGTTTAGGGATGGGTTTGGGGGTGGTCTTAATGGGAGGATGGGAGATGGGGCGGCACGTGTCTTAAATGCGTGCGAATCGAAAGTCATTTCGGATGTCGTTGATTTTATGGCGTTGATGTTATTTATTTGATGGGCGCAATATTTTATTTGGTGTTTGTGCTCGGGGGCTTTTGGGTCTTTTATTGGTTTTCTGTGACGATTTGTGAAAAAATGTGTTGACTGGTTTTTGAAGAGTTCATATTGTAAAAATTGGATAAAATTTATTTTTCTTTAGATAAATTTTATTGAAAAATATAATCTTTATATAATAGTTCAAATAATAAAAAAAATCATACTAATTTCAAATATTTATATAATACTGTTAATTTCTGCAATCATTGAAAATATTTGAAGGGGAAATATATCTTTTTTTATTATTTTTATCAATATTGACATCAATTATAATACAAAAAATAAGCACGTGGCACTTAAGCGATTCAATGAGTCCAATACCCCCATACAAAAACTACAAAAAAAACCTCTAAAAGGTTAACCCTTTCCGACCGAACGTCCGACCCATTAAATTCACATATCGAACATTGTGAAAAGACGACACTTAACACCCCTACACACGACCACCCTCTCATAAAAAAATATTCAATTATACCCAAACAAAATTTTTCCGAATTTTATACATGATGTTCAACAGCCATTTTTCCGATGCACTTTTCCTGCATTTCGAAGCAACCTAGACGGATTGATGCATCCTATCCATTGCAATGCGCATGCTTCGTGAACCGCCCTTTCGCCGTTCCCTGAAGTCCTCCTAACAACGCATCGACGAATCGACAGTCTCGAGGGGGTTACTTTTCCCCAAAACGCCATAGTTATTCCGTCGAATCCGGCAGGCAATCCATAACACCGACACTCAGGGTCAATTCGAATCAATTAAACGATACGTTTTCGCCTAGCAATCATCGGCTGATTGAATTAATCTGATTTGAGTTCCGAACCTTTTATTAGCCCAATGTTAATTTGGATGTTTCGATGGCGTCACCCATCCCGCGGGGTCCAAGGGAGCGGCTTTAATTGATATTAATGCGGTACGAAACGTTGACATTGCCAAATAATTTCAACAATTGTACTTGACGTATGTGACGTTTTGTGTGTTGTCGAGGTGAATAAATGAACCGTCGAATTAATCGAGTTAAAAAATATTGGCGACGCCGTCCGTTGGGCTCGCAGCGAAAATTGAATCAATTAATATTTGTGTTGTCGAATGATTTGTTCTTGTACATGAGATATTAATAAAAAATGTATAAACAAACCTGTCAGCAAAACCAGAGAACATATGCGCTGGAAATGGTGGTAGTGATGGTCTCGGAGGCAATGGTGGTCCTCCTGGAGATGGAGGTCTACTACTGCTACCCAGAGTCCTTAAAATTATAGAAATTAATTCAAAAATAAAATTATCGCTTCACAATTTTTGATTCAAATCATACCTTGATGCAGGAGACGGTGTGTCTCCCGGTTCACTGCCTTGTGCTGAAAGTGAAGTTGTTGGTGGACCAGCAGTTCCAGGACGACCCGTAGGACTTGGTTCACGACCCATACTTTCACTACCTTGTTCTGGTTCCATATCTTGATCGTCATCCACAGCAGATACTTCCGGTGACGACGTCAACCGGCCATCTTCAGTCTATTACAAAAATTAAATGAACAAATCTTTTAAAAATTTACAGATAACATAAAAAATTATTAATGTAATGCACTGACTTTGTCTTCTTTGATGTCTTCTCTTTTTCCCATGACATCATGTCCATCACGCTTCCTCTGCTCCTCCTTGAGCCTTTCAGCCTTCCTCCATTTCGCGCGTCTATTTTGAAACCACACCTACAAAATACACAAACAATTACTAAATCACATAGCTCAATGACTCTCGTTAAACTGCAACACACAAGAGTCCCCCCTATCGAGTGCAAAATAGCGCACCGAGTACATATCACGTATAAAAAGCAAACTAAAACAAAAGTAAACACTCGAAACCGACAATAATAATGCTTCGCACAGATTGTGTTTATGGTCTACGACAAGAGCAAACAATCCAAATCACCCCCTTTTATGTCTGGCCTAAAGTCCCACTTTTATTAGGGGTGGATACGTGAGGGGAGTAGAATCAAAATTCACGACTTCGACAAATTCGAGGAAAATCGCGAAAAAGGTTTATTCATAAAAAAATTATATAAAAACACCATTTATTTCATAAAAAAATAACTCAATGGTTAATATGTTACAGTATGGATTCATAAAACATTTTTTAATTTTTAAAGTTTCGATTGTGAATTTTGATTGTACACCCCTTGCAGCCGCAACACCGCCAAGGGGATGAGTGTACACGTTTAAGCGCATAAAAAGAAAAGCCCTCGTGTGTTTCCGAACACAATGTACGCCATTATACGCAAAACAGATTCGAAAGACAAAGAGTTGCGCGGCTCCACTCGAATAGTTACATTGTAAAGCGATCGTCGAACAATGATCGTTTCATTGTGCAATATTTAAACGGGGATACGGAGACATCTGTGTTGAGAGGGTTGTACCGAAATGTAGACATCGCGTTGATCGATGTGTTAACCCTCAAGTGCCAGGGGCGGGTGTTTTCGTCCTTATGAATGTAATGTTTGTTTAATTTTTTTTTAGTAGTGGTGGTAATTTATTATGAGAGTTTATTTATTTGGGAATTTAAGGGTTGTGATGACTGTGAGCTGGTTGTGTATAAGATGGATAGTAGATGTGTTAAGTTCTAGACTGGATGAAATGGATCAGTTCGAAAAGATTAGTGTTATATATCGGATAAGAATTTTCAAAGATTTTCAGTAATGGAAGAAGATGGAATTTTTTTTAAATGAATTGAGAAACTAAGAAATTTTACTGTTCAAATATCATAAAAGAATTTTCTAAGAATATGATATCAAATTTTATCTATTCCCAAGATTCGAAGTCTAAACAACTTTCACGAATCAATTACCATTATAAACCGTCATTATTTCAACTCCGGCAAATTTTAACATACCTCCGTGTCAAGAATACAATACAAAACGCAGAGACGTGTACGGTATATTATATAATATACTTTTTTGCAATCGGAACGTGCCGCCGCCATCGTACTTATATACCGGGTACGTCGGGTTCGAATCCGCGGGGAGCACGTCAATTTTTAACCCCATATCCCCGGGCTAATGGCGGTTTAACGAGGCACTCCCCCTCGCCCCAGCACCCCCCTTTTCCTCCCCTTGCGTGCGGCTAAGCCCCCCATAGGGAATGCGCATCTCGCCGAAAATTTTTTACAACTGAATCGCACACCATGCCCCGAAAACCGCGACCGATCGGTTCATTGTGCTGTGATTTGAATTGATTCCTGGAATTTTTGTACTCGATTGAAAAAAAAAACATATTTTTATTTGAATTTTTGTATGATCAGTGGTTTTATAAGGACTTCGCAAGGGATGGTGTAGTGTTCGGTTTATAAAGCAGGTCTTTTAATCAGGGTTTTGGAACGAAACAGGAATAGGAGCAGGTAGGGCAATGGGTTTTTATCCAGAGCACAGAGATTTATAGTGCTCCGTTACTTTGACTTTAAATGTAAAATTGAAAAAAATAATTTAAAATTTTGGAAAAAAAAAATGAAATTTTGTTCAAAAATTTTACTTTAATTCTTTATTATAATCGGATTGTATTGATTCACTATTCTCTCCTACTTCATAGTGATATAGTTATATTATTTTTATATTAAATATTTTGATAAATAATTAAGTTTAATCGGAGCGTGGAGCGGAGCCTGGAGCGGAGCCGGAGCAACTCACTAAAATGGTCGCTCTAAAACCCTGCTTTTAACACTGATCCAGGACTTCCGACATGCAAAACTGCTGAAAAATTCTCGAAAGTTCCAACTCCTATATTATTAGATCGCGAAAAATATTCACTTGTAAAATAATAAAAGGGGCAACGCGTCATAAAAGTTGCACGCGCTCGTAAAAGTCGGACGCTCTGAACCGCACAGTGCACCCATACAAACCCCATACAAACACGTATGTACTATCCATGTAGCATAATACACGTGTACTCACCACTACCGGGTAGTAGATGGTACCCAGCATGGTCGGGCATGAAAAATGCGATGGGATATGGGAAATATTATCGGCACACTACACACACTAGGCGGAGGGAGAGGCGCATATGAATTTTTGATGAGTGCATTTTTAAAGTATTTTTAAAGCCGAAAAGAAACCGGGTATCAAAGTGGATTGAAAGCGGGGAGCATGCGAATGTAAGGTACGACCCTTAAGGAGATAGATGCCTTTGTGCAAATTCAATTTGCATTAGGCCACTCGGGAAGATGTCTGTCTCTATGTATTTCTGGATCAGTTTCCGTGTATCGTCTCCTGAATAAAAAACGAGGACGCGATTGTAACGCGATACGGCAACGACAATCGTTCTGTCGTGTGTATGTGCTGTTTTATTATGTCTTTTGTGCGAGTGTTCGGGGACGGAGAGATTCTTTTATCGAATCGCATACGAGATGTGAAAGGCGAAAATTTAGCGAATAGAATGTTGAGAAAGCATCGAAAATTTTATATAACGTGACGCGTTCAAAGACGATGTAAATTCGATACGTAATACGCGTATAGAATATCAAATAGATATCTAGGAAAATGGGTGTATAAATAATATTTAATAATGCTGTCTTTGTCGAGAAAAACTTTTATGATATTTAATAAAAATATTCATTTTTTTTGTTGAAGTGAATACTTAAAAGTAACAAAATTATGAAAGTATTATATAATTATATAAATTTATAAACTAACTTCAAATAACATTTTATAAATAGTCTACGATAAATAAACAAACTTTGATGTCTATTCGTGCAACAAAATAAATATTCAAATTTAGTTTTATGCTACTTAGCTAATGATAACTTCATTTTGATGCTTATAAAAGCATTAATCCTATTTACCTGCAATTAACACATGTAAACATTTATATTCATTCATACACAGTAAATTTCATAAATTGAAAAGTTCTATCTTTATTTTTATTTGAAATTATTCAAAACTGAAAACGAGATAAATAATAGGATTTTGAAATAAGTAACCCATTCCGGCTGCACACACCTACCAAATGGGGTGGAAAATTGGAGTTGATAATCGTAAATCGTGACCGCAAAATAACCCAACTGTTCTCCCCTTGAAACTGCAACTAATCCTCACCCCGAGGGTGAGAAAGTATTCTTTAGAAGCTAAGCCGTTCAAATCAAACAAATACCTAACGTGCACTGTATATAAATTTTTTCGCAAAATATATTTATTTTCGATTTAAAAACATTTTTTTTCTCAAAATTTCATACAGATTCAAATTATTTAAGTTCACTAATAAACTTTTTTAACATATCGACGCTGCAGCCGTATTCAGCAAAAAAAAAACTCTTTCAACAGCATGCACGTTAATTAAATATTCGTTTAACTAAATTCGCACAACCGACAATTCAACTATAATAGGAAAATTGCACTCGTTCCATATCCTACATATATCCGGCATGTTAGTAACGACCACCCCTAGAAAATGGAATTAGTCAGGTATTAGAGCCACCCCCGTGGTCCATGTAAAGTTGTCAGATTGGATTAACTGAGCCTGAAAAAATATTACACGAGCCGCTCCCGTTATTTATTTATAACCATTATCATCGCGGGTAGCGAAAAATAGGGGGTTGAAAGATTATTATTCAAAGAAAATAATACGTGACGACTTTTTATGAATTAATCGGTGGTGTGTTAATTATACTATTCTATTCAAATTATATTTGAATGGAAATTTACCACGGTACATATTCTACATATTTAAAAAAAATTGTATATGGGTCGAATCCGATCAGAGATTTGCTGCGAAAACAATTTCGCTCGAATTGATTTGATGACGCAACATTAATTAAAATCATTCGGTTTTTTTCCAGTTTGTCAATTAGCAGCGTATTTCTGCCAATTACGTGTTAATTGCCATTAAAACGACGCTCTCCTGCACGAGGCTAACAAAGCTGATTTTCTTAATGGCGACAAATAAAGCGCGCCATGTATAATTTAACGAGTGTCTTTATTTCAATTTTTTTCGACCATCGTCAAGATCTATTATTATATAAAGTTAAACGATCGTTTGGCATGGCAAATTGAAAAAAATAACCGATCAACTTTAGCGCTGTTCGGTCGTCGACCTATTAGAGATTATATTATAGTAAGAAATATTTAACGTAATTTTAATTAGATCTTTTTAGAATAAAACCTTGTCCTGCAGTGGATAACTAATAGGTTGCTAATAATGACGATGAAATCGGTTTTATATCAAAGGAATTTAAAATCTTTCAAAATATAACAACGGACTGAAACTAGGAGCTAAATTTAATTAAGGGACGACAAAGTGCAAGACTCGGTCACTAGAATGCACTCAACTACACGACTAGCAACATCTAATTCTGTTAAGCGAATATCAAATTAATATTACAAGATCACGGTCGTTTCGCAATACATAACGTGTACATAATTTGAATAAATCGCTGAAACGTGCCCGTAATGGGGAAAACAACGGAGAAAACCCATCGTCGTAATGGCGCCGACACCTGATCCTGCCACCCCTGACTTCTATCACATTATGTGTGTACTTTGCTATTGATTTTATTTTATGGTCGTTTTGAATCTGTTTTACAAACCGGCGGAGCTCCAAGATAGTTTTCTTGCATACATAATGCGATCTAGCGCGGTGAATTTTCGATATATTCGAAATTTTCACTGGCACAATTCAGTTATTGAATCATGTATGTATGCCTTATTTAAAAAAAATCGGAATCTAATCTTTTTCGCGTATCCATTAATAAATTGGCGGCGGCGGGGACGAGTTTCGCCAAAGTCTAAATTGTTTCGGTACGTAATATTTTAGGCGCTGAGCGAACGTTCGCTATGTTTCTCCGGCAAATACGCGAAATATAATAACAAAGTTTAATCTCGTAAAAAGACGATAAGTGTCTCCACACATCGACGTTACATTAGCCACTTTAATCTGCTGTCGCTTCTGCTCGACAGGAGAAATTCTCTCTTTCGTACGTATAATAATATATGAAAGCACATACACGCACGACATTAACTTCTCGAGCAAACTTTCTTACCCATAAACGAATTTGATACATCATAACTCCGTCACGTGTTTACCAACTGGAAAAATCCCTCATTTTGCCAGTACGTATAAGAAGCCTAGGACTAGTGGTAAAAATGCCACTAGTCAAACACACGAATATATTTTATTAACCACTCTTATATTATTATTTATTAAATCTAACTGAACCCGATCAATGCAATATTTAAATTAATGCCACGATCACTCATGATCGGTCAATTGAAAACGCATTCATTCCGTTCATAATCTGATATGTACGAAAAATATCGTCTGTAAATCAAATCTGGTCTGTACAAGTGAGATTTGTACAACTTCGATGGATCGCTTAATATTCCCGCATTTCAATTGGTACCGTTCACCATAATGACATATCGATAAAAAATAAATAAATGTAAATTAAACGTCGATCGATGCGTTCAATTGAATTCAATAAAGCGCGCTCGCCTACAAGAATATTTTAATATGATAAATAATACGATAATTTAACGAATCAATCTCTATCTGGTAGTGACGTAAAAGCTCACCGCGCAAATAGACCAAAGTTCACAGTTGTTTTTTGGAAAATATTGAGTAGCGATGCAGCAGAAGCGGTTCGGTTTTCTCGTACGGGAACTCGCGCACCCACACCCCTAATACATTAAAATGTTTAGGAAACTTTTCCGGGATTTTGCCGTCACATATTATGTTAGCGTTCCGCTACTTTTCGGGGGGTGGCGGCGGGTGTTGCCGCTCGTGAGTGCCTCTAATAAAGCTCAACAACTTCGGGCCGAGCGCGAGCTTTCGCCGGCTTAATTCTGCAATAATGCAATCTCTCCCGATACGATTTTAAAAGTCGACGGATGCACGTGTCTCGTGGCGATTTTGAGGGTGGTCGTGGTTAAATTTGATCATTTTTCGTTAAAAAGTTTGTTCAGTAGAGTCGTATAATATGTAATGTGTTAATAATATAGATGAGATGGGCTTATACGATTTTTTTTTTTAAACCAATACAATTTGATTGTAAATACATTCAAGTCTCTTTTTACATGGTGGATACGTTCCAGAGATTATTTTGTAAAAAAATGCATGATGGCTAAATAAAAATTGGAGATAAGTACAGTGACGTCTGGAAATAATGTGGCGCTGTTAGGCAAAGTTCAAAATATCGCCTTCCCTAGAAATGTTGTTCGAAGTTCGAACAATTTTTTTTTCATAAAAATTCTAATATTATAGACAGATATTTTAAATTACATTTTTACGACGGAAATTCACTCTAAATTACAAATGCTCTCGTAAATTTATTTTTCGTATATGTTTTATGAAGAAAAATATTTATTATTAAATTTATTTTGCCGCCCTTCAGAATTTGCCGCCATTAGGCATCGCTTTATTTGCCTATGTCGTCGGTACGTAACTATAATAAATAGATTTTATCAATATAAAAAATGTGTAATATGGCAAATTTTGGCATTTGAAATCATCCAAAAAATCTCATTGTGGTATAATAAAACAATTTTTATTTTATTTTTACACCGTGTTAATGTGAAAAAATAGTGTAATACAAATAAACAGTTATTTTTCTTGAACTGCATTATTTCAAAACCATATAAAAAGAGTTTTGTAAGCGAATATCAATATTTGTTATAATATCTTTCATATACATATGTATTTGGATACAGTCGATGATAATTTTAAAAACATTTCAAGTGTGTTTGTGAAAATATTAAAATTCGAAAATCGAGTTGAAACATGATGTCCGATTTAATTTTTTAGAGGTTTTTATATTTTGACGAGAATTGGCTTGCAGCAATCAAGCGAGTAACTCGATCAGTACAGTGTTCGGCGTGCGTCGCCTGTCAAAAAATAAAATGCTCTTAACTCGATGGACATTATTGAGTTTGCGTTCGCGAATCAATCCCACTGTGTCTGGGATGAAATTTGACATATTCGGAAGCGCAGAGAAAATTCATCGACTATCACATTTTGATGAAATGATCAAAATGCAATTCAATCAGTTTATTTGTGATAGAGAGAGAGAGCAATAAACTGATCGAAATGATATTTTTTTTTTAAAGTGACAAAATAACGTATTAAAAATGAAATGAAATCCACTTCCCATTCGATGGAGTGTACGTTCGCATCTTCAGAGACCGTCTTGTTACGAATCCTCGCCAACTAACAATGATCATCCTCAACATTTTGCGAAAATGGATTGCAATTCGACACCGGACGGGACACGCGCGTCCCTTTCGCTCTCCCGTGACTTTCTCGTCCCATGGCTTTTCCACCCCACGACTTCCCATACTTCGCCGTGATGGTTCTGGTCCCGGCCGAAGACAGGGTCGGGTCGCGAAAGAAAAGGGGGCAGTCACGTGCCGTCCCATTGTGTTTGTTTCAATTCCGCTTTTCAGAATTACACATTTTCCGACTGCATAAACGCAGGGGCGTTTCCGGGAGTGGGGTCGTAAATTGTTTCGTTTTGTGCGATTTGATAGTTGTTTGTGCATTTAAATTTATGTCGGTTGTTAATGGATTGGAAAAAGTGTTAAGCGTTTTTATATATGATTTAAATTTGAATAATTTGATATCATATTAGTCTTGAATCAGATTGATTGAATTTTTTTTAAATCGTTGCTCATTTAATGAGTTATAAATAAATAAAATATATTTTCATATTTAATACTAAATAACGTATACTTTTCCTATGAATGTAACAAAACAAACGTAAAATTTTAGTTCCAAAAATATTTTCCTTTTAAAAGAATCGTCATTAATTTCAATTTAGGGAACTAGCGTCGATGCTATAATTCAACTTATTTTCCTTACCCAATATTTCTGCGGACTTCTCTCTCATATTGTACGTACCAGAGTCGGGGTTGGTTTCGAACTGGGCATTTCAAAACTCACCCTTCGCAGCTCATTCCCCAAGAGGTTGCTAATCCTACCCACATCTCTCCGGTCTTACCGGGTGATTCTCACTTTTATAACGCGGGATATTATTTAAGTGACATATGAGGGGTATGGAATCAAAACTCACAATCTTTGTGTAAGTAAATTTTCTAGAAATCGCGAAAAACGGTGTATCAGTTTCATCACAGTGAAAAATTGATAAATTTTTGAATAAGTATTGTGAAAGATCGATATTCAAATCATTGTTATTTCCGTTGACCGCATCCCTTAATGATATATTAGAAATGGATATAATTTTCGCTTATTGTTAGAGATTGTTATTTTTGATTCTTTGCTCCTTTTATATATAATACCATATGTTACATATATATAATACATATGTTCCTTCGCATCATCTATCCACCTCACTTTTTACGTGAAAAACGAGCAAATAGAAGGCGACCATATTTTGATGTTAAATTACGTGACGCACCGTAGACGTGAACGTTTATGCGACTCCGGCTACGAGTCCAGCATACGTAAAAAGGTGGACATGGACAAAAATTCGCTTCTAAAGTTTCAAAATGACTCTCAAATTACACATAAAGAAGGTTTGTTGCTCAAAAATAAATTTGCTGTGATAGGATGGTATTTTCTATTAAAAGAAGCACTCACTTGAACTCTGGCTTCGGTCAAGTTGATCTTCATCGCTAGGTCTTCTCTAGTGAACACATCTGGATAATGAGTTTGAGCAAATGCCGTCTCCAATTCTTCTAACTGATCAATAATCATAAAGATATGATAAAAATGTTGATTTTATTACAATTTTAATAAACATTCATCACACTTACTTGTTGAAGCGTAAATGTTGTGCGATTTCGACGCTGTTTTCTTCTCACAAATGTATCATCGTGAATTGCCGGATGATATGAATATGACGTATCTAAAACAATAAATAGCAATTGAAAAAATAATAAAAGTCAATAACACATAGTTTTTTTTTTTCAAAGTATATTTAAGTAATAACTACATTGAATGTTGCTTAATTTCGGTGATCGATATATTCAGTACTTAGACTTTTCACCATCAAATAATTGATTACAATTAAAATAATAATCAAAATCACAATTTATTAAACTAAATAAACCTTCGTATATTGAATATTGACGAAACGATCTATTTCTACGATGCAAAAAAAGAGAATTAGCATGATCGATCGCGGAGAACGTTAGCATTAAAGAATAACGCGCCATCATGAGGGCATCGATAATTCAATTGGACCCTAATGGGTCTACCCTTTTGATCTGTAACGAAAATAAATACATAATGAAATTTGGGTGCAAAAGCGAACGGGAACCGAAAACGCCCTCCATACCCACCGGCCATATAACGTCGTTAATCCGACGCTTTGATAAAGAAAACCTCCGACGACGTCCATGCAAAATTCGATTATGACATTTTCAAAATTGACACATCGCATCGACGTTCTTTCATTACACTATCATAGTTTTGCCCGATATTTATAAAACCATAAATTTTTGTTATAACTTATGATGTTAATTCAAATTATAATTATTACTTGACTTCAATATGAGCAGCATTTGTGCTGAAAAAAAATCAAAAATCAAAGGTATCATATGAAAAGGAAATCGAACCGTAAACAAACAATCGAAACGAAAGGTACCTTTCGCGATAAGGAACGATAAAATTTATGCACTTAGCCATTTCGTCACGACGACAACGATTTTGCGCAATAAAACATGCACCGTCGTCTTTGACGGTGCAACAATTACAGGGCACGGTGTATTATGCGATGCATTGTTCATCCGCGCAAAAATTGTTTGCTCGAAGATTACACGCCGGCGACACTCGCAATTCATTTTTTATTTCATATGCGATATTCGAACGCGTTTATTCTATAATCATTAAGCCAATAATGAAACGCAATCATCTCGTGATGCAATGACACAATGTGCATCAGAACGAAATCGATAAAACGTGAGCGACAGATCGCGGATTTGTGAATATTGATCATTTCGCAAATTCGATATTTAATTATTAAATATATGATTTGATGGATCAATAATTCAATATTATCGAAAACGTATTATAAATATTTGTTTATTAAAAATAATAATGTAATATGATAGAACGAATTTAAATGTTGACACATGTACAAGATTTCGTGTGACGTAGATATTACATTATTGCTCTAATAACAATGTTATATCTATGTCGTTTATATCAATTTACAAATGTCAATTTAATGCGACCTCGTGTAATATGTACATGCACAAAAATTTAGATCGTCACGAGGAACGAGAGGGTCACTCAATGGACTGGGCGTAAGTGAATATGTTGCCGTGCATGTCGGCAATGAATCCTACGTTGACGTTTATTGTCGATCATAGACTTTGACATTTGAATGCGTACATCGTCGAGAAAGCGATGAAAACTTTTACGTCTTCACTTTTGATTACTATTACTATTCATTTTGAATTTTATCATATCAAACAATGTTAATTGGAAAATTAAATTCAACTTATAGATAAATAAAATCGATAATGTAGCATCAATCTTATACTACAGTATTCTCTCCGGTACAGTATACTGCAGATCATCCGGTTTGCGGATTATCCGTGCTTAAAATATATTCAATTATTTTTCTCAATTTAATTAAATTATTTTATTTTTGAATGAGAATACATTATTGATGCGATATAGGAAACAAACAGCGTGATGTAATAATGCGTTGTACTTTTCGTTTTGATATTTAGGCCCCAAAACGTTGAACATCCGAAAAACATGCGACACGAGCCGATTTTGACAGCAAGTCTTTATGCTTTCTGTGAAATTTTTATTTCTCCTTATGCGTTTGATTTAGGGATTCTGAAGTCTCAAGTTAAAATTTTGAGAAAATAAAAAAACATATTTTTAATAAAAATTTAAAATAAAAAAAAACTTTGGATTATCCGTGCCCACCCTCCCGGCATTAGTCCGGATAATGATGATTTAGGTAGTTCTCGACTAGTCGAAAATCTAATATATTTTTTAATTGATTATTTTTAAAAAATTACTTACTAAATCAAGAGCTGTCATCACCCACGCTTAATACATTTCGGAAAAATATGGATTAGTTCGAATTATTGTATCAAAAATGAAAATGTCGATAAAAATAAAATTGATTGTTTTTTTTGTATGGACTCGTCTTACGACCGAGGTTCAAAAACATATTTCCATCATAAGTCAAGGAATACTTATATTTAATTTCTTAAAACATTAAAATTTCCAACAACACATCACCCTACATCGAAAAACATATAATTTATTCACTTTGATGATACAAATCATCATTCAATACACAATTTCAATACGAAAGCGACGCTCATACGAATCAACAATGAAAAATGACCCAGACGGACCTCTGGAACGTTCTAGATCACACGGATCCAAACCGGCCCGATTAGATCGGCCCGATCGACACAGCCTAATTATCGTTCGCGATCGGAATCTAGGACTCGCAGATGCAATTATCGTGGTTAAGTACCGATCTCTCGGTGCAATATGCAATTCGAGTCGTGCAGATGATGAATGGCACCTTTCGATCGCCATTGTTGGGATCGCGTTGTGGGTGTGGGGTGATTTTGCGTATGAATTTTTCACGTTTCCATTAAATTTGTGGACTTAATCCTCGTTAACAATTTACGCGATCGTCCCGTCGGTTGGGGCATGTCGGCGGTGGCGGAAATTGAAAAAATGGCGCGAGTGTTTGAAAGTTTTTTGGGTAAATTATTAAATTTTATTAAATCGATTGATTTTGTATTAAGTAGATTTATCGAGTGTATTGTGTTTGCGTGTTTTTTAAAAGATTTGTTGATTAAATTTTAAATTTTAATTTATTATCACTTTGGAAGCTTTCCACTTTTTCGCTCATCGTTAGATTTTGAATATGGAAAAAAATAGAAAAAGACTTATGAAGATATTCAAATTAATATGGAAGGAAAAGTAACTCGGTCAGTGTTAGTTAATATTTTAAATTAAATGAAAAGTCAACGCAAAGAATTCTTACATGAAAAAAAAAAACAAAAATGATGTTAAATTTTTTTTCAAAATACATTATATTCAAATTATATATTTGTAAACATGTAAAACTGATTATTATACATATAAACGGTTCAAAGAAGACGAACCAGTGATTTTTTTTTCACATATTTTTTTTTTAAATTTAACACGGTATAAAAATAAAGAAAATATGTTGAAGTATATAAAGTGTATTTGGATAGAAGTTCCATCCGTGCCTCCAATTTTTTCAAGCTTTTTATTATATATGATCACCTCACCATACTTTTTTTTTTAAACAGTAGACTCTAGAACGTATCCCCGTATAAAAAGAGTATTAGATGTACAATAAATAAGTTTTCCACTTTCACGGAGTTTATAATTTCGGATATGATTCAATCATTCGAAATCTATCCATTCTGGAAATTATACGAATTAAAAAATCATCACCACAATTGAATTCAACAAATAAATTGCCACTAGTCGGTCACTTCTATAGACAAATTTCTCCAAGAACGAAAAAAAAGCGATAATTATTCGGTGAGATAATTTGGGAATCGCATGATGCGGTCCGAGCGTGGCCGCTGTGTCATCATCGTCAGTGGCGTACGCCACGCACGACCAATTATGTTTTAATTAATAATTATTGTGCGTAAACACGGTTAGCTTTGTAGACAGAGGGCTTATGACGCTGGCGGTAATTATTGCGAACCGCACACCACATGTAAATAGCCGTAATTGATAATTACTGCAATAACTGTTTTAACAGGACAGGCTTGTTGACTGCATTTCTGCCGCGATGCAAATTTCGTCCTGTGCTTATTTGTGTATTTATTGGACGCGGATTCGCGGTCGTTGAAACTTTCGAATGTATCATTGTCGTAAAGCTCGAGTTTGTACCGTTCAATATAAAATCAGTGATTTTTTTAAATATTAAAAACTTTATGAAATATTCAAATTTTCAATATGATATTGTAAAATAAAATTTATAAAATCATGCATACGAATGCGTTTTTTCCGATTGCTAATTGATAGGCAATTGAGCGGCACACAACTACGTCGAATGCATCGCAGATGAATGTCATTCGCGTATGCAATTTGATAGGGGCCAATAAACATGGCGGAATTGCAGTATAACTAATTACGTTTTAATGCTTTAATTGATTCCACTATTTAATTCGCATAGCCGATGCACTGCGGCAACGATGACGTCGGCGCTTTAATAAACCGATTCATTCATTCATGCACGCAATTTTTCATATGAATATCCGAAGAACAACACTTTTCTGCGTTCTAATTGAATTGCGAAAACGAGGACGGGTTTTATCGCGATTTTCGGGCGCGCGTTGAATATTTGATGACGAGGGGTTCGTCCTGGGGATTATCAGAATGTAGTGCTAGTGCAAATTGCGGCCTAAAAACTGAAGCGGAATTATATAATATGTAAAGAACGAAATTCGGGCCGCACATGTGCGTTCGGGTCGTTTAGACCCCCTAAAACCGCCGTCGTTTCCCCTTAAATTTTGACTCTTATTCGCCTATCCTTCGTGCTGTTTTTGTTGCCGGTAATTGCGTTAAAGCATTAATAATTCACAATCGCAGGTGTTAGCTGTTGGCTAGACCTGCGCACCGATTCTAAAATTTAATAATTATTTAAAAAATCGAGGATCATGTGCTTGTTTTTCGATATGTTTGTGTTAAAATGGCGGTGCGTTTGTCTGTTTTAATCTGCATCACGACCCCAACCTAAGGGATGAACGCTAACAACTAGAGGATTACATCTGTCAAAAGGACGGTCCTACGCAATGCGCTGAGGAAATCTGACGTAACATTGTAAAATCTGCACTTTGTGAATGTGCGAAGGCAAATTGCATTAGCTCTGTACAAATTCTGTTTAGTTGCAATCGGATGAAAACATGTGTGCTTTGAATAAGCGATTGTCGCTTGAAAAATTGATATTTCGAAAATGTTTTTGGTGCGATTGCAATTTAAATTTATTATTTGATGTTAAATACGTTAATTTATTTCGTATCGACATGCAGATTATTTTACATAATTCATTTAAATGCGTCTGCGTCCGTTTAATTCGATATGTTTGATTAAAACATTCTGTTCATTTTAAACAGACGATAATCAGAGGGAAACATTAATAAATAATTAACAAACAAACACACATTTTAACTTTTTATCACAAGTATCAAGGTTATTTAATGATTCGTCAATGTCAAATGATACATACAAAATTTTGATAAGCATTTGTTTTAATTAGTATTATATTATCGAAATATAACAAGATTGTTACTGAAACAAAAAAAAAATGACGCACAGAACACGAGCGTGTTCTATATTGGTTTGCGAACCAGAACATCTATTTTAAAATTAAAAATGATTATTTTCGAACACGACAATGTCTAGAATAAAAGATAATGACGCTCCTGTATAATCCGGTATGGTCTAGTGGCTAGGATACCTGGCTCTCACCCAGGAGGCTCGGGTTCGATTCCCGGTACCGGAATTTCTTTTTTTCCTTTTTTTAAATTAAAACGTTTATTTTTAACTTTGGTATAATGGTTCTTTACTCATAAAATCGTTTTTAAATTTGTTTAAAAATATTTTTTTGTTTTATTATGTCAAAAAATAGAAAATAATTAAGAAATAGTCAATAATTAATGTAGTTTTCATTTCCTAATATTTTAAAAATTATAATAAAATTTATAAATAATACCAAATTAAATTTTATCAAAATTATTCTGAAATCGCAATTTTTTTCCTTATGTGAATTTATGAGAAATATTTCATATACAAATTCGGCTGATTTTAAATCCAATAAAATTTTTAGAATTTAATAATTCATTGAATAATTTTTTTAGATACATCCGATTCTTTTTTTACACTAATCCGAAATAACACGGTTCAAAGAAGAAGAACCGATTATTTTTTATATACGGTTTTTTCACTCTAACACGGTATAAAAATAATAAAATGTGTATTATTATGCTACAATGGTAAGATTCAGTGCAGGCCAGTATACTGTTATAATTATATGTATGTAATTATTAAAACTTGTATAAAAATTAGTTAGCTAATGAGCAAAATCAGCCAATGACATTTAAAATAGATAAACATCTTGAGAAACAAAACACACAGTGTTCGAACAATGTCACATATCACTACGATATTTTATTTTATGTATTTTTATACGATAATCCAATTATGATAATGATAATAAATAAAAGAATATATTATACATAAAAGTTTATTCCCACGGCTTCGGTTTAACCAACATGCGTATCTGGACATTATACTTAACTATTTAGTCAATTTATTCGATTAAAAAAAAATTGTGTTACATGATAATTTCAATATAATAAAAGTAAATGAAAAGGGCAAAAAACAGTCGATAGGCTTCAAAAAAAATTTCTAAACACATATTTAATCTGATTTATTAATTATTAAAAAAAAGTATTTTTTCATACAACAAAATTTCTTGAAAATTTTCGAGAAATTTCAGTAGCGAAATCAAGAATTCTTATTTCTCGAGAAATAAAAATCATCGAGAAATCAGAATACCTAGACGGATTACCAATACCAATACCATTTTTATTTTGGTAGTAGGCTACCAAAACCAAAACTATTGTGAAAACCATCCCAAACCCAAACAAACACCATCCCTCAACCTCCAACCCAAACAAAACCCAACATCCCCATCATAACCCAAACAAAAACGCTTCCATCATCCAAAACACCCGCAATCGGAGCCCAACAAACGGTTCAACCGTGCACGCACCGTAGGGGCGATTCGCACCCCGTTCATTAGCGGGCGCAGGCGCGAAGAAAAACAATGATTCGATTGTCGCCGGTCGGACACAGGGGCGGGCCAATTAGCCCGCAGTTGACGACCCCATGTGCGCCCCCACGGCGACAAATTGCTCGGAAAATTGGTTTCGGGCGCGGACGACCCCATTGTTGTCGCACGGTTACGCGCTCCATTGTTTGCGGCATAGGTGCTCAAATTAGGTGTTTGGGTTGTTGGGTTTTTTTTTGGAAATGTGTTTTTGTGTCGGTGTCGTTATGGGTAGTTTGTGAATGTTGATTGTTTGTGGATTTTGAAAAAAAAAGATTTTTAGTGATTAAATTGTGGGGGTTAATAAAAATTAAAAATACGGAGTTTGATATGAAAATCACATAATTGAAAAAATATATATATTATATTGACTACGTAACGTGTCGCTTAATCGGTAAGAATTTTTTGTATTCGATATTTATATAATTTCTAAGTATTACTAATGTTGATTTATTAAATTAATAATTTGTGTAATATTTATTGTAATGATAGACTATTTAAAAAAAGTTTTATAATCAATATAAGTATTATTCTACGAAATAAATTGTCAGATATGAATTATTAACTAACTTTTGTAACAAAATTTTAACTCAAATTTAAATGTTGAAATTCAGTAATGATAAGAAGTGTTGAATAATTTGAAAGATGAAGAAAGTATGATATTAATATTTAACTTTAAAGAACATATCATCCTTTGAAATGAAAAAAATTATTTCAGTTGTGTCTTCATAAAAAAAATATAAAAATTTTCATGATTTGAATCATAAAAAAATGTTGAACTTAAAAATTTTCAGTTGAGCTTTGACTAAACAACATTTATAATACAATCCAAAATATAAAAATAACTTCTACAGAATGATTATTTGAGAAGCACTGGCCTATTTCGTCGTGAGTGAATGATAATTGTTCGGAGAATGATTTTGGGACAAATCCCCAATTGTGCGCAGAATAATGGAAAGCGTTTATTGGATTGTTGTGCATTGATTTGAACTGTTATCCCGGTAATGGAACTGTTATTTATTTATCTTGTGCTACGTCAATCTAAATTTTCAATAGGGTGATAAACAAATTTGTGCACAATCCCAGCGATATTATCGATAATAAGTCGGTTATTTGCCATTAGCCAAATGTTCCAATTTCAAAGATAAATTATGTATATGTATAGGATGTTTAACAGTTCGACACTTTTGATCTGTAATTTTGAAACACGTTTTATGTTGTTTTTTTTAATGTAAGAATTTAGAATATTAATTTCATAGTAATATTCTAACTATTCATACTCACAAGGATGCGTCGGAGTGAAGGGGTATTCAATTTGTGGCAGTCTGTGTTGATGGGGTGGTAACGACGGCGGGCAATGATAACAAAACATCCCTCGGCCCGCCGTTCCAGACACCTGAAATAATATAATACATCATTTAAAAAACAATAATACAAATTTGAACATTTCATTTAACCCACAAATTACATAAACTCGGAAATTTGCTCAATTTTTGTGTCTTGTGTATCTATAATAACATGTAATCATAGGGGGAAAGAATATCTTAAGGAGCTATAATATAATATTTACTATACATACCTAGTCTTTAATCAGATAATAAGAATAATGATCAGATTACATATTCATCTGCTAACTGTGTCACGTATCACTAAATTCAAATATACTAATTATTGGATTGGAAATTATTTATCCAAATTGAAAATTTGGAAGATTTTCTTTATCGTGTTTGTCTCATATGTGATCATAAGGGAAAGGAATATCTTAAGGAACTATTCACTAAAACATATAGTGTTTAATTAATGGCACATGATCAGATTGCCTATTCGTCTACTAACTAACAATAAGTCACATATCACTAAATTTGAATATATTAATTATTGAATTGGTAATTATTTATTAA
Source organism: Hydropsyche tenuis (assembly GCA_009617725.1). Taxonomy (NCBI): domain Eukaryota; kingdom Metazoa; phylum Arthropoda; class Insecta; order Trichoptera; family Hydropsychidae; genus Hydropsyche; species Hydropsyche tenuis. Next base: position 561,476 of record VTON01000007.1, read on the forward strand.
AAATTTTAATTAATAATTTATTAAAATTGGAAAATTGGACAATTTCTCTCATAGTGTGTCTAATATGTGTTCATAAGGGAAAAGAATATCCTAAGAAACTATTTACTAAAATACTTTTTCAATCAATGACACATGATCAGATTACATATTCATCTTCTAACTGCGTCACATATCACTAAATTTGAATATATTTATCAATAGAAACCGATACATCACACATACAACTATTAAAAATTTTCATTTTCTATAAAAATCATAGAACAAAATTGGAACAAACCAACGACGATTCACCCATATAACCGAAACCATTAGTTAACGATAGCAGTCGCGCGCGCGCCACATATTGAATTATTCGATAACGACCGACGGGGGGCATTACTGACCCCAGCCCATGTTCAGCGCATTACGACAAATAAGGATGGGCCGATTTAGCTGAAACGCTCCTCAAGTGAGACTACATAGGTGGTGGGTCGACAGGTCGCAGATATGTGCTGCATGCAGCCGGCACGTACACGTAAACGTGTACGAGGTGAGCATCTAATGCGCCAACGGGCCCCGGCTCTAGTGTATTAATAGTCGCAAATTGCTGGTAATTCGTTTAGAGAGGCGGGTGTGACATTGGCACGGTCCTCCGCACCGGATCTGCTCGATCAGACGACGATCGAGAGGATCCACAGATGGGAAAGATGCTGTGGGTCCTTATGATGGGTCGTTGAAAATTTGGGGATTCAGGTGGGTTTTTTGCTGGTTGGGCGATGTTGAGGGACTAGGAATGTGAAAGGTGAGTGTGGTGTTGAAATGGGTACGATTGATTGGTCGGTTGTTGAAAACTTTGTATAATATTGGACGTTAGTATATTTTTTTGTAATGGAGAATGTGGAAAATTATTGTAGGTATGATCAATCAAATGGAGGATTCTAAAAATTTAAAAATTGAGAGTGATAGTTGTTATTATTATATAAATTTAATCGTTCAAAAAAGAATCATAAGAGTTCAACTTGTCCGATGTAGTCACACATTTTTAGAAAATAATCAATATGAATAATATTAAAAAGAAATTAAGTTAATTTGTACTTTTTATTATATCTAATTGATTGAAAAGTGAAAGTGAGATGAAAAACTTAATGGTTTTCTTTCGGCTCGTCGTGATCGGCATATGTCGGAATAAGGCTAGCAGACGTGCTCTCTGTACGAGTTTGTAAATTGCATTAAAAAGGGTCTCTCTCGTTGGCTTAATTGGTCTATGCGATATCATCTAGTTAATGCCCGAGTGCATAATAGGGTCCGGACTGATGGAAAATGCATAATAAATGCATTCATTATGAATAGAAATATTAATATTTTTTTCAATAGATTCAAAATGCGAAACGATCATCAAAAAAACCAAGGGATTACCAAAAGTACATACTATCAATCTAAATTTCTCGCAAATACAATTACCGCAGTCCTCACATTAATCGTTCCTAGCATGTGTCGAAAATATAATATCGTTAAACAGTTATGGGCGAGAAGAAATTGTTATAGTGCCCATTCCGCACCAGATAGACTCGACCGGTAATATGGGCTTGCAATGGGGAAAGGGGATCCCCGGGGACGTCCTCGCCTGGTGATGATAATGCGATAATACCAGGAACTGGACCCAACACGAGTCCCCCTCGATTTCGCTAATCCTGCTCTCTTGACCCGCACTCTTCGAAAACTTCAGTCCTGACCACCTATACTGAAGTACCCAACTCCTTCCTATCTCAAGTAATTTTTATTTAAGAAACTTTCAATTATTCAATTGAAATTTCACAAAACTACTATATCTCACATACGAATATGACCGATTGAATAAATGAACACCTAAATCGGTCCAGGATAGGGTGTCTAGTTCGGACCTTAATATGATTACGGGTTGGTGTATTATGAATGAGGCTCTCGCGACCAAAGCGTCCTTCCTCCCTTTTGATCTCTGGAGGGAGTCGTCTGGATGGAGACAGCAGGAGGTGGTTAGTTAGCTCTGGTGGAGCCAGGATCTTGGGCCCTCAGGATTAGCACGGTCAGACCCCGAGTCCTCTGCAATAATGGAATCAATTGGCGACGTCGACCGGGGATACATTAGCACCATATGAATACGTAAACGTGTATGTGTTTCTATGGATAGTGCAGTGATTTTCAATGTTTTCGGTTTTAAAAAAATAATCTACATAATTGTAAGTACGACTACTTCTTGAAAGTTGTTTGAAGAAATAATGAGGTTCGCGATGTAGTGGTTGAAAGTTGATGAAATAGTATCAGAGTGTGTAAATGTTATGATATAATATTTAATGTTTAGCGTATGTGAAATATCGATAGCTGATTGATTGATTGTGATATGATAAAATTATGCACAAGTAAGTGATTATTTCATGAATATCATTACTAAGATATGAATAAATATTGTTATTACATTCATATTGAGTGATAAGTCTAATTAGGAAATTCATGATCGATCTAATTTATTAAAAAAAAAAAAAATTTTTAAGAAAAAAAAACAAATAAAAAAGCTAAGAAAAATATTCACTTTCATTACATTACACTGAAAGTTTCTTTTCAATTCTTCACCGTTTCCTTTCATAAAAAATTCACACCACATAAAAATTCAAACAGATTATACACAAAACTACAAGAACAACTTACAACACATACACAAATAAAAAAACCCACACACCGTCAATCATACGAAAAGCCGAAACCCCGCCGAACGCCGAGCGGAAAACTCGCTTTTCCGACCGCACATTAGCGCACATATAAAACTCGCGCTCGCCTAATATAACGGCTGTCGGGCCGTGTAACGGGCGCCGTTATCGTAATTATAATTTAACGTCTTGACAGTGATTTAGCCGTTAATGTGGCGTCGCTATCCATTCTGGTTTGGCGGATTTAATTAGCGCGCAAGATTCACGTCAAACGTTTAAACAGAGCGGTTTTAATTAGGGGTAGGGACTTTGCCGACCCCGGAATACAAACTTTCTGGATTTCCACTTTGTGAACAACGCTTATTGGATTAGCCCCGAGTGATATGGCTGCCGGGGCCTCCACCGAAACCGCTTTAATATTTAATCGACTTACAACACTGCAATGGGAAACGGTTAACTTTGCGCCTGCACACATAGACGTAATGGCATAAAGAGGACCGAAAGTCGTTATCTTGTGTTGGTTTGATTTTTGTATTTGGATGTTATTGAGGGATTGTATCGTCTGTAGTATAATGAAACGAGACGTGACTGAGATTGTTGAAGAGTATTTATTAATTAAATATATATTAAGCATAGATTCATTCGATACGTATGTTCTGTTTAATAAAATTTATCGATTAAGAAAAGTTTTTGATTGTGATCTTTTTTAAAATCATATCTAAGACTATAACAATGTAAAAGATTTAAAAAAAAATACTCATTAAATAAATGTGAGTTTTGGATATGAACTCCTCGCAAAAGAAAATTCGTGTATGTAAGCAATTAAACGGTTTTTTGTTACCACAAAGCTTGTTGTGGAGGGTTTCCATGTTATTATTTTCAGTGTGTCGATTTTTTTCAAATGAGCTTATTAAGCTGTGTTTGTTTAATCATAATTTAATAAACCGCTACGATTCTAATTAGTCGGTTTATTATGAAATTGTGTGCTGTTTAAAAAATTGCATTTCGAGTGAATTTCGTTTCATGTCATGAGCCGGCTAAAAGCGTATGTTTTGCTGTTTTTGCTGCTGAAATCAAAATTAATTTTGAAAATTTCCAGCGACTTTAATTCAATATAGACATATAAAAGTCGATTTCGTTTCGTTAAATATTTTTCGATACCCATATTATCCATTTTGATAATAAAAATTGCAAAAATTTATTGAAAAATACAAACAAACAGTAAGGATATAATTCTTCATAACATTCAAATTCATCACTGAAAATCCATTTCTAAATTAAACGATTACGCAGCATCACATGATAATTTTATTCAATTTATATAAGTTAAAGTAATTAATAGAAGCACCCAATCGTGCGTAATCGATTCACGCACCCGAAACAAAATACGGTAACACCAATTAAACCCGGCTTCGGGTCTGTACTAATTTGTTTGAAGGCCTCAACACCGTACATAATATAATACGAATCGGGTATTTATACAGAAGCGATAAAACTTTATGCAAATAAGTTTCGCGAAACGATAAGTGGCTTAAGGGATTAATTGATTAAGGAGGAGTCGTGTTTGCGCGTTACGTCGCCCGGTATCGGTTTTAATACATTTAATATACCTATATTATTCGATACATTCTGCGCGTAATGTAACAGGATGGTTCCAGTTCAACTTCGTCCTTTGCTAAACGGGTTAACGTTGCTGCAATTAACTGCTGCGGGTGGTTCCACCCACCACCCACATGGTAGTTTCCGACTGTCGTTCTGGAAATAGATTTCTATATTTTCAGCTTTGAGCGTTGTTAGATGGTGTTTCAATTTTTTATGAGATCAAGGTTGAATAATTGAATGGTCGTATGAATCGTCGGGGAAAATTTGATTTAATTATTATTAAAGCATCACTGATATGAATTTTGACCTAAATACGGATAAATGTATTATTTAATTAATAATGACAATAAACCACGATAATTTGTTTAAAAAAAGATTATTGAAGTAAATGCGGTTAGTGGTTAAAGAATTATTATGTTTTGAAAAAATAATTATCTTGGCGATAAAATAAAACTTTAACGACTCAAATATCTAATATAATTCTTGAAAATGTAATTGAAATGTTTGATTTTTTTATATTTAATGAGTACATATTATTAAACGTTCTGCAATCATATGATGAATTTTTGAAATCTCACAATTCAACATATTTCATATCGAATAAAAAATTGAATTGCTTTCATCACAAATATATATATTTTTTATCGTGATCGTATTCGATTCGTATACACATTTATGAATCGACATTTTATTTATGCGATCGTTTCAGCGATAAAAGAACCATCTAACAAGAATAAAATGGCAATGACAAGCCAAAATCTCAACGTTCAGAAATCGGATGATTTATTGCGAGGACGTAGGAAAAATGTTTCACATACAATGCATTACCGAATTTTCACAGTAACTTAAGCATTTTTCCATACACACAAAAAACATCTAAAAAAGCTTCATGTTCAAAACACACATATTTATATACGCGCATAATGGACTCTTCTCTAGAATAGGTCATTGATTATACATAAAAGGATAAAAACACCCTTTGTGCATCAAAAATTCAAAGGGTCGATTCCGAACGGCGATAAGGACGGCGCACATCTTAATTCTTATATAATATAATAAATAGGGAAATTTGATAAACAAAACGAAGGGATATTGGTAAAAGGAAGTGTGTCGCACGCACTTGTGCCGAACCACATAATGTGCTTTCGATTCACAAAAGCGTTAAGAAGCACACATTGGGCGAGCATTTCATTATGCTCATTACACGGAAAACTGATCGAGATAATTTCAGTATAGTGGGTGAAACACTCGAAGAAATTAAAAAGAATGTGTCGTCATTCTTTATATCGTTTTGAATGAATGAATTGTGATTTCAGCTATGGCGTTGTGTATGGTGGAAATATGAATGTAAGGCAATCAAATTAATATGCGTTTGAAAAATTAATATAATAATTGATCAAATTTCATCGGTTGTTATAATTTATATTTTATAACATAAATACTTTATAATACATCTAATTCTCTTTTTATGCAGTTCAGAAATAACACGGTTCAAGGAAGAACAACCAATTATTTTTTTACACGGTTTTTCACATTTATTAACACGGTATAAAAAAAAATGTTATCATGCCACAATGGTAATATTGGGTGCAGGTCAGTATACTGTTATGATAATATGTATGTAATTATAGTTGTTAAAAAAAAATTCTGTGTTTTTTGGTGATTTTATATGGCCAATTTTTTTCACATTAAACATTTGGATGGAAGTTCTATCCAAATACGAGTACATACATATACTGATGGAACCTATCTCAAATTTTTATATGATCACTATACATTTTTCCACACGGTAGTCTTTGGAACGTATCATCTGTGTAAAAAGAGGATTGGGTGTATTTGAAAATAATATTTGTTATAGAAATATTATTTCATTGATTGAAAACAAATATCTTATCAACGAAACCTTGAGAAAACTTATAACACACTTAGTTATCTATAAAAGTAATAAAAATTTACACAATACAAACTAAACATTAAAACCACAAACTCATCAACAACCGCAATACCCAAACCACCATTATTTCTCACGAACATAAAAATTTATTTATTTCTATTTTTAACTCCTTGCTATTTACTATACATACATACATACATACTCCTTGTTCGTTACATATTTTCCACTCATGCTTATTTTTTCTAAACAAATCCAAAAACATAATATATCCTTCTATCAAATAATTATCAATCAATCATCCGATCACACTCAACTTTCACACACATCCGACCAAATTCAATCCCCACACACGATTTTTGCAACAAACATCCAACATTGAACCACAGCAACTCGCACGTTATACGAGCGCCAGTAAATCTCGTTGCACAAACGCCACAGGACACAAATTGCTTCCACTCTTACGGTACGATTACGTTGTAAGGACTCGGATTGAATTATGCCAAGTTATGTGTGCCGCGTTGTGGGCGAGATTCGAATTGGCGGTGTAAAGGAGGCGTGGGTGACGACATCATCATCGTGCAACTAACTCTGTGCTGTTGCTTCGGTTGTATTCGAATGTGGTGATCTGTGGGATTTTCGGGTTTGTGTGTTTGTGTGTGTGTGGTGTTTGATTGTTTGACATTTGTTTTTTTGATATGAGAATGGAATTTGGTGGGTTTTCCTGTTGCATTTTGTTTCAATCGGGACTTTTCCGATTTTGAAGTACCGTCCAAAAATCAATGTCATTTACTAATGTATTATATAAAAATATAATGATTGATTGTTATTTTGTTTTTTAGATCATGAATTATGTGATGGAATTTTATTTTGTCAATATTTAATGACGCTTGTAAAAATTTTGAAACTTCTTGATATAAAAACATTAAATTTCATATTGAAAATAATCAATAAAATGATATTATAATAATTTTGTAAAAATTTTATAATTTGAGTTTGTTTTTCAATTAATTTTTCTATTAAATGATGATTATCAATATAATTAGATAGATAAAGAATACTATGTATGTAGTAGTTTTCAACTTACGACGGTTCGCACTTACGACCGAAAAAAATAATATACATATATTTTTTTAAATTACTTACTAAATCATGAGCTGTCGTCAGCTACGGTCAATGCATTTCGTAAAAATTATAGACTCGTTCGCATTATTAAATTAACCCATTATCTGCCGGATTTTTTCCATTCTTTTTGGCATATATGGATTTTTACTTACTGAAAATTTTATTTTGTAAAATGTTTTTTATATTATTATTATTATTATTATTATATTAACCGTGGTAGGTAATAAAAATAAAAATTAAAAATGAAAATTAAAAAATGAAAATGTAAAATGAAAATTTTGATATAAATAATATTGTTTGTCTTTTCGTATGGATTGGATTTACGTCTGAGGTTTAGAAACGTATAATATCTTTATCGCAATTCGAGAGCTACCTGTAATCGATCGATACAGAAATCAAAATGGCGGGCCGTCACATATCATCACTTATATTAAACAATTGAGAAAGAAAAAATCTCAATCACAATCTATTATATGTAAAAAATACACTTATAATGCAATAGAAAATATTATTAAAAATTAACGAAACACACCCGTCGATGATCCCGGTCGTAATTACCCCCGGGCATACCGGGGGTGACTAATGGCAATAATGATGGCTTATTACGCTTCGGCCCCCGTCGCTACCAATTCAGACATCACAAGTGCGATCCCCCGTGGACAACATTTTCATTACACCATCAAATGTGTCGCACCCCATTGTGCCATGGGCCACGATGGCGATTCCGGGGAAAGCGCGCGTTTAAAAAAATCGTATGAAAGTGGGATGCGGGTCGTGATTTCGGGATTGTGGTCGGATTTGGGGTGTTTGCGATTTTTTTGTAATTTGGAATTTGATGAATGTGGGTCTGTGTATGTAATAGAATGGTTGTAGTTGTGAAAAAATGTGTAAGGTTTTTTTTTTAATTTTCTGATTGTTTTGGATTGGATTTAAGTATATTGTAATTATTATGAGAATGTGTTTTTTAAAAATAATGAAATTTTTTTTGAACTTTTTAACATTTTAAAACTGACTAAAAATGTACGAAATAGTTTGTTATTTGATTAGTTTTTAAATTAAAAAAAAATATATATTTGAAGCAATAAAATTACAAATATGTATTATGCAATACGAAAACTTGAATGAAATAAAAAAAAAAAACCATCCCTAAATCCTTCCATAATGTTTCAAACTCATCTACTTACCCAAATACAACTTGAATCTTATTTTTATATTTTACATCATCCACAAACCTTCCACAAATATGCGTTGCGTTACACATACGCGTTACCGTCGCGCAACGCTTTTCTCTTACAAGAATAACTTTAAAAGGTACCACAATTATTTCGTCACAGAAGATTCTATGATAATTCCAACTTTTCAATATACTCAAATTCAATTTTAATCCAATCCAATTTTGAATCGTTACTGATGTTATATTGCCAAATGTTCAGGGGTTGTCCAAAGGGTGATAGATAGATCGCTTCTGATTAGAATGAGGTCGAGGTTGAACTCTTAACTCTCTTTATTTTACTATATCATATTATGAGTGTCTTTTCTGTACTGTACTATGCTGTTTTTATATATTGTGTTACAAGTTATTTTATAATACATTTTATCATCAAAAGAAAATTATAATATTGACATTTACAATTAGTCTGACGAAATAACTAACATAAATATTATATTGTTTGCTTTTGATTTGATTTTCATGTGAGGTATGCATCAGTGATTGACAATGAATCTATGATTAACCATCTGTCAGAAAAATTAAAAAAAATATGGTTTCCATAAATGGTAATTTTTCGGAAAGGGGCTGTAATTTATCAATCAATCAAACCTTTTTTGAAAAATTACCATCTATAGAAACCTTAATTTTTACGTTTTTCTGTCAGATGGTCAATTGTAGATTCATGGTCAAACACTCGTGCATAACTTAAACTATTCTCATCAAAATGAATACAGACATTGAATAAAAACAATTTTCATTCTAACTTGACACATAAAAAAATATATTCTCCTTAATTATAATTTAAAAATAAAATTCATCAACATCTTTAATCGATTCACACAAAAACGAAACCCTACGACCATTTTCCACCATCAAAAATAATTTCAGCACGATTTTCCATACGTCTTCGCACACTTCCGCGTTATCGCGAAGTCTCGTTGAGCACGCACACCCACCGACCACGATCCGCCGTTTTAGGACATTCAATTTCATTAACCGACGCCGTAATTTATTTAAGCCACTTGTTCTTTATGTACGTCGACGACCGCATTGTTGCCGGTCTCGTTGTTCGCGAATCGACAATTAAATCAGACGCCGAGAGGAAATCTCGATTTGAAAGTCGCGCGTCTCTCGGATTTCGCGGAATGTGAGTGCGATGAGTTTTTTTTTATTTGTATAATTTTATCTGGAAATGTATTTGTGTATTTTTTTGATAGGTGTTGTATTGAAAAGCCATGTGTTTTTGAATAATTTTGATTGATAAGAGAAATATTAAATGTGGTTATTGTTAATTTTGTATGTTCAGTAAAAAGTGATTGTGATATCGCTGAAAATTATGTGATAAAAATTCAATTAAATAAATTTTATTGATAATAAAATATAAATGTTTTTTATTAGCCTACAGCGGTTTCTATTAATTTTTATATAATACAATCATCTAGGTTTACATTTTGATAATAAGCAGAAAATACACCCAATCCTCTTTTTACGCGTGGATGCGTTCCAGAGATTACCGTGTAAAAAATATGTGAAAATATGTACAAATTAAAGATAGGTTCTATCAGTATATTTGGATAGAACTTTCATCCAAATGTACTTTATAAAAAATATGTAACGTGAAAAAATTTCGCCGTATAAAATCATCGAAAATTTTTACTATAATTACATACATATAATTATGAAAGTATACTGACCCGCACCGAATCTTACCATTATGGCATAATACATATTTTTTTAAATTTATATATCGCGTAAGAGTGAAAAAATCGTGTGAAAAAAATAATCAGTTCTTCCTTAAAACGTATTTCAGAACCGTGTAATATTTTACATGGATTGGGTGTAAATGAAATCCTAAATACATTTTTTATTTTTATAATATTTATTATTATAGCAATAATCAAAATCAATCTTCATTCAAATTCAAAACCAATTTTCAAAATATTAGAAAGCATCATTGTAAAATACCAGAAACCTCAGAAATTTTCGCCCATAATTTACGGAGCCATCTCAAAACAAACAGAGACGCAAAAAACTCAAAATCATTACGCCACGCGCATCTCATTGATTTTTTTATTGACATAATGTCTTTATCGATTTGTAGTGATTGATACGGCGTACATTTGAGAATGCGACAAACACTAACATACTCAAAATTGAACCGACACACCACATTGCCCGGCAACGAAGCATGCACGAGCGCATAGTTAGCGGCACCGAACGAATAAATAGATTTTAATCATCGAATATGGCACACGATCATTACTATTGATACATAATATTGTGTAGTTTCGTCAGCGGGCACTGGCCATCCGAGGGGGCCAACAAACAAACGATAACCGAATAAATTGGACCTTAACTAAATCGTAATGTCTCCATCAAATATAAATGTCAAATCGTTTATTGCGCGCTGACACCCCGCATCGGAACGTGACCCGATGATGATGATGGAGACGGAGATCCGAAGATTCTTTACGATATCTGAATGCAAGATTTTTCGTAATGAATCTGCAATATTTCAGAGCGGATATCGATTTTTTTTGATAAGAGCAAAATTAATTTATAACAATCATGACACCCCGCATTATTCTAATATCTGAATGCAAGATTTTTCATACTAAATCCACAACATTTTGAAGCGGATGTTGATTTTTTGATAAGAGCAAAATAATTTAAAATAAAGCACATTTTCATAACAATTATAACACCCAGCATCAGAACGCAACCCAATGTTGATGATCCAAAAGATCCAAAAATCCTTTACGATATTGAAATGCAAGATTTCTCATATTGAATCCGCAAAATTTCAAAGTGGATGTCGATTTTTTTTATAAGAGCACATTTATACAACAATCATAATATTCCGAATCTTAAGTGATCCAATAATGATGATACGAAGATCCAAAGATTCTCCAAAACATCTGCATGCAAGATTTTTCATATCGAATCGGAATAATTTTGAAGTGGATTATTTTTTTGATAAGAACAAAATAATTTTAAGACAAAACACATTTTTACAATAATTGTGACACCCAGCATCTTAACGTAACCCAAATGACTATGATCCAAAAGACCCAAAGATTCTCTAAAATATCTGAATACAAGATTTCTCATATTAAATCTGCAAAACTTCAAAGCGGATGTCGATTTTTTGATAAGAGCAAATCAGTTTTAAAACAAAGCACAATTTTACAAAAATTTTAACACTCAACATCAAAACGCAACCCAATAACGACGATACAAAGATCCTTCAAAATACCAGAATACAAGATTTCCCAAATAAAATCCGCAATATTTCAAAGCGGATGTTGATTTTCCCGATAAGAACAAAACTATTTCAAACAAAGCACAACCATATTTAATTGCTTCTACATTTTTTCCCCTGATGCGTATCGCTCCGTTAAAACGCACTCGTTGCTAAAACGCGAAATTGAATTAAACACAACGACCAACACTCGCTCGTATCGAGTGGACCTCTGGAGCCGTTTGAAACAATAATTCGAGTCAATTGCAACGTGGCGTGCTTGATTTAATCATTGCAAGTGGCCGTCGCGTTTCCGACACCGTCGTCTAGCGGAGGAACGATCGCCGTTAACACTTCGATGACGTCCGTTCGATGAGCCGTTATCGATTTCGGATGTGTGATGTCGTTGATGTGGATTGTGGAGGTTTTTTGGTCTGTTTTTGTAAAGTTGAGATTGAAGAGAGTTGAGGAATCTTTGGATTTTTGAAAATTTTGGTGAATCGTTGTCGATTTCGGATATGTGATGTCGTTGGTGTGGATTGTGGAGGTTTTTTTGGTCTGTTTTTCTAAGGTTGAGGTTGAAGAGAGTTGAGGAATCTTTGGGTTGTTGAAAATTTTGGTGAATCGTTGTCGATTTCGGATGGGTGATGTCGTTGGTGTGGATTGTGGAGGGATTTTTATTTTGTTTTTCCGAGATTGAGTTGAAGAGAGTTGAAGAATCTTTTGATTTTTAAAAATTTCGGTGAATGGTTATCGATTTCGGATATGTGATGTCATTGGTGTGGATTGTAGAGGGGTTTTCGTTTTGTTTTTTCGAGGTTACGGTTGAAGAGAGTTGAGGGATCTTTTGGTTTTTGAAAATTTTGGTGAATCGTTATCGGTTTTGGATATGTAAAAGCGTTTATGTAGGTTATATTGCAATATTTGATATTCAACTTATGATAGTTCATGGGTTGATAGTTATCGGTTTCAAAAATAAAAAAATCATATAAGTGTTGACTTTATACATGTACATATTGTAATATCGAGCAGTTTATTCATGTATGCAAAATTAAATTTCATGATTTTCAACAATGTTAAACATCCGTTCTATGAGTCGTTATCAATATCAGATATTCATAATTATTTAAATGAAGTATACAACGAACTAATTTTCTGTAACTTCTAAACTGAAAATAATTATTATATAAAAAGAAATATTAAAAATTTTATATTTCCAAAAAAAAAATAAAGATGAACCAATTTCATTTTTATTTCTTTTGAACAATTTTGATGAAAATTTTTAAATTTTAATAGGCTCCTACTTGAAAACAAAACTAACGATAATTTAAAATTTGTCTACCTTCTAAAAGAACAGAGCATTATAAAAAGATAATATATTAATGACACGATGAATTAGAGAAAATTAAATTTGATAAAGTTTTAGTAGATTTGTAATATATACGTATGATTGTCGATGCTAAGTGCATTCAATCGTTACAAGATTATTCAATGATGCATGTAGAATTGATCGAAATTCAATATATGATTCGGTACAGTTGAATCGTGATAATTCGATCGGAAGTAGCGCCGTCGGCAGCTATTTTGTGAATTCTATTGCATTGTAGATAGTGATTTTGCTCCGACATTTTTTTAGTTTTAATCAATTTTGGTTTCCGGATTTTAATTTTTCCCGATTGTTAATATTTTTGAAGATAGTTCACTGGTTTTTTTTAAAGATTCATTCAATTTAATGTAGTAATTAATTTTTAATAAATCAATTTATAAATTTAATCAATGACTTCTTGAAAATTTTAATAAGTTGAATATTATTTGAAAAAAATTACAGCCAATGAAATTATTTTTCATTCAAAAATAATATCAGAATTAATCAATGCATTGCTATTGTTACGAATGTCTTAATAAAATATCAATTTCTTATAAGCGACAATACTTGAAATTGAATTCTTCTATTTAACATTTACAATCCTAATTATATGATGAACATTTTAGGAATAAAAATATCTTTTCATGTGAATTATAATCAAATATTTTTTAATACATTATACATTTACATGTACAATCGTTATTATAAACTAATAATAAAAATTAAATACAGTTCCCACAATATATATTTTTCATAATGAACATAATTAAGCTTTTTATACTGATTGATATGTTTCGCGAGTTTTATGTGTTGATAACATTTGTGTTATTTATCTCGAAACCGAATGAAACGCTAATTTCATCTGAAAAAATGTAATTAGAAGGGAAAATTAAGAGTGAGAACCTGAAAAGAGATCCTTAACTCGATGTAAGTACTAAAAGCTTTCAGTCCGAATCTGTATCGAGTTACTAAAATTCGAATTACACAAAATCTCGTTAATAGAGAACGCATATTTTCACAAAATTAATAAAAACAAAACGGACACATCCATTTAATAAATTAAAAGATCTTTTATAGTAAAAAAATAAACAATTATTCAAATTAGTTCTGTTAAAATTATGCGACTCGCTGCTAAATATAATTATAATATTATCGAATTAACCACGATAAGCGTCCAGATTGCAGTATCAATATTTTCCACAAAACGAGATGGCTTCCGGCGTCATATTATGACTTCCGGCTTCATAAAATGATAAATAAAATAAATATAAAAAAATAAAAATAATTTCTTCATTAATTATATTAAAAGCTCTACATATACAAAATTCAAAAACGTCCAAACAAACAATTCATTCATTTACCTTGTTCCCGTCGGAAAATATGTTGACAGCCGTGTTCGGCGGGAAAACTCCCGCCTGTCTTCGGACCGGTGAAAAGCGGAAAAAACCCACCCCTCCGGGCGCGGGAACAATACGCTACAAAAAACCACAAGTCAAACGCGAAACACGGCCATGATCCGCGCGGTTGGTACGCGTCCCGCCGCTGCGGTTGGCGGCCCCGTTGGCCGTAAGCGGCGTGCGTGCGAGCGTGCTCCGCCCGCGACGGCTATCATAACACTAATTCGCTTGCGTCCTTTGGCGCGAGTTTATAAAACGGCGGCGGGACGGAGCGCGCGTCGCTTGGCTGCGGGGGACCGGGTCGGAGTACATGGCCGGCGAGAGGGCGCTTTGGGTTGGGGTGGCGGTGAGCTTTCGGAACGGTGGCGCGCGGTTCGGGTTTTTGAATGTTGGCGGTTTGGTTTTGTGGGTTTGATTGGGAGATGGATTGGTGTGGTTTTATTTTTTTTTTATATGAGTTTGAATTTTTTTAGGGCCTGTATTTAATTGATCAGTAAAAAAATAATATTTTGATCGGTAAAAACAAAGTACACTAGGTTCTCTTTTTATGCGGTAGATGCGTTCCGTTCCGCATAAAAAAATCGCATAAAAAAAAGATATGAAAAAGTGAAACTGCTATATAAAATATACCTAAAATCGCATAAAAAAAAATGTATTTCTATTAACAATGTACTCTTAGTTAAGTTATTACATTGTACATACATTTGTACGTTCATATAGTCCAAAAAAAAATATTTAAAAAAAATATTGCATTTAAAAAAAACCGCATAACTCTGAATTCGCATTAAAAAAACCGCATAAAAAGAGAACCTAGTGTATATGGTTGTTATTCGGTTCTGTGTACGTGGAAACCTGTTTGAACTTGTTGAATCAAGTCTCAATGTAGTAGTAAGTTAACCTAACCTAACCTAACCTAACTGATCATTTAACAATTTTTTACTGATCATTTTAGTTATTATTAACCAGCCAAATAATTAGTTGCCTTTTTTTAGTACAGTTTACTCTGGATTATCGGGGTTGAAATCGGGGAGGGACGGATCTAGGATTTTTTTACAGGGGTACGATTTTTCAGATTTTTTTCGTTAAATACAAAATCTTTATAAATCAACACATAACAGCGGCTCATAAACTTTTTGACCGATTTGTCAACAATTTTTCTATTTCCAAATAGTCCATGGGTCTTAATATCACTGAAAATGTTTTAATGACTAGCGCCGCAGGTGAAAATTTTTTTTATATGTCATAAGATGTATATTAGTGTTATCTACTTTATTTGTGTCATGCCCCTCCCCATTATCTAAATAATTTTGAAACATAAATCAACTAGAAATTTTACCCAAAAGATCCACAATAACAAATATAGTTGAACTAATCACCTCACTTTTATTTAGTCAATAGAATTGCTTTTTTTTTTTACAAATGCAACTAAACAGTTTTTCCACCTTTTTTGGAAAATCAGGATTACAATATCAAAAAATACTTTTGAAAATGAGTTTTTGCGTTTATTTTGCAAAAAAGTTCAATGATTTTGAAATCGCACGAATTTAGAAATTCCAACTTGAGACTTCAGAATCCTAACTCATTGTCAAACGTACATAAAAAGAAATAAAATTTTCCCAGAAATCATAAGGACTTGCTGTCAAAATCCCTAATTTTAATTCAAAATAACTAATTTTCCCTATAATAACTTTTTTATGTTGATCCCTACGAAAATGTTAAAACCGGGTTTTACTGTATGTACTTATATATGTTATTTTTTTTTTATTTTGTTCCTTGAAAACTATTATATTTTGAAAATTTGTTTGATTATAAAGTAATGTGTGTTGTTTCGTAGTATATGAAATGAAAATTTGAATTTTTATTCAATTTTATATGTTGAAATAATACGATAAGTTAGTTTGGAAGAAATTGAAAATGTTTGGAATCGTTCAAATCAACCCCTATGACACCTCTTCAATTCCGTACAATAAAGGGATTAAATGCGGAGAATACAGTTCAACAAAAATAATCCTTCCTCTCTTATAATACAAGATCGCTTTTCCTAGGAAAAAAAATCTAAATCTACAACAAACGGTGACTCCAATGATGCAGCATTCAACAACGAAAAGAACTAAACGACACACCCCAAATCCAAACGAAAACAACCCTTATTAAAAAAAGCGAAAAGGACTTTAATCGGCTACCCAAAAACACAATTTTCTTTTATTTTCTTTCCAAATGCATCCGAGCAACACTCCACCACGCGCACGCGTCCGACTCTAACAGACTTTAAAGCTTCGTGGAATAAAGTTCGTTTTGGTGTGAAAGCTCGTACACACACCGCCGACAAATTCAATAGAAACCATGCAATCACGAAATCGTCTCTCGTACCGAAGCTCGTACATTTATCCCTTTCGCACTCGCTGTTTATTGTGCAAGGATGGAAAGAGACGCAAGGACGGGCATTGTGCATTATTCGTGCGGCGTTCTTCTTGCAACCGCAAAGCGGGGGTTGGGGGTGGAGATCTTTTACAAATCTTGTTTGGAAAACGGGCTAAAAACGTGACGTGTGTTTGTATCCGTATAATAGACAAGCCATTGCGCGTAACGTTACGCCACTTTATCTTTTTTTGTTTTGACGAATTTTTTTTAACTTGTTAGAAAGTATGTCAGTATAAGGAATAATATTGATTTCTGTAATTTTCAATTATGTTTAAAAAAAAAATATTATTAAAAAATGGAACGAAATATTTGGTCAGTATTTAAATTTTTTTTCGGGTCAGTATAAATTAAGTAAGATAATTATTGTTTTGAGCATAAGTTAAAAATTAAAGCATGTGTATATGTATAATGTTAATTAGCGAACTTATATATTTTTATAATCAAAATAACATATTTAGCGAAAGTCCCAATTAAGCGTTTTTCATCGAAATATTGTGAAAAATTTCTAAATTTATCGTTTGTTTGTGCTGACAAAAAGTTTTGACTATAGATACTGACCGCTTAGTATTATAAATAATTTTGGTATGTGAATAAAAAAAGGTTCACCACCACTGTTGTGAGGCACTCCAATTGTTATATAAATATAACAATTGGAGTGCTCATCATTTAATATCTTTTGTTAAAACAAAAGATATTAAATGATGAGCCTACACTAGATGGCACCTATAACAACCGAATATTGTTAAATTTCATAGACAAAGCAAATTTCTTTGCTTCGTTCATGAACGAAACGATTACACAAACGTAGCGTAACATATATAATATTTATGAGCGAACTTATACATTTGCGAAATTGAAGACTTTGCCTGTAACATTTCAAGAAGAGTCCCAATAAAACGCACTTCATCAAAATATTGTGACAAACTCCCGATTATACAAAAAGTTGTCCTTTGTCAAAATTATTGATGATTGACCATTTAGTATATGTACATTCGCACCATTTAATATAAATGGTCAGTATTAATATTTAAATACTGACCACGAGTGACGAAAAAATGAGAACCATTGAAGAATATTTATTTCATTTGAATTTTTATTAAATTAATAATATTAATCGAATAAAAATACACGAAAAACCGACATATTTACAAAAGCACAATGAAAAAACGACAAAATCACGGCCATTACATAAAAAAAAATCGCCGATTAAACGGCCATTCCGTTGCTATTTTTACGGTGGTATGCATTCGTACATGGCCGCTTTTGTGCCGAGTTGCGTCCAGAAGCGGAACGATCCGCCGGCGGAGTGGGGGGTGGGGGCGGGGCTAGTGGGCGGGGCCAAGCGATCATTCATCTTCCAGAAGGTTTCCGCGTCCCGTCTACGGTAGTATCTTCTCGTTTTCTTCACTTTGTTACCCTTTCGTGTTTTCCGTTGACGGAAAGTCGCAATTTTCTTTCGACGGGACGGGTGTGCATGTTTGGAAGATTTTATTTTGGTGTTAGGAAAATTTTGATGTTTTTTGGGATTATGAAAATTTCTTTGATTTAATTTTTTCATCGGAAAATTAGGGTATTGAATATATTACACTAATGATATTTTTAGATATAGAATTTTTCCTATTATTATTTTGCATAAATGGGTGGATCAAAATTCGTACGGAAATCTATGGAAAAAATTATATTATACATTTACAAAACTTTTTTGAATACAAATTAACGGATCGATTGGATTTCGTGTGAGATTTTGAAATATGCTAATCAAATAACTGACTTTCGATTGGCTTTTATCAAAATTGAATTTTCTGAAAATTTTCTGAAAATTCATTATGAAGGTTATAATAAAAATTATAGGAATTTGAATAAATGTGTTATTTGTTAAATTTATTTTGAAACTTAGGTCGTATTTAACACGAAGGAGGTTCGATTTCCTCGAATTTTATATTTGTAAAAAAATAGGTGTGATTGAAAAGCAGGAAAATTTCCTACCTGTTATTTTTTATTAATACAAATTTTCCGAATTGTGAAACTGAAGAAAGAAAGAAAGAAAAAAAGAAAGAAAGAATTGTAAAATATTGAAAAGTCTTCATAAATAGAATTCAGATATGACAAATAAGAAATTAATTTCTAGAGAATTTTCCAATTTCGGAATATAATAATTGATAATTCAGACTCAATCCCAGGAATTATTTCCTAATAACAATCTGTTAAAATATTTTCTTCACACAATAAATACAACTTATACGAAAATATTTATTTCGATAAATAAAGCACTGAAGTTTTAATAAATCCAAATTTTATACATAACTAATTAGTTTGAATAGCAAAAATTAATGAAATATCGAAAAATAAGTCTTCTATCATACAAAAAAAAAATCAAATCAATCACATTCCTCATAAACAATGGAAACATAATCGAATTTACCCAACACGAAAACGGCATCTCACACTCACGACAATATTTCCGCGAAGCCTTCACCCACAAAATTCGCATCGCAACGTATCGGCATTCTTCTCGGGGGCGAATAAATAATAAAATTAAGCTATTTGGGAGTCCATAAGCCCAACAGCGAAGAAAGGTTCCTTCGGTGCGCCAATCAGCGCCAAACTAATCTAATAAGACAACACTTCGGGGAGAAAAGGTTCAATCGACGAACGTGCGCGCTTAACAGTTTTCAAACGCTCGGCGGCAAACGGGGTTATTTCGAATTCTGCGCGAATGTAATGTAACTTATTACCGAGTATCGGTGTAATTCGTATTTCAAATCTGGCGACGTGTTTTGGGTGAATTTGCGGGTTTGATTTGATATTCGTGTGATTCGATTGTCGGGCGGGTTTTGATGTTTTGAACGGGTTTTGTGTTTTGGGTGATATTTGCTTTGTGGTTGTTGTATGGGAAAAATTAAGGTTTTGATGTAATAAGTTCGGTGGCGGATTTGTTTATAGACGGTGGAAGTTTTCTTAAGGAGCCCTAGTATTTTTGAAAGATTATTTTTTGATAAATTATTATAGTTTTTCTACATCAATAATAATCCAATATAAATCGTAAAAATAAATCACTTTTAAAAGAAAAAAGCTTTTATTTCTAAAATTGCACATTTGTCTTTTATTTTATGAAATTGACTATCAAGCGATAAAATTTTTACCTGCCACTATAATTTTTTTTTCAATTTTAAAATTTTATGTGTAGTGGGAGGGGGTGGATTTGGGACCCAACCTGTATATTTATATATGTAATGGGCCCCATATTTTTTTGACATGTCGAGATCCTAGCCAAATAAATTTTCCCCTGAATTAGTCCTTTTTGATGATAAACTTTTTGATTAAAGTTTATATTTGAAAAATATGAGTGATAAGTATTGATATGGGTATTTGATTGTGATTGTATTATGTGTTATCAAATTTTATAATTATTAATGTCTTATTGAGATACATAGAGTTTAAGTAATTTATATTAAAAAAAAATTACACGAGGATCTATGTATATCCATAAAATTTCGTTCACAAAAAAGTGTTTTCATTTTTCTTCATCAATTACTTGATAGTCTTAATTTTTCTAGATTTTTTTTCCAATGAAAAATAAAAATCACACCTCCAAAAATATAAAATTCAACTCCAAACCACCACCATCCGACTACAATCAACCAACAAAACAAAACAGTGAAAAAAAAAAAACAAATAAAAAATAAAAACAAACCTATCTCATTACAAACGACAAAAAAAACGCACGAAAGCAAGCACCAAGCAAGCGTGTGTTGAAGCGAATCAGCCGGTGGAACAATTGGGCATTTCGGCGAGTTACCAGATCGAATTTGGGCAAGTGGTAACCCTCGGAGCCTCCGCCACCCCTCCCCCCCAGACCCTCCCCCGCCACCCCCCTCTGCCCCTCCCTTGCCGGCTACAGGATAACGACGTTACCGGGAACACGGTAGATAATTGTAGCCGGGGCCGTGGCAAATTGGCTTAGCCAACTCTCGGCTTGTCTGCCGCAACTGGCCGCTTCCGACGGACGTGGCCCGAGCTGATCCTCCGCAGCCAGGGTGGACCAGGAGAGGTCGGATGGGTCGGCCGAAGGGACTCGGGTGGGTGTTTCTTGGCGGATCCGATGGGAAGTCGGCTAGTTTGGCTTCTATATGCTCGTGTTAGTACGGTTTTTGAGAATTCAATTCATATGTTATTACTAAGTATTTTTAATACAAATTATATTTTTTTGATAATTGAATATATGAAAATGATTTTCATTAGAATCTAAGTATTATATGTAGTTGAGTATTTGATCAATATTTTATTTGATGTTTATATGATTTTTAAACTGATTTCAGTTCATCAACATGTCTTTCCAATAGCACCTGAAATTTTGTTATTTTTCTTTAACTACTTTTTATTTTACGCTACGTTTAAATAATCGTTTTCATTCGTGGATGAAGCAAAAAGTCTTGCTTTGTTTATGAAATTTAACAATATCTTGTGGTGTATAGGCGCCATCTAGTGTTGGCGCATTATAGATGCATCATTTAACGTCTTCTGTCAAATATGACAGTTGACGTGCCTTACAATAGTTGTGGCGAATATTTCACGTGCCAACATTTTCAAATATTTTTTAATGTGTATCAAGTATGCCAAGGAAATTTTAACGCCGCAAGATACGACAATTGTCATATTTTACAGAAGGCGTTAAATGATACTCCTACGCTAGATGACACCTATACTTCACCAGATGTTATTAAATTTCATAGACAAAGCAAGATTTTTTGCTTCGTTCATGGACGAAGCGATTATACAAACGTAGCGTAATATTTACAACAAATAGATATGCATAAGGAAAATGTAATTCTCAAAAAAATTATTAACTAATTCAATAATAATAAATTGAATCAACAGGAATTAATTATGTCACATATCCATCTATTGAGTGCATCACAAGTCTTTTAACTTCAATAAACGACAAAATCCAACATAGTTACTATTTTTCTATACACACAAAATCTCCATACGATTCCCCACATTAAAAAAAAAACAGATAATAAAAGAAAACATTCACCTAATGAAGACACATACAACATATCGACATAACACACATTATTTTAACATATCGAATCACCAAATACGATCCTGTATCAACGTTTTCCGAGCGCAACCCGCTGATTAGCGACCGGCCGCCATGTTGATCACGTCGCGCCAAAAATCCCGAAAATTCCATCACCGGAAAGCGGGGGAGGGAAGTCGGCGAGGGAGGAAAAAACGCGGGAAAAGTCCGCCAGCGGGAAACTTATCGCCCAAAGGCTAAAGAGAATTATTCGATTACGGCCGAAGTGAGAGAGAGCAGAAGGCGAGGTTACCTCATTCGGTTTCCTCGGATAAATGGTTGCCTCCTTTTCGCTTTCGGGAATGCCGCCATTTCTCCGTCTCTGTCTCTGGATTTTTTGGGTATTTCTATTTGTTCGGCGATCGAATTATCGCATTTTGGCTGTTCTAGTGTACCGGGGTTGTCGGTAATGACATCTGCGCCTATCTGGGGTACTTATTCGATACTGGTTTGTCTTTATGTTCTAGGTTGTGTTTGAATTCGTAATTTATCGTCGTGGATCAACTTTTTTGAAATGTTTAAAAATTCTATGTGGTTTGTATGATATGTTTCGTTTTGATATCATCGGAGGATTGACCCATTTATATTTTTTTCAACTAGATTATAAAGGAAAAATAACGTTCAAAGAGATAAAAGATTGAAATGATTCATTACCGGTCATATTGTTAAGCCGATAGTAAGTGGTTAGGTTATCTGTCTATCTATTGACCACATTAATTTCTGTGATCGGTTAGAATCAATGTTTTCAAAATTACTAAATCGCTAACTACAGAGTACATATATTGATTAGTATAGCTTATATAAAGGTGACCATATGTTCCGTTTTGCGGTTTTTTTTCGTACTTTATAAAAATGATCATATTTGTATAACATCAATTTCTTTGAATAAATAGTTCTGAGGATAAAATTGACCAATTTTTGGAGGCAATATCCATTTTTTAAATGTAATATAACACATACAGGAGTGATGCTTATTTTGAGGAGCGTCCCGTTTTGATTCCTAGGAAATATAGTCACTTACAGACGTAACATTTGGACTTATACATAGTTTAAGTCCAAACTTTTTAAAAATTTCGGAAATTTTCTTTTTGACATTTAAAATCAGTGATTAGTGATCACTGATTACCATTGTAAATATTAGTTATTTTTATTCATAACTGAAAAAACAAGATTATATTATTACGTCAATTTAACATTAAATAAAATAATTCAAAATAGATAACTCAATTTTATTCAACTTCATATTATACATCTTTGACTTATTTACAGTATAAAATAAAATTCATTTTTTCCACCAAAACATTCCTTCAAATAATACGAATAAACATTAAGCTTCAAAATATTAATGCTTCAAAAAGAGAGAGGCCAACGGCACGCGGTGTTCCCAAGCGGTCACCCATCCAAGTACTGACCGCGCCCAATGTTGCTTAACTTCGGTGATCGGACGAGAACCGGTGTATTCAACGTGGTATGGTCGTTGGCGAAGATTTGTCTTTTTATTATAAACACATATTTAATTTATAATTTATTTTATTTTAACGATTTATATAATAAACTATTTATGCTGAAAATTAAAACAAATAAATAATTGATGCATCTTTTCTGGTTTAAAAAATCCAATCATAAAAAAATTGTATTGAAAAAGAATTTGAGTTGTATCGGATTTGCACTAGACTGCACTTTTTCTAGATGCGTTGAAACGTAAATGAGGTTTTCTCAGAAATTCGTTTACACGAAAACGTATTCGTTTTATTGCATTTTCCTTTGGGAAATGGCAGAAACAAGCGTTACGCACAAGTCACAGAGTGGCTGATTCAATTTCACATTATCAATTCAGGATCAAAGTAATCTGTGTATCAGTCTTTTCACTAATGCAACGAAACTTCAATTCTGCCCTTGCACAAAATAAGGCAATAGTGAAAAAGATTAGAATTTCCGTAATAAAAAATAAAATCATTTTCATACGATCCGATAAATATAATAATTAAATGGTTATATCTTCAAATAACTTTTTATCGAATTTCAATTATTTACATGCTATGTTAAAATATATTCATGGATCATATCTGTCGTGCAAATCGAGGAACTGGGATATATGGATACAATATAAACATTTCACTGTCTTCATATGTATTCCGATTCTAATGTAGAATCGAATAAATAAATGATGAAGCGCTCAGGATGTCACAGTTCCATATATAAATGTCATTTGGAGTCGCTTCAAAGATGTTCAGACTCTTCGGATTCTGTTACGCCAATTTTATATTTATCACTTTCTGCGTGTGTACTTTGTCGAATTTGAATACGTTGCGATGGAATCGTTCACACTTAACAATTTTTATAGAAAATAACGTGAAAATATATGTGAACGTTTTTATATTTTTGTTTGTCGTTTGTGCTGTTTGCCCATTGAGATAAAAATATGTGGGTTTATCGCCGGTTTAAAACAAATACGTAATCATACTAATTTGCATGATAATTAAACAAATGTTGGCGCTTGAGCGTATTATCGAATTTGTTGATAAGAACGTTTTTTGATACTGTGTACAGATTTATTCGAAATTTTTATTAATTAAAAAATAATAATAAGTATTACACATCACAAATATTTTATTATTACATAATATGCGTATTCACAGTTGAAATAAATGATATTATTTTATTCTTCCGAAACTCGTAAAATGCCGATAAATAAAGAGTTAAATTTGAGACATCTATATATGAATTTCAAACTATTATCAACATCATATCACGGTTACGAACCAAAATATCACCAACTACAATTTATTCATTTTCATAAATTGAGACCAAAATAAACACGAGTAAAAATAATTTGAATATAACCTCGTTTCGAATTTTTTTATGTTTTGTCAAGATTTTTTTTAAAACGTTAAATTCTTAAATAATTTACAAATTCAGATTTAACTTTAGTTTCTGAATATTGTCCATCGAGGACAGAGGCGCCGTGGCTTAGTTGGTTAAAGCGCCTGTCTAGTAAACAGGAGATCGCGAGTTCGAATCTCGCCGGGGCCTAGCGAAAATCTGTTCGCTGATACTTTTTTTTGTTTTGTTTCCGTTTACTATTATGTAATTCGCACATAGCACAAAATTGGAAACGCAAACCGACTCGGCAACACAAATTTTGACTTGTAAACATATACAAATACGGTGTTGTGGAACTTGTTTAGTTTAAAGCTCGCGCATAAGACTTGCAAGTGCAATTGAGCTTCAATTTGGTTTTAGGCGATGAAAGTAACTATCCGCAATTACAAATTTAGAAATTAATGAGGTGACGTCACTCGGTGAGGTGAGAAAGTCACCGACGCCGACCGCCGAGAAACGTCAACGTGACGTGTAGCAAAAGCCGGATGTCCCGCCGAAATGCAGCGTTATAACAATAATTTTTCGCACCATAATAGCATTGCAAAAACATTACCGCATTCTTCAATGTGGATCGATAGACATTTATGTGAGATAATAATCACGAACCACACAAATGTATAGATTAAATTCAATCAAAGGTTAAAATACGCCCGACATTTTTTGATATTACAGATTTTTAGGTTTAAAATTGAAATTACAATCTCAAGTAATAATGATTTAAATCGACTATTCAATTCTACTGTATCGACCTAGTTAAGTGAATATTATATGAGTGCAGGTTTCGTGTACTTTCATATCAGAATCGATTTTGTCAATGCTCTAACAGCGAGGACAATTTGACGCATGAAAAATGCGGTGACCAGACGTTTACCCAAATGACACTAGCACATATGATACTGGCAGACGCCGACAGGAGCACACACATGTTTTAGGACGATTGAAGGATTACATGATGGTTAAATGATCCAATTTATGCTATATAATTTATTTTGATCACCTGCTTCGAAACTTTTCGCGGATTGTGTTCTACGCTCGGCGACTCGGTGTTGTAGGGTTGTGTGTGCTACTGTCGGTGTGTGCCAGGGTCTTGTGTTCTAGTGTAATGTTTGCAAACGTGAGAACCGAAAAATGT
This sequence comes from Hydropsyche tenuis, assembly GCA_009617725.1. Classification (NCBI taxonomy): domain Eukaryota; kingdom Metazoa; phylum Arthropoda; class Insecta; order Trichoptera; family Hydropsychidae; genus Hydropsyche; species Hydropsyche tenuis. The sequence continues at coordinate 587,487 of VTON01000007.1, forward strand.
ACATTTGTTCACTAAAAATGTCAATGTTTAAGTATTCTTTGAAACATTGAAAATTTGATGAAGAAAAAAAAACGTTAATTTCAAATTTTAATGCATATTCAAATTTTTTAACGACATATTCGTACAACTTTCCAAACTTCATAGAATTATAGATTCGATTAAAACTCTTAAAACTTTCTTCATATACAAGTTTATTCGAATAAAAAAACACTCAAAATTCGAGCGTACAATTCGCATAAAAACAACCAACTAGGGCTTCGCAGCGGAGCTTGAGCAGAAGCACGAAGCTTTTACTCGGATTAAGGAGTACGGATATTTTTAGTATTCCGCTGTTCCGATTTAAACATAAAATTAGAACAATTAAACTGAAATTTTGTTCAAAAATTAGATCATCTAATTTTTGAACAACATTTCAGTTTAATTGTTCTAATTTTATGTTTAAATCGGAACAGCGGAATACTAAAAATATCCGTACTCCTTAATCCGAGTAAAGTCTCATTGTAAAAGTTTCGTGCTCCTGCTCAAGCTCCGCTGCGAAGCCCTAGTTCAGGGGTTCCCAACCTTTTGTACTCTAGAGCGCATTCTAAAATATCGGTAGGGTGGCGGGCACCACCTATTTTTGATCAACAAACATCTTCCATAACTTATTATTTTCCCATAATTTATTTTCTTATATTCATAGTTTATTAATAAATAATAAACGAAAATGTTTCAAAATAATAAAATTATTATTCAATTTACATACAAACGGAGAAACGTATTTACAAAACGTAAACAAAGTAAACAAAAAACACAAATACAAATAAATAAAAATTATTTACATTTTTAATCAGTGTTTATGAAAAAATTCTGTCACGGTCGAATAGTGGCGAGCACACACGAATCGTTCCGCGGGCACGGGGTTGGGAATAGGGCTTGTAATTTATCGTCAAATTTCGATTATCGGTAAACGGTAAATAATTAGTCTCGTTACCGGTAAATTACCGGTAAATGAAAAAAATAAATTTATGTAAATTAAATGATTAAACCGTGACTTTATGTGGTTACTTTTACTAAAAAACAGTATTTTTGATTAAAACTTAAACTTTCCATAAAATATATGTGTACAAATCCATGGGGGGGGGGGGGGCAGGTATGGAAATCCATCATATATGACTTTCATTGCTGAAACTACAATAAATAATTACTACCCCCCCTCAGATTCATAAAACCATAGTGACGCCTCTCACACTCATAAAAACACCCTTTCAAGATCTATCAAGGTCTATATTTACCCTTAATTCGCAATAACATCGTTTCCGGTAATTACCAAAGGCATATTTTAGGCGGTTGACCGGTTTACCGGAACTGCAAGCCCTAGTTGGAAATCCCTGCCCTAGTTGAATAACATACGTTTATGCGAATTGTACGCTCGACTTTTGAATCTTTTTTCATACATAAAGATACCGCCGAATCGACACTGTACGACTTGATAACGCAATATCCCCAACGGCATCAATTCAAAATTCGAATCGTGGCGGTGTCGACAGCGCGCCCTCAACCTCGCTTCCGGTGCGGTGTCGAGTGTTGCCCGCGCTGCCCGGCAGGCGGCGCGCCAGTCCTTCCGCCCGGGCCGCCATCTTGGGCACACGTGAGCCGCCTTCGCAGCAGCCGCCGCCAAGACTCACCCGCCAGCCGACAGCCACCAGCCGTCGCGCTCCACCACCAAAGCGAAAGCCTTCCACCAGCGACCTTCGACGGCTACCCTCACCCGCGCCCCCCCCACCTGTCCACCCTCAGGCGAAGTCAGGTACGACCCTCGAATCCGCGATCTTCGAAATCCCAAAAAAAACTACATCGAAATCGCTTCACATTTCACCGATCTTCATACTATCATCGTTTGTAGTTCGTGTGGGAATTCGGACAGCGGCGTCTCCCGGTGTTGTTGTGGTCCACGTGTGGCCGCGTGAAGTTGTCGAGGTTCGGGGTTTTGGTGTTTGTTTGTGGTTTTGTGGTTTTGGTAGTTCGGGGGCGGAGGCGCCGCGTCGGGGACGAGGGAGGTCGGCGTTCCGGTTTGCCGATGTCACCTAACCTCAATTCGGGTGCGTGTTTATAGTGACATGTGAAATCGGCGGCGAGGGGGGGCGGCTTTTGTGCGAGATGCGTGTGTTTTCGAATTGGTTTTTGGGTTTTTCGTGAGTTTTTTCGAATTCGGTCGGAGGTAGGGTGAGATTTTGCGAAATCTGCTGCCGCAAAATTAGCATACGCCATCTTACGATCTGATCCGTGTGCGTCGCCGCTTTTTATCTGTTCCGATTTCAATCTCTTCAATATATAGTTGAACTCTCCTTTCGGAGACGTTCGAATTATTTTTTATTTCAATTTTGGTCAATAGCCATAGACTAGTTTTCGATGTATAAAAAAATGTTTTTTTGATTGGGATTTGTGCATTTTTTCAGTGTTCAGTGTGTAGAAAATATGTAATGATCTGTCAAAGTTTAATTTGGTTCTCAGTTTTATCTATTTTTGATATCTAAACCAGACCCTGTAAGAGTCCATACTAGAATTTTTAAATTAATCATACAAATTTTTTAGGGGCCTCTTCGCCGTTACCCCGCACTGTGTTAATATAGCAAATACTCGATTGAATAAGATACGTTCAGCTTCCCCCGTCCATAAATACGTTCAGACTTACGACTGACTGAGACATGCGGCATTAAATAAATTCATTTAGTTTTACTGACTGATTTTGAGAAATGCGGCCTTCACCCGACCGCCTCCCCGCATTCAGTTTTTCTTTTTAAAAGAAAGCAGAAGGGAAACACATCTAGATGTCACTAATATGATTTGGTACAGAGTGATGTAAAAGATTACCCATTTTTCGTATTATACTAGCAACAAAATTTAAACCTGATATAAAATATAAACTCACTTATAAACTGTTTTTTTTTTTTTACAGGAACATCGAGTTAGGTCACTTTTAGTACGATTTGGAAAACCCGTCTAGCAAAATGACTGACATGGAAGATACTCACTTCGAGACCGGAGATTCCGGAGCCTCGGCGACCTTTCCTATGCAGTGCAGTGCCCTGCGCAAGAACGGATTCGTCATGCTCAAAGGACGCCCCTGCAAAATTGTCGAAATGTCCACATCCAAGACTGGCAAACACGGACACGCTAAAGTTCATATGGTCGGAATCGATATATTTAACGGAAAAAAGTAATTTTTCTACTATTTTATTCTTGCGCGTTAACGTTTTGACACGAGCGAACCTAGAGTCACTAATCTGAACTGTATTATTGTCGGATCGGTGCTAAAGGGATTTCGCAGATCAATTTGTTCAATTTTAACCCTGGGTTAAGTTTCTACTTTTCCATATGGATTTGATAATTGAAGTACACTTTTGTCTATATGAAATTTGTAGTTTCGTACTAACTCTGTTGCTATTTATTCGTAAATTTGTTTTCATTTTTTGAACGTTCACAAGATTTTCACACAATATCTTGACTTCTCTACCAGATATGAAGATATTTGCCCTTCTACTCACAATATGGACGTGCCACATGTCAAGCGTGAAGATTATCAGTTGACAGACATCGACGATGGATACCTAACTCTGATGGCGGACAACGGTGACCTGCGCGAGGACTTGAAGATTCCAGACGGCGATCTCGGTCAGCAGCTTCGTTCCGACTTCGAGGCTGGCAAGGAATTGCTTGTGAGTGGCTTGCGATTTTGTTTTTGAAGTAAAAATTAATCACGTGTAATGCTTATCTTTGACGTTTTCGTTTTTCAGTGCACCGTGTTGAAGTCTTGTGGTGAAGAGTGCGTGATTGCTATCAAGGCAAATACTGCCCTCGATAAATAAGCTCACCCCGTTTGTCATCAATAATCGCTCTGTGGAGAGCCACACAAATACCAACAAAACACATTCATTAATATAATGATAAAAAATAATAAAAAAAAAAACAACTAATGGACTGGTCTTTTATAAAAAGCAAATTGTATAAATATTGACAAAAGAAGATGGAAGTATTTGTGTGCGGATGTGAGATAGAGGCGACAGAAGTGTCTTTGTTTCATTTTACATGTCATCTCTCATATGCCTCTTGAAGAGGGATGTCAACAATTTTCATGAATGCATCACCCCGTTCTTTGGACATAATAACATGTGTGATATTGCAAAGATATTTAATTGATTGTTATACTGCTGTATGTTGACTGGGAGCGATGTCAAATATATTATTATGCCCAAAAAACCGTTGTATTTTTAAAACTGTGTGTATTTATATGTGTATCTAATTGCCCCTCTGTACACATTTCCGTAAAATCAGTGGGGTAATTTAATCCAGTAACAGTATGTATTGAAATGATTTATCATGTGGTACTTATTGCTATGGATCATTGAATATCTGAAGTGTAACTTGTGAATTCGAGTTAGTACAACCACACGTTTTGTCTGTATCACTACTGCCGATGACATATGGCACAAAAGTGTTTGTTGAATTATCAGGATATATGAAAAGAACGAAGGTTATTGAAAAGTTTATAAATAAAATTAAATAAAAGTAAAAAAAAAATATAAAGCGTTAATATTTTATGGCTGACTTTTTTTAATTATTTTTTTAACTACCTTTATCGATGGTATTAATTTATTTCTTAACATACTTTTGATGTTATCGATTCTGTAGTCTTATTTGGGCAGTTAATTTGCAGTTTTATTTATTTTCTCAGCTATTGTAATGAGCCTAACATTTTTAGTATAATAAATCTTTTTGCGTATGTTCTGATACGATTGGGCAATAATACATTTGGATGCTTCCTCTGATATATATTAGTATTATGCTTAACGATAGGCAAAAATAACTTATATATTTCATGTAAAATTTCGTGGTGAACAATCATATTACTCGCATATAATACAGGCTTCAATGTTTGCGGGACATCTTGTTAGAATATCATCTTTATTTTTAAGTGACACAGCATTTCTGATGCCTTTATACATATCTTGTACACTAGACTTAATCAATATACCGGTAATTTAGTAGACTGCGACGTTGATCACTAACAATATCAAGACTGATATGCCACATTTTGTTGAACTCTGTATGTTAGCGTTTTCTATTAAGTTTTTGACAACCGTTACGTCCTCTGCTTGACCTCTCTTTTATATTTGAAATTTTTTTTTAATTCAATCTTTGGCTGTGCCTTTGATTTGTACAACTGTGATTTGAAGGTGTAATGCATTTATTAGTTCTTCGATTAAATGTTTTAACATGATATTCTTTTAAAGTGTGATTCATTTGCTCATTTGTAGTCTAGTTTTGGTAATAGAAGGGAACTTGCTAGTGTATCGATTCATCAAGATGTCTCACGAAATACATCCATGAATGAAGGAATATGTATAATTAGTTAGTTATTACTGAAATCAAACTTGTTATCATGCAATCAGATGTACGAATACACGCTGTATTCTTTTACCAATTTATATTTTATGTAAATTTGAATAAATCTTAAATTGTTCTAAACAATCCGCACACATTTAGTGATATTTTTGATTTTTTTTCCTTTCTTTTTAAGCGATCGGCTTATTCGTTTTTTACTTTTTTTATCGAGCCTGGTTTTTTATATATTTTTTTACTTAGCTTATCGAGCGATACCATCTGAACAAACAATTGCCAAATGATATGTACTAACTCCATTTGATGGCAAATGTATATTTTTTACCATTTGCATCATTGGGAAATTGATGTTTGGAAAGAGCTTATATGAGCGGTTGTGGGATTAGTGAACAGTTTTTTAAATTGGACATCTTTGAATTTTTCACTTTGCTATGATTGCGAATACATAATAAAATATTTAATACAATAAACAGCGTATATTTTAATTGCACTGTAATATACAAATATAAACGTAATATGTAAAGGTAAAGGAAAGTAAATAAAAAGCATTTCTTCAATAATAAAGTGGCATTTGGTGCCACGTTTCAATTATCTATTAATGAATTTTATTTAAATATGTATATTTATATAATTATATTTATCATTTTTTACGCACTGTTGTTGAGAATATACCAACCAAAATAGACATAGGACAATCAGTAACAAAATTTTTTTGGTTGGAAACCAGGGGTTGAATCTCAACAATAATACTGGTCATAACAGTTAATTAAATTGTACATAATCAGACAATTAGCACAAATTTTGAGGTTTAAATGCAACACAATATATTCAACTGGAAATTCGTACGGTTTGAAATAATAATATAAATGCTGTTATCCTAAATGACCATATATTGAAAAGAAAGTTAATTGTTATAATTCTCGTGGTTATAAAAAATGATTAAATCGATAACAATCACCCCGCTTAGTTAATTACAAGGAGTTTAACAATTTAAAGGGTTGTTATTTTCTTATTTAAGTATTTGATCTCCAACTTGCCTGGTTAGTTTTAACATTCTAAAAGTATGAGAGCTGATAAACAGTCAAAAATAACTAACTCATAACTCACTATAAGTTTCATTATATTAATTAAAATATATCTAAATTTACATTTTTTAGAATTGTGACAATAAAAGGAAAGCATTCTTTTGAATTCAAAGAAAAGTCCTCATGTCAAGAAAACAATTTCATTATTTCCAGTTTTTCTAATTTTAAAAGAAAAACGATTAAAAATCAAATTATGCATTTAGATTGATGCTGGCTTGAATTACCGCAGAATATATATATATATATTAGTCTATTCCGAGGGTCGGCCAGCTTGGCGTCTATGTAAGGCTGCTGCTAAATCTTGTTGCAAGGCTGCTTGTTTTTGTTGTTCACCCAGTGAGACCATTGAGCGCAAACCATTGACAATATCTTTAGTCTTACCTGAAAGTAATGATCGTTATGTACTCAGTTTACTTAAATAAAGATTGAAATTGGTCAAAACTTGATTACCAAAGTAGATCTCGTTTAGCGTATTCCTGATTTTATTTTCCATATCTTCTACCATGCGTCCAATGTTGGCTATGTGAGGACTGGCTTCGCTTACTGGGGCGTCTTGTTCAGCCTTTGAGGAAGATATGTGTTGGAATTATGTTTGTTAAACTTATATAAAACTTGGTGATGAATTTTACCTGTCTCGTCAAACTGCCGCCTAAATTCATGGTACCGCTCGCTTCTTTGTGCGTTTGCAACCATAACATTGCAGTAGAAGTAAGTTTGTAATGAGCACTACGGCCTGAACTTTTCTCTTGTACTTCAACGACGTGTATAGAATCCCAACAGCCTTTAATTTTTTGTGAACCGTCTCCAGCTTTTTTTATAAGTATAACTCCTACAAAACAAATCAAAATAATTCACGAGGTAAAGTATACATAAATAACTATAGACAAAAAACTCCCGACATACCAGCAAACCCATGATCCAAATCCCAAAGGTAAACTGACGAAACACCGCCTTCAAAATACATTTCTCTGTACTGATCAAAAGCATGGTTGGCATCGATTTCGAGTTTCCTTAACTTTTCTGATGGCATTGATCCATCTTCGAGAGGGGGATCATAAGTGTTGGACCACGGTGAACGATATGAGTCACCGTCTCTGTTATAGTCGCAGAGCAAATAGTCTTTACCATTACTTTTATCCCTAGCTATTTTCAACGGTTGGTCGACCGATGATAACAAGTCTTCACACAAACTTGGCACAAGATCTATGAGATCACATAAATTTTTCTCGATTTGTTGAGGAGGTAATCTCCTCATCAAATCGAGGGCACAATCCATTTGCGCGTCAGTCTGAAACGAAAATAAAATATTTTTAATAAGCGGGTTTAGTTTTGAAATATTTGACTTGTTCGACGTCGAAAATTTTGATTTGTTATCTAAATTGGTTAGTCATTCATAAAACTATCTATGATAAGTGCCGGGCGTAGAGCTGTCAATTAGTAATTTATTTTAATAGCTGTTATACATAGGAAAACATTGATTGTAATTCGCGAATAACTACTTAACGAAATCGTGTTACAGAATTGGGATTATAAGTTGATTTTTCGAGTTATTTATATTGTGTTTTTTAAATATTTTAGCACTTGCCATGTTTGCGGGGCGTGGGGCCTTTGCGATGACACTGTGACAGCTTCCGGGTGGTGGCGTGCGGCCTAAATTGTACAAAATATAACCATAATTCATAACATTTATAACCATTCGAATAAACATAGAGTACGTAATACATTTCATGATCATTTTATTTCTCAAAGTTTATAAAATAAAGCGAAAATCTATTATTTCCTAACAAAAAACGTGCAAGCAAATTTTTTTTCAATTTAGTTTTAACTATTCAACTTTTGTAATCCCTTTAAAATAAAAAAAAGACAATTCATATAATTAAACTAAGTTTATATATTTTATCTACTATTTAGGTAAGCATTTTTTTGTTTCAAAGTTATGAATGTACAGTTATGTCTATTGAATTTTTTATTCTGGCAGCCCCACAATAACAGTGCAGCTCATCACCTGCGTTAGTGTCAAAGTAGTTTACCTGTTAATTTGCGGTGAATTACACTGAAAGTACGTGCAAATTTTCACATTTCATACTTTCCGATATATATTTGTTATTTCCTTTATGTCCTCTGACATTAAATGGTCGAATTTTACGTTACCGGAATTCTGAACTGTCATATAGAGTTGTGCTAATGCAGGTGCATGTGATTCACCTTTTTAGTATATCTCACCTTGTCGTTTTTGTCCAATAAGGCTATGTTTTCGAGTCTAGTTGTATGTTGCTCGTTTTTATTGTTCGTAGATCCCATTAGCACAATTTGTAATATGCAAAGGATAAGTGAAATGTAAACCATGTGTTTATTTATTTAAATTTCGAAATCATATCTTTGCTATGTTAACAGTTTATAGTGCCTCATATTTGGATCATACTTTAATTATTGAAATTCAACTCATTGCAAAATCTCAAATTATTATTGTACTTTTGCTTAGAGTATTTCATACATGTAATTTTTTTTTTTTTTTTTAGCAAAGGTTTAAGAAGAGTTGAACTTCTGATGACTTTCATTTTATAAACAGTATTATTTTTGCCGTAATTTATGCAACCATCTTCCAAAATGCCTACACAACTTGTGAACCAAGACAATACAACCAATGACATCCGTGTCAAAACAGCTTATAACGGAGAAATCAACATCACTTATATTCATCAGAATATTTCCCTTCAAAACCTTTGTCAGGAGATGATAGCTATATGCCGATTCCCATCAGATCAGGTTTGATAAAGACTATATTATGTGAAATGGGATCTTTTCAAAAAGTTAATGTATTTTCCTTGAACAAATAGGTTTTTACTATGAAATGGGTCGACGAAGAAGGAGATCCGTGTACAATTTCAACTCAAGTGGAACTCGATGAAGCAATCCGTCTGTACGAGCTGAATCGAGATTCGGAACTCACTATTCACGGTAAATTCTTTGTCATAAAACGGTTTAAATTCATATTAATTTGTCGGTTTTGTCTTAGAATTTGCAAAATTGTAATACTTCACTACATACATAATACACATTTTCCAATATGAACTATTTTTAGAATGTTATCAAAAGTATTTTATGACCACCTCTTTACAATGTTAGTCTTATTACTTAAAATATTAGTTCATTATTATCATTCTTGTGTGATAAAGATAATAATTTATACCTTACCAATAGATAGGCCACTAATACAGTTTTACACTTTAAATTCAACTATAGAAAATTATTATTATGACTGTTGTCATGGTAATCAATGAAATATTATAATACATTTGATTAAAATGTTTAAAATTTTGAAGTTGAAATTTAAAGTGTTGAATTTGAAAATGAAAAGGTTTAATTTGAAGTGTAAAAACTGTACATAGCAATAAATTCATGTTTGAAAGCATCTGATAATTCCATACAAATTATTATACAATAGTGAGAAAGTGAAAAAAATGTTGAAATAGATTAGATAAACTTATTGCTTATTAGCATTAATGTGCTCATTATTCATTCAGAGAAAATATTTTCGGTCTAATATTTTTCAATTCGTTCGAATAAACATGTGGGAATAACTTATCTTGTAGAAAATATAAAAAATCTATGGGAAAATTATATCATTAACTTTTTTCCTCAATTAATTCGCAAATTGAATTTAATGACTCACTTTTGCACATTTTTAATATTGCTAAAACTTAATATTATTTTCGCAATCACATCGACGAAGAACTATCATACTTTCGATAACATTTTATAGATTTTCGATCTCACATACATCATTCGTTCATTTCGAATCGCCAACTCCATATCGAATCAATACATTTTATCAAGACAATACATCTATAAAATTCGAAATTTCGCACAATTTATCATGCGTTTGTCTCTTCGGGGGCACCGAAGCTGTCTCGTCTCCGTCGAAGCCTCACAGAGACTTCTGCAGACCCTCATCAAACGCAAAAAAAAAACAAAATTCAGACGTCACCCCGAAATGATCGATGATGCATCCTCGACCATTTTATATTTCACAACACTTCCAACGACCACTGAATAATTGAGCTGCGAGTGATTTTTTTTTCATTATCTCACGCAGATGTGCGTATTTTTTCGTTGCAGAACCCGCCGTTTTTTCGGGTATCATGAAAACTCGTCCAAATATAATTCGTCCAAGCGACAATTCGTCCAACGACAATTCGTCCAAGCGACATATCTTCCAGGACAATTCGCCCGAGTGACAATTCATCCAAGACAATTCGTCCAAGACCGTCCAAACGACAATTCATCCAAACAACAATTCATCCAAAACAATTCGTTTAGGGGATGAAATGAGTTGAAAAACCTGCATGTCACGTTTATATACGTACATGCACTCGCACACATAATCATTTAATTTTTTGTTTAACGTTTGATTGAAAACTACGTTTGCGCGATACAGAATATAGCGATGAAACTTTTTGTTCAAGGTATCAAAACATTTTCGTGATCAAAAGAGGTATATATAGGTAAGAGGTATCAACAAATACGTGAGTAATGCAATGCTATAAATTAATATTTTGATAATACTGTTTTGATACCTTGAACAGAAAGTTTCATAGTCTCTCTGTATCACGCACACGTAGTTTTCAATCAAACTTCAAACTGAAAATGAAAAGATTATGCATATGTGCAGGTGTATGTACGTACATATAAACGTGATATTCAGGTTTGTCAACTTATTTCATTCTCCTCACGAATTGTTTTGGACGAATTGTCATTTAGACGATCTTGGACGAATTTTAGCTAGGACGAATCGTCTTGAAAGAATTGTCGTGGAACTGTTTTTCCGCATCCTTCCCGCTCCTTTTTATTGTAGGCAATAACGAAATTTAGCGGCAAGAATGATGCTAACATATGTGAAATTTATTACATTCCGCGTGTGATAAATCAAAGGAGCGCCATGCTCACCCGTCCCAATTTTCGCGAAATGAGAACGCGCAAAAAAACGGAGAATACGCCGGGGAAAAAAAATATATAAAAATCGGGGAATAGTTCCTACATTATTCGCCCGGGCAATAAATTCGAATTGCGGTCGGAGCGAAAAAGGAATATGTATGTATTTTCAGCCGCGAACGTGTGCGTCCTTTGCGGTTCGATGTGGATACGAAAACGGCCTCTTTGCACGGGTTCGTCCTTGCGTGGAAATCTGATATTTTCACCGTGCGAAATTTTTAATAAAACTGCTACGGGGAAACGGGAAAAAGTTGTCCGGGACCGGCGGCGGCTTGAAATTTTGATGGATCTCTATTTTGTTGCGTTGACGTCGTGTGAAATTATTCACGGATGTGGGTCGATCGGATTCGAATAATTTTGAATCGAATTAATTTGAAACTACCGAATCCAGGTATTAGAATTCGACGGATTTAATTTCGGTCCCTAATTAAATGTCGGGAATGGAGCGTCGCATGGTCGGAAATTAAATTCGAACGTTTCATTGTTTGAAACGTTATTATACATGTAAATGTTAGGTTACTTTTGTGTAATCGATTCGTCCTTGACCATAGCTAGAAATCTTGTTTTGTCTATAAAATTTAACAAGATCTGGTGATGTTTTTTCAAATATAAAAGTTGTCGTGTCTTACGACGTATTGATGGAAATAATTATAATTTCCTTTGCACGCCGGGTAGTAAAAAATATTTGGAAATTTTGGCACTTGAACGAAAAAAGGTTCTCCACCACTGTCGTATCAAATGTTATATTTGACAGAAGACGTTAAATGGTGCACCTATGATGAAATGAAATGAAATGAAATGAAATGAAATGAAATGAAATGAAATGAAATGAAATGAAATGAAATGAAATGAAATGAAATGAAATGAAATGAAATGAAATGAAATGAAATGAAATGAAATGAAATGAAATGAAATGAAATGAAATGAAATGAAATGAATGAAATGAAATGAAATGAAATGAAATGAAATGAAATGAAATGAAATGAAATGAAATGAAATGAAATGAAATGAAATGAAATGAAATGAAATGAAATGAAATGAAATGAAATGAAATGAAATGAAATGAAATGAAATGAAATGAAATGAAATGAAATGAAATGAAATGAAATGAAATGAAATGAAATGAAATGAAATGAAATGAAATGAAATGAAATGAAATGAAATGAAATGAAATGAAAATGAAATGAAATGAAATGAAATGAAATGAAATGAAATGAAATGAAATGAAATGAAATGAAATGAAATGAAATGAAATGAAATGAAATGAAATGAAATGAAATGAAATGAAATGAAATGAAATGAAATGAAAATGAAATGAAATGAAATGAAATGAAATGAAATGAAATGAAATGAAATGAAATGAAATGAAATGAAATGAAATGAAATGAAATGAAATGAAATGAAATGAAATGAAATGAAATGAAATGAAATGAAATGAAATGAAATGAAATGAAATGAAATGAAATGAAATGAAATGAAATGAAATGAAATGAAATGAAATGAAATGAAATGAAATGAAATGAAATGAAATGAAATGAAATGAAATGAAATGAAATTCATCGATAATTTCCGATGGTACGTAATAAATACAGTATCTAATCTTATATATCCGATCATAATCGAACGATCTCAAATCACCAGAACCTTCACATCGAACCATCGACCCTAAACATGAAATTAATAAAACCGGCCTTCACCATACAAAAAACCCATTGAACCACAACATCCGACGTCGACGTTTTTGCAACTCGACCGCGAATTTTAACGACTCAATACACAAAACATGCGCAAAATTCGGTCGTACGATACATACTTTATTGCGGGCGGGATTCGGGTTTCATAACCGACCGCGGGCCTACCTTTATTAATGATGTAATCCGCGAACATTAACCGAGCACTGTAAAATCTATACGTTTGTGCTTGCGTGTTGCTGTAATGCGAAGTTGCGGAGGCAAAAGTGTACCGCGACTCTGAAATGTCCGACCGTTGTAAACTTTAATGGCCGCCGGGGCGGGATACGATATAATAATCGCGATTAAAATTCTGCGCGTTGAATCAATTGTTCGGTTTGTGTGTGTGTTTTTTGGGTAATCTGACGTTGCGCAGATTCGGTTCTGCTCCGATTTGATAATAATGATGAATTTTCTCATGCGGTTTGGGAATGTTTTGTTTTGAGATCGATAAGTTGGTGAAAAAAATGCGTTCCATTGAAGAAAATCGCGGTACTATTTTCACGCTAGACCAGTGGCGTAACTACTATGACGCGGGGGCAAGTGATACATGCGGGCCCTTGAGGCCAGAGGGTCCCGATAGCATCTCTAAATATTTAAAAATATAAATATTTTAAAGAAAAAAAAATTAAAACAAATACGAGAAAATCGATTCACACTAACTGAAAATATAAATAAAAAAATCTTAAAAGTATATTAAATGACGATTTATGAACCAGTGTTAACCAATTTTAACTGTAAACGAATTTTCTCATTTCATTTTTAGCTTTGGATCATCAGTTATCATTCTGAAACGATAGAGATATGTTCTCGCATTAGATCGGGCTTGAGATTTAAAAATTTTTTCGCCTGCGATTTCATATTATTATGATTTCAACAATATCAATTTATCGAAAAAGTTGAGCATCATTGCCTTGCACACTTCTTAAATTTTAACTCTTGTCTTTCTTCGATATTCTCAAAACCTATACATTTAACATTTACAATTAGTGAATTAGTAATACTATTATCAATTGAACACGCAGAAGTTACCAAAATGCCTTTGAAGGACGTGATTGCAGAATTTGAAGACGATAAAAAAGGAAATTCTAATTACATGAGTTCGTTGTCAATTCAATTTTTGTAAAAATAATAATAAAAAATACTAGGGGAGGCCTTTTTCAAAATTTTCACGCGGGCCCATTTTTTTAGTTACGCCACTGCGCTAGACCGTTATGTTTTGAAATTTCAGCCGTAAATATCGCGAAATTACCATACGTTCGTCGGCTGGGACGAAATTAGCACTTTCGTGCCGACTAAATATAAACGGAATTGCTTTAATTGCATTTTTAATTATTTGTATCTGATGCGAGGTGTACAATACGACGACGGCGCCAAAGCCGTTAAGCAGATAAGATTTTATTGGCACTTATTTCTGCTTATTGCGGATGCTTTCGTCGTTATCGCACATTTTAATTATGTTTAATATTATAAACGACGTCCGAGAAAAAAATACAACCACCCCCGCTCGTGAAAAGCGAAGGTTTTCCTCCCACGGTGGTGTGTCCACGTGTTCGCGGTTTGAGATTAACGCACGTTTACGGTTTCTTCGACTCGGAAGGTAGAAAAAAATAGACGGGGAGTAAAAAAGAGGACGTATTCATACTTAAATGGCGTTCGTTAAATGATTTTCTTTGTGGAAATTCCCCCTTTGTCGGGGAGCTTTTCATAATAATTTTTACGGCGGCGTACCTTTTCGCATTATATTATAGAATGTGTGCGTTTCGCGGAAAACGTCTTCTGAAGATTTTTCGCTCGTGCACTTAGCGTATATTTAATTATTTAATATGTATTTTTTTATCTTCGGTCGCTCCTTTATTTTATTCCTGAGGGGCTTTTATAGGTCGTATTTTTGTCGTTTTTCGTAAAAATGACCGAATGAAATTTCTTCCCCGTCCGCTTTTATGGTGCGTGCCGTTGACGTGTCCTATCATATTTTTTTTTTCTAGACTAACCCTCGATTATAATAACGTTTCGGCTCTCGGTCCACGTCTCGGCTGCTTTTTTCTCCGACGATTATTTCGATTCATAAACGTCTGAACAGACGCATTCAATGTTTAATGGTATTTCGTGGATTCGTCGTATCGTTATCGCGGGTTAAATATTTTTTGTGTTTGAATTTTCATTGTTTGTTGCGTCTCGGATGTAGCTATGTGTTATCGTCAATGTTTATGTTCAATTGTTACGATTGTGTTTTTGAAAAAATGTTTATATTCCGATGAAAGTAAATATAAAACGAAATTTAATTTACGTTTTTCTTATGAAATTGTTATTATTTTTTCATATGTTAATATTGAAATTACAATCGTACATGATTTCACGTAGATTCTGAAAGTATGATTTTTTTCTTAGTAATACATACGCGACAGACATCGTCGATACGCATAAGTTTCAATGTGAAACTTGTTCGCGCGACACAGACGTAATCTTTTGCCATTTTCGAAACCCGCCATCTCCTTATCGGGTACAATCTGTAAAACCACATTGCGAAACATATTTATTGAAAAATATCGATAAATAAATAAACAGAGATTCGAAACGCGGCGAGCCCACATTTGGCGCGTCATCGCCGCATTGGGGCGGGTCTCTCGATTTTCGACGGAACGAGAAATTTTCGTCACTTACACAAAACCAGACTAAAATAATTATTTACGTACACTGAAATACGTACACACCAAAACGTCGTGTGTAATCAAATCGAGGAATATAACTATGTTCGTGCCTTTTTGATTAGTCGTGCGGAGCGAACTCGCCCACGCGGTCGCGGTCGCATCGCCTAACTGTCACTGTCCGAATTTCGATCGAAACGCGGTAAAAATTAGAAAATTTGAATCGAGAAGTGTCGGAGTGACGTCTGAGAATATTTCTGGTTTGAAATATCGGAGGTTTTTGCCAGATTTTCGCGTTTGGAGACGAATCTGGTCGCGCGCGTTCGCTCGTCTGTGTTGCAGTGGTTCGCATGCGTTATGACGTTCAATTGAGCATGTAACAATTCATTTTATGTGAAATATAATTCGAACTTCAGTTTCGTTTGTGTGTATATATATATATATATGTGAGATTTTTTGACGCAATTGTTTATTGTGTTAGCACATACGAGTGCGCTTACATTTACACTGTTTACACATCGCGTGTATATTTACTCGCCGTAATATGCCGCAAAGGGAATTCCGTCATACTTTGTATTGTTGATGGTTTTTAATCGTTTTCCGATACACAATACAATTTATTTTGTATTAGAACATACTTTTAAATAGTTGAATGACATCACTTTAATTTAGTTCGATGAGGATCGGTGAGGTGTGATGCAACTGGTACGAATTTCAACGTTTGGTATTCCGCAAACGTATCCGAATTTCAAACAAGTCAATTCTGTTCCAAAGTTTCCCAAACGAATTTTTATCGACTTTACAACACTAATTTTCAGCACCCATTCATAAAATCCGTCCGCAATCGCATTTAACCCGCAATAGACTCTTCTCGGGATAAAAACCGCTATTTTACACGACGATACTTTCTGCTCGCACACACTTATGCCCCATCAATCATGGTGGTGGGCCGAAATAGGGCCAAGGTGATTTGACGTCTCGGAGGTTTTCATCTCATCGATT
Organism: Hydropsyche tenuis; assembly: GCA_009617725.1. NCBI lineage: Eukaryota > Metazoa > Arthropoda > Insecta > Trichoptera > Hydropsychidae > Hydropsyche > Hydropsyche tenuis. The sequence continues at coordinate 604,326 of VTON01000007.1, forward strand.
CCCGCCAAATTCGCCTCCCATCCATCCATCTATCTTTTCTTTGCGTTCGCATTTTGTTTTTCGAATCCTCCGCCGCACGTTGACGGGGGATTTTTCGTCCCGCAAGGGTATCTATCAATCATCGTGTCGATATATCGGTTTGCTCTAGGTCACTTCGTTGCAAGGAAACGAGCTAATTTATTATGTCGAATTTGCTGATACGTGCAATATGGTCGAATTGATCGATTTGCGACGCAATCAGCACGTCGTGATTGTGTGTGCATTACTCTCGTTCGATTGGTTGATTGTATTCGGTTAATTACGTGCGTATAATTATTTTAGATTACCTGGTTTTGATGCAACATTAATAAATATTGTATTTAAAAAACATGAGTGAATTGGAGAATCATCGTAACGCTTCATCGATTCGGCACCAATTGGTTTCGACCGACTCAAAACCGTAATTTATGTGTTCTCTTTTTGTGTGCGAACACATTGTGCCATTTTAACGGATTGATTGAAAATACCGTATCGTTGAAGCGAAACGGGAGACTCGGCTTCCTTTTTATATTTGCATTTTTATTCCTGCAGTTATTACCATTGGATTAAAAAATGTCGGGACACGTAACCGAACTATTGTTCCCAGGTTGACCGTTTGAAAGACATTTTCTGTACGTGTATTTCGTGAAATGTTCTGTATATTTACCGAGAGAATGCATATTGGATTTGAAATATGTATTTGACTTTTGAGTGAGCATAAGTGCATCCGTCGCTCGGGCAATTTTCTATGCAAATTTTTGCACAGAGCTGCCGTTATGTGAAAATTAACAGTTTCGTAGAATTTTCTAGCGTCTAGACATCTAGTTTATGAATTTTCGCTCTTTATTAATTTGAGTTTCAGATCGATTGTTCAGCTCTGTCGCACGACGACCCCGTCATCCAATTGACCTCGGTCAATTGGATGAGTTGGAAATGTGTGACTTTCTCGAACTCGACGAATTCACCAGCTTGAAAGAGATTAATGCCACAATTTTTTTAAAATTCAAATTTGAATGGAAACGGTGGAGCTCACTTTTTGTAAACCCAAGATTGCGTCCTTTATCTCGCTCCAGTTTTATTCAGTGTCGCATTGATGCAGACATGCATTCTTTCCTATTGGGAGCGTAGTGCAGACATCCTGAACTCACGCTGGACCTGAATTCACAATGAGGCCATTCTTCCACATACGTCTATATCGCAATTTTTATATATCTATCCGGCAGGAGCTATTCCGGAGGGGTTTTTTCGAGAAAAAGTTCTGGAGGGAACGTTGTTTGGAATCGTACCAGAAAATTTTTGCTCCAGTTCCAAATTGAATATTTATTTCGGCGGGAATTAAATCATATCCGTTTTTAGTTTCGTGTTCGTTAATTGAATAAATCGCGAGTAAAATCTACGCTGGTTTTGATTTGTCGAAATTAAATTTGAACATTTGATAGGCATGACTGCGTTTTGTATTTCATATTTGATTTAGCGTATTTATCGTTGAACTATTTTTATTCAAATGAAACCGAATATTATTTCGACTATATGTTTATTAAAAAAATACTTTCGAAATATAATTATTTATCTTTTGAAGTTCGGAATGCTTTAATTAATCGCATTTACTCTCGTGATTGACAAATCTTAATTTATGTCAGAGACATTTCGCAATTAGAGACGATACTCGGAATTTAATGTGAAGCGTATACATGATCCTAAACTGTATGTCCTCGCTTTACAAATATAATAATATGGTCTGAACTTCGTCAACGGTCTAACGACCTATTTGCTTGGTTAACCCGTCTTATTATCCTCGCTTAACTATGCATCCTCGCTTGTGTGTGAGCTTAATGGGAATTATGCCACTGTACTATTGTTGACAATGCGGCTAGGTGAGATGCGACCATCTCTGTGTAAAGCTCGATTATAAGCAACGACGAAAGCGCAAAAAGCACTTCAATTATGTCCATTTCTGAAGTATTCCGGCGCAATATGACTTCTTCTTTTCACGTAGACTGCTGGATTTCCTCTTTCAATATCCGCCCTTCGACTCTCATTACCGGTCGACTCTATCTGGTAGCGTTTTCTTTTGTTATTTTGCAAAAGTGTATATGTACAGCTGTGAAAAAAGCGAAGGCATCTGCGAAAGTCTTCTTGTTCACTTTTGCCATGGAAAAATGCAAGAAGTGCTACCTCGGTAATTGCGTTTAGTTCGCGCGACGCTTCTGCAGTTTCCTCGAGGTACATTCTTCGGCGATTTATGTACGTCTTCATTTTCAAAATGGAATACAACGATAAAGTAAACTCACTCGATATAATAACAATTAATGAATATTTAAAAAAATATTTATTTCATGTACGTACCCTTACATTTTATACGTGTGTCAATGTAACATATTTTCATGATTTATAGAAAAGGAAGCGTATTCGAAAAATGCAATTTTGACGGATTTCGGACATCCACGGCAACGTTCGCGTATAATGGACGAACGATGTATAAATTGCGGTGTGTGTATGAGTGTCGGTTTGAATTTTCGTTTTAGAAGCGACGCCTGAAAAGGAAAACGCCGCGTCTCTTAGTCGACCTCCATCACGGCGTCCCCATTGTGGTCGGCGGATCTTGAAAGGCTTTTCTTCCGCGAAAATCTTCAACCCTTCTTCTTCAGCTTGTCCTTCTCCTCCGGTGGAGAAAGTCTCTCTTTCTTTCGTGGTGGTGACAAAAGCCGGCGACGGAAACTTTCCCTGGCTCTCGTATACGTACAGCGCAAATGTATTACGTATGTATGAGACGTGCAGAATCAAAACCCGTCTTTCGAATGTACTATATAAAACCGTTTTATAATATATTCGCTACGAGACTTGCGATTCATTCAAAAAAACTATTATATATTCACTTGTAAGTTTTAAAGCGTGCTATCTCGATTTTAGTTTATCTCGAATTTCGTATTCAGCGAATTTTACATACATTTTTCTTCGTTTTTTAAGATTTTCCTTTGAAATAAATGTTACTTGGTGCAAAATTCTATATTTTATTTGAATTTAAAATCAATATAATTCAAATATTTCTTTTATGTTGTATTTATATGTACTTTTTTATGAGCCTTTTTATATTTGATGAATCAAAACAATATGAATCATTTCTCTGAAGATCGTTCGAAGACGATCGCGACTTTCGAACCTATAACCCTCGCATACAATACGATAAAAACGTTAGATAAAGTTTCGGCGATCCGGCGCGTTAACGGTCGCGGCCATTGTTAATGAAGATATTAATTATGATAATTAGCGGTTTTGAAATATTGCCCGCTTCTTCGCTCTGTGTATTAACCGGACGCTCTCCCGCGCCGCATAATAATTTATATATCATTGTGTTATATTAAAATTATATAACACGAGCGGCGGCTCTTTCGGCGTTTTACCGTAATTGAGTTTGCGTTTGACCGTAAAACGTTAAGGCCTCGAGCCGCGGCGTATGCGAAAACTTCGGAGAGCTCGCACTTTTTACGCTTTCGCAAAGTCGTAAAACATTCGTGAGCTCGCACGTATCTGTCTGTCTGTCTGTCTGTATTTGGAGAGTGTGTGTGTGTGTGTATGGTCAGTCGCAAATTGTGTTTTATTACGTGTAAGGGGTTGTCGAACTGTGTGTATGAATTGGAAATTGTGTGAATTTTATCGATCGGTGTTTTTCGTGTGTTGGTTCGATGAGTTTTTCTCGTTGTCGTCGGTGCGAATTTGATATGTAAAATTTTTTTCGTTCGTGATAATTTCTGTATTTAATTGCTCGATTAGTATTAATGGTCGGAATGGTCATCGCTCGTTGGTTCGTTTAATTTTATAATTGACGCCGAGACAATAATATATATAAATTATTTTGAAATCGTCTATGTTTGAGAAATTTTCTCGTCCGATTTTATTTATTTATATATGCGATTTCGATTCGCGATGGGATAGCTTCGATAACAATAGGCACTTTCTTTTTAGCGGAGGAAAAATCACTAGACGAGCAAACCCACGTACGCAACATCGGATAAAGTTGAGAACCGACCCGTAGTTTTATAGCCAGAGCCGACTGGCCATTTTCTCACCTACGTTATGTAATATTTTACAGCCGGACGCAAATCGGATTACGATGGAGTTCCGACTCCGGATTCTTTTTGTCTCGAAGACGAGCTACCACCTTTTACCCGATACTCGCCGATTTATACTACGGGACATTTTCATTTATTCATACGCGAGAAGCCTTTTTCGTACCTATCAATTATCAATCCGAGACGAAGACGTACAAAACGCCGGAATATCTTATTTTTTCCTACGCGCTCCGTGTATATATTTTATCGAGCGAAACTTTGTATCGGATAAAAGTTCGGCGCGGGAATCTGACGGGTCGTGAAAAGCCGCTGTCTCCCTTCGAGGGCCTTCAAGGGAATATCAAGTGATTTTTTACCGGCGAAACTAGTGGATTCTTTGCGTCCTTTGTGTGTATGTGTGTGTGTTTTTTCTGCGCGTTTATTCGCGCGAAGGGTGTACGGGTTTGATTTATTTCGCGCGTGCCGCAGAATCGATGATCTATATCGGACGCGTGTCACATCTGCTTTGCGCGCGTATGATTTATGTTCTGGTTTATTCTGAATTAGATATGCGAGAAAAAAATGTGTTTTATTTCAGTGGAATGGTTCATTTTCAGATTTGTTATTGCGATGTTGTTGAGGTAATTCGCGTTCGTTATATCTGTTGTTAAAATTCTTCAGCAAGATTATTAGCGTAACATATACAAAGCTTATTTTGTATACAATCAGTGGCGGCTCGTGAAAATTTGTATCGGAGGGGCTGCAACAATGAAAATAAAAATAGTATGTATGTTTTCATGTACAAAATACGAATACGTCATCATCAACACATACAAGAATCAAAATATGTATTGCATTTATACACCTGTACAAGACGAATACAGGAATAAAAAAATAAAAAATAAAAAACACTATACAGGGAGGGCTGCAGCCCCGCAGCTAGCGTTTCTTCTCGAGAAAGAATTCCCGAAAATTTCTCGAGAAAAATGCCAAAATAGAGAATTCTCATTTCTCAAGATATTTAGTAGATTTCTCGAAAATTTTCATAGTAATTTTTTTATTATTATACATAAAATTAATACAAATATAATATTTGAAAATATGCATACTTTTAAAAGATTTTAACTTTTTGAAAATTTTTTCTTAAGATATTCAAACAAAATTTTTTTTTTTATTATTCTGATGGAGAAGCATTGATTTATGATCGATTAAAAAAACTGCACATTTTTTAAATTGAAAATATAAAAATTAGTTAGTTAATGAACAAAATTAGCCAACGACATTTAAAATATTATAGATAAACATTTTGAGAAACAAAACACAGAGTGTTAGAATAATGTCACATATCACTACGATATTTTATTTTATAAATTTTTATAGAATAACACAATTATGATAATGATAATAAATAAAAGAATACATTATACACAAAAGTTTATTCCCACAGCTTCGGTTTAACCAACTTGTATATCTGGACATTGTACTTATTTAGTCAATTTATTCGGTTAAAAAAAATTGTGTTTATGAAAATATTTTTTATATTAACATATATGATCATTTCAATATAATAAATTAAAAAGGCAAAAAACAGTCAATAGACTTCAAAAAAATTATCTAAACACATTTTTAATCTGACTAATTATTAAAAAAAAGATATTTTTTTCATACATCAAAATTTCTTGAAAATTCTCGAGAAACAGTAGCGAAATCGAGAATTCTTATTTCTCGAGAAATGAAAATTATCGAGAAATCAGAATACCTACCCGCAGCCCATTAGGACGAGCCGCCACTGTATACAATATTCTGAAACATAAACTATTTTCCCGTGCATATTCGATTTTATTGCTGATTTTCAAAAATTGCAAACATCACGTCTATCAGAATCGATTTCAACTATCCGCCACACGGCCGCGTTACCATTATCCTCCTGGGAAATGCAATGTTTCCGCACACACTTTTATCCTAACACATTCAGCAACAGACAGGCACACCGCAATTGCACTTCCGATAACACACCGAACCGCACAGCCAATAACAAAATGCGCCGCGTGTCTGAAACGTGCTTATTTTTCGCTTTGAAGAGACACACTCTGCATAAAATATTTTACATTCTACGTGTTATTTCTCGTCGATCGGAAGAGGCGAGTCCGTCGTTTTATTGGCGCACTTTATGCGGCATTCCGCTTATCGGAGGCCTTGTTTACCGGGGGCTTCGTTTGCGATATTTTCCCGTCCCGTTAATGATCCTTTTCATTGTCGGCTTATCTCCGTTTTCGAAAAACATCATACTTTCCGAATACATAAAGGGAATAATGGCTGCTCGTCTGCGCCGACGGAAGGGAGAATCGGGCGGCTGTAGTGTTGGTGCGTTTATTTTTGTAGTTTTATATATTTTTAATATTGTAATTGTGAGGTTGTGCCATTTCAAGGGTATACAATGGCCTAGTTCGTGACGTGAAAACTTAACAGGAAGATTGTGAAAGCATAATAAAAGTGGTACACATCTAAATAATTTTCTTTTTATAATAAAAAGACGTACTTTTGATATTATACAATATTTAATGTTTCTCCTCGAGTATTTCTCGAAAAAAAAAAAAAAAACAACCAAAACCGAGAATTCTAATTTGCAGATTTCTCGAGAATTTTCATAGTGCATTTTTCATTATTAAACATTGAGTTAATATAAATATTTGAGATTTATAATAATCGTTTTTTATATCTGTGCATAAGATTTCAAAATATGCATACTTCTTAGATTCTAAAAAAGTTTTCTTAAGATATTCGAATCAAAAATATTTTTTTAATTAAAAAGTAATCGATGATCTCCTAAATATAATATATTAACTGACTAATTTATCATAAAAGTCATATGTTTTTTTCGTTATATTCAAAAATTCTTGAGAAATTCGAGAATTCTCATTTCTCGAGAAATCAGAATGCCCAGTTACTATATTCTTATGGAAAAATATTTTTATTGTAAAATTTCATCGTTGGAAATAAAATAAAGTATTATCACAGTTCGATTCAGAAATTTGAAAAATATTCGGTGGAAAAATTCGAGCACACAAATTGTCGTTCGATTACTTTTTACCGCTTTTCCGATTCGAATTATCCACTGAAGCGAGTCAGTCGGTCATCTCTTTGTGTGCTTTGACCGAAACCCAATCGCGGACGTCTATTTGCGACGCCGTTTTTCCGATGCACTTTTACCCGCATTTTCCGCAAATTTCACCATCCGCCCGGAAAATCGCCCACTTTTCGCATACGCGAACACATTCCACTCGATTTTCACATTATATCGCGTTTTATTTTGTCTGTTTCGGTGGGTGTGCGACGGCAATCGTCGTTCGAGATAAACCGACCGAGCGCGAATGATGTATCGTTCTCTTTGGACGTTGCGCAAAGTGCTCGCGTACGTTTCATTTAATAGATGGTTGCTTGCTTTTCGCCTTTTAATACGTTTAATAAAGTTCATTTTGAATTTAATTTGAAAAATTATATACGTTGTACGGGTATTTCTCCACTTATGATAGTTCAACTTACGATGGTTCGACTTACGATGGTTTACGGCGGTTCGCTAAATGTAATTTGAAAAATTAAATGTAATATTCAGGTCTTTCTCTACTTACGACGGTTTGCACGTACGACTAAAAAAAAATATTATTTTTCAAAAATTACTTACTAAATTACGAGCTGTCGTCACGGTTGATGCATTTCAGAAAAAATATGGACTTGTTCGAATTATTGTATTAATCCATTATCTGTCAGATTTTTTCGTTTTTTTTGGGATATGTGTTCTTATTGAAAAATAATTCTGGCAAATTATTTTTTTTTTTTTTTATTATTATTATTATTATTATTATTATATTAACCGTGGAAGAATATCGGTTAAAAATGAAAATTTTGATAAAAATAAAATTAACGGATTTTTTTGTATGGATTCGACTTACGTCCGAGGTTTAGGAATGTATGTATCTCTGTCGTAAGTTGAGAACAACCCGTAAATGAGATTTTTTTTGTAAAGATCATAAAATTAAATGGACTCTTTGTTAATTAATTTTGAATATTTTTGGTAGTATATATCAGTTAAGAAAATATTTATTAAAGCTTTCAAGAAGCACATTATATAAATTACTTTTGATTAAAATTTAATGTGTTTCTTGCTTCAAACTTACTTCAGTAAATATTAATTATAAAATTCTGTTGTTTTCATGATATTCATACAAATTCATCTAGTTTATTTCGAGTATCATTGGCAGTCGTCAGTTCGAGACGAACTTTGTCATTCAAATTTCACTCCCACTGAAATATTCATAGAATACATCTCGACCAAAACACCCGACCGTATAAAATTATATTGCGCTTATAAACATTTCAAAATTACTTTCACACCTACACTCTTCCATCCGAAAACCAATAGTTTCCGTAATTCTCCCGCGAAAATCGACCTGGGGCGCGAAAATAAATCGCATCGCCGCTCCCACACCCCTTCCGGGAAAAGCGTGCGCTCTTCCCCGCAAATTCATCAATCAAAGTGTCAAAAGAAAATTGAGATGCAAAATCCTCGCGACTCCGAAAAGTTAATAAGTACGTTTTGTTCGTTCGAGCACTCTTCGGTATCGGGCACGGCTCCCGGGCCGGGCCTGGATCGCTTTCCGGGATCGGGGCTGGGAAAAGCGGGATGGAGCCGGGGAAATTATCGATCTTTTTATTTTTTATTATTTCTCGTGGAGAAAACATGTTTTTCTTTAAGTGCGCCGCGGTCTCGGGGATAGGACGGGGAAACTTTGACGTCACGCTTTGTATGGGAGACTTAATGGTTTTTTCGCGGGAAGCGCACCGGTGTGGTGTAGTGATTGATCGAGCGGATGGAGTTTTAAAGTTTGGGGATGTATAGAGTGGGTTTTGTTTGTATAATTCTCGATTGGGTTGTTCGCGATAAATTGCTTGAATGTAGATGTTGTATCGATTTTTTTACGTTTTAATTTGTCAATGGTTTAGTATACTATGTAAGGCATCCGATTTGCGAATTTTTGAAACCCTTATTGGATTTGGTAATAAAAAATCCTGTTAGCTTTCAGTAACGTCTTTGAATCGTTTAATATTATTATTAAAATTCGATTTCAAAATCCCCAAATCTATGTGATCAATTCGGGGATTTCAAGATAAATTCAATCATAAATTATCCCTCTTACATAAAACTGATAATTTCTTCTTTTTGATATCAATAATAGTTTACAAAGAACTCTCAAGCTTTTACCGGATCCTGTCAAATGCAGAAATAAAAGTATTAACGGGTCGTGCACCGTTTTTCAAATATTTGCGCTAACAGCGGAGTCGCTTTCAGATGTCGAAGTATATTATCAGAATGAAAACGATAGGAAAGCGCGCACGTTGGCTTCGAAACAGGAATGGCGTGTCCGTTGAACTTTTGACGTGCACTCTTCTGATTCGCGAGAAAGCACGGAAAATGGAAAAGCTTTTAAACGTATTGAAACGGTTCCGTTGTGCGACCGCATTCGAACGTTATTTGTGTGTAATGAATGGGATTGCGATGTAAAATGCACTTGAATGATTGCTGAACTTCGCATTTAAACGAGAAGTTTTTATCGTGGTTTTGTCGGTTGATTTGCATCCGAGATTTATAAAGATGAAAATACTTTGAAAAAAATAATGAAAAATCTCATATTTTAAAACATGCTTTCAATGAAATGCTATTACAGCGTGCGAATCTGCAACACATCGTGTATACGAATCGTACGGTATTTAGGGCACAATTTATGGACGTATCGCAATAAGTCCTAATTACAAACAAAGTAATGGGACGCTCGATGTGATTTAGTGCTTCCGACAATATTGTGTCATGTGTTAATTGATCGTCACACATAATGGGTTTCGGCGAACATTTCGATTCGATGTTTCCTGCGTGCTTTTGCGCCATGAACCCTGCAAGGTTCATCTTCACAGCCGACTACAGGATGCCAAGAGGAGACGAAAGCCTGGTCGACAACAACGAAGATAAGCATCGTGCAGATACCAAATCCAGAATCAGAGAGTGCTTACAGAAGCTTGGATTGGGCAATGGTATATTTGAAAGTTATTCTGTGATTGGTTTTACTTAATAATTAAACGGTAACAATTAAAAAGTGTATTTTATAAAATAAATTTGTTTATCCTGAGAATTTCATAAAATAAGTGGGTATTAAAAAAATAATGTGTGTATTTTGCGCGAGCATAGAAATGTGTACATTCGAAAGATAACTTTGATCGATAAAAAAATGTTTGATGAAAAATAAAAAAATGGAACCAAATTTTTAAAATATGATTAAAATTAAATTAAATTAAAATTAAACTTAAACTTAAACTTAAACTTAAAATTAAACTAATTTTAAACTTAACAATAAATTAAACTAATTTAAATTTAAAAAAAAATGACACGTTGACAGTTGATAGTTGTATTACATTATTGATCATTTCAATGCCCATAACTATTTTTTCTATCGATCATTTCATTTTTTTTAATGCTCACATTATAATGCCAAAAATTTTCTTCATTGTTCACTAAAAATAAAATTATACGCAATACAAGGTTCTTTAATGCACATCATATATTATTCTAAAGCACAAATAATTCGTTTTAAAGCACAATGTATATTACTTTGTGCACAAATACTTTTTCAATGCATAGTTAAATCACACCTAAAATTAAATATCTATATTATTTCGAAGTCGTCTCTCCTTATGTCTAAATACATCGAAACGATTTCACCCCAAATTCGCAAACCGCGAAGCATTGATGCACGCTCGAAAAATATCCTTAGCCTAGAACTCGTTCCCTTTTCGAAAAAGGCAACCCTTCACGCCCGACCCGGCGCAACGTTTTTTACGGCGCACGTCAAAATTTAATTTAAACAAAACGTATATCATATCCGTACGAAGCGGCTCGTATTTCAGCTGAAACGTTCGTGCACTGAAAAGCGACCTCGTTTAGCGTTTTCCCGCGACGTATTCCCCATTTTAAACAAAACGTACGAACACACACGCTCGCATTTTTCATCCGAAACACCGAAGCTCTCCCCGACGCCATAACCGCGAGGATCTTTAATATTTTCACCGCGTTAAAAGAGAAACGTTGGGTTTTTTTTCTTCTCTGTCTCGTTTGAGCATAAAATTATCTAGCGCCGTCCAACTTTTGCCGCCGCCCCCCTGCAGGATTTAACTTTAAATTTTATCGTGATCGTTTTGCGTGTGTGTATAATGTTTTAAATGTATTTTTTTCGGCCCCTCGGTTTTGCTGCCGAAAAGTTGTCCTCTTCGTGTGCCGGATATTAAAGCTCGAAAGTTTCGTTTGCGACGCTTCGTAGACGATCGATGTTTTTTTGGGTATCGTTTTGCATATTGTGTTTTGCGTAATTTTGAATTAGGCGAATTTAACTTTTTCGTAATGTCCTTCGGTAGTTTTTCGTGTTATTTTTTGATGTTTCGGAAAATTTGGGGTGGATCCCGAGAAAAACGTATAGCGCCTTTAGTTGACGTAGACTAATGATTCTTAATCTGCCGCTTGCGAACTATCTCGTAAAAAAATATCTCATTTTTTGCGAGGTTATATCTCGATAATATTTTTTATAAATATTTATCCGCATTTTGGTGTGAAAATTTCCAGATTTTTATGCCCACACGTTATACGCTAACATAAATACGATTTTTCATAACTGCGTATGTGGGTCAGTGTTCTACAAAACTTTTTCGATTTGTGGCTGTAATCGTGCAACATATTTATTAATTATTTTTTCTTACATAATTTTATCGATTTTTCAAAGTTTTTCTTGTAATTTTTCTTACACTTACATGCGATATTTCATATCAAGTCGACATTTATACAATTAAAGTAATTAAATCATACCATTACACAACAGTTGATATAATTTTCAAATCAGATCGAAATTTTAACATTTCGACATCGCAGCTGCATAAAACAATGTTAGAATTTTATCTTTGTAACGAAGCAATAAGCATCGTGTAGCAATTAATGTTCGGTTCGAGTTTCGCGTATGGTACATGTCTGAATTTAACGTACATCACGTGCTGAAAGTTGCTCTTCGTGTGTTCGTGTTCTTTTTGAAAACAACTCGAAATCAACTGCACGATTACGCTCTCGAAAACTCGCCATTTAATTAGAAGACGGACGCCTTTCGACGAATCGTTTTGAATTTCCAAACTTTTTTCGCACCGTTCGTGTTAAATTGTTGTGCTGATTAAACGACACGTATATGAACCATCAACTTTGAATCATTAGACGAAAATTATATACCGTCTTCTCAACTTATCTTTTCGGTAAAATCAGGGTTGTTTTTCTTTACACAAATCTTTGAAACATTTTAGGATACAAAGGATATGAAACTCGATTAAGCCACGCCTTGTATACTTCTTCTTGAATCAAAATATGCAGATGCGTGCTCCGCAAACAAATTATTAATTTAATAATAATTTCGTAGGGAATTGAAACGCTTTGCTAAATTTTAATATGAGAGCTTACGGGTTCATTAAGCGACTAATTACTTTACTCCGGGTAATACTTCGTTGTGTTCACAATGCAACACACCACCATTACCCCCGAACTGAAATCCTCTCTCCGTACACGCGAATATATATTAATAAAGGTCCTCCGTCTCTCTCTTTTCACACGAGCACGTATATATTTAATAATATAATAAACGCATTGTTCGTTAATTGAAACGAAATTAAACGACGAAACAATGTCGTCCTAATAACGCACCGAAAGGGACGTCCAATTAAGGTTTTTTCCCCATCAGACTGTGTGTCGGTAGTGATCGAATAATAACAGTAGAACGTTTAGAATTTCACTAGGGCCCGTTCGATTTAGCACCTAATTAAAACTTTTTCTTGCAAATTAAGTTTGTACGAATTAAAAAAAATCGAGAGCAAACTTCCGAGAAACGTTCTCCTCTTTTCGTCCAAAGAATCTTTCCAATCCGACTGTTCACTGGTGGGGATTTAGACTTATTATGAATTCATGAGTTTTTTTTTAAAGAAGATACGAAAATTTAAATAATCGTAAATAAATTTAATAAACGGAGCCATTTATGAATCCGCGTTTAGCCGAATCTAAACTCGCTTAACTTAAATCTTTTGAATTAAATTTTTTATACACGTCCCTATACCGCATGCTTCAGAAAATTGCATTAGCGTTATCTCCGAGGACACATTTCCGCTATGACGACGATCACAAACTCTAGCTTGTTCCCGGTTCGATCATAAATTTGCCATGCGATATACTCAGGCATAATTGGCGTCGACCTAACTACCCTTGCACACCGACCCCGTAAATTTGAATGACGTAAGTAGTCGGTAATATTTAAGCCTTCGATGGCCACGTCGGAACGTTTCTTATTCGATGGTATTGTTAGGAGGTTGACACGTTGTGACGTTGTCTCGATTCGTATCGAATTGTCTCTTGCTGGAAACGTTGTCTGATAGTGTCGGAGTTGTAAAACAATACAGGTTGTGTCGTGTAATCTGATAGAGATGAAGTAAAGGAATTGTTCTAATATTAGATTGTTGTACGTAAGAAAATTTGATCATGGAGAAAAAAATTTTTTAAATTTTCTTTTTATATATTGTATAATTTCGAATTTGAAACTATTTTACTATTTACGTTGTGTTATATATCGATGAGTTTTCATTCGCGAAACGTCTTCGTAACATTTGTGCCAGGATTAACCTTTCGACGATCATCATTAATCCGCTCGTTAATTTCCTATACACGTTTCGTTCGGTGTGATTTGATACATTTTCTACGGTTTGAGTTCTAATTGGAACGTTGCCGTTTTACTATTTGGATCTGGTTGCTATTTTTTTATCCGTTCAAGCGACTACTACTATATAATTCCGTTTTCATCAACATAAAACGACTTTTATATTATATAAAATATTTTCGATATCCAATTTTTCAGATGTGCGACATATATTTTTCATAACGAAGAGAGGTTAAGCCTTAATAAAAAATTAACCAATATACGGCGTGACACCTTAAGCGAATTTATTGGACTTAAACACGTCCCAATTTCCGCGTTTGCGTCACTCGCAACATTTTAAATGCAACTCTGACACAATTAGCACAACATAACGCCTTTGAGGCCGTAACGCGGACGTTACGTTACACTAACGTCTAACGAACACGAACGGCTTTCGGACGCAGACGAGCGTGGTAAGCTCGCGAGCTTCGAGCGATACAAGTTCAACTCGGAATACGTTTTGTCGAGCACATTCGTACAGTATTTGATGATATAAATTATTAAAAACGTTCGTGCTAGAATGCAGTGTGGTTCGGTGTCGAGTTAATGACGGTGTTTTCCTTTTGTGTCTGCAATTTCGGCTATTGAGGGCGTCTTTTGTTGCGACATTTTGAGTTTGTAATTTCTGTACGTTTGAGCATGGTGTTGTGTGTTCTGAGAAGGTTTTATTCGGGTGAAATTGCTGTGTTGAATGTTGATTTGATGCGATTCGGTGAATGAGTGGTTTAATTAATGTTGGGTTTAAAACGTATTAATAGATTGATTTTTTGCAGTTGATGTTACTTTGAATGAAAGATGCAGATGTGTATCAAAATTGGTGTTTCTTCTCGAGAAAACATTTAAAAAGTTTATAGTTGAAAATATAAAAATTAGTTACATAGATTTGGAACATCATGATTCATGATGCATATAATATTTATTATGAATTATTCGGTTATTTAAAAAATATATACATGAAAATGATTTTTCTAATTTCAACATATAATAGAAAAAATTTAATTGAAAAGACCGAAAATAATTAATTTTTTTTTCAAAATATTTGTTTTGATTAATTAGAAACAAATTTCATATGGGTATTTTTTCTGATTAATAGAAAAAATTTATTGAGAATCTTCGAGAATTTTAAAAAGTGAAATCGAGAATTCTTATTTCTCGAAAAATGAAAATTATCAATCAAGAAATCAAAATGCCTAACCAAAATGATCAAAATTGCAATAATTTCCGTCCGATGACTTCAAAATATGCACTTTCTAGTAACGGATCCACCTAGCCGTATTGGATTCCCGATCCGATTATAATATATTATACGGAGGATACGTCTGCATTGTTCGCCGGCTTATATGAATATTCAACGCTGACCACACACAATGCACAACACACACACGATATATATTATGGTAAAATACGTGCATTATAACAGTGTAAGCCGAGTCTGTTCGGAGCTATTTGATTTCAACGCGAGACCGTTCGGTCCGATTTTGGTATACGTGTCGTTATCATGAATTATCTCTCGACTGCTAGTGCCATTGCAAAGGACTACTTTGCGATGCATAATGTGCACCATTACGGTATATGAGGGTGGTGTAGAATCGAAATTCGCAATCTCCGCCGATGTTGAAAATTGCATATTGTATATGTAAAATCGTTCGTCGGTTTGTATGATTCGAGTTGAAAATTTTGCTTTGATTGCACTTTGAATTTCATCTGTGTGTATTTTTGGAATGAACGAATTGAAATATTATTCGAGGAACATAAATCGAATCAAAAAGATTCAATTGGAACGATCGTTATAAATCAAAGCACTGAAACTGAGATTTTTGATCGTATATTTCGTAGTGGTTCATTAGTTTTTTAATTCGACTGAGAAGAATAATTCGATGGAAATTCAATTACTTTGGAATATTTGATTTTAATTAAATTTGTATACGAACAGTTCTGGGGAGTTTCTATGAAATTAATGCACGTTGTGAGTTTTGGCTTTATGTCCCTCATATATCTGAGTATTCTGTGCAGACCGAAGAGGCTCTCATCCGGGATTATTTCGGATGCATCCGCAGACACGGTAGTTATTACTCGTGCTCTAGAATTTTTGTATACTGATAGCCGTAGGTAGCTGAAAAAAAAACTTTCAGGTATTGTGGAAAAAAATCTCGGTTCTATGAAAATTTCAGTGGCTATGCTTTGAATATTTTCAGCTCTCTGCCGTTGTTTCATATATTGGAAACGTTTTATACTTTCATGTTTTCGGATATGGGGTATTGTTTGTGTTTCTTTATAGAGATCTTAGACAGTTACTTAAAAAAAAATCAGACATGGTATCGTACTTTTGTATATTGAAAATTATTTTCATTTTTTTTTACTCAAAGATATTATTTTTATTTGATAACAAAAATACTACATAATATATTTTTTCCGCTATTTGTTCGTAACATTTTTGCATTCAAATTGTTTTTTTTCCATACACTGAAAACGTTATTCTGTTTATTTAGATATTTCAATATGTGCAGATACAAAAAATGTTTTTCTTTGTACCTAACTTTTTACTTAACTTTTATGTTCGAATAATAAATATTTTGTTATATACATATATTCTAATAATTTGGCATATTCATTATATTATAATAACCAAGCAAGAATTTGATCAAACGTACGTCAATTATTGATTCAACTTCGGTGTAAATGGAGATTTATCAAGGGAAAATGATCGTTTGGAGATCTCAATTGTATAATTCATCTTTGCATAACTGTATCCTATTAGTATGTAAGCAGGGCTAAGGGTACGTGAACTTAGAGTGAGTTTCAAATTTCAATGAATATCTGAATACGTTGATCCAGCTTTTGCCGACAGCTTCTAAATTTCATGATTCCATTTTGCACAAAATCGGCACATATTTATGTCGTGGATCTATTTTTATTTTTCGTATTATAAAACTCTTTTGAATCTTTGAAAAAAAAATCTAATAAAACTTTCTTTTTAAATTCAAATGAATATGTTTTTCTTCTTCAAGCGAATTAATAATTACATTCAACAAAAAGAAAATCCGAGCAAAAGTTTCGAGTGGCGCCGGCTAATCTCGTGCCGCAACAACAAATAAATTCGCACAAAAGTATACGGCCTTAACAGAGTTACGAAACTCTTTTATGATGCAATTTTAATTACATCGACAACTGTATACATTTTGGTATATTTCAAAGTTCACTTTCTTCGAAAATCATTCATAAAAAAAATCTTGTGTATATATTTGTAATCGAAATCATTTTTCAGAATTACGATATCAATCTACGTAAACATCACTATTACAATTTCCACATCAAAAACGTATCCGCCCAATTAAAATAATTAGACGCCTTTTTTTCCTACAATAATCACCGATTTCAAACTTTAATCTTTATTAAACAGCAAACACTTTTTTCCGATCAGATAGAACACGCACGATAAATCAAGCCGACCGACCCATTAATGACTTAATAGCCGCTTTTCACTTTTCCCTTCGAATTCGAAAAAACGGTTTTTCCCGCGCTCTCGCCCCGCACCGTGGCGGCCATGTTAATACGCGCAATAACGCCGCCCTAATGCGACACATTTGTTTCGTCAAAATTGGAAAAAGTAATATGCCGAAAATGAAAATGGCCGCGCCCCGCGCACATTCGTTCCGCCGCCATTTTTTTTTCACGTGTCCGTGTAAATATGTTTCGTATTATGTATGAAAATGTATTTTATGATTTTAATGCGCGGTAAGTGCAATTTGTCACGCGCGACACTCGAAATATCGTAGGTTGTTAAATGTAATGAATATTTTCCGAAGAAAAAAGTTAAATAAATGAAAGTCTGCGAAACGATTTGTCGTTTTAAATTTTTTTCTATTTTGTACGTGGGTGGTATGAAATTGCGTTATTTTTTTTCAAGTACGTTGCTTTTAAAACCGAACCTCCACTTTACAGTGCGCAGCTCGTTTTGCATCATTTTTTAAGTGTCACTTTAAACCAAACTAGATTATACGCTTTAAACTCTATTTTCATGGTGGTTATTTTTGTATGATGAATATTCATGGCTTTTTTACAATTTATTTATATCGTCATCATGCCCAGCCTTAAATAACGTTTACTGTAGAATATGGCTTTTATGATATTACAAAAATATTAGGCATTTTTATGACACTTTTTAGCGATAGGGGAAAGGCATTCGCCTTTCCTCGAGGATTATTGACTATAAAAATCATCCCTTGCATTTGATTGATCACACCTTTCTATTTTTTTTCGCTTTAATTCGGTGATCAATTAGTACCAGAATGTTCGACATTGAATTTGTATAATGATTTTTTTCGATTCACAAATTTTTATACAGTTTTTTTCAAAAAAGACAAAGTGTTGTTTTTTTTATGACATTAGTTGCGTTGTGTTTTAGATTTGAACTCATACAAATTAATAAAAAGCTTTAAAATACACGTCGACAACATATCGTTTTGGGACAAATAAAAAAATGCAACAAAAAACCTCCAATTAAAAAAAGTTGAAGAATTTTCATGTCTTGTTTCCAGAACGGTCTGTGCTTTTTGACTAAAAAGTAAAATATGGACATTTCTTACGGTATGACCTAATAGCTTTACTTTACAATAAGTTTCGACATCATTGAATTAAATAATTAATCATATTTCTATTGAATTTTTCAATAAAAATATTATTTTCTGTTTTAAATCTCAAATCCTATCCATTAAAAAAAAAAAAAAAAACAAACTCCAAACCTTCGAGATGTTCCAAATGTTCACGATATCGGCCTTGAATTTAGTGCCAAAATCGCAAAATTGGCACACACACACACACACACACACAAGCCGTATTATGCGAGCCCAATTTAATAGTGGCGCACACGACCCAATTTATAATTCCCGCGTCGCGGGATTACAGGAATGAATGTGACGCCGGGGGTTTGCCATTCGTTCATTCATTACCGAACGTCAAATTAACTTTGTAACAGTCCTTCGACTGTGACGTCAATCGGCGTCGATGCCATTTTTCGGATTATCGTCGTATATTGTGTTGGGGATGGTTCGTTTGCTGGTGATGGATCTCTTGGGACGTCGGAGTTTTTAATGCTTCATCAGTTCTTTGATGAAATTTTCAATGTGAAGTTTTTGATGAATTTAAATGTAGTTATTAAACTGGGTCGGCCTAGTGAATTTTAGAATGTTGATTTATTTTATTAAATAATTTAATTTTTAATGATTTTAAAATCGATACCATTTTTAATGAGGTTGGAATGTTGATTTCTTTCGGTGAATAATTCAAGTAATGCCGTTTTTAATGATGATAGTTTATACTCGGTAATCTTGCATGTTTGGTTATATAAGTTATGATATTTTAATTTGAAACATATTTTGCATTTACAAATTAATTGAAACGGTTCTTTCATCGCTTGCGATGAATTCGATTGCACGATCTAGAGAATATTTAAATTTATTAAGAATTTGCATGGAAGTAACAGCATATTCGAAACGAATTTCGTGCAAAGAACAGAAACGTTGTCCGCTACATTTGCGTGAGTCATCGAATTAGCAAAATTGAGACTTACCTTTCCCGGGTCGAATTCGCGAACTTAACTTTTACAACGTCCAATGTTGTGCCTCGCGGCAATTGCATTAAAGTTTTATTTGCGCAATGCGCATATCCCGAACTCGACGTCTCCCGTTTAAATCTTCATTGCGGCTTTTCGGCACAGGAATCGCGAATTGTGCAATTGCGCATGCATACAACTGCATCGCTAATTGTTCGTTCGGCTCTTAGCGTTTCGCAATATCTGATAAATTAATTCGCCCCTACACGGCCGACTGTTCGCGATGAAAATTCATGAGTTCGTTAAAGTTTGAGGGCCTCGTTTAAAATCTGAAAAAATTATGAACGCCGGCCATGCATACGCGACGAAGGGAAAAATTACGTACTCATTTCTCTGAGGAGTCAACTTGTACTATGAAAGTTACATAGTGTCCGCGAACGTATTCTGCTGAAAAGACTTTTGGATTATTAATATTTCCGAGAATAATTAGCAGTGTTTAGTTGAAACGGAGCGGATGATAGACGCGTTTGTTTCGCATATACCAATTCGTTTTAAAAGCGGATGGGTGGGTATTTTCATTATCGAGAAACGCCGTTTTGATATTTCAGCCTGACGGTGCACAATCAACAAATTTAATTTTCAATTTAAATACAAACGAGCCGAGTGGTTCCGATTTAATGTGGAAATCAAACAAAGGCTGTGTGTTTTAATGTATAAATACGTGCGTTCCGAGCACGGCTTCAATGCACATATTGCATTTCATATTTTTGTATATTGTTCGATTTTTCCAATTTCATATAATAAATTCAATGTATTGTGGCCCTCGTTCGATGCTGCTGTTATTTCAATGGAAATACTATTTTTGGAATCCGAAAAAAATTTAATATTTTTATACGCGTTATTTATTATATTGCAGAATTTTTCAATTTCACCAAATAAAAAGCCTCATATTAATTGCATGAAAAATATCACAATTTCCTTACGAAAATGGCGATAGCCATTCTATCGGATGATCATTCAGACTATTCGTATATTTTGTTGAGGTCGTTTCGAAAACGACCGGAACTCACCACCAAAGCTCGACTATTTTCGCCTACAATATCCGGCGAGATATTTTCCAAAAAAGCACCGAGCGCACAGAAAATCGACAACACCCACCCGACATTTCCCCTCGACTCCATTTTCCACTCAAAATAGCCTTCGACGGTTCATTGATAGCCCACGTTTGAAGAATCACTGATCTCGCAATGTCGTCTAGGCGTTTTGCATATTTAACTCGGTTCTTATGGTCGAACCGTGGCTTCTGACAGACTGGGAAAATAAGCGAAAATGACTCGAATCTGTTCCGCTCGGTTGGTTCAGGAATAATTTATTTATCGGGCGATTTTAATTGGTGTCGTCTTTGATGTTTCTGGACTGATTGAGTTCGGGTGTTTAAATATTTGCGTGTCTAGTTTCGGCGATGGATACGCTCGCGGTTTGTGTAATTCGGAAGGGTAGTGGGATGGCATAAATAAAGTACTGATGTTATTGGGTTTTGCGGAATCGTTTGATGGATGTATCGTTGTTTTCGTGTGTAGTTTGTGTTTCGTTTATGTTGATGTAGCATCAAACGCTGAAATGTTTGTAATTTTGGTTTAACTTTAAATATTTTTTTATGTATTAAGTGAGAAAAAATGTTGGACTTTCATATAAATTAAGGCGACACGAAAATTGTAAAAGTTTCACAAATTTTATTTAATAATATTATGCAAATTTTATTAATACCATGCAACGAATTTAAGAAAACTTCGCTAAAACTTAAAAGAATATCTAATTTTGTTACATGAGAATACCGGAAAAACTTACATAAAAGAGAACATTATAAAAGTATACGAATTTATTATTTTTATTAAAATTATATATATCCGACATCACTTTAAACGATTATACAAAACACTCAATCATTGTTCTTTACGAGTCGACTAACTGAAATTATTTATGACTCAACTTAATAGCCCGGCTCGTATGCGTTTTATTTTCGCTACCCAATTTCGTTCGCCATCCCTCTTGTCCGCACGAAACGTACACACGCTTCCCTGAAGCATTTTATTATTGCGTTTATATGTATGAAGCTTCGGTTACGACCAGTGATATCCATTTAATCAACGAAACCAGGATAGACGAGGGCATAAAAACACAATTGAGATTTACTCCCGGACGCGGTATCTAGCCCACATTTCCCTTATAGTGTTCCCCTTCGGACCCGCAATAATTAAAATCCATTTTATTGATTCCGCATTTAATAAAGGGCGGCCTTCGCAGGCTCGCAATGGCCACGTTGTACGTCAACACTCGAAAGTTGCTGAGGTCGTTCGGTCGCTTTTCTCGTTTTTCTTTTTCGACCCGCGCCAACTTTTCCGTCGGAAAAACTAATAAAAAAGAGGAAGAGCGGGGATTCTCCTTGACGATTCCCGTTCCGGCGCCGATTTCTTGCACTTTTTTCCCTTTTGTTCGTCGCGATTCTCTAAACTGCGATCTTCTAGTTCTTGCGATTTTATTTTTCGCCGATATCGAAACGGCGTATAATCGAGTTCAGTCACTTAAAAGGATATTTCTATATAATAGAGTCGAATAGCTCTCTTTGAAGAAAAGTGGGAAATGGGAATTCGTGAGTGCTTCACGTGTTCGGTGCGATTTCGTTGCAGATGTGTATTTGAAATATCGTCGGCTCGTATCGTTTGTTTTAATGTTATTATTCGAGTTAGCGATGGAAAAGTTTCGTTATTTGTGTATGCGCCCGTTTGATATCGGACGTTCGTTTTATATTCAACGAATTTTCCGATGTCGCATCGGAAAGTTTGACGGTCATATTTTCATAGGTCATAAACGAAAATGTAAAACTGTCTGCGTTTATCGATGTTTTATTTTATGTATTTTTCGCTTTTCCCCATTTCTTTCTGTGTACTAAATAACTTTTTTTTGTTTTAGGTAAGTCTACAAAATTTTATCGTTTGCGTCCAGATTTTACTGTATGGTGAGTATTTTTATTGTAAAGAATGTTTTTGTATGAGTGCCAATTTGTCGTATAAATCGTATGATTTTTTTTTAATTAGCGCAATTGAAATCTGACGTGTTCAAATGCATAGCTCGAACTAGAAACCTAATTCGATTCGAATCGGGCTAAACCATAATGCAACCGAGATATGCATTTGCCAACCATTTCGCGCCATCGCCATCACCTCCAACCCGGATGTCAATTGCCCCAATTTTATTAATTTCGCATCTATCGCATATAAATTTACACCGATTCCCAACCGCCGAACTGCAAACTACAACACAATCACCCTCCAATACCAAAACAGACCGATTCTCGCTTCGAGCACCCAACCCATCGAAAATCACCGTCGGCACACAAAGTGCACGAGCACTTGGCCAATTTGCGAAGCGGCGGCCGCAAATACGTCCGCAGGGGGGGCTGCAGCGCAAATTCAGATTAACTCCATTAATCACGGGCCGCGTGTTTCGATTGAATCAACGCGAAACGGCCAACAACTTCCGATTGACCTCTCTCGCGGTCGGTCCGCGGCAATTGTCGATGTCCGGTTTTGGGATTCGGCGGCCGTGTTTCGGAACGTTGTGTCCTGTCGGTGAGGGATTGATGTGTGTGTTAAAATTAGGTTTGTGTAGTCGCTTCGTTCGTGGACGGAGCAAAAAATCTTGGATTGTCTATGAAATTTAATAATATCTTGTGTTGTATAAGGTGCATTTTGGGCGACCATATTTTGGAAGGTTCCATCGGTTAGGGATTGTTTTGTGTTAAAGCTGCGTTTGTGTAATCGCTTCGTTCATGAACGAAGCAAAAAATCTTGGCTTGTCTATAAAATTTAATAACATCTTGTGTTGTATAAGGTGCATCTTGAGTGCATAATTTAACATCTTATCAAATATGACAGTTGGAGTGCCTTACTGTAGTCATAGTTGACTTTTTTCGTTCACAAATGTCCAAATACCTTTTTTTACTAAGTATCAGGCGTAACCAATATATTTGAATGCCTTCCATAAGACACGTCAACTGTCATATTTGATAGAAAACCTTAAATGACGCACCTATGATGCGCCTACAATAAATGGCACCACCAAATGTTAAATGTCATAGGTAAAGCAAGATTCTTATATTATATTTAAACACCATTTTTTATAGGCGCATCATAGGTGCATTATTGAAGGACTTTTTGTCAAATATGACAGTTGACGTGTCTTATAAAAGGCATTAAAATTTCCTTGTCACGCCTGATACTCATTAAAAAAATATTTGGAAATTTGTGAATGAAAAAGGTTCGCCGCTACTGTAGTAAGACACGCCATTTGTCATTTTTGATATTAGATGTTAAATGATGCATCTATAATTCGCCTATACACATTAGATCAGGGTTTCCCAAATATTTTCAGCGACGGAACACTTGGCAAATCCAAATATTTTGACGGAACACTTGGCTAATTTTTTAGGTTGGGTAACTCATAACAGTAAAAATAAAAATAAAATGTTATTAAAAAAAAACATTTATTTATTAACATAAAAATACAAATAAACAAAACTCTCAATGACTCTGATGATTTTAAGTTCTTGAATTGCAAATATTTTTATGTCAGTCATAAGTGTCTCTCCAATTGTATGAGCTTCACCAGTAGCGTTTCTTCTCGAGAAAGAACTCCCGAAAATTTCTCGAGAAAAATGCCAAAATTGAGAATTCTCATTTCTCAAGATATTTAGTAGATTTCTCGAGAATTTTCATAGTAATTTTTTTATTACTATACATAAAATTAATACAAATATAATATTTGAAAATATGTATACTTAAAAGATTTTAAACTCTTTGAAATTTTTTTCTAAAGATATTCGAAAAAAAAAAATTTTTTTAATTATTCTGATCGATAAAAAGCATTGATTTATGATCGATTAAGAAAACCGACACATTTTTATAATTGAAAATATAAAAATTAATTAGTTGATGAACAAAATTAGCCAACGACATTTAAAATAGATAAACATCTTGAGAAACAAAACACAGAGTGTTCGAACAATGTCACATATCACTACTATATTTTATTTTATTAAATTTTTGCACAATAATACAATTATGATAATGATAATAAATAAAAGAATATATTATACACAAAAGTTTATTCCCACGGTTTCGGTTTAACAACATGTGTATCTGGACATTGTACTTATTTAGCCAATTTATTCGGTTCAAAAAAAATTGTGTTAATGAAAATATTTTTTACATTAACATATACGATATATGATATATGTATATATATATATATATATATATATATATATATATATGTATATATATATATATATATACATATATATATATATATATATATATATATATATATATATATACACCTAAAGACAAAAAAAAGTTCCGGTCCCGATGCGTTGCATTCAAAACCAATTTTTTTTCCTAGAAATATGCTCCGATTTTTGACCTTTTTTTGTATTATGAGGAAATGCAATATGCACACATGTGAACAACTTTCGTTATTTTTGAAATCCCGGCGGTGTTTTGCCAACCGTCTTCGTGTAAACGTCCAGTGAACTATGGAAAGAACAAAACAAATGTCCGTTGCGACAAAATCGAAAATCGTCGTTTTGTTGGAAGAAAAAAAAATCTTTCGCAGAAATTTCTAGAAGAGTTGGATATTCTTCACGTGCTGTGAGTAATTTTGTCAGGAAATTCAGAGAAAGTGGCTCTTTAGAGCGAAAAAAGGAAGCGGAAGAGGAAGATCGACAACTGCTCGCGATGACCGTCGATTAAAAAATATTTTGATGAAGGATCGATTTCAAACTTCACAAGAAATTTATCAGAATTTGCGTCAACCAGTGAAGTAAAAAAAATTTCGAGCAAAACAGTACATAGGAAATATGGATTCCGATCAAGACGATCGGCGAAAAAACCTCTATTGACCCTAAAATGAGGAAAACTCGATTAGAGTGGGCCAAAGAATATCAAAACTGGTCTTTAAATGACTGGAGGAGTGTAATCTATTCAGATGAATCAAAGATTAATTTATTTGCTCGGGATGGACAGAGATGTGTGCGTCGAAAGTCTGGTGAAAGATTCCACGCGCATTGTGTCACACCGACGGTGAAGTTTTCCCCTTCGGTGATGATATGGGGGCTGCATGACGCGTTCGGTTTGGGGCCTTAAATAATTGTTGCAAAAAAAATATAAAAAAATCATAAAAGAAAACGTTTTGCCGGCAATTGAGGATATTACTCAATATACCGATCACCCGATTTTCCAAAACGACTTGCGCCTTGTCATTGAGCTCAAGCCGTTTGATAAATCCTTATTATTATTTTTTTTTTATATTTTTATAAAGCGATTCCTGATACTATATTTTAATTACAAATTACAAAATACAAGGACAAAATCGGAATTTCGTCTTTAAAATGGCCTGGGAACAGTCCGGACCTCAATCCCATCGAGCATTTGTGGGCCATTATAAAGACGAAATTAGCTAGAAAAAACAGTCGAAAAATATTTTCCAATTGAAAAAAAAACATCGAAGAGATTTGGAGTAATGAAATAAATGAAGATATTATTAATAATTTGTATAAATAAATTCCAAATAGAATATTAGAAATAATTAAAAATAAGGGTGGTAATACCAAATATTAAATAGATTTAACACTTTTTTTTGTTTTATTTACTAAATTCTTAAACCATAATATAAACAAGAGTCTATAATTTGAAACATGCAAAAAAAAAAACCGTCACATTAATAAATCATGGACATTTCACGCTTTTGTATCATCATTGTAATTCGATACGGATGCCTTTCATCCCTTTGTGGTCGAAGGTTCCCGACATATTTGTCTTTTTTTTTTAATGTTAAATGAAAGATCAGTTGTCTAGCTTCGTAAATTTATGAACCTTGAAAAATTTCGTCGTAAATTAGTGACTAAACGGAACATCAAAGGCGCGTATTAGGGACCCGGAACTTTTTTTTGTCTTTAGGTGTATATACATATATCATCATCATCATCATCATTATCAACATATACATCCAATGCAGGATGAAGTCTTGTCAACTTGCGTTGGCAGTTTGGGCGGTACCTTATCACGTGTGCCCACCACGCTTCGATAAGGGGCAGGGAACATAAGAGCCAACTCCTCCCCATGCCAGCAGAAGGCTCTCGGACCATCGGAACGCGTATCTATGTGTCTGAATCCGGTCGCTGCTCAGTGAACATATCGCAATGATAGCCAGTGAGGCAGACGAGACAGAGACTGAGCAGATTGCGTCCTCTCTGCCCGCTTTTGATCGCGTGGTCTCCAGCTGGCATCTGAGGCTAGCCCGATGGCCCTACATGGTCCAGACCTCAGTACAGCACACCTCATTGGTCCATATACATATATATACATATATATATATATATATATATATATATATATATATATATATATATATATATATATATATATATATACACACACATAGGCACACACACAGTTGATTTTCAAACAAATTTTCTAAACACATATTTAATCTGACTTATTAATTATTAAAAAAAATATATTTTTTTTCATACATCAAAATTTCTTGAAAACTCTCGAGAAATTTCAGTAGCGAAATCGAGAGTTCTTATTTCTCGAGAAATCAGAATGCCTATTCACCAGTGAGTGCAATACGATAACTCACGCGATAAGACGCTTCTATTGCGTTTTCATTTTCAGTTCTAGCCATTGTAATCATTTGAAATTTGGACTTTTTTAGTGAATCACGTTAAAAAATTTCATTTATTTTCCTTTGTAATCAGAGTGTGTCGTTTCGACGCCTACGAAGTTTAACTGGAGCCAACGAACTATTTGCGAGTATTTTTTGACACAAAACACATATTGCATCAGGAACATCTGAATCGCCAATATAAGTAAATCCGAAATTTAAATAACTTTCATCGTACTTCCGTTTTGGTCTGTTTAGGCTCCGCGAAACACCTAATTTGGCTACGCGGAACACTGGTGTTCCGCGGAACATAGTTTGGGAAACGCTGCATTAGATGTTAAATTTCAAATACAAAACAAGATTCTTTGCTTTGTTCATGAACGAAGCGATTACACAAATGTAGCGTAACATATATACGTTTATGGGAAAATAAATTATGGTGCATGTGATGTTGCTAGGGACCGACTAGGCGAGGCCCGGTTGTGGTTTTTTTTATTGATCCTATGAAAAGCTCTCTTTTCGCATAAATATCACGGTGCATTCGGGAATTGTTCGTGCGGAAACGCGCATTTAATATTTGTTTTACAAATCAGTCGTTTGCTTTTGTTCGATCGGTTTATGTATAGTAAATACAAACGGAAACAAAAACAGGGATATTGCACGTTCGCGTTTCATAAATACGCAATCGGAATACTAAAAAATATGAGATACGATAATATATTCATCAATCGAATCCGATACGCTATCTATACTTTCATAACCAGTGCCATTGTTGATAAAATGTCTCAGGCTGTTTTGGTTTGACCTTTCAACGCCCACTTATAAATACGATCCGTGTGACGTTTGAATCTTTCATGGGACTAAGCCTTGCTGGGTTTCGGTGACGTGACGGATTTTCCGATCCATAAATCCCTTACTCTCCGCCCCCGCCATCAAGTTTTCCCGAAATGAAATCCTGTCTGTCGACGTCGGGAAATTTCCACAACAGACACTGTTTTATGTTTCGCCGACCAATTGATGTATGCGGCTCGTTCGCTGCGCAAACGTCTTTCGAGAAAATAAAAATATAAAAAAATCGGCCCGAAAGTACGGGCCGATATGCGATTTTTCGCTCGTACGTGTGTTTTGTTCCGCGGGAATAAAAGATGGAGGGCCGCCCTACCCCTGCCGTTCGAACGATTCTTCTTTCAATGATCATATTTTTCATCGGAAATGGGTTAACGCAGTTTCGTAATGTTTTTTCGTGTTACGACTTCGCGTTTCGTATGTTCGTTTTTTTTTCGGTGATGTATTTTTGCGTGAGTGTTATTTCGCTTCATTAATTTGGATTTGCGTTATCGGTTGAACGGAATAAATTTCAACTAATTTATTAAAGATTTAAAAAATAAAATATGTATTACATTAATTATTTAAAAGCTAAATTTATTGTCGTTTTTTTTTTCATTGTTTCTTTAATATTAAAAACATTTTTAACGTAAAATTTATCTCAGACAATTAAATGTATTCAACAATATTATATTAATAGTTATTTCGGCGAAAAAAAAATCGGGAAAATCCAGTTTGAACATCGGAAAAACCCCGGAAAAGCGAACGCACTCGCCGGCGCCCCAATATCCAACCGCACTTCTTCCATCATCCGAGAGACTCGCTTCTTAGAAAATTCTCATTAATAAAATTTGCCCAACTTTCGCGTCTCGGAACTCTTCCCGAACTTCGAAACATTCTCATAACACAAACACATACACGCCCTTGCGGCCACAAACGCGCACACACGTCCATAAAAAAACACACACAACCGAACCCGACTTCAGAATAGGCTTTTCCCGTTTAATTACGCAGAAACAACAGAGAGAGGGAGAGCACATACACACACGGGAACTCGGGAAGTCGTTCGATTGCGCTTAATTTGTTTATGCGTGTATTCAACCGTCTGTGGAATCGCGGAAACGCATACACGAATACACACGTGCGTTTCCCTAAATGCGTCCGTATATTGGGAATATAGGGTTGAATTTTTTTATAGTATTATTGATTTGAATAATTTGGAAAGTTGTTATTTTTTTATTGATTAGTGTAAGTTAGTTTAATGAAATTTTTTTAGTTAAAAATGAAAATTGTTGATAATTTTGCATTATTATAATATCGAAGAATAAAAGCTATGTACGTAATAAGCAGGACTTATAAAAGTACTAAAAAAAATTATCAAATAAACAGAATTCATTCATTTTTTCTATGACGACGATTCGCTCTATTGTTAACTGTAAAAGTCTCACTTATTAAAAATAATTAACATATAAATTTAAAATTAATCACGCATGCGCTTTGAATTCGAACTGAAAAGAGATTTATAATATAGGGTTGTACAACATATTATAATATTTAAAAAATAACTACATATATGAATTGATTTTATATCTGAAACAAATTTTGATTTGTTTTCGCATACCTGTTTATCGTGAGTGTGATTAAATTTTAATTTTTACGATTCACTTTTCGGCGCCAATTTTGATTCGGCGCTGTAGGGAGGAAGGAGGGGAGGGGCGTTCGTCATTTTAATTTCCGATCGCAAATACATCGGCATCGTTTCGTTTTCCGGCTTGGGATTTTTCCTGAAACGTTTTCGTATCGGGCTTATAAACGACGCTTTGATGTCGAGGATTTCGATTTTGCTTATTCGTTTTTGTGTATTTGCCGAATGGTCTGTTGTTAGTCGTTCGTTTTTAGTTGATTGTTTCATTATCATGCTTAAAATAATGGATCGAAAATATAATTTTGATAATAGCGTTGTATGTGTTTTGATTTTGATATAAAAATATTTTTGTATAAAATAGATAATGCACCAGTCATCGACAAACTATGATCCGCAGGTCACCGACTGACCCATTTGACAATTTCAAGTAACCTACTGAATTAATTATTATTGCTTATTAGCTATTTTCTCTATAAAATTTATAATATTATTCATTAAAAACTGTTTTAAAATATACGTACTGGCCCAAAACACTTCATAACAGTCACATTTTGGTTGTTTCTGACCCAAAGCCAAAAAAGCTTGCCTACAAATAGATAAACGTGACTATGGATTTTTTTGTTATAAAATAATAATAATTTCAGAATTCAGATATGATTTTTATCAATATTTTTTATAATCACAAAACCGACATCGAAAATATCGTTTTTCTGATTTCTACATTTCAATAAACATAGAAAAAAATGGTTTATCTCATTTATTTTTTTTACAGATGACATTCCACGTTTCGAAAACACCTAAATCATTTCTTAACGTTCTGCAAAAAAACTACAAACTACGCTTTCGAACTGCGAATTTTCCCGCGCGTATATCTACTTTTCCATAAATTCGAGGTGGCAAATTCGCCAATTTCGCGTTGCCGCGATAACGAATATGCGAGGGCGCGCGCGCGGTAAATTGTCGCGTTACGGCCAAAGTGTTTATTCGATGTTTATCGGCTTTGTTTGCGGAGGAGTGTGGCAGCACTGCGCGGCGTCCCGTAATATAGTGGCGGGTCGGTATCTGATCAAAAGTTCGAACTCTTCGTCGCCCGGGAGAACGGCCCCGCTGCCGATAACAACAATAATTCTAATAATAATATCAGGGGGGTATATAATATTGTGAACGGTATGACAAAAACCGGGCGCCGCGGTTGGCAGCCCTGGCCCGCGTCCGAGTTGGCGGGACGGAGGCTCTTGTCGATGTGGGTTAAGCGGGAGAGTCTGATCTTGTAACGGTGACACGGTTTTTCATTGTCGTGGATTTTTATGAAATTTTTCGTGTGGGAATTGTGAGGTTGATGGTTTTGTGTTGAAGACGTGTGGGGGTTGCAATTTGATTGTTAGAATCGGTGCATAAAATCGATCGTATGGTCGTTTTTTTTTACTGTCGGGGGTTGTACGTAGGTTTTGAATAGTGTTAAGAAATATATAGCGACGAATCTTTATATTATAGAATTGTTATTGAAAGGTTGAGAGTGGTGTTATGATGTTGATATTTTGAAAATTCAAATGCCGTAAAAGATTATAAAATGAAAGAAATGTTAATGATGAATCCAAAAATGAGCAGTCGTAAATAAAAAATACTGACGCATTTATTAAAGAGAAAAAAATTTGCTTAAAAATACTGTTGGAGATGCTGAAAAGATTTCGCAGTTATTTTCGGAAAAAATATTCTGTAAATTAAGATTCGTCAAAAAAATAATTAAAGTTATCTATTATTTTTATGTATGTATATCTTGGTGGTCATTGCGATCTCCTTACCACAAAGCGACCACAAAGCCTAGCACATAGACACGCGTACCGTTGGTCTGAGGGCCTCTGCCATTGGCATGGGCGGATTGGTCCTTATGTTACATATCCCTTACAGAATGACGACTTGGACTAGCGCGGTAAGTTATAGCCTGGACTGCCGCATTTGTCTGGCAAGGCCTTGTCCTGTAGTGGTCAAAAATGTTTACAGCTTTGAGTCATTGTTTAGATGTGATTCGTTTAAAAACCTTAAAATAACCCTCAGTTTATAAAACGAATTGAGCTTTCAACACAAGCTTTTAAACATAAAATTTAACTATTTCAAACAGGGACAGCTCGTGACTACAAAAACAGTTGGGGTAGACGGGATTCGAACGCATAAGCGTCTGCCCCGCCGACGTCTCGCCGTCTCGCCGCCTTCCCCGTTTGACGTCTGCCCTTACATATCGGTTTTATTCGCCACAAGGTTGGCTCTCTAAACAAAAATTGCTGAGAAATGTGTGTGGGGCACTACTTCACTTGCCCTTCCTTTCCCTTACGGTGCTAAAAACAGTATGCGTTCCGACGGTATGTATTTTCGATATCATATGAAAAAGTGATCTAAAACACTAGATCACTTTTTATATAATACGAGGTCTGTACAGAAAATATCGCAAGTTTTGTGTTTTTTCAAAAATTATTTATTTATTCATGAATATCTATTTTGTCCCTTTCAAAGTAATCCCCACCAGATATTATACACTTGTGCCAACGCTTTTTCCAATCCTCGAAGCACTTCAAAAAATCATTTTTTGTGATCTTGTTCAGCTCCTTCTTCGATGCCGTCTTTATCTCCTCAATCGTAGTGTATCGTCGTCCTTTCATGGGCCTCTTCAGTTTTGGGAACAAGAAAAAGTCACAGGGAGCCAGATCTGGGGAATACGGTGGCTGCGGCATTATTAGTGTGTTGTTTTTGGCCAAAAATTCGCCCACAAGCAACGATGTGTGAGCACGGACGTCATCATGGTGCAAAAGTCAATTTTTGTTTCTGGCGGATTGCTTCACGCAAATTGCGCATAACTTGCAGGTAATATTCCTTATTGACCGTTCTACCCTGTGGCAAGAACTCATGATGCACCACGCCCCTGCAAACGAAGAAAACTGTGAGCAAAACCTTCACATTCGACCGAACTTAGCGCGCTTTTTCGGTCTTGGCTCGTGGGGCAGCTTCCATTGGGATGATTGAGCTTTAGTTTCCACGTCATAACCATAAATCCATGATTCGTCACCAGTTATGACCCTCTGGAGTAAATTTGGGTCGTCGCTGACAGAGTCCAACACTTCCTGAGCAATGTTTTTGCGATGCTGTTGTTGGTCGAAATTGAGCAATTTTGGTACGAAAATCGAAAACGAGCTAAAACACGTGCAAGCAAAGCAGCCGTCAAAAATGAACTGAACATTCAAAATGGCCGAACTTGTCGGCACAAGTTAGTGATATGAGTGCCAACATAACGCCATAAAAAAAAATCGAAAATCGAATATACGTAACCCGCGGAAATTCAAAATTTGCGATACTTTTCGACCAGACCTCGTATGATCACTTTTTCATACGATAGATCTTTAGATCACCTTTTCATATGATATCGAAAATACATACCGTCGGAACGCATACTGCTTTTAGCACCGTAAGGGGAAGGTTAAAGACAAACCACCGCCGATTTCAACTATTCCCACGAAAAATCTTCCGCCCAATGCGCCCGCGCATATTTCTCCCTCCAAAAAAAAATAAAAACGACATAGCCACGCTTCTCACCATTACGGCCGCGAATCGTTCTGAGGGGTGGTGTGTGCGCCCCCGCGCGGGGGGGGCGCCGCGCGCGCGCAATCGCACCCTGGCCGGGGGCGAGCCGGCCGCGCCAGGGCTCCACCCCAGTAACAGCCGGACGACCGAGCGGCACGCAGCCCCACGCCGCGCGGAGCCCACCACGCGCCCCAGCGCCCCACGCGAGGGCACAGCGCGCGCGCCTTCGCCCCGCCCCACCCGGACTCCCCTGCCCCACCCGGCGGGGGCTCCTCACCCGCCGTCATCCGACGAATGCTCCGTCCGATGACGTAAGCTCGCTTCGGTGTTTTGCCATCATCACCCCGGGGCTCCGGTCCCGGCGTGCGCCCCCAGCCGACCCAGGCGCCCCCCCCGCGCTCGAGTCGCTCCCTAACCTCAAAAGTGAATCGCTATGAGTGTGCGTGTACGTTGTTTTTCGTGGGTTTTCCACGCGGGGGGTCGGAAAATTTTTCGGGATGTGTGAAAGGTTCGATTTTGCGGGATGGTTTATCGTTCGAGTTATGTCGATTCTGCACAGGTGTTCTCAATTAGGCGCGGGCTGTCGCGATTTTTCTTGTTTGTCGGTGTGTGTTATTGGATTTTTTCGCGGTGAAAATTTTTGAAAGGATTTTCATTTAATAAAATTTTATATGATGTATCTATACAATCGCCTTTGGCTACTTTCATTTATTATTTATTTTCGTTGAATAATCAACGTGAATTTTCCCACCCTTGTCGACACTACATAAACTTTTTCCATATCAAACGCTAACAAAATCCTCATACACACCCTCGTGATGATCGAAATTCGATACCACGAGGAAAAGCGTTCAAATTTAACGACGCATATGGACAATATATGACCGCCCGATTTCAACACCGTCGCCTCATATTTCCCAAGCGTACACAGCACGCGAATTAGGTCATCAATTTGCCTCCCCTATATTTTTCACGTACACCACTATCGCCCCGAACCGAAAGCGAACCCCCCTCGAGCTGCTCGCTCCTCCGGCACGCATCCTTCGAATTACCTCATTACGCAGTACCATCCGTCCTATTAGACAACAAACGCACGTTTATAAAACGTATTATTGCGAGCTCTCGCATGTGAGGCACGAGTGTGTAACGGAGTACGACGAGGGTCGCGAACGCGCACAATAAGGTGAAACAGTCACGAAACATGTCAAAAGCATTTACTCGTGCGGTGCCACCCCCACCCGAAAGTGGCTGAGGCTCTTCCGGAGCGAGGGGTTGTCCTCGAAGGGGGTGGGTTTTCGAATCCGGGCTGGATGTTTAGTTTTTGGTTTTCGGGGGTGTGGAAATTTATTCGAGCGTCGCCCGAAGCTGTTTCTCTTCGAGGGTTTTTGTTTGGACGGGAAATTCGGGTTTTGGATAATTCGGTTTGGATATTTTAGTTTTTGATATTTTAGAATGGTTGTGAGAAGCCTTTTTTGTAGAGGGGGTGAAATTGAATTTTCGATCATTTGCACGGGACGCAACGTTCACGATTCTACAAAAATGTTATGGTTTATTCATGAAAAAAAAGTACTAGAGATGTCGGATTTACCGGTAATCCTGTAAAAAAATCTATTTACCGGGATTTTGAAAAAACCCGAAAAAAATAACGAGAAGTCAAAAAAACCGTAAAACTAAAAATACTTTTCCAAAAAAAGAAAAGACATCTTTCAAAAAAAAACATACACTTACAAAAACCGACTTTTTCAAAAATTCAAAAGAACATTTTCTAAAAAACGACAACACTTTTCAAAAATATTCGAAACACAAAAAAATCATTTTCATTTACCGGTAAATTACCGAACTGTTTTTGGGGTCATTTATTCGTAAACGGTTTACTCGTAATGACATCCCTAAAAAGTACATATTCATAATATGTGCTTAATTGAATTTGTAATATTATTAATTTTATAAAAAAAAATTAAATAAACTCAAAATGGGTTTCATTTATACGAATTCCAGACCACGTATCGGTCATAAAAGTTCCCAAAAACTACTTTGAATATACGTTTCTAAAATTTCAACAGTCACAACGGTTATATTTTTAAGTGGAAAATAGGGGACAAAATTTCGCACATTCATGCGATTTTGGAAGCGGAGTTCTCCTTCAGAGTCCCCTCCATTATTGCCGTATTGTATTATATTTACGAGACTCCCGCGTAAAGTTACGTATCCGTAATCGTCCTTTTTACAACCCGGTCCCGTTAACCTGGATGTGTTTCGACCTCTCACCCCTCGGGGGTATCCTCCACCCCCCCTAACCCGTTCGTCGTGTGTTTCCCGACACTCCCACCTCCGGGTTTCCCGTTTTACCGGCACGCCTTCGATCTCGCGTACTTTTGATCGGTTTTATTCGATCGTTTGACGGTTTTTTTACGAGCGGCTCTCCGATGCTTGCTTGTTTTTATTT
Source organism: Hydropsyche tenuis (assembly GCA_009617725.1). Taxonomy (NCBI): domain Eukaryota; kingdom Metazoa; phylum Arthropoda; class Insecta; order Trichoptera; family Hydropsychidae; genus Hydropsyche; species Hydropsyche tenuis. The sequence goes on from VTON01000007.1 coordinate 639,970, forward strand.
TATCGAATGAGTGGTTTTTTTTTGTTCTTCCCGTCGCCGAGAGGGTGTTCTTTTTTATTATTTCGGCCGAATTTTGCCTGTCGTTGCGAATTCGTATCGCTGTTTAATTTTTCGCATCCGTCGACGTTTTTCTGTTCTTGCGAATTTTTGCGATTCGCGCAAAAATTCATCCGCCCGCCGAAACATTAGAGTCCCCCGGGGGTCGTTTATCTAATTTAATTAAGGCGATTATTCTAAAAGGTTCGCTCGGCTAAGTATCTTCGGTGTGTTGGGGCGTGTTCGTTCAAAAAATAATTAAATCTCCCTTTGATTAACTAGTGCGAGTAAATAGATAATAATTTCCGCGAAATCTGATCGTCGAATATATTTCATTTGTATAAAATTTTGTAAATCTAACATGATACACGGACCCGAGCTTTCAAATTGCGATTTATCGAAAAGATACGTTTTACGGGCGAGTAATAAATGTCCACTAACCCTTCTACATATGTCCCAACTTAGCTTATCCCAACAAGAAAAAAAATCTACTTTAACTTAACCTTACCCCGATCTTGATTAAGTTGCGTCGGTATTATTTTTACATTTAGCTTACGCGGATCGTCCCTTCGACATATCTCCTCTCATAAACAATACAAAAAACAATAGATTTTTTTTCACACACAAAAGATTCACGGGATATACTAAAGCGCAAACATACACACGCACCCATCCCACAAGCAGCGAGTCTATCGCGCAATTATTCACGCGGCTTTTCGCCATTATCTGGTGCACCTGTGCCGCGAAAGCCATCTTCTTCCCGCTTTCCTCCCGGCCGAATCCCCGAACGCCATGAATCGTTAACGCCCCAGAATGTCTTATCGTTAACGTCCCCGCCGCATCGCCAACGTTTTCCGTACGTGCGCCGTACGTATACGTATAGTACGTGGTACATATCCATTCCACTTCTTAAGGTCGCCTACATTATTTATGCCGACCTGATGCCGACCGCGATCGTCGTACATTATTCTCCGGGAAAATCCCGATCTTCCGGATCGCGCGCTTTTCTATTTCTGGAGCGGTGAATTATGCCGCGCCCGTTGGAAAGTCGTAAAGTTTTCAGTTTTTACATATTAGAATTGGGTCGGGTGCAATTCGGTCGATTTTTCGATTTTTGTGCCGCATTTTGCGAATTCGCGGAAGTTGCGACGAATAAAACTTTTCCGCGTTATTGAGTTGTCCGATCGGGGTTCGGTAGAGAATTTTCGTTAATTTTTCCTACGCACGTATTTTGTGTGCGAACTTGTATTTTTTTTCACGCACGCCCACTTTCGATTTTTTCCCTTCAATGCGGTCAAATTTGTCTATTTGTTTCTAACTTGTTACGGTCAATACGCGGATACGTGCGGCCTTGTATTTTGGCGGAAACACGTACGTTATTTTTGCGGGGGTTGTTTTCTTTACGGTGACTTATCTTTCCGTGCAATCTCGTCCGTTGCGTATAATTCATAGATTTCATTGTTATCATTCTATTCTTGCGCGTCGGGTATAAAATAATGCGTTTAGTTATCCCATAAAATAGTTTTTTTTTTCTTCATATTCCCGCCGGTTCTCTCCTTCACAATCTTTCCAGCTACGCGAACCGTTTTCATTCGCTCGTATACGTATAGCTGGGAAATTTTACGTTCTTTATTATTGCAGAGAGAGAAAATCTCCCTTTTGTAACTGTAAGTGATTCATGACCTTCTTCTGAGATTCTAGTTGGAGCAATCCCGTTTTGCTTGCTTTGAAAATTCTTACGAAACGTGCGCATTGTTTCACTATAGTTCACCTATACGTTACGCAATATTATATTTCGGCGAGTGTATGAATGCTTTCGGGTATCTCTCTCTCCTCTTCGTACGAACAGACGAACTGAAGCCCATCCATACTAAGCCTGGTGTATGCATAATTTATCACAAATTATCCGAATGTATTATTGAGGTTGCGGTAAAAGCTTTACCGCTTTTATTGCTCTAATGCGAAACTCGAGAAGCCGTGTTTTTGCTTATTATGAAGCTTTCCGTTGTTATTTGGACTATATTTGCATGAGCTTTGTGCGTAAATAGTCGGCCGAAATTTATACACGAAACTATATCGTGTTCGTTCTCTACGAAGGATGTATCTTTCGTGTTTTATATTATATACGGGTGGGTCCTGTCGTAAATTGTTTCCCATTTTAAGCAAAGTAACTACTGATTAAATTTGGAAGAGACGTTTATTACATTTTTATATCTCAATTTGCTTAAGTGTTTATATTTTATTTCGGGGTACTTAAAGACGATATTTCTGAAATGGTTATTTCTGTGTCAAGGGACGTTTTGTTTTTCCATGTAATTTTTCGCTAATGAAAAAGTATTGATTTAGACAAGATAAATTTTAACTGATTAACATCGACTTACGATTACTTAAAGATGATTCATTAATATTATGCTGAAAATGGGTAAAGGTTTACGACACGCCTTGCATAATATGCCTTAGCCCGGTCCGGTTTTTCTCAAATAACTTTAAATCCACGAAGCTCAAAGTTTTAAACTTTTTGGATCTCAGTCGACTTAACTTTCACGTGCTTTGTTATGAAACACGACTCACGTATTGAATATTAAATGAATTCGATTTCAAAGTGTATTACGCTTTCGCGAAGTTGAATTTTCCCTTCGCACGCGTTCCTCCGCCTTATTTTAAATAATACATCGAGTTTATTCAAGTCAGTCATATCGTATCGAAAATTCGACATTATACAAAACCTCTTATGCCAACCACGCACCGACTCCCGCACAAGTCGAACCTCTTTTAATTTCCAACAACAAAGCCATTATCGAGCATAAAGCGGCTCATACGCGCACACAGCCCGACAACACACAACGCGTAATATAAACAAACAAGCCCGAGTGCGCCCGCAAAGAGCCTGTTTTTCAGCGGCTGCCTTCCATACATTTTCCACTCGTTATTCAGAAAGCGCACAAAGTAAGGCGCATCATAAAATCAGGGGCCCCTCTCCTCACAAAGGCGGGCGTCGCCGGCAACCGCTGTTCATTTATCTCGCCGCTCTAAGAGCTTTGTGACATCTGATATAATGCCTTTCGAGGCGAGCCTCACACCTTTTGTTTTCGACCCGAAAAGGCTGGCAAAAATGACGCAAACCACCAGTTTGGGTGACCTCGTACACAGCCCTGGAGATGAAACGTAATTCGGCTTTAGGGTTGTTGGATTGAAATGTTTTGATTAGTTCAGTGCGTTGAAATCTGTGTTTTATTATATGGATTCGATGCAGTGTCTATTTCAGAATGCAGCTTTTTTGTTGGTGTGAGTTTAGGTTACTGAAACCTTCTGTGAATGATATCTGACTTGGGTTTAGCTAGGAGGGGTGCCCAAACTACCTCCCGTGGGCCAAAAATGGCCCGCGAGCAAAAAAATCTGGCCCGTGAAGCGGGCTAGCTAACCTATACATATGGCCCGCAAAACGGGCTAGTTTTTCTCTTTTTTTAATATTTATCATTTAAAAAAAATAAAAATAAAACATCTATACATATAATCAAAGCTTTCATAATTTTTATGTGAATAGAAAAATATCACAATTTAAATATAGGAAAGAAATATTGCGATTTATGAAATTGTTCCTTACTGTTAATAATATAATATCATTTAATTGCGGTTCAATTTTACTAGTAGTTATTATCAGGAGTGATTAAATATGCTCGTCAGTTAAAGTAGATAGATCTATACACAGATTTGGTATATAATATTTTATTCTAGAAAAAGTTTTTTCACAAAGTTTCAAATCTAATTGTAAGCTTTTAACGAAACTTCCATAAATTGTTTACCAATATTGTACTTACCATTCATAAGAAAGTTTATATTTAAAATAAATCCATATTTTAAACCTCGTTTTTTTTCCCCTCTCAGTTTGACGCCCGGGGGTCTCTATACCCCTTTGCCCCCCCCTAGCTACGCCTCTGGTTTAAAACTTACAATATTAGTATTTTTTCGTATGATAATTGATTCATTTTATTCCACTTCATAATTTTCAACTTTTTCTGAGTAAAAATGTTATTTTCACGAATTTCGTCAATTTAACTAGACATTCTAAATAACCGTTGTGTCAACATGGCTTATTTCTAATGTCTTATACACTATATAAAGTGAAGACGATTTTCTCGTACGTAACGGGATGTCTTCTGGCCGTCTGCTTTTACGTTTGTCTGTCTGTCTGTCTGTCTGTCTGTCCGTCTGTCCGTACGTCCGTCTGTTATATTAGTCAAGGTTGTATGTTTATGGTCTGCGGCTGGTGCTTTTTGAAAATTCACTCGAATGAGACATCAAAAGGTTCTGAGGGAAAGTCGTGCTTTTTCAAGAGCGAAATCCGCCTCAAAGGTCCGTCTGGGTCTCATTAGAATTAGTGGAATGGGTCGTTTCGAACGTGCATAGGTCTGTTTCGATTGAATGAGTAATTGGAAAGGAAAATCGAGATGTACTTTTTACGATATGGTTTTTTGATTACGGTGAAATTGTATATGTAAGTCTCGTATATGTTGTGATTCACGCTAATTGGATGACGGATGTTCAAAGCGTATTTTTGTTGGTGATATTGATTCAAATTATCTTTATTTCGAATAAAAAATATTTTTCTTTACAAATTATTGATGAATATTGAAAATAAAGTCTTAAAATATCATATTTATATGCAAATGTTACAAAAATATCTGTATTATAATCGCTTAAAAAATTAATCGTATAATTTCTGGTCGCTTATTGAAAACATATAACTCAAGTATTACATTATAGATTTTATGTATCACACGTAAGATAAAATTTTATCTAAAAACTAATCAAATTTCAAAGTTTTTTCCGCTTCAATCGTAAAGAAATTCTGGTTCGTTACTTTCTATGGGTTCATTATGTGTTCGAGTTCTGCATTTACTCATCTGCTTCTTTTCTAGAGTAAACTTTCTTTACATTTTTACCTCCCTTATTCGAGCACGTCGTCCATACATATATGTATGTATATTTTAATTTGCTTGAATTATTCAATATATTATTCTCGTCTCGTTCAAAGCAGCTAATTCAAATGGCATCGTTGCGTCCGGTCAAGTCTCATTTGCCTTATCAGTAGCAAAACGTTCGTGCTAAAAAATTTGGGGATTTTTCAAACTTGAAAAGGGGTTATTTGTGACGGCGAGAGCTGTCACGTCAGTCCTAAATTTTTACAGTAAAATTTACTACTCTTTGCTTGTCAAATATTTTTTCCTCTGTTTGAAAAATTAATTTCGAGATCGTTTTATAGATTATTCAAATCGCACATTTTTCTTGTGACAGTTTTGTCATATTGTGTTATTTTCTATCAATCTCGTTTTATATGTTTTTAAGTTGACAATTCTATTTAATTTGACAATTCACATAACATCGATATTTCCTTCATATACCAGAATGTCGTTCCAATAGATTCCATAATCGAAAACTATTCTCGGAATGATTGGTTTTAATACACGTTCACGTTTAAACCGAAGTTAAAATAAATTGGTTTCATGTTGACTGAATCGATTCTCCTCCTCCGATGTGATATTCCATATGTGTGCTTTCTATATTGGAAGTCAATGGAAACATCCCCATCGAAATGCACTCGGTAAACGTTCTCTTTTCGCATCGATGATTCCTTTTATGCCCCACACATATAATACGGTTCGTATTCCGAGCACTTTTTCTCGGTTTCTACCGCACTGTTTGTTTGCCGGCACGTTCTCTTATAACTGTATGAAAGTTTTATTGTAAATGTTTATCGCGTTAGTGAGTGAGCCATTTTCCTATCTACTCAATCCTTTCCTACATCTATTTTTTATATCTTCACAGAACGTACAATCTTTTTCAATTATTGAAACTTTTTAAATACCAGTGATATTTGAAATTCTAAAATTGAATTGGTGTTTGAAACGATTCACATTATTAAGTGGAAATTTTTATTATTGAATTGTGATAACGAGTGAGATATTTTAATCCACGACTAAAAATACAATTTTATTCCGTAGTCTAACGTATTTAGAAAATCTTATAATAATCGATAGCTTACGATGAGCTTCGACCGATCGTAGAACACACGACTTTCACGCACAAATCATAAGCGCGCGCGCACATCAAATATCCAAATTAAACCAGCGAAAAAGATCAAAACGAAAACATGGCTTGGGGCTACTGGAGCGCATCCTCGGTACTGCCGGACAGGGGCCGCAGCCCCAGAAGGGGCGCTGCGCCCCCTCCGCCCCCGCCGCCCGCGAACCCGGAACCTCGCGAGGACCTGAACCCCATGCCGGCCTGCTCCAGCTCCTCGTCCAACTCGAACGGGATCAGTCTGGCCCAGAGTATGTTTCCTCCGGAAGTGTTCTCCCAGGCTGGTACCTTGAGCAGGTCCGGGTCCTCGGCGGAGTACGTGCCGCCCATTGTGTGCCCTCATCATCGGCCCGTGTACGTGGAGCACCATCAGAGGGACATGGTGCCGCTGGAGCCGCCGGCTCCAAGGGATGAGGATCTAGAGCCGACGTATGCCACAGGTGATTCTAGTATTCTTAATGATTTAGGGGTTGTTGAATTGTGGATGCGATGTTGGGGATATTTTTGAGGTTTGTTTTGGAATTTTTTTTATTTATCGTTATGTTCAGTTTATGTGACGTCCGCTGCAAGATAAAGTCTTTTGGGTTTGAAAATTTTCATCTATGTGGGGAAAAGGGGATGGTAACTTTCGAAGAGTTGGATACTGAAAATATCTTTTATCAAATGATTTCAGGCCACCGGTACACGTTCGTATTATACATTTTTTTGGATTGAACATAATTAAAATAAATTTTCGTAGTTACGAAAATTTGATAAAACAATATTAAAGTACACATTGTAAATTTGTAAAAATTTAACCGCTGAATATTCAACTCGCATTCATAAATTTTGGGCCCGATGTCAATTTGCGAACGAAGATAAAACGTGTTTTCCGACTCGGCACAACACAGTTTTGCCTCATTGGAAAATTAATTATTATTTTCAATCGTGTCGCATGTGACGTAGCGTGTTTTCACATTATTTAACTGTAACATATTACATAACTTTTTATATTTATTATCGCACGATATCGGCTAATTTTTACCCCCAACAACAATGTGTACAAAAGTGAACCTCATCAATTTTGAAAACTCGCACGGCCCCGAATATTCGTTATTTCATAATATAACTCATACGTTTCGTATTGTACGTGAAAATCGGACTTTAGTTTGCTTAATAAAGTTATTTCCATCGTTGTTTTCAGATCTAATCAACCTTAATGAACGCATTCCCAAAACGTATGCTAAAACTATTTTGTATTCGTTTATAAATAATAACTTATTATTAGTCCTCAAAAAAGGATTTTTATATGTTATCTTGTTTTTAAAATTAATTTTATTATGTTGATATAGGGTAATTTTTATTATATGGTAAAAAATAATATACGATCATTTAAATGCGTATATTCAAAATAGCCGAAAATGAACTTCAAACTTACTTCAAAATTCAAGGGTCCTAATACTTCAACTTTTCATGTAAATATGGAAAATTTGATTTTTTTTTACTTCAACTTAGTACACCATGTAACTTTTCGAAAATTACACAACTTCCAGTACATACCGGACGGAAAATTTCGCGTTGTCTCCGTAAACAGGGCAAACTTGCTCTTTACCATAAGCCCGCCCGAGCTGGAACTTTTCGCATTAAAGCCTCCAGCCCGGTGGTCTGAGACGGCGGCGGCGCCGTTCGAGTGCTTCGACGTCCCCGGCCACCATTTTCACGGCGAAGGTGCATGAAACTACCTAGTTTCAGCCGCAAGATACCCTCGAGCACTCACAGTCTGCAATGAGTGTGGGTGTTGTCCGGGAAAATCGGCTAATGCAATATTTAACAGTTGGTCCTGGAACCGTATGCGCCCCTGAAAGACCTTCGCGATTGCTTGGTTAAATTAAATGTAGAGTTTCCAGTAAATGGAAGTGTGGCGCCTGTGGTTCCGTCTAGTGTTGCTGGTACCTAACTGAGCTGGCTCAGGAAACTGGAATAGAGTGGGGTACATGTAACAGGTGGGATAGTGGGTTTTCCTTCGGTGAGTTAGCTCTGGAAAGACATTTCGTTAAATTTTTCCGTATGCCCCTGAAAGACCTTCGCGATTGCTTAGTTAAATTAAATGTAGAGTTTCCAGTAAATGTAAATGTGGCGCTTGTAGTTTCGCCTAGTGTTGCTGGTACCCAACTGAGCTAGCTCAGGAAGCTGGCATAGAGTGGGGTACATGTAACAGGCGGGATGGTGGGTTTTCCTTCGGTTAGTTAGCCCTGGAAAGACATATTTCATTAAATTTTTTTCTCTCCTGCATTCCGTATGCCCACCCGGAAATCAGAACCATCGCGGTTGCTTAGTTAAAATTAAAAAAATAGAGTTCTCAGTAAATGTAAATGTTGCGCCCGTAGTTTCGCCTAGTGTTGCTGGTACCCAACTGAGTTGGCTCAGGAAGCTGGTATAAAGTGGGGTGCATGTAACAGGCAGGATGGTGGGATTCCATTTCGATATCAAGTTAGTATTCAGAACGTTAAATTGGTATAAAAAAAAAAAAAAATAACCATCAGTAGTTGCGCTTCGTGGATGTGGTGTGGGTGGTGATTAGCGCGCACCTTGGTGATGCTGATGCTGTCCGTTTCTGGTGATGCTTAATTAAAACAAACCTTCATTACGGTTGCGGAGTCAGTTTGTAGGGCGCGTGTGGGTCGGGTTAATGCGCACTTTTGAAATATGACCGGTGATTATTTTTGATGTTTGAAATAATATGATGCGTCGGTATAGTGGTCGTTAAAATCGAGAATTTATTTTGTTCGCGAATTTTATAAATATTGATGTGAATACCGGAAATAAAAAAGGACTCAAAAAATCCAAAATCGGTTTTATGCCATTAATACGTTCTATGTGCTGACTCTCGTATTTTAAAATATGGTAAAAGTTCCCAAAATCGTTTTTTAATAGTGTTAACTTGTATCGTTTATATGCACCACTATGGTAATTTCTTGACAAAAACTATTGTATCTCAAAATCTTAAAAATGGCACTTAAATCTTTATTTATTTCCGTTATTCATTTTCTGTAGAAATATTTTCTTTTTCAGATTGTAAATTGTTTTTAAAATTTTTCTTCGAAGTTTTCGAAAGCCGGCCAACACTATGACAAGATTTGAATGATGACATTTTAAGTGGAAAAGTTTTCTTTTATAAAACGATATTTTAAAACAATTTTAACAAAATTTCTTTTATTCAACTCTACACGTATAACTACATTGCATGCCTTCGAAGCTTCGTAATTTGTCTCCAGTGAAAATAATTGGAGTCACCTCCCGAGAAAAGGCGGCGAGGAGTCTCCGTTTTTGGAGTACGCCACGTGTTACGTTTCCCCATCCATCAACGTCGTGCTGCTTTTATTTCGATATATACAATTTCGGAAAATCCCGTACGCCATAACGCGGGCGTCTATCGCCTCCGTATTTATTATACGGTCCGAAATGCCCCACTCGTACGACCCGTAATAAGCTCGATGCGAAATTCGATCGTTACCCGGAAAGGGGAAAAACGGCTAGAAAATCGTATCGGTTCGTTAAATATAAAAAAAACGTACGTTACAATGATAGTATTGTTAAATTAGCGAGCTTTTCCGTTTCCATTTTTGTTTCGTCCTCCCGCACGGGCTTTATGTTTCGTTCGCATTATATTTTACGCGTCCTCGGGGCGTGGCCCCGTTATTCCTGACCCGTTCAAAAGTGTTTTTGTATTTTTTTTTTATTTTGTTCGGCCGCATTTTTTCCGAGGCTTTATTTACGTTTTCTATTTGTCTGTATGAAAAATGTTTTGTGTCTTGTTTTGCGGCCACGAATCGCCGTGGCTGCGGTTGCCGAAACAAAAACCATTCCCAGCCATACATAGTGAGTCGAATGAATTCCAGGTTTTTTTTATATATTGTTTCTATATATTAACAGTGGAATCTTTTTACTGCACGACGATAAAAGCGAAAGTTCACACATGTGCGTGTTGTATAAAAAATATTAGCACTATGACCCTTTTCAAAGTCTATATATTGAATCAAACGCTATATAATTGGAATTTAATTTATAATTATTGATTAATAGATACTAGTGATGTCTTTGATATATTATAAAATATATTCTGGTGAGATGTTGAAGTTCAATCATAATTTCTCAGTCTAGACCCGCTTATTGAGAGTAACGAGCGTCGGCTCTTAAAATTCGAACTTCACGTTTACGAACCGAAAAGAGTAACGTCTTTTCGGCGACGAGGAACTCGCCAACTCGTAAAAAAAATTATACTACGGTTTGCAACCGTAAAGCGATGTTAATGGGCGCTCCCTCATAATAATAAGGCTGCGGCGGAAAATGAAAAAGCTCGTAAATTTAACAAACGATAAAACTCCTACGCATACACAACGCTTGATACGATTTCGCGCTTACGCAACGCTCGTAAAACGGAGACACATGCACATTCCTATGAACCCTATACGGCGCGCACTCCGATTAATTCATTACGCGAAAAATGGGCATCGAATAAAATTTTATCGGCACGTGTAAAGCGAACTCTTAACTGTTTGCTCCCGCATAATAAAATTTGATTAAATTACGAGCCGCGTCTCTCGCATGGAGCTATTGGCTCCGGTGGGAGGGCCGGGTGCCTTTTTACGGCTTATTGAAATTTTCTGGGTGTTCGTGCTCGCGTGTGTGTGTATGTATGTATGTGTGCACGCGGATGCCGCGGTGAAAACCCCGGTTTTATTGCTTGTTACTCGCAACATGTGCCAATCCCGTAAAATATTCGCCGCGAATTTTCCGCGATGGGATATCGCCAACTTTCGGTTTTCGATTTTGTCGTGTATGGAAATTTTTGATGGTGATGCACGTGGATTTTGTTAATTTTGCGATGCGTCGAATCGATCAATGTTGTTTTCGTATAATAAATTTTTTTTGTTGGTTATGTTTTTATTTTTAAATGGCCGTAATCGTAAATTTTTTCTAATTTTTATGGTGTCGTTCTAGTGCGCTTTTCATGTTTACGTTTCAATAAAAATGTAGCGTTTGTTCGATAGCGCATCTATAAATGTATTAACATGTTTTTTAATGCGTGTTTATTATTTTATATGTTAAAAAAAAATTGTTAATTTAAAATTAACGATCAATTATATATAAATTAATTTTCTGGGTATAAACATGAATTTTCATTGAAAAATTTCAATGAATTTGAATCAAACAAATTCACCAACAATTACCTCACCCGAAATGGGAAAACTACACCCTGACCACCTTTCCAAAACTACAATACACCTCCTGAATACATTAACGACGCCCGAATTTACGAATCAATTATTCCCCCGGCTGCGAAATTAATTATCGTCTTAATGGGACACACGAAAACGGAAAGGTGGGCCCGAGGGGAGGCGGCCTCGAGTTCGGTGTGCAAAACGACGTTTCATTGTTTTAGCACAAATCAGTATTATTCCTCACGGTCTATTTGCGATTCGACGGTCTCCCACCGCCTATCATAACCTACGGTCCCCAGTCCCCAGTCCGCGGGTTCGGCCGTTTATTATTCGCGTTTTGTATTCGCAACGGTACGATTCCGCGGCGTTCATATCATGCCCGGTATATATGTAGTTTATAGGGCTCGTAGGTAGAGTGTCGTGCCTTTCAAACGCAGAGGTCGCCTTTCGCCCCTCAAAGGCATCCGTAATTACGGGGACCCTTTGGCCGGCGCCCGAGGAGGAATTCCCCGAAGAACGGCGATGACAAAAAGGGCTTAATTGTCTTTTTATTATGCCCTTCCCTTCGACCGCTTCCCGTTTGTTTCACGGGTTCGGCGCGTAAGGTATTAGTGTGATCGATCGATCGATCTGAGATTTTTTTTTGTATAATTTTTTTTTCTGTAGGTAAAAATCATCGTATGAAATCTCATGTAGATTTCAGAATAGTTATTTCATTAAAATAAAAGCGTTTGGATTTATTAAAATTAAATTTATTTAGAATATTTGAGTCATAATATCAAATTTAAAAAAAATTATATAAATAAAACATTCAAAATCGTCAAAATTGATGGATGATTTTATAAACATATACACATTTTCCGAAACAACCCCTCGTTTCGTTTTATCTCGTTCGAGAATTTTTATTACGATTTTCGCAAATTATAACGATCAGAAAATAATGGTATTTTGGCTATCGTGAAAATATTACCGTTCAAAATTTCAGTCCGCATTTGTAATGATACATTTCTGGAGGGTTGAAAATTCGTATCGTTATCGTATTCGAACAACGTACGGAGTTTTTCTTGCGTAACCGCATGATCGCGCCGAATCGTTACGATACGACTTTGCGTATTCGCATACACACAAGTAACGCGAGCGTTTTTATTCCGTTTCGCAATTTTGTCGTTGTAAATCAGTCGTTATGCCCTATTACCGACAAAAAGAAAATTGCCCGTTCGCCGTCGCGAATACGAACGCGCGTACAGCACATTCCGCATGCATGCGGTTTATAATTAAGCTCGTTCCCTATTTTCGGCGAGTATCCGAAATAAACCGGAAAATGTCGTCGGGGGCCCACTAAATATGTCGCTAGTTTTATTTAGAGTGCGCCGATCTTATCGGCCACTTTCGATCCGCCCAAGCTCGGGTGTAATGCGCCGATTTATCATTATTTGCCGTTTCGTGTCTGGCCCTGTTTTCTTTTTATGATTATTTCGCATTGTTAGTCATGAGGGCGTGCTGTAATGGGAATAGAACTTTCTGGGAAATGCGAAAAACTCTGGTTTTATTAGCGGGATAATTAGAGCCTCCGGATTTGTTGTAGTTTGCGTTGTTTTAATTATCTTGCTGTTGGTTGTTTATTTTTATTATCTTTTGATACGTGTAAGTACATATGTTTGTTATATTTTTGTATGAAAATTCGTGTTTGTATACAGAGAAAATGTTATTTTTATACGAAGAAGTCAATGATCTAGTCTTGTGAAATGAGTCGGTTATTTTTAATAATAATATTTATAGAAATGCATATATTTAAATACAAATTTAAATATACAACCCTGGCATGACAGGTCCCCCCAAATCGCCAAGGTGGTTAACAAAAAAAAGGAAATACTTTAATTTTATAATTAAAAAAATTAAACAAAATAAAAAATAAAGGATAATTGTCCCACCCACTCACGCATTAACAAGCATATGTATCCAGACTAATTATTCATACAAAAGATCCAAATTGTTCCTGACAAACACGTCCAACTCATTCACACGAATCTGTAACAAGTCAAGACGCTCAGCAAGCACATTGAACATCCGAACAGCCCTCGGCACAGACAAATCCCTGAAAGCAGACGTCCTAGCCCAGACAGGCAAAAAATCTGACGAGTACGAAGACCATAATGTCGGAATTAAGCAACAATTAGTGTAGTCAGTAAATGAATTAATGAGAAATTATGTATCATAAGTTTTTCCACTTTGTAAAGGACGATTTTGATATTCTATCCTTAGAAAGCCATTTTTTTCAAACGTAAAAAAATCTTTAATGGACATTGTAAAAACTGCATTAATTATTAAGATGAATATAAATATAACAATCAAATTTTCTCACCCTAACGAATTGAGCCATCAACATTTTCCTTTGCGACCCTTCATCCGAACATATCGTTGCACCTATGCGGAATTGCTGCATTTCAATCACTTGCGTTCGAAAAATGTTCGTTCGTTTGCATCAGCCTGCACCGTGTTTCTCAAACTGTGTGCTCCCTTTTGATATACGTTCGCAATTAATCAACGTCGGCGTGTCTGAGCCGAAGTTAACTTCTCGATTAATGGCGGGTGCCGTTCGGCGTCCGACATTTGTTCGCATGATATCAATCTGACGTGTGACGTACACATGTTTAATAATACGTATTGTTATTGTTATGGCGTGGTGTTGCGTGTAATTTTATTATTTTATTGTATTGCGTCACGCGATCTGGGAAATTATTGCAAGAAGTGCAAGTGTGAAGTTTGCCATTAAGGTTTTTCTCGTTGAGGTCTGTTCCAATTTTAGACTTTGTGCAAATTTTTATGTTCGTTCTAGAAAATTGTTTGATATTGAAAACTTCCATTACCAGCACGTGCAGTCATTCGCCATACAACATTAGATGAAGACCACTTTTATACTCTTTTATTTTTGTCTCTCATCCAATGTGCTTCACATATATTTTGATCTCATTGTCCACTCGGTCTTTCGTGTCTTCTTTTACAGTCCCTCGGATACTATTCTCTAGTACTCCTCGTGTCCATTTACTATCCATTTTTCTTGCCACATGGCCAACCCAATTGCCATTTCAAACTCTTTACTTGACCCATAATAAGTCACTCTGTTCATGCTCCTCACCCATGTGAGCCTTTTTCTATTTCTTCAGCTTATTCCTGACATGCATCCATTCATACCTTGCGAACCTCGAATATTTAGTGTTTCTTTTCAGTATCCGCATCGAACTTTTATACTATAAAAACAACATTTGCCTCAAAAAACTGATTCCTCTCCTCACCTACCGTGTTGTTTTGCTCGTCAATATTTGACACCACGATATTTCGGCTAAACGTTTCGACCGCTTATTGCTTTTTGCGAGCAACGGATCGCCGGCTGCGGTTTCACAATGTTCGCTTTTAACTTTTCGCTTTTTGCCAAAAAGCACCGAAAGGTAATCCATCAAACGAATTCTATCCGACAAAGTTAGCGCCGCTGCACTCACCGGTTTCATATTAGATTACGTCCGTCGGTCGCTTAAGGGTTGACCTTTTTATTTTCATTCGAGTATGGGGATGTAATTTGATTGGTGGTTTTCAACAAACTGGGGCGCATGTTTACCGGTACTCAATTTGAATTCGTTTGATTTTATTAACCGAGTTTTCCAGTTATTGTATTGAGTGTTGTGTTTGTTTTTTGGGGAGCAATTTCAGTTGAATTCGGCCGATTTGAATGTTCCCGCCGTTCGCGACTGACTTTAAGCGTGAGATTTATGTGCATGTACCACGGTCATGAATAAGCGACGAGCGTCCGCCGGAACTGGGACTGCTTGAATAATTTGCGAACTTCGTTCTTTATTGGCGCGTTTGCAATTCTGTCGTTTGGTGCGTTCGTGAATTTCAGTTTTCACGACAGAAATTGCAATCTGAAGGTATGTGTCTGCTTTCAATTCGTGAAATTGATAATGAGCCTTTTTTGCAAGGTTTTAGAAGTTCGATGGTCGGAAAATATATTTTTTTAATCTCATGCTTTTAAAATGATATGGTAACCTTTGGTTACTATACGTAGAAAATATTCTTAAAATGCAATAAAATTTCATTAATTTAAAACTGAAAACAATTTGGTATTAAAAATTCTCAATTACCAACTCAATCGTTTGCTACAATCGGTAATTTCATTCAAAAATGTGCCAATATAAGAAGCTATTACTAATTTTAAACGATCTCGTTCCATTTTCGCATAATGGCATAATGGCCTTTAAAATATACACAAACATATAACTTAAAAAATATGAACGTTCCAGGAAAACGTAATCGTTCCGCTTTAATATTGAGACGTCACGTTTAAATGCCAATAAAACGACGACGGGGGCGGTTCGAAATTGCCACCGTTATTGTTGCGCTCGATGATGATTTGCTCGATTTTCGGTTCCCGTTCCTACGACCCCTTTTTCCGAACGACGACCCCGTGGCTGCATTTTCGTGTTTTCG
The DNA here is from genome assembly GCA_009617725.1 of Hydropsyche tenuis. Lineage (NCBI taxonomy): Eukaryota > Metazoa > Arthropoda > Insecta > Trichoptera > Hydropsychidae > Hydropsyche > Hydropsyche tenuis. The sequence continues at coordinate 655,770 of VTON01000007.1, forward strand.
TTTACGTCCAAGCGTTTTTTCGCCTGTTTATTTCAGAGCCAGGACGGTCGTTTCGTGGGCTTCGTCATTTTTTCTTTTACGAATCTCTTATCGCGTTTGTTTTGTTCGCAGCATCACATTACGCAACCTCCTGATGTTGAACATTACCTGCCCTTTGTGTTCACCTACAGTTCGGAAAATACTGACGTCTGAAGGAAATCTGGGAAAAACTTCCCCCGCGAACTATTGAAGTTTTTATTGTTGTTCCCCGGACGATTCGGCACGAATTTTCCCTCTTTGCGTACTTTTAACGATGCGTCATTGTGTCGGACTTTCGTATGAAAATCGTGGTTTTATTTTTCTTCGGTGAAATAGTTTTTTTTTTTGTAAAATTTTCATTTTACATTTGAACTTTTCGGTGACCGCGTAATTTCGTCGAGTACTATCAGCTCTTAATGCTCGCATTTCAGGCGAAAGTATTCATCGTCGTAATGGTGTTTATTTTTCGTCGGCCCTTAGTTCGAAAATATTATTACCGAGCACTCTTACCGCGCCCATTTAAATTATTTATGGCACGCGAACCGATGGTTCGGGGGAAAAATATGTGCGTACGTATAAATCACGCGTGTATAAGAAAATTTCTCTATTGCATTCTCACTAATGGTTGCTATTAAAGCGATCAATTATATGTAATTTACTCACTATGAAGTAAACGAAGTATTCATTTAATTTTTTTATTATATAAACTGAGTTGTTTCGTGAATAAAATTGTGCAATTATGATAACCTCATTTCCCCAAAAAAAAATTTATTATACCTATAAAATAAACTTTTATAACTGAGATGTTAAATTGGGAAATTATTCAATTATTCGCCAAAATAAAAATAATATAGAATTTTTTCACTCTAAATAATTAATTTCAACACCATCAACAAATAAACCATATAAAAATCGACACACGCCACGTATTAAAATATCGACCTCGTCCCTCACTTTTTAAAAGCTTCAATTTTCATCTTCGCATAATGCCGGCGCAATTTCGCGCCGCCCGAAAAAATGTAATTTAAAATTTAAATCCAATCCCCGATCCGCGCCTTATACTTAATTAAACGCTCAAACGGGCCGACGCCGAAGCCAACATTGTTTAATTTCCTCCGCATCTGATACACGCATTACCTGCCGGCTGAAAGGCGAGAATCTTCCCGAGGGGGAGGGAAAAACCTCCCACAACCCCACCCACCGTAACACCGACAAGAAGATAAGGCCCTATAGCCCAAACGTCCACATCAACGTGCGCTTTGTTTGCTCCGGCATTATGTGCCCGCTCGGATCCGTCCGATGCGACCGAAAGATTATAAACGGGTCAGATTACGAATCTTCGTCGGCTTCTTCGACTCGAGGTTGTAGGGGGTGGAAAAATGGGGGTGGTGTCGCAAAGCGTTTTCCGGTGCTCCAGGTGTAGGGTGCGCCCGATGTGTGATACGTTTTCCGCGTGAAAAATCGAAGATAAATTTGTTTTCCGGAGGGTGTGTTGAATGTGTGCTTCGTGGAAATTTCGGTCTAAATGTGGCGAATTTCGCTTTTTCCGAGCAACCTTTGTTCTATATTTGTTTTTGATATAATTTTATATAAAATCAGTATATAAAGTGATGAAATTCATCAAATTGAAAACCCTCTATCGTTGCGACCGAATAGACATCCTTGTAAGGGCACAAAGAGATTTTGCTCCCTTTATAATTAAATTAAGTAGACGGCTCGTCTGAAAGATAACCTCGAGGTCGTTTTTCACCGAAAGTATGATAGCGAAACGTGAGAAGATACGCGACCTCAAACTTCACGCCGCTATTGCATAATAATTCGCGCTAATTGAACGCCCCCGCGTTTCCATCCCCTTCGGTTTTATTATTGTTTTCGCCCGATCGTTTCCCCTTATGAGAAAATTTCGCCGCGAAAACACCGCGTTGTTTTTCCGTCGGTTGAGGTCGGGGTAAAAATTCATCTCTCGGTTGTTTGTTGTTTGCCCATTTGACCGCGTCTAATTTGATTAGAGTAGATAGCGGATTTCGGCCCTAACGAGAAAAGTCAGGTGAAAACACGATTTGTCCGTTCGTTCGCCTATTTATTTATTTGTTTATTCGGCGTGAATAATGTACGAGATTAGCCGTGTTTAACGAGCGTCTTGTTCTACGCTAGATCGTTATCTATGGTGGCGGTGTTTAGTTACGAACACGTGTGCTGAAAGATCATGAAACATATAATAAATCTTCATCTCGCACTATGTAATTTCTGAAACTGTCGACGAACCTTCGCTTTTGAAATGTTGAAGCTACAACGTTATCGCTCGCGTCCTATCGTTATGTGTTCCATATGATATCAGCATTTTGTTTTTTTTTTAAATTTCTGAATTTAAAATGAATGGTGTTTGTATTTTATACAATACGATTTTTCAATTCATTCCTTTTTTATATACGAAAAAAATCATGGATTTTCCGCATCTCGCCACAGAACCATCGTTCTTTTCTTTCGAAAGTCGAAAAAACAATATCGGAGTGGCCGTCGGAATATTCTCCGCGCACCTCTCGTAAAAACGAATCGTTATTTTATTGAATCGCGAATCATTTTCACATCATCGACCGTCGCCATTCGGACGTCTTTTTTACCGTCGGCGGCGAGCCAGAGGAGCGTTATCGGTCGGAAGTCCCTCCGCCTTTTTATAATACGCTTTTTATTGCGGACAGACGTAATAAAGCCCACGTAGGAGCGCGGTCCGATGCGAAAATTTGGCAAATATTATTTTAGGACGACCGTTTTAACTATTCCGCCGTGCGCCTAAACTGTCGCCCAGGAATATAAAGATTATCCGCTGGGTATTGACGACTCGACGGATTCGGGCTTTTTCGCTTTGTGTTATGTAGTAATATGGAATGGATATCGTGGCCGACGCTTTCACCCTTTTCGTCGTGTTCGATAACGAACGTTTTATGTTGTGTGCTTTGGGCGTGTGTGCGTGTGCGAATAAGGTTTTCGAGGGCCTTTATTTATGCGAAGGGTATATGCGGAGTCCTTTGACAGTGTCGCTCATATCTAAATTAAAATCGCATCTGAACACTTTTGTCGGTTGCTCGATTCGACGGAAACCCTTCATAATCAATTCTTTAAAATCTCCGCTGTGCGTGCGTGCTCGAAATCTTATCAACGTATCCTGTGTTGTGTTTATAAAACGGTTTCATTGTTCGAAAATTATCTAAATAAACATTGTCTATCAGTGGCGTAGCTGGAGTATTGTGCGCCCGGGGACAAATTACATACATAATTGGCACCTCCAATTTTCGATTATAAAAAAATCAAAAAGTTTGAAAATTTTTAAATGAAAAAAAGTTGATCTGCTTGAACGCGTATCAATTAAAGTTCCTTGCAAAACTAATTGTTTACATTGGACGTAACTTCCATAAATGCATTATTTACATTGTACTTATCATGCATAAGGAAGTTTACCTTTAAAATTAGTACATATATATTTTTTTTAATATATATTTGGAAGCTCGTTTTTTCACCCCTCTCAACCTGGCGCCCAGGGTTATCTGTACCCCCCCCCCCTAGCTACGTCTCTTTCGTCTATACTTAAATTTATAATACGTACAAATCGATTCTACTTAAATCATGTCCAATCCGCATAAAAACCGAAACGTGTTTATTTTAGATTCCATCATAAAAAATAATCGAACATAAAATCTCACCATCGACACAACCCAACAATCAACATCTCGCGTTCAACATTTTTTTTCCATTCACACCCAAACCGGAAAGCGACCAACCCTCCGCGCTCGACTCTCACCAATTACGCTCCGGTCACGTGACAAATCTCCATCCCTCGAGGATCCTCCCTTCCGTACCTTCGTCCTCTCGCACGAATTACTAAACTATCAGATGTGTGCCCGGTTCCGGTCCCGCGGGACCCCCGCCGACCCTGAGGATCCCGAAGGACGCGGATCCCTCCTACCTGGACCTGGTCGTTATAATGCCGGGCGGCGTCTATTTGTGTAGCGTGTTAGTTTTGAGAGGCTGTGGAAACTCGCTGATTTGTCACTATCGGGCAAAGAGGCCGCTTGCTTACGCCTTGTCGTCCCCGAATGCAAATAGGCTCTAGAGTCTCTTTTCTCTTTTACTACAAATTGACGGGGAGTAAAAAGGGTTTTTTCGCGTGTTTGGTTCGTATGGGTTCGCGTTTATTGTCTGGGTCGGATTCGGTTCACGTTTCATTCAATTCGACGAGTATTTGTCGTTTAATTCGTGCGTTTGTGAGTATGCTATAAATTTGAGGAGTTCGCTCTGTAAACTTTTCGAGTCGTTTTCAAATTCGCTGTTGATCGAAGTGGGAGGAACACTAGAAACTTTGGAGGCTTTCGTATGATTTTTTTGAAGCAAATTTTTGCGTATTTTAATTCAAACTTTAAATTCATTATATATTATTTTTATTTGTATAAAGTGAATTTCGAAATTTTTTATACGACTGCATTTTATAGTCGTACATTTTAAATGCAAATAGGTTCAACAAACGATAACAGGAGTCAAAACATGATAACTTATCTCTGTATTACGAATATTCATATCGAATGTAAATAACTCACAAAATAAACATGAACATAGTAGTAATTATATGCTAGTTGTTTCACAAAATATACAAAACTTTAGCTTATATAACATTACATATATGGAAAGAGTCAAACGGTCGTTTATAAACTTATTTTTCAAAAGAACAAACCACTCCCTATAACGAAGGTGAGATTGTCTAGTTTGACCGTCCGTTAGTTTGGCCGCGTTGTAGTGGAGTTTCTGAACAACTTGTTCGGTCCATTATGTCCGCCGAGTTTGTAAGGTGTCCACTTTGTCAACAATGGGTGGGAAAGTGTCACCCCTTTAGGCGGTACTCGCCGACCCCGTTTCATGTCAAGAATAATCAGGAGTGGGCGGGTTGAGGACAACGAGACTTCCAACTCTTCATTCGCACGCCTAAACGCCGCTAATTTTTTTGATGGGCCTGTATAAATGTGTATGCGTGTTTGTGCGAGGAGGTTTTCTGACGTTCGCTACAAAAATGTTCGAGCGAAAGCGTGAAATTGACGGAAAATTCATTATGCGATGTTTCGCCGAGGAAAATTCTCTCCTTCGAAATTTCGATGTAGGAATTTTTCATTTAACAACGTTTTTATGGTGCGGATGGAAAACACGCTCTTTGTATAATTAAAAAAATAATGATGGATCGCTATTATGAAAATTTTCAATCATCAGCTAGTCATGTTTTTTTTTTTTCAGTGGCTTCAACCGATTTTTTTTCTTCAACATATTAAATCATTCATATTCTTTATGGATCGTAAATATTTTAATATGCGTTATACGATGATATACCGTATTATTCTCCGTTGGTTCGCGTGCGATGCGAATACTAAATGAAATTTAAAATATCGCTTTTGCATAATGTATTGCGTTGTTAATTTTTTATACGACGATTTATCGATTCATCACAGTATCGTTTCTCTATCCTAGTATTTTTACCGAACCAAAACCATTTCACGGTATTCATCCTATTATTATTCTATTCATTTTTTCTAGCGTAGTAATTTCGTTCAATCATGTATCACTTAAGTGAGTCACTTCAAACGTTTCATTTTTTTTTATAATACTAGTGGCTTGTACCCGGCGTTGCTCGGGACTCTGTGAAAATAAATTGTGTACCGATGTAATTATTGTCAAAATCAATGGCGACACCGGCACATTGTATTATAATTTGTATGGCGTTCGATATAAAAAATTGAAAAACTGAAATGCAAAACAATTATTAAAAAACTGAATGCTTACATAGTTTCTCCGGATTTCAAAACACATTCTTGCCAAGCTTAGTGAAGATTCGTCTATCGGTTTAGGAGTTTATTGGATACATACGTACATACATACACCGTTTGAGTTTTATATATTGAGTTTATTATATTTTTTACATATTTTATCGAGTTTGAGTTTCAGATAGATAGATAGATAGATAGATAAAAGTCAAACATTAAAAAAAAAAATTCTGAAACTCGAAACTGTTTCGCGGTCAAAAGGCTGCCTCGCCACCTTAAAAGACGACTCTTTCCGGCATTTTCCACTCTACAAAAAAAAAAACACAACCACTCTTATGTACATGTGCTCACACGTAGTGGCGCGCGTGAACCGGGTCAAGGCGGAAACCCGCCGCCCACGCTCGGACCCCCGCCCTCCCGCCCACCACTCACAAAAGCTGATGAAGATAAACGACGACGACGCTCCCGATCCCGATCGAACCGCGATCCGGATCCGCGGAGTCCCGAGAGGAGTGCGCCCCCGAGCGGGGGGCGCGGGCCCGGGATCAGCGCGGGGGCGGAGCCGCGCCGGGGGCTGACGTATTGATCTCGGCCGCCGCCCCCCGCGCCCCCGTCCCGCCGGTCGTCTCGCGCACAGCCTCCAGCGGTGTCCTCTGGGTCTCCCTCTTGGTAACCTCTGGATGTTGCCTAGTTTCGCCAAGGTCGACCTTGCCGGGTGCAACGGCTCCGGCTCGCGTTTTCGGCGGGGCCGCTTTTGTCGCGTGGGTGTGTGCTTGGGGGTGGTGGGCGAGGGTGCGTTGCGCCTGGGGGTGTTTGGAGGTCGGGGGTTCGTGGGCTGTCTCGTCTCCGCGGGTTGGTCTTTGTTGTGATCTGTCGAGTTCGGGAAGTCGGTGTTGGAGGAGTCGTTGGTTTAAAGGGAAGTCTGAGAAAATTTTGTCGATGAAATGTTATCAATCGATCGTTTTGTTTTCGTCAAATAGTCGAAACTCAAATTTTGAGATGGAAAATTTTTGGATTTTGCAATATAAACGATTTAACTCATCTAATTAAAAAGTCTTAATACAGGTTTTTTCACCCCAAATGTTTTCCATTTCGAATTGAACATTTTCCATTTAAAATTAAATATTTTTCCCAGAAGTGCGTGAGGTGGTTGAACGTACATATCATTCTTTAATTTTCTTACCTCCACACTCACCAATGATGAATCCCATTGAAGAAGTATTTTCTAAGATTAAATTTTCTGTCAAGAATTTGCTTGTAAACCCAACGATCGGATTAAATTTGGTGGTGATCATACAAGAGTCTCTCTCCGCTGTTACATTGACAAATTGCAACAGATACTACACGAATATGTACAGGAAATTGCCTGCAGCAGCTGCTAAAGAAGCGTCATAAATTTTTATATTTTAAAAGCGTTATGTAATCATTTAATGTTTTATCTGTTTTTTCCAGTCTTTAACTTTTATAACAATGACTATATGTAAATATGAAAATAATAAAATGTTATTTAAAAACTATTTTAATTTGGAATGAAAAATATTAAATTTGAATTGGAGAACATTCAATTTGAAATGGAAAGTATTTGGTTTGAAGTGAAAAACCTGTATTATATTTAATTTTTTTCTTCAATTACATTCTAGTTAAAGTTAGATCAAAAATATTTCTTTGGTTTAAATTACTAAAACAATAACTAGGCATGTGTGCATAGCAACATCCTGTAGTTGTTATTCCCGCGCTTTTTATTGCACCATTTATTTTCTGGCATAAATTTTTGTAGTTTACGAACGTCATACTTGATGTCGAAGGGTGGGGAGATAAATAAAAATGTTTATCGTATTCGTAAAATTAAAATGAGGGATCGGCGGAGGGTTGTTCGTTTGTTTCATCGCTGAAATGTTTATTGCGTCGTCTGCTGCGATTCGTTAGGCTTTGTTGTCTGAAAACACACCGGCGTGCAAATTTAATTGTTGTTTTATGGGCCGGAGTTAAATGGTGGACGTGGTCGTCGTAAAAAATTCACGCCAGTTGCGAATTTTTAAGATGGACGTTTCTCAAGCGAAGGTTCGGGTACTTCACGTCAAGATGGAAATTTGCTAATGATATAAATGCATAGAATACCTTAATGTACTGAATTCGCAATGTCGTCCTTATTCTGTCAAAAATTTCGTCCGAATTGTTATTCCGTTAAAAAGCATTCTCGAAGGATATTAAATAATTGACGTTTCAAAGAAAAGTTGCAGAACCAAGTCAATTTTTATTCACGTTGCATAATAAATTTTTAATTACATTAATAAAGTTTATATTCAAAGAAAGTTGTTACGATCCAATTATTTTGCATTGTAATGCAAACGACATAGTCGCCGTTATTGTAAGCGCTTTCGATTCTCTCTTTTTCCGTTCGGTTAACACGAATTTCGGGACACGGTCGTGAATCCCCTCGATTTGCGGTACACCCTGGCAATCGTCCTAATTTGCAACGTTTATTTTGGCAACTTTTCCGTACACACGTGGGCGGTTTTGCCGTGTCATCCCCCTACGGAGAGCATCTGCAGTGTCCTCGGAATCGTTTCGGTAAATTGGGCCAAGGATTATAACTGTACGTGCACGGCGCCGAACCTTTGCCAAAAGTGATTTTTTTACGTATTAATGCGACTACGTATCAGTTTGTATTCGTTAGTGTTTTTGTTTTCGAAGTGCGGATCGTTATATAAAATTTGCGGATTTTCCTGTTTTAATAATGAAATTTTAATCTCTAACGTGTGTATTAATTAAAATAGATGCGATAAACTATTTCAATTATTATACAATCACGGCGAGTTTCACGCATAGTTGCGTATATACGAAGCAAATTTTTCACCTGGCTTAACGTAATAATAAAAGGTACGCGTTATAAATCCAAGTAATACCAAGGATGTATATGTATATATTTATTCTTCGTGATCCTTAAAGCCCCCCCGTCCCGAACAATTCACTGTACCGCGAGTGATTTATTTGGGAACATGCGTCATCTCACACGAGGTTAAAGTTGTGTTCCTAAAGGATTTGTTTTCTCGTTTGTACCGCGGGATCGGTTCGTTCGACGACCCTTCCCCGATATCCTGATATCAATTATATAGGAGGTTATTGACATTTGGGCACAAGCGTGTATCCGATATTTGCATATCCCCGCAATAAATCGCAGTTTAATTGAATATTATGTATATATTTTTAAAACTGAAATTTAGATACAATTTTCGCAACGCGTTCACTAAATTAGAACGGAACAAGGGAACAACAATGAAAAATCGATTTAGTTGAAAAGTGTAAAATTTTGAGCACTCAAACGAAGGGTGGCGATAATAAATAATATCCGGGGCGTTGAGTGCGGCCGGCCAAGCATTAATTTCCAAGTACGCACACACTATAAGTTCATGAATACGTAATGGCGAGAAAACGCCGAAACGCACAGGTGTTTGTACGCCCACCCACCCGCTATTTTATACGTATAAAACAAAACACGTGAACGGAAACGTACACGTGAAAGTAAATGCAAACGCACACGTATACTCACGGAGCGTCGTAAATCGACCAAACTGACCGATAAATTGCACACAAAAGCGTCCGCCCGTAAATTCGGACCCGCGCAAAATGCACCCCCACTCGAATTCGATTCCTTGCGATAAATTATATCACTTTCAGGATACGAGCCCTCGTACGCTTTCACCGACCGCATTAACTTTGGTGTATATATATTATATGAACGTAAAGGATATTACGTGATCATCGGTCCTGAAAGACGTCTGTGTTATTTACATGGGGAATTTTCCTGCATGGTAGTGCTTTTTGACTATCGTCCCCTTGGATCTGAGCTGTGTGTTGTATTTTATAGGTCAATGAGCGGATGTGTGTAGCATTTATTTTCGTTTTTAACATTACGATTTTAGTAGTGAAGAGGAAAATTTACAAAATTGTTTTTTTATGTATTTTATTTTGTACTATATTTTGGTGTCTTTGTATGTTTGTCGTTTGTATCGTCTATAAAACATTAAATAAATAAATATTTGTCATATATAATAGAATGTTGAAAATCGTATCTTAAGTTGGTGGTATTCCAATATCAAGATGAAATTAATACTCGAGGAGTTGAATATTCAAACTTCAAACCGTCTCGTGCCAAACGGTCTTTAGATCGACTGCAGTTACCTACACAAATACTAACCCTCATTCAATATCGCTTACCTCTAACGATCAACAGGATCAATGCATTCAATACATCTAGTGATTACCCGAACATCAATCAACAATACATATTCAAATAATCGTCCACCCTAAACAATATAACACGGTCGAATTAATCTATAATTGTTCCGAACGAACAATCAAAGAAGATCTCCGACCTGTCTCCCTCAATCGCATTCAAATTTAGAACATCATCTCCTCGAGCGGCATTCGAACACGTTTCAAATTACAACTCAACACACACACACCGAATTAACCCGATAAATATTACACGAACTCGCACATTCGTCCGAATCACCTCCACGATCTAGACACGTATCTCGAGCGACGCACTTCCGAATTCGGTATTCCTTTTGACCCGAAACGTTCGTCCCGAAGAACGTAAATCCGTTTATCTCGCGCAGAAGTTGCATCGTAAATCTTTTGAGCCCGTTCTTCTTCCCTTCGTCCGTCAGGCCGTCCCACAATACATATTATATGTGTACGTACGAAGAATGGGGACGGTTTCTGGAGAATGTGGGATAGTGGCGTTCTGCGAAACGGCTCACGGCCCGTATTCCACATTCTGCTCCTGTCTCTTCTATCGGTGGTGTGTGTGTGCCTGGGACAAACTTACGGTAGAACCGACGCCGGAATCTCGACTCGGTTCCGAGAAACCGAACAAAATAAACTATTGTGCCGGGATCCGATCCGCGAAATCCTTTTAACGTATCGACTTTTTGATGTTGTTCATTCGCTAGACTTTTGTTCGACGTTTTTTGTGTTTGGTATTTGTTGTGCTAATTTGATTTTTTTTTTGTTTTCAGGTAAGATGCATGTTTGCTTCGAGACAATCCCGCTTTCCGTACGTGAGGTATAATATAAACGTTCGAATACTTAAATTCACAGAACATAGCATTTTTTCATAAGCCGCGTAGTTTTCATTGTTTTTCATCGTTACGAAAATCCCTTTTGGTGTGCCTCGTTATTTTTCGTTGAAAGCAAATGTTACTTTGTCAACTCTTTTACGCTGTACGCCCTACAAAATGAGGCCTCTTCGTATAAAACCTCAAAAGCTTACAATTTTTTACAGGCTTAATTTCATAGTTTATGCGTTTAATTAACATATTCACCGTTCGTTACGAATTCATATGCATACATTTCATATGATGATACTTACATTGTGAATTGTTAAACCAGATGGGTTTGTTTAACGCGAATTCAATTCATTTGCATCGTGTTTATTTTAATTGCTACTATTATAGACGCGACATGGTCGATTTGTGTTTATATTATAAGTTAATTTAGTCAGTATGTGATCTTGTAACCGAATTTATGAATTTTCTAAATTGAGAAAAGTATTTTATGTATTATATAATCTGTTACTTTGTCTAGATTAAAAAAAATGTAATGGAATAGATTTTTGTCGTACATATATGAACATGAAATACTATAAACTCATGGTATATTATCTCACAAATATTCGTCCCACGTATAAATCTTCTTTTTTTTATTCCGACACTTTTTTTTTTGGAAAAGCAAAAAGGAAAAACCACCTCCTGCGATATTCCCAGGAGAGTAATCTCTATAAAATTGATCGATTCTATCTCTAACTCAACCTTCGAAGTATATAGATTAAAACATAGGTTCGCCCGTATAGAACAAATTTATATATTTCTCTTTCTCAGTTTTATCTGATTTCGATAAGCCTCTACGCACTCTCAGTTCCATCGACGCGGTACATTTTTCTTGTGCGAAATCTATCCACGTGAAAAAAGTGTTTTTCGCAAGCTCCGAAGGCTGGCTGGGGCTCCTTTTATCGATTATCCGCTTTTCGCAAAATACCACGACCGAACGGGCCAAACGGATCCGAAACCAAACCCGAGACGAGGGTCGATGCAATATAATGTGCTCGATTCGTATCTCCCATAGCTTTCAGACGTAGCGAAACAATTAGCGATTTCAGAACGGGACGGGCCTAAGCGAGGATTGACGTTTAACCGATACGACGAAACTTCCTCCAGAGAAAATAAAGAAATTTTGTGACGCAGGAGTGACTAGAAGGCGAGCGGAGAAGTCTGTTGTGACGCAAAAGACGGAAAATTTGTCTGTGTCTCCGATTCGCTATTTATAGGTTTTTTTTAATATGTAAATAAATCAATCTGTTAGTGTTTCTTCTCAAGAATTCTTTCTCGAGAAAAATATCAAAATCGAGAATTCTCATTTCTCGAGAATTTTCATAATGAATTTTTCATTATTAATTATTAAATTTATACAAATATTTGACACAAGAAATCACAACTTTTTTATATTGCTGCATAAGGTTTGAAAATATGCATTGTACTTCTTAGTTTCAAAATTTTTTTTCTTTAGATATTCATGCTGAAAATATTTTTTTATTGTTTGGGTGGGCAAAAGAAACCTTGTCGATGGGCTTCAAAATATTTAACCTGACTTATTATTAGATTAGAAAAAATCATATGGGATTTTTTTCGCATATCTAAATTTTTTTTAATTCTCGGAAAATTCGAGAATTTTCATTTCTCAAGAAATAAGAATAACCGAAAAATCAAAATGCCCAGATTTACAATTGTAAGTTTCAGTATCAAAATTTAAAATATAATGTATAATAATACATTTTTTTCATTGAATAATTCAGTCCGACATCTGAAACGAATCAATTCGATTTATATAACACGACGATACGGCTAAACATTTAATAAGACACGATATCCAACACGAACAAAAACCGAACAACTCCTCACGAAAAAAAAACAAAAGATACCAAACTTCCACAGCGCGAATCTCACGAAAACTCCAGACTACCCTCTTAATAGATTCAAACTATCCCGTTTTTCCCGAAAAGAGAGCAAAAGTTCGGGTCGCAGCCCTATAAATCACCGTCCGACGGAGGTCGCTCTAATGTCACCGTTCCAACATTCCGCCGTTCTTCATCATCCCTCGCCCATAGGCCGCTCTTAATAATGGGGGTCTTTTTATTTCGCTTTAGGGGTCGTTTTTTACCCGCGTTGATGAAGTTTTGTCTTCGCGATGCTCGTCTCGGTTTTTCTCTCTTTTTTTTTCATTATTGTTTTTCCGGTTTCGGGTTCCTATTGTGCGCGGTTTGTGTTGTTTTTCGGGAGTTGGGGTCGGTCGTTTCTGGTTTTGAGGTCGGTTTGATTTGTGCTGTTGATTCGATTGTGCTTTTCGAGTTTCATATGTTTCGAGGGTTTTTCGTTGTGGAAATTTTTGTGTTGTGTATATATTTTTAATTTCGGCGAAAGTGAAGCTCGTTGTAGTGTTTTTAATTGTTCCTCTTTTAAATTTATTGCCTTGGAAATTAAAACGTCTTCAGTATTCAAAACACGCTTCAACCTCTCTGTATTTAGACTGAGGCGGACGGTTTTAACGAATAAAAGTTGTCTTTGAATTTGAAATGTCTAGAATTTATTTTAAATTCGCGTTTTTTTTTTCAATTTGTGTTATTTCAAGCTTTTATATACACTTATATATTCTAAAAATCGTTAACTATTACTGAATATATGAAACCTATAAATATTAATCTGTTTTGATGAATTTGGTGATTTCGAACTACAAATTTACAAAGCAATTGATTTAGTATGTACAATTAATCACATCGGTTCAGCTCTGTTACTTGAATATTTCATAGCTGCTGTTCGCTCCACGTTAAATGCATTGGTGAACCGGTATCATTTTTCATTTTTTATTTTCCATTGAAAATTTATAAAATTCGACTTACTTTAAAAAATATATATTTTACTTGCTCATCATTTCTCATAGTCATTTTTATTTCAATTCCAAACATAAAATAGAATCACATTTATATAATCTGTATTTTCCGAAACTGAAATAACATCCCATACCAGAATATAAATAACATATTTCCAACCTACGATTTTTTTCCAATTTTCGCTTTATCCGAAACAAAACAAACATACACACACCTGACAGATCAGCCTCCACGACGAATCTGCCCAACGTTGGTTCCCAATCGAGTTTTCCAGTTTGCGCCCGCCACGAGCAATTCTGGCTCACGTTAGCCACGCTCGCTGCTCTCCTTATACGTGTTCGCCATACTATCCTGTCCTGTTTGTGGGTGGATAGTGGGCGGTGGGCGGTTACGCGAGGACGTGTACCGTTGCCATATTCTGGTATAAACTAGGGGCTACTGTATGTCCGAAAATTTGGAAGTATTTGAGTTTTTTTTTAAATGCAATGTGGATGTATTGTATTATATGAAGATTTGTTAGATATTTATGTTTTGTAGATAGATTTACTCAAAGTGCATACTATAGATGTATGTAATTATGTAGTCTTGTAGGTGAATTAATCCTCAGTAAATCCTGTGAATACATTATTGACCTAATAGACTATAATGCTATTGTATCAACGGCGGATCCAGGAAATTTGCAGGGTGGGGATAATTTATAATACACTTTTTCAAAAATAAGACTTACATTCAGTGCTTTTTTTATATCAAGATTTTTATGATTTTTTTTTTTTTATTGTACCGCAGGCGAATTTTTTTTCCACAAAAGTATCAATGTAAATAAAATTTATGAGATATACTAATACTAAAGATACTAACTTTTCTGATAAAAACGAGACGATTGAATAGCATTTTTTATCAAAATTAGAGACATTAGCGTCGCAGGCAGATTTTTTTTAAATCCGAATTTTAATTATAATGTATATGTATAAAATTATGTAAATCTCTAGGGTGGTGGCAATTGACTGTTTGCCACCACCGTGGATCCGCCACTGTATTGTATATTCAATGCAATCTCTGTACATATATCTATTAGATTCCTTTTGTTTTCCGCAGTATTCTTTATAAATCATTTTCCTTATATAAAAAAATATTATCAAAATACATATAATAATATGATTTCAATAAAATTGAATTGTACTTATAGTATCTAAGAAATCAAAATGGTTTTATATTCAATTTCAAACTTTTCGGACACTCTGTCGGTGCCATATGTATATTTAACCCATTGTGTGCATACACGATTCCCGTGCACGTTCCGCTGCAACGACCCATTTGTGCCCGGTCCGTGTTTTCTAGTGTAAACCGAGCCGGTATCGCAGGACCCGATCGAATGCGACATATTTTACTCCGTTTTATTTTTTGGCGCCCTTTTATGTTTTTTCAGCGCGCGTCGATTTCTTTTTTCTTCGGCCGTTTATCTATTTTTTTTTTCACTTTCGTCCTGGGCGGAAAATAAAAGGCGCCTCCTTTTGGAGAGCTCGGATCAATCGAGCCTAATCGGATTTCGTTTAATCATTTATAATGGCGAGCGCGCTTTGATGATCGACGAATTAATAAAAGGCCGTACCTGGCGCCGGCCGTTTTCCAAATAGTCGGAAAATTTTATACAAGATTTTCGTGTCTAATTCTGTCCGTTCGAAATGCGCGATTTTCTAATGTGTTCTGAATATTCAAGGCGAATAAAGTTGTTCACTTCAGTTTGAAGATTATCGTTAAAGTGTAGAGTGTTTTTATGAAATATGTATATAAAAAAAATGTGTTTAAATTTTGTTCCTTGAGAAAATTGACATCATCCGACGGAGACTTTAGTGCTTGCCATGAACTTTTGTCGTATTTAACGAAATATGGCAAAAGAAGAGGAAAAACTATTTACGCTCGAGTTTCACAGTCGCCCCGTCTATTTAGCAATTCAAATGCGAGCCGGGGCTAAGCGAACGAACGACCGGAGGCTTTTAAAACAATGTATGCGGAAAAGCTATCGAAAAGTTGCCCCTAGGGCGACTCTGGCTATTAATTTTTAGCCCTCGTGTGTATTGCCTCCATACTCCGAAATTGCTTGAAAAACTTCAATCTACGTGAATGTATAATTAACTTTGCCGACTTCTTTATTATGGCGCGTGTTTTGCGACGTGGGATCGTTGAATTTTTACAACAAGAGCCGTAAAACGTTCAAACGCTGAAACGGCGTTCGAAAGTGCGAACGGTTTACAATTTTATATATGTCTGGCTTTAGAGCAGATTACTTGCATATGAAAGTCGTAAATTTTATTTTATTACTGTCGTAGCTTTGGTGATTTTCACCGGCGCGCATTTTTTTATGGCAACAGAGACATTTTTCAACTGCTATATTGAGACATTGACGAGTGAAATTATAGCGTTTTCGCGTATCGCAATAGAGACGTCAATCATATGGCGACGGTTTAGTTGAAAATCGAATGGTGAAAATTCCAACTTTCCTCGTGTGGGTAGTCATCTCGGTTCGTCTTCGTGGCATTTTATCATTGAGCCGTTTACCGTTTCATGATTCCCGTCACGCGCTTGTGTCATTTCCATGGAAGGGAAAAAATGAAAAATAGAATTTTCCACTGAACTCAGGCAGATTCGCGCTCACTTCGGTTCTTTCCGTGACACCTGCCATTCCACACCGAAATGCTTTTTTTCTTCTAAATAAATAAATAAACAAATAAATAAATAATACTTTTTGCAAGATGCGCTCGCTTTCTATATTACAAAACTTCTCGAAATAGGCAACTCGCGTTCTCGGAAAAAGTGTTAACACGAACCGAAAAAAAATCCGCAGCGCACATTTCCTAGAACCTAAAGGGGGCGAAAACTTATAAACAACCGCCCTATTACTGCGATTGTATACTTTTTTGTTTCGCCATTTCGATCCGAGTTGATTTAAGGGTTTGCTGCGCAAGAAACGCAATCATAGACCCCTGCCGGTTTCCAGCTGCGACCCTCACACACACACTACGGCCATTTCCTCCGAGTTGAGTTTCTTGCTCGCTCGATTTATTTAGTGGACCAACCGACCGACGGCGCTATCCCGCTGCAGGGCTATCGGATATATCGCCATGGTCTTCGCCGGGTACAGCCCTCTACTTAAGATAATGGCCTCGAGTGCAGACCGGAGAGGGCCTGACCCTTTGTGGACCAGTCGAACTGAGGAAACCGACTATTAGGGCTAACTGCAAGGCTCGCTCTGATAACTGTGGCCCCTCCTCCCGGGCACATTCGGGCGTAATGTATGGACATGTTCGAATACGGTGAATGCATCGGACGTGGAGGGTGCTCGTTTGAGTTTTGCAGTTTGTGAATGTTTAATGATGTGATTTGGTCGGTGGAGATTTCGTACGGTCGTTGCTAAGAAATGATAATGCGAATTTTCGGTTTGAATGTTTTTTTTTCATATTATTCAGGCTTGTACACAGAAAATACCGTAATAATAGAATTATTATTTAATCAATTGTATTAGATTGTGCTTTGTAACTTAAATCTGTTGTTAACTTTAGCAATCTTGTTAGTGATAAATTAACAAAAACGTTATGTTTGATGAATTTTCGCATATAATTTGGTTTTTGTGGGGGCCATCAAACTAAACATAAGCAGCAGTCGAATTTCTTTGGTGGTATTAATATTATTTTTGCACATGAAAAATAAAAAATAAAATTCCCCTACAAATCAGCGTATCGTGAATGTCGATCTTCAAAAATTTCAGTTTTATAAATCATTTGAATTTTTTCCATTATGTGCGATATGTAGTAGAAATTCCAGGCATAGAAGGGTACAATATTATTCATTCGATTTTCCCATGCGTCACTCGAGCGCACTCGAAAATTCTAACATAACAAAAATATTATATACTGAAATAACCTATTATTTATTATATCAATACACGAATTTTATATATTCACACGATATATCATATTTTCGAATATTTATAGATTCATTCAACCACTTACGTTCACGTTCATTTATCATCGGCACGCGCATGTATGGCGTACGCAATATTACGTACGAAAAAAAAACACTAAAACTACCCTTAATAACCAACACACCCTAATGCTCGACTCAATTATAGAAAAATCGCGTTTACCCTCAGCAATATTCCCTCTTGTGTGAAGTATGGCTCTTTTTTCCTCTCGCGGACGTCTCTATTCGAAATAATCGATACGCACTTTTTTGTACGCGTGTGTATGTGAACGATGATAATTATGCGAGTTGCGTGTTCGGAATAGAATTTTCTTTTCATGTTGTTTTTTTATTATTAAGTATATACTTGTGTATCATTTCGATCATTATTTCGGCGCGGAATCTCGTTTGCGAAGTCCGCGTTTTGTATTTTTTCGATTCTATTAATTGCGAAGCTTTTGATACAGCGTATAAATTCGTTTCTTTCTTCCGTTGCTGTAATGAATTTATAGACTTTGAATTAAGTCGTTTATCAATTTTATTGCGATATTAAAAGAGAATAATTTTTTCTCGTGAATATATTTATTTTGCGCTGGGAGATTTTTCTATTTTCATATACGTTCAGGTAAATTCAGCTTTGTGTGATGAATATAAAAAAAAACGGAAAATTCTAAGAAAATTTATGAAAGGAAAATATTTAGATCGTCTTTTGAGCTTTCGGATCACTGTCAGACCCAAATATCAGCTCATTTAATTATATTGAATTTTATAATGTTTTTCAAAGTATGAAAACATTTCTATGAATTAATATTTTTATGTGGATATAAAAGTAATATTAAACTTGTATTGTGAAAAGAATTTCAGATCAAATTATATTTAACTAATGTACGTCCCATTCACATTGTTTCCAAGTATAAATATAACAGCGAGCTTTATATCATGTTTTGTTCGCAAAGTGTTATAATTAGATCATGTCATGTATGCCATTTTAATTCTGAAAATTTAATTACCTCGAATTCAATATAGTGAAAAACTCCGAGGGCACGGCGGGCATGCTGTCGTCGAAATTTGTTTTTCGAAAACGAACGTTTCCCTTTTTGCGTCTTTTATTTTATTCTTTTTATTCTGTCTTTTTGCCCATTAGCTTGAGTGCAACATTTCACCTAGTTAATTTGCCGGCAGAATTTTCTTATTTTTTCTCTTTATATTTTATTTTTTAACGCCGCGCTCGTTGAAAAACGAGACGATTTTTGTTCTCTGCATTCCTCTTTTTTTATGTACGAAATTTAATTTTTAATTAAGTTTGCATTTGCATAGACTTACTATAAAACACACTCACCACTTGCAATAAAATAACTACGATATCCATATCACGAGCACAAAAATGTATAAAAGAGAGTAATAATTTTCTTTTATGCACTGAAATATTCCGCTTTTCATCGACGTTCGTTCGAGCGGACCGTTTATATAATATTTGACCATAATAAAATTCAAACTGAAAGTAATTTGTATAACATTCGGCGCTTATTAAGTTTATTTAGCGCGAAATAATAACTGGGAAAAAAGTGTAAACTTCTCGAGACGAAATCGTGTTCGATCGAGATGAAATATAAACCGGCGACGTCTTAAAAAATAATCGTTTTTTTTCGGCCCTCGTGAAAAGCAATCAAAAAGGGGATCTTCTGTAAATATTATGATTTAATATCGGCGAGCCGAAAGGTAAAATATTACGATTCTACATTATATAAGTGCACGTATAGAATCAAAACTCGCAATCTGCAACGTTGACTAAAATGATTCGTGCTTGAATTTTGATTTATATTTATCTTTCATCTTTATTTTCTGATAAATAGAAAAGAGTTTATTTCTCAATATCTACAATCGAATAATTCAATTCGGTATATTATAAAGTTTTGAAATAACTAATCATCGTTTCATCCTCGTATGCAACTTAAAATTAAATAAAATTTTCACAGAATACCATTGAAAATAATTCGATTTGAAGTTCAGGTATTTTGCCTTATCGTATGTGCTCATCACGTAGCAAACGTAACTTTAACGGAGTTAAATACTGAAACCATCCCTCATCAAAGTACGTGATCGCGTCTTTCTACTGACCACACCATTAGTCGCTTAAATTTATTGGATGTTGAGAACCGTTATATTATAAACCGGTAACCGGTAAAAAATTCGACAAATCAAATTATTAATTAACTTTGTAAATAATTTAAATAATTAAATAATTTTCTTACTAAAAAAATTTTTCAAAAATTCTCAAACTGCGACTTTTGATTCTACGAATTCTGCGCTCGTATCAGATGTACTTTATTTGCGTCACTGCCGATGCTTTCCGGCATTGTTCGAAAACGATCAGTGGAAAATTCTTCCATGACACACTCGCGTATACGTATAAATACCGCGGGCATCGGCTCCTCTTATCCTACATCATTCGACGTCACGTAACGCCATAAATTCGAGACATTTCCATATAAAGAGGCAGTTGAAATTTGAAATATTCGCATGTATAGACCCTTTGCCGTTTCGCCCACCTCCGCCTTTTAAATTTTCAGCGTTTTCGAGTGGCTCGAATGCACACACACACGACCCGGCCTCGTATAATTGCACGACCTATTTTATTATATGCGAAAATTCGGAGCATTTACGATCGCTTTTGTGTATAAAAGGTGCTGTCTCGTTTATTTATTTTAAGGGGTTACCTTGAGATTTTCGAAAAATCGATTTTTTTTGCTAGATAAATTTTTTATACTTTTAAGAATATTTTGAACTTTTAACTATTATATTTCAAAATTCAAATTATTTCCGAAATTAGACGCTGATTCCGTACTGTTTTTTCTTTTGTGCTTTTCTCGAAACTACTTTTTCAAACTAATGTATACGGTATCTCAAGATCTATTCACTTTATTTTATTAAAATTTACAAAACATATTCTTTATAATATTATCTAATGTGTAACGGAGTGTTTTTTCAAGCTTTTTTTTGATTGGGTGCCATGTTCATAAGTTATAAATTTTTTGAACTCTGAATTTTGATAAAAATTAAAGTTTTTTTTTTAAAATAGCTGTCATTTCTACAAAAAAAATTTAAAAAATTTCCCTCTATTTCGTTTTAACTAAACTAGTTAGAATTACTTCTTAACTTTCTAAATAAGAAAAAATATTTGTTTCATTTTTTAGACAATGCCTGATTGAGAAAATAAGTACTACGTCATCAGCAAGGATTTTCAAAAGAGATTCCTACTTAATGTCTCATATCTCCGTAATTTTTTTTTATTATTCGTTATTATTTCAAATTACTCATATATCTACTATGTATATGTATACAATAAAAATTATTTTATCTATTAGTTGCGTCAAAAAACAAAATTACTTTTATATCTACTTTTCCGAGCGCCAAGCTGACGCAACCCCCTAATAGAAAATTTCCGATTTTAAAACAGTGTAAAGGGTTGAAAAATCCTTAGAGACGACGAGCGAGGACGTGCGCTAATTAAATTCTTCGTCTCCGGAGCAGATTGGAGTGCGTATAATTTACGCACTCGTCTCGAAAATCTCGACTCGAGCGAGATCTTTAATCTGAACTCACAGTTTCGCAGAATTAATTATAGTAAAAGTAAAAGCGGACGTTTTACAGTCGGCACGGCCTAGTTCTATCCGCACGTGATGCGCCTGCGAAGGGCTGAAAACGCAGTTGAGCCGTTAACGCCCTTCAGCCGGCGGGTTCGGCGCTTTAATTGGCGCCCTGAAGGCTTTTTTCAGGCTACGGAGGCCCTTTGTGTCGCCCGAAGGCCGTTTTTTGTCTTGTTCGTGGAGCGTTTGTTTTTCCGCCGGTCGGTTCCGATGTGTTAAAATGGCGTCGTTGTGGTTGAACGTGTCGCGCCGGTTGAGCTGGACGTTTTATTATTAGCGAATTTCATTTTTCGAACCCTCTTCAAAGGTTGATAATAGGATTTTACGCGGGGATTTCGCTAATAAAAGAATATACGATGTGAAGTGTCGTAAAGGGTGTTTTGAGACAAGATTTTCTGTTTCTTTTGCGATGTGTAATATTTTTATATTTGCTCATTTTTTCCACAATATATCTTCTATACAGATAATAAAAGTGATCAAAATATTTGGTTAGTATTTAAACATTTTTTGAATCAATGTTTCAATTATTTTTTGGATCAGTATCATCTCATTGTGTGATCAGTATAAATTATAGTATTGCTAGTTAATTTTAATTAACTTTAGTTAGTTAAATTAAGTGCAGGAATTAGTATTATGAGCATTAATTAAAAATTGAAGCATGTGTATATTATATTAATTAGCAAATACATTTGCAGAATTGAACGCTTTACCTGTAACATATTCAGCAAAGTCCCAATAAAGCGTGCTTCATCAAAATATTGTGATAAATTCCCAATAATGTAAAAAGTTGTTGCCTGTCCGTGCTGTTAAAAATATTGACGATGGATACTAACCGCTTAGTATCATACGGACTATTAAATATAAATGATCAGTATTTATTCTTAAATACTGACTACGAGTGAATTAAAATATGGACCAAACAAATGAGAGCCATAATAAAATAAATGATTTTACTCCATCTTAAAAAATTGCGAGATTCTTAAATCAAGTCTTCGAAGTTTAGTCGGTGTATTGAAATAATTCCGTACAGCTCTGCCAAAATCAACGATCAACAATAATTTTCCGAATTCATCAAACAATTTCAGCACAACCGACTGACTGGTTTAAACTTCATTCACGCTCGAACAATACAATTTCGACAACAACTACCACCCGACGTCAATTATAACGAAATTTCGAACTTTCCCCGCGGCGCCGACCGATTCGACAATAAATTTCATCCACCGCCACAATATTACAGCACAATAGTCGGCGGGGATTTCAGCAGGCTGCGATTCGGATTTCGCACCGTGAACTCGAGCCGATTCACGCCGAGTTTGTGTGTTATTCATCGCCATTGTTTCGAAATATAATATGTATTCGACTAACGCGGCGAGTCACTTTTCAGCAAAGCGACTATCCGAGCTTTCGGCTCGCCGGCTTATAAAAGGCTGAAGCGGGTGCATTACGAATGCAGCTGGGATGCAGTACTGAAAGCTCGATTGCGCTCTATCCGCTTAATCCTATGGTGTTTTAATGGATGAATGGGGTTTAGACGTGCTCGGTCGTGTTTTCGCGAAGGGTGGGATTTTTATGTTTATTGGTGTTGGTTCATTCGGTGTTTACTTTAATGGTTTTCGAAGATGTTGATGAAAGTCGATTTGTTTTCGATGCGGGTGTATTAGTATTTTTTCGTATTCTTGTTTCGTGGATGGAAATTTTTCAAGACGTAAATATCTCGATGCGGAACAACTGTGGTTTTTAAGATTTTTGTGATATTTACATATTTTCGATTGAATATTTTAAATTGAAATATTTTGGTTTAACGATTTTGAAAATTCAGAGTAAAGAAATCAAAGCGAAAACTGATTGCATTTTTTTGAATAATAATCATGTAAAATAAGCATTGTTTATATCCTAGACCGTGTTTAATTTATTTTTCACATTATTCATCGTTTTTTTGTCACTCGGAAAATAAATTGTTTCTTGCGATTTCAATTATGTATCGCCACCGCGAGCGAACCGAGGTTTACCTAAAGATTATTGTCGTTGGGGACGTGTATTTTTTTCACGCACATTTTTTTTTTCATTTTTCGGTGTCTTTTTACGTCGCAAAGATTTTTTTGTTTTTCTTTCGACGCCCAATTTTCTCGGCCGCTTATTGTCAACGCGAAAAGTCTGCGGAAAATTCAATTTCCCACCCGCCATTGTTCACTCCCATACCGCTTCTTGCGGGCGGGCCACTGAAAACAAACTCGAATTTCTCGTAGGAAAACCACTTAAAATAGGCAACACCGGGCCCTAAAGAAGCGAGGAAAAAAAACTGAATAAGGATACATAATATACGCACACTTCCGACCTCGTGGCTCGTTACACGTTCCCATTTTCGTGTATGCAATTTTCGCGTTGTATAAGCGACTCGAAATTACCGGCGTTCGTCTTGTTTTTCAGGAAGCCTATATATGGATAGACTCGAGAAAATCTTGCGTAGCTAAATATTCAAATTTCAATAATAATTTGCTTACGTATAAACCCGAAAATATGTAAATCGATCTTGTACGTATGATAATAATGGATGGCGAATATTTATCAACTAGTTCACATATTTTGCAAGTAACATCGTATTCAATTTACATTATAGTGAGAACTGCAAATCATTTCGATAGCTATAGCCATGGTACGTGTACCTTTTAATATTCGCTTCGAAAAATTTACGCGGACCGCATTTCCTCCCACCCGAACCATTATCAATCATCGCTAAATATGATTTATTGTTTCGAACGTTATTTCCACTTGTACCCGTAATAATTCTGCGGCTGGATTGATCGAAGACATTCCGTGTAAATGTGCACGTGAAAATACCATTATTTAAATGGCGACGGTTGCTTTTCCCTTTTGTGTATTTTTTTTTCACGATACGCTTATCTGAACATTTTTAAATCTAGTTTTAATATTGTTCCTGTTATTTCGAAGTAGAAGGCTTTATTTTGTGCTTCTAAACCGACAGGTGGTCGTAGTTATTCAATTTAAATTAATTCTCATCATTTGTGGTCAGTAAAGAGAAAAGTTTTGAAGCTTTCAATTTATTTGTTTATCAGAATATATTATTTATGATCATATCCAGTCAATGTAAAAGATTTTTTGTATGAAAAATATCGATATTTTTATCTGAACATCTGTTGAAATTAGGCTGATGGAATATTTACGCTACTTTTATACATTTTCAGTATTGACTTTCGGTTAATATTGCATTCATCATGATACTCCAATAATGATCTGAAAAAAATAATACTACGAATGTATTCCTACAACAAGCATACAACGCGTGTAGTTTTTCCAATAATTTCGACACAACACAATATTTACTTTTTCCCTGCGAATTCATCACACACTTTCAGATATCACCAAACAAAAATCGCAACAATCGAATTAACCTCACAATTAACACCGAAAATACTACATTTCCATTCGATACCGATCGACCCCCGCACGTAATTCCATTCTTATAACAACAACAACAACAACGCATTAAATCTAAAATTGGATCATTCTCAACTCTGAAAGAACGCGACCGGGCCACTTTGCGCAATCTATACGACACATCGATAGTTTTCACGCCTCGAACTTTCGAACGACACACGTCGCCAACAAGTGGTTCGACATAATTGAAAATTTAATCAACGTGTTTATTAGAAAGGCGCCCGGCTGCCGGCGGCAACCCTTTTCGGCGGTTTCGATCCCTACACTATCGCAAATTGATTCGGCACCGGCTAATGGATGTTCCAACCTATACCCTTTTGTATCCACGCCCACCGGATCGCGAAGGGGGTGGGTGGGTGGTTGCGATCCGCGCGAAAACGTCTTTGAAGTTGCGGTCTGGAATTGCTTTCGGCGCGGGCTCGTCTCGCTTTCTCTCGTTTTTAATTCGATAAATTTTCTTTTCAGACTGCGGATTTTACGCCCTTTTCGTGCAGGGCGGGTCCTTTGTTTCGGGCGGCGAAAATATCAACGGCGGGTTTAATTGACGATGTCGGCGACTGTGCGGTCTCGTATTAATTCGGATTAATCGAATGTCGGATGTTGAATGGGTTTCGTTTTGATTTTTAAAAACGGGTGTTCGTTTTGGTTTTGATGTTGATTAATCGATTTGTGAAATTCAGTTAGTCATCTTCGTGTAATGTCCACTGTTGATTAACGATATGTGATCTAGTATCGTATTTATCATGTTTTGTTTAACCCTTCTGTGGTTATTGAGAACCATTTACTTTTATTACTGTTATATTGCTAACTGATTTTTTTAATGGAAAATAAACATAGCACGTAACTCAATTTTCGAAAATTTATTCTGATGTAATTGTTGAAAATTGTATACTATTCCATTTCTTTACTCGTTTCCATTTCCATATACACCTATAATTTGACGGCACAACACTTTCGTATGCTAATATGCAAACATACAAAATTCTTTACATAAATCGAATGCACTTCAGTTGCAATGGGCTTTCGGTCGCATTTCGTATCGAATAGAACCCCATTGGATACATATACGTAACGAACAATCCATAAATACGACTGTACAGAATCGTTTCGCCGGATACGTGCAAAACACGATACACACACTGACATTTCGCAATGGTACCATTTTATTTTTCGACATATTTTCCACCGTACGTGCCCCGGAATAAGTTTCCATTATATACGTCCGCTGAGCACACATACACACACACACACATACGTTAACTGTTTTTTCTTGTTTTCGCTTTTAGTTTTTAACGCCGCTCCGATCTTGGACAGTTTCGGCGGAGCTAACTTTTGCCGCAGTGTCGTCGTTTATCCCGAAAGCTGAGCTTGCCGGCTAAGCTAAACTTTTTCATAACTTTGGCCATTTTATTTCGTCGGATCCGTTAGATAACGGACACATAACATACATTATATTATTTATTAGAACTAGTCTTTTAAAGACTTATTCAGGTACGGCTAAGTCTGAATTTACGGATTTAAAAAAAATCCATATGAAATATTGTAATATAATAACTATTTCACCCTTACTAACCTGTCAATATTTGATCCTATGTTCAGCTTTCATAATATTAGGTTATAGTTATAAGGGCTGACTTATATAATATTGTGCTATATATGTTATTGTACATTTGTCTGAGAGTGTGTGTGTTTTTGTGATTTTCCCGCCCGATAATAAAATAATAAGAGCTCGCTCTCTTCCATAAAGTGACGTTCAATCGGCGAGCTTTTTGCGAGCGCTTTTACGGCTTCATTTGATCGTCTTTACGGCCCATGCGCGAAAATTTAACTTCATTACGCAAAACCTTTTTTCGAATGTGTTTTTTTTTCCATTTCTTCCTTCTTTTTTTTAATTTCGTTCGTCTCGATCGTTTCGTTTTATCAGATTTTCTCTAATTTGACAATATCGTTTCTGGGCCGGAGAATAAAAGCTTTTTTTACGTCGTTACTTTTTATTCCTTATAGAACAATAAGTAGATTATAGCTCATTTCAAAATCAAGATGGTGTTTATACAAATCCGTGTTTATCACCAAGTTTAAAATTGCACACTTGTTAATTTCTCGGTTTTAATCGTCGTCAAGATAACTCCACGTATAAAAACTATTACAAATATATTTTTATACTCCATTTGCATTATCTTCAAACGATTCATAATTTATCACAGATAAAAGTCCCATTGTTGAAATTTGGCTTTCGTTCAACTCAACGATGCATTCGAATGCATCGACGCTCGATTGTCCGAAAAATGGCGAATAGTTTTCCGGGTCGCGGCAGCGATAAAACAATTTATCGACATCGAATGCGGACGCACACAAACAACAATGGATTTAGTGGATATAGTGGATATATCCACGGCCACACAATGGACCTGCTCGCCGATAAATAACCGCAGACGACGGTCGGCCGACCGACTTAAAAACCCCGTTCATATCTTCGAATGGGACGGAATAAAATCGACGAGATTTATCGGCGGTGCTCTTTGGGGGTGGAATTTGAAAATTTCATGACCGTTTTGTGCTGAAATTCCCGTTTTGAAAATGGCGTTGTTTGTGTTGAAAATTAATCAGATTATGTGTTTTTTTTAATGTGGTGATATTTTATATTGGAATTTCGGTTGCGGAACAATTTTCCGCTTCGGATTAGATTTACATACATTTTTGTGACAGCTTTCCTCGGCGGAGAACAAACTTCTCTTACTTCATTTTACTTGGCAGACTTTTTGCTCTCGTGTTTGTCTTCTTTCCGACTCCTGGCATTAATTGAATACAGACTCGACCCGGTTAATTTTCGCGTCTTTTATTTACAGCGGAAATATCTTAGAATGTTGGATTTTAAGATCGTGCCGTCGACCATTTCTAACGCGAAGATTTATCGTCGGTGACCTCTCGAATAGGGCACATTTGTTTTCTGGGACGTAGTTAATCCTATAACGGACTAAAGTGGTGTTGGGAAGGGTTGTGAAGTTTTAAAAATACACCTACGTGAAGTGCTTCGTTTGAAATCTCGTCTAATCCCCTTGTTGAGTGAGCGCCGACGCATCACAAATATGTATTAAAATGTCGTAAAATATTTTCAGAATATATGAATTTAATATTCGTTTCAGCTGAGATCTACAAATTGAAAAACGTTGTCGATTCATTTTTAATCATTCCGAATTGAAAATTCTGCATAGCTACGTTCGTATTGAGTGTATTCTGGGTATATAATACTATTTATGCCTGAATTTTAAATATTTAAATATTTCATGTTTGCTCCGCTCGGAATCTTCAGAAATCCGTACGTATGAAATTTATTCCGCGCATAAACTCAATGCAAGAGCGAAATGCGGAAATGTCGCATGTAAAAACGAGCAGATTTATGACCGCCACTTTCAGACTGTAATGCTGAAAGTACCTGAAAGTTGTCGCGGGTATAGTTTGTGTTTCGTAACGTAATTATTACCTTGATGTAATTTTATGATTGCAACTTCGATATGAAAAAATAGCATATGATTAATTACGAGGTTTGCGTATTTGATCGTGAATCATATTTTAGAGAATTGATTCCGAATCTGAATCCAAAATTTATATTTAAGCGATATCCGTGTAGAGATAACTCCGTAACCCACATGAGTTAATCTAGCCGTCGAAACAAAAAACGTTCTTATCTTATCTCCAACAATTAAACGTACACATAATATTATCTGTGCATCGCATACGTAAATGTTTGCGATATTTTTTGTCATTTATTTGATAATTTTATAATTAGTATGTTGTTTTTTTTTTTTAATTAGTACCTTTTCACTACTATCTGAGCACGTTCGTTATGCGGCCTAACATGTGAAATACTTCTCATACTCCATAATAACTCGAATTCGAAAACCTAGTCATTTATCATTAACCATGTTGTTAGCGAGCTGTTGTGCATCCTTCGATCCAGATGTAGGTACTCGAATTTCAATATTATACCATTGAATTTTATAATTCTTATACTATTCAACTTTGATCATTTTCAATATACTTTTAATATAACACATACATCAGAGATCTCATTTTTCTTCCCTACATCGATCATAAATTGGCAATCAACGTCAACATCGGAAAGGGCATACGAATGATAACCGACAGCTAATGGCACATTCATAAAGGCATCGATAACTTATCTAGATTAATCTAACTTTTCATCAGTGCCTCGTCTGTCGTCGTCACGATCGGGCATCTTATCCGTGTATTTTTTCGTTTTTCGTAATTTTCAAAATCGCGCACCAATCAGTGGTGACAATTTAAAATCGACGGCTTGTTAATCGCGCGGTTAGAAGCCTTTGAGCAATTACGCGCTCCCTTTTCTGCTCTGTCCTTTGGGACGTGGTTACATCCTATCAAAGGGTTTTAGTGTTCGGTGATCGTGCTCGTTTTAAATAGTGATAATGAATTTTAGACGAGATTTATGTGCATTTTGAAATCTCTAGTGTGAAACTCGTTTTGTGTTGTGTGTTGTGATTAATTAAGTATTGAAGTGTTTATTAGTTTTTCTAGTATAAATCTTTATTTATTCAAATATTAAATATATTATCGTCGTGGTAATATCGAGATTAGATCGACATTGCATTATAGATTTGATGATTCTAGTAGATATTCTTTTATATTTATGTAAAATTTAAAGATCGATTTTCGGAAATGTTGGTAAATAGATACGTGTTATACGGGTCGTCTGTTAATTTCTTAGAAATAAATAAAAGTGATCATTCATAAGTGCATAAAGAATTTCATAGTTGATGCGATAATTTCGCCAAAATTCCAGATAATGTATTGAGAATAGAACAATGAAAATATTTCACATGCATATGGCGCATTGGGAAATATCTATGACTAAAGATAGGCGCGTAATAAATATTTTTTCGAACACGAACGTGACACAAAAGTTTCGAGACGTTTTATAGGATCTAGTACAATACATTTCACTTAAACTCAAATAGTAGTCATTTCATTTTTGGAAACGGACAACTGTTTATATACGACCCTATATCATTCGAACGAAAGTTTTCACCATTCTTCGTATGAAATATATTTTTCGTCCTAATGTCTTATTCAAATGCAGATTGTCCCCGTTTCAGCGAGGCGAACCTTGAACGTTCGTTTTCAGCGAAACTGGAATATTTTTGCATAGGAAATATACAGAACCGTACGAGAATATATTGCGTCAATAATTCAAAGCGATTGTGCTATTATTAATCTAGCGTTGATTTATTCAGGATGCGTTGTGTAAGGACTTGCATTTTTCCATATATCAGATTGTGTAGTGAAACAAATTTATTTAAGTGCATGTGATATTGGTATTACCACAATGTCGTCGAGATCTTCTTTATGGGAAAGTATATGCGAATTTGCATATGCTTATACCCAGCTGCTTCCTTCGCTCGATTTTGCAACTCCTGCTCTAAGCAGAGATCGTTAGTATATTTATTTTATTTTGTTATCGAAATCGTTCAATTTATCATGTAACATAAAAAAATTCTTTGATAGTAATCATACATATTGTTATCGAAAAGTTGCATACAAGTATTTCACAGTTTCACATACTAAAAAAATATATTCGCTTATGTATTTTTTTTTCAGATTTAAAAATGCGCGCACGCAATCGTATCGAAATTCGTCCCCGCATTACAATCACGTGTGCGCATGAATATTCATTTCGCACTAAATTTCGCCATGCATAAACGTCGGCGGAAGCTTATTGTTTTTCATTTTTATTTTCGCCTTTTTTCGCGCGCTGCAAGCTTTCCCCGACCGTATATCAGCGAGTTTTTCACGTTTTTTCCCCGTTCCGAATTTTCGCCATACGGCTCTTTATTCGCGCGTCGACTTGCATTTCGGATAACGCCTTCGATATATCACGCTCGACGTTTCGGTCTTTGGCCCTTTCATCCCTCTCGAGCCTATTTTCTTTTTTCTCGACCCCTGATTAATTCGTATCAATTCCCGGCGTTTGACGGCCGCAATCTCGCAAACACCTCGATAACGACGACATTAATAAATCTCGGATTATGCAATTAAACCTCCCGATTTTCCTTTTAAGAAATAAGTTAATTACGCGGCCGCCGACACAGTTTCACTTTTAATAATAACAGCGTAACAAATGGCGGTGTCCTCCTTCGAGACGATGGATATTAGCGCCGAGTTAATATGCGTGTTTCTTCTCCGCTCGCAGAAAATATCCATAAATAATCCCTTAAGGCTGTTCGCTTCCATGACGCCGGAGCCTTCCACCATTTTCATCGGAGCCTTTCTTTTAATCCACCGCCCGAATTAATTACTTCCACCCACGCAGATTCTTCCCTCTTCGCTGCTGAGGGAACTTTCGCTTCCGTCTGATAAAAGAGGCTGAAGAAAACTGACGAAAGGGCGGAACAGGGCATCGTGCTTAATCTCCACAAACACGGAAGACTTCTTGTTAGTTATTTTTTTTGTTTAAGATCTTTTCGTTGCATGCTCTTCGAACTCCATCGTATGCAGTTTCATTGTTGAAATGTTTCTATAAACTATCAGATTTTACTAGATTTACGCTTCTGGTTTATGTTTGAACTTTCAATATAGATACGAAACTTTTTGTTTTCTTATTAATAAACTTTATATAAACACTGAATCATAATAATAAATCAAACGAAAAGATAAACATTTTATCTAGAAACAAATCAAAAATTTTATCAACTTGTTGATCGTAACGATTTATTTTTTAATTATAGTCTTATCATAAATTAACTCTCGAGCTTTCCTCGAACATTTCCGAACTTCGAACCCCGTCACCGTTTATATTTTATAATACCACTCGACAACGTCGGCCGCGCAACACTATTAAATTGAATGGAATAAATTATCCGTTAAGACTTTTAATTGGCGATTTGATTATCCGCGCGTGCCGTTCCCGTTTTATATCTTCGGTTTAAATGTCGTTAAAAACTTTTCGTCGCCGTTTAACGACTCGTCTCATCGGGCCTTAATAACGCACCGTTCGGAGTGGCGTCTTATCTGCAGTTGTTTGTATGCTTAGTGGAAAATGTTAAAAATTAACGACGCAATCGAGTCGGCGGGACACTTTCCGGTTTCAGGCCTTAATAGGCGGAAAAACAACGGTCGATGTTGGTTTTATTTTTAGCTTTAGTATGTGTTTTTCGATGGGAATTTTTAGTGTGTGTTATATTTTGATGGTGGAAATTGTTTATGTGCAATTTCTAGGAATTCATTATTTTATTCGATAATATCTTGAACGAAGAATTCGCTTATCTGGGGAACAATTGCGGAATAATTTTGCTCCCATTTATATATTACACCATCCTAAAATACCACCCTTTCAAATTTGGGCTCTGAAGAATTTTATTCAAAAATTTATGAGCAATGAAAACGATGGCATATCGTAAATTCTTACATTTTTACTAATATCCTCATCGGAGAATCCATTCGAAATTCTCACTCTGTTTTAATTAGATTATTTAACCCTTGTACGTTTCTGTCGTTATCCATTTTAAAACACAACACTTATAATAAAGAAGACCCCGCGTTTAATATTGCGTATTTAAAATTATGTAATTCGACGCAAACAAGCGGCCACAATTCTTTTCCGAGCATTACTCTGATAAAAGATTGTCGACCGACACAACTGCGGGACGCTTTTGACGGATTAAAATGGGTCGTCGTTTTCGTTAATCGCCCTCATGGAACATTGCCCCGCTAATGCGGTGAATTATTATGTACGAAAACTGAAAAATTGTTCCAGTTTGTTATTTTAAAATCGCCACTCGCTTTGCGGCGCTCTCGTCCTTGCGCTTTTCCACGATTTTTCATCGCCGACGCTTTCAACTTTCGACGCGACCACAATAAGGGCCAGACGGAATAACGACTCGCATAAATTTTCGGTTTCATTCCAATGACTATCAGTTCGTCGATTATTTCAAAAGTAGCCAATTCATCATGTGCGCCTTTTATTGTGATAGTGGTTTAACGATAAGTACCGTTTCTTTCATTTCGAGATATTTAAAGGTTTTGGTTTGAAATGATTAAAAAATATTTTTCTATTACACAACATAATGTTTCTCGATTGGTTTAATTTATTAGATTTATAATTTATATTCTGACATATGTATAATGTAGCTTATAAGGAAATATTAGGGAGACTGGATGAAAATGTCGTATTTTTTGCACTAATTATTAAATTTCTGTTGTGTCTCAAACATCGGTCAAAATAAAATCTAGCTACATATCATTGAACGTTGTATATAAACTTTTCATCATATTATATTAGTATATACCCTGTGAAATAAACCCTTTTTTTTCAATTTAGTGATTTTGACCATTTTCATAATTTATGGGCACATGTCTTCCATCGAAATTTTAAGCATTTGCACACATTTAACATAAACTTTCGCCACAAAGTGAATGATTTATACGTTTTTAACATCCACAATAAATCATCCCATCCCTATCCAGCATAATTACACAAAATTATTAACCGCAAATCCGCTCGTTGATTTATTTAGAATTTAGTTGTTAATACGCGCGTGCGGGTACACGACACGTGTCGGTTCCGATCCACCAACCCTCCCACAAACCGACCATATGAAAAGCGACCCCGTAAACTATTAATACACACAACCTCTTCGAACACACACACACACACACGTGGAACGTGTCGTGTCATATCGACGTGCACCCCTCGTCGTAGGCATCCCGTAGAATAGACGTAGCCGAAATTGCTACGGCAAATGAACCGAAAGCGTGACACGAGAGCGTTAGCTGGCGTCTCTAATTATCGCGCGATAGAACCTATCCATAATCGCGTATACTGTCTGTAATTATAATTATAATTCGCGCGTATAAAACGGTTTGGATATATCTCGTTTTTGCTTAATTGGAGTTTCCGATACGGTACGCCCTTTTCCGTGTGACGTGTTATGAATTCGGTATGTGTTTGTGTGTTTGATTGTGTTATGGAAAGTTTTAGATGTGGGGTTTCGCTAGATTCGACTAGGCCGGCCTAGTTACGTTGACGTATAATGGGGCATATATAACAGACTTAACGGCGGGTTTGAAACTTCTTTGAAAATTGTCGTTCGGTATTACTTTGACGAAGCTTTAAGTGTGGAGTTTCTAATGAATATTAATATCGTGATTTTGCTAAGTGTCGGCGGGCTCAACTAGGCAGGCCTAGTATCGTTGTTCAAATAAGATCGAGGATTTTCCGTACCGTATTGCATAAAAAGGTCGCTTTTCCAATTGTAAAATGATAATTCAGCACTGCGCTTTAATTGTCTCAATCTTTCGATTCGATTAAGTGTTTGAAAAGGCTCCACTTAAATCTCGTCAAAAAGTATTTGAATAATTGAACACTTTTTTTCGATTCGATCTTTTATTCAAATTTTAATTCGTTAATTTTATTCACAGATATCTTTCGCGATTATTTCAATATCACGTATTAATTTTCCGCCAAAAATAAAATGTCCATCCAATTTACGTTCCCGAAAAAGACCTCCAAAACCATTCGTGCGTTCCGAAACAAATTCGAAACAATCGCGCATACAACCCACACAAATTTCACACTCACACACACAACAAAGCCTCCGATTTATCCGACCCGTTTAATTACCGAAAACGAAAAACCCGATTCGGGAACGTCTCGTTGCACCGCGTCCGTTGCATTCACGTCACCCGGCCATTTGGGGCGGAATTAAAACGCGAACTCTCTGCCCCTAATTGGGCGGTCGACTTTTCGGATAACTTTCGAGCCGGGTTAAGGGTCGCGACTCGACGTGTTTAGTCGTGTCTGTGTTGGGTTTGTGTTTGTGTTCGGGGAGGAGTTGGCGTGCGATGTGCATTGGGGAAAACTGCAGGTTGCATCGGGTCGAGATTGTGGGAGGCTTCGTGACGAGTTTGTTTCGTTTGGGGAAATGTAAAAAGTTTTTGTTGTTCGTATCTGTGGTTTTGTTTAATTTTGTGTTGATTATGTGAGTTTCGTAGAAATGCATTGATTAATAAAATGATTAGTCGAAATCAAAATACACACATCATCTGATTTATATGGTAGATACATTCTGAGATAAAACGCGTAAAAAAAGATTGTGAAACCTATACAAAAACATGAGATAGGTTCTAAAATAAAAACTGTTTAAGGGGAATTGGTTCCGGAAAATTCGCGTAAGAAGGGTTTGAAATATATTTGAAAAATCTAAAAAAAATTATTCATATAAGAATTTATTTAGTAATTATGATTGATATACATACATGTATGTATGTTATGTATAGGTAGATACATACATAATTATTGCATGAAACAAAAAGGTATACTCATTCATCCTCATTTTTGCTTCTATCTTCTAAATTTTAAAACGATGTTTTTTGCTGGTTCGACATAATCACTTGAAATAATAATTTTTTACACTTTGAGCTGCAATGTTTGATATAAAGTTTTTCATAATCAACCATTCAAATGAATTTTATCAAATACTCAAAATAGATGAAATTTCGGTCGTGCGAAAATACTTCATTATTATCAGATTTCATAATCGACCATACGATTACTCATCCAAATACTGATTGCACATTTATATCACTCAACTTTTATTACCAATGAGAACCAAAACTCGATATGACTAAACCGTCGACGTCAATATAATGCGTTCAGAAATACGTCTTTCGTAAACAAAACAAAAAATATTTCGAAAACGAGATTTATTTTCCAACAATCGCGGTATTATTAGCCGTATCACGAAATTATTCGAGTTTCCCTAATTCCTAATATAATGCGGTGCGTGATATGTTTTACATTTTATACTACACGTATGTAAAACGAATCGTTTTTTTCAGCGGCGGGAAAAAATCGTAACACTCGCGTTGCGGTATTATGAAAACCTCATTTTTCTTATCGTTCTTAAGTGCGCGTTGATGGCGCATTGTTTTGTCTTTATGTTTCATCGTTTTGTCGTTCATTTGCATAATGTATGTTAATGCGTGTGCTTAATTTCGCCGAAAAAATTTTCAAACGAACGCTTAGCATAAATACGTTGATAAAAAAATTTTATATAAAAATTCAATCAAAAGCTAAAATTACAAATCACAAAACGACACAACGTTTTCCTCGTGCGTCGCTCTCTGCTTTTTAACACAATTGGCAGTCAATCTCGGGGTCGTTTCAGCAAAGTTTCTTCATTTCGCCTATATCAAAAGTGTGTCTCGCGTTCTGCGAAACCGACCCGACAAACTTTGTCGTTTTTAATGGGATTTCGTTATACACGAGTTGAAACGATTCCGTTGCGGGGGTGTCGGAAAAACACCTATACGCTCATGACACGATACTTATTATTATCGTGAAATGCATGTTTTACTAGAAAATAAAACGATCATATCAGTGGAAATAGATAACGATTTTATGAGGTTTTGAGTAATCAAAAGTTCAAAACGAACGAACTTGTGTGATGTGCATTTTTTTGTATGTTGTGACGATTTTATGAGGTTTTAAGTTATCATAAGTTCAAAACGAGTGGATGAACGAACTTTTGTGATGTGCATTTTTTTGTGTGTGTATTTTTCGGTCTTGTTTTATTTATAGGCGACCATAAATACGGTTTAGCTCCTTATTTATTCTACTCTCGCGTAAAACGGGCCCGTTTGCGCCTTAGCACTCTCTGCTTGTGCATACGGGAAATGTTTCTCGTTTATCATAAGCATGCGACACTCGTAGAATTGTGATGACACATCCTAGTGATTGTTTTTTTTATATATTCACCCAAATGAAAATTCAACTATGTCGCTTCATGAAAAACGTTTCAGGAAATTGGTTTTTCCGGTGATTTTATTTCCGTATTTTTTTTCAGTAGTTATTTTATCATGTGTTTATATGATTTTGTTTCGCGAATTTTTCTGTTCTAATTTTTTTTTTTTCTGGAAAAATTAAAAATAATTTTTCTATTCGAAAATTTGCAATCATCTAATAAATATAATATTATATTACGAAACGTTTCAATCATCCACATCACATATACACAAAGAGAATTCTTCATCGTTCAATTTCAAACTTTAACATACCCCCAAAAAATCTTGAATCTACAAATTTCCCAAATACATACATACAACTCAAACCGAACCAAATTACAGACACACCAGTACACACACCGCGGTCGGGCTGATTAATTTCAACATTGTTATATCGTTTGCGCGCCTCCCCTATCCCATACACCTAGGTCCGTTCCCGAACGGGTGGTTTTTATCAAAACCCACCCCATTCGCCACCCACCCACCGCCCCCCGACGATGCTATCGCTCTCGGCGCTAAATGGGCCGGAACACGATCGGTTCCGAGCTCTATCGGAATTTCTATTAAATATGCGCGCGTGTATACAATTTGCTCGTGTACTTTATTTCGTTTATTTAGTTTTTTGTATGTAAGGCTGATAGCTTTTTTCTGGCGCTGTTAATTGAATTTTGTTGCTGTCCGTAGGAATTTGTAATTTATCGCGCGACGGTTGTTTCGTTGTTGGATGTTGTTGGATCCGAGCTTTTAAGTTCGGGTTGAATTCGCTATGTGTGTGTGTACGTTTTTTTGAATTGTCGAAAAAAATATATTGGATGTTTTCTATTTCGAAAATTTGGGATTTCGTTTTCGTTCCGGGTTTTTATACCAGATTTTCGATTGTATGTGAGCTGTATACGTAAAGAGTGACCATTGTCTAGGGGCGATCTTGATAAATCTACGATAACAGTTCAGTTTCTTCGCCGCTGAAAAAGGGGGATTTCGGTTATATTCAATTCTTGAAATCCTCTTTTCGCAAGGCTTCTCACTACGCAGATAAAAACGCGTATAATATCCATCCGCATTGAATTCGTATTGAATTGAATATATTCCATTTCGATGTGACTGGAGCGTATTTATACGCCGTATCCCTATATTCTTTAATATATACGAGCATATCGCATCTCATTCTCCTTTGTATTCATTGATATATAAATATTTTTTTCTGAACGCGTATATTGTAAGCCCCCATTGAACCGCCTAAGTGTGATCCCGGAAAAACCTCATTTTTTCCTGATCGACTCGTCTCGCAACTTGGCAGAATTTCGCCCGTTACACGTATTAGTTTTGCAAAGTACGGTAATGCTGAATAAGAGCGACATTTTCTTAATAAAGTTAATAAGC
The DNA here is from genome assembly GCA_009617725.1 of Hydropsyche tenuis. NCBI lineage: Eukaryota > Metazoa > Arthropoda > Insecta > Trichoptera > Hydropsychidae > Hydropsyche > Hydropsyche tenuis. The sequence goes on from VTON01000007.1 coordinate 693,794, forward strand.
AAAAGTGATGTCCTGTAAAGGCGTATGAAGTTCCTTGGCGCGAAAAGGTGGATTTAATCATGGAAACTCCCTACGGCGGAATAATTTAGTCAGAGGTAGGGAGTTTTAGTTTTAATGTAAGGGGGTCAAAGTTTAGGAGTTGAATTCTCTGCGGACTCCTTAGGAAAAAAAATAACCAGGGACATTCATTTTGATTTATATTCTTTCTTAGATTGGAACGAAGTTTAGTTTTTCCGAAAGGTGAAATGATTTTTTTTCCACGCAAATGGTTTCTGTTAGAAAATAATTTCTAGTTAATCGTTAAATTATGTATTCAATTTTTAATTAAATACACCAACCATCAATTTTAAAACTAAATAACTGCTATTGAGTTTTTTCGCGTGCGTTATAAATTATCAAACGAAAAATTTCCGTCTTTTTTTTGAAAGATTCAATTAATTTCAAAATTTCAATCATAAATTCCCATCAGCCGATTAAATTAACACCGTCAAGGCTCCACAATATTTCGCTTCTACATTTTATTACATCTCCACTTACAAACGCAATCAATAAACGTGAAAATGAATCCCTTCGCCACGGCGGGAAAAATCCAGGCGAAGGAGTTAATCAATAACGAAATTCACCTCTCGTACTCTGGAAGTTTCGATTTATCCCGTTATATTCGGCTCTCGTTTTTTTTTTATTATTACACAGGGTGTAAGGTTAGTATCCCGACGGGAGCCGGTTCGTTTGCCAGCCTAAACGAAAATCGATATAGCCTTCCGTACAATAATATTATTATGAAGCGGCCCGTTTTCACACTCATATTAAAATCTGGAACTAGATTTTTGTTTTTAGTACCCGAACTTACATTTTCAAAATAAATTTTTTGCTTATTATACAATCTACGTATAATATCATCTCATTTGTTCAGCTGATAAGAAACCCACCATTAGGCTCGGTGAATATCTTCGAAAGACCCTCGTCCGAATGATAGTAATGATAATTTTCAACCACTTTATATCGAGAAACTTGAACTATGCCTGGAGCACGTTACACGTAATTAGTTCGAGGCGTACAAACGTCACGGTAAATCACAACGGTCGCATTAAGGGCGAAATGTCAACTAGCTTAGAGTTATATTCTCCGTCGGACGTAGCATTTATACATGTGACATATCCTTGCCGAATCGATTTATAATTAATCATGCTAATGTCCTTATTTTTCTTTGTTTTCAGTTTTTCCAAATGTGCCGGCCGCGCCTGGAATGCCGTGTATGGGAGAGGACAGTGAGTACAAATGTCATTTTTTTGTTTTCAAATACGAGTTTAAGTATCGGATTTGTTTTTTGTGATTTATCGCAAACGAAGTTTGTGCGAAAGGTTTTTTTATACGTGTGTGTGTGTGTGTGTATTTTCACTACATGTGTTACACGTCTATAATGGGACATGAAAAGTTCACAGAATGTATGAAAAATCGAGATAACAAATGGGGGAAAAGGGAAAATTCGACAAAACTATATTTCGTTGACGACCTTTGAACACAGATAATATCATTTATATCTTTTAACCCTGCCAAAAATATATATAGTTATTTAGATTACAATTTCAAATCTAATTTAAAGTTTTATCTCAAAATTAGAATCTAACACAAACCCACATCAACCAGGATTTAATTTAGATATAATATTAATACAAAATCCGAAATTTACAACGATCATAATTAACAAGTCAATTATTTCGCGGAAACCCAAAAAAAAAACGATTCCAAATCTAAACACGTCCCATTGAACGACCCTCGAATTTCCATCATATTTTTTTCGAATCGAATAATTCGAACGCGCAGCACAAAGCCTCGCACAACAAGCACGCATTATCCAAACGTCAAGCGACTCGTCCTTTCGAAGTTCATTGTCCTTTTCCAGCAGCCGACAGCTTTCGCTGAACGACACGTGCCGATGGGAAATTCCACGTGCGCTTTCGAAACCCGTTCGAGTGATTTCCGCGAGCTGGAGGGCCTTAATTAAAGCCTCGCGTTCGAGAGTAGACTGTGGTTAAATAAAGGGTGAATAGAATCGAAATTCGCTATTTTTGGAATGTTGTTTTTTTTTGGTTTTATTTGAAGTTTGGGCGTGATGTGTGGTATTAGTTGTTCGTTTTGGAAAATATCAGACTGAAACGTATGTGAAGAGATGAAATCGTAAGTAATTTTTTATCTCCGAATACTTCGAATTAAATGTTTTTAATTTTTATTGTTAAATAAAGCTTTTTTCTGTTCTGTATCATTTGAATATGGATAAAATTTCAAAGGATTAAATTAGACTGATTAAATTCAAATTATCTGAAAATCTTTTTCCTGCAATGGATTTTATATATGTCACAGTGCGAATGTATTTCAGTACATTTTAATAATATACATCCAACCCTCTTTTAACACGGTTCCGAAATAACGCGGTTCAAAGAAGAACCGATAATTTTTTTACGCGATTTTTTCACTTTAACGCGACATAAAAATAAATGTATTATTATGCCACAATGGCAATATTCGGTGCAGGCTAGTTTACTGTTATAATTATGTGTATGTAATTTTTTATTAAATAAAAATTTTCGACATTTTTTGATGATCTTACATGGCTAAATTTTTTCACATTACACATTTTTTTATAAAATACATTTGTATGGAAGATCTATCCAAATATACTGATGGAACTTATCTCCAATTTTCGTATGGTCACCATACATTTTTTATACGGTAGACTCTGGAACATATCTCCGTGTAAAAAAAGGATTGGGTGTATTTGGATCGGTCTCAAATACACATTGTTGAGGGTTAGGTTAGGTTAGGTTTTTTCGACAATTTCATTTATTTTGATCGAAGTTTTAGGTTGGATTAGACTATATTGAGTCGGGTCAATTACACATGGATTAATAATATACATGGTTTGCGACACATATAATAAATTGCGTATAATGGTTCAAATTGTGAATTTCGATTCTAAACGCCAGGTGCTTGTACTTTGAAGCACGCAAAAGTCCCAGTTAATTGCAGGTGTGTGTACACGTGTTACGTATGTGCTCTGCGTACATACGTTTTAATGAAGATCTTGTAGATTCTGGGCGAGAGCGGAATGCTAATGTAGCTTCCGTTTTAGCCCACTTCCGGTTCGTGTTTTTCATGGTGGGATAAGGGAGGAAGTTGTCCCGTTCCTTTTTAGAGCTCTGGGTCGCTTTTCCGGAACGCTTTTTCGACATATAAAGGAAATGCGCTTCGGATCGTGCACTTTCGGAAACGTTCCGACGCGGTCCAGATGACGCGATTGTGCAACAGTCTTTCGTGATGTGAATGCAATTATTCGACTTTGCCATTTAAAATACTTCACTTAAGATTTTTCAATATGTAATATTTTTTCTATATTTTAAATAGTCATAATATTTATCAAAAAAAATTATCGCTTATACTAATTATTTAAATGGTGACTTTTAAATAATTTATTTCGACGAAATAATATAAAACTATATATTGCGCTAAAATGTTTTTAATGCCTCGAGATTACAATTTTTATCGCGTAACTAAAAACTTTTTAAAAGCATTGCGTAATTCAGTTTTAAGACACACTTACGTTTCATGGTTGACATAAATTTTCAACTTCCACACACACATAATACAACACACGAAAAATATTCACAATCGACGACACGATGAAAAGGACAACGCATTGTGCGGAAACAAACGTCCGCACACAACCCCTCGCGGGAAATTAAATATAAAATTTCCCCGGCCCTCCCTGGGGAGGCTCTGGCGGTGCGAAACTTTTCCCAGGGACGTCGAATTCGCCGTCATTAATTATCGCCGCCGAACGAAAAGTATTTCTGATGGCTTTTTCATTAATGATGTAAGATTGGACGTAATTGGTCGGCCTCGCGACTCTCCGGTCGAAAAACTATCGGAAAAGTGCGAAAAACTTGCGCGGAAATGTCAATTTTCCGCTTCTGTATGTGTGTGTGGTTACGTAAAGGTAATTCGATTTGTGAGATTTATTTTTGTTTTGATGCGTAAGTGTTTTTAGTATTTGATTGTCACCATTATATAACCTGTGAAACTAAGGCCTTTCTGATATTTATTGGAATTTGTAGTTACATTTTGATGAGTTCAAATATTGGGAATCATCAATGTGTGTATCAATAATTTTATGGTTAATTTCAATTATTGGAAATCGGTATGTTCGAAATTTCTTTTGGTATAATGAAAAATGTTAATTTTTGAAACGTATAAACATAATAGTATACGAGTCACTTTTGTAAAGAGATCCTATACATAATAGGAGTGCAAGTGCAACGCGGAGATGCATCCTTCACTTAGGCAAATTAAAACAGCTCGTTGCGAAAAGCGGAAGACGTAAAAGTAGCATGCGACGTGTACAAAATAATAAAAAAAAAAGAGGGTAAACATGGGCACAGCGATGAGCACCAAACAATGTTCGCTATACGAACACAACCTAGTATCAAGGAAATTAAAACACTATGTCAACGTTGTCAACTCCTCTTTCACACTCCCAACTCACCACCTTTTCTATTTCACTATCCATTTTCATAACAATTTCAATAAACACGCTCCTCGTATAACTTCATACCAAACCTAAAAAAAAAACATCACATTCCTCATCGACTAATACATTCGATAAACAGAATCGAACCCAAAAGCGAAACGCAAACGTTCATCCATATCGTAATAAATTTGCGCAGATATCGCCGTTGTTTTCCGTCGCATTCGTCGCCGGTCCGGGATTAATGGGCCAGTTTTGTTTTTCCGAAAGATATTTATCAACGTCCTACGAAGGCTTACCGGTCGGCGGATTATCGTCTAGATTTGTTATCCCCTACTCTTCCCGGTCCCCCCCCCCCGCGTTGTTTCGACGCGAAAGCCTCCTTTTCGATATTGTTATTGCGACTGTGACGACACGCGAAAGCTTTTATTCCGCGGATTTGCGCGGAGGAGGCGAAATTTGAATTTCGCATTCCTCCGCGTCGTTCGATTCGGGTTTTGGTGTTTTGAGATTTGGTGTTTGTAAATGTGTTATTGTGTGATACGTAGTCGTTTGTTGTTCGTTGACGAATAAAAAAATTAAATACTTTACTCTCGTTGCTATTGAACAATTCTTTTTTCAACGTCTTTACACATGTTTCCAATTTTCATTACATTTTTTTTTAATTCTCGGTTTCCATTCTAAGTACATACTTCATTTACATATATGCCAAACATTCATCCATCTTGACGAACCACATTAACGATTCATCCATTTTAATTTCTGTATTTATTAATCCACAATTTCTATTACTCTAATCATACTTTTTTCATTTGAATATTTTCTCAATATCCTTTTTAAAGGACTTTTCAATAGGGATGCTCGATTTTAAAACGTACAATAAAATTTGATGATTTGCACACGTTATTCAACGCTATAACCTTCCATGATGATTTGCCATACACTGCTAAACAATTGACAGCAAATTTGACAGATGTCACTTTAGCAACATGGCTACTATAACCTAACAAATTTCGAACGTCACTATTGAAAGATCCTATAGTAATCGATAATACGACTTACATATTAGATCATACCAAAAATAATCTAGAATTTGATCAAATTCATAAATTTAAATAACACGATTCTAATTTAACGAAAATACAAAACGATCGACTTGTCGAAAATTAAACGCGACCGTCACTTTTCCCTTTCCATACATTAAACAATAAACGAATAATAAATGCGCACATACACACATTCGGGTCACAGTCCCGAGCCCGTGACGTCACGGGAGTGCTCTGACGTCACGAAATGGCGCGTCCGGGAGTGCTCGTTTCACCTTTCCGGGATAAACCAGACTCTCGAAGTCGGGGCGTTCTGTGGCGAATGTAGCAATTGAGTGAATTTTGGTTTCTTAGCAAAATTAATTAATATATGTATGTATGTGCAATGCGAAAACATGATTGAATTTGGGTTTCGATGATATGAATGTAAAATAAATCTACATTAGCTAAACGATCGAAAAGTACAGTAGATGTTGTCATATTATTTTGGGGAAAATAATGCTCATGATTAATTGTTATCGCAAATAATCATTGCTTTATAGATAAGAATGGCCAACTTTTGGATCGAATTGATTGTTCATTAAGTTGAATTAGAAGAACGTTTCATAGGATATTTTAGTAAATGAACGTTTCATTTTATCAAAAGAGGAGAAAATTTTCTTTTTATTAAACACTATTTGGTAACTACGAAATACAAAATTCATCTTGAAAAATCAAACTAACAATAAATAAAATTATTTAGAAGTTTTATTTATTTTTTACATTTGCTTAATTTTTATCTCATTTCTATTACTTTCTTAAATCCCTCATTTTGAAATTTTCGAAAATGAGGGATATAAGAAAGTAGGATTTTCCACCCAATCACACTTCGCTCTATCTAATTTTGAAACTAAACCTCCGCGATAAGGAGACACACACACATCGAGGGCGTCAGCTTTAATATTTGAACGCGTCAGATAATGAAAGTGCGGTTCAAAATTGCTGCCTTTTTACGGTCCCATTCGCTTTTCCCCCATTTTTTATGAAGGGGCATTTTCGAAAATTTTTGGTCGGTTTTCGTGCTAATTTTAGTTTTCAGTCAATTGCAATATCAAACGAAAAGTTGATAACGTTGTGACCTTTTGTTCGTTTTGCATACTTTACACACATTTACATACATACATTTTTTTCCTATATAAACAGAAAAGTTAAAAATGTAATTCTTTTATTCAGTTAAAACTTATCTTTATATTATATAAACAATAACAATGTTTGTAAATTATCACTTCGCTTCCAATTAAAGCTGACATCATTTATCTTTTATTATATTAAACCACTATGAATCATAATCAGTATTAAATTTCTCATTATTATTCTATATATTGTTTATATAATACTTTCTGTATTGAAACTATTCCATTGAAAGTTCAGTTATTATACGTTAGTAGTTTCACTTTGATCTGTTAGTCATATTATTCATATGCATAATAAAACCAAGCGTATAGTTGTTCACGGTATTGTATAAATTTTACCTCTGACAATTACAATATACCCGTTAGAAAATATTGAGGTTATATTCATTTTATCTTAATATTTATATGAGTTTTCATTTTTATTTTCAGGGAGTATATACAGAAGAGGTGCAAGAAGATGGCGGAAGCTTTATCGTGTCAATGGTCATATATTTCAAGCGAAACGTTTCAATCGAGTTAGTATCAATATGAAAATATTATGAAAATTGTTTATTTTCAAAATTATTATTTTAACTTCATATTTTTAGCGTGCGTTTTGCGCATTTTGTCAAGACCGAATATGGGGACTTGGCAGACAAGGCTTCAAGTGCATCCAGTGCAAACTGTTGGTGCACAAAAAATGTCACAAACTCGTGCAGAAACCGTGCTCAAACGAACATGTAGAGCCTATAATGAAAGATGAACCCAATGGGGAAACGGTTGTTCTTCACACACCTATGTCTGATAGAGCTCTTTCTGAGCCGAAAGATTTCCCTGATCCTCCACCAGATCTAACCGGAGTATCGGTACCCGTGGAAGAATTGAATAAAGGTCCTGAAGACTTACTCGAGCCGGGTACACAACGGCAATATTCTTTGAATGATTTCGAACTGATTAGAGTGATCGGTAGAGGCAGTTACGCTAAAGTATTAATGGTTGAACTGAAAAAGACTAGGAGAATTTACGCTATGAAAGTCATCAAAAAAGCTCTAGTGACCGATGATGAAGATATTGATTGGGTACAGACTGAGAAACATGTTTTCGAAACAGCTTCAAATCATCCATTCCTCGTAGGATTGCACTCATGTTTTCAAACACCCAGTAGATTATTTTTCGTCATAGAATTTGTACGTGGTGGGGACTTGATGTTCCATATGCAAAGACAACGTCGTTTGCCCGAAGAGCATGCTAGATTTTATGCAGCTGAAATAAGTCTTGCACTTAACTTTTTACACGATAAAGGAATCATATACAGAGATCTGAAATTAGATAATGTGCTGCTAGATCACGAAGGGCACATAAAACTCACTGATTATGGCATGTGCAAAGAAGGCATTCGGTTAGGCGACACTACATCAACATTCTGTGGCACACCTAATTATATAGCTCCAGAAATATTGCGAGGTGAAGATTATGGTTTTAGTGTTGATTGGTGGGCTCTTGGTGTTCTTTTGTATGAAATGTTAGCTGGTAGATCACCATTTGATATTGCGGGTGCCTCGGAAAATCCTGATCAAAACACTGAGGACTATTTATTCCAAGTTATTTTAGAGAAGACAATTCGAATTCCACGTTCATTGAGTGTCAAAGCAGCATCTGTATTAAAAGGATTTTTGAACAAAAATCCTATAGAACGTTTGGGTTGTCATAGAGAAAGTGCATTTGTGGACATCGCAGAGCATCCATTCTTCAAATCTATAGATTGGGAAATGGTAAGGATAAATTTTTATATTCTAAAAAATAATTTTTACTTCAAAAATGATTTCTATATAGATGCTTATGATCAAAATCCACATTTGACGTGTTGATAATATTTATAATGTATGGTGAAATATCTCTAAAGAAATAGAGATCGTTAAAAATTGATGTTATGTGTGGAAAATGCCATATTTCAAGCATTTTTTGCTTTTTCCATGCTAGTCCAATATTTGTGGAATTGAGTAAATATTCATTATCTGCTTTTTCAATTTCTGTGAATAAAACTAAAAAAATAGGTCAAAGCATGTTTTCAGTTTTTTACCAACCATACAAATGTGGTTTATCTTTTCTAAATATTAGAATCTTTTATCTAATTTTTGCTACGGAATCATAAAAACGTCCTATCAATAATATATTACATTTATTCAAACTTATCATTCACATTCTATCATTTATTTTGAGTTGATTTTTCATCACATGAATTTCAAACACATCTTTAAACATCAAAGTGTTACTTAACATTCTCAAATGTACATATATAAATATGCATTATTGGATCAATTTTATTCGCGAGTGCAGTTGGGCAAAAAACAGATGCCACCACCTTTTGTTCCCTGCACATCCTCTCCATGCAGCGTGGTTAATTTTCCTGAAGTTCCGGATAATTCTCCCGCTGAAAAAAACCTCGACGCTGAAGAATGTCTCGTTACCAAAATCGACAGCAAACAAAAACTGCCCACTGATGCGGAAAGACGTCATTTGTGTCTACTCCAATGCTTGGATAATTTCGATCGACAATTCACTTGTGAACCACCGGTGCTGACTCCCGACGACGAGTGAGTTGAACCAGCAGCCGCTTTTTGCGTGTCTCGCATGGGCCTCGTTTCATGCGAGTTTTGGGTTCAAAGCATGGAGTCGCAATTCAGCTTGTTTCAGTAGGCACATATGATTGTGAAATAAAAGAAAATTTGAAGTTTCGTCGAGTTCAAACAAAAGCTTTATCGTGTCGTCGTCAGATTTTATTTTATTTCACATTTTGATACGTAGTAAAATATCAGCGCTTCCATATGAAACTAATATATCTAACATGTATAGTAGATGATAGTTTCTTGAATGATTGATTTTTTTCAATATAGAGTTTATATTGAATATAAGTATGTATCTACAAGTCGGAAGGTAAAATATAGAAATGTATTTGTCCATATGTTAACCATCACTTTCATTTTGCACATAGGTATCACATTTTTCACAATGGTTTTATGAATAATTAATTAGCTAAATAAACGATCGCTACCCATATATTTTATTTCTAAATGATGTTTTAAACAGCGAACAAAAAACAAAACGATTTTGTGTATGTTTTTACTTGGTTCGTTAGCCACCTCGAATTACAAATATTCACATTTGTACTTTGAAGCATGATTTCCATCCAGTTCTGAATTGGATTATTGTAATTATTTGTTTATTATTTGCTTGTTCTTTTTCTTCTTTTTTTATTTTATTCTTGTAGCTTGAGCAGAAGCAAGTGCAGCCTCCATTCAAGCCAAGGTTGGACTCTGATCGAGATCTGGCAAACTTCCCGCCTGAATTCACTGATGAACCTGTCCATCTGACACCAGATGATGCGTAAGTATTATGATGAAAATATATTCGGTATTTATATCCTTTTTACCTTCAATAATTGCGGGATGTATATACAAAGTTGGTAAATTTTCATCAGATGCAAGATAAGTGTTGCATGATATTTCAAACTTTTCATATTTTGAAATATTCTTTTTGGTTTTGAAATACAAAAAAAAAATAGGCTTACAATTAGTATGTTTAATATATAATTATGTTTTTGGCTTCAAAGTATCTCTAGATATCTTCAGATAGAAGTTCAAGTAAAAACGTACAATTATGTTGATTTTGCGATTCCTACTTTACCTTTCAAATATATTTTCGGGTATAAACTGATTGCTTATTGTCCAAAAAATTGGAAATTTCTTTTTATACTAATGACAAAATATATTCTTAAAACATCAAACCATTTTCACTAAATTCTTATTTTATTATATAATATTCAATTTAAAATGCATGGAATTAATTCATCTTGCATGTGTAATTTTTTTCTATTGACATGTACTCAATAAGATAACATGCCGTTGCATTAAATAGCTTTATTATAATATTGAATTTGAATCATATTTCAACCTTCATTATTTATATTTGATTTCAATCAAACACATTTTACTTTGACTAATGTGATGTTAGTAATTAAAACAACATGTTCAATATTTTATTATTATATAAGTTTCGTATCAATTACCAATGTTTGTACTGCTCAAATTTTAATATGAAAACTAACAAAATTTTTACATTTCAGCCATGTTATTGAAGAAATTGATCAATCAGAATTCGAAGGTTTCGAATATGTAAACCCACTTTTAATGTCGTTGGAAGATTGCGTGTGACGCCACGCCTGTTTGTTGCATCCTTATAATGATCCCTTCACTCAGGTATTATTTAATCGAATTGAAACGCAATCGAAACAATAGGTGTATTTCATAAGGTTCTATGATTACAGCCGTACGGTGTATATCATCCAGTTGGACCCCCGTGTGATTCTTCATCAGAAGCTGACTATGATGACGTTATAGAAGATTTATCGAGCCTGCAAGTTGGACCACGTCCTCCCCCACACCGAACTCTTCTTCAACATATGTTTTGCTTGCCGCTCAACTGAAATTATTAGCCGTTCTTTTGCATTCTCTATCAATTTCTCTCATTTCATATTGAAACCACTAGCACTTATTCGTCACATGTACATATTTAACAAAAAAATATTTTGAATTCTGTCTAAAATACCTGTTGTAATTCGTATAATAAATAAAATCTGTTAGGATGTTTGTGATTTGCAAACGTCGACGTGTTTTTTGCAAGCTTTTCTAGGTACCTATGAAATATTATACTATTAAATTGTTATAATAACTTTGTCAATGAAAATAAAGCAATTTTTCACTAGATTGACTGCATGTGTGCCAATGATTTCAAAACTAATTTTGTGAATAAATACAAAAAACTCAATCTTTATTTGCATTAAACAATAAAAGGTATATGAAATATATAGATATGTATATGTATTTAAATAATTCATTATAATGTACATTAAAAAATAAGAGCTTCAATGATGTTGAATAGTGATTTCAATATTTATCAACTTAAGAATACTATTACGTATATGATACCTGCTCACTTCTTATTAACTTATTTATTATGCTGGGTTTCTATATAAATTCAATATAATCGTAGCTTTTTCCAATAACTCCATTTTGACTTGTTAGAGAAAAATTGATTGTTACAATTATCATATAAATTGTACAAATATGAAACGTAAACTACTGACTATTTTGCACTCTTTCTTTCCGTGATGATTTGATATATATTCTAATATATTTGTCAGTATTAGAGTGAAGGGGATTAATTTGATTTTCATTATATTAATTTTCTAGAAGTATTTTTTTCTCCATTATTTGCATTGAATGGTGAACATTATTAATATTAGCTTATAAGATATACTTATTTTAAGATTACACTTATTTTATTTGCCGACATTCCTCAGCTATTATATATTATAAATTCAAGTATTCATTATTTACATTCAATTTGTAATAATTGTCCTATTCAAATTAATTTATAATATGTCTTCCAAAAGTATTACGAGTGTTCATGTCTAATTTTCAATTTAATTGGACTTCGGTGAAGTTAAAAAATCAGTTACGATTTCAGTCCATTTAACCCTTCGATATGACAATGTATAAAATTTTAAAACGTATCACATTTGTTTACATGAAAATTGATACTGAAATGTTTTTTCATTTACCTTATGCAACTTAGAATTAGATAGTTTTAGGAACAGTGTAACGAATCAATTGTATGATGCAATGTTTTAATTCTTCGACTGATATTTTTCAAAATTTAGTGTAATCTTGCACGTGCATATAATTTACACAAACGTTAAGTGCAATTTTGGTTGTCAACTTAAGTAACGGACATTGTGTGTAAATAAAAATTACATTTATTACATCTAATCCATTCAAAAAGCTTTCATTTGGTGCCTCGATTTATCACATTGTACTCAAGTTAACACACAGATATTTATAATTATATAATAATAAATATCGTAATATTGCTTTTATATTTTGGCTTACAGTGAAATTGCTCAAATATTTTTCTTTCGGTTAGGGATTTTTTTGAATTCAAATATTACATATTGCAAACTGAAAAATTTTATTTGAATATTGAATATATTTCTATATTGTTAAATTTCAGACATATAATTTATGACTTGTTAGATGTAACAAGTAGTTACAAAAAATAATAATAAGATTTATTCAATGATGGATACTTTAATTTTTTGAAAATGTTAAATTCCTGTGATATGTTTGGGAAATAATAAATTATTTCTTCGGTAAATACAAATTGAAAATTATTTGTTATAAAAATTATATCGAAATCATCTGTATTAAGTTGCTGAATACTTTTTTTTTATGTTCTGAATTCATATTTCATTCAGATTTTTTTTCGAGCTTACATATTTGAATTCAGTTTTTTTTTTTATATATATTTATGTTTCGTACATATTCATAATCTGTGAAAGTAAAACTTGATAAATTCCAAAGAAATCTTTAATGCATTCCAAAACTTCATTGTTACCATTAATAATACAGCCTTTATCTTTTCATTATCATTTTCGTTTAATTGCATATTTATTCTGATGTTTCAATTTAATTTTCAAAGTTCAGTATTTTTAGGAAATAAAACAATTAATTAACTTCATGTGCTTGCTAGTGCAATGACATACATGAATGTTTTTTCTTCGGATCCTCATAATTATCTAAATATATTATAAACAAAATTGTACTTATACTTAACGTTTCAGTTTTTAGCTAATATTTTATAAAAAAAAGTAACATTTAAGTTTCTATTATTATCTAATTACTTTGTATTTAGGTTTAAATGAGCATCATGCATGTGTTACTTAATTTGATTTATATATTCATTATATTATTCTTTATTATAATTATTTTTGTTCTTCTGTGTATTTGATGATTTAAATAAAGAGTTTTTAATATGGAAATACATCACTTTGTCAATTTACTATGAATAATTTTCTTAGTAATTTAACTCTTTTAGCTCGGGTAGTATTACAAAATTAATTGTTTATATTTTGTTTGTTTATTGTCCTAATTTTGTAAAACACTAATGAAATGCATTTATTCTTGCGCAATTGTAATTTCATATTCATGACAAACAAAAGTATGTCAGTATTATTTAGTAAGTGATTCGAAATGGATCGTTCTGTGATAAATCGCATACTAGTGCTATTTACTTTTTTTATAACTGTTAAATCTTGGAATTTATCTAATATCGGCATAACGAACTACACATTGACACATGTTTCAATATTTAACAACCGTGCATATTTATCGATAAAGCCAGATGAAATTTTTCCCAATACAAATCCGACACTAATTGAAGCTAGTTGGCCGGAAAGTGTTGAACACCCGCGCGTTTTTCCTTCAACTGACTTTTTCCATAACGAAAACTGTAAATATTTCCAGAACATCATAAGCACTGATGTGGATACATTCGGTAGACTGTGGATTTTGGACGAAGGAAATTTCAAATCTAAATGTCCTGGAAAAGTGGTTGTATATAACATATTGACAAATAGAGTTGTGCGTAGATTCACTTTGAACAGTTCCAAACATGTACCAGTTAAAATATTGGTGGATACGTTTTCTTTGCCGTTAGGCCAAAGAGCATATATTGGATTGAAAAATTTAAATATTTTATACGTATGTGATATAAGAACGTCGAAATGCAATTTATTCTATTTGGAACAACCACGAAACGATATAATTCTGGGAAATAATTCTATGTCTGCCGAAGATATTGCAATCGACAGAAAGAATGGGTGGTTATACATAACGTCTACACAATCTCTCAAGATGTATAGAGTAGATTTAACTAAGGTACTTAATTGATCATAATTATGTGTTTTGTTCCAGTATTTTAAAATAAACATTTTATTTTGTTCTATAGAGATGGCGAGTAAAGGTTAACTTGGAATATATGGGAGATAAGCTTGGCCATTCTCAGGGTTTGATTATCAGTCCTTATTATGGTATGTGTTACCATATGACCAGGGATATAGCTATTGTTTGCTGGAATATGAAGTGAGTGTTAGTTATATTATATATTCAGATCGATCATTTAATTAACAACTTCATACGTTATTTTATTTCATTAAAGTTTGCCCATAAGAGCAGAAGAATACATTGTTTTAGAACAATCAATCAGATTATTAAAGGTTCAACAGCTTTTCGCTGATTTAACAGGAGATATTTGGGCAGTGATAAATAATGAAAATAAATCTGTAGGACCAACCAAATTCAAGAAAAAAAACGAAATTGGAAACGATCAACAGAAATGCATAAGAATTACAAATATATTATATAACTTTGTCAAAAATATGTAACTTAAATACAGAGCTTTTCAACCATAATGGTGTTTTTTAAAGTTCTCTTTTCTCTTTCTCTTAAAGTTATCTTTGTACTTAATACTGTAGCAATTTATTGGCAAATAGGCAAGGACCAAGGACACAAGATTTAATATTTTTAAAAATAAATGGCGAAACAATATTTACTTTCTTAAATCATATGTACTTCTGGTAGTTTCATTCAAACTGCACCATCTGAAATTAAAATCAAAAAATAAATTGGCTTAACCATTTTTCAAATACTTTCTTAAATCATATGTACTCCTAGTGATTTCGTTCAAACTGCACCATCTAAGAATTTCGGAATTAAAATCAAAAAATAAATTGGCCTAACCATTTTTCATATACTTTCTTAAATCATATGTACTCCTAGTAATTTCGATCAAACTGCACCATCTTGAAATTAAAATCAATTGGCATAAATGAAATAAATTCTTTTGATCTAATAAAAAAAAAAAATAGAGTGGTGCTAAATTTGATATTTGTCAAGAGTGCCAAAATCATTGCTATGGCTCTGTTTATACTGATTCATTGGTATAAATGATTTATAAAATTAATAGTTTCGTAATTATACTTTTAATTAAAACAACACTATTTCTAGATCTCAGTATTATTTTATTATATTAGAGATAAAGTAATCACATAACTGTACAAGGTTTACAACATTCAAGATTATCTAAAAAATAAATTATATTTAACAAAACAAATTATAAACTAGACAAAGAAAACATTGAGATAATATATGGGAATCAAATACAATAAAAACACTAAATTACATTTATATCTAATGGTGTGTTTTTATGATCGATGAGATTCATTCATACACAAATAACAAAGTGAGATTCGATAAAATGTTGGCCTGAATTTGATTGATTTTTCAAGTGTAATATAAAATTCAAATATTGCATTGATCGCATTATGCTTCACTAACACTAGTAGGCTTTCTCACACTATCACAGTGAAACCTTAAAAATTAAACTAGATATGTAAATTTGAAAACAAATCTTTACAAATTTAAAATATTAACAATATATTTACACTCAATAGCATTAAAAATGTAACTAATCTCAGTTTTTTTTTTTTTTTTGACAAATAAATACAAAATTATATATTTCAAATCATATTTGAAAAAAAATTATTAATTCTCTAAATGTATAATACATTCTACACATCTTATTATTGTGGAAATAAAAATTAACAATTTAAAAAGTATATAAATATTTTGTGAAAAAAATCATTAGTATTTACTAGTCAAATTAATTAACTGGGACATATATGCAATCACTGCCGAAAAAAAATCAATTGAATTTAAATACTATTTCAATTATTTCAAAAGTGTATACCAATAAAAGTCAGAAAAATTTATTAATCTGAAGGGTTATATAAAAATAGCTTATGTTGAAATGATAAATAAAAATCTGTCAAACGTTAAAATTAGATTTAATAAATAAGTTAGTTTTTTAATATTTTACATGATCAAGACACAAATAAACAGTTAATAAGTATCATTCAATTGTATTTTATGAGAAATATTGGCGAAACCTTACCAATGTAAATATAAATATTTTCTACGTATTTAATATTAATAGATATTAAAATGTAAAAAGAACATTTTATTCCTCATAATTAAAATTTACTAGACAATACAACATGATACTGATTTAGTGTCTGAAAAACTTATTGAAAATCATTAAGAAAATTTGGTGTTTAACGCTATATTAATTGACATTTTTATGCAATTTTCCTGTTCATATAAATATTCAGCAAATATCTACACACTTGTATATAACTGAGAATATAGTTACAATAATAAATTCACAAACTTGGTGCACAAGATTTGAAAATTTTGGCCATGAATAATATTCATATAAGAAAAGTCTAAAGAAAATTAAAATTCAGTCTTCTAATGGAGTGTGCTCAGCAAAATTATAAGGCTGCCTTTGTACCATTAAGGAACATCAGTTATATGGCAAATATTTAAATGATTACCTAGATTCACCCACCAAATGACTTTCGGCTTGAATGTGCTCAATTTTCCTTTCGAGGGTTGTATAAGCACTACTGCCAATACCAGAATCTTCATCACCACTGTCAAGCAACGTACCTTCACCTTTTACAGGTTCCAAATGTGACTTTTTAGCACTCTCGTCTATATTTATGGGTGCGACAGCTTTTTGTAATGTTATGTGATCAGAAGGAAAATTTTCTATAGATGAAGTCTTTTTTTGATTGTACAAATGGTCATCAAGATCCTGTTGTTGACTGAGACTGCTATTTTTGTCTAACGGAGATAACGGACTGTTAGAATCGAGAGATTCGTATGTTTTTATTTTTTCTAATACTACATTGAGTTCACTTTTGTTATCATTCGATAAATTTTTCATATCGGAATTCGAGATGTCTTCACAATTCGATGAATTGTTTTCTTTGTGATTGAGTCCATTCATAGAATTATTTGATAACGACTTGCTTTTGTCTTCATCGTTTGGAGTTGTTTGATCTAACTCAGATTCTTTATTTTCCGGTTCGAATTTGAAATCAAATACTTTTATTTCACCTAGACTTTTACCTGAAGTCAACGAACTAGGCGAATTTCTGGAAAGCGGACTGGGAGGTAAATCAAGTTTAAGTTTATCCCTTGTGTGCCTTAATCCTCCTAAAACTGATGTAGTCATTTGAAGTGGCGATGTAGATCCTGAACTGTGGTTACTATTTGCAATCGCTGAAGGAGATGGTGTACTTGGAGTCAAAGAACCGGAAGGTGAACCTTTATCGATGAGTGTAAGTGATGCACAATTTGATGACTTCAGTTTGTTTGTTAAGTTCAAACTCAGCTCATGACTAGACAATTTAGGTGGTACAATCGAGCTATCAACTTCATCACTTTGAATGGGGATATCTATAGGTTTTTTCTCTACTGGCATTTCTTTGAATTCAAACTCATCTAAAAGTGATCCAGGCGTCACATCTTCGGTACCAGAGTCAGGAGTGATAAAATCATGCGTTTTATTGTTAGCCAGAATGTTAGATATCATATTGTTTACATAATCCTCAGAATTATATTCAAGCAATTCTTGCGGGACGGGAGGTAAAGGTGTATTATCATCAATCTCATCAAATTCGGCATCGTATGGTTTCACATCATTTAATAACGATAGATGGTGACCGGGGAAAAATTGACTCGAAGAATTTAAAAAGCTATATGATTCAAATGGTGAAGTAGAAGAGGTAATGTAAAAGTCTTCATCAGGTACAGGAATATCTGTGAAAATCAATCATTTATAAAATCTAGTAAACAATTTTGGTAAGTCATTTTTATTGTGATTCTACCTGATGATGCAACAGATTCTGTATTGTATTCGTTAGGACAAGATTCAATAAACTTATCGTATTGTGAATCTGCCTCGTTGCAATAAGTTTGCCAATCTAAAATATATATAAATGATTGAAAAATATCTAAAATAATGATATCACTAATTTATAATTTAATAAAAATATACCTGTATATGATGAGCTGCCAGCGAGGTGTGGAGATTCCATTTCACTTTCTATTATCTCACGAGGATATTCGTATACACAATGATATTTTTGTTTTTTAAAAGCAACCTTCTTACGACTTTCCTGAAAATATTTGAAAAAAAATTTATAAAATTGTTATTAATATTCGATAGTGAGAAAACATTCATATAATTTTCCTCTAATATAAATAAATAAACTAATGTAAGTATATCTAATTAATTACAATTTCCAAATTAAAATTTTGACATTTGATTGCTATCAAGAGAAAATTGAGAAAATCAGACTGATACGAAGAATCCAAGGAGAGAATTGTATGAGAGTTGAACGAGTTTCATAAAATTTATATTAGTTAATGAAAACTGATAGTCGTAAATTATAAAACATATACATATAATTTTATTTACAACACAAACATACACGAAACTCAAATTGTGCAAATTAATATTTCACACTACATTATTAAACCAAGTTAAGGAGTTTTAAACTCACACTACTAGTTGACTCCTCTTCCTACAAAATAGCAGCATCGTAAACGAGAAGCACATAAACATTTAGCCAAAAAATTTCACTCAAAATTAATACAAGTTTTTCCAAAAAGCGAATAGTTCAAAACAAAATTTTCAATATTTGTATATTATTATATAAAAAAAAGTTAAAAACATATACAATATTATAAAAGTAAAATTTAGATCAATATTGCATTAAAGAAAATGAGAAATCATGCGAAAAAAATGTAAAAATTATTCACATCGATAATAATAAAATAAATATTATTTTTTTGAAAACTAAACATTCCCAATTTTTATAAATATTCACTTAAATCGTTTTGTACATTAATAAATAAAGCAATAAAAAAACACATTGTTCAAATGTAACTAATTGTTAGATGCAAGAAATATTTTTTTAATATACAAATACAATATTTTACAATATGTATGAAAAATAGACACTTACGCTTTGGCTAGAATCGGGGCTCTTGAGAGCACTTTTAGACGGAATCGCTGAATAGTCCCAACTAGACGGAATAAATTCTACTTCTTCCTCATCACCTGACCCATCCGCAGACTCTCCACTTTGAGATAAGACTTCTTCAGGAATAGTATCATATTCTTGAATTACGGGAATCACTTCAGAATTTTTCTGCTGCAAATTTACCAAAATATAAACAAACGATTGAAAACTAACGTGATAAAAAAATATTGGAAGAATTTGAGAAGTTGAAAAAAATAAGGAAGTATTCAATTATGAAAAATACTTGCCTTGTTGTTCGATTGTGTACAAAAAGAAGCCGATAAAATAATTGATTCTTCAGTATCGCCTTTCTACAATTATACAACAGCAACCCACAACCAAAAAAAGCATATTAGACATATACACACAACATAGAGCAAGCAATTTAAAATAGAAAATAGAATTTTATACAATATAATATATAATTTGTTCCTAACATTCAAAGAATTGAATAATGTTGGATAATAGTGGAATATTTATTATTTTTTCGAGTTTTGTTAGTTAATAGTATTTACGATCATTCCAAAAATAAATTTTAAAGAGTATCAAAGTCATATCCTGACTTCATTACATTCCATTTCATTTATTGTGGTATCTGCATTATTTTCTAATGTTCATTTGAGAAAAAGTGATTTTAAGCAGTGCAGAAAAAATCAAAGCGATTTAAATTCCTTTTTATACAATCAATAATGTTATTTATAATTTGTACAATACATATGATTCCTTTTGGATTTTCGTATTACTTCATCAGTTTCATGTTTTATTAACAAAAAGATAAATTCATAAATTCAATGCTAGTGAAATGTTTTGGTTAGTATAAAAATTTTATGTTCTTGTTAGAAACAAAACTAAACTCGAAACTTATCGTTTTGAATTTGACTAAATGTGAAAAGAATAACAAACAATTATTGTCTTTTTATTTACAAATAATTATAATTATTTAAATCATTCTTACCCGCCATGTGAATTCACCGCTCGAAGAAGAGTTTCCATTTGACTCTTCGCTACCACTGTCCCAATCTTTCAAACATTCTGGAGCTATGTTGTTCAAATCTTCCGTAGTGTCTAAATTCCTACGAAAATAATCTTCCGATACTGTAGATTCGTTGATAGGACCTAAAATATTAAAGATTTATAAATAAACGAAAGAGATACATTTTTTTAAAGTAAAGTTTTATATTTTACCAGAAAAATGAATGTAACTGAGACGATTATTAATCATAGATGAATCATTTGAAATACCATCGTTGTAAGATTTGCCTTCTGGATTAAGATTAGTTTGGAGTAAATTCACATTAGAATTATCCTGATCTTGATAAAGTCCAGTATTTTCTGGTGTATGATTGAAAGGCTCCATATTTAAACCAGAATGCGCCATATACTCTGATAAAGTAGAACCATATTCATCGTAATATTTATTCGAAACATTTTTCGCATCTTCATATGATCGATTTTTTTTATAATCCAACAAATTTCCGAAATTTGTCAAGTCCTGATCTTTGCCTTCTATAGAGCGTAAAAAGTCATCGTAAGATGTGGATGTCAGACCAAAGTCAGAATTATCTGAGTTTGAGTTTATGTTTTGATCCAAAGTCTTTGAAACATCACTGCTTTTATCTGACAAACTTTGTGGTAAATTTTGGACGTCTAAAAATTCATGTTTTTTGTTTGAATCATGATCAAGACTTAATTGGTATTTACCATTTGAAAAATTCATATCATCATGTGGAGTATTTTTTTCCATTTCAATAAATTTGTCCGTAATATTACAAATATTTTTGTAATTATTAACATCTTGATCTACATCTACATTGACATAATTCAATATCAACGATTTGTTAATATCAGATTCAGAAATTTGCTGGTTAGACTGACTTGCTACAGATGAGCAGTCTGCAGTTGGTGAATTTTTCTCATTATTTTCTGTGCCGTCTCCTATTTTAGATATGGAATGATCTATAGTATCTAAAAATTTGAACTGATGATCAATAATATTCTCAGCTGAATCTACTGCAGTGTCTTCTTCTGCAACTTCAATGTTTAAATTTTCCAATGGTGTTGATGTTGTTATAATGTCATGATGTACATTTATTGAATCAATTTTGGGAGAAACTAAATCTTTTCTTGGATACGATTCGATTACTGACTCATTTGTATTTGCAATAGTTTCATTATGACATAGGTTATCATTCTGAATAGACGTGGATGCATCATTTGATTCATTTTGAACTACACTGATAATATCAGTGCTAGATTTTTCAGAAAATGAAGTTCCATTACTATCGGATGAATTTGGTAATATATGTGAATTTTCAGTATCAGCTACTGAAAACATTTTCGGACTAGACATAATTACTGGTGAAATTTGATCAATAAGATAATTAATATTATCTGTAACCAAAGGACTAAAATTCTGAATTTCTAAATTTATGCTATTTGTGTTCACATTTGCAGGGTAATTCATGACCATTTCCAAGGGTGGATTCATTAAGCTATCATTATCCAAAGACATACTTTGCCTGCAAGATAATAAATCATTTGTTTTTTGCGATCCAGCTTTATCATAAGAAAATTTATAATTATCATTAGTGGGTGTAATCGACCGCCTTTCAGAATCTGAAAATTTATCATTTCCGATATCCATGAAATCATTTGAAGAACAAATATCATCAAAATTTTCTTCAACGTTGAACAATGTATCATTCGAACACCAAGAATCAATACTAGCAGTTTTTGAATGAAAATTTTGAGACGATTTTTCTGATGGACGCAATTGACTTTCAGAATTCAATGAAGATATATCCGAAATAAATGATGGTTGCGATATTTTTGAAACATTAGAAACATCTTCTGGAACATTGATTACTTTGTTTGGACAAGTATAAGTTACATCATTAACATTTTTGCCTTCAATAACATAAGTGCGTGATGCAGAATCATTTTCGACACTGGCTACAGAATCATTTTCTGATACATCATTAACTTCAACATCAACATTAACATTAACATCAACATCAACATTTGGATATACAATACATTCTGAGCTTACTGATCCAACTTTCGATGCATTCTCTAGTGTCTTAGAAATATTTTCTAACAAATGATCTAAATTTTGTGATATTTCTTCAGTAGATTTCGTATTAGAATGTTCATCATAGAAAGGAGATAACAATTCTGATATGGGATTTTCCTGTTGAGATATTTCAGGAACGTTAATTTCATTAGGTCTAGGAAGTCGGTGTTCGTCATCATCTATATCCATTTGATCCTCAATACAGTTAAGACTATCGACACTAATACTTTTCCTATAACAAAAAAATAAAACAAGTTTGTTTTTGATATAAACAATATAGCAGTACTACATTGATACATGTGATGACATATTAAATATATACCTCTTTTCTGGCTGAGCTGATTCAAATCCGTCCAATGCTACAAATGTGCGATTAGAACCATGAGAATCATCATTAGTTTCATCATCTGACCATGTTCTTTGATTATTACCTTCTTTTTCAACACCAGATTCTATATCTAAGGGTAATTCAGCTACCACAATACTGTTAAGTTGCCCAAGAGATAGACTATTTGAGGTATCTGATTTATCAAATTCTCCAGCTTAAATGAACAAACATATGAATAAGTTTGATTTGAAAAAGTTGTCTATATTTTATTTGGATAAGTTTTTAACCTTTTACAAAATCAGAAAATTCAGACCAACTTTCTTCTTGAATAGGACTTAAAGGAATAACTCCATACATATTATAATGTATTAAAACTTCATTTCTAGGTATTTGTGGATCTGATATTTTATTCACATCTTGTTCGTTGAAAATATTTTTTCCACAATTGTATTCGGATGATCTCTGATGTGTAGGATTGAAATTCTCACGATTATTTTCAGTTTTACCAACGTTTTGATCTTCTGACTGAGAAGTAGATCCGTATTCATTTTTTTCAGTATGGCCTTTCTCACTAATAGCACTTTCTTGGATAGCCTGTGCCATTTTCTGAAAAAAAAAAAAATCTTATAAGTAAATAATTTTAGGATCATAACAGTACAAACTATAACAAAATTACCTGAGCCAAAGGCAATTTCAGTTCCAGTTCATTTCTTAATGCTTGTACACTTTCAGGATCAATAACTCGATCAACTATAGAATCGCTTTTGTCATCCATAGATTCTTCATTAGAATCACAATCATTGGATGTACTTGGCATGTCGCACGAAGAACTTGCTTGTACAGACTCACTGTTTTTCACTTTAGTATGTAAAAACCAGCCATTGACTACATTATCACTTTTATTAATATCTGTATTGAGATTTTCTTCTTGTGAACTGAGGTTATTAGTAAGGTCATCTGTATTATTTGGTGTGTTATTAAGCAAATCATCAGAGAAGGATGGATTTGAATTTTCAATATTCAAATTATTTTCATTCTCTGCTATAGCCAATTTCGAAGTTAAACTGTTTAAATCAGTTTGGGAAACCAAGCCAATAAAGCGACTATTGCTCGCTAAACTTGATATATCAATGCTATTGTTTAAGTTATTAGAATTTTCAACAATACCATCATTTTGTATATCATAAGTAAGATTAACTTCTTTAATTTCATTTACAGAAGGTACATTTTCATCTGCTAACACGGATGAATTATTTTCAAGCTGATCTGAAGTTTGTGATAATTCATTTAATTGTGTAGTATTATTTCTCGCAGGCATATCATCCAAAGAATCTGGTTTTTCAGTTGTATCGGGAAATATGCTGTCAAAGTTTTTAGAGGTATCTTCAAAGCTTGAACCAAGAAATCTATCCCAAGTTTCTATAGAATAATCTATTGGTTTATCACATTTAGGATCTTTATCAGTGGTAGGACAATTGAAAAAATAGGAAGAACTTATATTATCGACGTTTGGCTCATTTTTAGAATTGTTTAAAGGAAAATTTGCATGGACATCATTAAAATTAGATGAAAACATTAGAGCTTCTTCCTCCGGAATTTCATTTTCTTTAAAATCAGTCTTAATACCAGTATACAAATCTAAGGTACAATCAAAAAACGGTCCCATAACTACGTTAGAAGATGAACTTTCCATTTCATTCTGTTGACATTTTTCCTTTACAACATCATCATTAACATAATTTTGTTCCAACTTATTTATGTGATAGTCTCCAATCGATATTGATTTCACGTAAGACGAATTTCTTTCAATATTCGGTAGTATACTTGTTGTCGCACTTTTAATCAATTTTTGTGGATTTTCAGAAAAAACTTTTGAATTTGACTTTTCATTTGAAAAGCTGTTATTTAAAATTGGTTGGAAATTACTCTTTAAAGAATTTGGAACAGTTGGATTTTGTATAGAACTATTACTCGAATTCTCAACTTTATTGGATAAGCCATCAGGTATATTTTGACCATCACTTGGGTCAAAACTATTAGATTTCTTACTCAATCCAATCAAGGATTGGGGAAGGGTTATCGATAAATCGCTTATACCCAAATATTTCGTAGATTCCCAAGTATCATTCAATTCGCTTTCTGAGGTTTGATGTAAAGTGAGATTTTCGGATTTTGGAGTATTCGCTGTATTGTCAAAATCTTTCAAAATATCTGAATTTACATTTTTATTTAAAGAACTATCGCATAAAAAACAGTCAATATTTTTCTTAAATAAAATTAATGAATCCTTTGTTGAGAGACATTTGGGATTCAAAGATGAAATATCATCAAGACTTTTAGTAGGTCTAAGATTTCGTTGTACGGTATCGAAAATGTTTTTCTTTAATTTTTTGAAATCTATCGAAGGCTTGCTAATAATTTCATTTTGATAAGCAGAAGATGACTGGAAATATTTTGGAAATGTAAGATATTCGACAGTTGGTAAGCTTGAGTCTTTTTGTGGACAATCATACATCAATTTCTTCTTTAGTACATCTGAGGGCATAATTGAAAATTTACCATCTACCGAAGTGTACGAAGTATCTTCACTATCTAAATCAGTGAAATCCATATCAATATGAGTCAAAACCATGAAATCTGTTACTGATTTTGATTTCAACTTAATTTTTTCAGATAAAGCGCCAATTTCAATTCTTTTTTTCCAAATTTCATCTTCTGTTTCTGAACCTGAACTGCTTTGTCTATTCAAATCGCTTTTTATGTTATGTTCGTTGACACCTGCATTCACTAAATCAGATGGAATATAACTAGAGTCTTGTAACGAATCATAATCCTGCCCATCATTGGTAAATTTCGTTTGAAAAATGGGATATACTTCATTTTTAGCATCATAAACATTTTCTAATTTAGCTAATCTAAAATCAAGAGTTGGATATAGATCTGTTTTTGTAGTACTTTTTGTACTATTACATTCAGGTACATTTTGAGTTGAATTGTTTTGATTTATAAAATTAGTACTTTTGGAAGCACTGTATATGGAACTACTGTGTGATAAATCTGTATTTTCACTATTTACACTTTTTTCTAACCTATCAGAACATTCTAAGACGTCGCCAAAAGTTGGACACAAGGAGTTATTATCACATGATAAAGTACTTTTCAATACATCTCTCGAAGGACTTGTTTGATGACTTGATTCCGAGCTAGAAGTTTTTTCAGAACTTAACATATTATCCAAATCACTAATTACATCACTAACTGTTTTTATATATGACATATCTTCTTGACAATTCACAGGAAGATCTTGAAGCCACGGTGCAACCTCACAGTGTGCAAGATAAGAATTGACAGTCAAAATTTCATCGGATGTTCTTCCCATAGGAGATGTATCGTCACTAGGTAAACCATGACTACTGAGATTACTGTCTTTTTCGGTATTCAAATCTATCTCCATTGGGCTTCTATTCACAGATTCTAAAGATCCATGTAGGTTTGTTAAACTATCAGATTTAGTTTTTTCAGAAAAGTTGTCAATCAATATTTCTGTGGAAGCATCCATTTCAGCAGTAGAGATAGATGCTGTATCAAATTTAGTACCTTTATCTACATCACCATAAGAACATTCAGGCGAAAGTAAATTATTTTTAAAACTTTCTGATAGCTCTGCATTAGAAATTGTATGCCCGTTGTCAATTTTTGGAATAGTGTTTGGTTTCAAGCTTTGCCACCTAGCATCAAAATCATCAGATGATCTTTGAGTTATAATTTTCTTCTCTGAATTCTCAAAATGGCTACTGTAAATATATTGTAAAAGTGATAAAACTTGCTCTGAAGTGATTCTGTCTGAAGGAGAATATTGCCAACACAACTGCATAACTTGGAAACTAAAAAAATAAGAAAATAATTATTAGAGAAAAATAAAATAAGTGAAAATCATTATCGAGAAATTATTTGAAAATATAATTGACAATTAAAAAAACTGACATGTAGGTAACATAGTCGGGTACGTTTTGGGGTTGTTGGAGTCTTATTCCGTTTTGGCACAAAACATCAGATATTATCTGTTCATTATTAAGAGATTCATATGGCAATGCTCCCCAAGAACATGATTCCCATAAAAATATACCCAGTGACCACACATTTCCTGCTTTTGTTATCTGAAAACAAAAAATTTGTGATAAAATTCAATTTTAAAACTCCTCATATAAAATATATGTATTATAATTTCATAAATATATTTAGCCAGTAAAATAAATTACCGATTTTTGTAAACATTCTGGAGCAACCCATCTCAATGGAATTAAATCGTTTCCTGATATATTATAAAAATCTGAAGTATGTAAATTTTGAGATCCACCATAATCACCTAATTTGGCAGAAAATCCTTCTGTTACCATACAGCAATGACAAGCAATATCCCTTCAATAAAAAAATATTTTTGAAATATGAATTTTAGTCACTGATTACATTGAAAACTATGTGAAATAACTTACGGAAGAACGACATTTATAGAATGCAAATATGAAACAGCAGAAACAATTTCACACTGAAGCTTAATTGGAATGCCTTGACTGGTTAGAGATAATGAATTGGATTTATTTGATTGTAAAAATGTTTTCATATCACCCTGAAATTTGTACATTAAATTATTATTTAAATCAATCGTGAAAAGTTAACTTTAGAAAACATATATACCAAAGCGCAATATTCAAAAAGAATCAACCAAGGATCTTGTGACAAATTGATTCCAATCAACTTTAAAACGTGTTCATGTGAAGTATCTCTATAAAGTTCACATTCATCTAAAAAGTTACGTTTTCTACTGAAAGAAATATTTTCTTCTAATGTTTTCACAGCCACTTTAGAGATTCTTGTAATATCATTTGTGTTTGGAGAAAAAGTACTCTCTGACTTATCACATATCTTTGCTTCAATGATCTATATTCAAAAAATCAGTATGTATTATTGAACCATGACAAAAAAACCATCTATACACGATATTGAATACTTACGCGACCAAACCAGCCACGTCCAATTTCTCGTAAATATTCCAATTGATTTCGTGTGACTTCAAGTCTTTCATCGTCTAAAATTTGAAGTTTTTTCATATTAAGAATATACATTACAAAAATTTAAAAAAAATATAGTTAAATTAGATCACTAACCAAACCATTTTTGATGACTATCATGCTCAGCAAACCTCAAATTATTGGAATTATCATTCAAAGGTTCTTGATGTGTCGAAGAAAGTGCTCGAGCGATTTGAACTTCTTCTCTTATAACATTTTCCTCGTTAATATCATTGTTTAAATTTCTATTTTCATTTTCACTAGCAATATAATCGTTAGCATTATTATTATAAATATTTTCTAGTTCTTGAGGTGATATTGGACCATTATTATTTTCGAACATAGGATTGTTATTTACTGCATCTACTAAATTATACAAGGAGTTGCCTATTCTAGGCAAATCCGGTGATACCGCATTACTTCCATGTGGTCTTGGGAGACCATCAGGTGCCAATGGTCCAAAAATTGTAAATTCACGGTCTGCAATAGGATTAACAATCCCAGTATCTATTGAAGCAGTTGAAGCATTATTAATTTGTATCGAAGAAGTTCCAACTAATTCTGGTATATCGTTGCTTGCTCCATTTGTAAATTGCTATAAAAAAATAAGAGAAAGTTAATAAAAGTTTTCAAAGATTAAGAGATATTTTTTGGAAACATACCAAAACTTCATTTCCGTTTGGCTTGTAAATCAATTAAAATATAATAAATTATTATTTTGTATTTGTATAATGGATAAATTCTAATTCTAAATTTAAGAACGAACTGCGTGTTTAGCAGTGTAATTAATATTCAAAGTAGCATCAATAAACACTTCCTTTCCTGTTTGATATGAAAAATGCGTAACGCGATGAGTTATTGCGCGTGCTTTGTATATCAAATACAAATTTTTTTGTATACCAAACAACAAAAAAAAACACAAACTTTTCCAAATATTTGTTTTATCTTTATCGAAAACATTGTATTGAAACAAAAACCGCGAAATTTACGAAACTACCATTCTAAATCATTTCGATTTATCATATTCCAATAATTGATAGAATCAATATGAACGTGTAAATGAACAAACGTTCAAAAAATATTATACACAACAAATACCGAAATTAGAACACGACCTAAACAAGCAAACTAAACACAAATCGCCTCGTAACAGTTAAAACAACTTAAAAACTGGAAAGAGACATCAATCAACACATTACACAGCTTTGACTGGAAACAAAAAAAACCTGATCGATCCGAGCGATGTCACCACGAAAATTAGCGAATTATATCGACTAATGCGAACGGCATATTTGAACAAAAGGGTGGGTGCAAAAAAAACGAACCAAGTGGGCGAAGTCGACACGAAACGTCCGCAAAGACACACCCTTCGCACACACCCTTTTAGCAAAATGGTTTTCCACAGGAAAATTAACCGCATAACGAGTGAATCAACACCGAAAATAAACCAAGGGAATGCAGAAGTTATCATCGTAATTTTCGCTCTTCGAAAAAAAAACTGAACGCATGAAGAATAGTTTAAAACCCGTTGCGAATCGTACATTATGTACACGCGGCGGGCACGTAATTGAAAACGAAAATTATGCGTACGAAAGGATGTACATTTGAGAAGATTACTTTCATGAAAAGTTTATGAGATTCGCCATCGAGACTTATATCTGTCCGGAGAGAATATCTTGATCGATACGTGCCATTTTTTTTTCGCGAGAACGTACCCGAGTAAATTTGGCGTAACATTTAAGAGCATTTGCATAATTCAAAATATGCACGAGATATACGGAGGAGCTACAAAATAAACATGAAATATCGACCCGAGAATCGTCTTTTAAAAATATATATATTCACCGACGAAAATTATATATTGATATTCAAAAATCTTTTTCACTTCAACTCATGCAAATTTTACCCTTCTATTCTATTCATAGAACATTCAACCGGAAGAATTTCGTCGAAAAAACTTCCACATACACGGATCCGTACTTGAATTTTTTTTGCCAATTTCACTATTCATCCTACCAATCAATAATTGAACTCATTGAACCAGAACAATCTGAAACAAACACAAACCCCTCAAACTCAACCATTTTGAAGTCTGAACAATCCGAAATCCCAACATACACATAATGGCGAACGATAAGCAGATTCGCAGCGAACACATGCAACAAACATTATGCACACCCGACCAGCAGACACATGTTTTCAAAAAAATGACCTCAGCGGCTCATTCATTCCGCATTAGATAGAATGTTTACGTTCGCGAGAGCGACCGTACGAAAAACAAGTTATGATACAATCGTCGTCATCATCATCGCCAAAAAACTCAATCCGGTCAAACTACTGGACGAAAACCCAACACCGACGAGAATCGCACAAAGGCTCCATCGAACCACGCATATAATAGTCAGCGAATGAGAAAAGACGCTTTTGAAACTATCATATGTATAATGTTTCAATGAAACAATGATTAATTGTTTTAATGTTCTAATTTTGAATGATTGCTCGGAATGGATATCGGATTTATGACAAATAGATCGATTTTATGTTGTAAATCGGTGCTCCGCAACCTTTTTTTTTTCAATGATATTTCTAAAATTTCGCGACACACTTTACAGAGTGACCATATTTCTTAGGACTTAAAACAGAATGCCTCGCAAAAACAAATAAAAATTGTAGTCTTCCCCCTATATAAAAAAAATGTTTTGTACGTCCAACAATTTTATAATTTTTACCTCGAAGAACTATTAATGTTATCAAAGTATTTTTTTCAGGACGCATAATTGTATAAAATTAAAAAATATCTGTATTCATATTTCATGTTTATATAAGAACAATTATAGCACCGCAGGCGGTTTTTTTTTCTGAAACATGTAAAATGAACAATAAATTTGGTGCAATTTTTTTTTAAAGTTATTATCAGTTTCTTTTGATTATGAAAATAATGTGCAACTAAAATTTTGTTTTACTTTACTTTCGTTTCTTCTTATACATACAAAGTAACATAATTTTTCCTAACAATAAGTATAATAAATTGTGATTTTTCGAAAACGACAAAACAAACGCAAAACACAAAAAAAAAACAGGACTGTTCCGGCCAAAATTGGACATTTGGTCATCCAAAGTCATCATTTTTGGTCATCCAAAAATAAAATACATTTACAAAAATGCACTTTTTTTTATATAAACCACATTAATTTCATATTATCGACAATTCATTTGTATTTTGAATGCACCGCGACACGACCAGCACATCTCACGGTACAACGATTGCAGATCACTATTGTAAACAACTCTCTGAACATTTCTGCATCTCAAATCTGCACAGATCATCGAAACCTTGAGCGAAAGACGATCGATTGTTTGCCGGCCAATTCGCACGAACGTCCATTAGATCATCGAACGCCGACCAGCGCTCCGTGCACATGCAAGGTGACATCACGCAGAAACGCCATCTATTTATTTGTCTAGGCAAAAAACAAACGCGCAAAAAAGGCGGACAATCGTCGACGTTTCTATGCAGAATCGAGTGGGCCGTCGAGGATCCTCGTTTCGGTCGATTTCTTCTAATTGTAAGACGATTCCCGTTGGCCGACTCGAGCAATGGTATCATGGGCGCCAGCTCGGAAATAAATATACGCAGTTTCGCAAATGTTTGTCGGAGATTTTGCACATTTTGTTGAAACGTGGGTGGTTTCCCGTCTGCGGCCTCGTATCCTGAACGATGGTTATCATAGTTGAACGCGATGGGACTTTTGGTAAAAGTTCATAATGGAGTTGTTGACTTTCGCCTTCTTTCTAAGAATTGTTGTTAATTTAAATAAAATTACGATGTATTGTATTTTTTTTATGATATCATAGCGTATATAAAACGATGATGATAACGAACGAGGTCTGTAAGTGCACGATTTAATAAAACTAAATTGCAGATCTGGCTTGCGCAATTACGCACAAAAATAAAGGTTGCATCATTCGAATGAATATTTGACATCGTTTATAAATAAACACAAAGAAAGATCGATCGCCTTTCCCTCGATAATGTATTCATAACGACGGGAATATGTAACGCTCTCTTGAAAAAATTAACAATCGTTCGTACGTAATAATTGTCTGTCACTTTCATGCGGCTTGTTGGACACGAACGTAAACTTGAGAATTTTATAACGGACACAAAGAAAGTATCGCAAAACAAATTACGAAAACGTTTAAATGGTTCGTTTCTAAACGGAATTATAACAGTTAACGGAAAGAGCATAAAGAGCGCGATAAACGAATAATGGACGTTCGTTAACGAGTAACGATCGGAAACGAAACGGACAGAATACACTCGAGAGTCGTTATTAAAATCAAATAATAGCAGAATGATAATATGCTTCGTGATTGAATACAATGCAAATATCGGAAGTGCATTTCGTTATCGATATCGAAAAGGAGCATTTTCTGAATGACATCGAGAGGAAATGAAAAATGTAAGCAAATAAAACTAATACACACCCATCCCCGATTTATGCGGTTTCACATTAACGCGGTTGAGCAAAATGTATTTTTAATAGGCGTATTTTAAATTTGTATATTATTAATTAATTACAATAATACAGAATCTCATCTGTTTAATAAGATAAAAACGACGGCCATCTGCATGCTCATTTTTAAGACAACAATGACCTTTTACCCTTTCCGTTCCTTTTACTTCTCTGTACTTCATATCACTTACAAATCAGTATGAGATTTTTAATTGCATAAGCGTGTCGCAGTTTTCTCCAACTTTATTTTTTAAAAAACACATTTTAAGCATTTATACAAAAATAACGATTTTTTTTTTTACGTAAGAACCTTCACGCTTTTGTATGGGCTCATAATCGATTTTTATCACAGAACATATCTACCGCGTAAATCGGAAGATGAATGTATTTTTTTTAATGATCATTACTTTTCAATGGGATTAATAAAGCTCATTGAAACGAAAAAAAGTACAATACCATCAAATTCTACAAACTTCCACCAAATCCACAATAATCGAACATACACACATCCTTAAAACCCACCTCATTCCAATACGCATAAACAAACAAACAAACAAACAATGCGACACCGACCTCACGACCAATCAACAACATACGTCCATCGTAAAGGCATTTAAACCCGAAAACGACTTTGTAAGAGGAAGAGAACCGTCTCGACTTTATACCACCGCATTATATCACTCCGGCACTCATTGACGTGAAATTCTCTTACGAGAGAGACCTCCAGACGAGCGCTACGAGCTTCCAATTTACTATCAGCGACACAAAGAGGCCAATAAATTGTTAAATTGACGAATACGCAACGTCGGCGGCGTATTGACAAAACGGCGTTTTGCGAACCGAAATATGTAATACGATGGCAATGAGTGTGTACGCATGTCGGGAATAATGGGTGTGCTTGTTGTTTGTTCGCGGAATTCGCTTTCGATGCTGTGTGGAAAAATTGTTGATGTATACGGTAATTGTGTGTCTTTCTTTCGGTGTAAACGATAATCTTTTTAGTTGTGTTTATAAATTTTATGTGTTTAGATTTTGTGTGGGTGTACTATTTTTAATTTTTCGTTGTGCAATATGTATATGAAAGGAAAATATAGTATACTTTCGATTATCCGGATTATTATTATTAATTTTGAATTTTATCATATTGAGCAATGTTAATTGGAAAATTAAATCAAACTGTAGATCAATACATAAAATTAATAACGTGCCATCAAAATCTTATACCGGTATACTCTCGATCATCCGGTTTGCGGATTATCCGTGCCTAAATATATTCGATTTTTTTTAATTTAATTAAATTATAGTATTTTTGAATGAGAATACATTATTGATGCGACATAGGAAACAAATGGCGCGGTGTAATAATGCGTTGTTCTTTTCATTTGGATATTTACGCCTCATAAAAGTCGAA
Source organism: Hydropsyche tenuis (assembly GCA_009617725.1). Lineage (NCBI taxonomy): Eukaryota > Metazoa > Arthropoda > Insecta > Trichoptera > Hydropsychidae > Hydropsyche > Hydropsyche tenuis. The sequence goes on from VTON01000007.1 coordinate 727,743, forward strand.
CATTCGAAAAACGTGCGCTACGAGCCAATTTTGACAGCAAATTTTTTTTTTTTTTGTGAAAATTTTATTTCTCCTTATGTGTTTGAGTTAGGAATTCGAAGTCTCAAGTTAAAATTTCGAGAAAATTTAAAAAAAAATGTTAGTTTGGATTTTCCGTGATATTGGATATGTGTGCCCACCCTCCCCGACATAAACCCGGATAATCGAGAGTATACTGTATAAATTTCTAATTGAATATAATTTTATTTACATATGCATATTTGCGAGCGATGCAACCGATATTTATATTGTTGATATGGTAAAAATCTGACGAATTTAGGATATCGTAATGTTAAAAAAACCGCAGAATTCTTCATTAGAACGATAAGTATCGATTCTGCGAAAGAACATTATGTATACAAATAATTTCAATTTAATCGTCGTTTCTGCGAAATTACGCAATTTATAATTTTCCTTATACGCAAACCTTTCATATAACAGAAGGCCGAGAAAATTAATGCTATTTATACGTATTTAAAAATAAACGAACAAAAGATTATTTGATCAATTTCTGAACTGTACAAATACTCCGAAACACCGATTTAAATTTCAAAATCGAAAAATACACCAGTATTGTTTTTCAAAATAAAAAAACGACTCACCTTGAATTTGTTTCTTTTACAGCACACACAGCCTCCCAAAACCAACACGAGCGTTATCAGAAAAAGTGCAGCAATCAGAGCTGGAACTAGAGCGCCAAACTCTAGAGAAGGTGCAGCATCTGCAAAATTTTATCAAATTGTTGATAAACAGGTCAATTAAAACAAGTTATCAATTACAAAACAGTACATGAAAATACGTGAACCAATTCTAGAAGTATCAATTAATATTTTAGCAAAAATATGGTTGGGATCAGAATTTTTTGCTATGTTGAATGGTATAATTAAAATATCAATATATAGAAATAACAATGTCAAGCAACATTTCAAACTAAAAGTTTAACCAGTATTTGATTTCAAAGTAGAAAATTCTTCGAAAAAAATCTTACTTGTAATCTTATATAATGTCACCTTAATTCAGTGGTTCTTAACTGAGGCACCGGGAAAAATAGGAAAATCGTCAAAACAGTGAAAATGAAAAAAAATTGGTCCCCTTGTTGATGGATTCTAAGAATTAATTTTTCCGAAATGACTATTGATGAATTTGTAATTTCTGTCCGAGGAAAATACGGTTCAAAAATCAAGAATTTGTTTAATTGCAACCCCCCCCATAATTTTACATAAAAAAAAGTTTTTGGAAGAAGGGGACCCAACTATATGTCTTTGTGAAACTGGGGGGGATGTAATTAAATTATTTATCTTAGTTTTGGCATCGAAAGTCGGGATTTGTAATAAAAATTATAATCGTATATTTTTTTAATTCTGGTGCATCGCCATTTTATTTTCAAGATCAAAAATGTACCGTAACTTCAAAAAAGTTAAGAACCACTATACTTAAATCTCACATAATAATCTTTTTTTTTTAATTTTTATTTGACATAAACCATAATTACACGACATTAATCGTCATTTTTTAGTTAATTGATACTTTTAAATCAACGCATCACATACGCGATAAAAAAAAACCAACACAAAGCCCACAAAATTATCGTACAAAACGTGTTTACATTACACATATGAATAGGCGAATCGCTGAAAGGCGCCTGAGAGAATTTTCGAAACGATTCAGAGCCAAATGATAACGAACGACAAATTCAAAGCATTCTCTACACACAGCCGTGATTGCCCGCCAACACAATGTACAATATAACCCGGCGACTGCAGATAGTGGACATATATACGTACATATTTAAAAAAAAAATCATCAACCGTGTGGCAATCGACCATTGTGATTGATGGTCAACTGTTGTGAGGCAATCATTCGAAACGGGCCCGAAAACGGCGATTCGTACTTATACAGAAATACGCGAAAATTTCGAAAACGGCGTCGAAATTTGAATAATGTAAATCGGCGCGGGAACTTCAACATTTAGATGGCGAACTTATTAACCTTTCACAATATTGCACACGTCGTTGACATTTTGGTGGGTTTTTTTTTTCGGGACGAGTGCCCTTCGTGATGGAAAAAAAATAGATTGATGAAATTGGAGTGCGCAATTCAGATGTTTTCTCGATTATCGCAAATTGCTGTTCGTTGTTACGATTTCAATTGAATTTCTTAGTTTAGAAATCAATTGACACGCACAAGTGTAGTAACCTTCACCACTGACCGTGACTCACATGTAAGAAATATATTTTAATCGTATTCAAAAATACACAGAGTACGCGCATTGCGATAAATCCGCGCAATAAATGTAAGTACCGGGATTTTCTTTTTTAAGATGAGAAAAAGTTAAGCAAACTTTTTCAATTCCTTTTTCGTTATAGCGTCGAGAAAGTTTCAAGTATAATCTTTTACAGCAACATCAAAAAAGCAGCCTAATGATGTATTCGGACTGCGAGTAAACTTTGCGAAAAACTCGGCAAACACAGCACATGTACAAAACCTTCGTGGGAGACAATCATATTTTATCATTATTCATATCGAAAAATAAACTCCCAACTATAATATTACACAAACTAAAAACAGCACAGATAAGATCTACGAACTAGATGCGTAATAACTTCAAACACAACAAATTCCAAAAGCAAACAATTTCAGATACCAAATTACTCGAACACGATCTCGAGACAGATCTACCCCATTCATTTATAAAGACCGCCATAATGAAAAATTAAATGACCGTTTCGAATCAGATTATCTGAAGCACAAAAGGAACGTGCTCTCAGTCAGTGCCCGAAGATTAACAACACTCCGAGTTAATCTCGAAACGCATGCATCGGACGATCACAAAATCTGAATCACAATTCAAAAATCGCGCCAAAAGGCCTTTGTGTTATTATCGTGAGCGAATTTGCCGAATCACCGGAGCCCACGTTACAAAGACGGGACAACTCTGTGTCCTTTCCAAATGTAAATACGACCGGTTCATGCAATTTATTCTCGAGTGCTCGTTGCTAAACGTTTAGTGCAAAAAAGACACGAAAATTTATATGTGGAATGGTGAAAATCGCCAATGACGTTCGAAGGATTCGGAGGGATGGAATATGTACGATTCGAGAGGTTTTTGCACGTAGTGGGGTATGGTTTTTTTATAAGAATGATGAAATTGTCGAATGCAAAGGTTGTTTTGTGTCTATTTTGTAAAATGTTGAATGGCCTTATGCAATTAGGTATATTCGACCCACTCAACCATTGTATAAAACGCGCGAAAAGAGAAAATATTGATGTGAAGGACATTTTTTTCATCTCGTTTAATTTATCTGCGATGTTATTGAAAACGATGAATCATAATAAGGTTTTTTTTTTTTTTAATTACGGAGTCCTCAAAGATTCACGTTTTAAGTAATAATATATAATAGTCGATGCTTCATAATCTAAACACGCGTTTCAAAGAGCAAACTGCAGCCATAACGATAATTATATTACGATTCAAAATAAAATAACTTAAAAACACTTCAACGAGAAATCAAAACTGGTTATATCTTTCGTCTCTCCGATCACCTGCTCAGCTGCTGTAGCAAAGTTACACCACCGATGGCGGGCAAAAAGAACAAACAGAACACCGAACACAAATATTTACCCAATTATTTCGCATTCCACAAAAATTACGAATCATAAACAGCCAATTTGTCAATCATTCAATTCACGAACAACCTTCCAAAGACACCAACCACCAAAAAACACTCCCAAAACCTTTGAAAACAAATACAAAACGCAACAATAGCCCAATTCGAACACAACCACAACAGAAAATCGTTCAGCGATCGCGCGCCATTTTCCCCCACACTTCGGCGGATAAGCGAGAGGCTTTCGGGCGACCAGAAGAAATGGTATCCGCCGAGGAAAACCTCGTCTTGGAAGTCGGCGAGAAGTGCATTCGTTCGACCTCAGTTAGTGCAGATCAAGGCAAACCGCCGTGACTCACTCTCGCCGACGAAATGTCCAGAGCGCCGGTGCCAACAGTGGCTCCCAAACTTTTCGGCCTTTTCTAATAATATCGGGACGTTCCGCGATGTCTGAGGCCGATATAATTTTGGCGGAATTTCGCGTCCGCAGTTGGCCGATGTGCGACTACGTTCGAGTGCGTTTTTGTATTGTATTGTATTGTCTGAATGTGTGGATTTTTGTATTTGTGCTAATTTTTATGAGGATGTTTAGTGCAAATATTATCGATTTAATATAATTTGATGTGGGATGATTTCTGTAGTATTCAAAGTCATTAGAAATTATTTTCTTTTAGTCAATGTTAAATTCATGATAGACCTAACGAGCATTGTGTTAGCTGCATACGATGATGAATCAGAATGTATACTCAACATCCTGTATGATAAGGCATCCTACAATAGACAACTCTATATTCAACTATTAACCAATTTCAGACTAATCATATTATAAAACTAATCGACCCAAATAAACAAAACAAAATTCAACTCAAACATAAAAAAAAAACGATTCACACAATCAGAAAATGCGACGCCATCGACCACAATAATCCACACAGAAAGAAAACATAAAAGTGTACGCGACAACGCGAATTCCCGCCGTCATAAAATATGGATAATAGAACCGATATGTTTTTATAATCACGTACGCCAAAGGATATTGGCTCTCGCATGCGGAACTCCCTTTAAACACCCATGAATATTCATACGACACGCGGACGTTCCGTCGACTTTCGAAAAGCGAGTTCGCCGCTCCCATCGCCGTCTGAAACGGCCCTTTTCAGCCAGTTTCAGCCCGTTTCACGCGAGATTTTCCTTACATAATGACGGCGATGATTCATCTCGGCGTTACGCAGGGAACGATCGTCGAACGTTCGCGTCGGCCATTGGCGAAAGTGGTGCACAACATTCTTCGACACGTTAGACTTTGTGTAATTGTATGCATGTTTCGTAATGTCTGCGGCGTGTCTTATGTCGCTTGTTATGTGGGAACGGTTTTGATCCGTCGGAATATGTAATTCTGATAGAATAAAAAGCTTGAAAAAGGACGGTGTTGTAATGTTTTTGGAGTCGTACTTTGAATCGGTCGATGAGGGTTCTGTTCAGATGTCGTGTTTTGAATCGACTAATTGGGTTCTATTCGGGAGTCATATGAAACTTAGAATTTTATGCTATTTTAGAAGCAAAACGATTATTTTGAATCGACTAATTGGGTTCTATTTAGATGTCATATGAAAGTTAGAATTTTATGCTATTTTAGAAGCAAAACATTTGTTTTCAATTGAAAAATTATGATGTGTGTCCTTTTAGAATCGACCAATAGCAAGGTTCTATTTGGATGTCACATTTTGAATCGACTAATGGTAGGGTTTTATTTGGATGTCACATGATAAAGATAGAATTTTATAACTGAAACATTTATTTTCAATTGAAAAATTATGTCATAACATAAAATTAAGACACGTGTCCTTTTAAAATCGACCGAGAAGAAGGGTTTCTATAGACGGCTCTATTTGGATGTCACGTGACAAATAGTAATTATTTCATACTATTTTAGAACTGAAACATTTATTTTCAATTGAAAAATTATGAAATGTGTCCCTTTTGGATGCAAACGATTAGCGGTGGATTTAAATCGATAGGGGCTCGAAGAATCAACAAATTTTGGGGGCCCCTATACGTATACGAATATTCAGGCAGAATTTCAAACCTATATCATTAAAATTATAGTCATATAATAGTCGGTTTCATAAAATTGACAAATAGGCGATTTCAAAAATTAAAATTTGATTTTGCGCAAATAAACGCATTTTCTTCTTCAAATTCATGACGCCCATTGGACTGATATAAAAAAACGATGATAATACAAGAAAAAATTCTAGCAATAATTTTTTTTCAGGGCCTTTTCCAGGCGTGAAATCCGCCACTGCACAACGACGATTTTCATCACATTAAAAAAAAAAAAACATCGTTCGATTTAACCGCAACCGAAGAAAGAATCGGATAACACAACGAACACCCGACGGTCATCGTCAAGCGGTTAATCAGCGGTCAGATAACCGGCCAAATTAAAAGGCAAAGCCAAGGGATGACGCATAGCACCCATAATTGAACTCTAAATTATCCGAAGCTTGCGCAAATTGGCCGACGGACGTCGAAGATGCGGCCATAACGCGATTTTTTTTATAACCGAAAACGAAACGCGAATGACGCAAACCGCGAATCTTTGCCGACTGTCAAAATTTGACGGCGGCAAAGCGACGGGCTGTTTAGACTTTCGTCGGGAAGAAATTCGTGGCGCCGCTCCAAATTTTTCGAATTTTTTCCCGCCGAAACGTACACAATGAGCTGTCTGCGATGACGAGGGCGTTAGTCACATCCTTGGCGATGCAGTTCGCCGATTAGCGCGAAATGCGACAATAATTCGAAAGGTGACAATGTATGAACGCACGATAAAAACGTATGCATGTAGTGTTAAAATGTGCATTAAAAAAATATATATAGATCAGGCTTGTCCAAAGGGCCACTATGGTGCCAAAGTGGCCCCCACTTTTCACATAAAAAACATACATAACAAACAGCATTTATTCCGAAATGAACTAATCGAAATAGTTTTGTAATGGAAATAAATAAATTGACCAATATTTTAATACTTATTACGTTTTGAATGTACAATAATTGAAATTTGTAAGTGGTCCCCCGCATACTGAAATTTTGGACAAGCCTGATATAGATTGTGCATTAAAACGGATTATTTGTGCATTAGAAAAAAAATTACGATATGAATTATGCATTAAAGAATCTCGTATTGAACATTATTTTATTCATATCGTGCAACAAAAAAGTATTGCGCAGAATAAAGTGAGAATTTAAAAAAATATATATGAAATGTGCAATAGAATGAATAGTTTGTGCATTAAAATGACAGATAGGTGGCAACGTCGCCAGAGTAAAGTCAATACAATTGCATTAACAATTTGGTCCGTTTTTTAATCAATGTTAATTTTGTTTGAATTCGGTTTATTGCGAATCGATTATATTATGAAAGTTGTGAATAATGGTCGTGCGGTTGGTATTTCGCCCTGTTCTAATGCACGTTTGATCGTTTTAAGGTACAGATATTTTTTCTAATGCACACATTTTAATACACAATTATTTTATTTAATGCTGAAATTTAATGCACGTTCACATTGTTCCCTTTACCAATTCATAATGAATAACGATTGGGTAATTCCGCACTTTGGATGCGTAAATTGTTTATTGACAAATTTGTATTTTACGGATGAAAATTTATCATAGGTGCTCAAATTAAATTTACTCATGAAATTTATGCTTTATTAGAAGTCTAGGGTTCAGTGATGGCGAACCTTTTTGAGAAGCGGGTCAAATTTTGTTCATTATTTTTTTAGTACAGGCAGCCCTCGACTTTCGAGCATAGTTGGTTCCTGAAAATGTGTTTGAATGTTCGAAAGTAGAGGGAAGTAAAAAAAAATCTAAAATTGTATGTATTTTTAACGTTTATCAAATCACTAGCTAGGTTTCCACCAAGAAGCAGTGTCAATCGGTTTTTAGAAGGTTTATGCCATGGAGCAATTGATTCTTTCGTCAATTATAATGTATGATTAGACATTTTTTTTCCCAAAATAAACCCATATTGTATCGTATTGTTATGGTAAAGTTGTCAAATCATAATTGTATGCATTATCGAAAGAAATCTTAAAAAATAGACTCTTTGAAAATGTTCGAAATAGCGAATTATTTGAAAGTCGAGGGCCGGCTGTATACCATAAGCAAAAAATATAATTATACCCCCTCCCCCCCCAGTTTCACAAATTGTTTCGATTTTTTTTGAAACTGGGGGGGGTACTAATCTAATTTTTACAAAAATAAATATTTCGAACAAACACTTTATTTTTTAATATTTTCGATCGTTTGTTTGTTACGCCTTTCTTTTATGTTTATAAAAATCAACACGTAGGTCATTTAAAAAGTCTGCACGAGTGTCTGACCAGCCATAGGTTCGCCATCGCTGATTCAGTTTGTGTTTGTACAGTGACAGATTTTACGCATCATTTTCCCTTACAATTAGATCGGCTAAATTAACTCGGACAACAAAAGTGCTTTTATACCACATGCAAACCCGAAACTCGTTAATTGTAAGATATAGTTAAAAATAAACAAATATTATCTCCAAATTCGTAAAAAAAAAAAAAAAAGAGAAGATAATGTACGCACATGTAATGCATAAACTACGCATGAAACACGTCAAGAATTTTATTCATATTAAAACGCAAACCTGTCAATAAATAATGAACGCACCTAAAGTGCAGAAAGTCAATTATTATTGTCAAATTCATCCAATTATTGTTGTCACATTATGTATTGATGTAAAAATTAAAAAAAAAATTCAATTGTTTCCATTCAAATTTCGACCTGTCAAATCGCCCCAAAATCCAGAAACGTCAAATCCCCAAAAACCAGAAACGTCAAAAACCACCAAATCCCAAATCCGTCCTCTAGCATTCGGGGGCACATGACAGGTCAATAAAATAAATAAAGACACACAAAACGGCGCCGACGCATTCGCGCCCAACACAAAAGCGGACATCAAAGCGGAGCCTCTGACCTGCGGTGAGGGGCGCGAGGGGCGCCAGGGGGTGCGCGGAGGCCCCCTTCGCGACTGCGGCCGCAATGGCCGCGGCCGCCCCCGCAACGCCGCGCCCCTGCATCCTGCGAGACGGCTGAGGTGCGGAGAGGTGGGGCGCTCACTGGAGGGCGTAGCCCCCGGCCGCCATGCGAACGATCGAGGCGCACGCCCCGCGCTTAGGGGGAGGGACGACGCGGCACGAGCGCGTCGGACGGGACGCGGCTCGACACTGAGGCTGGGCGGGTTCAAACGATCCCGATGACGGCCATTTACGATTTGTTGGAGTGTGTTGCCGCTTGGAGGTCGGTGTTGGGTGGTAGAGCCGGTTTGGTGCGGTTTTTGTGGGAGAGATTGTAAAGGTTTAGGCGGTTGGATACTGTGCGGATGAAGCGGTAGTTGGGTTTTTTCGGTTCCCAGAAGCTAACTCACACGAAGCAAACGCACACGAAGTAAACTCACAGGAAGCAAGCTCACACGAAGCGAGCTTACACGAAAGAAGCTCAAACGAGGCAAGCTCACAGGAAGCAAGCTCACACGAAGCAAGATCACATGCTTTCGAAAATTTTCGTATCATTTTACAAGAAATGTCACTTTGGTACTGACAAAATATTATGGACGTATACTATTACGTGTAATGTGAAATTCTTTTAACACAAAAACGCATTTTGGTGCTTTCAGTTTCGTGTTAAACGTTTTTCACTTTAATTTGAAAATTTTCGAAAGCATGTGAGCTTGCTTCGTGTGAGCTTGCTTCCTGTCAGCTTGCCTCGTTTGAGCTTGCTTCGTATGAGCTCGCTTCGTGTGAGCTTGTTTCCTGTGAGTTTACTTCCTGTGAGTTTGCTTCATGTGCATTAGCTTCTGGCCACCGTTTTTAACTTACCAGAAATAGGGATAGAGATATAGCCTCATGGTGCAAGCCGTTGCTAACATAAGATCATAATTTGCTACAGAATTGCTGTAATCCAAAAGTAGTGGGGGTTTGCACAATTTTATCCAAAAGGCAACAATGGCCCCTGAGCGGCTACACTGTTGTCAACTCGAGACCCGGCGAGGTCTAAACGTTGTGTGCGAAGGCTATTTATTAGTTTTGAATTTTGATTGTTGAATCAAGTTTTTTTTACTATTAATTATTTAAAAACTATCCAAAATATCCTGAAGTCATTTTAAGCAATATTTGTTTCAAGAATACTTTTAATTCATGATCTTCAGTTGTAGCGAGGAGTGAGTTTGTTTATAGTCATTTCAGTCAGCCTTTTATCTTCAAGTCATAAACTATTTGGATTTATCAAATAATTTTAGGGTGTAATAAAGAGATTAGAAATACTTATTTTTTGTGTTTGATCGATTGTTGAAATTCATGTTTTATGAATGGAATTGACAACTGTATAACACACATACTTACTTATTACTAGTACCAAAGCATTAAAAGATTAGATTACATTTACAAAAGCTTTTGTGAAAATCGTGATTGGAAAGTTTTATTAATTTATTATTTATTTAATAAATTATGGAAGTTACCTTCTAAAAAAAAAAAAATATATTTAAAGAGAAAACAAAATATCATACAGAGTTAAATCTATTTATTGTAAAATAAATGCAATGAAATAAGTTCAATAAATAATTAGGATAAAAGTCCAATACAAATGTTAAATTTATGACAATAGACAATTATTGGAAGTGTTGTTAACAATTAATATTCAAATACATTTATTCTAAGGAAATCAATTTCTTCTAATATATTATAAAAAGTATTACAATAATCACATTATGAGAAAAAACCAATGAAAATTTCGAAAAATATGTTTGAATACTAATAAAAGGTGAAATAAGAAAAAAATGGTACAGTCACTACATTTTACAGTTAGGATACATCGTTGAGCTATTTAGTGAAATATATAGAGTAATGTGGAAAAACAAAAATACAGCTTTAATGCGATCGAACATACCAACAGTTTATACATACAAAATATTTATAGCATAGTATTGAAATATTTGCATATAACAGTTTAATTTATAATTATTTTCAGTACCACAATAGCACCTCGATACTTGCAACACATTTTGAAATGTCAAAAACTCAAATATTCACCTTCTCAATTGATTATACCGAAAAAAAAATGCCCCGACGAAATAAACTTAAATTAAAGAAAAAAGAAAAACATCACGAGCTGTCATTGTTACATCACATAATGAATTGCATCTATGAGATACAGTTTCACACATCCCTGATTATAATATCGTAATCGAGTCGAGAAAAATATATATATATTTCTTTATTAATTGAGCTCGAACTATATTTTAACACACGTCACTAGTCAGGCTTAAAGTGTTTAGGATTTAATTTTTTTCGGAGTCTTTTGTTTTTGCAATTTCTTGGTTTTTTTTGTTGATGCTTTGCTCTAGTTCCAATTTTTCTTTTTCTAATAATAATACTTTGTTTTGCAGTTCCAAGCGTTGTAGTTCCATTTTCATATTTGTTTCTTCTTCTTTTAATTTACTCGTTTCGCTGAGCAACATTTCGGCCTGTAAAAAGAACAAAACAAACATTAATTCATGAATGAGTAACTCACAAAAAAATAGGGACATCTTCGATACATAGAAAGTGTATTAATCGACAACTAATTAAATACCTATTAAATAAAATTAACTAATGAATTGAAGATTCCTAGAGGTCAGTGCGTTGCATATATTTTGGCTTGAGCTCCTCTATCCGCTTGATGAAATCAGTCTTTTCTATACAACCGTCGCACGTCTCGTCCCAATCGTTCAAAATCTTTCTAAGATCGCGAACCTTCAGCTTCTTCAAATCGACAGAATTTAGGTCGATCTCTTTATCGTAACGCAGATCACATATCTGAGCGTCCATCTTCTTGAGCTTCTCGCATATTTTATTAGCGGGCATAGACCAGCTCAACGGCTTGGACAACTCCCCCAAAATACCGGTGGCCGACTCCTCTAAACCACCCATATAATAACAGAACCTGTTCTCCTTGTTCTTGGTGTCTTTGCAGTACTTCTTGAAAGCTTCCTCTATCTTCTTGGGGTCAGTTTTGGCATCGGGTTGGAGGGTAGCGGAGAATTTTTCGATGATTTTGATGCAGACTTCGCAGTCGCCCTCGCGCAGGGCGTAGCCCGAGTGCGGGAGCAGGCAGACGAGGGCCACCAGGGCGTTCCACCACCTCCAGTTAGCCATGGTGCGAGGATGAGAGCTGGTCAGGGGACGGAGACGAGCGTCGGAGTGCAAGTGGAATTGTGCCGGTTGAGGCGACGTCAACTCGCCGCGAACACGAGCCGAGCTGGCGACACGCGATTGGTGCACGTCACTAACCCTAATATGACCGTGGGCTTTTTCGGTTCGGCGGAATTGGGGTGGATGTTGGGGTTTTTTTGATGGAAGTTGGTCGCAGGGGTTCGAATCGTAAGTCTTTTCATTCCGATTTAATAAAAAAATATGTTTAGGTTCGGTTCAGCTCTGGATTTTCAAAAAAACCGTATACAGTAGAACAGGCTCGTCCAAAATTTCAATATGCGGGGGTTACTTACAAATTTCAAATCTCAAAATTTCAATGTTTGTAAATTCAAAACGTAATAAGTATTAAAATATTGGTAAAGTTATTTATTTCCATTATAAAACTATTTTGATGAGTACATTTTGGAATAAATGCTGTTTGTTATGTTTATTTTTGTGTGAAAAGTGGGGGCCACTTTGGCACTGTAGTGGCCCTTTGGACAAGCCTGAATTAGATTATCTAGACTTCGATTATCCGGATCAACGAAAAAATATTCAAAATTAAATCCAATAATAGAATATTCTAAGATTTTTTTTACAATACGCTTCCATCAATTCATGCTACAAAATTACATTGATCAATTCAATTTTCATTTTTTTTCCTTGTCTCTATTATCCGGGTTTTCTGCTATCTGAACATCTCAATCGGGGATGTCATTTGGGGGGCATGGGGGGGGGCAGTTGTCCCCTTTAAATTTTTGGGGTTCGAATAATTTTGAGAAATGTCGAATAATTTTAAAAAGCGTTGACCTTTATTTTTAGGGAAAAAAATTTTGGGGTTCGAATAATTTCGAAAAGTGACTAATTTTAAGTGAATAATTTTTGGCCTGACCCCCTTGAAAAAATCTGAAATTACGTCCTTGATCTCAATCCCCGTTTAGTCCGGATAATCGAAGTTTTAAGAAATTTCCAAGAAATTTTATCTAACAATAAGAAATATATATATTAACCGATATTTTTTTAGGTTCAATACCGGTTTTCGTTCTGGCAAAAATTTCGGTTTTTAGCGGTTTTCGGTTACGGTTGAGTTCCAGTTCGAAGACCTAGTTGGTCGTTTAAATAATCTAAATGAGGGTTGAAGATGAATTTCAACGCGGTAGTTGTATTTTGAAAGGTTGTTTGAATTCGTTTATGCTAAATGGCTTTCCCTCCATTTTCGAATATAAAAAAACATTAAAATTTACCATAGACAAGTTTATCTTTAAAATAAATATACATATACTTCAAACGTTGTTTTTTGGTCCCTCTCACAGTTTGGTGTCCGAGGGTGATTATTTGTACTATTTGTACTAGCTACAACTTTGGATGTAAGTAAGTACAAATAGTCCGCGACTAACGAAAGTTTGCACTTACGACCGAAAAATAAATCATACATATTTTTTTTATTAATTGATTTTTTGTATGGATTTGATTAAATTTTTAAAATAATTACAAATCATGGTTAGTGTGGGGAATTATATCGAGATATATTACACAAGTGTGAATACATTTTTAAACGCCTTAAATTTACACATTTAGATAAGTTGTTTCCCGTCCCCCTAAAAAAATTCTGGTTACGACCGTGTATAAAATCTATGCCTAAATAAAGTATTTTCGTATTTTTCTTTCTACAGAGATAAAGATAATTTTCAAGGGGTCAAATAAGTAATGAAACAATTTTTGCCGTATGGTTTCGCATCCTCTGAAGATCTGATGATCCACGGTTCTTTTGTAATTATTACGTCATACGTCACTTCAGTAGTCAATCATAATACGTAAATGTCTTTATCGACATACAATTATTCAAAAATAATTCGAAGATTAATACACTTAAAACGTTGATTTCATCATTTATTTGAAAAAAATTAATAACTAGAAACATATTTTCATGATAACTCACTATTATCATTACCGTCTATTTCACTATAGTAAGACTATTTCATCTAATTTATTTATTTAAATATACCTATTTATGTATAATTACATTACATACTCAAAAACAAATTTTTAGAACAGTTAAAAATAAATAAATGCAAATTTAACCTATTTTCAATACATACATAACTTATTTGATACATGGTGGAAACATGCAAAACAATACCTGACAATGAGATAAAAAATATATTTATTTATAAAACACCAAGTTTTCGATAAACATCGAAAAGGCCATGTCCTGCAGTAGAAGGTATTCACGCTGTACATAATGATGATGATGATACAATTTATAATTTACATGCATAATTACAGACTTACTACACCGACAAAACCGTGATATTAAATATTAATATAACGATATTTTTTTAAATATGCGATTTTCATTTTGCTCACTCAATATTATAATTTTTTTTAATATCAAAAAATTTTGATATTAAAAAAAATATATGATTTCAATTGCATCACGTTGAAAACTCAGTCAATCAAGACTACCGAGTGCTCGAAAACATTTCTCGATCGAATATATTACGTTAAAATTCAACATTAAAATAGCGACCAATCGGGAACATTTAAAAAAACATTCCATACCCCTCCCTTCTATGAAGGGTTAACCACGTGGATACCGGGTTGCGGGGGATGAGACATGACGTGTGTTTTCTCAAAGCTCCGCGCTTTATCGATATTTGCTCAGTTTTGCAATGTCGAGCGCATTTCGGCATTTTTTATCACGAAAGCATGCGATGCACAAACGCATTCGGCACCCGACCGTTATCAACGTGACAACAATATCGTAAAACAATTTCGACTAGCTACCGAAAAAAAACATAACAAATAACCATTTTGTTATTGTTTCGCACCTCTAAACGCAACGCAGTATGTTGAAGGTCGTCGCAATTCCCGTCCATTATAGAAAACGAAAGTCTCAAACCGAATTCCCAAATAACGACCGAGTTGTCATTAGTTGCACTGACAGCTGATCTTGTACAGTGTTGCAACAATTATTCTTAAACGCAACTCCGCGTTGGTCCTCCGGATAAAATTACCGGCATTATTACTTGAACGGATAAATCAATGTTTTGTTTGAACAGACGTTCAAACTGTTATTTTTCGAAAGATTGATTTTGCATATGTTTCATTGAATTGTATGAAATTGTAAAATTTAATGAAATGAATGTTGAAATGGAGATTTTTTGGTGAATAATTGAATAATTTTTATTATTTGATGTTTATGAATAATTGGGTTTGGTTGTGAATGCGCGTGTTTAGGGCGAAAACGCTTTCAAAATATTTGCACTGATTCGCGTTCGCGAAGTTGGCCATGTATCGCAGACTTCCGGGGTCGGATTTATTTTCGGGATCAATGCACGTGTTTTCGTCTGCGTGAAGCTATAATTAGCGACGAGAAGAAAAAACGTGACGTCATTTGTTTACAAATGGCTGCGTAGAAGCAGGATCGTGGAGTGGTAGGTGCACGGCTAAGAAATGGACGACACGGAAGGCAGCGGGGCGAAGTCGTGGGGCGCAGCCGTCGAGGGGCTGAAGTCTGAAAGCAGAGAACAGAGGAGAACCACTCTGAAGAGCCTCGACGATCAGCTAAAGGCGACCCCTGAAGAACAATTGGCTGAAGCTTTCAATGTTTTGCATCCGTCGTTGGTCGCGTGTGTCGCTGACGAGACGGAGAAATGTCGAGAGTTGGCTATTTCTTTGTTGGGGTCGCTTGTTCAGCGACTTCCGGTTTCAGATTATTATTTGACGTATGTGGTGCCAGCGATCAGGAAGCGCATAACCTCAACGTCTTCTGAATCGTCCGAGGAGATTAGGTTGGCTTTGGTTCAGTTGCTCCATTCTATCATTAAGCATTATGGTAAGAGTACTAGCTTGGTTCCGTTTTTCGACGATTTTGTGGAGATTCTTGTCAAGACGTCGTCTGACGATTGTCCTACTGTCAAACAAGAAACTTGCTTTGTTGTCATGAGCTTGGCGGATTCTTCTCCGAAAGATTTTCACATGAGATCGGAGACTCTTTGTATGAGCATTCTCTCTATATTTCAACAACGTCCGTTCAAAGTCAGAGTGGCTGCCATTCAGTGTATAGGTAATATTTTTTTCAAATAGCGCAGCTATGTAACGAAATAATAAAATACATTATCGAAAATTATTATTTTAGGTATTATTGTTTTGAAGGGAACCGTAACATGTTTCGATCATTCTATTCTTCCTATGGTCTTGAAATTATTTGACGAGTGCAATCTTGTAAGACTCCAAGTGGTCAAAGAAATTGGCAATTGGATGTTAAATTATCCTGAAAGATATTCATATTGGCATTATATGATACCGATAATGCTGACAAGGTAGCAAAAAACGACAAGATATATTATTTATTGTTAATTGATAATTTTACACTGAAATTATTCAATTTTACCTAATCTAATCAGTTGTAATTCAATAATTTTTGTGTTTTTGTTTTTTAAGTATGTGCGACTATACGCCAGAAATCCAAGCAGAAGCAACTACTGCTTGGGATAATGTAGGTCTTCAGTACATTAAAGAAAATGAAGAAGAATTGAAAGATAAAATTGATTTTCCTTCCGGACCACCTAAACATTATCCATCTGGTATATTTCGCTTTTGAATCATCTTTTATAATTTTATAAATTTTCCATTTTGTAATTATTAATTCATCTTTAGTACCCCGTCCCAATCTGGGTTGCCGAACTCTTATTATTAGGAATATGGGAAAGATTATTCCAGCTATATCCAAAGGTATTATATATTTTCTAGTTTTTTTTTTTTTTGTAATATTAGCAATTATTATTTCATATTGTATTTTAGAAATGTCAAACTGGCAAGAAGGTGCTCGGTTAAGATCTGCACAAGCTTTAGGCTGGTTGATATTAAGCGCAGAAGAAAAAAATATGATGTACGGTTCAGATATCTTGAACTGCCTTATTCAGGGAGCGAAAGATAGTGATCCTGCAGTGACCGCTGAGGTTGTAAATATTATACTATGAATACATTTTCATATTAAATATACTAATTATTTCTTCATTATTATTGTTATCAAAATAGATCCTCAAAGCTGCAGAAATGTATGGTCATTTTGTGGGACCTAAAGTATGGTGGATTTTGCTTGGCCTCGATCTCGATACATGGGAGTATCTCAGTGTTTTAGCCAGTATTATTAATGGAACTCACATTGATCAACTGAAAAATGGATATCTTAGAAAAATCATGAAGACCCTCAGTCAATCACAATTTACTAAAATTCAAAAAGTTATTAAATTTTTTAATTATTGTCTGTTGTCTAATTTTGTAATATTCAGTTTGTTTTATAAGCTATTTTATTTGTTTATTTTAGCCAAAAAACCAAATCGGTATGTTGAACGTTTGTGAAGCAATGATGAATGTAGGTGGACTGTATTGTCAGTCTGTCAGTCAAGAAATGTTCAACATTATTTTCATCATTTATTCAATTCCGAGTAATCCTGAAATAGAACATTATGCTCTATGTATGGATATTATATTTTATTTCTTATATTATAATTATTTTGCTAAATATTTTTATTAATATTCAGGTTTAATAGAAAAACTTCGCGAAACCATTAAATTTGGTTCAAATATAGAAGAACTCTATTGTCATTATGTCAGACAATTATTAGTAAACATAACTTCTGATGTTTGTTTTTGGAGATTAACAACGCCAGATCGATGTGTTTTGAACACTGTTTTGGTTCATACCGGTATGTTTGCTGAAAATTACGTGATTGTAAGTTGTAAATAATACGAAACTATTTCAAGATTGGAATATTTATAGGACCAGCAATAGGACTGCATTTACATTTAATATCTCCTCTTTTGAGTGAAGTTCTGTCTACCAAAGGAATCGATCCGATTGTCAAATTAGAATTATTTACAACACTATGCTCAGTTTTATTGAGAAGGGACGAGCACTTCAAATTATCTGAACCGGATAAATTGGATGCTTTCTTAAGTGTTATCCTAAAAGGTTCGCACCTAAATTTTCACATGTTTTTATAGAAAAGAACTGTAATCATATTTAATTTTTTTTTTCAAGATATTATTATACCAAATTTGGGCTGGAGTGTTGGGCAAACCGCTGAAGCTCTGAGAACAGCAGCAGTATGCTGTTTATGTGCTATTTTACAAGATGATGAATCAGTTTCTAAAGTCGATGGAGATGTAGAATTTGACAAATGCATTCAGGTCAATAATTGATATATTTTTTAACAATTACAGTTTTTTATCTATTTGTATTTTGATTAAAGAAGGTATGTGTATCTTTTTCTTATTATTTTCAGAAAGTGGAATTATTCCCAGATACAGAATCGTTTAAAAATGATCTTGAATTGTTACTTCCTACCTTAGTGAGTCTCATTAATGATCGTTCGAAAAATACGTGTTTGTATTCGTTGCGAGCTATTCGCTGCTTAGTAATTTTGGCTAAGAAAAAGAACTGTTATAGTATAGATCATTTACATACGACATATTCACGTAATATAAATATTTGATATCTTAAATTATTGGATGTCAATTACCAAATTTTGCTTTTATTTTATTTTATTTTACTTTTATTTCCAGCTATTATATCGCGATTAGACGATAGTAATGATAAGGTTCGTTTGTTCGCTGTGGAAACTTTGTGCACTCTGTTTATGGCCCGTCCTGAATCTTATGATGCCGATGCACATAATATGCATATTGAGGCTTTGTATAATGCTATGCTATTGCACCTTGATGACCCTGATCCAAACTTCCAAGATTTTATTCTTGGTGAGTTTACGGAATAAATATGAAATATTTCAATTTGTGTTCAATCGATTGAAATGTTTTTGTTTTTATAGATGCACTGAAAAAACTCTGTGATGTTGATCCTAAAATGATGAAGGGTAAAGTTGTCGCTAATTCAAAAGTATTTAGAAACACAAAAGCACTTGAAAATTTAGACAAGCACCTCGAAATGCTTTCCATTTGATTTTCGCTTGAAGAAGTTTTGCATTTTGTGTTTATTTAAGGAAAAAACTTTATTTATATGGGACAGAATTCTTAAGAACATTTATTGAATTGGTGCAATTTTTTACTATTTATGAATTTGATAAATTATTGTGTTAGAATGAACACAATACATCACAAAAATTATTTTCTTAACAAAATTGAACAAAAATATTTATAAAACGTTATAAACATTTTGATTGATTTAAAGTGTATTAAGTTTTTTCAAAAGTTTTAAAATCAGGAGTATTTCCTGTTTTGTACAATTATACTAAACTAGTCAACGTTTGTATTACCATTGTGCCTTATCGAATTCTTATTTTTGCGTGCATTTATTCATTTTTCTTGAGTTTTATTAATATTCACAGTATTAGAAATCGTTTACGAATTTGATTTTATTAATGCTTTTGTGAAATAAAGATGAATGAATGATTCTAACTCAAAGTGCACACATGTATTGTAATATTGATCTTATTATTTCGGATATTTTATTTTAGGGTTACTTTCTTAATTCCTATTTTTTATTTCTAAAAATCAAATTACAGTATTGATTACATTATGAATGTTGCAATTACTATGCATGGTTTGAAGTTAGATTTTTTAGTTTTATTATCACGAATATTTTATATCTAAAATTAAAAGTGATAATGGCAATTTAATCATTTTTTTAATTAATATATATATGATTGTTTTTCTTGTGCCTGTTTGCTCTTGTGAGTTATTTATGTATCTTGTAATTATTTTTTTTATAGTTTGAATAAAATTTTACACGAGAATTATTTTTTTATTTTTGTAGAAGTATAGAAAATAGAATATGGTTTTCTGAAATGAAATAGTATTATAAAAAGTTCATATGGGTTTTTGTATCTGTTTTCGTAATTTTTCAACCAGTTCTTTGTCCGTAATCGAGATAAGATTATCACATCACAATATACATATATGTGTCCTCCCCCCTCTCCGTGACTTCCGAAAAAAGAAACAAACACAACAAAATAAAATAGGATGTGGCTATATGCAGATACACTATCTGCGAATTCTTGGCTATTTGCCGATACTGTATCTGTGAATTCTTGGCTATTTGCAGATATAGTATCTGCGAATACTTGGCTATTTGCAGATACACTATCTGCATACTCTTGGCTATTTGCAATCATAATTAAAACTTTTTATATTCAAATATTGACAAACTGGTGGTCATTGCGATCGCAAAAGTGGTCAGCGAGGACGCAGTCTGCTCAGTCTTTACCTCGTCTGCCCCGCGGGTGATCATTGCGATTTGCTTAGTGGAGAGTCAGCGACCACAAAGACTAGCACACAGGCTTGCGTACCGTGGGTCTGAGAACCTCTTCCGTTGGCATGGGCTGATTGGATCTTATGGTACATGTCCCTTATCGCTACGAGGTTGGCTCTCGGATAAGGTATATAGCCTAGACCCCCAATATTTGATGGGGAGACCTTGTCCTGCAGTGGGCACTAAACCGGTCGACAATGATGATGATGATGATTCAAATATAACTGAACTAGTAAGTATATATTTATATATTTGAAGGTGAAAATACAATTGAACTGGCCCAGGTCGGTAATTGCAAAATATAATAGTTTTGACAGTTGAGTTTTAACAGTTCGGACTTTTGGGTGACCAAACACAAACTCACATGACGCAAGCGCATACGACGAAAGCACACATGTTTTCGGAATTTTCAAATTAAAGTGAAAAACTTTTAACACGAAAGTGAAAGCTTCGTGTTAAACGTTTTTCACTTTAATTTGAAAATTTCTAAAAAATGTGCGCTTGAGTCGTGTGAGCTTGCGTTATGTGCGCTTGCGTCGTATGCGCTTGCGTTGTGTGAGTTTGCGTCTTGTCACCAAAATGATTATCATATTGTATACTACGTATGATACTAATACATAAATTTTAGATGAAGTAAAAGCCGCGAACTAGCTTAAACACACGACATTTGGATGTCGTTAAATAGACATGTCATTGATTATTTCTTATGCACTGTACCTGATTTCAAAGATATTGTATCTGTACCTATCTGCAAATAACCAAGAATACGCAGATAGTGTATCAGCAAATAGCCAAGTATTCGCAGATAGTGTATCTGCAAATATCCAAGTATTCGCAGGTAGTGTATCTGCAAATATCCAAGAATTCGCAGATAGTGTATCTGCAAATATCCAAGTATTCGCAGGTAGTGTATCTGCAAATATCCAAGAATTCGCAGATAGTGTATCTGCAAATATCCAAGTATTCGCAGGTAGTGTATCTGCAAATAGTCAAGAATTCGCAGATACAGTATCTGCATATAGCCTCAACCAATAAAATAACATGATAAAAAAGTTTGAACTGAAAATATAAGTACTTGTAATACGTTATGACCATGTTATTCTTAATTTTGAATGTTTCAAAACATGCTCCACATTTATAGACTAATACTACATATTTTAACGCCCTGCATATTATGAACAGAGAGCATTATACCTAGTCTTGCCATAAGTTCTGTTACAAATGCATTTTGTCGTAAAAAAAAAACTAATGCTGTTATCAACTTTAAAACAACTTTATTTGATGATAAAATACAATGAAGAATTAAAATATTTCATTCGAAATGTCCACCCTTATTTTTTATACAATTCTTTAATCTCTCCCGCCACGCATCTATCGCCGCACGAACGACTTCCATGGGAATTTCTTCCACAACTTTTATAAGGTCGTTTTTTTAGAGACTCTATTGAAGTGTATCTCTTACTACAGGCCTTCTCCTCCAAATACGACCATAGTTTATAGTCCAATGGATTTAAATCTGGGCTTCCAGATGGCCATTCTGCTGTGCTTATGAAGGCTGGAACATGCGCCGCTAGCCAAGCCTGGGTGGATCTAGCTTTATGAGCAGGAGTAGAATCTTGTTGAAAGATCCAGTCTTCATTTTTTAATAAATTATCGTTGAGAGGCTTCACCGCTTTTTTTGAAACACCTTCTTGGTAAACTTTGGCGGAAGTTTTTAGCCCTTTTTCGCAAAAATAGAGCTTTGCTACTCCTTTATAGGAGACTCCCCACCAAACCATCACTGATGAAGGATGTTGTCCTCGTTGCACCCTTTCTGCAACCTGAGAAACTTCTCGAGCACTCCTGGCGTATACACGATCATTTTGGCAGTTAAATTTTTCTTCGATGGTAAAAATTTTTGTATCCTCCAGCTGCATGTTGGCGAAGGAGCTCTTTACATTTTATGAGCTTATTTTTTTGAGAGATGGCGTAAGGAAATGGCCGGTATGTCTTTTGAAAGCCCCAAGACCCAGGTCAGTTTTGATGAGTCTTGACATTGATCTTTGTGATATGTTCATTTCTCGGGCCATGATTTTTTGTTTGCGGAGAGGATTTCTGCGGATTCGTTCTTGAACCGCTCGAATTGCATTTGAAGTTCGAACGGTTCTCGGTCTGCCACTTCTTTTCTTGTCAGTTAATGAGCTGGTTTCAGCGAATCGATCTATCGTTCGGTACACGAACATCGTCGATATTGGGAGACGTTTTAGCGTTTGAAAATATGGCTCGCGCTGTATCCTACCTTATGCAGTGCTATAACAACCACACGGTTTTCGTAATTACCCCACTCCATCCTATCACGACGACAGACAGGCAACAACTGGTTCCTTAAAGGAACAATGATGCACTCCAATTCATGGAATGCAAAAAAAAAAATTCCGAAAATTTGCGTTGACATACAAAGCGAGAGCAAGCATTTGTAACAGAACTTATGGCAAGACTAGGTAGACTAATAGACTAATTTAAATTAACAAAGATATTGTCAAGAATCTTTACTCAAGATTAGGATTCTGAAAATAAAGAGCAATATGGTATGACACTAGAACACAAAACGGCCGATGTGTTCTAGTGTCGTGTATCCTACTGTCGTTTGTGCAAACGTCTGGCCACCTTTATAACAATTTTTTTCAAAATTATTGTAAGCCACATTTTGCAATATATAAAAAAAAATTGTATTTTGACTACTGGTAACATTTATTTTGACGTTTATTGAATGTCATTCTGACAGTGTTTTGTGTGAGGTTATATTTGTTCGAATCTATAATGGAGTTTCCTAGTTTGGGGAAGCAATGTTCACAAGAAGATTGTAAACAGTTGGATTTCATACCTCTGCGATGTGAATGTCAAAAATATTATTGCAAGGATCATTTTTTACATCATTGTCTGTCAGGAGAATGTCCCATTTCGACACAAAAAAATAACAGCGCTAATGTCTCGGTTTCTGAATCTGTTATTTATAAATGTCATTCTGATGATTGCAAAATGGCTAGTTTAGTTGAAATGGCGTGTATTAAATGCAATAAACATTTTTGTATCAGTCATAGATTTCACAAGTAAGATTGTTAATTGAAGATTGATAAATTATTGAATCCTTTATTCTTTTGTTAGAGTTTTCAAATATTTTTAGGTCTTGTTATGATTTAAACTGTGATACTCCATCTGCGATAGAAAAATACAAAGTAGAAAAAGAAGAAGATGAAAAACATGAAAAAATCAGACAAATGATCGAAGCAGAAGTATTTTATTTATTTTTCTACTCTTTCATATTATTTTTTTCTTTTTATTTAATATCGGTATTTCTTTAGGTCACAGAAAGATTGAGAAAAGCTGAACAGTCTTCTAAAGCAAAAACGGCTCTTAAAATCCAACTGATGAAACTAAAATCTAAAGCTGTAGGTCAAAAATCTATTCCTACAACTGATCGAGTATATTTAGCAATAAGAAAACCTATTGACAATAATTCAAAGGCTCTTCAGTCAAATCCAAAAGATATTCAAATCTTAACTCAGTTTGACGAAAGAACAATGCCTGTCTTTGTTTCGAAAAATTGGACTGTTGGTCGATGTATAGATTCAATATCAGATCTTTGTTGTATCAAAAATGAAAATAATATACCTGCAGCACCTAAATTGCGATTGTTTAGGGAGTCTGATAGTATGAATATATGCATGGATAAAATGGATCAATCAATCCAAAATTTGTTGGACAAAAAAATTATTATTGACGGTGAAAAATTAGTTTTAGAATACATTTCTAATGATTTTATATCAAATCCAGATAAACAATCCATCCAATTTTTGATGTGAAATACTTAAAAATAAATATTTTATAATTTTTGGATTTTTTCTTTGAATTATTCATTAAAACTTTAACATATTGTTTTTCTGATCATATTCAACATTTTCTTAAAATACATCAAAAAACTCATCAATTTGAAAAGATTATATTCTATATTAAATTATGAAGAATATTATAATAATATAAAGCACATTCTTCCAGATGAAATAATTGAAATAGAAAAATCACAGCCAAATCAATTGATTTAAACACTTTAATATTCCATTAAAATATACTTAAAACGATTATTCATCGATTCCATCCTAATTCATTACAATACTATACACCGATTTGTATTAATTCCTCCTAAAATAATTTAAATAGTATACAAAATAAACTTTAAATATACAAACAAACTAAACATATAAATAATAACAAATCATACAATGTAATTGATCATCACATATAATATCCAAACACTAAACACAAATTCTTTCAAACATCAAATATTTTATTAAAAAACCGTCATTATTACCCATATCATCATCATCATTATTATTATTATTATACATATATCATATTAAGCATTAAAAAAAATACTTAAAAAAGAACACATCTCATTGTCAAATATATTGATCCATGAAACATTTCTCAATTCAACCTTACACTAAACCCACCCACTATATACAAATTTTTTCAATCTTTAAATATTTCACATAAAAATCATCATTATACATATATTATATTAAACATTCAAAAAATACTTAAAAAAGAACATATCTTGAATATATTGATCCACAAAACTTTCCTCAACTCAACCTTATACTAAACACAAATTCCTTAAAATATTCCATAAATATTTTATATCAAAATCATTATTAGTACATATTATTAAACACTCAAAAACACACAAAAAAGCACAAATTTGAAATCCATCAAACATAACATACACAAAACTTTTCCCAACTAAACCCCAACACCGAACCTATCCATTAAATACAAATTCCTTCAAACTTTTTCACAAATATTTTACACAAAAATCATAATCAATACACAAATTATATTAAACAGACAAAAAAAAACACAAATCTTAAATCCATCAATCACAACACACACAAAACTTTTCCCAACTAATTCCCACACCAAACTTATCCACTAAACACAAATTCCTTCAAACTTTTTCACAAATATTTTACACAAAAATCATCATCAATACCCACATTATATTAAAAACTCAAAAACCTATACAAAAAACCCACAAATCTCAAATCCATCAAACACAACACACACAAAACTTTTCGCTCCCAAACCCCACTAAAATCCCGATATACACAAATTTCTCCCAAACCTAACAACACCCAACACAAAACCCTCATCGAACACTCACATCGGCCACCTCAACACCGCATAACAATTGATAAATTTCAAATCGATTCAGTAAAATGTGCATTTCGCCTCGGCCCGTGGTGGGGCGAACGGGCCCCAGTCCAGTGTCCGCGTGGCTTTCGCGGGCGACGTGCGCCTGGTCCGTCTCGCGTCTCCGGCTCCATCATCAGCCGAGCCTCGGTAGTCTCCCGGATCGTCCTGGGAAGGTTTCCTATACGCGAAAGTCCCCCGGGAGGCCTATAGGTCCGGGAGTTGGAGGTTGTCGTTCGGGTTCGGGAGGCGGGCGTTTCCGCTTTTCTTCAGTTTTCAGTGCGTGAAAATCGGATTTTGGATCGGGATTGTTCGAGTGAGTTGTTGTGGTGAAACGTTTTCGGGAAAATGGACGTCGATCGTGGTTGCTTTCTTTTTCGAGTTTTCGATCGAACCGGTTGGTGTGGATGGAAAATGGTTTTTGAATTGAGGGAGTTTCGGTTTTTTGTTTGAAAAATGAATCAAACGATTCAATGTCGCATTATCGCGTTATCGAGAAGCTTAATTTTCCATCATCTATAAAAATGTATTAGATATATAATATCTAATCTTTGATATTAATATTTTTTTAATAATTTTGGTCCATTTGATTTTTTATTTAACGTTTTCACGAGCCGTGTTCACGCTTCGTTTATAAAATGTCGATAATTTTCCTAGCGATAAACCTTAAGTTTACTGTATCAAAATATATCAATATAGAAAGTGTAATAACAATAAAAATATCGATTGTGTAATTATATACGAGAATTTTTGAACTTCTTATCGCCGAAATATTAATAATAATATTTTTTCCAACGAATTTTATCTTCTGCTTTGTTTGTCGTATGCGAATCACTCGAAAACTATTTTCATGTACATATTTTATATTATAATATTAAATCAAATAAATTATTGTGAGTTTGATCGTGTTACAGATTTGCGAGACGGTTTAAAACTGTGCACAGAGCGTGAAGGCGAAACTGAACTTATCATTTGTAAAAAACGTTTGTAATTCGTTCGAGAAGTATTACAATCTTGAGTGTTTTATTATATTTTTGTGCAACTATCGAAGATTGATAATTAACTGTTAAAAGTTGATGGAAATGGTGCCTCATGAGAGCTGCAGCTGAGGATTTATCTTCGACAGGAACGGTTGACGAAGAAAAGGTAAAAAAATATGATATTCTAATCTATTCACAATTGTGGTTTTTGAGGTTGTATAAGATTTCATTTTATACAGTTCAAAATAATTTTTCACCTTATCTCAACACCGACTATGCGGTTAAACGCTACTTATTAAATAATAAACATTCCCTCAGATAGACACGAATCTCACATTTCGATAAACAAAAATAATTTTCCAAAGACGAACATTTGAATACTTTACACGGTTTTATAGAATCAACAAGATTGTGAAACTCTTATCGAGAACGACGTCGAGAAAAAATAACTGATAAATACAAAGCATGTCCGCCACACAGTTCGACCGCATACAATAAACGCAATCTGTCAAAATAAAATAAAAACGATACGCCGGTGACATTTTAATTATGAGATTAAGCAGCCATCTCGTATCGTCACCGTGGACTTTGTAGTTTCGCGGGCTGTCAAAGAACATGGCCGTTCGAATTTGACATTTCGTACGTCTTGAGTTCGTCTGTGTCATTGTTTCGTATGCGTGTGGTTTATCAGTGCGATAAAGTAGGGTAAATTCGCCACAAAGTAAGCTAATGCATAAAAATTTAAATATTTATTGGTAATATACTAATTGTATTATTGTCTGATAAAAAGAAATTTGAAAAATGTAGTATCGGAAACGACTGTTTACCAGTTGGGGTTTTGTTTATAGACGGTGGAGGTGCTCGTTTCAGGGCCCTCAGTGTTTTTTTTTTAATAAAATCGTCTTCGGCTAAACTTTTTTCTAATTTTAACATTTTATGCGTTATGGAGGGAGTAAGTTAGGAACCCCATTCTGTATAGGGGAAAATTCCTAAAATTTCATGACGTCTCTGGTCCCTGGCGAAATGAGTCCACTACTAACATACTATTTACCAAAAAAACTTAAGTAAATAACTAATTACAGTGGAAAACGATTAATATGAAACTGAAGGGACCAACATATGTTTACGTATTAAAAGAATTTCATGCTAAACGTCATAGTATACGTACATCGTATTTTATTAGTATCGTAATATTATTTCTTGTTAAATTGATTTTTCGCGTCAAGTGTTTTCGTATTAAACAATTTCCACTGTATTATGAAATATTTTCCTGTTTTTATTATTGAAGTTCTCACCCGATTTGTGTGCGAAAAATACATTCAATTTCACAGACAAAATGTACGAATGTTTCAGCAAAAATTTCATTAGAGCCTTTCGTTTATATAAATTTATCTAGAAACATTTTCCAATACTTCTATTTAGATTCATTCTGTATTTAAAAAAAAATACCATACCGATACCTTTTATTGTCGTACCAAGAATATTAACACACTTTTCAAATATTACATTACTTTTGAACATTATAAGGGCACATTCGACGAAAGCTCGAAGTTTTTATTTTGCATCCGGGTGCAGTACCAACAATGTCGAACGCATTCGTTATTGCTCACTTTCTTCCCGCTTAGCTAATCAACCCCTTCACCGCGGCTGGAAACTACTTTCACTCGTTTCACTTTCACATTATGGCGTCTGCGTTGCCTTGAAACAAAACGCAAGAAAAAAAACTCGCACCAAGGTCGCTCCACGTTTACTTCTCCGCAAAACGATTTATCTCCGTTTTAACTCTGATTTAACACTGGCGAAACACTCGAGGATATAATGGCAAAAAAATGTTTGACATTTGCGTATCCGAACTAGTTTCGAACGGCTTTTGAACGGTAGTTCTATATATGTATATATAATATGTAATTTTTTTCGTAATGATTTATGGCGATTTTGAAAATCGGCATTATCCACTTTGCACCGGAGTGAATACGTAATAACGCTCGCGTTTCGATCGACTGATTTTCGCGTTGTGCGGTGAAAATTCTCGTTATACAATGAAAATTATTAACAATGTTGACCGTAGTCTGAATTGAACGCGTCGAAATAATAAACAATCGCGAAAAAAAAAAACAACAACTGTTACTAATCGAACCGGCGCCGAACCTATCGAGTAGACTTGTCGCCGAAAACTCGTTTGCTGATATTTCGGAAAGTTCAAAAAATTAGAAAAAAGACGATAAATTCACCGGTGGACGTTTAGGGAAAATGTCAAATTCGCTCGGCGGACAATCCTGTTTTTTTTGTGAACGCACGAGGCTTCTGTTTCGAAAATTCTAATTTGAATTTGGCGCCGTTCGCGCCGGTGCCGTTTTCGGCGCCGGAAAACTGGACGTTTCGCTGCGAAGATTCGCCACGACTTTCACCCGGTTTTGCATGATGATGATGATGATGATGATGATGATGATGGCCGGTTTGCCTCTGACGAATCTTGTCTACCGAATGGCATTCTTCTTGTTCGATCCGTTACGGCGGTGTTTCTTCAGATTCTCTGTTTCATTTCGCTTCAGTAATGTTAAATTTCGGATAATAAGCCATTTTCTTTGACACAGTGAACTACATTAAATTTTTGATATTGTGACAACTTACAATTTGCAGATATATCGTTTATTTAATTTTATTTAATTATGTATTCGTACATATTCCGATTAATTTTATTAAAAATTTTAAATTGATAAAATAATATGTTGGTTATTTAAGAAGGTTTTTTAAGAGTTTCGAGGTAAAGTTGCGTGAACGAAATTTTATTTATGACCTTATCGATATTTTAAATATTGTGACAAAAGAAGTAGACAGTTGTCTGAAAAAAAAAAGTTACAGTAATGGTAAAATTGCACAAAGATGTCAAGGATGGTGATCTTTTTAAAATGAGAGTCGTAATTATTTTGCAATTTTTTTATTTGGTTTTTACATATAAATTCTACGAATTTGGTTGTCAAGATTTTTATTTTATGCAAAAAAATGATCATATGATTTTAAAATAAGTAGCTTGTTTTATCATTTGATTTTAAAAATTTCACCGAAATGAAATCAGTATTTGAAAAAATTGCTCATTTAATAAAAATGCATTGATAAATAGAACAAATTGAGTATTGTTCTAAGAATTATAAATCGACATGCTCGCTACAGTCATTCGAACAATATGATTGTTATCTTCAAAAATTACCATTTACACTAGATTTTTTTTTAGAAAAATTAGTATTTCATTGTTAATCTGATGTAGATTGTTTTATTCAATTAATGTTTGTTCATCATGACTTTTTCCTATATTTCAAAACAATGCATCATATTTTGACGATATACTATGTATCATGTTTTTATCACGCTACATATTAACATTATAACGTGCATTATTTGTCGATTGTTTATGTCGTGGAATGTTGAAATATTTTGCAACTTCCTACACAACTAATTAGTCATTAATTTCCCATTAAAATTTTACTCAAATACATTGTTTTTATTACGCGTGCATTAGCCAAACAGTTCCTTGAAAAATAATTCTATCACGTACCTATTATCTGTCTAGTATCGGCGATGATTCTAAAAAATAATATTTGTTCGAAAAATTTATTCGAACGGGAATCCCCAGATCATTTTTCATTTCGATTCATAGAACTTTTTGAATGGAAATTTTACACAAAAAAAAAAAAAACAAGTCGTACGTAAACACCACCTTCGAACCGAGCGTTCATAGATAACTCATACATTACGCTCGAAGGAAGCCACACGGATAATTATCGAGTTTTACATAATTAAAACACTCAATTGAGCATTTTTAATTGCCACACGCACACACACACCACAACCGAAACGCAAATGGCCGGTGCAAGTGGGACACGGCACGCGCGCGCGCCATTTTCGAACAATTCCAAACGTTCGATAATATGCTAATCGACCCCGTAACTGTAAATCAGCTGATATGATTAAGGAAACTCCCAACGGAGACAGGGGGAATAAAAGTGCACCGTATCATAACGCAGCCGTTTCTCAACGCCGACTTTCGTATAACGAAACTATTACCAAACTAGTCGATAAATCGCACGACTGTGTACAAAAACGCGATAAACTGTCACTCACCTGTGTGTGTGCAAAGGCGAGTGTGTGGAGTGCTTTTGTGTGCGTCGGAGAGTTTTTCAGCTGAAAAAATAAAATCTGTTTCGAAAGGTGATCCGCCGTTCGATTCTTATTAGAAATCGAACAAAAAGCGATGCTCGTTCGAAGCGGATAATGCTCGTTCGAAATGGATAATGTTCGTTTCGTCGTCTGATTTCTAAACCGTGGAGTATTTGCGAAAATGTTGATTTTACATATAACATAAAATGCACACACTCGGAATTGCAAATTCGAAATCAAACGGTAAAAATGTCACATTCGACGCATTGCATACCGAATTCGAAGCATACTATATCTGCGAATTACTTCGATTGTGTTTATATTATACAAAGGAACATTCTGATTAAAATTTCATTTAAAATACTTCTTAAAATCGAAAATTTTCAAACATTTGCACCTCGAAAACTTGGTGCTAATTAACGCAGCGCGGGTCGCGATCTTGCGGCCGTGCGCGACAAAATGGCGTTTTGTTCTTGCGCGTCGCAAAATTGCACAGAAAATCGTTGCAATTCGACGAAAATTATCAGCGAATGCGTCAGGTAATATGGTGCGGGGTCTCGTCGATAACCTCCATTTTTAATTGTCGCGCTCGATCGGTGCCCTGGCTCGGATTGGGTTCGATAACTTCGGCGATCTTTCCTTTTTTCGCCATTTTGAACAATAAGAATGTTATTATTCCGCCGGCGTGCGACACGAAAGTCGACACATGCGAGTTTCAATCAACAGCCATAAATTTTAGCGGGGTTTTTTTTTTTTTCGTTTCCATCCAGTCACTTGTTCAAATATTTTTTCAACGATTCTAGATGTTCGGGCGTGAATTGTATGTGTTTTATAGACGTTTGACCAGTTTATTTCGATGATTATTATTTATTTTGTGTCGGCAATGTCAAGTTCGTGAAATTATTTATGAACTCGTGTTTTTATCTGTGGCAGTGGTCACTAATGAGATGCTACTTTGATTTTCGTTGGTTGGAAAATTTATTGCTGAAACTATTAGTACCTACGTGTACCTGTAGTTGACCATCTATTAGAAAAAATTAAAAATTAGAGTTTTTAAAGATGGCAATCTTTGGGAAAGGGGATGATAGATTAAGCTGTAATAAGTAGCATATCTATCGCATAATTTCCGAATAATTATCGTTTATAAAAACCTTAATTTTTATGTTTTTTTTGAGAAATGGTTAACCACTGGGGTCGTTATCTTTATTAGATGTTTTCGTTTATGATGAGTTTTCGTGTGTGTAATTTTCAAATTGATACGATTAGATAATAATTGCATTTCATATATACAAACATTTTTTAATACATTTGTCATAAGATAAACATCAATTGCAAGTGTTTTCATATTCAAAATTATTCTAATTTTATTTCAAAGAACTTCATCCATTTTCAATTAGCAACAAACGCTCACAAGAGTGTGAAGGTCGACAGAAGAATTTTACATTACGAACTTTATGCATTCTCAACCAAGCAAATATTATAACTCGATTTTCATGTCCAATTAGTGCCGGAGTAATTTACACGATTTTTCAGCACACGACCATTCCACAAGACGAATTTCAAAACGTTGCCTTTATGGCGGACAAGCGCCGCCGTTGATAATTTCATCATTAATTTTTTTAAAGGGTCAGTGCAGTGGACTGGTTTTCCACTTTTGGCCCACTTTCGCCTTCTCGACGCTGGCCAGGCCCGAACCTGATCGCGTTCGCAACAATGCCAATAAACAACGTTATGCCATTATTAATCCATCGGCGGATTAACTGCTGAGTAATGTCGGCTTGTGTTATGGAGGGTTAGGTTAAGTTTGATGGAAAGATTAAAGTTCGATTCGGGAAATGCACAATTGTAAAATAGCTGATGGTGTCAAAGTGTTTTGTTAATTAATCGAATTATTAGTGATACGTTTTCAATATTATCTATAATTGGTATCCATTGGTATGTAAATGTTTGTTTTGGTATTTGAGATGTCAGCAAATATAATTTTGAGAATGAATATTCTCAGAAAAATCAGACTTGAGTGACAAATTAGACTTGAAATGTGAAAACTACTTGAAAAACTTGAAATACAACTCAATTCATCAATAGAGCTATTTTAGATTGTTAATATGCAATATTTGAAAAAAATGTATTGTGTTATTTTAAGAATTTGGTATGAAATCCTAAAATGTATAAAAAACATACATAACGATGTAACTTTTTATGAAGAAAAATTGAAGAAATAAAATCAAAATAAATTACATACAGCAGTATCATATAAAAAAAAATCTACGATAAAATAAAACCCAAAAAACGTTCACAACATAAAAATAAACTCAAATCCCTGAAAATGTACATTCAACCCGACCCGACTTTTGAACAGGTCCATTCGCGCGGAAAGCCCACAAAGTCGCACATGAACCATCAACCGTAAACCGATTCGGAAAGGATTTACGACAGCGCGTGCAATGACGAAAACGATCGAAAAACGCTTTTTTTCGCGCAGTAGACAAGCGAATGTCGTCTGTGGGCGCGGTCGCTCTGAAAAAGTCGATTTCTTCTTATGGCGGTCACGTTCCAGCGAGCGGCCGTCGCCGCTGGTATTTAGACCAGTTTTCGTTGCTCGAGTTCCGGCTGCGTGCTCCCCCCGCTCCGCCGCACCCCTCCTCCATGGCCGAGACGGTCTGTGATTGAAAGGTTTTGGCCAAATTTCTAGCATCGAACGCGGCAGCGAACGCGCACGCTGGGATTGACGCGCGTTCGTTGACGGGACGCTCGCGAATCCGCCGATTTGTTTCGATTGTATTTTTCAGCGTGTTATCTAATGTGTGATTTTTTTAATAGTCATTGTTGTTTTGTGCGACTGTCATATTATTTGATATGTTGTTGCAGGTTAGAGAAACGTTCATTTCGCTCGTAATATGTGCTTTGTTTTATAATACGTCGATGTCATTATGTCGTTCTAGTTTCGGGTGACATTTGAGTGAACTTTTCAAAGAAAATTCTTATTATTACAATTACAAAGACATTTTCTTATTAAAATTTTCTAATTTTCATATTTATTTAATCCATGAACTAATGAAAATTAAATTTATAAAATCGTATAATAAAGACGATTATTGATTGAAATATAAACTTTTTTATATAATTTATACGTGTGAAATTTTGTTATCTATTATTGTGTATTGTGAAAGTGAAATGCATATGAATCCTTCAATTATTTGATCAAACGATTTTTCTTTCGATAGAATATTAAATTTAAGCATTCATCTCGAAAAATCGTACATAACTCAATTTTTTTTTTACAATCATCTTCACAAAAGCCATCCAAAACAAAACGCCTATTCGATTTTCTTCACACGGACCGCATTCGATGACTCGTAACGGACCGAAAGTCGATGTGCTAGCAAACGACCCGATTTTTTTCCGATCAGCAAAGCCACACAAGGACGAATTACGCGCAATTGAATAATTACACTCGAAACGAATCGAAAAAAAGAATTACACATGAAAAAAAATCGAACCGAAAACGCGCAAATACGAAACGAACGGAACACGAAACCCGTTATCCTATTCATCATATCGAACTGTCAAACGCACGTGGCATTAAAAATACGGTCAATGCGAATTTCGACACAAACATTCTAATCGTGTTTCGCTTATCGTTCACGAGTGTTACGTACTTTATTTTTTGCCACTGTGTGAAAATCTGTAGACGGATAATCCATCTTGATTTCGAATTTGGAAAAAAAGATCTGAACGCAATTTCGCATTCATTCGTCGTCCGAACTCTTATGTCGTCTTGAATTTTAAGCTAGGTACATTTGCACGAATTGCGACTTTTGTTTTGCGAATAGAACGCAATGTAAATATACTCTGTGGAAATTTGATTGGACGTTGGTTTTTTTCTTTTTAATTAATCTTGTGATAACCTGTTGATATCTTTGTTTGACCGGATCTTGACTGATAAACCGTGGTGGTGTTTATTGGAATAAAAATAATCGAGTTAATATGAAGACAAATAGCTCAGTTATTGCGATATTTTTCCACTCGAGAGAGAAATCTGGGTTTTTTCGCGATTCATTTTCTAATCTGTATTGCACAATGCGTAAGATTCGCTATCTCTCGATTAAATCGAATCAATTATATCTTTTGTTCGCAATTGACGTTATTACTGATTTTGATTATATTTGAATACTACTTGTATGACGAATATGTAGATTATTATTATCAACAAAAAAATATATATATGATTATTAATTGAAAATTTCCTGATTACTTATTTATTTATTTATTTATTTATTTATTTATTTATTTATTTATTTATTAGATAGACAACAATTTAAAACCTTTGGAAAAACAAGGGATCCGTTTCATAGTGAATAAACCGTGTAAATAGAGACTTTAAGTCTACAAATTGTAAACAGGGAAATTGATTCAGGAAAATCCGCGTAAAAAAAGTCTAAAATATAATTGAAAAATGAAAAAAGTGTTTATATAAAAATAATATTCAATCAACTTCATTTTCGCTTGTCTTCTAAATTCTAAAAGAACGTTTCTTTCTATTTCACTGGTTCGAAATCACTTTCATCGTCATCACTTGAAATAATCAATTCTTTTATTATACATTTTGAAGAAAATTCTCTGTTTAGTCATGGTAGTTTTTTTTATTTAAGAATTCCATAATCGTTGATTGTTTTTTTTCTTATATTTTACTAACAAATTTAAAATACGCCTATTGAAAAAAAATAATTTTGCTTGACCGAGTACCACATAAATCGAGCGATAGGTGTATTAATAATTCAATATAAACAATTTTTTTTCTCATATTCAGCGAAAATATTTAAAAAAAATTTATCTTCAAACAAAAAATTAAACCATCCAAATTAACAAAGAACAATATAACTAAAAATAAATACACTTCACTGATTATTTTCATTCGATTAACGTCCCGTTGTTGATAGTTTATCAATTCCTGGCTCGTTATGTAAATAGTTACGTATTTACACGCGTCGCCATTTCGTCAAGCGAACGGGATTTTGTTCACAGGTGTTCTTTAGAACTTACATTATCATTCGATCCACTTTATAATATATTATACGTGTATCAAACGATAGTTATTTCGTATGAAGTTTATAAAAAAAAAACTAGACTAACTGGATCTTTGGTGGCCTACAAAACGCGAAACGTTCGCTATCGAAATGAACACGGGCACGAAAAAGTGATCCATTTTTTCGTTTTTGTAATCGTTCGATTTGTCCCATCCGAAATGTCACCGGCCCTGTTTTTTCATTATTGTTTACCGAATCGAAAATTTGAAAGGTTCGTATTTTCGAAAGTGCCGCGCTTGAATAGTTTTCGCTTTCGGTGCGTTTTTGAGTTTTTTCTTCTCGTGTATTTTCACTGGTGATATGCAAAGGAATTTCGCGCTCGATTTTATATTGTCCGAGTGTAAAAAGTGCCATATATTGAAATGTTAAAATCCGCGTGATACTTTCACTTTTTTAGTATATTGTGAAAACCAGTTTTTGCGACTCAATTTGCATACGTCGCTCTGGCAGCGGTTCTGATTTGATTTTTCGTTCGAATCAAACTTGACTGAATTTCTAAAGGTGTTAATTGGATGGGAAAAAAAAATGGATTGTATTATGCGAAGAAAACGAATTTTTTTATTTGATTACGTGGCATTATCATACATTTTTTTATATTAATGGAATTAATTTTTATATTTAAATATAGATAATATTCTTCATATGAACAATGTTTTTTAAAAAAATTCATATTTTTTTAATGATTAGTTAAATAAGAATTTATATAGATGGCATTGCTCGAAAATATTATAATAAAAATATTTTTTTTCAACCTTTTTATCAATGTATTTTCATTCTATTCGTATGAAAAAAAATACTTGTTTACCTTAAAAAATTAACTAGTATATTACGGAACAAAAAAATTGAATTTTCTCATTGACTTTTACAGAAACCAATGCCAATGCAAGGAGGAACCGGCGAAATTGGAGACCGCGAACGTTGGTGGAGGCAAAATGGCACAACAGGACATGCATATTCTGGAGCTGATTCTCCAAGTTCGGCAGGATCAGCCAGCAGGTTACAGACGTGGCCTGATGATGATGACGACCAAGACGTCGAAGTGGATGACGAAGATCAGGAGGAAAAACCATCTACCAACCATTTACACGGTACAAGAAATATTGTCTATTATTATTGCGTACTAATATTCTATGAATATGATTTCGGTGTGACGAAAATATTATAGAAATTTTGTCGTGTTTCAATGTTGAAATTTTATCAATTTTCATTATAAATAAAATTCATCACCGAAACGCTAAATGAAAATCTCTCCATCATCTCTCTAATCTTATCCATTACACTCTGATTTTTTTTAAATTTCATATCCATTGCATTCTTTATTTTTTTTTGTTTTAACATTTCGGATAGTATTCTAATATATTTTTAAAATATTCATAATTTTTTCTCACATGATCAATCCATTGCCATTTATTTTTTTTTCAAATAAAGAATAAAATGCATATTCATATTATACATTGAAAAAAATACTTAACTATTCCGTTACTAGGTCGCCTAGTTTTCACAAACTAGACAAAACTGTTAATATCGAATAATTTTCAACAAGGATATTAATTAATTTTCAATAATAAAACACGCATCTTTAACTATAAAATTTCATGAAATTTCTCTATTTTTCAGACGAGGAAAGCTCAGAGAGCGAAAGTCGACTGAATGGAGGCTCTCGAGGATCCATGGGACGTCGTACGGCATGGCCATCAAGCAGTAGACGAAAACGATCTGCTGCTTCTGCAAGAGAACGCAACTTGAGGAGACTGGAGAGCAATGAGCGTGAAAGAATGCGTATGCATTCTTTGAACGATGCATTTGAGGTATGCAATCAATGCGGTGTGCCTGTAAGAGGGTTGGTTGAGTCCCAAAGTTCGACAGGTCATCTTTTAAAATTATTCCTGATAATTGATATCGAAAAACGGTAGATTTTATTTTTAATTTGTTTATGAATATTATCGAGTCGATAAACCTGTGAACCGCAGACTACTCACGCCTCTATTATTTATCAATTTATGTGGTTCAATATTCATTATGTTATATTATTTTTGCAGCAACTGCGCGAGGTTATACCGCACGTGAAGATGGAAAGAAAATTATCCAAAATAGAAACATTAACGTTAGCAAAAAATTACATTATGGCTCTCACTAATGTCATTTGCGATATGAGAGGAGAAGAAAAACATTACACGTAAATATATATTCACATATGAAATTATGATATTTACGTCTACATATGTTGATCGTTCATTTTGAATTTTCAGATTTGTGGACGCTGACGACAACAGCGTGGACGGAGGATATGCAGGACGACCGCCCGAGAACAATAATAATTGTCCTATGCAGCGCGATCTTGAAACAAGAAGTTCCTGTCATTCTCAAATGCAAACAAATCTAATAACAACAAATCAGACTGATTACAAAACTTCTTAGAGAAGTGATTAAATTTTAAGATATGTTAAGTCGAGGACCGTGCAGAGCGATGCGGTTCTGCGGTTGCGGTTGATAGTTTTATCGTGATGAAAATATTATACATATATACATATATCGGACGGTTTATCGAAATTATGTATCATAATTCAATTTAATATAATTATGTATCATAAATACAAAACATAAAATTTATTATATCTTCATCACAATAAAAATAACCATATGGAATTGAAAGGGTGAACCGTAGCGGCAAAAACGCATCGGTCTGAACGGTTCATATTAGAGTATTCTACTACGTTTGTATATCGTGAATAAACTTGTCAAATAATTCATATGTGTCACCATATTTTTATATAACGTGTATGGACTATAGAAACGTTCGATCTGTTTTAATGTTTTGTTTTGAAATTTATTTTATTGTAATTATTTTAATTTAGTCGTACGTATAACGTGTATGAAAATTAAATGGCTGTTTTAATAATAAATACATTTATACTTGTTTTAGGTATCGGTAGATGATTTATTATTAAATATATATATTTTTATAAGACGTGTAAGATTTTAAAAAGGGTGCGCATCTGTCGCGATCGCATCTCTATTTGGAATATATTTTTGTAACGATTGTAATAAATATTTGAATATTCAAATTAATTTTATGAAAACTAAAAGATGAAGTTACCATTTGTAATTTTTTTCTGAAATTATTGTCGACGATTGTGACGTGTCAGAAATGGTCGCGAGGAAAGAAAATTTCAAACTGAAATATATTGTTTAGTGATGATATACGATTTGTCTACCTATATGTGCAATAAGCTCATAATAAATATTTCAATACAATATTTTCTTTTTTATTCGAATCCTCGATCGCGAGCAAGAATAATCAATTAGATGTCAAGCGCATGTTGGATTTTTTCCCTTGCGCGTCTGAAAGGGCGAATTTCAGTTTCATTTTTAAAATTATTTACAGGGATTGGTATATGGAATACCTCATAGCCCAAATTTCAAACTTTGGCCAACGAGATATACCATTTAAGGTAAAAAGCAAAGATTAAAGGAAAACACGTGGCATACTAGAAATTAATGAAAAATATGAACGAAAGAAAAGTTGTTTTTAAATATATTGTTTATATTAGTGTTACGATTGATAGTTTTGGTTCCCAGACATTTGCAGACACTAGCACACACCAATAGGAGCACACACGACCCTGCAACACTGAGCATTAAACAAAATCCGCGAAAATTTTCAAAAAAGTATGATTAAAATAAATTACAAAACATTGGATCATTTAACCATCGTACAGTCCTTCAATTATTCTAAAACGTATCATGTGTTCTCCTGTCGATGTGTGCCAGGGTCGTGTGTGCTGGTACCGTTTGGGCAAACGTCTAAGGTAATGCACCAGTGGTTGACCATGAATCTATAATTGACCATCTGTCAGAAAAACGTAAAAAAGGGTGCGACTACAGCCTATCAATCGCACACTTTCCGAAAAATTACCATTTTTGGAAACTTCAATTTTTATGCTTTTCTGATAGAATGTCAATTATATGTATATTCATGGTCAACCACTGGTTCATTACCATAGTCACCGAAAATCAGGGACGTCATTTGGGGGGAAGCATAGGGGGCAGCTTCCCCCCTAAATTTGGAAATAGTATGAATTTAATGATTAATTAAATACTTCGGATCGATGAATGTTACGATTATTTCTTGTTACTTTTGGATAGCTTACCAATAAAATTATCGCTGCAAAAAAATGTTATGAAAATAAAAAGGTTTTTGGCCTGCCTTCTTGGAAAAATCTGAAATGACGTCCCTGCCGAAAAATTTTCAATCGAAAACAAACTCGTCAAGCCTATGTTGCCAGCCGTCGTCGACCACTACCAACCTTCCCTGAAAAAGCTCACAAACTCAAACTCAAACCCAATCCCACCGACAACAACTCCAAAAACCCAAACCAACCCCAAAACCACCAACCCTCCCCAAAAATCCCCAAACCTCCCACTTACATAACGCCCCATCGTCCCGAAACGCAACACCCCTCACGTTGGCAGCGCGCTCCTACCGACCTCGGGCGGCGGCGAGGCTCATACGTCCGTCTCCCTCCCTCCCTCTGGCCTCCCCGCGCTGCGAAAAGAGCGCAGCCACACACTAGCTGTCAACGGCCCCCATCGCAGGCTGCGGTCGCGACGAGCTTGCAGAGCGGCCCCGGGAGCCCCCGGCCGAATCCGTCGCATCCTCGGCGGCGTGCGCCCCGCCGTCGCATGGACGGCGGCGACCGAGCCGTCGTGCGTTCGAGCGGGCGTCGCCGCGCCCCCCGTCGTCGCCGCCGCCCTTCGGCGCGCGCCCCGCGAGCCCCGGCCCCCGCCCCGGCCCGGGCCGCAAGATGGCGCGGCGCGCGTAGCAGCGGCCGGGTGGCTGCGGCTGCGGCCCGCCTCTCGAGAGCACCCGCCCGGAGGGGGCGAGCGCCCCGGAAAGCGCCCCGACGCCCGCACGCCTCCCCCCCCGGTGTCTACGTGTAGCGCCCCCATGGAGCTGCGCGTCGGGAACAGGTACCGGCTGGGCCGCAAGATCGGCTCCGGCTCCTTCGGGGACATATATCTAGGTGAGTTTGACTCTTTTCGTCGCGAGTATGAGTCTTTGCGTCGTGAGGTTGAGCCCTCGAGGGTGTAGGAGTTTGGGTGTTTCGTCGCGAGTTTGACCCTTTTCGAGTATGAGTCTTATGAGGCTTTGCGTCGTGAGGTTGAGCCCTAGGTTGAGGTTGAGCCCTAGGTTGAGGTTGAGGGTGTAGGAGTTTGGGTGTTTCGTCGCGAGTTTTGAGTCTTCGTCGCGAGTATGAGTCTCATGAGTCTTTGCGTCGTGAGGTTGAGCCCTCGAGGGTGTAGGAGTTTGGGTGTTTCGTCGCGAGTATGAGTCTCATGAGTCTTTGCGTCGTAAAGTTGAGCCCTCGAGGGTGTAGGAGTTTGGGTGTTTCGTCGCGAGTATGAGTCTTATGAGTCTGCGTCGTGAGGTTGAGCCCTCGAGGGTTTGGGAGTTTGGGTGTTTCGTCGCTTTGAGTCTTTTCGTCGTGGGTTTTTTCGTCGCGAGGGTGAGTCTTTGCGTCGTCAGGTTGAGCCCTCGAGGATGTAGGAGTCTAGGTGTTTAGTCGCGAGTTTGGGTCTTATCGACGCGAGCATGAGTCTTATGAGTCTTTGCGTCGTGAGGTTGAGCCCTCGAGGGTGTATGAGTCTGGGTGTTTCGTCGCGAGTTTGGGTCTTTTCGACGCGAGTTTGAGTCTTTCGTTGCGAGGATGAGTCTTTGCGTCGTGAGGTTGAGCCCTTGAGAGTGTAGGAATTTGAGTCTTTTGTGGGTTTTTTCGTCGCGAGGGTGAGTGCGTCATGAGGTTGAGCCCTCGAGGGTGTATGAGTCTGGGTGTTTCGTCGCGAGTTTGGGTCTTTCGTCGCGAGGGTGAGCCCTCGAGGGTGTAGGAGTAGGGTGTTTCGAGTTTGAGTCTTTTCGTCGCGAGGGTGAATTTTTTCGGCGTGAGTTTGGGTGTTTCGTCGTGGGTTTTTTCGTCGCGAGGGTCAGTCTTTGCGCCGTGAGGTTGAGCCCTCGAGGGTGTAGGCGGCGTGGCAAGTTCGCCCGGTTGGGTCGTAGCTTTGTACCGGAAGTCGTCGGATTCCTTTATGTTGCGTTGCGAAATGACGACGTTTCGTTATGCAACTGTGTCGTTTTAATTGTCCTGTTTGGGGAATGATGTTTAATTTTTCGGGACGTGTCCTGCGTTTATTTTTCGTTTGATTCATTTTTTTCGACATCGAGATTTCGACAATCGAATTTGTACACGTTCGTATAAAATTGACTATGGACGAGGTCGATTTCAGTTTTCGTAATGTGTTTCGTATTACACATACACCTGAGTTTCTTTTTACGCAGGACTTAACATGTTAAAAAAATGTAAGGTGATCACATAAAAATTGAAGATGGGTTCTGTCATTATATTTGGATGAATATTGTGGCATAATAATACTTTTTTTTTAATTTTTACACCTGTTTGAGTGAAAAAAAATTGTAAAAAGGTAATCAGTTCTTTTACTTGAACCGTGTTGTTTCAAAATCATGTAAAATAAATTTGTGTAAAAGAGGATTTGGATATATTGTAATGTGATTTCAAATAGAACAAAAATTATTCAAAAACAACCTCCCCACTTTCGTTTCAACTTTTCTTCGTATTTTTAAGAAATATTGATTACTGCACATTTCCATTCCATTTGTTTACACATATGATACTATAAATAACTGGCATTATGCTGT
The DNA here is from genome assembly GCA_009617725.1 of Hydropsyche tenuis. Taxonomy (NCBI): domain Eukaryota; kingdom Metazoa; phylum Arthropoda; class Insecta; order Trichoptera; family Hydropsychidae; genus Hydropsyche; species Hydropsyche tenuis. The sequence goes on from VTON01000007.1 coordinate 770,080, forward strand.
CTTCTAGTTGTTTTATCGTGTACATAAACATTTAAATGCACGACTATAATATTTCCACAATAATGATCAGAAAACTTAAACCATTGATTCTATAATTAAAACTACTGCATTCACATTATGGACATTATTTCTACTTTTTTTTTTTACAGGAACCAGCATCCTTACCGGCGAAGAAGTCGCCATAAAACTAGAATGTCTCGACGCACGACATCCTCAACTTCACACGGAGAGCAAAATTTACAGATGCTTACAAGGAGGAAGTGAGTACCGTTTTTGTGTATGATTTTTTCAAATATTCTTTGTATCTTATCGTGAAAATTCTTTTCATAGGCGGTATTCCTCAATTGAAGTGGTCCGGTTCCGAAGGCGACTACGAAGTCATGGTCATGGAGCTTTTGGGACCGTCTCTTGAAGATCTCTTCATGTATTGCTCCCGACGCTTTTCTTTAAAAACTGTACTTATGTTAGCCGATCAACTCATATCCAGAATCGAATATATACATAGCAAAAATTTTATTCATCGAGATATTAAGCCTGACAACTTTTTGATGGGCCTCGGGAAGAAAGGAAATCTCGTGCACATCATTGATTTCGGTCTCGCCAAAAGATTTAGGGATCCTCGAACCTTCCAGCACATAGAATACAGAGAAAATAAAAATTTGACCGGTGAGTCGCTGACCAAACGTGGTCACAGTCTTGTATTAGTTTTCTGTTTTGTTTATATTATTTTGTTCTTACAGGTACTGCTCGTTACGCGTCGGTGAACACGCATCTCGGAATCGAACAGTCCCGTAGGGACGACATGGAATCGTTGGGCTACGTTTTGATGTATTTCAATCGCGGATCTTTACCGTGGCAAGGACTCAAAGCGGCCAATAAAAGACAGAAATACGAGTGCATTTCCGAAAGCAAATTGTCAGAACCAATAGATGAACTTTGTAAAGTATGTAACATTTAATTTTTTTTTTCGAGTTTTAATCTAATTTTTATTAACAACGAATATTTTCTAGGGTTATCCTGGTGAGTTTTATTATTATTTGAAACGCTGTCGCCAAATGAGTTTCACTCACAAACCAAACTACAAAGCCCTCCAAGGTCTTTTCCGTACTCTTTTTAGTAGACTCTATTTTTCATACGATTTTGTATTTGATTGGAATATGCTTAAATTTGGTAAGTTATATTATTTTATTAGCTTTTAGTAGTGTTTTGTGGAATCAATCAATTAATTTAATTAAAAAAAAATTTAGGTGGATCCTCCCGAAAAGACGGCAACAATTGTGGCAACGCAGCCGGAACTGGTGCTGTGCCTGGAAGAGGCGGTTCGGGGACACAAACGCCTGCTATTACTGCAAGAGAGCAAGAACATCGTCAACATGGTCCCGGTCAGACGAATATAAAGAGACTTCTTGATTCTGATACTAATAATCGTGAATCTGGTGAATAGTTTTTAGAAACATTTAATTTTGGAAAAAAATAAGGATTGAATCGATTTATATTTAAACGTTCACTAGACTTTCACACATCGAACAATTCTAATGTCCTTTTTTTCTTTCAAATTTTTTCTAAACTGCATAATCTTTCAGGGTATTCACGTAAAGATGGTGGAAGTGGTGGTGGTGCAGCAACTGGAAGTGGTACTGGGTATGCGAGTGGATATGTTGGTGGAAATACTGCAACGCAAGATCAAGATCATAGATATCACGCACCAGGTCAACAGATTATAAAACGTTTGCTCGAATCAGACACTAACAACCGTGAGACAGGTGATTTACATGATATGTTAAGGAACTATTTCGAATTCTTCGAAATATTTTTATAAACATCATTTACATGTAGGTGGTTTTTCACATAAAGAAAGCAGTAGTGCTGGAGCCGCTGCAGCTGCTGCCGCCGCCGCTGCCGCCACTGGAAGTGGAGCTGGATACAAAAGTGGAGGAGTGATAACAACACGGGAGGAGGTAATAAATATTAAATACTGTTGTTAAAAAATAAAGATATTGATTATGTGTTTAGGAACACTGGGTTAATTAAAACAATTAATTTTGATTTTCTATACACAGTGAAGTATGTTAGTAGGATTAATTAAAAGATAATTTTTACATATATATACGGCGACACGACAATTTGGCCAAAGACAATTCGTTTAAGATAATTCGTCCAAAACTGTCCAAACGACAATTTTATCAATTACGAAGCTAAAGATCAGCAAGAAAAAATTATTATATAAATTTTTTTTTAAAAGTTAATGTAAATTAATAATAATCAATTTTATATTCATTTTTGGACTAGTTATCTTGGATGAATTTTCGCTTGGACCAATTGTCTCTTGGGTGAATTATCCCTTGGACGAATTGTCGCATAACCATATGTATTATATGCTGACCTCTATGTCAAAAGAGATAACTCTCTAACTATAGATATAGCTCTCTTGGATGAAATTTATTTATTTTGTTACTAGAATAATTATATTATAATGAGAATAATTAAATATAGAATAAGGAAGCTCGGGTCTTTGTTCTTTTGAGTATAAAGTCACTCAATTTTCAAACATTCTTAATGTATATTTTTTTATTGTTTATCAATCATTTTGAATTTTGAATAGACATTGTAAATATGATTGCATCTTGCGGTTTTTATTAATTAGTTTGATTAATTTGTATGCATCATGAATAAACTTATTACGTTTTCATTTACATCTTTAGGTAAAATATTAACATTACAATATATCAATTCTAGTTTTTGTGAGTTTAGTTGCAAATAAAGATATTTTTAAATTAATATATTGCATCCTATCACTTTCCTCTCAGGGATCTTCTTCAAGTATGAGGGTGGTAGCAGCAAATTCTCCATTAAAAGGGTGGAAAAATGACAGCAAAACTGGTAAAGGCCAAAGAGAAGCATGAGGAAACTCTTGTTTATTTCAAAACACTGAAATAAAGTAATTCATAATTATTTGTTTTGAAAATATTTGTCTCAAAATTTCTAACTGTAAGTCGATCAAATATTTTCATTATTTTTTCGGCCATGATTATAATTTCATGCTTCCATTTTTTTTAAACATCGTATTCATAGACACTTTGCCAATTCTATATATTTTGATATGAAAAATTACTGTAAATATGATCAGGCGTGCTTCTTATATGAATGAATATTTATTTGATTATACATTATTTTCAATGCTTTGTTCATTTTTTTTATTTTTGCTTTTCAGATACATAGATAGATGGAAATTCTGAAGTATTAGTTTCAAAGGAAAAAGGTGAAGCCACCATTTTAGCAGAGATCTTCAGAGTTGCAACCTCCGTCCTCAAGTGTATCTGCTCACTTTGTGTCTTGTTGAAATTAACCATTTTTTAATGATGCTCCTCGATCCGTGTGTTATTTTTGTCGAAAGTGATTAGTTTGTTTTCAACACGGGCAAACAAACAATAATTGTGGATATAAACAGATATTGAAGTGTATTTTACTGTGATTCTGTTGTGAGTGCTCTCTTGTGCTTTAGACTTCAACGTGAAATTTAATTGTATTTATTTTCATTAAAACAGCGATTAATATAATATGTGACTATTGAAATCGTTAAATTTGTAAGTGGTTTGTACTTGGCGATGATTTGGGTAATGTTGGATTACATTGTGCATTGTATCTTTGGGAATTGATTATCCCTTATTGAAATACTTGTTATTTTCATTATGCTCTTACATTTATCTACTATTGTAGTATATTAATTTTCTGTATTATTGATGTGTTACGTGTACTTGTATTTTTTAGTCAAAATCTTCATTGATTTATTGAAGTAGTTGCACATTTTGCATTGATTGCATACCTAGTAGAACACAGCTATTGTTCTCATACCCATTTCAAAATAGTTAATTTTTCACATCAAATCAACAGTTTCCCAATCGCTAGTATGAAAAAAGACTCAATTTCTTATATTTATGTTGTTGAAATTAATTTCTATATTGCATGATTTATCTCATTTTAGATTATTTTTTTCTATCTTTTTTTAAGTACATTTTAATTGGATTTATTATGGTGCCAAAATAGTTGGAAAATATGAATGTCACTCTAGTGGTATAAGTAATTGCATTTTTTGTAAATATTTTAAACTTTTTTATTATTCATATATAATTTTTATTATAATCGTTTCAATATGAAAAAAGCCTATGCCTCCTGTGTATGTGTCAATTTCACGTATGAAAAAATGATCAAGTCCACAAAAATTTTACGGAACTTACGTGTTTTGAATGATTTTTTACTATTTATCCTTAAAATTGAAATAAAATTTCATTCGAGAGCTTCATATTTATGGGTAATATCGCGAATATTAGATGGGCTTGTGGATATAAAAATGTATATCGTTTAATAATAACATGCGTAACTTTTCAATTAGAGTTTATTTTGATTCTTGCACATTACAATTGTACTTCTTAAACTGAGATTTTTATTTTTTACTCTTACAGTGTAACAAAATTTTGCTATACATTCCTCCTTCAAATACCTTGAGCTAATAATCTATTTCTTTACTTGATACATTAACACAATCTGTGATTTATTATTTGTGCAATTAATGGATAGATTGAGTGTGAAAAAAATAAAATAATTTGTATTATTTGTTACTACTTGCGAATGATAAAAAGTATTCAAATTTTTTCATCAAAAATTTGGGGTTATCACTACACGTATGTATGTAAATTAATCCGATATTGCTTTATCGAAACTTATTTTCAGTACTATTAAAATAGTAATTAATGAATTTCACGTTATTTATATATATATCTATATAAATGAAAACGAAAAGTGTCGTTTGTAAATGTACAAATTCCTGTGATGTTGCCTTGGATCACCTCTTATTGTATTTTGATCTTTACGTTTACAATTAAAATTTGATAAAACTACTTAAGAGGCAACTTTCTCATGCATTAAGTCAAATATCCTGTTTTATTAGTTAATAAATTCAATCATAAATAAAACTTGTCTTCATTATTTTGTGTTTATCTTGTGAGTCATTTTTTAAAATAATTCAGAAGGCAATGGAAGAAATTATGGTTACTAGACGTGCAAAGTTCCGACAAAATTGATTGACTGCCAAAATTATGCTTAGAAAATTATCTGACTGCATATTAAGACTTATAGTGTTGCGATTTTGTCAATTTGCATTTTTCAGTTTTGAAGAAATGCCTATTAGTAAATCTCAGTTGTAATCTATTTAGTTTACGATGGAAATTAAAACGTATTGTATTTAATTTAATTATACTTGGCCCTGAAGTCTATCGAACATACCTTTTGTTTTATACAGGCATCATATTAATTTGCAATATTTTATAATATATTTATATTTTAAGAATTTTAATTTTAATTAACCTTCCCATATAATACTGGTAATTATATAACTTCAAATATGCACGTAATCATATTTTTACAAATTCATTTTACGTCTTAATGATATAACCGAACTGTCCCGTTTTTTCAGAATTTAAAACCAAATATTGTTTCAAACTAAATTTCATGTATTCGTACTGAGTTAACTCTTAACATAAAATATGAAATATATTATAATATGACTTATTTCATGTGATCTAGAATCTGAATTTCTGTATGAAACATTTATTGTTATATTGATTGTGTTAAGACATGTTACGTTTCATTATTGATTGTATCGTTTGTATCTATGTAGATCATATTGCATATTGAGCTGTTAGAGCACAATGAGATTCCATTAAAACTGGTCATAAACAAGGAAAATGCATATTTGTAATGTCAATAAAATTTTAATGATATTCATACTTATTTCTTATCGTTAATTTGGAGTTGAGATACTACTTACTTAGTAGGAATCAGTTTTTGTGCATTGGAACAGCCAAATATGATTCTTATTTATAAGAACATGATTATAACCCGAAAATACAGGAACATTTGTTATAAATGAAGCTTTTTATTTAACAAAATAAAACGTCTATACATTTCAACATGCTAAAAATCCACCATCTACCGGCAGTTGTGTGCCACTAATCATACTGGCGCGATCACTCAACAGGTACAATACCGCATCGACTACTTCACTAACTTCTCCAAATCTAAAAAATACAGATAAGTAAGTCAATCACAAAATACACAAACAAACGTATTATATAATTCACCTTCTTAGTGGGATTTTTTGCAACATGGGTTGAGCCCTTGCTGGATCTGACCATCCGAGTTTGCCCATATCTGTCATGATGACTGTGGGATTTACGCAATTCACACGTATGTTGTATCGTCCAAGTTCTAGTGCCATCACTCTTGATATGGCGTCTACTGCACCTTTAGTACCACAGTATACCATATGGTTTTCTAAAGCTGCCTAAAATAATATTTTTTTAATTGTTTCTAATGTTTATTAAAGATTTCATTATTTTGGGTTTGAACTTACTTTTGATGCTTGAGATGAAACATTCACAATAGAGCCGATTGTTTTGTATTTGATCATGTTCTTTGCAACAATTTGGCTAACATTCAATAAAGATTTAACATTGATATTGAAAGATCTGAAAGTAAAATATATTTATTATATATTTTTTCTCAAGTTCCGATGAAAATGTAATTATATGAAAGAAATATTTAATGAAAGTTCAGTATGAATTTATTTAAGAGGAAATATTACTCATCAAAGTTTTCTGGCTTCACATCCAAGAAGGATTCGAGTTGGGCAATTGCGGCATTATTCACAAGGCAATGTATTGGTCTATCCTTAATAGCATTTTCGATTGCTGTTCTTGTAGCATCCCATTTACCCAAATCTACACATATAGTTTCAACGGGAACTTGTTCTTTCAAAGCATTCAAATTTGATTCAGTTTTTGAAACAGCGATGACACTTGCACCACATTCGACCAGGCGAATACATGCATCTCGACCGATTCCTAAAATTTTAAATTATCGACGTTGAAAATTAATAAATATGTACCTAGATACTAGAATATATACAAATAGACATTGAGATAGATAATTGTTATAAAAACATGTGATTAGATATTTTATCGCTTTCAACTTATATAACTCTTGGCATTTGAACTGAATGAAGGAATATGAACCAAGTGCACTTGGCTACAATGGTAAATTCAAGAACTATTGTAAATAATTAAATGAAATTTCCTGTTGAATCAAAAACTGTTTTATAACAGTTTTAAATAATTAAAACTATATCAAAACACTCTCATAATGCGTAATATCATCACAAATGAATATTGAACATAAAAAAATCAAATATTACTAATTTAAAAATATGAATTCATTAAAAATATCAAAATTTTAAAGCCACATTGATCAGTTAACAACATTTAAACGATAACGATATAATTTTTACCTCTGCCTGCACCAGTCACGATAACAGTTTTGCCTTTGAAAGATATTTCCATTTTGTCCTTACAAATCCGAGTGTTTGTCCAGCTGGAAAAAGTCTCCGTTTACTTGGCGTCAAACTGACGTCTGCCATTTTATAGGTTAATTCATACGACAGAGTGATTCGAAAGTAACTGAAAAACTGAAAGGTTAAAGTATTCGTTTGACTCGCATATCATATTTCAATAACTGTGAATGTAAATGTGTGGATTTTTAAAAATATATTTTCAACGCAAATTTTTTGTTGATGGATTATTTGTTATCAGGAATGTTCTCTACTGGGAAATTCGTTAAACGAATATTAACCCCCGAAAGTTACCTCCCACATTTTCCCCGAAAAGTTCCCTTCCCTAATAAGTGTTATGAAATGATATCTGCAGGTGAGAACTATGAGAGTCAATTTTTGGGGGTCAATTTTTGGGGATCAACTTTCGGGGGTCAATTTTTGGGGGTTAACATTTGTTCTATGAATTTTCTGATAACGAACATTCGTGTTTATATGATTCTTTGTTTAATTTAAAACGTTCTGAATACATTTTTTAATAGTCTTGTTTTTAAAATTTTAACTTTATAAACTTTTCATTGGTAAAGGTTATCTAATCTCTTGTTATTGTTATTACTCGCGATAGTTGTTTGAATAATTTCGAATTTTTGTTTTAATGTATTCCTGATAGCAACGAAGAATATATTAAACGATGAAACAAACAAAATCAGAATCTAAAAAATAGGTAGGATTAGAAATTTTATTTTCACGTATTATATATTTTCAACAAATTTATTTCATTAACAAAAAGATAACTTAATAAAAAACAAAATAAATTTGGTTGATTATTACATCAATTAAAGATTCTAAATTTATATTAAACAGTTATTATATTTTTATTTTCGTCACGGTAAACGCTCATGAAAAACAAATCCACGTTGATTGAATGCCTCAGCTTACAGCTAAGCCTCCATAATAACAATTTGTTCGCATTTCATTGAAACAAAGATTTTAAAACTTTTATTATTCTAGTTATATTTGAAGCACATTAAATTTTCATCTCGTCAAAAATCAACGGATATATTCAACAATGAATTCAATTCTATGCCATTATTCTTATAATATATCTTTTACGAATTTCATTGATTTCTAACGAAAAAATTGAAGTATTTTTTTTAGGTAATCTGAACTAACGTATAAAAAATTTTCATTTGCTTATATTAAAAATACGTTTTTCAAGAAATGAGAACCTCTGAGTCGGAATAGATACGATTTCTTTATCTTTTCACAATGGTTGAAATAAAGTGCCTCCAGCCATTCGCTGAATACTAATTTGAAACCAACCCCTCGACTCTAGAGTGGATTTTCATCCACTTATAAAGCCTCCGCGATGAAAAAATTCTCATTTTGTCGACACGAACGATCCCAGCAACAATGCCGAAGTTCAAAATCGTAACTTTCGCAATAATATTATCTTTGATGAACGCAACATTTTGCTTCAACATAAATTCTAATCGGCGTCGCGAAATCGAGGTTTTCCGATTGTCCAATCAGTTTCATCAATATATCGAAAGAATCAAGATAGCTTTGGATTATATGAAAGAAAATGTCGAAGATTTGAACCTGGACGCTTATTTCGGAGTTCTTTTGGCAAAATGTGAGTTCGTGTGTTTGTTTTTGATCTGTATTTGTATATTAAATTGTTGAATCATTTTTGATAGCTTATCTGAAAAATATTAATTTCAAAAATCGTGAATTGGATGAAGTATTGATTCTATCGGATGTGATTTTGAAATCGGCGCAAAAATTGGATTTGGATGATTATCGTTATTTGAAAAATAGTAAGTGTTCTCATTGATTAATTTTCGAAATGATTATTTGATTGTTTCTGTATATTTTTCAGTAAAAAAATATTTTATGATTGAAAACAATTGGAATAGATTTTTAGAATTGTGTGAAGAAAAATTCAAGTGTGATATTCAAAATGATACTATTAACTATTTGAGCAAAAATCGTATTACATATGAGCTTTTATCGCACTCATCACCGAATGAATCAGAATCTGGTAAGTTTTTTTTACTCCCAAAAATTTTTACTTAACTGAATAAATGTATTTTTAGATATTTGTTTATCTGAAATAATTGGTGTGGAAAAAGAGAAAGATCAATCTTGCAATATATCAAATATGTGTTATGATGCGATGATAACCGGCCCATCTATTGAGTATTCCACGACTCACAGGTGAACGAATTATTAAATGATATATTATATATTAATCATATTACAAAATTTCTCAAGGAAACTTTTCAAAATAGGCTTTTGTATTTTATGATATGCCGCACAAAAAATTGTAATGCATGCGGAGGACAACCAACGACATTGGCTATAGAAAATTTGTGCTGCAATATTATAAATGAAGCCCTAATGATAGAAAAGTTAAAATTTCCAACTCAATTGAAAGATCTTTTCATGGAACAAGGTTTTTATATACTAATTTGAATGAAATAACCATTTGAAAAATATTCTTACTTTCGTATTGATTTAGTTGTGTTGTGTGCTATGAACGGATATGTTGAAATATTAAAATTGAACTGGATCGAACTCATAAAATATTGGCAAAGACCAGAAGGATGTTGGGGTAATTTTAATCAAACGACTCATAATCAAAATCGATGGAAGAGATCGAATTCTTCATTGGGCCCCGCTGATTGTTCGACACATTCGACCGGTTTGGGAATAGCATTATTAGCAATTGCTCTTGATAAATCATTGTGTATTTTGAATTTGGATTAATATCTATATTTAGATTGAAAAAAAAATTTTGTTTAGTATCGTTTTTATTATAAAATTAAATATAATATAGTATAAATTAACTTTAACATAAAGTTTGTTTGATGTATTTAATTGTATTTTGTAATATACAAAATAAAAATCTTCAATAACAATCATTGACAAAAAACTAACACAATTTCTAATTTTCATCGAATTCTATTGATATGAAAAGTTAAATACTTTTAAGCTTTAAGCCACGTAGAACATTTATACTGCAGATGAAATTGATTTACTAATGTAGTATTCTAGCTGATCCTACAATATATGTACATTTTTATATAATAGAAATAATTTATCATTACGTTAATGTTTTTGTTAGAAATAACAAAGTATTTTGAAAATATTTTATTTTACTCTAATAAAATTACTGAACATTTAATAAAGCTGTCGCCAATCATTTCAAATTTCATAATGTACAACAACATGCAACTTACTTATTATAATTAGTACACGGATTCTTTAAATTATTAATATCAAATTACATAAAAGAGCTTATATTTATTAAAATTTAAACATTCAAATTCACAATATCTCCTTATTTTTAACAAACTTCAAATTTAATGCATCTAAATTACTCAAATGTAAATAAACACATATTGTTTTTATTATATTACATATATACGAATATCAATAAATTATGAAACTTCAGTAAAAAAATATAGGTTATTTGAAAAAAGAAATAATAATTTCATGATTTTGTCTTAATTATATTTGTATGTTAATAAATGTATCTGTGCGGAGGTAAAGTAGTCCCCGTTGTCCATATAGGGGCTGATATTTCTTTGACATATCTGTATTGCAGCGATCACCGTTTGTAGGGTGCCTTCATGTACATGCCTCGGCTTTCATTTTCACGCACTTCTTGGAAGTAGCTGAATACAACTAGCCACATGTATGTATAAATGACTGAAAAATATATAATTTTTTTAGAGATAACTTATTGATATAAATGTATTATTATAATAAATCAAAAATTACTTACAAACTAAGAGAATTCCTAAAACTAGCCAAAGCGTGCCGTTGAAAGTGTCTTCGTTAACATAGAACATGACTGATGTGTAAATAACGCTGACTAGTAATCCTATTACGAGCATGATACCCAATACTACCCATGGCATCATCAAGAAGGTATTGTGCTATAAAGATAAATGTATAAATTGTTATTTCATATGTTATAATACTAATTTTGAAAGGAAAATAAGTTATTTTAATTATTGTTCAATGAAAATAACATTGAAATTAACTTTTAAAAATATTTTGCCAATTTATGATTCATCTTACCTTTATGGCTCCTATGATAAGCAGAATCGAAATCAAAACCGTCATTGCTAAGTTTATTGCCAAGATTACTTTCACTGTAATATATAATCAATTTATTAATTAGTCATATTTCAAAGCAATTTATAAAATGTTTTAAAGTACTCAAAGCCCTACCTATCCATTGTGGTAACCAATCTAATACAATTGTTTTAAATTCAACATGAGCCGTCAGCATGAGAATTAATGATACAATAGCAAGTATGATCCCGAGTATACCGATGACGATGGATCCCGTCCGCAAAGACGTGCAACCACAGCAAGACCGTAAACAACCCATTTTGGTTTTTTTTATTTTTCACTTTAAATTGTCAACAAACAAAACTACAATCCAATCTCTGAATTGTTTATTTATTTTCCATATTCAACCTCTTTTCAGTGAATAGCACAATTTCTGAAACAAAGAAAATGCACACATTAAATTTAATAATAAATTCTTTGAAGTTTTGGACCAACACCAACTGAACTGTTTTATTATTGCAATAAGTGGTTTTATTTAGAATCGTTAATTCCAAAATAAATGTGACAATATACTTGTAGAATTTTTAACAAATTAAAAATAATGAATATTTTTTTTGATAATTTATTTAATATATAAGTAATAACATACATTATATTTATTCATATATATATTTTAACATATTATTTAAAAAAAGCCTATTGTGAGACTGATTTTGATCAAATTTTTCAAATTGTTTTTAACAATTTGTGCATCAAATATAAACATGCAAAAATATATTCTGCCAAACACAATCTCGGAGCAAAAGTCATATAGGTCACGGATCCAAGGTCGAAAAAACCACAAACAATCGAAGCATGATCATCAATATTAATCAGCCCAAGTGGATCGATTGCCGCGATAAATTTTCCCGCCATATTTGGCGGCCGTGAGGAATCATCGCGTGTCTGCGCGGGAAAACTGTCAATCATTTTCCGATTTGGGAAAACCAACGGGGCTCACTCGAAGGAGTGTCTTCCGCGATAAAGAAAAGGTCATGTTGCCGATCGATGTGGATGATGAGGTCGCATAAATGTCAGACGCTTTTGAAAATAGGTAACGGCCAAGGGCAGTGCATCGGCGCCTGACCGACGACAACCTTTGTTCGATTAACTTTCGTAATGTTATCTCATAATGGTTTGGTTTATCGAACACGAGGTTTATTGACGTTAAGTGATAAATAGATGGTCAGTAGATGGTTATTATTGATTTGAGATGGTTTCAATGTCTAATTCTTTATTATTGCATTTAAAATCTTGAAGGTTTTGATAATGATCTCTAAATGTTTATGATGTGATATTATATGTCGATGATGTGAAATTAATTAGAAAAATATTATTTTCAGTATTTAGGCTGAGAAAGATTTATTTTGTTATTGCGTCAAATGCCGACGTTATTTATCAAACATATTTTAAACGACTCGTAATGAAATAAATCAGTTAACAGTTATATATTTAATTTTAGCGTCATGAAAAATAATACTTAGAACAGTAACAAGGAAATTTTTATATTTTGTCCTATTTACGACAAAATTAGAATAGAATAATATCTAAAAGACAAATCTTCACATAAAAAAGCAACGAGCATTAAACCGCTAATCTTTTTTCATACACCATAAAAAAACAGTACACACCAGCAATTCCAACAACCAAGAAGACCGCACCTTTTTACACATTTCTAGAATACTAAGCGGAACCAATTACATAAAAGAAAAACAGAGCACGTCGCACACAGCAAAATTCAACAAAATTCTTTTCGTCCACGAACTTGGAACATTAACCACGCTCGTCGGGCCCATTTGTCACATCACATCAAAGGGCAAATGATAAATTTGAATCGCTTTCAACTGCGGCCACGGGAATCCGTCACGAGAAGCAGAAAAGAAATCGATTACGTTAGTTTCTGGAAAGCTAGCGGATGGCTCGGATCAGCGGTGCTGCGGCCATATTGGGAGCGGCGGCTAGATATGGCGCGAAATTCAAATGCACGTTGTTGCAATCGAGGCACGCTTTTAATTGAATGTATATGAATGGTGTGGAGAATTTTTTGTAGTGGTTTGATTTGGTTTGGTTTAAGGATTCTGTGTTGAAGGTATTTTTCAAGTTCCAAACAATGGCAGAAAACTTGTAAGGGGGGGAAGGCTTTCACTTCAGGGCTCATTTTTTGATAAATCGTAATGGTTTTTCTATACCAATCCAATAGATATCTTGAAATTTGAATGATTATTCGAAGAAAAAAAAAAGACTGTATGCAGAAAAACAATTTTCATATTCTATAATCGCCTATAAATCCTCTATTTAATTTAATTTAAACCGACTATTATATTGACTATATCCAATATTAAATGATAACATTTTCAATTGCGGTGCTACTTTTAACCAATTTGAATATAATGGAGAGGTGGGGAGGAAGGTTTGAAACCTAGCCTAATGTTAAATGTTTGTGTAATCGCTTCGTCTATGAACGAAGCAAAAAAATCTTGCTTGGTCTATGAAATTTAACATCTGATGGTACATACATATATTGACGCCATCTAGCGTATGTTCACATCATTTAACGGCTTTTATCAAAAATGACAGTTGACGTTTCTTTCAACATACTTATAGAAAGCATTAAAATTTCCTTGACACACCTGATACTCACAATCAGTAATAAATATTTGGAAATTTTGGCACATGAATGAAAAAAGGTTCACCACCATTATATTATATTACATAATGGGGTCCCCGAAAAAAATCGAATGAGTTGTGAATCCACTAATGGTCCTAACTACTGATTTTAAAAGTTTGAGTGTCAGTGGTTTTGGAACTTACAAACGAATTTCAAAACCCCGCTATAAATACGGCAGTGAAAATGTGTTTACGTTTGCGAACTGAGTATTTTTGTTGCGCATCGACGCATCGAGAAAAAGAGCTTCTTGTGCAATGGATATGGGCGTGTGTTTATTCAAATGCGTGTCGTCATTACGTTCGCGCCATTCGAGTTAGATCATAAGCGCACGGAAATAGACCATTCTGTTTTGTGTCAAAATTCTGGCTTATTGTGCGTGCGGTCAACAATGGAAGAATATGCAGAATGGAAACAATGAATATTTATTGTTATTTCAATGATCGATGATGGAAAATGTGTGTAGTTGTTCAATAGTTAATTAGATTTAGACCGCGAACTAACTGTTAGGTCTGAGCACAATTTTCAACCGCCTAAACCGCATTCAATCCATTAGCCGTCTGAGGAAACAGGCATCGCCATTCACGTGGCCATTAAACTGTACTTAGTTAAAAGTTATTCGAGCAAAAAATGCAGCATAGATAAAGAATAAACACAGAACAACATTTTAACGAAGGCCACATAAAATACCAGTCGAGCAGGTTTAATCGCCAAATTTAACAATGTTTCGAACAATAGAAAAATATATTCAATCCGAAGATCGATTGGATCAATAAAAATTAATAACTCTTAAGACTAACAATTCATATCCGATTTTAGAATTAAAGTATGATGGAATGATAGATCATTGAATATGGACATGATGGACAAGACAATAGAAATTAAAATGTATTGGATGAAAATTGTCCGAAAAAAGTTGAAGAAGATTGTTAGATTGGAAACGTCTTCATTCACTAATGGATAGTGTTTGACGATGATGATGTAAAACCAAGATCTGTATGAGAAACGAAGATAGAGGATTTCATTGACGGGGGGCGCACTCCCGGCGCCTCCGCCCCCGCTCGGCCCCACTATATTTAGATGGGTCGACCCAATTTCAGCTGCTTCTTATTGGAGACCAGCCCGACCCTGCCCTGACCTCGAGATTGGGTTGGTTCTTGTAAGACTTTGATTGTGTTGTAATGTCAATTTTAGATTAATCAAATGATAAACGTGCCGGAGAAATTGCGAATCTGGACAGTATAATGGATTCTTTGTTTGGTTTCTGTTTTTTGATTGCAGTCTGCTTTTGTATTTATTTTTTTTTTGCGATCAGTATAGTAAGGGAAATAATTTTTTTTTTATTTAGAAAAAAATGTTCATGTAATTATTTTCATAATAATATAGTTTTTGAGTGATATTAGACATAGTCATTTGAAAAAAATAGAGAATTTCCAAATATTTATAATCAGCTTTTTTTTAATTATTTTTTATAGATTTTAAAGTATTTGGCAAACATTGAAACCGGAATGATCTCTTCGCAATTTACGAGCTCAGATCATTACTGTTCTTTAGGTCATTAACATATATATTTCTGTAATAGAACAAACTTAAATTTACTCTTCATTTTGATTTTCCGACTTGAATATTTCACGAATAATGCAAATTCAGAAAAACGAACCATTTTCCAACAAAAACTAAATCCATAATAAAAAAAAAAACATTTTTCTAATATTAACTCGCATCAATATCCAGAACAATCCTTTGATATTACAGACATACGAAAACACAAACTTTGGTTTCCCTTTCGTCGTTTCCGATGCACATCTTCCGAATATCAAAGTCTATTTACAATTTTTCTTTTGGCTCTTTGAAATATTAGAAGCTTCAATGTCTAAACTAGTTCAATGAACCGCTATTTCCGCATCGCTGAACCATTTGAATGCGTAACGAATATGTTATGTCCAAATCGATGCACGGTCAATATTGTAATTGTTGTTTGATCTAGGTTAATGTATGATGCACGATCTTAAGTAATATGAAATGTTAAATAAGGAATTTATGTCTTTTGATTGATAAACAATTGATTTCCTCGAAATAATTTCGAATTGTATCCAAATATTTATGTGAATGTTATAAGGAAAAATTAGATCATAATAAAGGTAGTTATGTATGATTTCATTATTTAATTTAGGTTGATTATTTCACTATACTTTCTGAGTAATATGGAGAAATTTTGTCAAGCTTTAATCAAATCAATCTGATGCTATATTAGTGATGGTTTCCAATTTACGTGAAACGCCCTCGTAAAAAGAAAATTGCCACGGCGTATTACGTGAACGGAAAAAAGCTCATTTAGTCCGCTACGTATCTATATATAAGAAAAATCGTTCTATTTATTGCACATATGTATACGAAAACGTCTATACAAAATCGAATTTGATAAAAAAATGTTTATAATTCAAGGACAAAAGAAGATTTTTATGAAACGTTCGTTCGCTCGTTCGTAAGAAAACAGTAAATCACTGAGCAAATCTCACCGAGAACCGGTCTCATAAAATTTTTGTTCAAAAGGAAACGATTTTTTATTCTCGACATTTCGAACATTGGAAATGGACCTCGAGAACAAATCGACGACATCTTAACAATAAAAATATAATTTTTATTCATTTCAATAATGATTTATTCATAAAATTCAATAAATATTCATCGATTCAATTAATTTTTTTTTCGCTAAAGCAATTTTCAATGAAAATTTCTACAATTTATTAATTTCAACTATTATTTTGATATATAGATGGAACTAATGACTTTTGATATTCGAATATTTCCCCCATTTTCACATTTCCATTAGATAACGATCAATCAAAAATTTTCCCAAGTCACTTTAAACAGAGAACAATGTAACTTAAAATAAACGAATTTCCACATGGCAAACCATAATCAAAACTTCAAGCACCAATCCAAGAACCGCACAAGCACTCAGAAACGTCAATTAACTGATTGTAGCGCTTTTAAAAAGCATCTGTTATTAGCGGATTGATTTATGCGGGGCGGAAACGGATTCCACGTTCTAATTCGAATTCCACGTGTCCAGATAAAAATACACAAAAATTCGGATCGGAAAAATATGATTACGAACCGAATCTAGCGACGTGTTTTGTCTATTTCAGTGAATGATGAGACACTTTTCGACCATTTATCATTTCTGTCCCGAAAAGGTTATCGTTTTGGATCCGTATCGTTTTTTAATAAGTTCGACAAGTTTGCGTTTTTTAAAATGAATGTATTTTTTTAATTTTTCAATACGTTGATTTATTCTTTGACAGGTTTATTATGAACGATTTAACAATTGGTTTCGCTCGAGTACGCGTCGCAAATGGCTCGTAAATGCACCACTTCAAGCGACATTTAACAATTGTGTTTGATTAAATAACATAGATTTTGCACGTAAAATATTTGTACATCGATTATGATATGTATATTTTTTTAAAAATGACTCAATTCAGTTCTTTTCCAAATTGGTGACCAGTTTTCCGGTGCGTTACGTCAACGTGCGCATCATTGCATATCATTCGCAAAAGGAAATTTTTACATGGAAACAACCTTGGCACAATGGCGTAATGATCCCATTAATTAACCGCGACGACTCAACGCGTTGTCAATTGGACAAAACGAAATGTTGTCACGTTTATGGCTCACATGCGAATCGCCATAAAAGGCAAAACGAAAGCCGAGGTCTTATTTCGATCCGCAAAGTGACCCTTTCGTTGTCCTTGTGACCTCGGGGTTTATTGCCTTGATATTTTTAGTCTTCGACGAGTTGGAAAAGACTTTGTAAAGGTGATGCAGACGGTGTGATGTATCGAAATGACTCAAGGGTCATGTTCCAAGATGAAATGCCATCACGGTGACATAATAAGATTGTCAGTGGAAATGTTGTCATGTAGGTGTTTGTGATTATTATAATTCAGGTGTGCGAGTCGAGGAAAAAACTCGTATTATTAATATTCGTTTTAAATTAAGAATTAGCATTGTTGATTTGAAAAAATTCGATGTTATTTCCGCTTCAGTTGGGTGTTGAAAATTTATTATGTTAATATTTTTTGCTGAAACTAATGGAGAAGGATGTTGTTAGTAAAAAGTCTCGAGTTTTTTTTCGTGTCGAAAGTTAATGATGCTAAAAGTCATCGTGATGTTCATGTTTTATGAAAAAAAAAACGATATCGAAATTATACCGCATCATCACAAACAACTTTCAGCACCTAAATTTAACAGTGGTGGACTTATTTCACTTGGAATTTGAGACATCAAAAAATTTTAGGGACCCCTTTACAAATAATATATACAGGCCAGGTCAGGTTCTAAACTCTCCCCCCCCCCATTATACAAATCACTTAAATCAGAAAAAAGTAGTTCTACAGGCGGAGATTTAAACGTTCATTTTTGACATATAATAGTTGGTTTCATAAAATAATTGAAAAACGGAGGACTTTAGAAAACGAAATTTGCTTTTTTGCCAATAAACGCCTTTTTTCTTTAGAAAGTGATTCAAATTTGATTTATATAGGAAAACTATAATAATTCATTTAAATATATTTTTCAATAATGGTAGGAACCATTCCCAATCTGGAGCCCTGAGGCAAGAACCTCCGCCACTGTAATTCATCATACAAAACCGACCCCAAATAAAAAAAAAAACAACAAAACTCAAAAAAAAACTTCAATCTCTCCCCAAAACATTCCACCCAACTTAACACCTCCGATTTTCACAAAAGCGGAAAACTCCACCCGCTTCCGCGCGCCTATTTCGAGAAAATTCTTCGGAAAACGCGAAAATATAGAACAGGTGCCCGTCGCGCGATCGAGCACACGAAAACACACGTGCCTCGAAAAAATTAACACTCTTAACACCGACGGCGCCAGAACGGGCCCATGTCGCAACGGCCCGTTCCTCCGGGTGTGGACGAGACGGTACCTCAGTGGCGATCGTGGGCGAACTGTTGCGCAACTCTTGGGTGGAAGTCGTCGTCGGCGACGACCTCCGCGGAAGACCAGCTAGCACTGGCCGGTCGGTGTTCGTGTTGGTGGAGCTGCTGCTTCGAAGATTTCACAATTCGTACTGGGCGCCGGCGGTTGTGCAACTGTGGGCCGTGAGGTGGGTTTTTGTTGTTTTGGTGGGTTTGGTTGTTTGGTGAATGCGTGGAGTGTGAATGCGGGTGTTGGGTCGTTGATGTTAGGTAGTAGGGAGGTCGTTGTAGGTAAATGATCTATTATAAATGGTTGCTCGGTAATTTATGGGTAAATAGAAAAATGTATGTATGTTTTTGATGAGTGTGAGTTATTTATTTTTTTGGTTTTTCGATTCTTACACAAATTTAATTAGTAAAAAAATTATCAGAATACCAGAAAATGAAAATTACGGTAAATTTGGCCTCCCTACATGGTATCAACTTCAATACGGTTTGTTTTGTAGAAAAAAATATTTTTTTTTTTGATAAAATTCTATTTTACTTCTGTAATTCTTTTATAGTCATGCTAATTTTTATAATGGATTTTTATCCTTTCTATCTACTAAAGAAAGGCAGCCGAATAAAAGCAGTACGTATACTATATAAATATTTAATTTCTTGTAGTTTTTCCTGCGAATTACTCGTTTTCTACTAATTATCAGTTCCAAGTGACACCGAAAATAGTAATGAAAGGTTTGATATAATTTCAATGATGATTTTTTGATCTTCTTCTCAACAATGTACAGTATTTGGTAGGGAAAATTTTCCGAAATTTCCACAATAAAGAGAGAGTTCCTGTTCCTATTCTAGTTCCTATAACAAACATTATTTTATATAGCCTACATATAAAGACGATGATGATTTAACTCATAATTACATTATTATTATTATTTAAAATATTTATTGACCTCGTTTACTATGTTCGAGGTTCCTAAATACATAATACAATAATTACATAGAAGATTATAAAAAAAGCAATACTCAAACTTCTGATGACATCAAAAATTTCTCATTCGGTTACGAAAGTTACATGATGACGATTTAAATAGATTCTAACTTCCTCCCGAAATCCATAATTCTGAAACGGCATTAAAAAAAAAAAAAACTTATAAACCTTTCATTCAAAACAAAAATACTCAATCCAAAAATAAAATTCAGTTTCCAATCGGCGACGATCAAAATCGCCAACCACACACTCAACAAATCACCAACCAAATTCAAACAAACATACGATTTTTTTTTCCAAATACCACTTTAACGCCCCACATATCGCAAATAGGGCTAACAAACATACGATTACACAACCCACCTTCACTAAAGACAAAAAAAACAACAATTAATTAATTTTCTTAACACCGAAGTTTGATATTAGCCGAAGCGGAGGTTTGCAGTTTCACGGCCATTTCAGTACTACTATTGAGCTAGATCTTCCGTCTCCACCATTCGAATTTAATCTTTATACCACATCGTTTCAAAAGCGCCATTGCGCTGAAACAGAAAATCGTAACAGCCGCGTAACGGCGACTCGGATCCGAGCAGAGGCGGGCTGGTGGGAGTGCGCCACAGAAATAACTCCGTATCAGGCCTTGAAGATATACCTTCGATGACGGTGGTGATGACGAAGACGATGGCGGTGGTCCGGTTTCGATTGACGGTCCGGGAAAGTCGGGAGTGGCGGTTTTCCGCAAGGATAATGTTGGGTGAATGTGCAGTGGTGGATTTATTTCGTAAGGGGTTTGAGGTGTTCGAAATTTTTGGGGGTCCCTTTACAAATTTAAGTACAAACGATTCTCTTTTTATTCCGAAATAACACGGTCCAAGGAAGAACTGATTATTTTTCACTTTAACACGGTATAAAAATAATAAAAGTATGTATTATCATACGACAATGGTAAGATTCGGTGTAGGCCAGTATACTGATATAATTATAGTTATTAAATAAAAATTTCTGTTTATTTAACGATTTTACATAGCAACATTTTTCACATAACACATTTTTTATAAATTACATTTGGATGGAAGTTTTATCCAAATGGAACCTATCTCCAATTTTCGTATGGTCGCCATACATTTTTTTCTACGGTCGTCTCTGGAACGTATCCCTCATGTAAAATAAAAAGCTTGAAAAAGGATTGGGTGTACGTATATAGGGCAGGGTTCTAAACTTATCTTCTTCGTTATATAAAAATCGTTAAAATTGGTAAATTTACCAGAAAAAATTTTTTCGAAGTCGAATTAAAGGTCAAATGGGAAATGTTAAAAAAAAAGTTTGCTGATTATTTTTTTTTTCAGAAAGTGATTCAAATTTTATGATGTCTATTGGATTGATATAGAAAAACTACAATGATTCGACAAAGATTTATTTTTCAATAACAATAGGGGTCCTTTTCAAGGGCGGATCCAGGAATTTTTCAGAAGGGGGCGATTTTATTTGTTAAATACGAAATCTTTATAAATCTATAACAGTGGTTCACAAAATTTTTCGTTCGTGGGCCGTAATGAAAAAAAAATCGATTGGTTTGAAAATAATTATTTGTTAATTACAAAAAAAATTGTGTCATAAGATCTATACCAGTGTTATCTAGCGTATTTGTGACATGCCCCCCCTCCCTTATCAAAAAATTCAAGTTACCTAAAAAATTCTGAAACAAAAATCAACTAGCCATTTTAACCAAAAGATCCACAATAACAAGTATGTACAGATGAACTAGTCACCTTACTTTTATTTAGGCAATAGAATTGCTTTTTTTATTTTTTATACAAATATTTTTTGAAAAATCGGTTTTTGCATTTATTTTGCAAAATAAGACCGTTAATTTTAAAAATATATGAATTTAGAAGTTTTATCATGATCCACGGGAGGGGCGATTGCTCCCCTCACCCCCCTTCTGGACCCGTCCCTGGCCCTTTCCAATTGGGGGCCCCGAGGCAACAGCCTCTACTGCCTATAAGTAAATCCGCCACTGCAAATGTGGAAATCAGTTAGCGAGTTTCTTTATTCATATTCATTTCAACTGAGTAAATATTAAACAATTTTTTTTCGTTAATGAACAATGCTCGTAGCGTTTATTCTAATTATGTTTTACATGCATTGTAACTACTACACATCACAATTTTTATATTTAACCGAACGTCAGACTTATCACATTTGCTAGTATGGTTCAAATATTTAAACATATTTAATACTGAATTTGGAATAATTATTTATTGTTTCTGTTAAGCAAGAAATGGTTTAGTTGCAATTCATTTAATTCTTACACATTTGTAGTAATTTAATTTTTTCTAAATATTGTAGACATTTGAGAGAGATCTATTCAAATATATTTGATCATGAATAAGTTTAATTTTAAAATTTACAATAACAACTATATTTGATTATTATTTTTAATGCTAATATTTGATCGATTTTTGGCAGTACATCTAATTTTGAATCATAATATTGCATTTTGTTACAAGCAAAAAATATTAATCTACGGTTTGTTTCAACTATCACAAATAACTACAAATAAGAAACAAAAAATATACATTTTAATTTTACATCTTACAATTAATGAAAAAATATAATTTTTAATGGAAATATAGTTTGATATTCTTATAATAAGAAGATGCAAGCAAGTATATCATATTATTGTAAAATTTTCAAGTGTACATGTAAAATATTTTTATTACGAAAATAAATGACAAATAAAACGAAATGTAAAATACATTTTGAAATTTTACTGAAAATTGATTTGAAATATTAGTATTAAAGAGATTACTAATTTTGTTCAATACATTGATTTGGAATGGAAATTTATTATTATTTGATCAGATTAAAAATGGTGTATAATATAAATTAGACAAATATAAAATCAGACTTCTCGTTTTGAGCGTAAAGCATAAAGAAAATTAATTTAATTTTTTATTTGAAATTAATAGTTAAAATAGATGGAATATTATTCACAACCTAATCTAAAAACTAATTTTATCATGATTTGAAAAAAAAAATTATACACATATTGCACATAATTATTTCAAATATGAACAGTTATGAGTTCATTTCAAATATTGTAGCTAATATGATCAAAGAGTAGATAATCGAAAAATATTTTTCTATATATAATTTTTTACGGACTAGTGGGAGCAGCAGTAGGAGTTGGAGTCGATGGCGATGACGGAGAGCATGTGTCTACACTGTTACTATGTTGACCCATTCCTCTTCCTTCAGATGTAGACGGTTCATTATCACCGATGCTCAAACCTTGATCGTTGTCAGTTATACTATCTTGGGTAACATAATTATTTGCTTGTGATGTATCTGGGGAATCAAAATCTTCATTCTGCGACAAATTTCCTTGTCTTTCTTCAACACTGTCATTTTGACCTTCATTTGGCATATTGAACGAATTTTCTGGCGAATTCCTTGAAGAGCCATCTCTAACATTATCTTCAACGGGCACATTTTGATTATTAGCCTCTTCTGGGGGATGTTCTTGCTCTCCGTAATAGTTACATACTCTTCCAGCTCGTGAACAAGTTCTCCTATAGAGACTGCATGTCTCAAATACGTTTCTGCCATGACAATGTTCATCTGTACAAGCAGATGTACAAGCTGAATACTGTCCATCGTCATACAAAGAAAAGTCCAGATCAATAACTTTATATTCATTTTTACCTCCAGAATTTCCTACCCATAAAGGTAACCATCTATTTGCCATTAACCATTGTAAAGAAGTTTTAGAAATTCCTCGAATATCGGCTGGAACAAGTGATGCACCTATTCTGTCTCCTTCCTCTGCAGCATTATCTGGATTTTGATATGTCCTGTCGGCTTCAACGGTTTGATTTTCAATCCTGAATCTAGGATTTCCCTCATGACGAGCATGAGGTGTGCAGTAATGATCAATGTTACCGCACGAAGAGCTAAGATGTCGTTCTATACGTCCGATTCCAGAACCTAATACATGCAAACGACCATACGTATTCCCGACTCTTCCATAGACACAATTTGATAATGTGGATGCTTGCGGTTGGTAAGCTACACCAGATGCATTATTATTGTCTTCAACTTGTCTTTCTACAATACGGTTAGAATCACGCCCTTCTCGGCTGCGATCATTGAATTCCAGTGTTTGTGAATTAGAAGGAGAATGTAACGATTTTTTGCCGAAACAAATATTCAAACTGATAGGACTTCCACTGACTTGATTGGAAGATTCGCCATTGGATGTAATGGGAGATATTTTCAATTTATTTTTAGCTTTTGTAGGGAAACATTTGTCGGTCAACTTAATTGGTGCTTTCGGACAATCGTACTCGGAAGAATTAGATGAATTTTTCGGTTGTTTTATTGATCCGTCTCTTAAGCTGTTTTGTTTTGCATTTTTAGTTACGGATTTGAACATTTTGAAGCGCCAATGTGTGGGAGCCGAAGAAGAAGATGTAGAAGGTTCTTCAAGTCTTTCGTAAATGTGATTAGGCCTATTAAGGTTAGGACTAAGATCAAGACGAAAATTTGGGGATGAACGAGGCAGAGTTGCACATCTTTCCACGTCAGATCTTTCTATTACATCAGCAGCTACAACAATTCGTTCATTTTCAACAACATTAAGATTGTTAATAATTTCTGGCTCAACTCGCTCAATTTGAGAATTTGCTCGTGAGCAAGATGGCATGTCTGCTCCGTAATTATTTCCAGCGTGATGACGTGTAGGAAGAGATCCATTTCTAAAGTTATCATTTCGAAGAGCTTTTTGTTGATTATACCTCCGTCTTGTAGTTGATGCAGATTCCCCTCCACATATTGAACTTCTAGCTCCATTTCTACTAGATTCATTATCAAATTCTTCCCCCTCACTTGTTTGAGCAACACATCTGCGAAATCAATCAGCATTATGAAATAAAATTAACTCGAATTTAATAATCCGTAAATATATGAATAATTTACTGAGAGGGTGATGGGCGACGTCAGGCTGGTGTAGGACGATCAATTATAGCAACGCCAGCATATGAACGTCCAGTGGACATTCCACTTTCAAGTGTGGTCCAAGTTTCCGTTTTAGGATTATATACCTGTCGGGAAAAATATGGAATTATACAAAGGTTTACAAAGAAAAATTAATGCAAATAAAATCAACTATGAATTAACCTCGACAGTGTTCAAATTCGATGTGCCATCATCTCCACCAATTACGTAGAGAAGACCACGGTGTGGTAAAACACCAGCATTGCGTCTACATATAGACATATCAGGTGCTGGTCTCCAAGATGCTGTACCTACTTGCCATACTTCAACAGAACGTCTTACTTGGGGACCATCATGTCCACCAACAGCATACAGTACGCCATCTAAGACTCCAACTCCTGAATTTTTAAATAAAAATTTGTTTACAAATACAATATAGGAAAAACAATATACATATATTATAGATTAAAAAAAAATTATACCAGCGCCACTACGTCGAGCTGCCATATCAGGAGCTGCAGTCCAAGTATTGGTTGTGGGATCGTAACATTCAACAGAGCTCAAACAATGCCTACTACTTCCATCATATCCACCAACCTATAAATTTATATAATGAATATTTGTTTGTTTTTATTTAACAAACAAGTTTAATATAATACAAACAGCATAAAGTTTTCCTTGTAAGACAGCAACACCGACAGAAGAACGTCGAGTCATCATAGATGCCAAAGGACGCCAGGCTCCTAATCTTGTATCTAAAACTTCCGCCGAATTAAGCCCAGAAGCTCCATCAAATCCGCCAACCTGCACAAATTTATTGTTTATACTTTTATATTAGCATAAAATAATTACGAACATGAATAAATTACATACAGCATATATGCACGAGTCAATAACAGCAACACCAAGAGTAGACCGTCGTGCTTCCATAGAAGGTGCAACTTGCCAAGTATCAGTATTCGGATCATAAACATCAACAGTTCTTACGCGTAATGAGCCATTAAACCCTCCAACTGCATATACTTTTCCGTTGACAACTCCAAGTCCAGCTCTGTCGAATAAAATCATATAGTACTTTCAATACGAAAAATAAAATAGGAAAGGAAATTTCTCAATTACCGGCAGCGTCTAGTTGCCATTTCTGCAGCATGATACCAACGCCCTTGCTGCAAATCGTAACATTCAACAGAACGTATAGCTTTTGGGGCTTGACCACCCACTACTAATAAAACCTATAAATATAAAAAAATATGTTATACATCGATGAGAATTAATAGCAAATCGAAAAATATGATAACAATGTAATCACTTTAGGTGCATCAACTGGTTCTCGAGGTCTGCAACGTGGTGTTATTGCTGCTAAACGTTGTTCTGGTCTCAACAAGTGGTAAGTCAAAGCTTCTATTAACAAATCTTTACATCGCAAATCACCACGAAGAGCAGGTTCAGTTTGAACCCTATTCACTAAGCATTCCTGAAAAATAAAAAAATTATATTATTAATATTAACTTGTAGTTTTATAATGTGTAAATGAATGCGTTTAATTAATCACCTGAGAAAGTAAAGGTAGACGAACATGTTCCATAAGACATGCTAAATGAGGCTGACGCTGAGTGGGATTATGGGCAGCCCACTGCAGTACACTTTCTAATACCTGCGTTTATAAATTTTTTTATTATATATTTTTTTATATTTAGCAAAATATTTCTGTAAAAAAAATAAGCACCTTTTCTTCTGTAGATACAGTTAAACGGTCACTACTAATTAAACGAGCAACTTGTTGGTGAGACAAAGCCAAAAATTCTTCACACTCAACCACTTCCCTATAATTAAATGACAAATTTATAATACAATGCAAGAATCGTAATAGAATTAAAAAAAAAAATATATTTACGCAAAATGAGCTTCAATATAACGATCTGCAGCTTGTATAAGATCTTGACAAGCATGTAAATCGGCAAAAGCTCTTATCCCTAGACAATTAGATGGATGCAACTGTCCAACCAAAAAACTACAACACGCTTCTCGCACGCCTCCTAGTTGAAGAAGATTAGCAGCAGGAAGTAAAACCTAAAAAAAAAATTGTTATATACGCAGAGAACTTTTATTTAAAAGATGATTTTAAACTTACTTGAACATTGTCTTCGGTAACATTGATATCAGGTTCATATACATAATCTATTAACAGTTCTAAAGCTATTGGATCGACTCCCTAAAACAAATTTTGCGATAGTAAACATCGGATTGCATCAAAATTATTTATTTGATTTTGAAAATACTTGTAATATGATTCGGTCACGTCGAGATTCATCAAACTGACTAAACATTGCACGGAAATAAGGGCTGCAAGCTGCTAAAATAGCACGATGAGCAGGTATTTCAGTTTCACCAGCCACGAGCCTCACATCACAAAGAATCCCTAGTCTAAAAATGAAAAAAATTATAATACCTATTCGATACACTCACAAATTTAAGCAATTAAATAAAAACAAATTACTTTCGCATTTGTAACAGCGCATCGAAAGCAGCATCTTTATGTTGTTGATGATGATGTCTTTCTGATGCACCATCTTCTGAATTTCCTAGCCCACACCGTCCTGGCGGCTGACTGCTTTCGTCCAATGAAGATTGACTAGCATATCGCAGCAGCACAAAACCACTAAAAGCACACAAACAATAATATCAGGCGAGAAACTGTTGCGAAATGACTTATGTCAATCCATATACGGAAACGAACGATTTATCATTTCTTAGCGTTCAAAGGAACACATTGGAATTGAAAAAAACGAACGATAAACCGTCGAAAGTGCAAAGATCATTAAAATAATTAGGTTGACTGTTGTAAACATAAAAAAATTGTTTTTTTTCGTACTTGTTTTTGTGTGTGTTGGAATCTCTGGGCGGTGGGGCTGCTGATGATGAAGAACCCCCCAGAGCTTCCAGCCACACCTTCCATCCTGGCGACCTTCAGAAGATCAATCAAACACGTGAACGTTGGGAATAGATGCAACCGACCCCGCTTCCCGACCGATACTGATTGGCGCGACGGGTTCAATGTTGTCTTTTGGCTAAAACGGCTACGTTCCCCACTTGTTTTCCAGTGTTGCCTTTTTTGTGGTAAGGATTCGATCAGGTTGTCCAAAATTTCAGTAGCGGGGGCCACTTACAAATTTCATATCTCAAAGTTTCAATTGTTGTACATTCAAAACGTAATAAGTATTAAAATATTGATAGAGTTATTTATTTAAATTATAAAACTATTTCGATGAGTACATTTCGGAATAAATGCTGTTTGTTATGTTTGTTTTTGTGTGAAAAGTGGGGGCCACTTTAGCATCGTAGTGGCCCTTTGGACAAGCCTGTGTTTAATTGATGTAATTTTTGCACTTTTTTGCTACTTTATGTAATTCAATAGGATTCTATAGAAAGGTATTTCAGTTTTTTATTTATTTCATATTTACATATTTGATGTAAGTTAGGTAATCTTGCACTTTCGGTGGGTACATTATTTATTGATAAATTGGTATTTTGATATGAATGAAAATGCACTGTGCTTAAATTAATTTTTTTAATAATTTTGTGTGTAGATTGGAGGTTATGTTGATAATTTTTTAAGCATATTTTAACAAGTTTCGAGTTTGTATATTGTACAGTAACAGCTTTTGCCGCCCGAACTGTTAACACTTACTAATTTATACGATTTAAGGAAGAATTATTTGTTAAAACTGACAAACATAACCTCCCTACAAGAACGCGCACAACTGCAAACTATGCATGAAAATCGTTAAGAGAAACCTGATTTGCGGACTTGTAATGCATAAATGGAACGTGAAATACATTGAGAAATTTAATTTAAGCATCTACAATACATTTTTATTCAATAAAATACATTTTTTTTTTAATAAATAAGTAATATCGCTTCGAGGTTGGCTCTCGGATAAGGTATATAGCATAGACCCCCAATATTTGATGGGGAGACCTTGTCCTGCAGTGGGCACAAAACCGGTCGACAATGATGATGATGATGATGATGAAATAAGTAATATGAGAACCTAATGTGCAGGATTACCCACAACTTAATAACTTATTGCTAATCATCAATAATTTAGTCACTAATAATATTATTTTTAAATGCCATTCTGCGATTTAAGAACACCTCATTAAGATTTTATTTTGATAAAAAATGATATCTACAGGGAATTAAAATTAATTTGTACGGTTATACATAAGCCAAATTCATTTGAGTATACGTTGTCTTAAACTTTTCGCATATGCTCAGTATACGTGCGAATATGAAACTTACAGCTATTTAGCTATTGTGACCGTTTTTGCACCGGAAAGTGCCCCATCGCCGAATTCAGCAGCTGCGCGATGGGAGAAATTGTCTCTTTCTCTTTCTCTCTTGTGTTTATCAAATCATTTGACTCAAATGTCAATATTTTCCACCATATGCAGGACTTGACTTGGACAGGTCGATATGCTTTTATGGTCCTTATGTATACGGATTTAAAAGTAAGTTCTGTACGTACCTATTTTCTAGGTCAGCATTATATTAGTATTGAAACAGCACCAAAACGGCCAAAGATATCCCCTCTACTTTTCAAAATCACCTTTGACATTTAATCCAGATATAACAAAATGCAACTGCATCCTTTGGTGAATGCGTAATCGATTGAAATGTTTTCCATGTGCAAATGTAAAGTTTGGTAATCCTGCACTTTAGTCACGTAAAGTATATGTCAACAAATATGCATTTTAAAGTTTAATTAATAAAAGCTTGAAAAATACATTATAAGTAGGTTCTTTAACTGGTAATCATGCTAGTATTTCAAAAATTTTCGTAGAATGTGGCTTACGCGTTGTGTGTAATGTCGTGTTCGCTAGTATCGATGTGCGCTAGTATCGAAGTGCGCTAGTATCGATGTGCGCTGGCGTCATGTGTGCCAGAATCATATACGCTAGTGGGTGACCGTATCTAATTGTTAGATCATGTGCGCTTAGATCCGGTCACCCAATATGGTTTGATCTGTGAACCCCTTTATTGCGGCGCGACAGCGTTGGCAACCCTGTGATAGCGTATTTCAAACCTCAATGTCGGTTACTATTAGAGTTTGACGTTTGACAGTAGTTTATTTCAAAATGGACACTTCGTGGACTAAACGCGAATACGAGTCACAACTGTTCTCGGGATTCGATCGACAACTCCTGAAAGAAGCTTCCCGCGACCTGATCAATGAACGAATCGAAACATTTGTAGACGGCGCTTGTCGAGAATTGACAGAAGCCCTCCATCTCGAGCCTCATCAGGTCGAGCTCGTGCGGACTAGATTTGACCAAATTGCTCAATCGTTTAAAGAAAACGCTCAGGAACCTATTCGGAAGATCGACGAGGCCTTCGACCAATGGCTTACCATTCCGGACACGGTGCTGTTGCCGATGGACGAAGGCTGCGAGCACGACGAGTCTTTACGGCTGAAGTTGGTCGAGGAGTGTAAAGAATTGAGGGAAAAGGCCATGTCGTTGGCTGCTGGGAAAAGTTTGTTGAAGCGGGAGTTGGCTAATGCGCGGTTGGAAAGTCTTCGAAGAGTAATGGATTTGTCTTCGAGAGTTGCCGATGATTGTTTGGCGATTCAAGTTCCGTCGGCTGCTGGTTCATCGATAAAGGATTATTTAGAACTGTGTCGTGTTAGTGATGTCGTTAGAGATGAATTTCTCTCTGAAGATAATATGATTTCGCCCCCTTCTATGTCTATACGTTCTACCGATACTTTGCAAACATAGTTTTTGTTTTTAATATGTTAACTATGATAAAAATTGTTCTAATTTATATGGTTCAAACCTTTATTAATTTGTATATGTACTCAATATTAATAAAATAGAATATAAATTGTATATATTCATGTAAATAATAGAATATTTTTAATATTTGGAAGAATGCAATACAATTAGCAAATTCAATTATGCAATTTATGTTTGTTTGAACACATTTATTAACAATCATCAATCATCATATTCATGTACATTGTAAACAATCTATATTGATCTAAACATCATTCAACAACACTAAAAAGATTATATATGGGTAAAATTTCAGTGACAATTTTAATCTAATTTAAACGTTTTTACATAAATTTGAAATTTTAATTCAACAGAGCACATATTTTTAATGACTAGCTTAAATCTTTGGATCTTATTATTTTTGGATATGAAATTAGTAATTGATCGTGGAATTATTTTATATATTTTGTATCGATAATTAGCTTTTAAATTATAAAACAAATATAATAGAAACCTCCCGAGCATATCAAAGCTAGTGTCGACATAGTACAAATTTAAAATTTTATTTAATCTGTTATTGTCATCATAGTGAGTTGTATGACACTGTCAATGAGCTTTTTTATATATCATTCATAACAGCTATCAATTATGTATCATTATTTAAAATAAACGCTAAAGTATTATACGAATAACAAAGTGTTTATCAAATTGAATTTTTTCATAACCCATTTACACTTTTATAATTTTACAATAAAAATGTATTCATAATACATTAAAGCTTTTATGCAAATTCAATGAATGTTCGCATTTTCCCAATATATTTAATTTTATCGAGCTTGATATTTATGATACCCAAATTCTTATGATAATATCACAGCCAATCTCAAGCCCGCATACTTAAAATCAAAATTATTCAACTCATATTTCTACTACATTTTTTCACTTGAAAAATTTTTTAATGTGCCATCTATATGAAAATATATTGAAATAAACCGATTAGTATGAAAACTTAGCTCTGAAAGCTTTACATAACCAAAGGTTACTAAGAATTTGGGATTTTCGATATTAGGATGGGGAGTTTGCATAATTTAAAATTTTTATAAGAGGAGATTTTGATTTTCTATAAAGTAACAAAAATTATGACTATTAACAGTAAAATATTAAACTTTTGAATTCATACACACTTACCAAATGCATTTTTATCATAATTAATAAAACTATTCATTGAATAATTAAAATATAGTTTTATAAATATTTGATAATTAAAATATGTTCAGCCAATATACTTAAAAAAATATTTTCATGAACATGCAATATATTTTAATTGTCCAAATTCAAAATATTCAAAAATTAGTATTACAATACGTAAAATAACTATATTTAAAATAAGATATATAAAATATATTCTTTCACAATTTATTATTATATTTCTTTGAATAATTTGTGCAACGAAGACATGTTGTACTTTCATTAAAATAATTGATGTATGTAATTTTATTACAACAATTTAATGTATTGAAGTAAAAATATATTTTATTATAATAAGTAGAATTTTATATCCAAATATAAAAATGATTTTCACTTGATGTTTTATTAATTAAGAGACGAAAAGTTACTTATAATTAAGAATAATACATTTCTACAGCAATATAAAACATTTAAAACCTCATGCATCTAAAAATATTTCATTGAAATTAATACTTTACACAAGTTGAAAATTAAATCAAAAATCTCTATAACTTCAAACCATAGAGATTTATTGAATACCTTTCATATATTATAATATACAGCTTTATAATGTAACATTCCTGTATTTATTAGCAGGAAAGTGTTATATTTAAAATAATTACTGGCAATTTATAATAATATTAACAAAATCTGAGTGTGAACATTCAACAAATGATGTTAAACTTTTTACACAATTAACAAGAATCACAAGATAATTGAAAAACTCAATAATTTAATCATATATTACACATAAATTTAATCTTGCTTATACATTAAATAACATCAATAAAATTATAAACTATTCAAAACACATTATTTCTGCAACGCACATCTGATCAATCAGACATGCCAGCACCATCATTAAAACAAACATCATATGCAGAATACAGCAAACGATATAACATACAACTGAACGTTCCAATACTAGTTTTCACATCTAAAATTCAATCTATACTAACGAAAGGTATGGAATCAACATTCAAAAGGCTATTAGCTTTAACTAGAAGCACTTCAATATGTTGAGGATTACACGTAGATGGGGGCTCGTGTGTCGGGGGCACGGGAAGGCGCGCGTGCGGCCGGCCCTGGCCAGCGCCATCCGCTCGCGCACCATGCCACCAGTCACCCCGCTACCATTCTGGTCGCTTCTATGTCCTCACCCACCTTCAAAATTCATTTCACTTTTATTAGTTCTCTTACTGTTATATGGGAGCAAACACTAGGGGTTTATATCGACCTGCGGCTGTGCTAAGATGTTCGGTGACACCGGTAATGTGAAGTGGCCTCCGGGTCTAGGACGCAAGTGTCTGTTGTGCAGCTCCATCTGAACTATTTTCATGAATTCTATCTGGGCTGCCAGTTTCTGGACTTCTTCCTGTGAATGTTATTAATCCGTTATATTATGGTTGTTGTGAATTTGAGTTTGTTAAATGTATACAGACTTTTAGTTCGTCGTTTTCTTGGGCTAGATCGTGTGGAGTCGGTGGAGGCGGAGTGTGTGGATGGAAACCTATACCATTTAGTGAAAATGATGCAGAGACGCCTCTTGCTGCTCTGGTGTCCCATTGATCACCGAATCCTCTCCAAACACGTATCACCTTAAATTAAAGATTTTGTCAATGTATTGTTTTTTGTTAATTATTGTTTTGTAAAATTATGGTATTCACTTTTGGGCCGAAGACCAATGCAACAGTAACAGAAGTGGATAATTGTGTTCGAATGAAACCTAAGAAATATTTCATATCTGGACCAACTTGGGGAAAAATAAGTAAACTGAAAAATGAAAATTTATAATTAGATTTAGAATCCAAAATTGGATTACATACAAGAATGTTTTAAAAAATTACTGGAAAGTGAGCATGAGACAATTCACTACAGCAATATTGTAAATGGCATACGAGATGAGACGTGCTTCATTGTAAAGAGATTCAGCATGTCTGACACCATAGCATACTTTGACACCCCATAAAAGGAATGCTAGTTCACCTATAGGAAATATCAAAAAATTGTTAAAAATGGTAATTAAAAAGACAAGTAGCAGTAAAGTAGTTAAATTCTACGTATATGGACTTATTGAATGTATGTAAACGATATGAAACACAAATTACCTATTGCAAGACTATGATCCCACCAGTTGTACGTGCACTGTTTGAATTTCAGTCCTTCACTGTCTATAATCTGAAATTGAAAAAAAAAACAATTAAATATTAAAAAAAAGCTTGAAAAAGAAAGTTAATTTGTCATAAACACTTCGAAAACTTACATCGATAGCGTGAGGAGGATCAGACAATGTCCACGTCCCCAAATAAACTAAAGCAATGAGCAAAACTGGCAACAGCCAGCGCAACAATTGCTGTTCAGTCAGTTTAACAGCGTGAGCCGACTTTACTCGATAAGTTAGAGAAACTCTGAAAGAAAATAAATTGTTAGTCGACGTTTTAAATTTCAAAACGAGTTGGCGAAAATCTCACCTCCAAGTTTTCATAAGTAGAGCTGTGTATGTTATGCAAAATCCTAAATGCCGCGACCATTTTGTTGCGATACAGGTGTACGTATCCAGCACGGGAAAAATGGCGGCCATCTGCAAAGAAATTTTTGATAAAAATTCGAAATTACAAAAAACAATCGATCAATGTTCCAAGTAACTAAATATAATAGTTGTAAAATGGATTTTTTTTGTACTGTTACAGTTTAATAGTGAAATTTAATTTTCTTGGCACATTTTAGCCGTCACATGAAAAATTAATTAAGATGTCGCTAAACAAGTGTGAGGTTAATAAAGGTGCATATTAAAACAGCAATTTCGAAACTTTTGATTGCGTAAAAGGTATTATATGAGAAGAACGCTAAATAATTTTAATCTGCGAAAGATTAAACTGAAAACCCCGAAAAATGAGACGTTTTGAAAATATATATACATTTTTGTTTAAATTTAGGGTGATAAATGTTTATTAATAAAATTTTCAAGGGTTTTATTTATATTAAAACAGCTAATGTACCGATTTCCATCGATCTTCAAAATTCAGCGGCAAAAGACGAATAAATAAGATTAATTACATGCAGTTGATCTAACAATAAGATCATCGAGAAAGAGAAGGTTGTCATTATTTAAATTTCTAAAATTTCTTTCACTTTATTACTCTCATAAAGAAAAATTACCGAATTTACAATTGCATATCGGAAAATCTTTGCTGTAGAATGGAAAATATATAAAATTTCACGTAACAATAACTAAAATTTTCACATATAAAAAAATCACACACCTCAAGATACATAATGGCACAACCCAACAGCGTAATGGCAAGAAAAACTGGACTCGCACTCCGGAAAACCCTCGCCTTCCTGTGACGATGCAAATATCCCGCCAAGAAGGCTGTGCAAGCAGCACACCAAGCAGATATTCCCAGAAGAACGCTCCTGAAAAAGTAATTCACAAACCAGTGATCGTGTTTAAATTTTTAATCGGTCCATCACCAAATTATGTGGCAACGTCACATCCGAGACTCATTCTTCATGCGGAAGCTTGAAAACGTGCCGGGGAAAATTTTCGCATGGTTTAAAATGCGCAAACTAATTACGCTAGAAACTAGGTGAATGGTGTGTGCCGGGAAATTTAACGATTATGCCCGGAAAACGTTCCAGGTCGAGGAATAATGGTGTTTGAATTACTTAATTAAAAGATTTTTAGTAGATTCGTTGCAGATATCATTTTTTTTTAATAAGTGTTTCTTTTATACTAGATGATGATGTGATGAGAGAATAAGCTCGAATAATCTTGGTAATTACCTGAAAGGCCAATTGTACGATGCTCTGCATGGCCGCGGGCTCGTGCAAGAAGTACAACCTTCAGCGCAGGGTAGGCAACGTAACGCCGCCCAACCGTCACTTCCGCTTCCGCTTCTTGCGTTCCCGTCGGCTTCCTTGCTGCGCTCTTGCCAAGCAACTGAACGGTTAAATATTTATTCAGTGTTTGAATTCAACTGTTGTGAACTACATATATTTTGAATAATTGGATGAATGAAATTTTATTTGATTTCTATTCAATTGATTCGAAGAGAGAAAATCGAGTAGAAATTGAATTGGAAATAAGTTGATAATGTGATAAAATTTTTGGATGTTAAATAAAGAATAGAATTTAAGAAACTTATGAATGTTGAGTGGTTGTTTCAAAGATGAAATTAAAGATGAATAAGATATTATTAATTTGTGATTTTCAGAATTTTTTTTTTAATTTTGATGATTTTTGTTTTAAATGGTGGTATTAAATATGAATTTATTGATTTTTTTGAAAGTTCTACTAAAAGTCAAAGAACAAAAAAAAGAGAGGTGATCATCTAGCAGTGGATGAAGAACGAGGGTGAATCAAAATTTATTAAATAATAAAAGGAAAGATATATATAAAAATGATTCAACGATGATAATGTTATTCAACTCATGACCTCGACTTCAATTTAGACTGAAAATTTAGACAATCAGAATTTATATCAGTCATATGTTTTTCTGTCAACTACCAATCTAAAACGACTTTCATTAATTTTTCCTTATTCAGCATTGGATTTTCCTTATTCAATATTCGATTTTCCTCATTCAGCAATCCAAGAATTTCAAATCAAACTTCAGCATCTACAAACACATAGAAGCACAACCCAAAGTTTCCTTACCTCCAACGAAAAATCCATCTAACAACAAGACGATCCTCAACAACAGCACATACAAAAACAACTCATTGCTCATCCAATAGATATAAACCAAATTCCAACATCCACAATTGCGCTTAAACATATATAAAAAATTTCCTCACCTTTGACAAAAGATCCATTAAATTAAAACTATCGTTATACACGTCCAACCGCCGATTTATCAACAAGACAATCTTAAACAACAGCACAGACCAAAAAAACTAACTCATTCCTCATCCAACAGTCGCAAATAAAACCCCAACATCCACAATCGCACCAGACCATATACAGAAAGCTTCTTCACCTTCAACGAGAAATCAATTAAAGCCACATGTCCAACCATCGATCTAACAACAATAGTACAGACTAAAAAAAGCTTGAAAAACAAACTCTTTCCTCACACAACACTCCCAAATCAAACTCCAACATCCACAATCGCACCAAATTATATACAAAAAGCTTCTTCACCTTCGACGAAAGATCTATCAAAGCCATAATCATACATATCCAACCACCGATCTAACAATAAGACAACCCTCAACAACAGCACAGACCAAAAAACAAACTCATTCCTCATCCAACAGTCTCAAACCAAACTCCAACAACCACAATCGCACCAAAGCATATACACAAAGCTTCTTCACCTTCAACGAAAGATCTATCAAAGCCATAATCATACATATCCAACCACCGACCTAACAATAAGACAACCTTTAACAACAGCACAGACCAAAAAACAAACTCATTCCTCATCCAACAGTCCCAAACCAACCTTCAACATCCACAATCCTACCAAACCATATACAGAAAGCTTCCTCACCTTCGACGAGGGATCCATTAAAGCCATAATCATACATATCTAACTACCAATCTAACGATAAGACAACCTTCAACAACAGCACAGACCATAAAACAAACTCATTCTTCATCCAACACTCCCAAACCAAACTCCAACAACCACAATCGTACCAAAGCATATACACAAAGCTTCTTCACCTTCAACGACAGATCTATCAAAGCCATCATCATACATATCCAACCACCGATCTAACAATAAGACAACCCTCAACAACAGCACAGACCAAAAAACAAACTAATTCCTCATCCAACAGTCCCAAACTAAATTCCAACATCCACAATCCCACCAAACCATATACAGAAAGCTTCCTCACCTTCGACGAGAGATCCATTAAAGCCATCAGGGTGGGTGGGTGAGTAGAACCCCTGCCGGCACCTGCACACGTACGCACCCCTCGCCCAGCCTCCCCCGGCCCCCGCCCCGCCGCCGGCGCCCTTGCCCGCTCGGTACTCGCACTAAAAGCCCGATAAAACTCTTATCTCGCATACGTTTGACACTTTCGAAGGTTCGCAGGGCCGCATTCGGCCCATGGGAGGGATGGGCGAAAGCGGCGGTTCGCTAATGCGCGGGAATGTGTGTTTTTTCGGTTCGGACGCGGGAGTCGGGATTGGAATTGGGTGTTGTTGTAATTGCGGTTGGATCGGGTGGTGATTATGGTAATTTGTAGTCGAGTCGGGTAATGTGCGGATTAATGGGTTTTGCGCTTGGACGATGTTAGATCGAATTGGCTCTTTGATGATTTGAAAGTTTGATTTTTTATTTATTTATGTTATTCGATGTATTGAGAAATATGCAGTATGTATTCATTTGAATAATTTTTTTTTTCATAATCGCAACTATGTTTAAAATATTAATATTTTAAATTTAATTGAATACACCTTATTTTTCTTCCGATTATATAGGATCTTTCAATAAAGGCACTCAATTTTAAAATGTACAATAAAATGAGATGATTTGCATTGATGATTTGTTCAACGCTATAATCTTCCATGGTGATTTGCTGTACACTACTAAACAATTTACAATAAATTTTACAGATGTAACTTTAATAGCATGGCTGCTATAATATAACAAATTTCGTGCATCCCTATTGTACCCTATATTAATTTGTATATTCCCATAGTAATAAAAAACATTTTTAAGTTGTATCCTGGATTAAATTAAATTTTCAGTTTTATCCCGCTGTAAATAAAATAGCTTGTCACTAATCTAATTGATTGACTATTTTTTCACTCGTTTCGATTAATTGCCCTTTCGCCTGAAGGAAAAAGCTCATAAAATTTTAGCGCACGATAAAAGCGTTCACAACTCGACTGCCGATTTTATTGCGATCAAAGGTAACTGTAAATACAACAGTTAATCGTATATAAAACGCGTTCGATTATTTATTTCCATTTCACAAAAAAAAATTAATTATGAATTCATGGCTTCCGATGAATTTCGTACGACATAAGGTGCTATATAAGTAATTTTGGGAATCGAAAAAATATTATGGATGAAAAAGATGTCACATTCATCCCACCAGCTGACGTTTTATGAAAAAATACATCCGTTCAACTTTCAATATTGCGAAAGTGTTGCCTAGGCGCTTTTTCCCAGCAAACTTTAACTCGCTAAGAAAAATATTTGACAAGCTCTCGAACATATTGCATGGTATGAAAAATACCTGTGTCGTGAGATTTGAGCACTTGTGAGATCCATGGAAGACGTATATTTGATTTTCGTCACCGTTCGTCGCATTAGACGGCTCACATTGATTGACTTCCAATCCGGACAGGTCGAGATCCAGCGATATCACAACATTTTCTTGGCTGAAAAATGATCAAAATAAAAAAATAAATACATCGAACATGATTTTTTGATAAAAAATAAGGGTGCAATTTAACTCGCATTAAAAAAATATAGATTATGTCTTAAAATTAATTACTTAGGCATTAGAATAATATGACGTGCATTAAAAAATCTCATATGAGCATCATTTTATTTGTAGTGTGCAATGAAAAAAAAGTGAACTAAAAATTATAAAATGTGCAATAGAAAGAATAGTTTGAAATAATCGAAATGTGGCAAAGCCTTCTTCCACAGGCAATACAATACAACTGTCAACGTTTACTTTTGTTTGCATATAAACGAAGCGACAGAACGTTATGACTGGTGACAAGCTTGGTGGTTTGGAGCGTTTCTGGACTCCTTTATAGGATAGGCAAAGAACCTAGTACCGGTAGACGATAGTCCAGAGAATAAAAACGTTGTTCTTTGCGAAAATCACAAAAAAAAATTTCAATGTACACTACAAATAAAATGATGCTCAATACGAAATTATTTAATATACCAGAAATAATGTACATCGTATATTATTCTAATGCACAAGTATTTCGTTTGAATGCACAATCTATATTTTTTCAATACACAGTAATATCGCAGCCTTATGAAAGTTGCGAATAATGATCATGCGGTTGATATTTCACCCTGTTCACGCTTACGGGGTTGCCTACCTTTATTTATATTCATTCTAATGCATGTTTTATTCTTTTTAAGGTACAGATATTTTTTCAATGATAAAAATATTTTCTCAAAAGCACGCATTATTTTTTTTAATGCAAACTAATTTTAAAATGCTCAGGTTTAACACACATTTGTTTTATATAATGCTAGTTTAAATTTTCCTCTAAAAATAATCACCTTTCGACATCAGAAGCCGGCACGACGACGCTGTAAGACAACAACCACCTTCCCGCAGCACAACTATAATAAGGAACGGTCCAACGGCCGTAATATTCATACGACGGATCGACGGTGTAGTTTTTCAGCATGTAGGGCAACCTGCATCGAAAAGCGGAATTGTGAAATAAGATTCTTCAGGGAGACATCCTAATAATAAGGGACGACACCCACCAGGGTAGTTCGCTCCTCGGAAAAGCCTCCGCGTTGTCGACGTCGTGTGGTAAGACGAAGGCTTTGGTGTTCGTGGCCCTGTCCACTTCCTTGCCGAGGCTTCTTGCCATCGCATCGAGGATATCTGAAATTTATTCAGGGGGGGCGTAATTAAAGTTTTAATAAGGGTGGTCTTTACGAGGGAAGTTTTGCGCTTTCGGCTGGAAAAAAATATATCGTCCTTTGCGCTACTTAATCGACTTCCTTTTCATGGGCGACCTTTTTCTTTATAAAGAGACACAAATTGGGCGATTTGTCGATCCGATCAAAGTGACTTTTTCGCTGTGCGGAAAAAAGCGAAGCGTTAACATCTTACGGACGGGTTCCGCGCTGGCGAGATATTCACACAGGACGGGCAATTTTCGTGCAAAAACGCACGTATTCCAAAATTTATTAAAATCGTCGAAAATAATTTATTAATGAATCGATTTTAATGAAATTTTCAAATAGTGCATAATAGAATACATTTTAAGTGTTGGTGAAATAAAAACGTAATTTTCATGTATAATTACGTTTAAATATGTAATTAAATAACTATGTATGAAATAATAAATAAAAAATGTTGAAAACCACTGACATTCACCAGATTCGTTTATTAGTTCAAAATAAGTTGCCGAACATAAAATGACACGTTTCGCTTCACATTCAATGTTGATTTTACAAAAAAATATTCTGAAATATGAACTGCGGCACTATGCGCAACATGCATACAAAAAAAAGGTTGTCCATTCGTCTTGGGCCGTGAAATCGTTTAGTCGACGACTCGTCGTCTAATAAAAAAAAAAAAACATTATGAAAAATATCATTAGATTTCGATTATCGTTATAAATAATTATTTTCACCTATTCGGTAACCCTCTATGTATTCGGATTGTTCCGCAAATTCGAAATTTGTCTTTCAACAATTTAAGTGCTAGATTAACCGAATTGTAAAAATTGTCCATGTAGATATTATGCCACAATCCGCGAAATGGACGTAAGAGAAAGTCAATAGTGTCTTCAAGTTTCGCCGAAATCCCCGAGTAAATTTTGAAACTCGAAATGTATGCAGAAGTGGACTCGCACACCATTCTGCAAAGGATTCCATATTTGACAATTTTGCTGGGATTGTAGGTTTTGAACAGCAATCTTCCTTTCCATGGAATCATCGCTTCATCCAAGGAAAGATTTTGATCTGGTTTGTAAATGGTTGCAAATTTTTCGGAAAAGTATTTCACCAAAAATTGGACTTTTACCAATCGATCCGTATTTTCTCCAATATCTTCATTATTGTTGAAATGGAGAAATGTCAGAATTTGCAGAAAACGATCCCTTTTCATCGTTTTAGAAAACACTGGAGTCTCGATAAATGGATCAGTGGACCAATAATCTTTCAGCTTATTTTTTCGCACTTGACCCATCAATATTATCAAGCCAAAAAATAATTTTAATTCTATTACTGTCACATATCTCCATTTTGCTGATTTTTTCGGCTCTTTGTATTTTGATTTATTTTGATCATAGTAGCGATTTGTTTCTTTCACTACTTCATCAAAAAAATCGTCCCCAATGAACATAGAGGCAACACTTTCTTCACTTTGGGAGTTTTGTGGAAAGATTTTGATACCTGGAGCTCCACAAAAGCTCTGATTATTTCGTGGAGTGTCAGTGTCTGACCAGTCCATATCCACATCACTTTCAGAATTGTTTTCGGAATCGCTCGAAAGTACTTGCATAGTACGAGGATCCCTTGTTCTTCTTGTTACTATGTCAGAACCACTATCCGAATCACTATCGTCTACATTATCATCACTGAGGTCTTCAGACAACGCGTCGTTATAATTTTCGTTATATATTATATCATCTTCGGATTCCATTTTTTTTTTACGTATATTGAAATTAATGAATTATTTGAAAAAAAGGAAGGCGCAGAATTTTTCGCGATATTTTGTTCCACAATAAAAAAAAATCCCGATCAAAAGTCCGACTGCAACGTCGAAAAGTTGCACGAATACTAATTGTAAAAGTGATCAGAAAAGGGCAGTATGAGACAAATTTTCGTTAAAAAAAAATATAAATGGGATCCAGATGTTGGGATGGACTGTATATTGAAAAAAACTTCGACCACATTGAACTTATTTTCAAATTCAACCGAAAGATGGTGTAGAGTTCGATGAAAAATAAATCCTTTCCAAAAAAATCGCATAAATACAAAATATATGATTTGAAAAGAGCGAAATCAGGTCAAATTTCAAAGTCATAAAAATCTTAGAAATGGAATTCAAATGTTGCAGGAATTGACTATAAAGTTCGAAGCAAACGCATATGAACGAAACTAATTAATTCCCGAATAAATATGTTCTTTTTTTTTTTTTTCCCCAAGAGATGGTGTTGAAATCGACTGTATACAACCCGCGCAAACGCGGGACCCGTCGTACGCGGTACTATCTAAATTTCCGCGCTAGCGCGGGACCCGTCTTTAAGATGTTAATAATTCGCCGACGTATTTATTTATGTGCTGTGTAATACGATGTTGTGATCAATGATGACACGTCGGAAAATATGGACATTGACTTACATACGATATCGATTTCGCATTGTTTGTGTACGCGCGATTTTTGTTTATTCGCGAATCAGCATTTTATTTTCGGAAAAAAAATCGGGCCGCGCTCAAACGGTTTCCTTTTTTTTATTCCCCCAATATTTCGAACGAGACAAATGCGC
This sequence comes from Hydropsyche tenuis, assembly GCA_009617725.1. Taxonomy (NCBI): domain Eukaryota; kingdom Metazoa; phylum Arthropoda; class Insecta; order Trichoptera; family Hydropsychidae; genus Hydropsyche; species Hydropsyche tenuis. Next base: position 813,368 of record VTON01000007.1, read on the forward strand.
ATCCATATTTTCCGATGTGGAATACGAAATTGTTCGAAGAAAATTATTTACAATGAATCGAAAAGCTCTTATAAAAATGTATAGGTCTCGGTTCTTTTTATTTCACTTTCGAAAAAAGGGAAAAAAACACGCCTCCTGGTTCCGTCGGAACGTAACAAAAGCCATTTCTTTCCGCACCAGGAGTAGTCATTTTTTTTCTTATAAAAACTAATTACGTTTCGTAAACCAATTTATATTCAAATCCGATGATTCATTTATGTTTTTTTTTATTTGAATAGACAAGAACCAGCTTGATTTTATCAAGGTTTCCAAGATATTTTTTCTATTTTGTTTGAAACTAAAATGTTCAATATATAATCATATTGAATATTAATCATTATAAGATGATTTTTTTTATAACTATCTGAAGTATGAATATTTTCCTAAAAGTATAAGAGGAAAATTACTTCCAAAGAGATAAAAATGTATTGCTAAATGATCTTAAGCCGATTATATTATATTATCTGTGTCACACATCGTTTAACTTTGTTAAATCATAGAAACTAATACACCCAATCCACTTTTTAGACGGAGAATACATTCCGTGTAAAAAATGTATAGTGACCATATAAATTTGAAGATAGGTTCCATCAGTATATTTGGATAGAACTTCCATCCAAATGTATTTTAGAAAAAATGTGTAACATGAAAAAATTTCGCCATGTAAAATCATCAAATAATATCGGAATTTTTTTACTTAATTACTATAATTACATACATATAATTATAACAGTATACTGGTCTGCATCGAATTTTACCATTATGGCATAATAAAGTGAAAAAACCGTGTACAAAAATAATTGGTTCTTCTTCCTTGAACCGTGTTATTTCGGAACTGTGTAAAAAAAACCATGTAAAAAGAGGATTGGATGTACATATATCCAATATAAAAATAATATAATATAAATTTCAACTTTTATAATATGAATCTTTTCAAAAACAATTCTTTCCCCCTTAAGCATTATTTTAAATCGTCCAACATAAAATTTCAAACCAAGTTGGCCACCGCTGTCCTACACCGATCTAAAAGTACACATATGGACATTGTGTAACAAATGGGTACGCCTTAATGAATTTTCCTTTTATTTTCGCCACCGAATAGGTGTACACACGCCTCGGTTTCGTTTTCGGACGATTTTCATTCATCACGTTTAATGGCCCAGCTCCGGAGCCAATTAACGTCTCATCGAAGTCAATATCCTGTCTAATTGAAAGCGAAGGCGATGCGAAAATTGAGCTCGGCTATGTCATAATGTTTATAACAAACGGTGTTTGTTTGTGTGTTGCGAATTCCTAGAACATTAGATTATTATATTGATTGTTACATCTGTGTTGCTTGCACCGTTTGAAGTGCTCGTGTGGTTTTTGTGTGGAATTTTGATATATTGTTGTTATTTAATTCGTTCGCTTCGAGTTTTAATGGAATTGCAATATGGTTGGAGTAACTGTTTGATAATTTCGATATCGAAATTTCAATTTGTAGCCGGGAAGTACTCAACGCGCAAAATCAATCCATCACAGGAAAGCACTTTAATGGAATGTTCATATAACGGAAAGTACTGAAAAATTCAATTATACGCAAACTCATTCATTTTTTGCAAAATTATACGAAAATTGCGATATTGTATATGAAAATTTCATATATATTTTACATCATACTGAAACTCCATATTAGCATTATATCATATTTCATCGATGAAGACTACGTAAAAGTTCTATGAACGACCTTCTATTTGATGTTTTTGAAGACTTACAAAGCAGCGGATCAAATCAATCGATTTTAATATGAAACATAATAAATATTTTATTAGTATATATTACATGTATGACACTGCAAATGGTTTAGCTTTGTCGAATGTATGGTTTCCAATTTCCATCGATCATCAAAGTTATGCGACAGTCGACGAGATCATAAGATGGATCTAATCGTATACCAAGACCGATTGAAAGGAATAATTTTTAAAATCCTTGAAAGATAATTTTTCCATATCATTGCATTAAATTAATAGAAAATATCCAAATTTCCAAGTACATAATTTTTTTCTGCGGACTTTATTTAAATTGCATATAATGATGATGGCAATGCGTAAATAATATAAATTTATTTATCCTCATATTCATTAAATAATCATCATATAGAGTTTATAGAATAAATTTTTTCAAATATTTATTAAGTATTCGAGCATTTTTCCTTTATGAGCCCATTACGTAGAAACTTTTGACAAACTTGAACACTAAAAACCATCCTTTACAAAATGGTCTCACATGAACCAACGGTGTATTACACTAACATCACTTAACCTTAATAATTGATTAGAACCACCATATAATAACAACCCTGAAAAAACCCAAAACAATCTGCAAGACATTCTAAAACCTTAACAACGAGCGAAACACAACCCCGTTATATAAGTGCAAATCGTCGTTTGTGTAATCGACTCATTTTTGCAAACCTTCACGGTCCGGCAACCATCAAAGGGGCGCATTCGCGAGGTGAGCACCTAATGAGGTGCTCCGCCCCCCAGGGGAGGGGGGGGGGCGACACGTGCTCGGGGACACGTGCCCCCAGGTTGATCGAATGCAAATTCGCTAAGGGAGTCTATTTAAAATTTCTCGTCTCGTTTTGGTCGGTACGTGGACGATGGGTTTGAATCGTGGTCGTGTTCGATATCGGTCCGATCTATAAGTATATTTTTATTTTTGTATTTTGGATGGTTGTATTTATAAATAGAAAGAATGTGTTAGTTGAAACTGTTTTGTGTCTTTGATGAATCTATATTGAATGTGAATTGTGTTTTTCTCTCATATGTTTGTGATGAGAAATGATGTATGAGGTAATCGTTGTTAAGTATTTATGTTTTGTCGATAAGTTGAATATGAATTGCATGGATCGATGGAGTATCAGTCGCTGACCTGGGTATATATTGACCCAGTTTGAATTATTGGCAATTTATTTTTGCTTTAGATATTATTTAATAGAAAATTAAAAAAAAAAGTATCATCGAAACAATGATGAAAAACTAATCTTTTATTGACACAAAAATATTTGAGATTATTATCAAGAATTATTTAATTATAACACTTTTTCGAATAAAAATACAAAATTTATATTATGACGTTATATTTCAGCTTTCATCGATAGAAGAAAAAAAAAAAAAACGATAATCGAATTGACGAAGGATTAGACGCTAGCTTAACCCGAGTTGAATTCCAACCCGATTCAAACAACTGTCTAACTTTCTTTACTTTATCCTATTCCCTCGACATTAACAATACCAAACCGACTCCACCAAACCCTTTTTCAAGACAAACATCTCGATTTCACCACATTAAAAGAATATAAAAGGACGAATAAATGTAATCAATAAATCAACCATTAATTAATTCAATGCGTCACCGAAAGCTTTCATTCACCCGCTTTCGAGCATAAATCGCAACCGATGAAAACGTTTTTTCCCATCCGGACCGATTCTGAGAATTCCCGAAACACAATGGGAAAGCTGTTTATTTCGAAAATAAATGAAAAAGGTGGAAAATGCGCCCCGAAAGATGAAAAGCACGTACCCCGAACCGTTCCGCACAACAATGGGTCCTTGATTGACCCAACTTGTTCAGATTTTGACATTTAACTGTAAGCGGCACCTTGTGCGCTTAATTAAAGGGAACGAAATCGGCAGACTTAATTAAGATTTAATTCGAGAAATTTGACCGGGACGTGCGCGTTTTATAAGTTGCCTTTGTATGGGGCTTTGTTGTGAAAGTTGATTGAAAGGTATAAAGGTCAAATTTTTAGATTATTGATTATAATATGATGAGGGAAAATATTATATTATATACGGAGGATATTATTTTGTAATTGTGTTTAGTTATTTTATGTAATTTTTTTCTTTATAATCTTAGGTTGATAGTTTACGATCAAGTTCATCTATTAATCGCGCTATTTATCGCTTAACTTTTGTAATTCATGTGAATTAATACTTTCGATAAAGTTATAATGTCATTCATATAAAATCGAACGATCTAATATTTTGTTTTATATATAAATTTTTTATCTTCTCTAATGGAAAATATAATAGATTATATTATAGTTTTGTCTTGTAGTCTTCATCGATAAAATACGCATATAAAGTTTCAGTATTATAATAAAACATACATACTAAAAGTTTAAATTTCATATACATATTTTTATTAAGATTACAAGCAACGTACAATTTTCATAACAACATTGCATCTCTAAACTCACAAAGAACAATCCCGTACGCAAATATATGACTCTATAACATTTTTACGATCGATATTATATTAAAGCATTATTTCGAGCTCTCCGACACAAAAACCCCACACATAAACAACACAAACATTACGCAACAAAACACATTATCAAACATCCAAAATTTCGGCACCGTCTCTCCCGAGAACCCTCAAGGGACAGACCCTTCAACATTTGCACACGTCTTCACACGTGTATGCATTGATTTTTGTAGCCGATTAGCATTCTGAAAGCGACGCTCCTTGACACCGTATTCGTTTTCGATGCTATCGTATTTTTCACCTCTTCACCGTGACGTGGGTCGGTCGCATTATAATATGGCGGGCGCGAAAGCCTCTCCAGGCGCGTATTTCCATGGCGCGATCTGTACTTGTGCCGATCTGATGGAGGAAGAGGCACTTTCGATCCGAAATGGTGTCGCGTGTCAAAGATGAGGGTGTTTCGTCTTGGTATATTGGATGTGGCGGTTTGAGGTTCGGTTTCGAGGATTTGATTTGGGATGCTTTGTTCTGTGGTACATATCTTGTTGATCATCGTTTTCGAATGGGGGATATTATCCATTGTTTGGGGAAAATTTTTCTATTCTCTTCTTAAGCAACTCTTATTAAGGTGTCGTGTGTCAAAGATGAGGTTGTTTCGTCTTGGTATATTGAATGTGGCGGTTTGAGATTTGGTTCGAGAATTTGATTTGGGATGCTTTGTTCTGTGGTGGTATATATTTTGTTGATTATCGTGTTCGAATGGGGGATATTATCCATTGTTGGATGAAAGTTTTTCTATTCTCTTCTTAAGTAACTCTTATTAAGGTGTCGCGTGTCAAAGATGAGGTTGTTTCGTCTTGGTATATTGAATGTGGTGGTTTGAGATTTGGTTCGAGAATTTGATTTGGGATGCTTTGTTCTGTGGTACATATTATATTTTGTTGATCATCGTTTTCGAATGGTGGATATTATCTATTGTTGGATGAAAGTTTTTCTATTTTCTTCTTAATCAACTCTTATCTTATTAATTTTATTTGTGAATCATTCATCTGGTCTTTCGCAATGTTTCTTATATAGGATCTTCGGAAAGAGTGTGTGCTATTTATTTTTAAAATTACTAAGAGACGCGTGGGTGGAGGGCGTAATACTAAGCAGCTCGGTTCGTGAAAATTTAGTATTGGTTTATTGTTATGGTTTTGCGTCAACGGGTACTGATTGTGAGAAATTTTCGTGCAATATTAGAAGAGTGCCAGGAGCGTAACGGACGCCATTTACAATTAGATAACATAATTTTTAGTAAATAATTTTCCAATAACTGTAGATTGAAAATAAGAATAAAAACTTTCTTTGAAATTTTTTTTTATTTTTTATTTATTTTATTTTAAACTGCATTAACACTTTCCGACCACCCTGTATAATTCTAGTTAACGATATATTTTTATTTTCAGAATATATAATATTATATTAATCATTTGAAATATTTGTTGGGATTTTCGCATACGCTCTTAGTGCTTTTCTTGGGAAAACATGGCGCTACTTAAGACTTCCTAATCTAATAGATAAACACCTGAAGTGAGGTGCTTTAAGGAAAATCTATTTTCACACTTTTCGTTACGAGACTTGAATCTAGGATTTGCTACCTAAAATCGGGTGTTTATATAGATGAAATAAAATAAAATGAAAGTTGACCTAGTTGAACATAGGGAGGCCAAATTTACCGTAATTTTTATTTACCGGTAATCTGGTTTTTTTTAATTACCGGTTTACTGGTAAAAATAACGAAAAACTCGTAAATAAAAATATTTAAAAAAAAAAAAAAACAAAAAAAATATTTAACGATAAAAATTAAAAATTGACAGTCAAATTACCGAACTATTATTTGAGTAATTTAGCAGTTTACCCATAATGGCCTCCCTAACTGAGCGTGACAGTGTTGCAACTATTATATATTTTTAAACGATTCGAATATCGGTCAACCTGTCAAATACAACGACCAATAAATGTATTTGTTGATCAAATATTTTAAAGTGTGGTTTTTCCATTAGTCCGTATATTTTAGAATTTCACATTAAATTTATTATATTGCAACATAATTTGATTGTATTTATCGTACCGAGCATCACCGCAGTAATAGTTCGCTTTGATCATTTACCACAGATACTATAGATAGACGAAAATCTGCTTTTATTATATAGAAAAAATAGAAAATGAATAGACTGATAGCACTCAAAAAAATTCATGAAAAAATTTGAAATTCACTTACCTTGCCTAACGCTAGTTCCTAAAATGGCGACAGTCCTGGCAGCCAAATCAGCCTGCTTCTTCGGCATGGTATACCTTCCAGTACTGATCTGAACTGGCAATGGTAGCCAGCCTCTGGTCACGCAGACGGCACCTCTTGATCCAGTGCTGACTGCATGGATGGCCTTCAGGGCAGTCTCCCTGTCGTCGAATTCTCCACTCCATACGTCGTCGGAATCGTCACCCTTTAAAAAAATGTATCTGCATGAATGATTCATATGTGAATTTTATACATGATGTCCAGAAAGAGTGAGTGCTCTTTCTTTTAATTTCACTTTTAAATAGCACTCACTCTTCCTGGATACCCAGTATATCGAAATGAAGAAAGTTAGTATTGGGAAAATTTCAATGGTCTGTTTGTATTCAAGGAATTTGGAGCCATTGAATATATTTAGTTGCATAACAAAAATGTATGAAACACTATATACAATCAATTGAATTAACACGTAAAAAAATGTCATTTACTAAAACAAAATATTTAATACTTTGTGATTATTCTCGGAAATATGAAATGGTCGATTCATTTCTCTAATTGTATGACAGTTCATGAGCATTGCTATTTTTCGAAAATAAAAGAAATTAAGTTAAAAAATATAAAATGTGTGATTTCTTATCTATTCCATTTACTCTAGATCATTCTTGGACTAATTACAAATGGAATTTGCTCTCGCGTTGTGAGCGTTAATTGGATGCGGCATCCTCTCGAATAATTCACCGTTGCGACAGTTGGATGGGCTTTAATGAGTTTCATTGTGTTTTTTGAACGATATATGGTCAAATTATAGGTATAATTTAATGAAATACTATGCTTCGCTTTTGAATTCTATAAAAAAAGTCAATCGAGAGAATCGAACAAATAAATTTTATGCAAATATTCTGAATTATTTTTGTTCTTGAAAATAAATATTATTTTAGAATCGTTGATTAATACAAAACAAATATCATCCATCAAAATATTATTAACACAAACATCGATAAAAAAATATACACTTTCACAAACGAAAAAATCAGAAAAATATTACGCATTGTTCGGCGAAATCGAAAAGCGCCATAAACGCAGCCATCAAACGTATTGTTCACCATAAAAATGTAGCGTTAATTGCCGATTGACTGTGACGAACCATAAATCAGTACGGGATACTTAATTTTTATCCATATTCATCAAATATTACGACCGTTATAAAAGTTGCACGGAGCGCTTTCGCTCGTAACGCCCGATATACATTATCAAAAAAAAAAATGGGGTCGAGGCGAAAAAATAAACCAGCCCACTCCGAAGATTGATTCGAACGAATAAAAAGGATCTTCGAAGGACTTACCTCGGAGTATGAAAGGAGCAGGAGCAACAGCAAAGTCAGCGCCGACCCGCGAGTTGGAGCAATCATGGCGATGGCCCATTTACGATGAATGTGCTGGAAGACGGAGGAAAAAACTAATGTTATTGGTGGCATTTGAATGTTGCGGTTGATGATTTGTTAGATATGATGTTTAATATTATTTATAATGTTGCGGTTGATGATATGGTAAGGTCGAATGGCGATGAATTGATCGGAGCACGAGTTCGGTGTGATGCGAATCGAATATATCGTTGATTAAATTCGAAATTGGATTTTCAAAAAACGTGAAAATAAAACATCACAACGCGCAATCATTCCGTAGCTAGTCGATAGGCGCCTATCGAAAATTACGTTCCACCAATGATATGGAAATCGTTTCATCCCCTAAGGCACGCTTTCCCACCGACCCACCGTTTTTCAACCTTCACAAAAAAAAACCACTCAAATTCATTTTAAATATATTAAAAAAAACCTCACATCCAAAAACATAAAACTTCGCCGGAATCCATCCATTTCGACTTCATATCCTACAACCAACTATAGCACAAACCTCGATCAACAATCCGAATTCCACGAAACCGCTACATTCGACAAAAGCCGATCCGCGCTCATTTTCAGCTGAAAAACGGCGGTCCTTCTCCATGTCCGCAATGGTGGCGATATCGATCCCCCCACCCCCGCGGCGTTCACCCCTCGTCCTCTTGCAGGGCAAGGGATGAACTTTGTCTCTATTTGCGAAAATGCGAGTCGCTTTCATAATCGTGCTTTTCATTGTGATCGCGAGATGAGCATCTCTGTGAGCTTTTGCAGTCGCGGCCACAAGGCGCTCTTTTACGGCCACGAGCGTCCAATTTTTGAAGATTTCATTTTAAAATATTGAAAACAATGAGGGTTTTGTTCGCTGTTTATTTTCGTGCTTTCATTTTGTTGATAGGGGATGCGAAAGATTTATATTTTTAGAAGGGAAACGAGATTTTTGATGGAAGTACGAAAGTTTATTTTTAAGTGATGATGGGTGTTTATATATTATTTTTTTAAATAATTTATTAGGGTTGTAATATGATGTATTTATACTGAATGAATATATATTAGACCCTTTTCAATAATATTTTTGCTTTATAAGCATTGGGTTCGTTCCCCTTTTCAGATCTTGCGCATAATAATATGTTTTGACAATCTAGCTTGAAAATTTCATCTCAATTTTCACAATGGTAGATGAAATTGGAATGGGAATCAAAAGGAGATTATGCTTAAATATTTGATTTCAATATATTTCTTTGTTTATGTTCATATATTGATTTAAAACTGCTTTTTTTACATCTCCGTGCAAAAGGTTATATAAACTATCATTTTGCTTTGTTTCATTTCAGAAAAACGTATCATGTGCTTATGTTCGAGTTGATTTATAGGTCAATCCGACGTTTTGACATTTTGACAGCTTGTCTGGAATCAACAGTTCAATATAAGGCCATTTTGATATCATCTTTAACATAAATCGACATGTTATGTAATTGTGAACGGTCTTCCAAGAAAATAAAATTCATCATAATTATCAGTAGTAAAAAATATTTTATTAGTATTGCGGAACGGATCATAATACTTCGTAAAAAATATATTGAATGTATGTAATCAATTTATATACGTTTTATAGCATAATACAAGTCAATTCCGCAAAATCAATATTATAGAATTTGGAAATACACGACCGTTACGAATATTTTCTTCCTCAATAAAATAAAAAAGAAAATTACTTGTAACTGTTTCTGAGAATTGTGTATAAATCTCATATTACATTCGCAAAAGAATAAAGCGAAAAGATAATTTCTTTTAATTTGATTAAAAAAGTTTCTCTCAATAAGATTAATTTCTATACTCATTTGCATAACGATCATAATTTGTCAAGTTTGTAACTATCAAATTAACACTTTCAACCCATTTAATATAAAATAAAATTTGGCCTTTACATTAATAATAATTATAATATATATAAAAATATATAATCAAATACAAAAATCTTACACAATCATCAAATAAAATCAAACCCTTGTATATTTGTCAAACACGATTTTCCCCACGGATTTTCCCGTCGACCATTTATATCACTCGATCCCTTCGAACAGGCAAATATCCTGTTCGATCAGAAGCCGACCGATTTCGAATGGCTTTTCCCGAAATCCCCATTATCCTGTGCACACACACACACAAAAACACATTCATACCGCGGACGTGGAATGGGTTTTCTTTCGGGTTTTCCGCGCGCATTTTCCGGCTCCATTTATTGGCCATCAATCTTGCCCGCGGGCCGTTGTCGCCGCGCGATTTTCCGGCCTCGGAAAATGCGGTTCTGTTGATGTTGTTTGCTAGATGAGGATGTGATTTCGGGCTCTGTTTGGGTTCTGGATGTGTGCTTAGTTATTTTGGCCGGGAATGGTGGCGAAAATTTGGGTTCATCGGCGTGTTTTTGTCGCGGAAAGTGTGCGGCTTTGTTGGGGGATCGGGCGTATTTATCTTGCACTTTATTCGTGTTTGGAGACTGTTAATGTTTCGTGTAATGTTAATTTGTGTTTGTTCGAGTATTTTTTGGTAGATTTGCTTTTTTTGTTGATGTTGAATATGTGAAGTGGTTAATTAAAATTGTAGGTTTATTCGTATTGAATGTTTTTATTTTCGATGATTTATTCTAGGTATTGGTAAACTCTGGTTCTTGGGCCAAATTCGGCTCGCTGCCTGTTTCCAATCCGGTCCTCGGGTTAATATTGTTTTTATACGTAAAAATTAAAATTAAATAAATTAACAATATTTAGAATCAATTTAGAAATTTTCATCATCAAAAAAAAATCGCAGCAGATATATTTTTCAAACATATTATTACAATATAACAAAAGCGTTCGTCAGGTCTTGATACAAGTGCAAAAAAAATTCTATATTTCAAAATCCGTTTGACTGTACTATTGAGGAGCTTCTGTCTGACCTTCAATTGGAAGTAATTGTTCTTTGAAATTATATGTTCTATATGTTCTGTATGTAGAATAACCCATATAAATATCTCCAAGTTTGCTATCTGGCCCGCCGAGTTTCAAATTTTTACGATCTGGCCCTTTCCAAAAAAAGTTTGCCGATCCCTGATTCATGTCAAAGATTTGTGACCTAACTAGTAGATAGATAAATCAACAATACTTTAATAGTCTATGATCATTATATTTATCGATGTATAGAAAATAAAATTACAAATTTTTTGAAACAATCTCTTTAATAGTAGGTACACGATCATAATTATCTAATGACCGCATCATTTCTCGCTAATTTTTATATTGAAAATTGTTATATAAAATGTATATATTTGTATGAATAAATATGTAATTTCATGATAACGATTTACAATAAAACCATTAAAATCGACATAATTGTAATACGAATTACTGTGAAATTCATTACAAACAAAATCCACTGCATTGAGTATCTGCTAATAAATTGAATAATACCAAAACAAAACACATCGTATTAATTTGACACGATTTTCCAATTTGCCGGCATTCACAGATCCAATTTTTATTCAAATCACACAACAGTATCCAATCAAAATTAATCGAATCGACACACAAACAGCGAACAAACGAACACGTTTCACCGAAACATCATCCTCGACGGACCCGAATATTGTATTAACACTTCGGTTATAACATCACATTAATCAAAATAAGTCGTCGGGGGGGTGGAAACAAGATCGACCCAATTAATTAAACGGGCATTACCTCAGGGGGGCGGTAAACTTCATTCGACTTCGTTACGTTCCCATCGCTTTTCCAGTAACGCAATTAAAACTCGGAAAAGTGTGCATTCGAAACGGATTTAAAATCGAAGAAAACAAAATGCGCGAGAAAATTTTCATCCGGGTCGAATTTCCCGCCGATTCGAGGAGTAAATTGAATCGCCTCGGCGGATTTTCTATATACTAATTTTATTTTGCGGTAATCAGCGGAGGCTTTTTTCTTTCGCTTTGTGGTGAAAATAATTATTCAACTTTTTTTTGCTCTTGATACATAATGCGACAGAGTAATTCATCTTTCGTTCAAACGTCAAAAACACGCGAACAACCTTCGAAAGCGGTTAGTTGCGTTAGCGTCTTGGCGAAAAGAAGTTTCGTATTAATTTTCGAAGAAAGCTTTATTTATAAATAATAAAATATCGATCGGTTCGAGTATAATTTCTGTATCGAGCGGACGTGTGTGCGCATCCCGGTTTCGATCATTTGCATATTTCGGATAGGAAATAAATTATTCATGTGTTGAATATAATGTAATAATAACGTGATGCGAAACTGACTTGTGTATATAATTAAATATTTGATTATAAATATAAACCGAAACAATTTTTAGAATTCAATAATATTCAGGGGAAATCCGATAAAAGGTCGAATTTGTATAACTATCGAAATAAGGGAATTTATAAGATTTTATAGCCCTAAGGGATCAGCATCACAACCCTTTCTTTGGGCCAGAGTTCGGAAAGCAATGAACTGTGAAATTCGGTCAAAATCGATGGATTGGCTTTATTTGATGGCGAAAAAACAAAAAAAATTCAATGAAAATATGACGGGGAGGGAAAGTAAATGCTGACTTTGCAGCTGAAAAACTGAAAAGGGAGTTTGATATCCATTATACGACCATTGACGGTTTCCGGGTCGTTTGATTTCAATTACATACATTACAGGAAGCGATCGAAAGAGTTGTGTTTTTTGTTTTATTGAGTTAATTGTGGATTTTAAACGATAAATTATTAAAATAAAATAATAATATGATTTTTTATGAAATCAAATGTCATAATGTATGTACGTAAAATTCGATGGTAATTTAATAAATATAATATTATATATTTGATACCAACAGCATCAATTAAAATAATGTATTATACTAATAACGATTTTTCAGGAGAGTCGAGAACTTTTTTTTACAAAAATATTTTATGTAACTTTTGTTCTCGCAGTTATTATAATGACTTTTTAAATAAAGTTTCTTAAGATATCAGAATCCTAATTATATTATTCGATAGAGCAGAAAATTTTAAACTCAACTATGTACGACAATAATATATTATATAACCAGTTTTCTGTAAAATATTTTATATAACACATTACGTTAATTGATACTCGTTGTATCGATACATTCAATTATTATTTTTAAACATGATATTCTCAATAAAAAAATATCAAACAAAAAAAAACTAACCCAGTACATATATAAAATACAAGACCGAAGTAAGGCTTCGCCACCAATTAGCCACGAGCAATCAGCTACCTTTTGCTCCATCATATCTCGAAAGTGCTTCGCAGACGACAACCGTGACGAAAAGCCCATCTCTTCCCTTATTTTCCCCTCACACATAACACAATAATGTAACACGGCGAGGCGCTATGCGAGAAACGAAAAAGGCTCTCCCGCGTTTTTTATGTACGCACGTTTTATATGCGCGCACGTAACGAGCTCTTTCGAACGTGTCCGATGCTTTCCGCTGTTAAGTTCTGGGATTTTCGATATTATTCGGTTCGAAATATATATATGAAAGGCGTGTATTTAATTTATCAGTAATTTGTTCGGCTTTTTATAAGTAAAAATAACTAAATTGGCTGTAAATATTTCGAAATTATCAGTGAGTATTCTAAATGATCAGTACGCTGTGATCAGTTGTCTGTTTCTCAGTTATTAAACTAAATGATCAAATAATAAAATTAAATGGTCGATGATTATTAGATGATCAGTAAAAATTAAAAATGAATATCATTTAAAAATGATCATTTCATTTTGACAGCTAGAAAATCGTCAGTGTTACCATATCGCATTATGGCTCGTAGTATGAAAAATCTGATAAATTTTGCCACTTAGCAACATTCTTTTATTAATCTCCCCCCCTCTCCGTTTTCAACCCCTTCGGTCCTCTCCCCTCGCTCCAGGTTCAGTTCAGTCTCACTGTCTCAGTTTTCGTGTATCTGTTGACATTTACGTTTATATCGTATTATTGACGTTCAAAATAACACCAAAATTAAATGAACAGTCCGAAGTAGGCTTTTGTGTAGAACTTTTTTCATAGTGATTCGATCAGTTTTTTTTGGACCTCTTTCATGGGGTTATTAATGGTCCTAAGAGACAATTTTGGTACTGCTGTATTATACTAACCTTTTTAAAATTAAAAACTGATCCAAAAGGATTTATTTACTGATTAAAAATAATTATTTATTAAACAAAATTAACTATCTACTAAACAATTATTTTTTTACTGACCGTTTTTAAAATTATAAACGGCTCGTATTTTTCGGGTCAGAATTTTAATACGGTTTTGGTCAGAAAACTAAACTGACCAAACAATTTGTTGCTATATTGAAATACGACAAAATGCTTAAAAAGGCTCGATAATTAATAAAGCTTCCGAAATGTAACATTCGTGGCTAACATTTCGCAAATATTCAGTCGACACCTTGTAAGCTCCGGCCTGGGCTTTCAATACGGTTTTGGTCAGAATACTAAACTGACCAAACAATTTGTTGCCTATATTGAAATACGATAAAACGCTTAAAATGGCTCGATAATTAAACAAAGCCTCCGAAATGTAACGTTCGTGGCTAACATTTCGCAAATATTCAGTCGACACTTTGTAAGCTCCGGTCTGGGCTTTCCGCGGGATTTTCCCAATGGCGTCGTGCGGTTTTCTTTCGCGCTCAACTTCGCTTTGATGTCGGCCAACTTTTATTATGGGTACTAGTGTGTACGAATGCGAAATTCGTCCATTGTGTACTTGTTGTTAGCGGGGGTGCAGAATCGAAATTCTCAATCTTCGGCGACGGCCAAAGGGTGGGATGTTTGTGCGGCCTCGGCATCGATTTTTATAGTTTATATAATTTTATTTCAAAATTTTTATTTTTTTAAATATATTTTGTCTGTTGCAGATGTTTTATACAAGCTTTTTCACTTCAAATTCAACCTCATATAGATAAAAGTTGAACATTTGGAAAAAAAATCAAAGTTGAACCGAACTTGAAGTTTGAATCGTTTAAGCTTCAAATTCAAGTTTTCAAACTTTAAATTAAGTCTTTTATAAATCGAATTCAATCGTCGCAAATTTATTATCTTAATTTTTCAATTTTTTGGGATTTCATGAAAAACAATAGGTATATATATTCAAAAAATGTATAATAATTAAATATTTATTTTGCTGATATTAAACGACATCAAATAAAAATTATCTTTAAAAAAAAAAATTGAGTGAATGAATGAATGAATGAATGATTGAATTAGTTTGATGTTCTAAAGGTTGAATTAGATTTGTATAAGGTTGAATTTGAAGTGTAAAAACTGTATAGAATTGAATGTTTAATTAGAATCAGCGATGAATAAGCATTTTTTTTTATTCAAAGCAAATAATTCCACGAGTTATAAATATGACGCGCGGACCGCATGTTGCTCATTACTGGTTTAAAATGATGCCAAATAAAAATTATCATTTAAGAAATCGAATATTGACATTTTCAAATTAATTAATCATTTCTAATACAATAAGCATGACTTGAAAAAAAAATTCATATATACCTAATATATTTCATCGAAAAGAAACCACCATAAAGCCTAATATATTATTAATGACTTCTATATACCAAAATTTCTATAAATAAATAAAAAAATATCAACCAAATTTCTCGACACACCTCAAAAAACCAACGAAAACACACAAATTGCGAATTTCGAATCTAAATCCCGCGTTTTGTACAACGCCTTACACAACACACGCCGGAAAAGCCGAACGCTTTTCTCGGTTCTATTGTAACGCGAGAAGCTCATTAAAGGGTGTTTTCCCTTTTTATTTATTGTGTTATTTTCCTTTATGTGCGAATATTTTTTCCGCATATACTGTTACTTGCGCAAATGCGAATAATCGAGCGGCGGGAAATTTCGTTTTTAATTAACGGCCGTTGTTTCGTTGGGAATGGATCGTGTTACTTGCTCGTCTCAATTGACTATCTGATATGAATTGTGAATATTTTTCGAGTGATTATTGCGACGGAATCGAAACGGCGATGTGCTTTTGAATGGGCTCAAACGTTAATGGGGGGAAATTAATTGTGTTACGAGAAAATGTAAATGTTTGAATTTCCGTGTGTTATATGTATGAATGTGCGGACGAAATTGTAATGCTTTCAGGATTAGGAAACTATTCCAATACGGCTTAACTTAGATTACATAACGTTTTCGGTAGATATTTCGATTTTGTTCTGGGAAATTCTATTAGAGTGTCTGTGTGATTTTTTTTCGTAATAATGAAAAGAAAATGGATGAAGTTTTGATAATAATCTTATAAGAGAATGTATTTATAATATAAAAAAAGTATGAAATATCTTAAATAGTTTTCATTGATTATCGAAGTTAAGCAATGTAGGCAATAGATGTATGTTAATGATCGTTTTATGAGAAATGATTTTAGTATTTAAACTCATTATATCGTTATGTAATATGGAAAAATATCGAAATGATTATATAGGAAAGTAATTTTCTTACAGAAATTTATAGAAACTGCATGTGATTATGATATGATTTCAAGAAAGATAAAGAAAGATATTTTTTGACCCTTCAATTCAGTACCTTCGTTCCGCGTTATCACAAGGTCATAAAATAAAACTTAAAAAAAAATTATATTACGTATTTAACGCATGTATCTTTTAGGAACGTACAACAACTTTTAAATAAAATGTGATTTTTGCAAAAACAGACAACTCATAAACTTGAGCTTTGACAAGCTAAAAAAAAACAACGAAAATATTGTTGATATTATATGATATGAAAATACAGTTAATTTTTAATATTTTATGGTATCCACCATAAATAGCATATATGGCCGGAAAACCATTTACGTCATTATTGAATCCAAATTTAATTTATGTCAAACAAATAATTAAAAAAACAAAACGTCATGCAATACATTCCGAGCAATCTAACATATTTACGAATCTAGTTAAGCGTGCCCACATTCGTCACCACAACCGAAAAACCCCAATCGATAACAACCTCATCCGAAAGCGGCAAACACCTACGAACCCTCACCGACCCCTAATTTCGCAAAACCGACAAGCAACCCCAATAAAACCGCGAACATCCGCACGAGATTTACAAGCGGCCATGGCGCGAAAAATCCCAGATTTGGAATTCAGCTCGTCCCCGGCCGTTACGCGGAGAAATGTAAAAACTTTCGCGCGAACTAGGGCTTGCATTACCGGTTTACCGGTTTATCGGTTTACCGGTAAATAGCTAAAAACGGAATATCGGTAATTATCGGTGAATTGGAAAAATTATTGGTAATTATCTGAAACGATTTTATCGCGAATTGAGGGCAGATATAGGCATATTATAACGAAAGATTATTGCGAAAAAAAATTTGAAAGGGCGCTTTTATAGGTGTGAAGGGCGTAAATATGGTGGTTTTGCAAACCTGAGGGGTGGAGGGGGGTAATCATTTATTTTAGTTTCAGCACTGAAAGTCACACCATATAAAATATATGTATGGATTTATATGACATTATTCATTTATAACGTATTTGAAAATATTTAGGTCTCAATCAAGGATACTGTCAGAGCCGGCTCTAGGGGTCTTAGTGTCCCGATGCAACATTTTTCTCGGCGCCCTAACATTTTTTTTGTTTAAAAAAATATATTTCTTAAATATTATAGATTTTCAAATTCTTTGTTTGATTTTTTGAAATTTCGCTGTTGGAAATTAAAGGTATGTGGTAGTTTTTCGAAATAATATTAAAGAATTTTATGTATTGAAAATGTAATAAAAGTTAAAAGTAGTGCCGCAAGCGAAATTTTTTTCGTTTATTGTTAATATTATAGTTATATAGTTATTATATGATAGTTAACCTCACAAATTATGTGCATCGAGTAAGAGCTACACACTCCGATCAAAAAGTTGAGTATCAAATCACTCAAACAAATTTCGGAGCGCACGACAAAGTATCCAAAAATTAAAAGAATTACAAAATATTTCCATAGATCGAAATCAACTGTTTTCGCTCATCTGTTTTATCTTAAAACTAGAAAAACGCAGCTGCGCGCTGCAACTTTAATGAATGAAATATGAAAACAGCGTGATTCTTAACTGTTGTTCTGATTTACATTTTAAAATAAATCGTAGATATTTTATTGATAAAAAGATTATTTGGCGCCCATTTTGGGCGGCGCTCCAATGCGTCGCATGTTTTGCTTACCGGGTAGAGCCGGCTCTGGATACTGTTTTTAATAAAGGTAGCCACACACAGTTATACTGTAATCATCTAATCTACACACGTCTTTTTTTTTAATTTACCGATAAATAACCGGCGAACCGATAATGGGAAAAATTATTTACCGTTTACCGGTAACTGAAATTTGACGGTAAATTGCAAGCCCTAGCGCAAACGCACAAGGCGCGAAGGGATTCCGTCCAGAATCGGATGATTCAACCCTTCGAGGATCTTATCCGGGGCTTAACGACCTGAGGCCGGGGATATGCGTCAAAGTTTACCAATAAACCTCTGCCCTGCGACGAAGCTGTTATTTCGGGCCTTCGGATATTGCCCGGAGAATTTTCTTATATGGAGGTGAGCTTTCGCAACGTGTTTGCCTTAATAATAATGTGTATAATTCGGTGTTGTATAATGTTGCGAGTTCGATAAGTTTACAACGCAAACATGTGCGGATTTGTGTAAGTAAACGTTTGACCGTCGTAAATAACGCGCGATGGAAACGTTAGCCGAATGGGTCGGATTATTATTCGGTTGGAAGAACTTGATGCGGAAATTTAAATATAGGAACCGATTTTAACGAGCCGTTATCGCATAATATGAAGAGTCAATAAAGAATAAAGTACCCGTCCGAAACGGTTCCGCGACGGAAGACGCCCGAACATATGGCGCAACCATAAAAGGGGACCGACAAAAGACGCCCTGGACATAACGCGCCCTAGACAAAACGCGCCCTAGACAAAACGCGCCCTGGACAAAACGCGCAATGGACAAAACGCGCAATGGACAAAACGCGCAATGGACAAAACGCCACCTGGACAAAACGCCACCTGGACTAAACGCTACCGGACATAATACTAACAAATTAAAATTATGCGTTTTTCGAAATAATTAGTAAACATGTAGAATATACAATAAAATTAATATGTTAAAATAATTTTTCCAATATAATTGGGATTGTAAACATTAGAAATAACTAATGTTTAATTAAATATTCGATATTCGATATCTAGCCAGGTGCTTTCAACTGAAATCGAAGCATATAAGTATTATACATTATTTTCCAAATACGAAAATCAGGTGTTGTCAATCTCCATTTCAATATAAATCGAACCGTAAAAATTAGAAGTATGAAAAATACGAATTAAAAAACGTCGAATTAAATATTCGATATCTAGTCAGGTGTTGTCAACTACAATCGAATTACTATCCAAATACGAAAATTCAGGTAATGTCAACTGAAATCGAAGCATATGAATTATTTTACGAATACGAAAAGTCAGGTGTTGTCAATTTCCGTTCTAATATAAATCGAACCGTAAAAAAATTAGAAGTACAAAAAAATACGAATTAAAAAACGTTTAATTAAATATTCGATATCTAGTCAGGTGTCGTCAGCTATAATCGAATTACTTCCTAAATACGAAAAATCAGGTGTTCATGATGGAAAATAAAGATTTGCACAAATATGTGGAACCAAAACAGGATTTAATTTTGTAAGCTCCTTTTTTTCAAAAAAGGGGCTTTTTTATGGTCAGCTAGATTCTAAATATTTTCATTTAGTCCATACGATTTTAATACGATGTCATTTTGAACATTCAAAATCTCATCTTCAATTTCTGACATTTCATCTTGACGAATTTCTGCTATGGAATTAACAATTACAGGTGCCTTAGTCAAGAGAACGCCATAAAAGCGACCTATTTTATTTCTTTTATATAAAATTTAAACATAAAGAGTAACTTACTTTTAATACAAATTTGTAAATTTCCGGTAAAAAAAATTGTTACGTATTGAATATTATTAAAATTCTTGGGTTATTTTGAACGAATTTTAATTCGTATTTTCGTACGGAATTGTAATTATATTTGAAACAATTGTTCAGTGATGTAAGTGAAGCTCGGATACAGTTTTATACCTGCGTCCACGTGTACATGTATGTATTGTTTAAACATGTGCTTCCTCGGTGTCGTACATTTTTTTTAACTATGCCTTGTAAGGGTGTCCGTGCATCATATGTATATCGCCTCGCCCTCTCAAGGTCTGCTTATTTTTTTCCGCACTGCTTTCAATGATGCGGGATGCGTTTGTTTTTACGAAAAAAAATTCTATTTTCAAATTGTGTATGTATGAAGTATGAACTAATAATATTATAAATTGTAGTCTATTATATATGAAAAAAAATTGTTGTTTCTTTAAGAATCGTAATGAATATTTTAAGATCTCAAAATTAAATGACTGAACATGCTATATTTTCAAAATATGAGCCGTTACACATGAAAGTGGTGTAATTTTGAAAACAGTGAGTTAATGGTGACAATGTCGTAAGAAAGAAACACAATTATCAGGTTCATAATATTAATTTTTTCGGGATATAAGACGTTGTGTGTGACAGCATTTTTGGTGAATGAATAAGCACGAGAATAGTATGTGTGTTAGGCAAGGGCGTCAAGATTACTTACACATTTGCCCATTCATTTTACGGCAAATAATTTTTTTTCTCTAAATATGTACAGTTGTAACGGCCGAATATTTCCTTTAGAAAAACATTACGAAATTGCATACTCTTCCAGTTTCACTCTAATGAAAACGCGACTGTTGCTGCAATAAATATTTGCGACATTTATGATGATGTTTTAGATGTCAGAAAATGTCAACGCTGATTCAAAAATTCAAATCTGGAAATTTCAACTTATTGTTAGAAATAAGCCTCGAAGTGGACAATATTGTACAGTCAATACTCATTTTTTCATACTTCTAATTTTTTACGATTCGAATAATATATACATATATTGGAATGCCGGTAATGTCGGTAATGAAAACACTTGATTCGGAGTCCATTTCGATGGATGTCCATTCCGACGAGCATTCGTTGAAACGGCACAGTTTTTCGTATTCGGAAAACAATTTATATGTTTCGATTTTAGTTGGTAACACCTGATTTTTTCGTATTCGGAAAGTGATTCGATTATAGTTGACAACACCTGACTATAAAAAAAAATGTATATGCTTCGATTTCAGTTGAAAGCACCTGGCTAGATATCGAATATCGAATATTTAATTAAACATTAGTTATTTCTAATTTTTACAATCTCAATTATATTGGAAAAATTATTTTAACATATTAATTTTATTGTATATTCTACATGTTTACTAATTATTTCGAAAAACGCATAATTTTAATTTGTTAGTATTATGTCCGGTAGCGTTTAGTCCAGGTGGCGTTTTGTCCAGGTGGCGTTTTGTCCATTGCGCGTTTTGTCCATTGCGCGTTTTGTCCATTGCGCGTTTTGTCCAGGGCGCGTTTTGTCTAGGGCGCGTTTTGTCTAGGGCGCGTTATGTCCAGGGCGTCTTTTGTCCGTCCCCTTTTATGGTTGCGCCATATGTTCGGGCGTCTTCCGTCGTGACACCGTCCGAAACATTATACCTCGGAGAGGACGATCGAAATTAGCAAAGTTTGTCGAAAATTCTTCGGCCAACGAACGCGATTTTACGATCGTCCCCTTGAACTTCGACACGAGAATATGAAATATGTTTTATATATGTATGTGTATAATGATAGCCGAGTCGTACACATCTCCTTGTACTTTTTAATATGTGAGATATTTGCAGACATTCCAGACGGGTCAGCAGTTTCCCGCAATGGAAATGCTTTCAGATGAACGGATCTGCATACTTTCGCACGCCTGCCATGCGAGATCGGGTTGACCTATTCCATAATGTTTATTATTTAATAAAAAGATAAAAAATATCTAATCGATCGAAAAAATATTACTGAAATATTGTACTATTGAACGATTGAAATATTGGACTTACGTGATTAATTCGTTTTAAAGGTTTTTGTGTGAGTCGAAAAATCACGTAAGTCTAACAAACCTTAAATATGAGAAATTTTTGATATTATTATATCAAAAAATTTTCATTGTGTATGTTTCAAAGGAAAAATGAAAATAGAATGAACTAACATACATATATTTAGTAAAACATTATTATTTATTCAGATTCAGATATGAACATAATCATTTTTGCGTACATAGTAACATTTAAGTACAAACTGCACCCGATCCTCTTTTTACGCGGGAGATACGTTTCAGAGTGTAAAAAAAAATATGGTGACCATATAGAAATTGGAGAAAGTTTCCATTAGTATATTTGGATAGAACTTTCATCCAAATGTATAATACTTTATAAAAAAATTGTAATGTAAAAATATTTCGCCATGTCCATGAGAATCACATTTACGTATATTCGACATGATTAGAGGTTGTATTTTTTTCAATGAACACGTTAAAAATATCCCGATAAATTAAAAATAAAAACACACATTTATTTAAGTCGAAATCGTGCAAGTCAAGGACTTCTATAGTGTACAATTGAAATGATCATTAAAATTATAAGATAAAATCAGTATCATAAGACTCTATAGATATATATTACATTTTATTTGAAAACGTGATGCAAAGCACTTTGACAACCTTGCACCGCGAAAGCCTCCGTGACCTGTTTCGAAGCTCGTCTCTCACACTCTGTTTCCGTGCTTTTGAACGCAAAGCAACAAGCTGTTCTTGAAAACAAAACTTTTCCCGCAAAACGAACGCTTTGTCTATGTACATTTAGCAAGTGTTACAGTGTGTATGCGTCGGAAAACTTCTTTTAATCTGAAATGGTTTGTGGGTTTCGTACAATTGTGTTCTTGATTGTTTTCTGTGTAAAAGTTGAATTTGAATTGTCGGTTGTTAGGAAATCGAATGTTGGAAAGATCGTGTTGTCGATGGTAAAACGGAGAAATAGCAATTTATAGAAATTACTGAAGTTAAGCAACAATAAAATGGTTGGTGTATATATGAAATTGTGTGTTATTTATAATGGGTAGTTTTTGGTATTACGTGAAGATAAATTATTAAACATCGGATCTTATCTGAAAGTTTTATAATGTAAATATTATTATATAAAAGCTTCGTATTTTGATACTGCAATTAGTGATGGAAATATGATATAAGTTATTAGTAATATGATATTTGTTGTCAAAAAAGGGGTCGAAAACTCAGAAATGGTGACAAAATTAATTAATTAATGAATTTGATGAACAAATATTTTCAAATTTTGGATCGATTAATTTAGCTGAAGTTAAGATATTATCATTTTTAAAATACAAAATAAATAAAAATATATTTTTTCAATGATAATAATAATTTTGAATACTCAAGTACAACCCAACAATTTGTTAAAAATTCTCAAAATACAACATATCGAAAAATAACGAAAACCATCAAATCTCCACGAACAATAACAATCCTACACCATACAATGCGGGACCAAAATCTCCAGGAACCCTTCTCGAGCACCTCAAACACCCGAAAAATTGACAGGACGAGTTTTCCAGGACACAAGACTAAAACTTTGACCTTTCGTCGCGGGAATCGACTCGTGTGCCGCTCCGCTCGTTCGTGACCCGCGTGGGCGAGTCGCAGCCTCCTCGTTTGACCTTTATCCCAGGAAACTGGGTAGAGATAGTTTTTGCAAATTTTTATTGTGTGTCGATGCTTTATGGACGTTTTAAGTCGAGGTCTTGTTGCCCAAAAGCTTTAGGGATAGCGGGAAGTTGGAGGGTTGGCGAGGGTTGTGATGGAAATTGATGTGTTTCAGTGAAAGGTGGTCTGAATTTTAGAAATAAATGGATGATATATAAACGATGGTGTTTGTTGTTGTATGGAGTTTCGAAAGGGTGCGTATTGAAAAGCGTTAACTAAATAATTCTGGATGAATTTCTGGGAAAAGCGGTTTTCCGTTTCGCATAAAGCCACATTTGTCATTCGCTTTACGCAATTGAATGGAACGTGAATGTATGTTGAATTTTCTATCAGATAAGATTTGTGAATTATTCGTCTTTCAATGCGACATCTGTTTTAGTATGATTCGTTTTAAATTGAAGATTTTGTATTTGTGGTAGACTAATGAGGTTAATTAATCATGTTTTTGACTAATGAATGAATCGAGGCACTGTGCGAATGAATAAAAATTAATTACGAACAGTGGTTTATATGGAAAATTCGTTTCGTTAACAGTATTATTTTAATAATGTTTAAATGAATTACAATTTGAAAATATTCGCTCAGGTCGATATTTATTATATAGAAGCCCGTTTTCTTAATATAATAACAGAAAATAATAGGGTCGAAGGTAATATTTTTTCTTTGTACGTTTTTTTTAATGATATACTACAGTTTTTGATTTACGCGACAAATTATTCACCTTCATCAATCAATTCTGGAACGATTATTATGAGAAATTTATATTATTATAATATCGTAAAAAAAAAACATTAAAACATTGATTTTTTTACAACCAATATTAGCAAATATGAGTTATCATTTTTTTTTAAATAAAACAAATATTTGAAAATTAGGAATAAATTATACGAAAGACAAATTTATTTTATTTTTTAGATATTTGGAAGGAATTTCTTAAAAATAACATTAATTTAATAATATATATGTATATGAATCGTAAAAAGTTTAAATCAAATATTATATATCTGAAACAAAAAATAATCAAATAAAAACGAAACACAACATAGATTAAAATGAATAAAAAATTAACAAAACAAATATAAATTTCGCCAAAAATCTTCAAAAAACATTCAAACGCACCGAGCAACAGTCGCACCACAACAAAACTCACCGTTCAAATGAGCAGGCTCGCCACCACGCAGTTGTCAGCCATGTAGCGGTGACGTCATGTTGGCGCGCGTCCCGGCGAAAACTGACGTTTGCCGCTCGCGGGACGCCTCCCCTCGTGGGCGGGGGGGCGCGCCCCGCGGTGCGTGTCGCCGGGGGGGACGCCGGGGGCGAACTGGCCGGGACTACTCCCCCGGGTTGAGCGGGGAACACGAGCATGCTCTGGGAAATTGGGGCGAGCCTACACTATTCGGGAATGCTATGAGTTTTCTTTTGGTCGTTTGGAGTGGGTGGAAATTTTTGGATGGGTTCGGGTTTGAAATGCTTGAAATTTTGGGGTTTGAAAGATGATAGGATTGTTTTGAGGTAGGTGAGTCTAATGGTTGGAAAAATCTGGTTGGAATTTTCCGAGGTGTTAGGTGTTTGGTACCTGAAAATTTCTGGAACGAATATTGAACTTGGAAAATTGGCCCCCCGGGTTGAGCGGGGAACGCGAGCATGCTCTGGAAACTTGTGGCGAGCCTACAGTGTTTGGGAATGCTATGAGTTTTCTTTTGGTCGTTTGGAGTGGGTGAACATTTTTGGATGGGTTTTGAGCAGTGGCGGCTCGTGAAAATTTGTAGTGGAGGGGCTGCAACAATGAAATTGAAAATAGTATTCATGTTTTCATGTAAAAAATACGAAAACGTCATCATCAACACAAACAGAATCAAAATATGTATTGCATTTATACACCTATACAAGACGAATATAAGAATTTAAAAAAAAACTTTATACATGGAGGGCTGCAGCCCCGCAGCCCATTAGGACGAGCCGCCACTGGTTTTGAGGTAGGTGAGTCTAATAGTTGGAAAAATCGAGTGGGAATTTTCCGTGGTGTCACGAATGTTTGATACCTAAAAATTTCTAGAACGAATATTGAACTTGGAAAATCGACCCTCTAAAGTTTCCGTCCAAAAGGTTTTCACTTCATATCTTTTTCATCATTCATTATTTTTACTCTATGAAGTAACTCTCATCTCTCTCATCTCTTCAATCACCTTCTCCTCATCGCTACGAATAATAACAAAAAACCGCCGAATTTCCAACCAACAAAAAATTCACACCCAACCAAAAAATATCAAACAATAATCACATAAAATCCCAAATTTCACAAACAAAACAAAACACTCGAACGGTGCAAAACGGTGCAAAAAAGCACCCCTCGCCATCCGCTCTAGGCGCGCATGCTTAGCCGCCGCCACCTGCTGCCCGCCGTTCGACCCCCTTTAGACCACCGCCTCGCCCCCGCACCCCCTCCCGGCGCTCGGCCGTTGTATTGGCAACCCTTTGTGTTGGTGTGCGCGCCGTTTGTTTATCGGTTTTCGCATATGCGTGTGGTGTCGGCCTGCTTTTTATTCGGTGCGAGTTTCGGAGGTTTTTTTTGAGAAGGTAATGTTTTGGGGATGGAAGGGTTTGACCTTGTCGAGTGTAGCGATCGCTGAAGTTGAGCGAAATGTCTCGCGGTTATTAAATGGATGTTTGTTTGAAATTATTATAGTGAGGAATAATCTTGTTAGTTTCAAGTAATTATATTTTCATTGTACAAAAATGTTAGTGGGAAAATGTTTTTTTTGGAGTTTTATATGGTTTGATGGATCAAATATTGATTAAGTTTAATCGATGATTTAGAAGAGGTTTTTATCTATACAAATACTGATAAAAATATTGAAAATCTAGTTTATAGTTTTCTTTAAGTTATTGGCCTTTTGTGCAGAATACACAAATTCAATAGATTCCGAATTTGGTCACCATTTGCTTGATTTGAAAGTTTTCCTTTAGAAAAGTTTGAAAAAATGTCTATACAAATAAGAAATATCTTTAAAAAAAATTGTAACCGTATTGAATAAATAAAAAAAAATACGTTACATTGAAAAAAAAACGCGTAATTCAAAATCTAAGTTTTTTCTGTTAGTCCTCGACTTACGACAGTTCGCATTTACAACTGAAAAAAAAAGTATAAACACCCTTTTAATTAAATTATTTTTCAAAAATTACATGCTAAATTACGAGCTTTTATACCAACGGTTAATGAATTTCGGAAAAAATATGGACTCATTCAAATTATTGAATTAAAAATGAAAATTTTTATATGAATCGATGGATATTTTTCGTTTAAGTATTCCACTTATGACCGAGATTCAAGAACGTATCTCCGTCCTAAATTGAAGAATACCTGTGCTTCAATATTTTCAGTGAATGTTGATGATATTTAATCGAAAAAGCTCGGCAATTTTCTTCCGTTTGCGAGCAATTTGTTTCACGTCACATTCACCATAACGTACATACATCGAACAACATACGTATACACTTTATTCAGGATCAGAAAATTCCAAACACTCAATATTTCTTTCCCCCGACTACTACAAATTCGTTTCAGGAAAAACTGTCGCATATACTTCAACCGAAAAATTTTCAATTAGTGAATTAAAAAAACGATCGTCATTATGAAAAATCGTGACGAATTCGATTTTGTTCGATAAATCTGTGTAAAATTTAAATGTTTAGATACACCCCTGATCCGTTCCTAATTGAATTGTTCGTGGCAATTATTCGATTGCCGGTAATATGTGAAGTCATTAGGAATTCAAGTAAAAGCTGCTTCATAATTGAATCTCGAATCTTGACATTCGGGAAATTTATTAGAATATTGCGAAAGAGCTTGCAGGAAGTAATTGAATCAAATCGACCGGTGTATAAAAATGTTTATACGAAAAAATTCGAATTTATTATTGTAAGTTATTTATTTAATAAAATGATTAAATTTTATAAAAATGGTTATTGATATCTTTATTAAAAGCGTTAATTGAATTTAAAATCATGTTTTTAGTCTCAGATTAAAAATTCAAATTTTTATGAACCTCGAAAATTGCTTGAATAAATCTTTACTAAAGATTATTCAAAACCTTGAATTTTCATTATCATGAGCTAATATTTTCAAAAGTGGTTTAATTAGGGAAATATATATATGCACTTTGATTTTAATAGTTTACGCTTTATAATTTAATACTTTGTATAATACTTTATCAATGGTCGCCTCTAATTCGTTATTGGTACTAGGTCAATGGTGCACAACCTTTTTCAGCGAAAGGGCCATCTCAACCGTCTCCGAGTGTTTGAGGGCCGCACCCCCTCCACAGAGCCGAGTCGCCTTGTGCCCATAGTGCACATTGTGATTTACAAATAGTCCTGACAAAGTAAATCGAAAATATTTGCGGCGGTCAATGCTCGACGCGCGTCCCAGGTACCTGCGGCCCTCGATAGCCGTTGTGCGGCCCGGGGCCGCATGACGAATTTGAGGGCCGCATGCGGCCCTAGGGCCGCGGGTTGTGCATCATTGTACTAGGATAATAATTGCTAGCACCTACATACTAATGACGATTACTGTTAAGCCATGTTAATTCAAGATATTCGGTGAATGTTTTGATATTCACATCATTTTTCTCCTTCCATTTTTTTAGTTTTTATAATAGAAAATAATTAAAAAGTATTAAATTTTAAAGTGCAAACTATTAAAATCAAAATGAATATAATTAAAACTGAAGTGCAATTAATTATTTCGCGTTTGAATATATTACATTATAAAAAAACAATTCTCATCATAAATCAAACAATTATTATGCACTCATAAAAAAAATAGAATAAAAACAATGCAAAATATACGTAACACTCAACATAGACCGCTTTCGAAAACGCCCGCCAATTTTTCGGGCTTGCGCAGTCCTAGAGCGCAATATTCCGACCATAAACAGCCGTAATTAATTCAAAGGGCGGATTGCGAAGCGGTCCGTTTAACGACGTTCATATTTCACGCGCGTTTCGGCCGACCGCAACAAAAAAAATAAATAGATGACGCCATTATCGCGCGAATTCGATGCGATATATCAAAAAGGGCGAATGTGGAAAAAAAGGGACGCTTTGCATTCGAATTCGGGAAAAGGTTAGGCGCTTTTGTTTTTGAGATGTACGTTCGCTGGTTTTTGGTATTTTCGAATGTGATCTTTGATTTTCGTTTAAGTTTTGAGAGTTAAATAATTAGATTGAAGGTTAAAAAACAGTTTGTCATGAAAAAGTTCGTGTATGATTCGGTGTTAGAGCCATCTATGTATCGAAATAAAAATAAATTCAATATGTATGAATACCGGAATTTTTTTTAATAAATTTTATGATTTTCAGAATCAACGTATTAGTTGTTTTTTTAGTACGTTACTGAAATGGTTATTGGTATGAAAAATTGCTGTGAAAAAATATATTTTGTGTGGCAAGATAAAAAAAAATGAAACATCCAGGTAAAAAATATTTATTTTTATACAAATAATACAATTGTTATCTCTCGATAGGCAGTCAACAATAAACTATTAATATAAATATCGAGTCAATACATTTGTCAAGATAAAATAAAAATATTAGTAAAAAATATATATTAAGGCACAAATTGATTGGACGGATCGTTTGAGATTCGAAAAATACATTTCAAAATAAAAATACTGAGATTTTCAATAAAACACAAAAAAAAGTTTGATTTAATACAACCTAAATAACTTAAAGTAAATAATAACTATGGATGGAATTCAACTTATCAACATTATAGACATATTTTCACGAGAATTTGTACTAAAAATATGTAATTTCTTAATTTGACAGTAGTTTATTAATGCACTTATACCCTTTTTGTAATTAAATGAAATTTGATAAATTTAACATGTCCTAAATTAAATCTAGAGAATAACGTAAACTTATTATTGAAAAGAATGCACTCTTCAACGTACATGGACATTTTAAGTTAAAATCTGATATCTGGAACATGCATCACTGTTTAAAAAATCGTGCTTTCATTAATAAACTAACGACAAAATGACATTTTTATTTCAAAAGAAATAAAAAAATCGAAAAAGAAGGAATGTATTAGCTCAATTATTCAAAGTTTTCTTCATGAAATATTTCGAATGATATATAACAACGGAAGAACCAACAAAACCGGCAAAGGCAATATGGAAAGGTATGAAGACGAATTACATTCATCGGAAGAACAATAGCATTCTTCCCAATAAACACCGTTCTCATACACTCCCCAATTACACACCCCCGTTACGCCAGTATCGGCGACCGAAGCACATCTCCGAATCACCTGCCGCCAGCGTCCATCCCCTAAAACAACGAACAGACATTAACAATCGCCACCTAAAACCCATACAACACCCAAAAGCATTACATACAAATGAATCCTATGGGACTCTGTTGAGTGATCTTCATACAGAAAGAACCAGGCATCGGAGACTCTTCGCTGTTGCATTCCACAGCTATGTGCGTTTCCTTGTCGAATTTTTTGTAGGCACCACAATGGTCTTCACCTTTAGGATCGTTTGAAGATGCACACATGTAACATCTTACGGCTTCGCCTTAAAATCGAATGTGAGAATTTTAATATGATGACAATGTGTATGAAAATGGTATTTTAAGTTGTTAAAAGTTACTTTGGTGTGTGAATGCGAGTAATAGTGTGAATAATAAGAGGGCAGAGCCTCCGGGTGCCCCCATTTTATTTTATGTGAAGTTATGAAATGATAACCAACAACAGAAAATAATGACAGTTGACGCACGGCACGCCCAACTGTTTGTCACTGCGGCTATCGGGTTTATTACCTTTGTGGCTAGGTCTTTAAAATTTCGACAGGGCGTTGAACCGTAATTTTTTTCGTTCCGGTTTTCGGTTACGGTTCAACAAAAGAATATATTTAGGTTCGACTCAGTCCCAAGTTTTCAAAAAAAAACGTACTCTTACAAAAACTGACTTTTATAAAAAAATGAAAACACTTTTCAAAAATATTCGAATACTCGGATATTTGAATATTTTTTGCTGAACCGAAATAATTCCGGCAAAATTTTCGGTTTTTAGCGGTTTTCAGTTACGGTTAGAAGCCTTGATTTTTAAAAAGTAAATATTTATTCTCTTATCAATACAAATCGGGCTAATTTGATAAAGTACAGTCCAAACCGTCACACTAGTTTATTAGACTTTGTCCTGCAGTGGATTACAAATAGGTTACTTATGATGATTATGAAATATTTATTAGAATCATAAGTCTAATATATTTAGGCTTACAATAGAGAATCATAAAATTGATGATAGATATTGAGCATTAAATTATTAAGCATTATAAGTAAATAAGAGAATATTAAAAAAAGAAAAGATTCCCAGACTTGGCTCAAATGAAATTAGAAGGCACCGATAGTAGAACACAGGGCACTATACACTGAACCTAGTAAGCAAACCGCGATAACTTTGGAGATGGTATGATTAAAATAAATTATTAAGCATTGATTGGTACATTGAAAAATCGCATAGTCCTCCAGTTGTCGTAAAATGTCATGGGTTTTACTGTTGGTGTGTTTTAGTGTTGTTTGAGAAAACGGCTGGTCATCAAAAAAGTACATATTATTATTATGGAAAAAAATCTATATATTGTTTCAAAATAATTTTTATTAACAGCTATTTAATCATTACATGAAATTGTGGAAAAATAAATTTATCAAGGTAATATTGTAAAATAATATAAAAATTCAGTCTCAATTTCAAAACAGATTATTGCGATAGATAAATAAATTCTTTTACACACAGATATTAAATATTAAAAAACGAAATGCAAATCAGTATAAAAAATTAAGAATTGCGGATAACTTATTTTTATATTATAAACATTAAAAAAACAATTTTTTTTAAAGTACATATTGATTACACTGTTATTGGACGGAATGTTAATTCACATGTTACTCGTATATTTTTAATATAAAAAAATTAACTACAATAAAGTATCAAATTGATAATTTTAAGAAATCTTGTAAATTGTATAAAATTGAGATTCAAATTAAAAAAGAGTATTTTTATCGCAACACTAAGGGACGGAATATGTCAATCTTTTATTAAACGATAGAAAATAATAAATAAAAATTGAGAATCAAATTAAAAATTCGAAAGAAAGATATTCATATATCAATAAGGCACAGCTAAAAGCACATTTTGATTACATTGTTATCGAATGTAAGATCAATTCTCACGGACAATACTGAACAAAAACATATAAAATATCTTGGCTATTCACATTATCAAATTTGTACTATACCATTAAAAATATTGTGAATATACAAAAAAATAATGAGTATAACAACAATACATAAAAATCATCGGAAATACAATAGGAATATCCGAATACAAGGTCAAAATTATTTGTGATCTGTTTATACAAAATACTTGTGCATATTTTTACGGATTCGTCATAATTATGTAAAAAAAACGATGAACATTGAAAAAAATTACGATATCTTTGGAATGATATGTTTTTTCACATAACTACCATGTTTTACATTCAAATATGGCAGATCGATAATTTTTATAAGATTCTAAAAATATATTTTTTCGCACTAACTGAATTTAAAAAAGCTTAAATAGAAAAAATCCAGACGTCAGCATAAATGCTGTAACGAGCATAAATTTACTGACGACAAACGCAGAGGCTGTATTGCATCCATCCTTGCTATTGCAATTGCAGTATTCTATAAATATATTGTACGTTCCGGTCCTCATAAGACAGAAACGTTCGTCGCCTCCCAATCCAGGCTCTCCCATATACGCACAGCTTCTGATATATCGCCATTCACCGTTCACTAAAAATAAATGGCATTCAGTATTATATTTATCAAATATAAACGTGTAGAAAAAAATGATAAATTAAAACAAACCTTTTTGTCTTATTTTACGACACATTGTCGGCAGTACACCTGGAAGATGTTCAAGTTCTTTCTCTTTGGTGCAGTCGGTGATAGGTACTGTGCTGTTATCGAACGGATCAGCGCATTTTGGATCATTGTCTGATCTGCATACCCAACATTTTATACTCCATACTGAAAATTACAAAAATATGAATGTTTACATGAATTATTCAGCAAGTCTATATGCATATATTTAATAATAAAAAGTAGATATAGAATTTGAATGGTCGATACGGTGTGTTTATTAATTTTAATTTTAAACGCATTAACATTGATTGTGTATATTGAAAAATCATGTGAAACTGCAAATTTATGATAGAGTAAAAGTTGAGTCATCATAAAGTAAGTAGTAGAGTTAGTTAAATAGAATAGAGTAAAAATTTATCATTTATGTTGTAAAATTTAAGTTTTAAAACATTATTGATATTACGTATAGTTATATTTTGATATAATGCAGCGTTAATTATCGAAATATACAACAAAATCTATAGAAAATTTCAAGAAAAATGTGAAAAACAATTTTTTTCAGGTTATGCACAGATACATACAACGAGCACTCTAAAAGCATCTAAAACAAACAACATCCAACCGAACACTTTCGCATCATCAACGATCAAAAAACGAAACTGCCAAATTTTCCAAAGACCCGTGTCAATCAAAAATATTCAAATGTGTCAAATGACAGTTGACAGGTGAAACGTGGGCGTGGCGTTGGGGCGGGGCCGGCGAGCGGAAGGACACCCCACGGATGGGGCAAAGCGGTACCTTGCGGCAAGACGATGGCCACGATAGCGGAGAGCAGCAACAGGCGTACTGCCATTGTGTGGAGTTCTCAAAAATTTGACAGTATCAAAAGATGGCTCGCCGACGGAGATGACACCAGATGTAAACAACTCGACAGGTGTGCCAACCGCGCGCTGTCAACGGTCGCATGATATAATTTGAAATGATTCATCGGCTAAATTGAGTGACTGGTAATCCTGAACTTTAAGCGTGTATATTGTTTATTAACAAATTTTTATTTGAAAGAATAAAATAATGCATTCTAGGTGCTTAAATTGAACTATTCATTAGGTGATGTGATCAGACATTTGCCCAAACGACACTAGCGCATGTAATACTGATACACACTGACAGTAGTGCACACGACACGTTTTGGGACAGTTGAAGGAGTAAATGTTGATTGAATAATCTAATTAATGCTTTATGTATAATTTATTTTAATCATACTATTATATTTAG
This sequence comes from Hydropsyche tenuis, assembly GCA_009617725.1. NCBI lineage: Eukaryota > Metazoa > Arthropoda > Insecta > Trichoptera > Hydropsychidae > Hydropsyche > Hydropsyche tenuis. Next base: position 847,282 of record VTON01000007.1, read on the forward strand.
AATTTTTTTCGGATAATGTTCTACGCTCGGTGATATAGGTACTAGTGTCGTGTTTGCTACTGTCGGTGTGTGCCAGTGTCGTGTGCTTGGGTAAGCATATGGGAACGATTCATCGGCTAAATTGAATATTTGGGTTCCCAGACGTTCCGCAAATTTTTCAATAAATAATTTACGCACCTAAGTGCAGGATTATGTACTGAATATTTCATTATGTCTTCATAATGTTTTTTTATTTCGTTGGAATACGTGTTACATAATTTTTAAATGGAAAATCATTTTTTGATATCCCGTTAAAAAAGTTTTAATATTAAAAATTGGATATTTACCTTTTTCATTCAAATTTTAACATAGGTACATAATATGTTAATATTCCATTCAATACTATTGTGCATATCTATATTTATCTTCAGACAAAATGCATACAATGGACAAATTGATGCGAAAAAAGTTTAAATTGAATGATGAGTCTTCTTAGATGAAATGGTTCTTGAATAAGCTAATTAATGTTTTATTTAACAATCAAATACATCTTGTATATTCACAAGATCTTCACAAAACATATGTTTCAATTGATATATGAAAAAAATTCGGGGTAATGTTAATAATATTTATTGATGCATAAATTCCTAATACAATTGTTTACATTGTGCGTAACATAATATATTGTTTCATGTGTACATACATATTTGATCTTTATTCTTATATAAAAATACACAATTAACATATATTCACATTTTTAAATACAATATTTAAGTAAAACAAATTTTTTTTCGTTTTTAATTGTTTATGGATTTTTTTCAGATTAAATTGTAAATACAAATTAGCTCCAACAAAGACTATACTTGATAAAACTGCTGAATAAAATTATTAACACAAGTTAAAATATTTAAAAGGGAATACTTATCCTTAGTCAACGACAGTTTTAAAAATTAACACCATTGAAATGAATCCCATTGTGTTGAGATACTTTAAACACTATCTACGTAATATTTGTAAGTTTCTTTATTTATTTTACCTTGAAGAATCATTACCAGTATATCATAAAAATAATGTATATTTACTTACATATTTTTATTTCTTATGTATTATCTAATTAAAACTGAAAATGCCAAATTTATGGCTTCGCATATTCATTAAGTCTTATTCGAAATTATGGACGGATTACTGACAAGTAAATCGTTTGATTTTGTTAGCTGAAATTGAAAGTGGTTAATTATAGATTATTGAAGAATCATCTGACATAATGTGATTAATAATGAATTATATTTTATGTGATTTATATTAAGTCAAGAAGTTGTAATTACCAATTGCCAGTTGTTGTATAAGACAGGGTGTATAAAAACGTGTACTTTGTGCAATACTTAAATATTAACTCTTAAAAACTACCAGTGCTGTGGGATACAATTTTACAAAATGAATAAATCCATTTGACACACAACTACCTGCGTCTCCACCTATACAAACTTTAAACATTTCCAAAAGTGAAAGATCAAAGCAAACAGTACTGTGGCCGTATAGAAAGATAAACGAAGAGAAAAAAATCTATATTAAATTTGTACATCGTATAATTTTTCACTTATTTTGATAGAAGTAAAAAAAAAATATTAACAAGTTTGGTAACATTTCGCATATATTTTCTGTTAAATTTGTACAATCATATTGTGTATCACTTTGAATAATTAATTTGTCTTATGGACGTGCCAAAAAACGGATCGGACGAACGCGCCATTGACCAACTAGCGGAACATTGACCAACTAGCTCAGCGGAACTTGGCGAGCGAGAACACCAGCGCCACAGTGGAGAGCGCGGCGAGCACGGGATTCATTGTGACAGCATGTCCTCCATTGCAGGCGTCCGTTTCGCAAGTTTCGCAGAAGAGCACCCTCACCTGCTGGCTGGAGGTTGTCGTGGGGCAGGTGCCCACGGGCTGGTCGGGCATTTGCCAGGCGCATGATCTGATGATTGTCATGTCTCCGTTCACTGGAAATTGTAAAAGGTTTCGTGTTAATGTTGTCGTTGTGATGTGATGTAATGTAAGGCGCAATTTTTTTTTTAAGTTGCTACTGATTGTGAGTCCCGATTAACTAGATTATCAGGACGGTTCTTAAAATCGGGACGTCTGGGAAACCTTATAAAATTTGATTTGTCCCGTTTTGGCTGGGACAGTCTATTTTTTTGTGCTTTGCGTTCGTCCCGTTGTTTTCATAAAATTATTTGATATGTCCCGTTTTGGATTTGTAACTTTTTTTTATATAAGGGAGTACAATTTTTCTTGTGGAACGTCTCGTTTTGAGTCTTCGAAAACATGGTCATCCTACTATGCAAGGATTTTCCGATATTGGTCAGAATTTGGGGTATTTTCTTTTTGCCTGTGCTCAATACAATAAGGGGAAGTAAAGAAGACAGTTCTTGATGAGTTTGAATGCTAAGGTTTATCCTTTGTTAAATCTTCTCTTTTTGAGCCCATATGAAATGGGCACCCATGTACAGATAATGTCATTTGTTGCTTAACTTCATTGACACGTGGAAACTGATAAGTTAAGCAAGCGGTTTTGTTATAAGACATCGTTGTTGATATTAATTCAAATTTTTTGTCTTAAAAGCGTTTCAGTATTTTTGATGAAGTAATGGCAAAGATCAACATAGCAGTTTAAAATATAACCATTTACAATACAAAATGATAAAAAAATTGTATAATTTATTAAATTATGTTGAAATAATTACGTTATACACGTAAGAAATAAATGTTGGAAATTGAAATCCGTTTAATTCAATATACGAAAGCATTGTATCAATTTTCATCGAGTGTTTACAAAATAAAAATGGAATCGTCAAATACTGATTAGGATCGACAAGCAAACCGATTATAAACGTGAAAATAATTTTTGTGAGCATTCTTTGTATTTATTGTTCGACCTAGTTTTTTTTATATTTTGGAAAAAAATATAAAAAAAACGGATATCCTCGACATTAAAATAGCATCAAAAACACCTTGAGCGTGTAAAAACCATAAAAGAACATTTCGTCGTAAAAATCCCATTCCGAACAATTAAACGGATACCCATTTAAAAGCCAATTTTACAATTGATACCATTTTCTGGAAATTAACCGAGATCGATCCTTTCGTCTTCAATCGATCCAATTTAGCGTCCAGAAACTTTCGAAATCGTTTCGAGTTTGATTTTTCGTTTGCAAGGGCCTCCAATATTTTTAGTGAACTATTATTAATGCTCCGGAAGAGCCAAAATGGCAACCGGAGCTCGTCTATGAGGAAAATCTAAAATAGTTTGACTATAAGAAATAACTTAAGAATCAAATAAAAAAAATATATATTTAAATAACCCGCATCATACAATAAAGATTATACTCGTACTTCATCACTGAGCTATAAAAAAATGTATTACGAAGCGCATTGTTCATTCGAATAACATTTTTTTAAATGTATGACTAAATATTTAATGCGTTATTAAATCATACGTTACGCTCGTATTCAAATATTCAGGTGTGTTTGCATTTTTCGAACATTTAATATCATCCATGACGCTTTAGGTCAATGCCAGAAAGTTGGATGACGCAATATGAACGGGCTAAGTTTCTCAAATGGTTGTTTACCTAATTGTTTGGACTTTTTGCAGACAGATCTGGCAGTGGTGATGTATGGATAACTTCCTCCACTAGATTGAGCATTACAATCGGTCATACTGTATCCATGAGATCCATAGGGGACTGTGGTGTTGAAGGTGTCTCCGCATCTGGGGTCCAGGTCTGAGGAGCAGGTCCAGCACCTGAGGGCGTTGCCTGTGAAAGAAATACATGTTGAAAATCAGTATGCGATAAACGAGGGAAAGGTGTACGCATATTATTAGACATCAGCGCCATCTAGTCAAGTGTACACATATTATATTGTATATTAATGATAGTATAGAAGAAGTTTAACTTTTTTATATATAAAATTCGAAATTGGAAATCTTTCTCGTTCTTTTTAATTAAATTTTTTAATGAAATTTTTTTAGGTAAATTCTATTTTACAAGCTTTTGTGTGAATTCGCGTTTTTGAAATTTTAATTTATAATGATCGACTACAGTTTTTTTTATAATATAATATTTAATTTTGAAATAGCATACATTTTTGTGACATCATAACAATTCTTATTTAAACAACTTTCGATGCATTGGCACTCGAATGTGAAACAAACAAATAAATGCATTTAAAGTCATCATTAACGTTTATTTATCAATATTTATTTAGTACGGGGAAAAAACCGCGATAATTCCTTCGTATTTACAATCCGATTTACGTAAAATACTTAACTTTAACGAACAATGCAATTTTCTTCAGATAACTAAAAAAACAACACGAAACAACGATTACGCGCAATCTCAACAACTTTGACCCTCGAATCCGAATTACTTCACATCGATAATTACAATTTGTCTCCACAAAAAAATGACATATTCAAAAAGCCATATGTTCGAAAATGTTGACGATCATCGTTCGACCGCGGTCACGTTGCGTAACATTTTTTTTTCGGTACCAGGTGAACATCCACCAGTTTGTTTCGTTTGTCGTTTCGAAACGGATTTATTGTTCTGCGATTTGCGTTCGGATTTCCATGTCGCTAAAACGGTTGATGCAAATCGTATCGATCGTTAAATTATTAAACAAACATGAGTCAATCATAAATATCGGTCGTTTTATGGATTAAGGCGCGTGATTGTTCGATTCGCGCGTTTATGCAAGATCGATGAATATTGATGTGTACGTAGGAAAATCATGCTTTTTCATTTATTTTTCGATTACGCAAATGAGCGTACTTACGTGCGAAAAGCCATTTTGTGTGAAAATGCAATATAAGCCATTGTGTTTATAAGAGATTTTCACAAGCTTCGCAATGCGTTTGTTTAGCACATTTAACTGCAATTAAAATAGTCGTTGCATCCGTTTCTAATAGACATTGAAAACGCGACTACGCTTTGATGATGCGATCCTTTTGTCTTCCGAAGGTTGTAAGCCATCCACGTATAATAATAATATACATTTCCAACCATTTTTTCAACATCTTTGTTCGTTAATACTCGTATATCAACTGCTACGATGACTCGTTAATAACGCGCGGTTTTAACGCAATTTTTCCGGTTAATTTTTGCTAAAAGAGGGTTCAAGTGGTTAGAACGGAAGTCCAGGAAACCTCTGGAGTTCAAATTTGTGTTTGTTTTTTTTTAATATCAAATTGCGTAACTTTAACGGTGTTGATGGGCGTCGATGCGTGAACGTTACAAGGGCCCGCAAATTCATGTCGAGTGGGGATATACGGAATACCAGTTCTGCCCACATAATATCATATAATGTAACAATGCCTCCTCCATGGCGACTATGATGTTTCAAGGTCAAAAGAAATACGAGAAAAAATTCGATACAAAGCCGATATCGGTTGAACCTTCGCATGACTTCTAAAACCGTGACCGATTCACCTGGACGCGAACGCTGATTATTTTAATTATTCAATAAAAGTGTATCGAATTATGATAATTCTGTTTGTTGAATTGACAAAGTATAGTGTTTATTATAATTCTTGAGTTTTTCGAATGATTTTATAATAAATTTATTTTATTATATTTCAACACGCATTTGTAATGGCAATAATTGCATGTGTCTTAATTTGTAGGATGTAATAAATGTAGTTGTTAATGTGAAAATTTTGATAGTTATAGGTTTCTTTTATCGTCCGGTATATAATATATTTTTTTAATGGTTCATTTGTCAACTTTATTCCCTTGGATAAGTTATTTAACATTGTATTATGAGTCATTGATGTAAAAATTTCAATACCTTTAAACATACTTGGTATATTTGCGATCAAATTATAAATAAATACGCATTTAACACGTCGCCTATGCGGGAAACGCGTCCAAATCAAAATAAACGAAAAAAAAAACCCATTAACTCCATAAATAACTGGAATCCAACATCGAAAGCCGAAAATCCGAGCGGACTACATTTGAAAATTTCATAACAAATTCAAAGAAGAACGAATCGGAGACATTTTCCCGAAACGCTTTTTTCTCGGTTCTATTTTCGAAACCCGTCCGATTTTCCCTTTACATTTCAAAAAAAAACGAAAACATCCAAACCGCAATCGTTTCTCGTCACTAATGTATAGGGTCGACCAAAAATTTTGACTCAAAACATCAACTGTTTGGAAACAGCCGTTCGATTTAAAAACCAGTCTCGAAGATTGAATAATCCAACGACCCACGGTATTTTTTTTGTGTGTATGTGTAGCGAAAATTACGTCATCGTGTACAGTATTATTCACCATTTACCCGGCCTAGTAGTTGCTAGTACAACGTTGACATAGAATCGAAGGTATTCGAGTAGCGAGGCTATTTTCATCGTCGAGGAATTATTCCAAATCGACGTAGATTACTGAAATTTTCTGTTAAGCTGAAATTGGGAATAATGAAAAAGTATGGATTTTAGTTCGAGTTGCGGTTTAATTTGATTTTGATTGTGATTTCGTGGATGTTTGTTTGGTTTGTGTGTAGAAGTTCTTGCGAATATGAATCATTGGGAAATGTGTACTTTCGTAATGAGGTGTTCATTTTTTTATGTAATTATATGCAAAGTTTATGGAAAATTCAAATGTCACAGTAATTATGAGCATGGTATAAAAATTCAATTAATTATTTTTTTCTTTTGCGGATTAAATGGCTATGAAGAAATTACTATGTATAAGTATGTAAATGAACAATCGAAAATTTCACATATTAATAACAATGAAAATTGTGCATTATAAAAAGTGTTTCTAAGGTTTTTATTGCCTCAATGTCATGAAATTTATTTCGAAATCGACGATTCATTGTTTTGATGGTAGGTGTTTTGGAAATATTCTTACAAAAACAGTTGCAATGGGAAGGTGGACGACCGACCGATCAACAATATTTAAAATACTTTTTATCCTTATTTGCGGTGCTCATCATTCGTAGTATTGACGATGTTATATTTGCATATCTCATAATGAATGAAAAGAATATATATTACGTTCATCATCAAACAAAACGATTCAAAATTCAACAAGTTTCATTGAAATATTTTCATCATGAAAGAGAAAACATTCGCATATATTAAATTAATAGTGCCATCTATATATCATTATAATAATAAAAACAGACTCAATTTTTTTATTCTATTTATTTAACAAAACTATATCCATTCTAAATTAAATTAAAAAATACCAAAATTCTACTACTTTTTAAAAATAATTTGTATAAAAAACACATACATCGAAGCGTGATATACACAAAACCCATGAAAAACAGTATCGCATTTACAAAAACTGTCTCGTTGACCTCAAAAGATTCAGTTTACGGCCATTGTTGCACGTCCTTTGACGCATCAATAGACCGATCAGTTGGCGACTTCACGACCACGATTGTGAATTTGGTAGGAGAAAAGATTGGCCGAGACAATGCGAGATCAGGAGGTCGGTCGACAGGAAATTAAACGTTAAATGCTACGCACCGATGACTTATCATCATCATCATTGTCATGTGCATCGTTTTCTGAAGACAGATGTCTTCATGTGATGATGATCATTAAAGAGATGTTCAAAGCTTTCTTTAGCTTTCAATATGAATTAATTTTAAAACTGAATTGTTCTACGTTTTTAAAAACTAAATCCAAATGATTCATCGTCGTTTTCTAAATATACATATATGATTTGATGCAATGAGTATATTAAGATGAATCATCAAGTTTTAATTAACATAAATGATAGAAGCTTTTATTTAAAATATTATGTTTTTAGATCATTTATTTTAATCGAACCCATTTATTATCATTTTCGACCTAATATGCTGATTGATGACATGGATTTGAAAGTTATTATATGTCCAATGATTGATATTTGATTTTGTCACGATCAATAAATGCATTTGAGGGTCGATAAATTAAATTTGTTCCTTACGCATCTGTTGGAAATTCGTTTTATATTCCGAGCATTCAATTGGACAAATTGTGAGGATTAAAAATGGTAGTATGTACATATATCTGAAAGAAGTATAGAAGTACAGAAGTTTATAAATAATTAAATTTATTATTATTTTGTTGAGAAAAAATGTTTCACTTAGAAATTGTTTGTTCATAATTGTAAACTTTGATATTGATTATCTTATAATTAGATGAATAATAATATCCTATTTTAATTAATAAAAAATTATAGTATCTAATCCTCGTTATAAATATGAGAAAATTAAAAAAAAAAACAGTAAAAACTATCATATCATATGGAATTTAAAAAAATTTAACATCTGGGATGTGAACTGAACGCATTCAAGAGACCCGCAGGGTTAAGTGTCAAACGGTTGAAATTGTTCCCCTCGAAAAACAGCTTTTATACCGAAACGAACGAAACACCTCATCGGTTGACAGTTTCAATTAATTACGTGCGAATTCCATGAATTTTTTTGCGCAAAAGCATTGCGGTGATCGCGAACAATGGCTGCGTATTTGCAAAATCATTCCGACGAAACGAATATGCGAAATTAACTATGAACATCGACACCGACCTCCGTTTCGTCGTTGTGAATCAAAAGTTCGATATTGATGCGAAAATCGTTCAGTAAAATTGTTTCAAATCAAAAAAGAAATACGTATATATATGTTAAACAGCGCTCAATGTCAGATAGTCAAAGTACGCGTGATTAGACTGAAGTTTTTTACGGATTATAAAATTTTAATATCTTTGTTATGTTTTCTGGATGCAACTGAAAGATTACTAAAAACTAAGCATTCTGATTTCTCGATGAATTTAATTTCTTGAGAAATAAGAATTCTCGATTTCGCTATTGAAATTTCTCGAGAATTTTCTCGAAATTTTGATGTATGAAAAAATATTAATTTTTTTAATAATTAATAAATCATATTATATATGTATGTGTTTAAAAAATTTATTGAAGTCTGTTATTAGACTGTTATTTTACCCTTTTAATTTATTTTTACTATATTGAAATTATCATATAATTTAAAAAATATTTTCTTAAATACAATTTTTTTTAAAACCGAATAAGTTGACTAAATAAATATAATGTCCAGATACACATGTAGGTTAAACCAAAGCCGTTGGGATAAACTTAAATGTACAATATATTATTTTATTTATTATCATAATTGGATTATTGTATAAAAATGTATAAAATCAAAATATCATAGTGATATATGACATTGTTCAAACACTATGTGTTCTGTTTTTCAATATGTTTATCTATTTAAAATGTCGTTGGCTGATTTTGTTCATTGACTAACTATTTTTTATATTTTAAATTGAAAAAATGTGTTTTTTTAATCGATCATAAATCAATGCTTCTTACAAAATAAAAATAAAATTTGTGTGCGAATATTTTAAGAAAAAAATTTCAAAGAATTAAAATATTCTAAAAGTATGCATATTTTCAAGTATTATATTTGTATAAATTTAATATATATTGAATATATATTTTATATTGAACGCGGAAAAACTAATATTTTTATGAAAATCTGTAAATATTATTTTACGTAAAATACAATCTGCCCGAACTAGTAGTTTTATTTATAATTTAATGCGTTTACACGATTACGAACAATAATTATACGGAGAACTGGTTCAAATAACTATTACAGGGAACGATTATATTAACTCAACGAGAAACAGTGTCAACTTCAAAAGGCACTCGACCCTCGATATAAGATCATAAAAAGGCAGATTATCTAACGATCCAATCATTATTCATGATTTTTTCTTTTATCTTACAATTAGACTCTGTCCGATGATAGTCATTTGCGAATTCGATTATCGTGATGAAACATTCGTTATTTTATTAGTTTTTCCTATATGTTGCATTAAGATATTCTCAATTTGTAATGTTTGATTAAATTATAATTATTTTATTATTCATAATGGTCAATTATCTGCAAAGTTTTCTTGCAAAAACAAATTTAAAATATGAATAATTCAAGTATTTATAAAACACGCGATAAGATAAATAATGATAATGGTTACACTTTTGACATATGATTTTCGAAAAATCTTTTTGTTTCGGTAGAAAAATCAAACATGAATTTTCCTTGCAATCAATAACTTATGGTACTCATGAATACCCCGTTATTATGCCATAAATCAAATTCGTTCTAACTATCATGGAAATTTCACAATATTCAGATATATGCGTGACATGTCTACAATCAATTAATACATGCCGGTAATATAAGTCTTTAATTGTATCAGATTAATTCAAAGTATCGGTTGATTTAATTGTTATTTGAATTGTTTAACACGGGTCGTAATAATTAATTAAATTACTGGGTATCTCGATCATTTTATACTTTGTCCTCATAAAATTATTCGAAAAATTGTGCGTGCTTGGTGTTTGTTCAATTTTTTTATAAAGGAAAAATTAGGTGAAAGTGAATCGAAAGTTGCTTGACGATGACTATGTTTAAAATTTCGCACACGAAAATGTTATAGAAATCTGATTGATTCTTCGAACGAGTTCTTTGAACCGAACGCATTTTGGAACTAAAATATATTATTTCGAACGAGATACATATATTTTACATTTGGAATCGTCTTTACTCGCGTATCAAATCAATTGAGATAATTTATTGATCAAAATTATTTTTTTAATATAAAACTGTCTGAAACTATAACTTCTTTTCATGTCAAAGGAACGTGTACTATTTTTACTTTATACTAACGTCTATCGCAAAATCTATATCTCATAGAATGTGTTAGCAAATTTCCGTCGAACGAGGTAGTTAACATTCTCAAAGGCGACACAATTTCTAAATTTATTCTGTGTCTTAACGCGTATATAATTTTTTGAGTTACCAAAGAGCTTGAATTTCGCCACCGAAGACATTGCCAAAATTTTCAACTCAACCGCGGACACGTCTTGTGATTTATTTTACAAAACGGCTCATTTTGAACCAATCATATTATAATAGTTATACGAAATTTAAAAAAAAATCGTGATTTACTAAATTTCTAAATCGAATCATGAATTTTATATATATTATATATATATATATATATATATATATATATATATATATATATATATATATTTATATTATTATGAATCATTATTTATATATGTATATATATTTATTTTTTTTACTAAATTAGTATTAGAAATCGAATAATTTATGTTATTTTTAATTGAGTTAACGAGATTACACGAATGTTTCATTTGAATCAATGATTCGAGACTAATTTGCAAAGATATTTTTTTTATACTATTCATAATTATAACTATTTATTAGAAACAGGAATAAAAATAATACAATAAACAATCATGCAATAAACTGTATAAATTACTTAGATATTACTATCTGAGACGTTTTCATCATTCCAACTCATCTTTTTAATTACACATATTAATCTTAAGATACAGAAATAAAACTGAAACAATTAAAAATCCTAAAAATATACACTACGCATACAAAATTTCAACAAACCCCTACAACATTCGACATTAAACGAAAACAGAAAGACGCGATCGTATCGACCAAACTTCGTTGTTTAGGGAAATGCTCTAACGACACATGTCGACCCAAATAAACACACTCGACACACACCCATTATAAAATAAATCACCATTATCACCAAAAGTGTACACCCTCCGTTCGGCAGGACATTTGACCGATTTTCCTGTATTCCGTGGCACCTGTGAAAGTGCCGTTATTTGGCGGCCGATCGCTCCGATTGGAGAGTTTCTTGTCGACAACTATCATATAATGGTTCTGTGTGTGTGTGTAATGTGGGGTAGAAGCTTTTCGGGGGGTCGTTGTTGAGGTCTTGGATGTTCCGAGTCCGAAGGTTGTGGTGGGCGCGATAAGGGGGTGGTCGTGTTAATTTGGAAAATATACAATGGCGCGTGATTGGATGGATTGGAAAAATATGTGTTTACTAGCGGCTCTTTTAAGAGGCGTTGCTCGGGACTGTGAAAATAAATTGTGTACCGATTGTAATTATTGTCACAATCAATCACGACGCCGGCACATTTTATATTATGTGGGGTGTTCGCAAAGTGTAAGTGCAGTTCAAAAGCACTCAGTCATTAAAGTGCACTTACACTTTTCGAACATCATTATAATTTGTATGGCGATCGATAGAAAAAATTGAAAAACAATTGAAATTCGAAATGATGTTAAAAAACTGAATGTTTACTTAGTTTCTCTGGGTTTCAAGCACATTCTTGCCAAATTTGGTGAAGATTCGTGTGTCGGTTTAGGAGTTTATTGGATACATACATGCATGCATACATACATACAAACATACATACGCCGTTTGAGTTTTATATACGAGTATATAGACTTATATTGTTGATGTGTTTTCGATTAAAGCTTTTCAAAATTGAAAAAAATGTATTTTTAAAAAGACGGTGATTAATATCAGTAGTACATAGTAAATTTCAATTTTAAACAATCTATGTAATTCTAAGTCGACAATGGATTCAAATTTTCAAAGGGGAGTTCGTTTATTTAATAAAAACATGCATAGGGGTAATGTGTTGCTTTTCAGCTCATTATTATTTATCTTATAAATCGAACGTATAACTAAAGTTTATATTTTTTTTTTACTTGTTTAAAATTTCTTTGACTTTTTTTATATCAGTTGCCATTTGGATAGAATTTCATATTTTTTGGAAAAATAATTGATTGTTTATTTTCAAAATGTTTAAAGAAACCCATAATTTTAACATATACTTCCAAAAAGTTATTAAGAGCTATGTAGAAATTTTTGTTTTTGGGTTTGGGTTTAAGCGTGACTTTGTTGCGGTCTCACGCCGGACCGCTCTCTGAGCCGCCTCGGACTCCTAATTTAAGAGCTATAGAGTAAATAATAAATCAAGAAAATTCTCTACCTTTTTTATACGAAGAATTTCAAAAGTTCAAATTGATAATTGAACTCATCAGATCTAAGATCTCGAAAATAATCTTGCAACCTCACATAAAAAAAAAAAACAATCTCGCACAACTAATTCGCGTCATAACTCGGAGCCTAGACGCAAACAAACCTTTTCACACTATTCGACACCTTTCACAACGAACCTGAGCCTATTATGCACTATATCCGAGTTGATTGGAGTGCAGATTGACAGGCGTTGCCTACAAATTTCTTGAATTATTAATGGTACCAGGCACTAATGGCACTAGCAGGCCGACAAAGAAGCGCGACATACTCCGCAGGATCGAAACACACACACACAAACACACAAACGTATATGATATATATATATATTCGGTGAAATGTTTTCGACTCCTTTGTGACGATGGAACCCAATTAATAATGCCCTAGTCGGCGGTGTGCGCGTTTTCGTAATGCGACATACCAATTACTCATACTTGTACATTGAGATTATTGTGTTTTTTTTTCTTCTTTAGGATGTGTGTGTGCCTATCTTTGGACATACGCGGTGGGTGAAGTCGCCGCGTAAATCGAGGTTAATGTATGAAATGGGTCATCGGTGGTTGAGTGCATGAAAATTGTCTATTTATTGAATGAAGTCTTTGAGTTGAGTTTAATTGATATTCTTGATTGAATTAATTAATTTTTATGTTATCGGGTTAGGTGGCCAAATAAATAATAACTCTCGTGATGGACAATATTTTACTGTTACGTTTATTGTGTTCTAAGATAATGATAATTTAGAAGTGAGCAGTGTGACTTAATGAATATAGACTATAATTGACTATATTTTATGACTAATAATTATTTTATATTAATTACTATTCCCTTCGTGTGTGATTTTGTACATGACTTTTATATAATATGTTTTCGATACAGAATGTAAATGTTAATGAATAAGATATAAATGTCTAAAATTGAATATTAAATAAGCGTAAAAAATAAAATTGTTTTACATAAACATATCGATAATTTGATGAAATTTAAATGGTAACATTTAATGGAAGAGCAAACTATACATATTTAGTTTAATTATAAATGTTAAATAAGATTAGTAATGTGTCTGACAATCTCCAAAAGAAACCTATTATATGTATAATACTTGCATATTATAGCTCGTGAAATAGAATTATGTAGATAATATTCAATATATAATTTTAAAGTGCGTACCAAAAAAATGATATTTTATTTTACAATGTTAGAAAATGATTGATCAAGCGTGAATTGAAAATCAAATAGTCTATGTAAAAACCTTCAGTGAGTGAACATTAACTTTCGTAAGTATTCTGATTGCGTTCAAAGTGTAATAGTTGCATACGAATCGAGTAAATAATGTCATGTATTTATTATTATTACCATAGGCACAATTATTTAATGCAACGAGTCACTATACTTGATCATGGTTATTGTTCTAGTTTCTTTAAAAATATAGGTATATTTATTTATAGAAATATAGGTATATTTATTTATACACTAACGAGAAGGAAAATGTACCACTTATTTTATCGTATTGATAAATCAGTTTATTATAAGAGCTAATATATCTAAAAATATTCTATCTCTTCATAGAGATTTTCTCAAAATAATAAAAATATATATAACATATGTATAAAAACCCAATTAAGCAAATTAAAATATATTCATATGATCGGAGCACGAATCGAATGCTTTCATCTTTTATTTCGAATTCAACAGTTCAAATTTGAAAATGCGACGCAAAATACGCCGACCAAGGTCGTAAGTTTAATGTTTATTCACTTTTTTTCACGATCGTGTTATGTTCAATTACCTGATATAACGACAATGATTCACGCAATACTCATCTCGTTCAAATTGGCTGCATCATAGGATTTATTTGTATTACAAAACATCAAAAAGAACAGAAAAAGTCCAATTTCCGAAGCATTGAAAATGAAGTTAAAAGGAAATTGATACTTCAGTAAATCTTTGAAAATATAGTTTCGCTATTTTCCGCAGATCTGAACTACACAAATCGATTTTCCTGCACAATCGGCCGATCTTTCATATGCAAATCGTAATGTTTTTATAATTGCGATCGCATTTTTGAAATGAAATAATAATTTGCGGTAATATCACGATCGCTCGGTTCTAAACCAGATGCTCGTTTCGCAACGGCAACCTTCGTTTGTGCGGTAAAGCTAGTAAGTTGATGCAACAGTTGAAAGTTATCTCGACGGCCCTAAGATATTTGCATTTAAATTTAGACGTGTTTAGTGAGGGAAAAAGGTCATTAATTTTTTTGTAAGTGCAATCCGATTTTGTTGTTTTCATTTCTGAAAAAGCTCTTCTGAAAACTGTGATATTAGATTGTGCAATTGAATTCAGCGCGAAACCGATCGAGTCAAATAAATCGAAACATGTTTGCAAAGCAAACAAAATTCAAAACAACACAGCGTATCGAAAAAGTCAAAACCGGTCCTCGAAGTTCGTTACGCGATTGCGAAAAACTTAAAACGCGTTCGATTCAACGCGGATATTTCGAAAAATGAAAACCCTTCAACAAACGCATATTCCATATAACCATTTGCATGCTTTTTCCATACGAAAAAAGGCCGCGCCCACCAAAAACACTTTCACCCAAATACAACAATTCAAAACGAACTTACCAGTTGGCGCCAAAACTGCGACGACGAGCGCCACGGCAGAGAAAAGAACTGTTGTCGATGGCATCTTCGAAATATTACTGACCTTTTCTTCAGAATACAATATATATATTAAGCGGTTCCTGACAGTGGAACTCGAGGAGACGTCTTGTCAAATTGGTGGACCGACGCGTTATGATGTACCAGTTACCAGAAAAGTAACAGCGCGCGGCAGCGTCCCCACTATGGCGTTGTTTGAGAACAGTACCAACATTACAATTAGAATTTTTTGGCTAGTTGTTGACTTGTTGGTCGAGATGGTTGTTATTCGGAAATAATGGTTCGTGTGGGCTTTTTCAAAAGCGATGATGAGGATGATGCGTAATCGTGCATTTGGGGAATCGTCAGCGTTATGATATGCTGATTGAAAAGTTATCAGTAATTAGGATTTTATTTCGTGCGCTCATTACTTTGTGTTATGTGGATGGTAATTTGTTATAATGTACCAGTTACGAGAAAAGTAACAGCACGCGGCAGCATCCCACTATGGCGTTGTTTGAAAACAGTACCAACATTACAATTAGAATTTTTTGGCTTTGATGTTATTGGCTTGTTGTTGACTTGTCGGTCGAGATGGTTGTTATTCGGAAATAATGGTTCATGTGGGCTTTTTCAAAAGCGACGATGAAAATGATTCTAAATCGTGCATTGTATAAGTTGAGGAATCGATAAGCAGTTTGAAGTTATCAGTAATTGGGATTTTATTTCGTGTGCTCGTTACTTAGTGTTAAGTGGGTGGTAATTTTTGAAACAATTCCTTGTTGAAAACCACCATCCCTTATGAAATGGTAACGTTTCAATGGTGCATTCAAGTACATATCGCTTTATATGTTGCTTAACTTTTGGTGAGCGGTGAGAAATAGCGCTTTTGTTTGACAATGAGCTTGCTTGATCTATTATTTTATTTCTAGCTATGCATAGATGGCGCTAATAATTCGAATGATAACTTGGTATTTTCCCTACATTTCCATTATAATTTTGTCTTTTATTTTTATTTTTTAAAGCTTGCAAATATTCATATTGATTTTGAATGTTGTTTTTTAAAAGAAGAATTTTTCAAATATACCGTCACATATTCTTAAATTAATCAAAAATTTGATTTGTTATATTCACGTATTATATTTTTGTAAAATTTATTATTCTGCAATTGTATAATTCTTTATATAGAACAGTATAATTTAAAATATGTGTGTAGGTTATCAATTTTTTTGTAGACGATAGGGTACTTTTAAAGATAAAAACACCTTTTTTTAAATTCCTTAAACACTATCGTTAAATATAATATTATCATTTCGCTTGGTTTACACGTTATAAATGTATGTAAAATTTACATACATTTATAACGTGTAATACATTATAAATACAATAATAAATATAAATAAATGTTATACATTGTAAATAGAAAAAAAAATTAGAGACACCTATAGAATTCAGAATTCCCTTCTTTTATTAGCGTCAAGTTTATTCAATCGACTATAGAGTGTACAAATAAATATAAAATAAGGATCATATGTATTATAATATTATATAATAAGTTCATTTGTCAAGCATGTATACATTTATGTATTCAAATAATATTTCGGTATATTTTTGATAATTAAATTATCATAAATATTAGCAGTTTAAGGAACCTAATCCATTTCTCATTATTCAATTATGTACATAAATTTATTTAAATATCAAATTCAAATTCAAAAATCCACATCAAACATAAAAAAAGTTTTAAAAAACTTGGCCAAAAATTCTTTACAAACCTCAAAATATATTAATGCCTATTTTATGTAAATTTTTTCTCGTCCTTATACTTACTATCTATTTCTTTGTTGACATTGCTAATTAATAAAGTTATTGTAATATGTACTTATTTATTGTTAAACTAAAAACCTATGCCTCAGAACAAGCTAATAAAAAGCTTTAAAAAAAGACAGTCGATCGTAATTTTTTTTTACCCACTGCATCTCATTAATATTTGATGTTAGCACATAAACGTGATCATCCATTTTAGATTTATGAAAATTTAATAAGATAAATCTAAATTAATAATTCATAATTTTATAAAAATCTCCATATATTCAATTGTTTCGAAAACCATCAAGCATTCCAGAGATCAAATTCATTTGGACTGCGCACCATCTTATGTATATGACAATTTTTAACGAATAATTCATTCTTATACCGATAATAAAAAACGACTCATTAAAAAAAACACACACATATTTATTAATATTAATTACTTTTTATTTACATACATTTTAATAAATAAACAATCTAAAAAACAACAACAATCACATAGCACGATGACGTCTCGAATTTTGAAAAAAAATTACAGCATGAATTGCCATCGAAAAAAATTGCGCAAAACACCTCAATGCGACAAAATAGTTTTCAGAAACACAACGAGACCTTCACCACTACACTCCTTCATCATCTTCAACATATTTTACGTCTTATTTAAAAAAAATCTACTGCAACATGAAGAAGGCGATGACCGGCAAGACCAGAGTCAGGAGTCCTGTGCCTACAGCGCGGTTAGCGGGGTTGCACAAATCGGTTTTGCAGAAGCTGCAATGCGAAAGGGTTACTTCCCCGTCGCTATCGATCTCTGTTTTGCACACTTCCTCTGTTTCTTCTTTGTCAAGGCCATCTGGTATCCTGACGCATCCCCTTTTTATTTTCGTTTTGTCATCTGCAACGTGAGAAAATAGGTGTCGTTAGTCGGATTGTTGCCGTCTATATCGACGTTTAGATTGGTCGAAATGGATGGCGCGCATTATCATGGGATTGATTCTATTGTTAGAAGCAATGAAAGAGTGGAATAGGTTTTTATGTTTGTTATTTTTAGCGAAGGGAAATCAGTGAAATGTTTTTTAGCTTTTGGGCGAAGGGCGAAATCGCGAAATGTATTTCGACGAGCGTTGATTCGTATTTGCGAATGGTCGGGGGTGAAAGTTTCATTATCTGTAAGACCGATACCGGTATAATCAGAATCTTCGGTATTGACAATCTATATTCTAATATATAAATTTGACTTATATAATAGAATATGGATTGTCAATACTGAAGATTCTGGTTATGCCGCGAAATTTAGCTATGACTTAAATTTTGCCACTCGAAATTTTTTTTTTCATTGTTGGTAATGGCTTTTTTTTTTTGGTAGTGATATATGACGGTAAATTTGATAACCCTAGCCAGGACCGATTGGCGAAAATCTGTCGAAATTCTCAAAAATTTGAAAATTTTGGGTCTCTTTGAGTGCAGAATAGACATTGGATCGAAAAATTAACATTTGAGCCTGCTTAGCTTATTTCAAATAATTGAAATATGGAAATATAGTTAAAATTTAATACCTTCTTTGTAGACAGCTTTCATACAACGGAATGGAGTTTCCATCTCCGTAGACGATCCTTCCGTAGACGATCCGTCAGTAGACGATCCGTCCGTAGACGATCCGTCCGTAGACGATCCGTCCGTAGACGATCCGTCCGTAGACGATCCGTCCGTAGACGATCCGTCCGTAGACGATCCGTCCGTAGACGATCCGTCCGTAGACGATCCGTCCGTAGACGATCCGTCCGTAGACGATCCGTCAGTAGACGATCCGTCCGTAGACGATCCGTCCGTAGACGATCCGTCCGTAGACGATCCGTCCGTAGACGATCCGTCAGTAGACGATCCGTCCGTAGACGATCCGGCCGTAGACGATCCGTCAGTAGTGGATTCCTCTGTAGTGGATTCTTCTGTAGTTGATTCTTCTGTAGTGGATTTTTCTGTAGTTGATTCTTCTGTAGTTGATTCCTCTGTAGTGGATTCTTCTGTAGTTGATTCTTCTGTAGTGGATTTTTCTGTAGTTGATTCTTCTGTAGTTGATTCCTCTGTAGTGGATTCTTCTGTAGTTGATTCTTCTGTAGTTGATTCCTCTGTAGTGGATTCTTCTGTAGTGGATTCTTCTGTAGTTGATTCTTCTGTAGTGGATTCTTCTGTAGTGGATTCCTCTGTAGTGGATTCCTCTGTAGTGGATTCTTCTGTAGTTGATTCCTCTGTAGTGGATTCATCGTCAACCATAGTATCGTCAAATATTTCATCGTTGGCTGGTATCAAATCGTCTTCCAAAAATAATTGAGATTTTTGATCAGAATCTTTGAAATATTGTGCAATTTGTACATCTCGCCTGTGTCGTGAATGTACGAAATAGGCTAAAGTCGTGGCAGTTTCGTCGTTACATTCCATTGCATCATCAGCTTTAACTTCATTGCAATCATCACAGTCGTAACATTTAAACGAATCACCTGTAGAATTATAATAAGAAATAAGTAGCTAGTTAACTTAAAAAACACTCACTGAAACAAACACATTTTTCACAGAAAATCTCACCAAATGGCAACGAGAAAACAAAAATCAAAATGCAGATAGTTGTCAATTTCCTCATGATGATTTGTATTAGTTGCTAGACGATGTATCCTGAATCCTGGGCACACAAACTTGAACTGAGGCTGGCTCTCATTCACGATCTAATTTATTGATTTAGATTCTTTTATCATTTTTATCTAGTTAACTGTTTCATGATAAGCGCGTTGTGTGTGTGTGTGTGTGTGTGTGTGTGTGTGTGTGTGTGTGTGTGTGTGTGACAGATAAACCATTCGGAATGCCATTTTATATTTCAATGTTGATGCATATGTTGGTGCATTATTTTCGTTTCATTGTCAGTTATAAAATTTGTATTCAAAATTAACTAACTCCATAGCAAACGTAAACATAAGCGAATTTCATTATTTAAGTGAGACTCACTTAAATCACGAAATTCACTTAATGGTTTTTAACCGGTGCACCGCGAGCTTGTTCAAGTACACCAAGAAAAAATGGTAAAATCAGAAAAATCCGCGAAATAGTGAAAACCGAAAAAGTCGTTCACGAAATTATGAAAGTCAACAAAAGATCTAATGTGATTTCGATCCGTTTGCTTTTTCACACTGAAGTCAGGTAGTTATCTAGGGATAAAGTTTTATACCGATTTATAGAACTTAAGAATGAATTGTTAATTTTTTCCGAAATGATGGTATGGATAATTTTGTAAAATGTTTTCAAAATGATGATTGATGTGATAAAATGGCACATTCAGCAGATATTTTTAATTACTTAAATAACGTTAACACTAGTATTCAAGGAAAAAACGAAATATTATTTTTTTGACATTTACTAACAATTTGCAGGATTTTGGAAAAAAAAATAACTCTTTGGAAAAATCGAATTATAGAGAAAAATAAAGTGGATATATATCAGTGGCGGCTCGTGACTTAAAATTGTGGGGGTGCTGCATACGACTAACAATAAGTAGTGTCAAAAAAAAAAATTATATGAATTATTGTATAAAAAAATATTAAAAGGCATTACTTACAGATTATAATTTTCATTTAAATATGAAGCCCATTCTTCAATTTTTGGCTTGAAAAAATATTTCAATTATTTTTTCATAAAAATTATTAATTTCTGAAATTAAGTTTGATTCAATAGAAATCATCGAAAAAGCTCTGTTAACCGCTCTTGTTTCATATTTTTCCTTTAAAATGTTTTTATTCTTTTTAATGTTAAAAAACATCTTTCAGGTTTTGCTATGGTCATGGAAATTGCGACTAATATTTTCATTAGTTTGATTGTTTTAGAAAATATGTTCGACTAATTTTCTTCAATTATTAAATTTAATAATACACATATCGATAAGAGCCCACCATCCCGCCTGTTACATGCACCCCACTCTATGCCAGCTTCCTGAGTCGGCTTAGCTGGGTACCAGCAACACTAGGCGAAACTACGGGCGCCACATTTACATTTATTGGGAACTTTACATTTAATTTTAACTAAGCAATCGCGAAGAACTGCTTTCCGGGGGGCATACGGAATGCCAGGCGAGGAAAATTTAACGAATATGTCTTTCCGCGAACTGACCCTCTTAGCGAAGGTGGAGAATGCACGAAAGGCGAATTTCGAGGAAACGAGGTCTATATTGGAAGTAGGCAAGCGGTCGGGGAACCCAGAAAACAAGTCCTTTCTTTCATTTTCTGCCAGAGAGCAAGACCACAGGATATGATCCGGGTCCTGGATCTCTCCGCAGGCACAGTGAGGGTCATTTCGCAAACCAAGATACGTGAGCTTGGCAGCGAACGCGCCGTGACCCGTCAAATATTGCGAAACAAAGTGATCGGGCACGACCCACGTGTAACTCAGACGCCGCCTGATATCCGGAAGAAAGAGTAAGTGTGCCGACCAGTCACAGCCACATCCCATCTCTCCTGCCAGACGTCCAGGGCTTTCTCAAACGCGCGTTTTTTAAATCTTTGAAGGTTTCGTCTTCTCCTCTTCGGATAGGGACGTTACCCACTATTAATTCAATATTTTTCCGAAAACAGTAACCGGCAGCCCTCACCTGAACCTGAAGGTCCAGAGGAAGGACGCCGGCCACCACCGGTAACGCCGAGTTAGACGCGGTTCGATAGGATCTTGTTAACAATATCAACGGAGCACGTTGGCCTCGGAGAAGCGCAAGGCGAACGGCTCCGGTGAACTTACAATTCCACACAGACACAGCATAAGAGACAATTGATACAAAAATGGCCACATACATACACTTAAGGTGGCCGAATTTAAGGCCCCACTGTCTGCCCGCCAAGCGACTGATTCTATAAAAAGACTTTCGTGCTTTGTCTAAGATATACACAACATGATCCTTAAATTTAAATTTACCGTCCAAGAGGACGCCCAGATGGAGGACTCTAGAACGGTAAGGAAGTAAAAAATCATTGAATCGAAGGCGCGGAGGACGTTTCAATTTCCCCTTGAGGAAAATTGCCTCGGTTTTTTGGGGAGAAAAGGATAAACGAGAGGATAAACCCCAATCATAAATGCGACGGAGCGCAGAGTTTGCTCTCTGCAGCAACTCACTCTGAGAGTCGCCCTCCACTATTAAAGTGGCGTCGTCTGCATAGGCAAGCAGACGACATCCCTCCGGCAGATTCAGACGTAGTAATGTATCCATCACCACGTTCCACAAAAGTGGACCTAAAACAGATCCCTGGGGACAACCTATGGAAGCTGGTCTAGACAGAAGCGTGGAACCGCAATCAAAATAGATTTCTCTATTTTCGAAATAACTGCGAATAATATTAAATAATTTTTTAGGAATATTACGATCACGAAGGCACTGGAGAATCAGCGGCCACCACGCATTATCAAAAGCTCCCGTTATGTCCAGGAAGACTGCAACAACGTATTTATGAACGGAGTTCTTTGTTGCACTCACAATAAAGTGGATATTGTCTTCCGTAAACCGACCCGGGAGAAAACCAAATTGGTTGGGAGAAAACTCCAAAATTTTCCGAAGACGAGAAGCGATGACTCTCTCTAAGCATTTGCCCAATACTGGGAGAAGGGTTATAGGACGGTAAGCATTGGGATGCGTTAGAGGCTTATTTGAACCCGATTTGGGAATGACGATCAATAAACCTACCTTCCAACAGCTCGGAAAAATCCCTCCTCCAAGCACGCTTTAAAAAAGTTGAAAATTTCGTGCTTGGCCACCACCCAAGAATGGCGAGCTAGAATTGACGTGATTCGATCTAGACCAGGCGCTTTCCATAGACACAGGTGTTTGAAAATATCCTCTAGCTCTTGCAGAGCCAGAGGACTTGAATTGCAATCACTGTCATACACTGAATGCAACTCTCGACGAATAAATCCCTGCCTTGGTGTATCTAGTTCGGGCTGATCCTCCTAATTAAAATGATCCATGTAGAATTTTCCGTTTTCTTTCAATGACGAGGCGAACCTAGCCGTTTCCGGGTTTTTTAATTCCGCAAACGACCTTTGAACCCCTTGCGCCTAGAGTAATGGCTTTATACGCAGGACCCCAGGGACCACATGACGATTGTGACGAGATAAACTGTCGCCAGCTATCTCGTTTCGCCTTAACAATTGCGCGTGTATACTCTTGATCGGCCGTATGGAATCTATCCAGAAGAATGGCTTTACGATTTTCATCGCAATCCCTCCTTCTGGCGATCCGGAGGGCGGCACGGGCCGCCCTCGAAAGTCTTTTTAATCTGTTGAGGTTGGAGTTCCACCAGGTGACAGGTCGACGACTGTCACTGGAAGAAGCAGATACACGACCGATACTCGTTTCCGCTGCACCAACAATAGCCTCCTGTAGAAGACAAGCGGAACTGTTAGGATCCGCCTGTGGATCAAATGTACCGGCAATATAGTCTAAATTAGACAGAAGATCTTTTTCAAACTTGTCATAGGACTTGACGAATTTACGAAATGGTCGATCAAGAGCTGAGAGGACTACCGGAGTTTTGTTCTCGCAGTTGATTTCCATAGTGATCAACCTGTGATCGCTGCACGAGAAACTTTCTCGCACAGCCCATCCGAGCAAGCGTCGACGACACTGTCACTAGCCAAAGTAATATCGATATGCGACGAACCCATAGGACCATTGTAGGATGCCGGGGAATCAGGTTCATTAAGGAAAAAAGTTGGTTCGACTCTATGAATATTTCGGCCGCCCGACCTCGAGCGTTAGAGGGACCTGGCCCCAATATGTTGAGCGAGCGTTGATGTCGGCACCGATTATAAGCGGACCATCAGGAATAAAATCTAGAGCGTGCTGTAAATAATCCAAGTGTATACTAATATTATCAGAAAATTGATAATACTGCGAAACAAACGTGATGTGCTGAAATTTAGAAATTGTAACAGGGAGGTCCAGAGCAACGCATATGATGTGAGTGGATGAAACATTCGCCAGGAGGGTACATTTAATTGACTTTGGGAAGACCACTATCGCAGTCATGGGAGGAATTGGATGTGGATTATTTTGTGAAGGATTAGGATTATGGAAGAAGAAAACCGAGCAATCACCGCCAAACCCAGAAACTATACAATTTTGAGAGTAAGGCTCCTGAATGAGCAGTATATTTAACTTTAAACGTTCTCTAATTGCACCAAGTTCGAGCGTTACGGCTTTTGAGCGTCTGCAGTTCAGCTGACCGACTTTTATGCTTTTATAATGCATAGTTAATGGAAGCGAGCTCACGATTTATAGCTGCCATTCTTGCGGGACAGTTCAGATCCCCTGTACGGTGGGGTTGACCGCCGGCTTTCTTGTATTTATTACAAGAAGCACAGAACAAATTTGTGCGTTTAGTGCACTTGTCAGCTGGGTGGTCAGTGTCTCCACAAAAACCACAAATTGCATCGTCTTTGCGGTGGCAATACTTGGACGGATGACCAAACTGATGGCATCGACCGCACTTAATAATACACATAATCCGTTAAAATTGTATAAATCTTTTCGGGAATAAAATACTCGTAATTCTGTTTCTAATTTATTTGGAACTAAATCTGAATATACATAATATCACATAATTCTCTTATTTCAGAAATTGGCATTTTTTTACGGTAATTTGGAAAATATTATATTATTGATAAAATAGTTTAGCAGCTATTAAATGCATTGTGAAAGCAAATCTTTATTTTTTTCTTTACAAATACGGTCACATACTTCTTGACTAAATAATGGTACATGTGCTAATAGATTCATTAAAATTTGAATTACGAATATTTAAAAATATTTTACAAAATTTGTATGTGTGTGGACGGGCCAATTTTACGCTACTCCAACAAGAAAGTATAATTATTTATTGTAAAAAAAATAATTTGACTGTTTACCTGTAATAAAAATAGAGTAGTTGAAGAAATAGTATGAAATTTGAGCAGAAATGGAGGAAAAATAAGCAGAACGGCTGCCCTGCACTGCCCCATAGGGCAGTGCTATGAGAAGCTTATCGCGCAACGATGAAGTTTGAGTCGGCTCACCGAAAGTGAGTGATGCGCATGCGCACCTCGTTGCGAACTCGCGCTGCCCAAATATGCAGTGTATATGGAGATCGTATTCACCGAATATCATTTCAATATCTCAACCGCCCCTTAACTACGGTTCGATTTATATCATTACTATCTTTAATATCTAATTATTTTCATGTTTATCATCATCGCTCGTCATAAATTCTATGTTTTCGAATATAAATTTAAATGCAACTTTTTCGAAATTTTTCTGGGGGTGCTGCAGCTCCGCAGTGTCTATGAACGAGCCGCCACTGATATATATGCTTCACTTAACGAAAACATTGCTGAGGGAAATATTTCCGCTATAACAGAACATTTATCTGTATTGGAAAAAAAGATTGCACATTATTTTCCTTCCTTAAATATAGAAAATTATGACTGGACACAAAAACCACTTGCTACGATTCTACGATTCATACATCGAGTTATGGATTTCCGTACTCAGAAGAAAAAAATTGGTATCCTTGACGATGGATTCTAAAACATTCAATTTTCCTAAAAACTATGGAAGAATTTTGGATTTGGACCAGTCCAGGAGGAAAATCCAGTTCTCTACATGAGGGCACTGAAAATTTTGTTGCAGTTTTTAACGAAATTCTTGTGTGACGCTCAGTTTCTCAACAACAACTCATATAAAAAATTAAAATTAAACGGAAAGAAAACTAACGAATTTAAACAAAGAATTGATTCGACAAGCTCAGGAATCACATAAATGAATTTTTACATGAAATAAATTCCATTTTATTAAGGGTAATTTCAGTTACAGTTTTTCCGTATTTGTATTCTCTTTCCTTTAAATATTTTTTTCAACTTTTATGTAATTTGTTCGATTTGTAATAGGTGAAAATTATGGTCGCATTTTTTTTTGTTTAATTATGGTGCACTGCCATTTTTTCTCATGATTAAAAGTTAATACCGTGACTTCGAAAAGGTATAAACTACTGATTTAAAATCAAGAGGCAAGAAAATGTTGAAATAGAGATATGTACACCAAAAACCCTTTTTACGCGGTTAAAAAAAGAAGAACCGTTTATTTTATACACTGGTTTTTCACATTGACAAAGATAAAAAAGGGCAACTAATTACACAGGTATGCATGGGTAAAACTTTCTGAAATTGAATAATGGTTTCTTATAGATTTCGAGGTGCAAATTAACGGAAAAATAATAATAAAAAAATCCATCACGTACGGTTTTTTAAAAATCTTAATAAATGCTATCCAAATATGTTACCAAGCTGCTATTATAAAAATTCTTACTTTCGGTATCTATAATACTTTACTTGAGGGTAGTTATCAAAAATACGTAGTAAAATGTGAATCAATGTCATTTTAAATATCATTTAGTACTTGAACGTGATAAAATAAACGCAGTTTGTTTGTTCGTGAGAGAGTAGTTTACTTTTCAAAATGGCTTCAAGTATGAGAAATTGTACGAATTCACTACAATACTTTTGTTATATATTATTTGTGGCGAATTCATCACGAAGGAACAACCATATGTTTTTTTCACCGATCAAAATCGGAATTTTTAACTGGTTAAATCAGGGCAAAAAAGTAAGATCCGATGCAGGCTAATATACAAATATAGTTATTAAATAAACAATTTCGATTAAACATTGTCGATCGTTATTTGATGATTTTTACATAACAAAATTGTTCACGGTACACATTTTTTATATAATATAAATGTATTATATAAAAAATGTGTACCGTGAACAAAAATGTGTACCGTGATTCAAATGAATCCATCCAAATATACTGTGGAACCTATCTTCAATTTTTATATGGTCACCATTTTTTTTTACATAGTAGTCTCTGGAACTTATCCCCCGTGTAAAAAGAGACCCCAATCTTCTTTTTATTTGGGATCTTTTTTGTTTTTGTTTAAACAATATTGAATATTATCGAAAAAAAAAACAACTTTTTTTATATAAGACTTTTATTTTGTTTATTTTTCGACGCTAAAAAGCTTCTGTTACAATTATATTTCATCATATGCAATAATAAGTCTACATTCTAAATATAATATAATATTAGTAATCAATTTATTAATAAACATACACAATTCAAAACAAGTACATATTTTACTCATTTTACTCTAAATACCGATTTAATACGCATTAATTACAATTTTTGTTTTCAAAAAACAGAACTATATACGATACATATACAAGTGAATACAAAACAGGCGCATTTGAAATTCATTGATGTTAATTTTCCAATTGCTCTCTAAACATACTTATTATATATTATTTATAATTTGAAAAACTTTGAATTGGACAATGTATTGTAACATACATATTTAAAGATATCCTATGTAAATTATAGAAATAACATTATTATTTTACAATTAGTATCCCGAACGAAACAAAAGATAGACAAAACAATCAAACATTAAAAAGTTAATATGGTAAACCATATTAACTATTACATTTATATTACATTTATTTATATCAATCAAATTCAATGCACTACGGTACACCATTTTATTAATTAGTAACTTATTTATATTTTAATTGAAATTTTCGAATCAATCAAAACACATTGCATTACGTTCGTATAATATATAACATATTATATATTCGAATTCTGCGAAAACTCACGAATTTCAAAGCATCACATCAAATACATATTATATACTCGTACATGTAAATATTTTTAAAAGCATACATTAAACATTTTATCTTGTGAAAAGCAGAAGAAGCCTTACAAA
This sequence comes from Hydropsyche tenuis, assembly GCA_009617725.1. NCBI lineage: Eukaryota > Metazoa > Arthropoda > Insecta > Trichoptera > Hydropsychidae > Hydropsyche > Hydropsyche tenuis. Next base: position 875,504 of record VTON01000007.1, read on the forward strand.
GATTTATGTGAGTATTACATTTCACGTGAAACTGTACCTCGAGTAGAATGAGCTTTCGTGATTTAAAAAAAAGTTGTTGTTTTAGTGTAGAAGCTCACCAACTTTTCTGAACTTATTATTTAATATTATATTTCGAATTATTGTTTAGATGTCGAGATTTTATTCGAAATATGGATAGCGGTTATCCATATAAAAAATTGTCACATTTATCATAATTTCTAGAAACATCAATGATTTCGATCACATATAATTAATTAATCGATTAAACATGATAACTATTATAGTTTCGAAAGAAAAATCAGTACAATAGTATATATGTATTTATTTTTAATATCGATAAAAAAAATTGGTTTTGTTAAACCCGAAATAGATAAAATACTTTTCTTCACATTCGTGATTCATTCATTATATGCACAAATATGCCAGATAACTGTGGAATTTTTTTTGGTTACTTTAAATTTTTGCATCATTCATTGTCGAATACTTAAAATATTAACGAACAAACATCTAACTGAATTTTTTTTTAAACTTTAATTTGTGTTGCCAAAATAAACGTATAAAATAAGTAAACATATTATACACGAAAAAAATTGGCAATGAGTGTATACGTGAATACAATTTTATTGAAAATTGGTACCCTTTAGTTTTAGATTGACATGAACTTTATTTTCCTAACCTAACCTAACCTAATACCTAGGGGCACCTAGAGTTATTTTAGGTTGAGAAAACATTGGATTGGAGAGTCGTCCTCAACGACGCTCGGGTGGGCTCTTAGGCCAGAATCATCATGCGCCGAGCATTACCGGAAGCCAGAGAAGGACATGACAAGGGAGGGACAAGGAGGTTTTTAATTGGGTATGCCGAATGGGGAGAATCCCACACTACCATCGAAAGGTCCGATTGTGTCTATAAAAAAATTTTCCTCCTTACACAGAAAAAAATGGTTAAGAAAACAAAGTTCATGTCAGTCTAATACTTAGTAGCACCGAAAATGGTATAATTTATATTAAAAACTGATTCCCTTCGACACGGGACGCGACTTATCGCACCATGGCGGCGACGATGGTCATCACCATCGTCGTCAGGACGATTGTCATCCATGGCGAGGGCATCTTGTTTGCCGGCGCAGTGTTGCAGCCGTCCGTGTCACAAGTGTTGCAATAGTACAGGTAGGTGTCTTGGTTTTGCGCCATGTGAGCTCGCTCCTCTAGTACCCGGCATATTTCGCTCTGAGTGCCGGTCCATCGGCTTCCAACAGCGTGGCATCCGCGTATCACTACTCTCTGGTCGCGTACTGAAATTTTTTTTTATTCTGTGACTTTCGTGAAAATTTATTTTTTAAATAGAACAAAATATTTGGTCAGTGTGGCATGCATATATTTGGTAAATATATGGATAAAGTAGGAAAGGGAATTAATTGCATCATCATTTAGTTAACTTAAAAAAAAAAAACTTTGGTGATGACGAGAACTGATGACGCATGTTTTATGAAGGTCTGTGCCATGTTCGACGGTCTCGCTTCGTCTGTCAAACTGGTGGTTATTGCAATTACAACGTGGTCAGCAAGGGCATAGTCTTTACCTCGTCTGCCTTGCCGGAGGTTATTGTGATTTGCTTACATTAGTGGACAGCGACCACAAAATCTAGCATATAAACACGAGTATCGTTGGTCTGAGAGTCTTCTCCGTTGGCATGGACAGATCGGCTCTTATGTTATAGTTATGCCCCTTACCATACGACTTGGGCTAGCGCGGTAAGGTATAACCTAACTTATCACATTTGTTTTATAAGACCTTCTCCTGCAGTGGATAATTAACAGGTTGCTAATAATAATAATGATGATGATGACGATGATGATGATTTGTTCAGTATTTAAATATTTTTCGGCTCAGTATTATTTTTTTACATGGTCATTATAAATATTAGTAATGTTAGTTAATCTAACTTTAGCTAGTTAAATTAAGTCATCGAAGGGAAGCCCACTATTACACCTATTACATACACCCCACTCTATGCCAGCTTCCTAAACCGGCTTGTTACTTGTTGGGTACTAGCAACATTAGGTGAAACTATGGGTGCCACATTTACATTAAGTACGGGAACTACCACTGTGAGCATTAATTAAAAATTGAAGCACGTTACGCTACATTTGTGTAATCGCTTCGTGCACGAACGAAATAAAGAATCTTGCTTTGTCTATAAAATTTAACAACATTTACAATTAGTTGTATATTGGCGCCATTTAGTGTAGACGCATCATTTAACGTCTTCTGTCGAATATAACAGTTGACGTATCTTACACCATACTTATGGAAGACATTAAAATTTCCTTAGCATGTCTGATACTTAGTAAAAAATATTTGGAAATTTTTTCACGTGAACTAAAAAAGGTTTTTTACGATTGTCGTACGGCACTGTGCGAGAATATTTAATAAGGTATGAAGCTGTGTTTGTCAGTAAGTATTTAATAATATTTGAGAAAGGAAGTTTTATTTTCAACGCGCCAAAAAGTCGTGTGTAAGTATTATTATATATTGTATATTGGTATAATATTGAGATTTAGAAAAAGCAAACTTTTTTGTAAATACTATTTAGTGTTAAAAAATGCAATGTTTGAGACAAAAAAATAAATCTTTGAATCAAATAAGCTTATTAATAGAGTTATTTTAGATCTAAAATTATATTTATTAACATAAATCTTTTAATCATTGAATTTTTTCAGTAACTGTAAACTGTCAAGCTGATAAAATAAATAAAAAATTGAACATATTTAATCACATAGTCAAAGTTATTACTGTGGATTAATGATAAACACGAGTCATCGATTAATAAAAACCCCCTTAAATATAAAAAAATAATTAGACTGATAGATAAAATTGTAAGTAGATAATAGTTATTTATAGGAAAACAGAAAACAGAAATGAATAGCAGATTTTAGTGAAGATCAATGACTAGAATCGGTATTTCCAATACCTATAATTGGTATTACAATACCTAAATTCGAGATATGATACTATAGCAAAATAACCGTCTATGCATTAGAGTGCGCTTACAGGTAAAAGTGATCTTTTGACATTCCATCGAATTCACATCGATATTAGTACCAACAATTAGGTCGAAAGCCTCGTGTTGAGTTAATCCAGAATATCCTCTCAAACCATGAGCCAATTCATCTCTAGATCCCCGCAAAACATCGGAATCACATTCCTATAAAATAAATTTGTATTGTAAATGTTAAATATTGTATAATTGATAATTAAATGAAACAATCGAAAAAATATTTTTTCGATTTCGAAAAGAAACCAACATATGTATAATATAAAAATCGTTATTTATTGCGAAACTCACCGTTAGTTCGAGTTTGGACATTTTTATTGGATCTGCGCAGTCAGAATTAGAACGCGAATTGCAAACATAGCAGCTTACTGCAGAACCTTAAAAACAGTATTTACGTTAAATTTTTCAAAAAAATTTAAATCTCGATCATAAAACTATAATAAAATCATATAAAAGTAGTAAAAACTATTGTGATATGGAATGCTACAGGAAATACTTGAAAATGTTAATCGTATGACATTGTTTCAAGCATTTCCTTTTAATAATTTTCAAGAACTGTTGATAAAATTTACATTTAACGTTATTATATTTTGATAAAAACAATCTAACTGAATCAAGAAAATGAAAAATTGTTATCAAAGTGAAATAGTTTAAATCTATTGTTTTCAAAAATATTTCAATTTTTTAATAGAAATTCTTCAATGAAATCGAATTTTGATCAAGAATTTTTTTTAATTGAGTGAAACAATGTTTAAAAATTCAAATAATTTTTTCCTTGAATTATTACATTATACCTAATCTATAACTGACAGCCAATCTGATAAATTTTAGATGCATCTAGGAAAAAATTAAGAAAACAACAGTTGACGGTATCGGATAATACAAGTTTTGATTTTATCAAGACAGTAACTATTCATACGAATCATTGACTCACAAAATACGATATTTTTTAAATAAATCTTAAGTTATCTAATAAGCACACAACAAAGAAAACTTACAACCCGTGTCTGTGTGCATTTATAAAATATGATAAACTTTGTACGAAAATGTCAGCACGATCAATATTTCTGTGACATTTGCGATTCACATAAATACTTATATTATTTCTCCATTATACAATGGTTATCAAAAAAGTGTGTCAAAATAATAAGCTTATGATAATTAAAAAAAAATTAATGATCACTTTTGAAAACTGAAAAATGTGAGTCAAAAACGTAATAGGTGATAACATAGTCATGGAATTAAAATTTTATTGTTCGTGTTTATCAATGAACACATTTCTACGAATTTATAAATCATAAATTGAGACGCGAAAATTACGAAATATTTCGATCATAATACAATTTTGCTTACTTGGTCGAATCAGATGGAGAATTGAAAGCGTTGATAAAATTATAATCTTCATTTTCGCACAATTATCACTTAAATCTCCTTTTGTAAATATGCTGATAACCGACGAGCTCAAAAACACATTTTACCTCTCATAAATAACCTAAAATCCGCAATATACATTTTTTAATACAAATTAAACCCATACAATATCTTAACATTGAATACACATCATAAATAAAACTTAAAAATCGCACCCGAAAAATATCACAACCAGAAACAAGCCAAAGTCAAAAAATTCGCACTCAATTTAAATAAGCAGTCATATACGACCAAAATATTTACTGATGCGAAATAATTTACTTTTATACTATCCTCCGAAATGTGCGATATCTACAACCGGAAATGAAAAGAATTTTCTTTGTTATACGAAAAAGCTATCCTTCGATCCAATATGTACGGTAGCTGGAGGAACACTGCAAGAGACGAAAGCGCGACAGTCTGGCGCCCTCGTTTCCTCGTTCGTACCCCTAAATTTCGCCAATTCTCAAACTTTTCTTGTCCAATGTGGAAGCGAATCGTGCCTTTGATCCTTAATTTAAGTTATACTGGATGCTGTGCGTTGTGGTTGAAAAATTTGGAAAATCTGCGTGTCTGAATGGACCAAACTGCGTTTTTGTTGAATCATGTGCATGTAATATGAATATTTTCCAGATGGAATTAAATCAACGAAAGAATTTGGATTAGCACATTGATGTGTATTTTGGAATCAGTGGTAGTCTCATATACGAGTATATTGCTGAATAAAATTATATTTGTTAGGTTATGAACAAAAATTATATTATAAATTTATTTAGTCTTATTTTTTTTGTACAGAAATGTCTATTTTTTATTGTTGGAAAATTTAAATTGAGAAACTAGTGAATAAAAACTGCAATGATAAACAAATAGAACATTTATTTCATTGCATTAAGCTGATTAAGCAATACCGAGAAGTATTAACTAAAATATTTAAAATAATAATTGTTTATAAAATTCATTATCTCGATAATCATAATTTTCTGTCTAAAATAATGAAACGATATCATTTATGCCATTTAATGAGTCCCATTCTCCATTACTTATGTTTTCATATATTGCTGATCATTTTTCGGAATCGGAAAAAAATAGAAAAATAAATCCCCCAGCTAATCGTAAAATTTTCACAATATCAAAAATATTTCGAAAGATTTGCGACGTTCGTCACTGTATCTTCCATATTGTTTTTCAGATAGCTGTTATCTTTTCGACTGTGGTATTTTTCAATCGAACGTTTATCTGCAGTTTCAATCAGACAAGAAAATTTATTAACGATCTTTGTGCAAGTTTAGTTTTATCCGTTTTCATAATTCTATTTATGAAAATGTGTCAAAACTAAAAAACATTTTGTATCAACAGTTTGTATGATCCGATGATGATTGGGTCACTGGCGGTTATTATGATTTTGTTGTCTGTGTATTTATTATCATTTTTATATTCCTGAAGAAATGTTTATAAATATGACCAGATTGTTGTTTTATAGTTCATTTTAACAATTTGTGTATTGACTTTTAAAAATTTGTAAAACTTACTATATTTTTTTAATATGTAAGGTATTTAAATAATTACACATACTGATTCTAATTTATGTCGAATTTTTCACAGTCCCAATATATATATGTCCTCCTCAGTCCCAATATATATATGTATATATATATATATATATATATATATATATATATATATTTATATTTATATATATATTTATATTTTATATATATAAGTATATAGATTTATTTTCATCGGTACCTTTTGTAAACTATAGTGTAAACTGTAAACTATGTTATTTCGTTTAGTTTCGTCAGTTTTATCATATACGCGAAATTTATGTTATATGGAATTTTTGTTTGACATCTCAACGACCTCGCGATAAGTCAAATTTTATTTTCAATATTTTGTTATTAAAAATTCACTCACATATAGCATTATTATGGTATAATCTTAAAAGGAAAACTGCTTTAATTATTTGATATTAACATATGTGATTTAGATAGATAAAAAAAGTCATTGAAAAAATATTTTCATGCTTCTTCAATGCTATAGATACGACATTAAAATAATAATTTTTTTTATGAAAAAAAGTCAGTACTGAGTAGGAGGTTAAATCTGATATTTAAATGATAATAATAAAATTGAATAGAATAAAATAAATAATCAGTCGAAATATAATTTATTAAATAAAACAACTATAATGAGTATTTTTATCAATCATGTGTTTTTCTTTCTTTTTTTTATGATATTATTATTTTCAGTAAATGGCAAGAATAATCTCAATTTCAATGTCAAAATCGAATAAAAATAAAGAAAACCATCCATTTTTCAAGCTGTAATTTTATAAAATAACTTCAATTTTTAAATTTCATTCAATCATATCAAACAAACGCATATTTAATTTCACTCGATCATTACACTCGCTGAAAAGTTCCACAACCAACGACCCAATCGAAACAATTGCAAATTTTAAACCTCGTCGTCGCCCACGTTAATAAAGCGAAATGCGCTGCTCTAATTTGAATTTCCCGCGCTTCATCTGACGTCACCGGCTTGCCGTCAGTTCCGAAGACATCCTCAAACGTTTTATTTATATTTTAAAATTTCGAAAGCCCGCACACTCTCGTTAATTGCGTTTCTCGATCGTTCAACGAGCCGCTAATTGACCGCCACGCGCGCCCATGTTTATTCTGGGAAATGTCGCGTTGGAAAAGGCGCGGTCGGAAAAACGGTGCCCGTTTTCCGGATTTTCATTGTCGTTGCAACACCTCTGGCGTATCTCGGCAATTGATGAGTGTTGGCGTTTTTAATTAGTTGATTGTGGCACTCGTGATGTGCCATGTTTTATCTTCAAAGGGGCGATTTGAACAAAGGCCGTCGCATCGATGTGTAAAATCTTGGTTTTGTAACTGAATGAAAATGTAATTGTTTTGATGAAAAAAAAATGTTTTCGCATTTTCAGAGTAATTCGAAACGTACGTCTAGAGTCTAGACTCTAGAACGAAAATCGGATTATTTAGAAGCATACTTACAAGTGCACTTATGCGACTTCGAGTGCGACATTTACGATTTTCCAATTTGTTTATAGGTAGGTGCCATTGAAAATTTTAGCTATTGCTTATGCGTAATTGAAAATATTGCTCAACGAAATCGTTATCGTCGAAAAAATAATTGTCGAAGTTCAATCTGAGACCAAAACAACGATTAGATTGTAAAATATTCGTATATTGTTCCATTGGAAACAGTAGTTTCAATCAATGTGGAGAAACCTATTAATCTATAATCATTTTATCGTTTTTTATTGATAAAACGTAAATCAAACTAAATATTTTAACGATTGTGCGTCATTGATTAACGGCTCTGAATTGAGTTAAGATGGATAAGATGGATGGATGGATAGTCGTAAAGATAATGATGAAATTTTTTTCATGTCTGAGTAATAGCCTAAAAATTCAATTTCCGGTGACAAAATAAATACACAAAGAGTTTTTCTAACTTTTTTTTTAAATTCTGATATAAATTTTACGTTTCAAAATATAAAATTACAACTGAATTTAAAAATTTCATTTTTATATATCAGCTTGTCATTAAAATACAGTCTGTAATGCAAAATTTCATGAAACCATATATTATATATTTTTTTGAAAATATTATATTATTGTAATAATTTGATCTGATCAAATTATTTCGTCTGATATGTGCTAAAATTAGAAATAAAATACTTATAAAAATGTTAAACTTCGATTAAAAAGTGAATAAACAAATCCATCATTTTCATTACTTGACAACTTTTATGAAACCTATTTGAAAAATAAAAGCACTGAATTATAAAAAAAATTCCCATTACATAGTCAAGTTAATGATAAACGATCACTTGACACATTACTCAAAGATTACATTTTTTTATTATCAATAACTATGAAATCATTGATGGAAGTAGAAAACATCATACTTCAAGAATTATTATACTTTATTTGTACGTACAAAATCGATAGCTCCACATATGCAAAAAGATAGTACAGATAAGCATTCGCATCAAAAATGTTGCTCAGCAATATGGAATTTTCTATTGATCGGAATACTTATCTCTTGCATTTTTTTATTAAACTTATCTGAACGAAATTATCACATACATACAGTGTTAACAAAATTGATCAATTTTACTCGCAAGTAATTATTTTCGTATAAAATGAAATTTTTTCTAAAATTCGTCAGTTTTATTGTATTAAGATAATTTAGTTTATTGGTGCAATTTCTATTCTGTTTCGATTCATATTTATTAGTGCTATATTTTAATTACACTTCCCTTGATAATTCCGATCGCATTGTATTCCCAACGTTATCTTTTCGTTGATTCACTTCTAAATCTTTTAATAAGAAATTCGATAAATGTTTCGTCAAGATCAAAGAGCGAAATTAGATCATTGCTGTTTATACTACCATCTTACGACGTTATTATTTTTAAATTATCTAGTAGCATGAGATTTTGCGAGATTTTCATATCCAAAACATCTCAAAATTTATCAGTCTTCAATTTAGTCTCGATCACGAATCTCCCGCATGTTACATTAAAATGATAAAAATATTATTTTTATATGATTGTTATGTTGTTTTCCTGCAAAAAATCGAAGAAAAGAGTTGATTGATGGTTAAGTGTACGATTGCGCGTGCGAAATACGAATCGGTGTCTATGTCCTCTTTATCCCCAGGGAAGTAATTTAACCAAAGTACGCAAGTCGACCGAAGTCAAAATGTAGTATAATACGTATTTTTTTAATAATAACACGGATATACAAAATTGACCTTTTTGAAAAGTTTTTGTCTATATTAGGTAATTTTAGGGTGCCAAATTGTGTGTATTGATTTGTCTCATTGTCCCTCTTCAACATCCAGCAATAGTGATTTAAAATGACATTAATTCACATTTTACTATATTTTTGATAACTACTCTCAAGTAAAGTAGATACCGAAAGTAAGAATTTTTATAATAGCAGCTTGATATTTGGGTAGCATTTATTAAGATTTCTAAAAAACCATACGTGATGGATTTTTCAAATTATTTTTCCGTTAATTTTCGCCTCGAAATCTATAAAAAAATCATTATTCTATTTCAGACACCTTTACCCATGCATACCTGTGTAATTATTTGAAGAAAAAAAATAATAAATTGAAAAAACATGCCAGTTTTCTGGTTTTTTTTTGCGATTATTTTGTAATTAGTCTGATATCAGGCTCAAACTTCGATACATCAAGAGATACAAATTGAGCGTTCAGATACCAAATTAATCACATTGTATTTATAAATATTATCATAAAATTCAAAAAATATCTCATGTACAATAACGGGACATCATTCCAATATTTCCATTCCCATTTTCTGACATTTTCATCTATTCGTTTACATATTCCAGAAAGCAGGCTACTTCCTTTTGCCTCCCGGTCGCCACGTTGTAAGTTGGCGCCAAAAAGTCGCCATGGTCGTCGTGGAAACGGCTGCTGGCGCCACCCCCCCCCCTTTCCCCTCCCCCCGCCGACGTCCGAGGGTGGTGGAAAGTGCAGAGGGTGGCTAACCGATGGAGACGATGACCTTTGGGGGTTTGTTCCGGGTTCCGGGTGTTGAACTCGATTCGAATGTCGGTGGGTGTGTTGTGATGAAGTATCGTGGGGTTTGGTCCAATTTTGATTTTTTAGTTCTGGTTTTTGTTTTGAATTTTATTTTTTTTTGTGTCGTATTTGAAATTTTTCATTTTTTGTTTGTTTATGTTTTTCTTTGTGTCATTGTATTTATATAGGGAAATTATTATTTTATGGTTGGCTCATTTTTTAGCGGAAGATGAAATTTTTTTCATATGACAAATAAGTTTATCAGTTTTTTCACAAATTATCACCATACGTGATTGCAAAAACAGTCTTATCGTCAATTGCGATGTATGACTAATTAATATCAGACGATATTACTTATTTTCTATGGATTCTATCTATTGATTAATCATATTTTCGTTAAATATATACGTTTATCATATCATAAGAACAGATACTTTCGTTAATGACTCACAGAGACATTTAATAAGTTCATGGTTAAATTTCATTGTGAGGTAATCTTACCTTTATAATAATTTGATTGTTTGAAATTTTATGGTATAGTGACATCTATCGATTTTTATCGAATTTGAAAATTTTATTTTATATAAATGTATATTCAACTATAATATCTCTGAATTGTTAAATAACTTAATGGCGGTGATATGTAAATCTTTATTAAAACTTTTTTTATATATGTATGTACGTGATGTATATGTCCGTATATGTTCTATTTTTTTTCTTTCTGTTCATAGATGTCAGTATAAAAATACAACATGCAAATTTGTTACAGGAAAGATAGTTTTCTGCCATCACAATAATTAATAAAAAAAATATGAAAAATTTCAACACTTACAAAAACAATTTTTATTCGATAAAATTCAAGTTGATGAATATGAATTCAAGAAAAATTAAACATCTTTAATTATAAAAATGGACATGAGATTAAAACAGTAATTTGATTAGTTGTATGCAAGATAAGTGGATGTAACAATGGAACATGGAATGTCACAATAGAAAAAATAGTTAACGATTCAGTTGACCTGATTTGAATATAATGAAAATATAAAATATTTTTGTACAATCATAGTGATAACGAGATCATATTATATAATATTATTAATTAATCACATTTTCAATGAACAATTTGTAATATACATATGTGTATATGCAAACCATTTTGATAAATTATAATGTTATTTGATTTTTTTATTAAATTATATTATTGTAAACTACGTGATTTATATATTAAGCATTTTTCCTAATCGAATGATAAATTTAACAAATTTAGATAATCGAAAACAATATTTTTCTGAATCACCATTACACAATACATTTTATTCGATGCATAAAAATTTTCGATCATTCATAAAAATACACATACGATCCAATCTTCACCAAAATTCTTCGATAACACGTCAATTGCTTCAAAACGAATCGGTTTCGCGAAAAGTCCGCGTACAAAGTTCGTTTACCGCGAAAGCCACACCAACAATATCAATGTCAATCCGACAATACAATCGAAAAATTTTTCATAAACCTGAGGTCAAACGCATAAAATCATAGGCGATATGCGTGACTCGAACCGACCCACCCAACGCCGGAATTTACTCGAGCAATTCAAAACAAAGGATCAGAATAATTTCGGCTGCCACTCATTTGGTAAGTGGTAGGCACGATTCAGGCCAGCTGTCCACCAATTAAGGATATGGGATGTCCTTTAGGATCGATATCGTGTAGAAAAAAGTAGAGGGAAACGCATTGTGTTGTGCGCTTTAGAAGTCACGATATGGAATAGAAAGGAGACGCAAAGCCTTCGCTGGATAAAAGTCGCCGCTCTGCATACGGCAGGGATTGCCAATTTTCGATCTGTAGATAAGAATTTTTTGTTCAGAAGCTTATTTTTATTTGTAGGATTAATTGTTATTAAAAAAAATCACTTATTTACAGTAAAAAGTTGATTCTTATTGCTATGTCACTACCGTTCATAACAAAAGTGTTTTACTGAATTTTTTATCTATTTTTATCTTATCTAAAATAGTTTTAAGTAAAAAAAAATCAATATAAAATCAATAATACAACATGAAAAGACCAAAAACAAGCCGCAAAGCCTTTATAAAGTTAGACGCTCCTGTTCCCAGTGAAATCCCGTTGTTTGATTTAGCACCAGGCCGAGGCGAGAATTGTGCACGTCCGAACGAAGGTCTTCTGTTGTCCCTTTTGAATAATCTAGCTCTTTTGAATAATACGATCCTTGAACCGCAATGTATGACTATTTCTAGGTGATTTTCTTCAAAAGGATAGTTGATAAATCGTTTCGTTTCGACCGTGCTAGGTGAGTTTCTTCGAAAGGATAGATCGTGTGGATTGATTCGAAATTTTCTGCTGAACCTAGTGATGAACAGTTCATATTTGAAATCTCAGAAGAAAATTAAATAGAAAATAATATCTAAATGAGTGAAATAAAATCTGTACAAAATAATTGAAAATCATCGTGATCCTATTTATGTTATCAAATTGAGACAAATCGAAATTTTGTTTATGTTAGAAATTCTTCACAAATAAAGTTATCATTGGTTATTCAAATGTTTATTTTTTCAAACAAAAATATTTTAAAAGATAACTATCACAATATGTTTAGATCAACGTCAACGATTTCCGCCTTGCCGAGTGTCCTGATTTTTTTACTAATCACCAAAATTAAGCTACTTTTTAATCAATTAATAGATAAATATGATGTGTAAATCGTCTCAAATTCCGACAATACCAAAAAATCTTTGTTTCAAGATTTCAATAATATATTTATTTAATTCTTCATCATCTGATAAATTATCCTGACAACAAAATGCAAACACACAACAATACAATCATAACTACCCAACAATGATCGTAATCAATTTATATAATATCGCAATTACGATTTAATACCGATCGATATAAATAGACATCGTATTTGTACTGGCGTGTGTCTTGAAAAAAACACACCACAACGCGGTTATGATAAATCGATCAGCTTCTTGGACCTTGATCTGATCGGGCGTGTGCCGTAGATCAGTAATACTGATCTAATTCATTGGAACTCTGACTTCCGTTTGTATGCGAGAATTATTATTTAAATCAAAGAGAAAAAAAACACAAGTCCACTACGTGTCCGGTTGGCATTGTCATTGTTAGAACATATTCGAGAACGCTTTGTTCTTTAAGGGTTTATCAATTGAAATATTTTAATATTATAACATTTCTGGGAATAAAAAGATACCCTAATCCAACCTATAAATGCTCAAATATCCGTATGTGCGAATTTTCGGCGTCAACGAACGGTTTTGCATTCGAGCGATGGCGAACAACCGCCGCCCACGTTTTTGCGATTTATGAATATTTATTGGCCCCGTGGGATTTCGGTTTTCCCGGTGATCGAACCTGGACGTTTCTTTGGATGTGAAATTCGAGAAAAACGTCGGTTAAGATTCGCGGGTGTGTTGGTAGGCGAGTTGGAACCAGTCATAAATTGCAATGTCGCACAGTTGTATGTCGATTGTGTGTTGACGTATTTTTGTGTTGTTGAATGGTTTCCGCATTCCCGATGACCAAAAGGACATCCTCTACTGCATGTTTTTCCTTTCGTTATAATGTAAATAGTGCAGGAATGTATTTTTGATTGGTTGTATATATCAAATGTTCGATTTCACTTTTATATGTCCAATTGAAATGCAAATTTTGTATTCGAATCCTGAGATTTTTGATGTATATTTAATGTTAAAATACTTATTGTTAGATTGGTTAAAAAAATTAATAATGTAATTTAAAATGTTCAGATTCTAATATGATTCATTTAGGGAATTGATCAATAGTTGAAACAAGATTCTTCTCTATACGAAGACAACATGGAATTAAAAATAATTTAATCTCAATAATAAAATATAAAACAGGAATATACATACATACTTACCATATGTTAAGGTGACCATACGTCCCGTTTTCGCCGGGACAGTCCCGTTTTCGTCGCGTCTTGCGTTCATCCCGTCGTTTTCGTAAAATATGTAGTTTGATTTGTCCCGTTTTGCCGGTTTACATATTTTGATGGACATAAGATGACTGAATTTTTTTTATATTTATCAAAATTATATTTTTTAATGCGTTTTCCTTTGATCTTTTTTGCTCAATAATTTAATTGAAGTCTTATTTTTATGTTTTTATTTGTATTATTGCTAGATTTTTTTCGATTTTTTAAAGAATCGCTCAAAAATTCAATCGAAAAAACTAATATAATATTTTCAAAAATGTCATTTAAAGATAGCCTACAAACCGAAAAACGCATTATTTTCTTCACTACTAATATCGTGTAATTAAAAAAATTCACCGTTTTATTACTGAAAACTTTTCCAAAAATAAAAATTATAGATAAAGACATGATGCAAAAAGTGCGAAACTCATACGCTGTTTTTTTTATGAAAACTAAAAGTAAAATATAATAAAAATCCAATGCATTTTTGAATTAAACATTATTTCGTCAATAGAAAATAATAAAAAAAAATGAAAGAATTCGATTAACTGAAACGAAAAATATGGCATGAAAATAAAAGATAGATTTTTCTATAGTTCTATTCTTATTAGAAAAAAATCGTAAAAATATTTTCTGTTACTTCTGATCGTGTTTTTTTTCTCTAAATATATTTAAAATGATATTATCCATTGTTTAAGTTATTTTGAGTAATAAATTCGTTAGTAAGTGTATGATATTAGAAAAAATATGGGTGGGAAAATAAATTTCATCGGTAGTGTACTTCCTTAACGATATTATTTGAGGGAAAATTTTTGAACACGCAACACATTTTTTTATATAGGGGGGGGGCATTTTTTTTGGGAGCGTCCCGTTTTGGGTCCTGGGAAATATGGTCACCCTACCATATGTGTAAAAATACGTCATTAAAAGCCTGGAAGTCGAGCTTTTCATCGCAAGCGATTTGTCCTGTCAAACTGAACCTTTTTAAATTTTCCGACAAGGCCGATTAATATATCAAAGCCCGAAAAAAAAGTCCTACCGATAAAAAAATGTACGTATGCCATATTATTGTTCAAACGTCTTTATTTATTATGGCGGATTTGACGATTCAATAGCGTATCGGGTTTCGGCGAAAAAAGCTACTTTTCGCATTCTGATACGTTGAAGTCCGCGAATAAAATAAATGTTAATATCGCGCGTTCGACACTCAAAACGTTATTGAATATTTAGAAGAGATAAATTTACATAAAAATATTAGAAAGCATGCGCCATATAATAAATCGAGAGTCCACGTCGGACGTTCCAAATATGAGCATTGAAGAAAGTGTAAATATTATGCAGAATGTAAGTAAATACGTTCATCAAATTTACATCTATCGAAATATCGTTTTGCGGACCGTTGCGAAACAATGCGTTTTTTTTCCGGTTAGACTAAAAGTCCATTATCTGTTTTCTTGCTGGTGATATAAAAGTGTTTTTTTTCCCGTCCGAAGGTTGTCATGGTTGGACAACAAAAGGCTCGCAATAAATGTCGTTCGCGGCTCGGTAATTATTATCTGCGCGAGTCTAAGTCGCGGCCGTAATCTTGGCTTTTAATTTCGATTTATGATTTATAAAAGTGTGAAAGTTTAAGTGTTGAAATGTCGAAACGAAGATCGTGACTTATCGTCACTTATAAAGTCGAGACCTTTTGCTCGTCTGCCGCCCCATTTACAGTGGTTAAGAGGATGTACTTGCGTTTTCGTTTCATTGAAGTATTTAAAAAAATAATTATTATATAAATCGAATACGCTTTTCAAGTAATTAATAAAAAAAATAATACGAAAGCTTTCATAATATATGTATAAAATTTCAAATATTATTTGATGCTAGTAAATTTCAATTATACTGAAATTAGACGACTATCCTTTTCATATGAATCTGAAGTGTTCGAAAATAACATTCGGAATTAATAAGATATCTACAATAAACAGTAGTGACAAAGCAAAAACCGTAGTTTGTTATCAGCAACAGATTCCGGTCTGAGCTCTCGCACAATTAAGTTATCATAATAATCCTTTAGATAAGTGATCGAATTTTTCGTAAACCAGTCACAGCTCTTAATGTCCACCAAAAGGATATTATCGAATAAATCAGGGTCGATTACCGGCTCAAACAGGACACGCACCCCGAGATAGTGTTAATTAAAAATTCATTCAACGATCGTGTTCGTGGAATGCATAGTTTCGATTTTAATTTAGTACATGTCAACGCTTAATGAACCAAGGTTCTCGTACGTGTTTAATTATTTTCGTTCTAAACAAGCATCATTGAAGTAAAAATGCACAATTTCTAAATATATATCAATGAAACAGTAAGGAAGACGTTGAAAAAAAATCAAACATCTTCCTATTTAATGAAGAAGAAAAAAATAAATTTATTATTATAATAATAATAAACAAATCTATGGGATATAGACGTCAAATCGGGTCATTCGAAAACGATCATGTCCAAGGCCTACGACCCAAACGGTCGCCGCAATGACAAATCGGTCTGCAGATCGACACGTCGATCCGTCAATAAATTCGAATCGATCGTATTAACCTTTAGCTGTCGAAACGGGCTAAACTCAGCATCGGCAAAAATACGTTTCCTATTTTGCGCGGGAAAAAGTTCAAGCGAATCCCGCGACATTTGAAAACTCCGCCAATTAGCGAGTGCAAAATGTCGAGATCGGTCGCAATTCGCACTTGCGATAAAATGATTATTCATAATAAATTTCATTTCTTTCTATGTGTATTTCCATATGATTCTCTAATAGAATCTAATATTGAGGAAAAAAAGGTTGAAAATGTCGCATTATGGAATGTATTGTACGGCGATTGCATTTTGATTTTGCGGCCAGAACAAGTCCGGTCTTGCGAGGAAATGATAAGACTTGTCGGGTAGTATATTGTGTTGTTTACAAGTGTCTGTAGATAGGCAATTGTTGTTGAACCGTAAAACAAACGTTTGGTCTCTGTCTGCGAAACAACGAGGTCAATCCAGATCGTAATCGGTAACGGAAAGCAATGAAATTCCGAGGGCAACTCTAAAGTTGCACTTTTAAAACACACGTAATGTGACTGATACATGTTGTAAATGGTCGTTAGATTTTTTTTAATTAAAGTAATCGTATGCTTGTTAAAAATGGAAAGAAATTTTTTTGTACTTCTGAATTGTTGCCATAGAAAACAATCATGAATAAACATACGGTTCAAAGAAAAAAAATGATAAGTGTTAATAAAAGTTTAAACAAATTTTGCACAATATAACCATCGATAAGGATTCATTAGTATAAATAAGATAAGTTTCACCCGTTTTTCCATAATCGGCGTCAAGAAAATTTCTACCACCCACGCTAACTACGCTCTTTTTCGGATATGTTAAAACTTTCGTTCGATGTTTGTTTTTTGGTCTCTTTTTTTCCGATTTTATCATTTTCTAAATTAATATATCGTCACCGTTTGCGTCAAGTTAACGGCTCCATTGTCAACATAGTGCGACGGATTTCAATATTAAATAAAAAGAAAAAAAATGTTTGCCTTGTTAGCTCTCTGTCAACATTGTCAAAGAGCAATCAGATTTTCAATACGTGAAATGAGTTCCACGCAAAATCATATTCGAATAAATAATCGTATATAAAAAGGACATTGATATCACAATGGTTTTTTTTTATTGCGACAAAAACAAAGGTTTCTTTTAGAAATTAAAACACTTCTCATGTCCGAAAACAAAAACGATATATATTACAATAGATCAGAATCTTATAATTTTCAACAAATATATAATCCAAATATTTTTTTTATTTTGCTAAAAGTAAAAAAGCCAGACAATAGTCACTAATGCAACGTTCACATGCCGAATTAAGTAATTTACATGTAATATACATGTCATGTACAAACAATGCATCGTATAGGATAAATTCTCTCATATAGACCTGAATTCATAAGAAAGAGTCTTTATTTATTTATTTATTTTTTGTTTGTTTTTTTCTATATCGAAATGTTAATGTTGATATCTTAGCGAATTGATAAATCCATACGTAATTTGTTTCATTAAATACACATCATGATTGAGGTACAACTTAAAATTAAACGCCCATTAAGATCGAATTGAAATTTTGAAATATCAAACGATTATAAAACACCCGTTCGACGGACGAATAATATATTACGCTTTCAAAAGTAAAAGCGATATTTTAATTTTGTATATTTAGATGAATATCTAAACTGTCCGATGCGGAATACATAAATTCCGAGATTTATAAACAAAAATCGATAAATTATTATATTATCATGCCATATTCAGACATTCGATTAACATTTAGGTTTGCTGTCGACCCGCTCGTTCACATTTCCCAATGAAACTCAAGAGTACGACACTAAAGCTATGTTTTAAGTATCTTATGTTTTAATTATTTTGTTGAGAATTCAGTTCATTTGAGAGTAAAAAAGGGGCGGATATATACCGAATGGTGGACAATCCGGAGTATCTTAAGTATCTTTAGCGTCATGTTTTCGAAATTAGCGATGTAATTTTTTATTTGAAAATTAGCAAATCTGTCACGTCCTCGTCGAACGATTGTATACAATGAGTCACGGTGTCGCCCTTCGTGTTAAGTATTGTCCGAAATCCGTCCATTTATTTATTGTCTTCAAATATGTTTATATTGATTCGATCGATCTGCGGAAACAATCTCAGAAAAAAACTTAAACAATAACTAATTTATACAGTTCATTATTTTTTAACAAAGACCGCGAAAATTGCAAAAAAAATCGCTCCGATGAAGTTCCGTGATCGCTTTATGATATTCGATACATTTACAAATTTCACTGTCGATAATCATTAGGAAAAACTTTTTCGTCAAAAAAAAAACTCGATACGTTTTCCGTGACCTTTCACTTCGTGACCGCGTTTACGTTAATCGCGCAAACTGTCGAATTGCAAACACGTTCACGTACACTATAGAGACGGCGGCCATGAAAATTGTTTTAATTTTTTGATTTTTTTAACCCGACCACCTTTGATTCGAAGACTTTTGAGCGTATGTACATACTTTTGTGTATCAAATGTTCTTTCCGATTCGTTCGAACTTTTTCGTGAATGATTTTGTTTACTTTTTTTATTGCAGTTCGATTGTCAACCTGGATCTATTTTTTTCAATGGAAAAATATTGCTTGATTTGCATAGTTGACGCTATTATGAATGTTTTTCGTCTCATAAAACCACAATATAACTATGATTATGTATCATAAAAAATGTGTTGATTAAATAATGCCTTCTACAAATATAAGTGCATATTGGTAATTTGATTGAATCATTATACGATTGGCTGATATGTGATTTTCATACATGTACTTTTAATTGACGTCGTGTCGTCTGAAACATGCTGAATCACTGAAAATCGTGACATTTTTCGAGTTTATTGCGTCGATTCGTGCCATTGTGAATCACTTGCCTGTAAGTCAAACAATCTATGAAAACGTCTGCTGAATATTAAAAACGCACACATTTCGAAAACCAAATCGCGATGTGAACTCTTCGATTTACCCTTGGTAAGTGAAGCGTGATGACAATACGTATTTAAATACGATCGCTATATTTTTTTCCGTTTCGAACGTTTGCTCTGTCTCGAAAGTATACACGAAACGACTGAGTCATCCGACGATTCATCTTCGCGTTTATTGTATTTGTATAAGAAAAACCCCAAGAGGATACACAAGGGTCTTTCTAGGATCTAATTGATACAGCAATTTCAGATTTATCTCGCTTCAGGGGAATCCAGAACATCCGTATATCTTGCGGTCGATATAAATAATAAAGCCGATAAATTTAGATCAGAAACAACAATGGTCACGATTCGATACACCATCATCTGGCTCTCAAAAGAAGATTCATCAAAAGATTTCGGAACTGTCTCGGCATTTGTCTCAGTCGAATCATGGGGAAAACCCGACCTCGAAGACATGATCCGGCACAAGTGACATAAGCGCAATACTATTATTGTTCAAAAAGCTCTAATTGCCGAATTCCGCGATCAGAAAAATTCGTATCCTGTGTATCTGTTGGAGAAAATCCGCTTTTGGACATCACTGAATATTATGAAAGTAAACATGGCTGGAATGCGGTTTTTTGGCACATTCGAATTGGGCTCTAAATAAGTTTTAATTTTGATTAATCAATTAGCAAAATCATTCTCAATAATGTATTCAAAAATTGCAATTTTTTTTCAACATAATCGACTTCAGGCACGAACTCATTCGAAAAAAATTCAAATTAAAATCATCCGATCGAATTAATCAACCACTCAAATTTTACCAGATGCAACGAAGACGATGAAGATGACGAAGGTGGTCTGACGCAACCGATTCGCTTTCGTCAATGAAATGGAAAGTGTTACGCTCGCTCTTCAGAAGCGACTTTTTGTTCGTATTGTCGATGGCCACTGAGCTAAAGCCTCTTAAAAACAGGTGATCGTCTTGAACTCAATGAAAACTAGTATATAGACTCATAAAAATATCGATGAATATATATAAACACTCGTGGATCATACATCATTTTTCGTGACAGAGATGGTGCTGATTGTATGTTAAATAACATGTCGTGAAAAATCCTTTAAATGATGAAAGGTTATTGGAATATTAAATTTTGTATACAAAATTAAATTAAAGGAAATCAGTGCCATAATATTTTAATTTGTCTATTTGTTATTTTAACGTGTAAATGATAAAAGTTCAATTTAAGAACGGGAAATTTATCGAGTCTGGATTTAAAATTGCAAATTGAGTTTTCATGCAAACATAAAATTTAGGTTTTGGGTTTCGTATTTTTTAATCGGAAAATTTGAGTGCATTGATGTCTAATTCATGTATTACATATTAAAACACGCTACTTTGAATAAGATCTTTTTAAAATTATTTTGCATGTGTTTTGCTCCATCTCAAATCCAGTTCCATTCCATTCTCTAAATTTTTAAATAAAAAAAATATAATTCTATCTTTTTCATTTATAAAACTTAAAAAAAATGGAATCAACAAAGAAATTTACCACTAGCTCCAACTCTTCCTTAACTCCACCACTGTGCTACTTTCAAAAGTCCTGCATCGAATGCACAAAAATTATAACGATAGCGGATCCATAGAGCGCTCTATTATCGCACTTTAGGAAGGCATTAGCGCCGTGTGTTGCATTTTTTTCGTCATTTTCGGCCAGCATGATATCACGAGTTATTTATTGTGGTCGGGCGTATCATAATTTTAAAATTTATCGTTTTCTGAGCGGCCGCGGCGAAGTGGAGCGAGAAAGGAAAACCTTGAGATGTTTTGTTCCTTAAAAGTTGTGTAGACTTTTCCTGAACCGTTTACTCTTGTTACAATTAAAGTCGGTATGCGGACCGTTGTTGCGAAAAGCATTTGATTCGACTCACACGAGTTGCGTTCGTTTTTTTAATAGCTTTATTTTTTGTGCGTTTATAAATTGAATATTTTTTTGTTAATTTAGGTCTTATGTGTGAAATTATTGAGATTATGTTTCGCTTTTTTTCATCATCTTTATGTTTTTCTGACAGAATTGAAATATTTAGACATTTTTAATCACTAACATTTGTGATAATATAGATGTGACTTTTAAATATTGAAATTGTTCATTACGTCCAAATTTGCAGGTTATGCTATATAACTTTGGATCGTTGCATAATAAGTTGTTAATGTGTTGCTTTTATTTTCACACTAAACATTGGTAATTTATCATGAAAATTTACTAGAAATATACTTGGAAAAAATAACTCAAAATGACCTTATATTTCAAATATAATATAATAGTTGCTATAATTTACGTCAACGTTCGACACATAACATGTAGTATTATGAAAAGGAAAATCCATCATTTTGTTATTTCCAATACATCACTTAATCTCAGAGTAATTGAGCCAGGCTAGTTATGATGTCAATTCTAAAAAAAAAATAACAAAGTAATTGATATCAAAATTCTTGTACGGTTACAAACATAATTCTTTGGAAATTTTTCAATACACGGAACAAAAGTATATAAAGAAAATTACGTCTTTAATATATGCAAATTATTGCGTACGTATACAAGTGTCAAAGCTGATCACTTTATTATCCAATTATTTATATAATTTGTATCACAAAAATCATATGTAATTATAATAATAGTAAAAAAGTCTTTTCAAAATACAAAAAAGGTAGATTTTTCAGATCTTTTCTTATTATGGTATAGTAAAAATTATTTTTTTATTATAAAATTTAAAAACCTTACACTTAAACAATAGAGCTTTACACAACAATCAGGGCTAAAAAAAATAACAAAAAAATCAAAAACGAACCGAAAAGACAGCGCGAATGACTCACTCTCTCGCATCTCTCGCGTCCCGGAAAAGCGCCCACCACCTCCGCGGAGGCATACGTCGGAAAAACACACAACAGCACACACAACAACGAAACATTATAAGCCACAAAGTGGTCGACACGGAAAGAGACAAACTCAAGAACGAGATCCGAGCGTCGGCGCGACAGTGAGTCGCGTGCCACCGTCGAAGGCGGCCGCAGCAGCCGCGCCACGCGAGTGCCCATTTAACACTTGTCCGATTGTCGGTGGAGGCTGTATTTTGGGCTATCATCAGCTCTGGAGTAAGTATTTTATGTCTGCTATGGCTTTTCGGGGGGCGAAGGCCTGTGGAGGGTTGTGGTCGACGGTAACGCGGCGGCAACTGTTGCTGTACTTTGTGTTAATATGTGGTTTTCTAGGAAGAAATTTTAAGGTTTTGTGTAAATGTCGCTCTGGTAGAAGTTGCTTTGGTTCGTAGGTGGTTCGATTTGGACCGATGTGTATCTCGTAACTTGTTCTGATTATTGTTCGAGCTGTATTGACGGGAGTGTATGATATTTGGATTGGATGTTTTTTGCCGTTGCCCTTATGAATGTTTTAAAAAAATTGTCGATTGTTCGATTCGATTGCGGTTTGTGATCGGTAGACTAATATTTCAATCGTGGTTGAATGAGTCAAATTCGATAAAAAGTGTGATATTGACGTTTTCAATAACAGGAAAAAATATTTTTTTACTTCCATGTATCATGATATATAGTCTATATATATGTATATATAATAATTTATTCATTATTTATTTTAAATATTTAAATCACTGATTCTTCATAAGATTCTAAAAATATACTCGTATAATAAAAAAAATCATTGAACATGTTTGTTTATTGAACCGTGAACATATCTGAATATTACGAACGCGATATTAGATTGAACAAGCATCAACATAAACGGCCGCGATATATATTTTTTCATAACTAACAATATTTATTTTTGCAATACGCACCTTTTGATAATATTCGCGAGCGTCGGTTATATCACACGTTTTGAAATATTTAAACAAAATATAACGAATCGCTTTTCGCACGAAGACGCAACATTGAGAACACACGTAAATGCCAAAATAATCAATTCGCATACGATTAAAATGCACCGAGAATTAACTTCGCTATGTAAATTCACAATTTTCAAATGCGGCAATAGTATTAAGTGAATATTTATTCACTTAATAGTACATGAAAAGAAAAGTGATTGGATTCTTTTCATATTTTTCGAAATACGAAGAAAGCTTTTCAACGATGATTTTCAATTTTCGATACAAAAGATACCTTAATACATTTAGTTTGTATGCCATATTATTTCATAGGACAATGATCGTTTTCCGGTTTTATTTCACAAAAAGCACGTACACTGAATTATGCAAATTACGATACGACAAACCGGCACATAACACCGCATTGCGACTTTCGCCAGTTTCGTCCACTTTCGCCCACAGCAAAAGCCTCGTAAACGGATTTATAGAATTGGACGGAGCACGTGCTCGTCGCCTTTACCATCTCGTTCTCGTACGTGGATCCTCCGTGTGTGTTTTTTTCGCATGTATGGTTTTTTTCGCTATCATGTGTCATAACGCCAATGACCTTTCGAGCGGTTTCCTTCACCCATTTACGGCCAATCTTCATTCTTCGGCCGCTCAGCCTTATTTTGGTACGTGCTTTCGACGAGAAGTTTTCCGTTTTTTCTTCGTCAAATTTAACAGATTTGCGATTTCAGGAAATACGCGATTTTCTACGGTTGTAACTCCTTAATTATCATCGTAAATATTAATTATCGTTCATTAACGTATTTTAAAAATCGGCGGTTCCGAAACGAAACGTAAGTAATTACGGCGTTTCCGCTGCTATTGCACGATTGCCATTTCGAATGTGTTGCCACACATTGGTAATTCGAAATATAAAAAATATATTGAACTAAAAAATATTATGACATTACGAAATAAACATGAATTAAATATTTTTTTCCGATAACCGTTTAACATTGACATTTTCATTACGAGCACAAACGCAATTTTATAACAGTTCCTATCGAATACATCGAAAACGAAAAATCAACACGAACGCGCATTCAAATTTCACATGCAAATGAAGCCTGAATTTCGTACATATAAACATATTGCGAAAAGCGAAAAAAAAATTAAAAATTCACACACACTCCATACGCACAATCTGCGATTCAAAGACATTTTCCTACACAAATTCTACACTTAACTAAATAAAAATGATATAATAGTTTCACGAAGAGCCGATCTGAGAACGTAAAGTTTGCCTATCATTACTCGATTTATTTACTTTGGATCATGCAACGAATAAGTGCATAATTGCAATATCGGGTGAACATCACACGATCAATCTCGATATCGTGATGGCGGTTACGAAATTTCAACGAATTTATGTTTTATATTGACTGTTGAAATGTTGGTTTTAATGTGGGTTTTGATCATCAAAATCCATTTGTGTATGTATTTGAATTAAAATTAATTTCGTGTATTTTTTTTAATAAGTGAACTAAACGAAATTCCACGATAATAATACTGCTATTATAAATATTGTTTTAATTCTAAATATTTATTTTTGCAATTATATTATTTTTTTTAGATATTTAGATATTTTTTTCTTGGAAAAATATTTATTACGATATTAATTTAGAGTATTTAACATTTGAAAATATTTACAAATAAGTTGTTACATATAAATTAATTTATATCAATTTATTTATTTTTTTGACCATAAAAAATATTAAAACAAGTCAAGAATGTTTTTCACGAGAAAACATATTTTCCTTAATTTTTAAAGAATTTCAAGGGGTTCAAAATTACTTTTAGTGCTCTATTTAATTTTCTAGAAACAAAAAGATAAATTACTCAACTGAAAACCCAGGAAATTTAAAAAAAAATTACAATCAACCAAAAAAAAAATCTTTTTATATATTTCATTGATCAATCAAATGAATTATTTGTTAGTTTAGGTCAAAATTAAAATCCTTGATCCAATTAATAAGAATTATTATTAAGTTGTAGTGAGTAAATATATTATTCATATCGATAACGAATCTAAATTAATTGAATGAATTATTGTTTATATTATATATGTATTCAGCATGATGTAAGAGCACTTCCAATTTTCAAAAAGCATCAACTATAAGAAATACGACGACAAAACGTCAAAAGAACATTCGAACCACCACCGAAAAACTGTTTTGATATTCGAAAAACCGCGAAACGTCAAAAGGACAAAAGGCCGAAAAACTCGCGTGAGGCCGGGCCTTGGCGAGACGCATTCAATGCCGCTTTCAATTACACGGATATAAACACGAAAATAAAATGAAAATAAATCGAAAACACACACACACACATATGCACACAAGAGATCTCAAAGGAAAAACGCTCGGCGACTTCAAATTTTCATTCACGGACGTGTCGCCTTTGATCGATTAACGAGGCCCAATTAAAATTCGAACCGCGGTCCGAATACGTGTGACGTTTTCGGTTTCGTATATACGCAATTGTGTTATGTCACTTTGTGTGTTCGTGTATGTATGTTTGGTGGTAGGAAAATTCTGTTTTTGGACGGGGAAATTCGGGAAAATCCGCTAGAGGTGAAGGTGCTTTTGGCCCGTTTGAATCTTCGGTTGATGTTGGGTTTTTTTTGCCGATGGGTTTCAAAATAAAAGTATCGATCATGGTGTCGATTTGGAGTAACAGTTCAATCAATTTCTTTGATGTGTAATAAGATGTATGGGAACCTTTCACTTTCTGATATTTTTTACTGCTGTTTCGTTTTGTAAATGTTTACTTGTGTGGTTTCTTCGAAAAATTGTATGTTTTAGGTATGTTATATAATATAATATTTGGATCGATTGAACAACTAATTGTAAGTGAAAGAAATCATTTTTAATAGAAGAAAACAAGTTATAATATTAACTAAAATATAATAATTTCAATTTGAACTAACGTTTAATGTTTTATTTTTTAATTTGTAGATACTTCTCGATATTTCCAACAAATTTGCATCTGTGAATTATTTTGCAATGCGTTTTTTTATATTTTCATTGATTTCTCACAATTATTATGATGTTCAAAAATAGAGCATAGCTCATATCTTTTATTCAAACTTCATACTGTATTAACACTTGAATAATATAAAACTAATTCACGTTTGACAATTTCAACTCCGCAAATTTCTACCCACTACAATAAAACTTTATTGGATCGGTTTATTATCGTTATCTTTCATATCCGCCCTCGACAAAACCTTCGCGTCAACAAAAAAACCGACTTATGACAGCTTTTAAATGTCAACCGGCATTTCGCAATACCATCGTCCGGAAAATGAGGGACGCGCTAATTCCTTGCACCAATTACCCACCGCCATCAACTTCATTTACCACCATATTTAACCCTGTTAAGGCTGTTCGAAGCAGCCTTTTGAAAAGCGAACGAACAATGTAGGATCCGTTTTCGAGAGACGGCGACGTTCGCTCACAAGGCTGCGTCGATTTATCAGTTGACGACATAACTCGGCTCGAAAAACAACAGGAAAGTTCAACTTTGTCGACGACAATGAAACGCCAAAAGTGTCGTCTTATGTCGGCCAAGAGACAGGGGCGACGGAATCGGCTCAGAGTTGTATCAGTTCGAATTTGGGTTTTGCAATAGTTCGTTTTTTAATATGGTTTCGTGTGCGAGAGGTCCGATTTGTGTCTCGTGCCCAGAACTGTATACAAGTGGTGTTGAAGATTTGTTACTGTTGAAGAGCGCGTCGCGTTTGCGTCATAATTTTTGTATTTGAATCAAAACGAAGGAAAAAAAGCGAAGAAGGTCGTCGACAACACAGTTCATTTCACCAAAACTCGCATAGGTACCTGACGATGAAAAGTATGCAAATTTTATTTGTACCGAAATAAAACGGCCACATTCTGCGAATGAATCCGTCTTTATTTTCGATTCCGATCCGTTTTAATGTTCGAGCCCGTTCAATCGAATTCTGTATATTATACATATAATATCATCATTATTATATACAGTAATTTGAAATTTGTTACTTTCAAATCTTTTTGAATCATTCTGATCCAGAATATTCCACTTATAATCTTTCATGTTTACTTATGAAGATCTTTCAAATCCCAAACCCTTTCGAATAATTTTCATCCAGAATATTCTACTTATAATCTTTTATATTTATTTTAAAGAAAATCTTTTAAATTCCAAATCCTTTTGAATAATTCTCATCCAGAATATTCCACTTTCACTATTTACTTTTACCGCCATAACATTCTAATGCATCACATGTTCACCTCCTATTCGGATTTCTTGCCGAATAATCATCTCATTTCCCATTTGATCAAACAACCAAACGTCATTTCGGTCTTAAACCAAAAACTTTATACACACCAAAGTTGAAAAATCCTTTCGTGACCTGCGTTCAATTAAATTTCCGTGTCGTCGAACGTTCGTGAGGCTCCATTGACCGAGTTGCGCCACAATTTTGAGAATGCACACACATTCACGTGCATATTTCTATTGGCGGCGACAATTTACACAAACGTACCGATTATTTATTTGCTCAAAAGAAAATGGCTAACACGCCTACACGAGTGCGACGCAACGCTTTTGCGCAATTGGCGTTTTTCCGATTTCGCTTTTCTTTTGTGCGTGTGTGTGCCTCTCTTTGTTGGTCTGCATGGAAATTGTTGTTTTAAATAGATTCGGATTTTGCACGGTCGATGTTTTCATTTGTGATGTATTACACTTTAAGCGTGATGGACGGCCTTTGGAATAATTGAGATGTGTGTTTTCGGTTTGGATTTTATGTTATCGTTGTGGAATTAAAATGTGGAACGATGAATAACGAGGTTATAAAGGTGAAAGATATATTGCGAGGAACTCTTGTACGTTGAAAGTAATCGATTATACTTAAGTGTATTTTACATAATTGATTTTGTTAAATATTATATTGATTGGTATGGTAATGAATTGGGCAAATATATAAATTAATAAAAATATGAAGAAAATTATTAGAAATCGCATAATCATATTTTTTTTCAAAGTGTGAAATAACTTTTTTTATCAAAATTTTTATTAAATATTATATTATGTAATATCAAATAAAAAGTTTTAAACAATCCTTTCGATTTGTATATGAAGCATCTTCATATGTTTTTTATGATACTATTTTTAATCAACAATTATCATTATTAAAAAAATTGTAAAAACAAAAAACCCTTTAATTTCCACTGACATCCATCCCTATAGAAGTTTCATTTCGAAAAAAATCAAAACAAACGATCAGATCTATAATATTCTATTTTACGATATCAATAAATCAACTTATTCATATTGCCCAAATCATCACATCGTTTTTCATCGATCGAAAAACGTTTTCAACCTATCCATAACCTCCAATACCATAACCTAATTCAATTCCGACATCAAAATCAACCGAACATCCTCGCATTTTCACCGCGAAAATATGCCGTTACACAGCACGGAGACCAAAAACCCGACGTGTCCGTGTCCATTTATGATTTTTACGATATCCACGAAAATAAAATAAACGAACAAAACAGACGTGTATATTTGTGGGAGTGTGGAGTTGTTTCGGTGACAGCTCACGTGTGCCGTCCGAGGAATGCCATCCGAGTGCGAACACGTCACCGCGGCAAGTTCAGGTTTTGTCGACGTTAACCTTTCGCTTTCTTTGCCATTTTTTATGTATATTAATATTGTGTATTATTTATTCGTTGTTCGATCGGAATGTTAACGCGGTACTGCGGGCTTGATGTGCGAACAATGAAGCGAGCTTGTTAGAGCGTTTACGACATTATGCTTGTTTACATAATATTGTTAAGGTATAAATAATATGCGGATGCGATATGATTATTTTGAAGGTTTTTTTATAGTGTTTTTGAATTTTTTTAATTTATATGTGGGTCGAATTATGTTAGAAAAGAAAAGAGGGAGAGAAGAGAGTTCGAGTGGGCTATGGGGGTGGAGAATTAATTTTATTTTTTAGATTAGATTTTTTGTATTAAATCAATGTATTATTGCGAAACATTGTATGTGAGAATGGTGAGATGTTCTTTGTGCATGAATAATCATAGAATGATAAGAATATTCAGAAGATATAAGTTAAAAATAATTTGTCCTGTAATAGACGTTTTATATTATAGATTGTCGCTGATACCTTTTACGCTCCAAATTCAATAATTTCAAATTTATTTTTCATTTTGTTATGATTTCATTAAAAATATAAAAGAAATGTTAGCTAAATATACACATGGTAACTAATTTATTTAAAAATGAAATTAATTATGTATGAAAAAAATTGTAAAAATCACTAACTAATTGTGAGATTATTAAAGTCAAATTGAAGAATAGATTGTATGTATAATACATATTTCATTGATTACAATGACAACTGTCTTAATATTTTTCGATGGTTTAATTTAATTTGTAAAAGGTTGAGTTTGATTTGAAAAAGGTTGCATAAGTTGAATTCGAAGCGTAAAAAAGCTATAGATTGATTGATTGATATAAAAAAGAATGCATACTGGTGAGAGTAAGGAAATTTTATATAGAGTTAAATGATTGAAATTTGAAGGATAAATAAGTGACAAGACAATGAATTTGTATAAGAAAACTGCAGGATCACTATTCGTGAGAATATAAAAGAAAATTTGAGTGATAGAACGTAATAAAAAATACGCGATAAATCCTCAGAACAACAAATATTTTCAATTTAAATTGACCTATTAAAAATGTATTATATTTATGATTAATAATTAAGCACAATAAAACTATCATCGACCCAATTCATCCATCGAAAATTGATAACAAGCGAACGCGTCTCATCAAGGAGGCGACGAGGATGTCGAAAACGAAAGCTTTCACCATGGCCACCGTGGTTCGGTTCGTTTGCACGTTAGAAAACGACTTTTCGTGTGTCACACTTTTTCGTATTAGAAATTGACGAGTCAGGAGAGTCGTCCGTGACGTAAAAATGAAACGGTGCCGTAACATCGACGAGACGCGCACATTTCGTCGATACACACTTTCGATTTTTCTGTGGAAAATTGTGCCGAAAATTCGATGGTGTCTAATGAAATTTTTGTCTGTTTTGGGTCTGTGTATATTCGGATTGGTCGTTAGAATTTTTTATGTGTCGTAAATCTTGCGATTTTTATGTCTGAATAGAGAATCACATGTATATTCTGATATTATTGTTTTATATATGTATGAGATTATCTATTATTTTTTTTATGTTTATTAGTGCAGCTTATGTTATAAATACTTATATCGTCATTTGAATTTATGATTTTTAAATTTTTTCGTTGCCACGATACAAATGTGGAGATTCGTTATAAAATCTGGCAACCCTACGAGCGAATTAGCAAGTTTAGAATTCAAAATATGTACATGCGTCGATTTTCAAATATACGAGTCGTTGACCGGCTCTTTTTAATGACAATCGCATGTCTTTTAAATGTCATGCGAATTCCGCACACGATCGAATCAAAACCATTAAGTTTTGCCTCCTATATGTTCATATGAAAAGCCGTTTCGCCGCTCTTTTTATATGTTTCAATTTGCAAAAGTAGACTCGGTGATGTATCGCGATGTTCGCTGCTATTTCATTGTCTTCGAAAAAATGTGTATAAAACAAGACTACACGAATAATTAAGAGGCGCCTCTCGTACGGATCTCGACACATTATATAATACAAAACTTTTTAATATTCGATCTGATCTTGACATTTCGAATTGTACGTTTCTAATTTTTTTTTCGCACATTATTTTCATTAAACGGCGCCGTTTGTGTTGCGCTCGATAATTTTTGTGTTATCGAGAGAAAAAAATTGGGATTTTCGAACGTTTTCGAGCGCACGTTCCGAATCCTTGAACCTTAGGAAAATGTGCACGGCTGTGATATTATTTTTGCACGATATAGACACAAAGATCATTTCAGATTTAATCTGAGTAAGTATAATGAATGCTGCATTTTGCAAATCGAACAATTTTCGACCTCGCTTTCTTCCGAGAATTTATCAGAATACGACATCGAACCTGCGGCCTCGTTCGCTCCTTTCACGCTCGCCATATTTATTTGCACGTGCAGAACCGATTTCAATTTACGATTAGAACTATGCCGATATTTGAATACGTTTTAGTGTCAGTTTTACGATTTTTTTCCATTCGAAAAATACGCGTATAGGTTAAAATCTGTTCGGAATGCGGTTACGTTTGTTACGAGCGTCATTATCGCTAATCGGAATTCCTCACACGCATAACAATCATTTTTATGATTGAATAGTAGAATTTATATTTTTTTCGTAATCATTAAATTATATTTTTGTTTTTGGGATATTTTTCTCAATGAAAAAACATAAAATAAATTAATCTTTACGGCAGTCAAAGAGTAGTTTTTTTATTGGTCCTTTTAACTATTGTACTAATTTATAAAATATAATATTATAATACTTCTATTTCGACTTTGTTGTTTAAAAACTGAATTTGAATTATAAAAACATAATTTGTACATCAAAAGTATATCTCAACTACTTGTGAAATGTTATTATTTTAATTGCATCGTTTTTATGTAGATTTTTAAAAGATCGTTTTACTAATTAGAAAATCGACACGAGATTCACCTGTCGATAGTATGGAAAAGTTCGTTTAAAAAAATAAATGTGAAAATTTAAATAATTTATTCAAGTTTTTAAATTTATTTTTTGTTAGAATGTTATAAAACAAAGAACAGGATAGCGCTCCGCAGCATCTCATATATGTAAGAGAGGGACGTCACGTTTTGCAAATTGAAAATTTTCAGTGCATTGAACTTTTGAACGAAAACATCGATTTTGAAAGTGTCGCGTTTCGAAGATGTTACTAAAAAATATATCGGTCGTTGAAAAATGAATTGAAACACAATTCAAAATATAAAATTTACTATAGCACCGCAGATCCTGCATAATTTTATTACATAGAAACAAAAATTTCAACTGTTTTATCCATGTATCTTATTATACTAATCGTTTCTAAATTATTTTTCAGATTTTCGTGAAATGACAGCAAAAACGCATCGCTGCCTCGAGTGCAAAGAAACGCAACGCCACAGGCGCATCCCCTAAAAATGACCACTCGGTAGTGTTCTTGTGACGAAAATAATCCAAAAAAATCTACAGTTCCTACGTAGTTTAAAAAAATAGTGCACCTTCACGCGACCAAAATCGTTAGATTATTATTTTTCTTATATAAAATGGTGAAATGCAAATCGTGACCGATGATCGCGTCGATGGGCACGTTGCTGTTCAAAACTTACTTACTAGCCGCCCTATTATGCGGCGAAATGGCTATAGCCTTGTCCAACTATAGCCTGCCCTTCGGGGCTGCAGCCCCTTACCTGCAGTCCCCCTTCGGACCGGGGCCCCAGCTGGGGGCTCCGCCCTCCCCCTTTGTCCCTGCTCAGGCTCGAAGCCCCTACAATCCACCCACCTACTTGCCACCGCCTGATAATAGCTACAGGGACCACACCGAAAGGACAGTCTATGGTGAAAGGACGGCTGGGTACTATGGAGGATATGAGCAAGAGGTTCCTAAACAGGCAGCTGAAAGGAGCAATATTGGGAATGAATTTTTCGGGTCTAGAAGCGATCCTGCTCCTAGGAAGCCTAATGATTATAGAACTTATGATAATCGAGAACAACAGCCACTACAACAGCCGCAGCAGCAGCAGCAACAACAACAACAGCAGCCACCACAACAACAACAACAACAACAACAGCAGCAGCAGCAGCAACAACAACAACAGCAACCACAACAACAACAACAGCAGCAGCCACAGAATTATCCTAGTAGACCTGGCGGCTTTACTAGAGTACAGAGTAGTGGGTTAAGTGGACAAGGTGGGAAGTCACAAGTGCATGCTGTTTTAGATTATGACGACGATTATTACGAAGATACTGACACTGACGGAGGATCTCAATCGGACAACGGTGAGAAAAATATTTCGTATTTTTTTCAATATAAGTAAAATTTTTCAAATCAAGCACACATGTATTTTTTTTCTTCAGTATAGAAACGTTCGTATACCTTGAAATTAAGCTCGCTATTTTCGCAATAAATAATACAATACGGAAAATCATATAGACGATGTTGATTTATTCAAATGTTTAATGGTGAATTTATATGTTCATTATAATTATTTTCTTAATTGAAATAATATTTTATACTTTTATTGTATCATAAAAACTGTGTGAATTTTTTTCAAATTGTTCGCGAAGAAATTATCCTACAATATTCAAAGACCGGTTCAGATTTTTTTAGATAGATTAAAAAAACACATGATAGATTTTCACATCGAGTATCTAATAAAATTCATTAGATAATTTTATTTACCTAAACGAGATTCTCACAATATTGATTGAAATTGAAATTGAACTGTGCAACGAATAGTTAATCACAAAAATGAAATAAAATTTCACATGTGATTCTACTACTGGTTACATAATAACCATTTGAATATTTTATTTCCTCAAAATTTTATATCTTGCAAATATTCCTCATTATTTTACATGATGATATCTCATTGAATTAGATTAGAATATTTATGTATCAAAAAATTCGATTAAAAATCTGATCGATGATTTGTTAGTCGCCTTTTCATAAAAAAAACACCATTAGAAATCTACCATTTCGGTATTTCAATATTACTTTCTTTCAAATTATGAAAAATAAATACGATTTTGATGTTCGACACGATCACACCATAAAATTTCCATCACAACCCAAACAAGAGGGGACCAACGGTCATGTCGTCCGAATATGTCGACCTACCACTTACATTGCACCCATATTTACACTGTTAACAATTTCACCTTTCATACACAAACCACCCACGGGTTCTCAACATGTGCACACACATCAATCATATAAAATCCCATACACACACACACATCGAAGCCTGCTTTCTCCTTGCGCGATTTTCGACTCTTGCCGCCGTTTTGGATTCGGTAATTTTCACAATTTTAACTTTTGAGCCGGATGCGGCCGTGCAAAAATTTTCGATTTTCAATTCGTATGCAAATCGCAGCCGATTAATTTGGCCGTGCAAGTTCAATGCGATTTTCGAGTTATGCGGCTCCGTATGATTTATCGTCCGCGCCGGCTTTAGAGATAACACCTTTTCGGTTTTTCGATGGTGTTTTTGTGTGATTCTCTTTGAAAATCGGTTTTGATTATTTTTTTTTATAAATCAGCATATACAGTTTATACAGAGTGGTTCAAAGGTCGCGGTAAAGCTTTAAAGAGGTCATAGATCATATTATTTGAAACATTTTAAACCATACATACTACCTTAGTCCAAAGTATCATAGTTTTGAGTTGTTATTATTATTTTTAAGAAAAAATCTAAAATCCCACACATGTATACTAATAATTCCCAAATGAAAGATAATATGACAGACAAACCTTATTTTCTTGTTTGTTTACTTTGTATATATTTAATCCTTTAATTAAGTAGGAATAAAAAAATCTGTATCAGCAAAAACTATCAGAAATTGATTAGTTATCAAAAAATTCCTGAAGTAACAGAAAACTAGAGTTTTTTGACATTTCTTGTTTAAAAAAAAAAACGAAGTCAACGATGGTTCAAAATATTCCAAATAATATGACCTATCACCTACTTAAGGCTTTACGGTGACCTTTTGGGCCACTCTGTATAATATCTATCACTTTTTCAATTAACGTTAGATTTAGAGGCTTCTTTTCGATAATTTCTATTTATTGTGTAGTGATAAAGATGATTTTTGCCATTTATGATTTTTTTGATGAATTTGAATACTAAAAATCATCCGTTACCAAACTGTCTCAGGTAAATTGAATAACACCAGCATCCTTGTATAGATTACACAAATTATTGCTTAACTTCAATAATCGCTGAAAACTGATGCATTTAACAAGGTTAAAATCATTTATATATTTTTTCAAAGAAATATATTGATTTTTCCATGATGAAATTGCATTTTTTTTCTTGTAAAATTAACACGATTAGCATTCTAATGATTAGAATGATAATCGTGTTATTTTTAAACTCAATTTACTCTATCGCCATTTAAAATAAGTCGATTACAATGACTCACAAAGTGAACACTCAAATTGCATACTCGAAACACGCAACGCAAACGATCTCAGCACGAAAATGAAAATATCTCGTAGAGCAAAAGCAATACTAATAAGTCACAAGCTCGAGTCTGTTTTTATATGAAATAGTCTGAGAAGCCGTTTCAAAGCTTCAACAAATAAATCCGAGTTTAAATATATTTCGAACTCCCACTCTCCATCGTGAAATGGAATAGAAGTCATTACGAATTATTTTTTTCAACAAATCGAAATTACTCGAAAGAAAAAATATGCAACTCATCAATTTTTTCGAACTTCGCATATATTATACATACCTTTCTTTATATTTAACAATGAATTATAACGGAGTGACAGTTAATCGAAATTTCAATATACTCAGACAATTCTTGTATGTGAGAGGTTTTAGAATTCAATGCCCGGGGCATTGGCCTTCGTCGATTTCGCACCAGAAACAGAAACTGGACATTACAGAGCACAGATAATAATGTCTCTATTGTATCTGATAGTCAGAAATTGTCGTATTTCAAAGTTAACGACCAGGTGGCAAGGTACGGAAAAAACGAACTGTTCCACTTCTACTTTGTAGTGGCACCGAGGCTTTCAAGGGCGACTTGAACGGATATAACATTCGATTGTCGATTTTTTTGCGTTATTATTTAATCCGGACGATTATGTGATTTGGATTCGGTCATCCAATTTAGAGTTTTCGCACATCCGTCAAGACGGTCGATGTTAACTAATGTCTATAAATAAAGATTTATCTGACATCATGTGGTTTCGACTTTTGCTACATTGTCGTTTGTTGTTTTAGTGGGATTTCGGAATTTTCGACGGTCCATCAGCCGAAGAACAAACCCCATTCTTTATAGATCATCGTTGACATTTTAACGACCCAATCAATACGATTCACATTATAAAATGGCAATTTTGTCGAGTTTTCCATAGCCTCGGAGGAGAGGTGAGATCATTCGGTCGGGTTTGTTCGTTTTCGGCCAATTTTTTTCTTCTCCGTATTATCTATAATAATTTTTTTCATATATCGTCGTTTAGCAATAATGCGCGTTACGTCATTTTCGATCCGGAAGCCGATGCCGCTCAAAAGAAATGTTATTTTTTTCTGCATTCGCAATTAATTAAAATATTTCGCCGTGATAAGAACGTCTCGCGAGATTTATTGCATTGACGATCTGACGACAAAGGACACTCGATGACGGATTTATTTATTTTGCATGTTTGTCGCTACTCAAGTCCATCTCGAAATTTGACATTCTCTAATGATCGATTAAGCACTGTTTAAATTAGCGAATATTCAACTGTGTAAATATATCGTTAAAAATAATTCAAAATGTACCAATTTTCTACAAAGTGATTTCAATTAAAATTATCTTCATCTTACAATAGAGAAAATGTATAAATTTTCAATATTTTCGTATAGACCTTGTCCAGTAAAAGACGTCATAAAGGTTAAAAAAAAAATGAACCAATCATCTCATATTCATAACACGTAGATTTTTCTTTACTAGGAGAGCAAATAATTTTTCTATATTTTCGCAAACACAAGTATATTTACTTGTCAAAAAATAATATAGTACACTTAAACAAAATTAGCATAATAATTTATGAACATCCAACGTATTCCAGAACACAATTGACAAAAAATCAACACGCTCGTTTATTTTTCCGCCGACATGTTTTATGTCCGTTTTATTTTCGATCCAATTTTCGTCCGATAAATCAACATATCAAAGTTCGCGTGTTAACTTTTAACATACTCGCCTCGTTTTAATTGTTTCCCGTGCAGCCTTTCAGCCACACCCAGCTCAAAACAAACACCCACCGATCCAAATGGACAACCCAAGGTGAGAAATGTTGACGATAACTGTCGGCTCGTTCGCGAATACAATTCGCGGGTCGTGGGCGTATTCGTATGGTCGGCCATAATGGGAAATAACTGAGACACAATGGTCCACATTTAGAGTTCAAGTTGCGAAAATGAGGCTTGTTATGTAAAAGATTGTGCGTAATTTTCAGATGATTCGGTTTGCATTGTGTTGTTTTTTTTTAATTTCGATTGTTACGGTACTCGCACTTCAAATTTAACGAATCAACTAGAATTCATTGTAATGAATTTCATTAATTACTATGACAACGGAGGTAATACTATAGGTGATACTTTCGGTATACTTTATAGGTAATACCATAGATAACTATTCAACTATAGGTAATACTTTCCTATAGTTGAATTCGAAGTGTAAAATGTTGAATTTGAAGTGTAAAAAATCTTGAAAAACTGTAAATGTTCGGAGTAGTTACTGTAGATTATTTGTGAATATCTTTGATTGTTTTTTTTGCATCGGTCGTTTGCGTATTAATTAAAGCATTTCTTATATACTAAAAACTAAATGATTATAGATGAAATTGGCTGTTTTGAAATTTTGCTTAATCAAAATTTGATTCAAGTTATAATACAAATATAGTCAAGGATAAACTTTATGAGCGTTTTTATATAATAGAATAATATCGAAAATACAAATGTTGAAATTAACTGTTTAGTTCGATGGTAATATCATAGTTTGAATTGAAAAATATGAGAACATTTTCTATAAAATTTTATAGATTTCGTTTTTATTTCTTGATAATTCACAAAGAATTACAATAGTTACCAAAAATTTGCCGAAAATTCAATTGTATTATTGATATTTGACATTTTACATCTGAAAATAGAAAAACATATTTTTTTTATATTTTCAGTTCTTAACAATGTTGAAATTACTAATTCTAATATATTATATTGTATATGTAATTCTCTTAAAAAAATAAATAAAAATAAATTAATAGCGTAGGTCAGGATTATACGTAAAGACATTGATATTTATTATTATTAGCTATTTAATGCATCCATAACCATAAATATGGATGACCTGGGTTCTTATATAGGGCTACACGATCATAATTTAATTAGTAATTCAAATAAAAAGGATTATCGCAATGGTTAGTGTAATTGATATTCTATCGTTTATTCGCAGTAGGAATGCGCTAAAGTGCGATTTAAATTAATTCCGCTACAATATAGTTTTACACGCGAATTGATTTACGTCAAAATAACTATTAAATAATTTTAAAGCTCGCCTAAGAAACATTTGTAACGTTTATGCAATCGTTTCTTTTATAATGTTATTTAGAACGGTATCAATACATAACAAATGTTTATCGATTCGCAGCGTGCAACGTTCATAGAATTCGCTTCCAAAGTGCGACGAACTTGCAATTGAAATTCCATTTAAGTATACTTTTCAGGCTTTTTCATTATAGTTTAGTGCTTGGAAATGGACATTGCAAATCGCTCAATGAATCCAAATTCACAAAAATCCACATTGATTGTTCAAAACACTGCAGAATATATTTTCAAACTGACTCATTCAATCGATAACATATCATCGTATATTGTAAAAATGTATTAATTAAGGATGAAAAAAAAACTCATTTAAAAATCATTTCAACAAATCCAGGTGCAGGAAGTCGCCAACCAGCAACACCAATCCAAGGGCCTATATTCCTGAAAAACGGAAGCGTCCCCGTCGTACCATTGTACTCGTATCCTGTCATCAGCAACGGAACCTTCATACAAATACCGGTAAGTCGCCTAACTTTGATTCAAATCACACCTTACACACAACATGACAATTACTGATCGATCGAGACCGCAATTGCCGTCACGTGCGCGGAAGCCGACCAAAGTGCGACCAAAGGGTTAACTGCGATAATTCCACGTTGCGGTGGAGGAGCGATCGCCAACTCGATACGGTGTCGTGAACGAAGAGAATCTTCGATAAAAAGCCGATTTGAATATTCAAATTTCGGTTTTAAGCTAGTCACGTTTTCGAAATATGAACCACATTCCGTTGAAAAAGTATCGTCTGCTGTGCGATTGTCGAAAATTATTTCTTAGTGGTTCGAATGCGAGTGTTTGATTTTATCAGCGGTCGGTCTTCTTTGTAGAAAAAAGTTTTCGATCAACTGGCATAGTAAAGTATAGTGTACGGTAGCCCAGAGGCGTACTTATAGTTCGTGACTTGGCCTGCCTTTGCATTTACCACTTACGCAAACGTTTTCCATAACTATGCGACTGCTAAACGATCTATATTTATTTTTCACTTGCGATTTTGTCTAATTTCAACTATTTAATTGACTATTGCGAAAAACGCTTATTCGTATAATTGTCGTTTACCTTTGAAAATACCGAATGAATTGAGACATTTTCTTGTCACGTAATAATAATCGCGAATTCTCGCTATCTTGATGCACGTGTTTACTAAAAATAAATATAATTAATATTCGAAGAAATTTTTATTATATCAAAAATAATTTTGAAACTTTGCATGTGAATCACATATCATTAAATGTACAAATTACACAATACGTATTGTGAGATACGATCGGTATTCAAAATATTTAATATTATCCACATTATGTACTAAGCATAATATAATATAATGTCACGTTTTTCATCACGATTACAAATCTTTGTATTAATAATAAATAAATTTCGAGCGGTTATCTCGATTCGACAATAACGATTGATAAAGACAACGAACACGTTCACTTTTCAAGGATTACGAATGATAAGAAATGTTCGAATTAGCACTCTCGATGATAAAGCAATTTGATTTCGCAATCCGACTCATTGTTTCCGAATTGCGGATGGATTTGAAGAAATTGCACGTAGTGATCACGCCTAATCACACCTGCGTCAATCATTTATCATCTTTGCGTAGAATGGGACATCCTAATCATGTCTAAACAATAGCCGGAAGTTTGTTTCATATTTGTGAATCATTTCAGAATATAAAGTAGTTTTTTGATATGTGAGTTTTCGCTTGAAATATGCTTCGTTCGAATCGGGGCGACCGCACTAGCCTTTGCCATAATGGTTCAATCAATTTTTATTGCTCAAATTGTTATTGTCGTAAAACACATGACATTTGCCATGAGTCAACCAAAGGACCCACGATTATATTTTTTTAATAAAATTATCGTCTCATTCGCCGATTATAATTCGCAACCATGACCCAGTATAAAGCCAATAAACTTGCAGAGCGGAAATTCCACATTCAAATCTCAAATAGAATTTCTCATACGACTACGTCCTTCGAATTATTTTTTGCATCAAATTTTCGTGCATTCGCTTATGCATTATACGCATTATAAGAACGATTCATTTTTTTTAATATTATAAAATCACTGAGAACTTCACATCTACTTCGCGATAGTTTGAAATTTTGTTGTTAAATAATTATTTTCAGGAAGATTATTTGGTAATTGTGTTGATGAACTTAAGATAAATCGGATTTTTGTT
The DNA here is from genome assembly GCA_009617725.1 of Hydropsyche tenuis. NCBI lineage: Eukaryota > Metazoa > Arthropoda > Insecta > Trichoptera > Hydropsychidae > Hydropsyche > Hydropsyche tenuis. The sequence goes on from VTON01000007.1 coordinate 916,453, forward strand.
AAGTTTATTATGAAATATATTTAAAATAGTTGCATATGCGTCTTAAAGTGCATTCAGACGGTTAACGGGCAAATGCGTTGTGCAATCGAGACAGATACTGATCGTTGAAGAAACTCGGTCAATTTTCAACACAATATGTTGTATAATAAATATATAATGTAGGGGAAAATCGTCTGTTTTCACTATGAATAAAAAAAATGATTGTTTTCATCCCATTGACTTCTAAACGGCTCATTTATAAATATTTCACATATTATAGCTCATATACTCCAAATTCAGACTTTCAAAAATCAAATTCAATTATTTTTCAATCAAATACAAACTTTTACAAATTAAATTTAACCTTTTACAAATTAAATTTAACCAACAGAAACATACTTTTTATATATTATGTGTTTTAAAAATTTATAAATAAATATTAATTAGGGCAACATGATAAGACAAGACAGTTCATATTTTTGTCGTTCGTGTGTAAAAATTTGTAAAAATAACTAACTGACATTATCAATGATCAATTGATGAATAGATTGTATTTTATTGATATTTCAACGATCTTGATTCATTTTTGATGGCTGAATTTGATTAGAAAATTGTTTAATTTGATCTGAAAAACGTTTAATTTGATATGTAAAAGACTAAATTTAATTTGAAAAGGTTGAATTTAATTTGTAAAAGACTAAATTTGAACCGTGAAAGCTGTATGTCCATTTTTTTCTGACTTACTTTATAAACACGTAAAAATCTGCCAACTTAGCTAAAGGCAAGCCTCCATAATTAGCGTGAGAATAAGCGACAACAGTGCGTACATATCCGCGGAAGAAAATACATTGAAACATGTCACCACGATTACGCTGTGAGAGATCACAATGTTGCCATGATTACGTTGTCGTCCAAACTGTCATTGTCGCTCACACTTATTGTCGCTCACACTGTCGCTGTCACTCACACTGTCGCTGTCACTCACACTGTCGCTCACTATAGAACCTTACTAACACCTCCGTCAACAACCGACCATCCTCCGGAATCTACCACAACACCACACTCTGGTCCAGTGGCGTAGCTAGAAAAATTTGTCCAGCATGCAGATTTTGAAAAAGCCCCCCCCCCCTATATTTTTTATTGTTGTTTTTACAAAAATTGAATTGATAAAGAATTTGTATAATTTGAATTTCCTTTTTATCGTCTTAAAATTCTGCAATCACGTCCTTCAAAGGCATTTTGGAAACTTCTGCATGTTCAATTGATAATAGTATTACTAATCCATTAGTTGTAAATGTAAAATGAACTGACTTTGAGAATTTCAAAAAAGAAAGGGGTTAAAAAACTTAATAAGTGCGCATGGTGCAATAGTACACAATTTTTTCGATAAAAAGATATTGTTAAAATTGTAATAATAATTAGCGCCGCAGGTGAAATTTTTTTTAAATATCAAACGTGATCAAATGCGAGAACGTATCTCTACCGTTTCAAAATGAAAACTGAAGATCCAAAGCTAAAAACGAAATGAGGAAATCCATTTACAGTTAAAATTCCGATCTATTTCAACACAATTTTTACCAAACACCGGTTCACAAATCGTCATTGTACATACTTAAGATTTTTTATTTATATTTTCAGTTAGTGTGAATCGATTTTCTGGATTTGTTTTAATTTACTAGGCTCAATCAACTACGGGCGCCACCTTTACATTTACTGGGAACTCTACATTTAATTTATCTAAGCAATTGCGAAAGACTGCTTTCCGGGAGGCATACGGAATACCGAGACGAGAAAAATGTAACAAAATGTCTTTCTGCGAACCGATCTTCTTGGCGAAGATACAAAACGTACGAAAGGCAAATTGAAATATAGATATTTTTTAATATTTTGAGTTACTATCGGGGCCAGTGGCGTAACTAGGGTATTGTGCGCCTGGGGGGCAAATAAAAAAATTGGCGTCCCCCCTTAATTTTAAAATATAACAAAATCAAAAAAGTTTGAAAATTTTTGAATGAAAAAAGTGTTGGTTTGAAACAAAATATTAATCACATATCATTGTAAGTAATTGAAAAATAGGCACCGCAGGCGAAAATTTTTTCGTATAAATATATACATATATATTTTCAATATATGTATATGTTTCAAATCTCGTTTTTTCGCCCTTCTCAATTTAGCGCGAGGTCTCCATACCCCCTTGCCCCCCCCCCCTAGCTACACCTCTGATCGGTGCCCTTTGACCCCAAGGGCCCACACGTACTACTTACCCCGCATCATAGCAGTTACACCACTGCTCTGGTCCATCGTGAGAAATCGCTAAAACCCAGTCCGAGATGACTCTCACTTTCGACGTTAACGGGCCGCGCGTGGGCGGGCGGCCTTCTTGCGGTACATTTCCGCTCGATTTCTCAACTGTCTTGCCGCTTTTTGTCGTCGTCGTTCGCATTGTGCCGCGGTGTGTTTGTCGGTGTTTGTCGAAGATGGCTCTTTGTGAGTCGCCAAGGTTGTGACTAATCCGAGTCGGATGGTGGCCGTTGCGAAAATGCGCGGTTTCGCTCATGTCGGTGGATGCAATTGGGAAAATGTTGCGTTGAATACGAACAAATGGGTTGCAAACGGGTTTCGAGTGTGTGCGAATCGATGGGGATATATTTTATAGGATGGCGCTCTCGAAACCTCGACCTTTCGCTAACGTGTTATAAATCGACGAGTTTTTGGACGTTGTTATGTTATACGATGCGAAACAGTTTCGCGTTAAGTTGTTGAGGAATCGGGCAAATTCGGTATTGTTTTTGTATGGAAAAAATGAGAAAAAATAAAAATTTTCGCGCCTTTTTTCGTCGCAGTCTTAACGGTATCGAAATAAACTGGTTCCGTAAAATTTTTCTTTTTCGACATTTTTTTTCGAAGATGATCACGTTTATGAATACGAAACGAGCAGGTGATTCAAATTTGGAGACTTAGTGTTTTTTTTCACTTTCACTTCCTATCGACGCTTCTCAAATGTTATTGTCGTGTTCGATAATTGTGCGACCTTCCGCAAGCTTCCTCGTATTGAGTTTTTTTTTTTTTTTTTTCGTAATATTTTATTTAATGAATTTTCAATGCGTTTTGATCATTTGAAGTCGATTATCGTGTCGTTTCAATACAACCGATTAACTGTTGAACACGTGAACGAGATAAATGTCTTCGTTCAATTGATGCTAATCACTAACCTGACAGTCAATTATTATATTCAACAATGGCGTTCAGTTAATGATAGTAAATAAATATTTACATAACGACGTCTATTAAATTTTTACTGTTCAAATGACAATACAAAACCTAGAAAATAATTTTCTACTTATTTTTTTGCTCTGTCATCTTGATATTGTATTGTATTGCAAATTATGATAACTTTGCTTGCAGGAAAAGCAATCAGATATCAAACATATGTTTCAATTCAAATTATGATTCTGTCTCCAATATTAAAGGTCATTAAATTACCAAATTATCATTTGATCGTACATATGAAACATTTTATAAATGTTTGTTGCTAAAAATAATATAAAAATTCAAGAGCGTTGAAACAATTTCCTATGTTTCCAAAGAACATTCTGGAAATTTATCTCAATCACACTATTTTTGTATTCTATATAAAGCTAATCAGTCTAAAAAGCATAATAAAATTTTATAAGTTCAATACAACTCAATGAATCGTTTATTGATGAGCGGAAACAATAAATTAATAATACGAATGAAATAGTATTTTATCGAACGCCTCGCGTTTTATGTTTTTTTTTGTAGTTCAATATAAAAATAGTTATTTCTCTGACATTTAAATGTTATTTATAATCGTTTGATATTATGAAAAAAAGATGCGAAAATTAGAAATGCGCTTCATTCATTCGAGCGTTGTAAAATTTATATGTTTTCTAATCTGCCGTTTCGCATTTTATCAAAACAACGACTTATAGAATTATAAAACGAACACAATACCACTTTATAAGTCCAAAATCCATTTTATATTATCGACTTAAAAACAATTAGTTGGATATGATTTATTTTAGGTGATATGCGATGTTTCGGATTGTTATTTTATTTGTAAGAATTAATTATTCTGTTACTAAAAATCGATAAAATAAAAACTTTGCGAAAATTGTGTTTTTAGATTTACATAGTTAAATTTCTTGCATTACTAAAAGACTCAATAATATTTCAAAAATAATATATTTTGATTCATATTACGAAATTAAATTTGACAATTGTTCCGCCCAAATTTACTGACAATAATAATAACTCGATTCGTGCGTAATTCGATTATTCCACTAATTAACTTTTAATTTATTAAATTTTGCAACAAAATTAATGAACATTGCCCTATCAAAAAAAAATTACCAATACACGTCGCCATCGTTATCGCTAATTTGACAACGATTAAATCAACCTGGGAAGCGGATGAATAATACAATAAGATTAGATGTATCGATTTTCGATTAAATCATGATTAAAATCACGATTTCGCAAATCGACATTGAAAATTACTCAATTTCCAAGATTTTCACGTGGATACAACATTACTGATATTTTCTCTGAAATTTCGACACATCAGATCATCGATCTAAACGCAATAAAAATTCCGATTTCCAATCGTATTTGCGTCATATAGTACTCTATTAGTATCTTTTGGAATTTTCAGATGGAATTTTCAGTTAAGACCTGGAAACTCGAGCTTTGATTTAGTCGGCGTGAAAAGCGCAGATACGGCATCAATAACAACAACAAAAACAACCGGGCATTTGAACTCGGAGACGTCCATGTGGGCGCCGACATTCTAGTTTGGTGCTCTGACATTTTCCCAACTGGATTCGTCTCGAATTACGCAAAGGTCAAAGTCGACCCGTTATCCTCCGGGCCAGGTCTTTCAAACCTGTGGTTTTTTTTATCGATTACATATTTCAAAGGATCATATTCGTTTTTTTATGAAAGAAAATGTCTTTGAATTTTTTTGGGGTATTTAAATATTTTTTCTCAATTCTTATTCTAATTAAATTTTATTATATTAAATGTTATGTTTTTGATAATTGTTTTTTATATTCATACTAGCGGTTAGTACCTGGCCTTGCTCGGGACTCTGGGAAAATAAATTGTGTACTGATTCAACTGATTGTAATTATTGTGACAATCAATCATGACGCCGGCACATTATATTATAATTTGTATGGCGATCGATAGAAAAACTGAAAAAAAAACTGAAATGCGAAACGATATTAAAAAACTGAGAATGCATAGTTTGTCCGGATTTCAAAGCACATTCTTGCCAAATTTAGTGAAGATTCGTCCATCGGTTTAGGAGTTTATTGGATACATACATACATACATACATACATACAAACATACAAACATACACCGTTTGAGTTTTATATATATGTAGATAGATAGATAGATTATAATTAACCATTTCCTATATATTTTGATACTCATGAATGAAAATAATTGATTGTTTTTCATTTCAAATTAAAAAAAATGATATATTCTTATATTTCTGATTGGTTTATATTTAAAAAATGATCGATGTATCAATTGAAAAAAAAAATAATAACTCTCCTTTTATATAATATTATCAATTTTTTATAACAAATTTGGCAACGTCTGAATATGGACATAAAATCACAAAAGCTTTAAGAATCTATTTAGATTAAACATATGAAATGATTATGAGATCTATAAATTATGTATTTATGAAATCGTAATGAAATCGTATGAAATCTAATAATCTAATATGAAAAAAACAAAACGCATAGACGTCATCAATTATCATGAACCATGATATCAATAGAAAATATGTTTAGATAACAAAGTCCTCTTTGATTTTCAAATAAATAAGATAAGAGTTATGTTTTCATGCGCGTTAATATTGAAAATGCATCAATCTGTAATATATAATAAGTTAATTAAACCAAATTTCATATTAGTTTATACGACGTACGTGTCCCATATGAAACGGTAAAAAATAGACATTTCCCAAAGAAAAGTCAACCATTTTTCCGGCCACCATTTTCCACACATATACCGACACTCGGAAAATTCTCAACGGTCTAAATTGACTCTCAAATATGTGTTTATTGTTGGAATTGTTCCGCGATGAAGTCACGCGTGTGCACTTTTTTGTCCAGCCGCTCGCTGATTATATTTTTATAATAATTATTTCACTGTTTGCAACATTAACGAATTTCAGTTTGATTAAATCACCGTTTATATTTTGCGTATGCGGTGTGAAGGCCGGTCAAAAACGAGAATCCACAAATTGAACAACACTTTTTTTTTTTCGAAATCTGACCGACGCATTCGGTCGTATGTGTCATGTAGGAAATTCGTTTTGCTTGTTTTTTTAGAACGTTCTGAAGATTAAGAATGTCTGCCGGTCTTGAATATTTTGTGAAATATCGTTTCGGTCGCTGAATCTGTGAATTGGTTATTGAACTATTGATGGGTCGTAAATCTATTGATTAATAGATGGCGTTAGATCGGTTTTTTTATCGGTGAATTAGTAAATTGTTAGATTGTTGTTATTATGTTGCGTCGCGAAGTTAATAATTGAATAATTGTCCGTTATACAATTGGATATCGTGGGACCGATTCGGTTATGTAAAATTTGCGTATTGTTTTGTAACGATTGTACAGTTCGAACTTGTAAGTACTTTTGTAATCAGTTGAAATTGAAAGCTATATTTTATCGTGTTTTTATTTCTTGAGTTTTTTTTTTAATGAGAATAATTATCGAAATAAATTGTCAAAATAAAATCGAGTTATATACAGGTGCCCACTGAAAAACTGAAGGATTTGGAAATGTCAGAACTTGTTAATTTAAAAAAAATTTCATTTATTTTTTTACAGGTTATAAAGAAACTCCTAGATATTAAAATGACTACGTATCCAGTAACGAATAAAACTCATCAAGTTTTTCTATTCCAGTAAACGATCAATTATTAAAAGTCATAAAATATTACCGGTATTTTCTGAGTTTCAATAATTCATCTTTCACTGGAATAGAAAAACCTAATGAGTTTTAATCGTTGCATATCTTATATAATCATTTTAATCCCCAAAAGATGTTCTATAACCTGTAAAAAATAAAATAAAAAATATTGAAAATTAACAAGTAATGATTTTTCAAAACTCCACTCAGGGTTAAAAACTAAATCTTGAAAATTATTTTCAACCCAAACTTACACAATGCAAATTCAATTACAAAACATGGATAAATTTTTTTCTGAAATAATTTAATCTAGTATAAATACAAAAATTCAAATTTGCCGAAAAGTGTTAATTATTAAATGATTACAAAATTTGGAAATCTTTATATCATACACAACAATATGAAAATGACAAGAACAATTAGAAAATGTCACAATCACATTATATAATTTATATAACCACCGAATCATTTCGAAAAATCATTAAGCCGACAAAAGGCAACTAAACATTCAGCAGCCCGACACCTTCAAGACTCCAACTAACCGCGAATAAAAAATTCAAAAATCACACAACCCTAAACTGAAAACCCAACATATGACGTCGATCATGACAAACTTTCGATACCCCAACAATATGATAGTGATACGTACAATTATAAAATATCACAATCACATAATATAATTTATATAACCACCATCACTTCGAAAAATCATTAAGCCGACAAAATGCAACTAAACAATCAACAGCCCGACACGTTCAAGACTCCAACTAACCGGAAATAAAAATTCAAAACACACACACAAATCCCTAAACTCTAAGCATGGTGGTTACCTCTTCAAGGTGCTCCATGGTGTTGAAAAACCATCCGCCAATATCACCGGGCAAAAATAAAACCGGACAGGAAAAAAAATCCCTAAACTGAAAACCCAACATATGACGTCGTTTATGACAAACTTTCGATACCCCAACCGACCCATCCATACGCAAAACTACCGAATTTCCGACGCGAAGCAAAAAATCCGACCACGACATCGGTCGACCGTCGCCAATGACGCAACCGCCATCATCACGGATGAGTCACAAAGCCCATTGATGACACCGGATCGACGTCATCGTCTGCGAGATGACCGCCGCTTTGAACTTGGCGCCGTTTTTCGAACGGAAGAAAGCCGCAGACGTTCAAATTGACCGACGCCCACGCGGTTGTGTTGAACGATTCGATAATCTGCGATGCGTCAGTTCAGGATTTGTTTTTTTTAATGGAGTCGAATTTGGGTTGGGAGATGTGTTCAAAAATTAACTGGGGTGATTGTAGATGTGGGTGTGTCGATTTGTGTTTGGTTTTTAGAATGAAGGTCGAAAATTATTTTATATATGACGTGGTTGATAGATTAATTTGTTTGGGGGTTCGGGGAGGATTAATTCAGTATTTAACTTTTCGAATTGTATTTTCTATATGAAAAGTCGAAAGTTTTTAATAAAAGTTGTATATGTCGCAGATCATGTATATTACTAGCCCATGGGTACGAGATATTTGATTCAACCCAACTTAACCTAATTCGACTCAAAACTTTCATCAAAACAAATCTACCAAAAAAACTCAATCTAACCCAACCCCCAATGATGTGTATTTATGACCGATCCGATATATGGACTGAAATATACCTGGACTGTGACATGTATAATGATGATGATGGAAAATAGTGTAGCTTAAAGAATTTCCATGAAATTGTAGAATTTGAAGCAAAATATAGTATGTTACATTAATTATTTGTAAAAATACTTTTTTACTTCTTAAATTAAATAAATTTTTCTAATATTAAAGATTTTATATAATTCATAAAGTTTCAACACAAATTATTTCGCTTAAAACAAATCCATCAAATTTCTTAAAAGTTAAAAGTTTTCATGAAATAAATGACGAGTGGTTCGAACTTCAGCAAGGTTTTGTTAGCTTTCGATTTCTATAATGGTATTTGAAACTAGTTTTCGTTAATTAGAAAATGATACATAGACGTGTGTTTTCAAATTATATAATCAACTTATGTAAATCTTATGATTTTATAATCATGCAACGAACTGCATTCATATGCCAATGCGCCGGTTTTTTTTTGTTGTCCCTGTAGTAAAATCAATGCTGTTAGTGAGGTCAAACATCTATTAATGACTCGGCAAGGATATTTGCAAACATATTGATATTTATGACGCTCACAAGAATTTCCAACAGCTCTTACTTCTAAGAAATCAAAAAAATCAAACTCGAAATTAATTAAACTTAAGAACGAATCGAAAAAATATCAAACCGCGACTTCTCCGAACTCCCCATAAACCAACCCCACACCCAGTGACGTAACTAGGGTATTATGCGCCCGGGGACAAATTATAAAATTGGCATCCCCTCCCCTTATTTTCGAATGTAAATAAAAACAAATAGATTAAAAAAAATTTATTGAAAAAAATGCTTAAAACAAAATATTGATCACATATCATTGTAAGTAATTGAAAAAAATTGGCGCCGCAGGTGAAATTTTTTAACATTTTTCATTGATACACTATGGAATGATCCAAATCAAAAGTATATTTAAATGAAAATTATATGCATTTCTAATGGAATTTAAATACATATTTTTCGAACCTCGTTTTCTCGCCCCTCTCAGTTTGACGCCCGGGGGTCTCTGTACCCCCTTGCCCTCCCCTAGCTACGCCTCTGCCCACACCCAATCTTAAGAACTCAAAATCCGCAATGATTATGCAGCAGAGACAAATCACCGCGAAGCCTAACACGTTCGCGGCCACCGATAATAATCATCGCATTTAATGCTCGTTAACGTGTGCATTTTGCCCGATGACGCGCTCGATGGCCGCTTCCGTCTCCTGCTTCTGAGGCAAATGGTAAACGACTTCGCCGAAATGGGGAAATGCCTCTTTTCGCGGATGTCTCTTTTTCGCGGATCGGAATAATGAGGCGAAATGTCGAAGACGCGGATTTTATGGCTTTTCGTACGAGACGAACGACGTCGTTCTGTTATTACGCATTCGTACGAATGCGGGAATGCGAGATTTGCGTAAATTGCTTAATTTCGCACGTCTGGTCGCGTGCAGTGTACAATCGACGTAATGTATGTGATCAATTACGTTATTACAATACTCATAACCGAAACACCGTCAGTAAAATTATTGTTGTTATAACCGCGCAGGAGATCCCAACCGCGAATTCGCATAGCGTGATTGTTTTTTTTTATTTATTTATTTATTATCATAAGTTTTACATTTCAAATTCAATGTTTTACTTCAAATTCAACGTTTTACATTTTAAATTCAATGTTTTACACTTCAAATTTAACGTTTTATACTTGAAATTAAACATTGTACATTTCAAATTCAACTACAGGAAAGTATTATTAAGACCGTTGTCATAGTAATTAATGAAATTTATCACTATAAATTTGTATCGATTTCGATGGTTATTATAACAAGTCTTAAGAATACTTTCCTATATTTGTATTTGAAGTGTAAAAAATTGAATTTTGAAGTATTAAACCTGTAGTTAAATTTAATTTTTAATTCAATTATATCATAAGTATCGAAAATTCATTCAAAAATAATTTCATATAATTTTATTGTAGTTAACTAATTCAAATTTTAAAATTTGAATTAAGAAACTCAATAAATGAAATATTTAAATTTGAATTGGATACCAATGAGGTTTTTGTATGAAATGATTCCTTGAAAAAATTTGTATAATATTAATGTAACAATAAAATTTAGAAATAAATATTATAGAATTTATATAATATAATACATTATGAAAACACAGAAAAATAAATTCAAATAACGAACCAATATAGGCTTTTTCAATCCACTCGCACGTTAGAACATACAAATCGAATCGAATAATCATCAACGAAATATTTCGAATGGAAACACCCATTCATACATTGAACCAGTTTTCCTTATATAGGGGTCGACTTCGATCTTGTCGCATCTTTTACGGCCTCACGGGCGCTCTTGAAACACATAAAAAATTAATGATGAAATAATTAACGACGTATCAAATACGAAATGTCGATCTTAGCCCGTGGCCTCAGACCACCTATGCCCGCACAATATCAATACAACACGTATATAATATATATAATATTTGCCGTCAAAAGCGGCCGGCGAATTATTACCCGCGCGCGGAGGAGGTCATTCGACGACACCGTCCGTCTTCGATAAGACGTGTTCGCGAGTGATTTATTGGGTTTTTTATTTTGATTGTTTTTCGGTTTCGTGGTGCTGGTGTGTGTGTGTGTTTTGCGTAGTGGTCCTGCTCGTTGTGGTCCGAAGTTTGGGCCCAAAGGGCGCGAAAGTGAAACCTTCGAACGGTTCAAATCGCGTTTAATTTGATCGCTGTTGTGTGATTTTTTTCATATGTGAAAACGGTGATGGTTGTAATGGGGTGTGATGAAAATCTGATTTTTGGAGTGATTTAGATTTTTTTTTAATAATTTTTATGTCCATATTATAATAATTTGAAACACGATGTGTGAAAAATTTATTTATAGAACAAAATATCAAATTTTCTTTTTTAAAATATAATCAATCGTACATTTAACAAACTTACAAATCAAGTTAATAAAAGCTTGAAAAATTCGATTTTATTAACAAATTGCACGTTCACACGAATTCAGTTTTATCGTTTTGATCTGATTATTTTTTTCTAGACGCTTCATGAGACAATGACGTCTATTAACACATACATTTTTCGTAAAAGGAAACCAATTTGAATTATGCGAATGAAAAAAAACATCGAGGTCGATCCGAATTCTTGAAATATTTCATTCGACATTCCACAACAGAGATACAGATGAGCGGGAAAGCCGCAAACCCGAGATCCGCTTCGGAACAATTTGAATCCGCGCGTTTTGGAAAATCACCCACAAATCGAATATTAATCGAAAATTTCGCAAGATTGACATTGCGTTGTTAAAATTATCAAGGCCGTAACATTGAGTTCATTGAAGAATTATTATTCCGCGTAGCAAAAAAAAAACTGCATAATTCTCCGGTGGAGGAAAAGTTTTAAAATAAAACGATGAGCAACGATTTGTCGAAATGTTTGCTATTTCAACTGTTGTAAACAAAACGACCGATTTGTCGAACATGTGTCAATACTATTTTGTTTATTCACGGCAAACTACGGGACTTGTCGAGACGCCTCTCGTCGTTAGAACGTGCCCATTTTATTTATTATTATATTTTAAATATGCGTAATGTTGAGGTGTTTCGAGTCTCAATTGCAACAGGTCGCGTAATGCAAATATGAAATTCGTAAACGTAAGCGCGATTTTCGCACGCGACCATATTTATGTTGCAGTTTGTATGACGATTTCGAAAGTGGTCCAAGAAGTATATTTGTGAATTTTAGTTTCATGTATATTATTTTTATTTTCGTTCAACATTTGAGAATCTGATCTGAATTTTGGTATAAATACAAAAAAATATATATGATATAACAAATTTTACCATTTTTTGATTGATCGTTTTGAAATGTTCTTGTATTTAAAAGTAACATAAATCAATCGAATTTCAAAACAGTGAAAACACGAGATGTTCCCAAATTCACACATTTTGAAAACTCTGTTTCAATTTCACAACTTTAGGCCGTTCACGGTCGACACTCCATTAATCACACGCAAGTTAAAAGTTTTTCTTATGTAACGCGAGAAAGTGTAACGGCGAATTATTTTTGCTTGTCGAAAATGGTAGGAACGTTATTTTTTTTTGAAAAATAAAGCCAAAAGGTTCTACGAGGTGTAAAAATATTTAAAAAAGTGTGGATTGGATATTTAAAAAGTTGTCGATTCGTTTTCTTTATGATATGCGAAAATAGTATGATTGAAATTAATATGTGTCTGTTAGTATAAAAAGGTTTTGTTTATTTGCGTAGTTTAAAACAACTACAGATTTATATGTATTGAATTACACATAAATATTGAAGTATCTATTTATATGAATAGATGCTTTTTTATTTCACACAAAAAGCGATCAAATTAATAATTTCCCTGTAAATGTTGGCAGTTTTAAATAATCTATCACGTATAATATTATATTTCGTATTTTATTTTAATCAATAGATATTTATTATCAAAATGTTCGGAATTACTGCTCATAAATGGGTAACATTACAACGCTCGATTGATATTTATTAAAAATCAGTATACCATAACGATCAAGGTTTTTTCAATTATTTTCAGATATTATGGAGCGCCTTATCAGTGGCTTTAGGATTAGAAGTACGAGGTCAGTTAATACGAGGAGTGCCATGTGTCAAACGTTACCATCAACTCTTTTGTCCCACCGCTGGAAACACGTATCCAATGTAAATATATTTTTTTCATTATCATTTCAAACATTCATACAAGAAAATCATCAATAATTAATGAACAGACTTTTTTGATATCAGATATTATTTTTTATATATTTTTGACGTGCATGTTTATTTTTTTATAATTTTCTTAAATTATTTTCTGTATAAAATAGTTTTTTTTTCTGTAATGTTTATCTAACAAACTGTAAGGGTAAAACTTTACGATTTCTCATCCGTTCACCTATTTCCGCTAATATACCCATACTTACCAGTGGTGGATTTACCTATAGGCAGTGTAGGCTTTTGCCTTAGAGCCCTCGATCGGAAAAGGCCCCTAAAATTTTTGTAAAATAATTTTTTAATGAATTATTATAGTTTTTCCATATAAATCTAATTAATAGACATTGTGAAATTTGAATAGCTTTCTGCATAAAAAAATTTATTTCCACACAAGCAAGTTTTATTTTATGAAATTACCCATTCGTCCTTTATTTTATGAAACCGACTATTACATTTCAATAATAAACGATAAAAAATTTGGATGCAATGCTATTTTTTCCTAATTATAATGATTTGTGTGAAATGAGGGAATAAGTTTAAACCCGACCCTGAATATTTATATATGTAATTTTTTTTAATTAGTTTAAAGCCCTGTTTGTTACGCACAAGGCTTATGTACGTAATGAGGTTCCTAAAAATGTTAACGCCTCAACCCCCGATGAAGTAAACCCACCACTAATACTCACCATGAACTTTCCCCCTAAATCTACATAATACAATTCCAGAGACCGAATTGAGAACTTCATAGACGAAAACAAAGCGTTGATGAAACGTATGTACGGCGACTTCACAATTTACACCGAATACGGACTACCACCGGAAACTGCCGCGGGTGGTAGGAGCAAACGCGGTGCTCCAGGAGTTCCTGATCCTCTGGGCGAACCTGAATTCGGAGACGGACGAAAGAGACGAGCTCGTCAATCGAACACTTTCAATGGGAGGAACTCGGGCCAGTCCGGACCGTCTTCGACGCCGCCGTTCCTCAACCATAACCAAGGAAATTCGACCGGAAGGTGAATATGAGCGGTTGATGTATCAAAAAATGCTTTTTGTGGGATTTGGGTATCGGTTTTGTATGAAAATGTGTGTTTAAAAAATTTTGTTTGGTCTTCCTTTGGGAGTTTGGGGTTTTCACTAAAGCTCATGACTGTTTCAGTTTCAGTTTCGATGATCGTGTTCTATTTGCGAAATGATTACTTTAGCGATATAAAATATGTTATAATTTTTACCTAGAATACTTTTTAAATATGATATTGACTGGTTGAAATCTATTCTTAAACACTTATCGACTTTGATAATTCAGTTAACTTACAAATGGCAAAGTCTATATATGGATGTGAATGCTAGGGAGGCCATTACCGGTAAACTGGTTTACTGGTTTATCGATAAATGATCCAAATAATATCTCGGTAATTTACCGGTAAATTAAAATATCTATATTTATTTTTTTTCGTGTTAGATTATTTTTGAAAAAAAGGTCGTGTAAATTTACGTCTTTTTTATAAAATGTTTGGTAGGAAGATCAAATTTACCGTAATTTTCTTGTACCGGTAAACCAGTTAACCAGTTTACCGATAATAGATTCCCAAGTATTGGGTCTTGTAGGTTCACGTTTTTTTGTTTTTCGTTCTTTTTTTTTAAATTTTTTCGCGGGTTTTCGACAAAATTTAATTTACTGGTAAACCAGTAATTTGTAAAAAAATACCAGATTATCAGTAAATTTGATCTTCTTAGTGCATGTAGTTGACTATTAAAACCATTTGAAAAGGAACAGTTTATTAATATTATATATCCAGATCCAGATTGCCTTATCTTACTTAACAATTAGTGGTCACACCACGATAAATAAACTTCCGATGCATATCAAAAAGACCTTGTCCTGCAATGAACGTTGTACAAGTTACCTATGATAATTACGACTATAAAAATACGTATTTAAATACAAAATCGAATTCCTCAAATCTAAATCTCATATTTATAAAATTAACACAAACGTAATTTCAGGATCGACGCTTGCGAATCGAAGATGGAAATAGTCACACCGTATTGGGCTCTGAACTCAGCTGGTAAAGTGCGAGCTGTCGTCAATACGATGCACTTCGAACAGGCAATACACCAAGAAGTGTGCTCGTAAGTATTATGAAATTATAGAAACACAATCCCAAAATTCTCCATGAAAATTCGATCCCAAAATCACAACTAAAAATAAATTTTCAAATCAAATCTTTAGATCAGTCATAGATAAAAATTTAAATTCTAATATGATTAATACAAGAATTTCAAGGCCGAACTGTCATCCGAAATCAGGGACGGATTCAGAGGAGGGACAGTGGGGGCAATCGCTCTCCCCCCTGCGGATCATGGTGTAATTTCTAAATTCGTGCATTTTCGAAATCATCGATCTTTTTCGCAAAAAATAAACGCAAAAATGCATTGTAACCCTGATTTTTCAAAAGAGGTGGAAAAACTTCTATGTTTGTAAATAAAAAAATAAGTAATTCTACTGGCTAAATAAAAATGAGTTGATTAATTCAACTTCATTTATTATGTGGGTCTTTTGGGTAAAATGACTAGTTGTTTTCTGTTTCAGAATTTGTTAGGTAACTTACATATTTTTTTAATATGACACAAATAAAGTGAATAACACTGGTATAGATCTTTTGACCTAAAAAAATCTTCATCTGCGGCGCTAATCATTAAAATATTTACGATAATATTATATTAAATACACAAAGTTTTATTTTTATTATAGAATATTCAAATGATTATTTTGAAACCAATCAGATTTTTTTTTATTTTTTATTGAGACCCACGAACTATTTGAAAATAGGAAAATTGTTGGCACATCAGTCAACAAGGTTATGAACCGCTGTTATAGATTTAGGCTAGGCGCAAACTACAGGCTATTTGTCGGCCGATAGTTTGGTCGGGTTCTTAATCAGTATGTAGATGTATGCAAGTGCGCAAATTATAACAACTTGTTATAATTTGCGCACTCGCATACATCTCCATACTGATTAAGAACCAGACCAAACTATCGACCGACAAAAAATTCTGCAGTTTGCACAGCCTTGTAAAGATTTTGCATTCGACGAAAAAAAATCTTTAAAATTCAACAAAAAAAACTGAAAAATCGCCCCCCCTGTGAAAAAAAATTCTAGATCCATCCCTGTCATTGCATTTTTTTACACAACCACCAATCTGACCTCAACCCACTCTTCCAGGAAAACTCAGACCAACCGATGCGCAGGCGATTGCGGCTGCGAGCAAAAGTACAAATGGCATCGTTTGTTGGCATACGATCCCGACCAAGACTGCGCTGGTATTTTTATGGATTGGTTCCTGTTCCCTTCATGCTGCGTCTGCCGCTGTATACCTTAGGAGTTATTGGGCAATTGAGGGTGTCCAATGGAAGCGATTTTTAGGCAAATGTTTCGGAAACGATGGACTTGTTTGATGTGCGCTCGTCAAAGACAATATGAATGCGTCGACAAATTCAGTCACTGCCCGTAATTTGTTAGTAATTGTATACTATGATAGTTGTAATTGTTTTTTTTTTAATAACTTACATTATTATTGCATGATGACGATAGCAAATATTTCATATTGTGTATTTTTTGTAAAATATATTATTTATTTGCATCATATTAAATAATTTAGTGTAGATTTTATTGTATGTCGCGGTATGTTTGAGTTTATTGATATTATCATTGTATTTTAAATTTTCTAACCATTTCGTATATTAGTAGAATTCGTGTAGATGATTGATTTTGTTCAAAACCACGATTATGTATATTCGTTCAAATGTTGCATTCAAATTAGTCAATTGTTACCATTATCATTAATTTTATTTGTAACAGAGAACTATTCATTAAATATTATAACTATATTTTAAGATAATGATCATGTATATATTATGCATAAATATCTTTTTATTGATTTGTGATCTCCATCATCACGCATATCCTATTTTGTTTTCTTTAATCTGAACTCAATAAATAATTACTCGCCAACTTTTCAAAGTGATAATTTTCAAAACAATCCAATTAACTTTTATGACATAATATAATTTATTATTTTGTTTATTTCTATTATCGTTTATATTAACTATTACATATTTTTTATAACGAAGACATCTGTGAAAAATAAATATATTTTTGTTTTTACATAAGTAATGTTATGTTGCCATTTACATTTAATTTAATAATTTAATAATTAAATTATATTACTTGATAATTTTATATACTTAACGATTACAGATCTTTTTTTCATATAAATCAGATAGAATTAAAACAATTTTGACAAAATTTAAGTATTATCAGTGTTTATGTGTAGCTATTAGTAGATAAGTTTAGCTTAAATTTTATTAAAACTAAGCTATACCGTAAAATAAAAACATATGATGAAAGGCAGATTATAATTTTTGAAAAATTGAATTTATTCTAGATTCAATTACTCGAATAATCTTATTAATTTTATCTGTAAAAATAAATTTGTATGAATATTTTTTTCGTTTGATTTCAATTTATTTTATTGATTCCTGATTCCCAATTTTTTCAAAAAATATTACGGAAGGCAGTAAAAGTAAATGCACATCATAGTTACCTATATCAAATAAAATATTATTTTTAATATAATATTTAAAAGCCAATGAAATATTATATTCAAATAATATATTCACAATAATTTTATAATTTATTAACAAGTTAAAATATTTATTTATTCTTGCTAATATACCTACATATTGTAAGTAAATATTCTTTTATTAATAAAATAATATTAACTTCAACCACGATTTTATTTAAAAAAATATATATCTTAAAAACAAAATCATTTATCTAAATTAATTAAGTTCTCACACATTATCAGACATTCGAACACCAATTAGTCTTCCAATTATCTTCGTGTCTTGTGTGCTGCTGTCGGTGTGCGCCAGCGTCATGTGCGTTAGTGTCATTTTCGAAAATATCTGCACCACATTTGGCGTCATGTGCGACAGTGTTATTTGAGCAAACGTCTGGTCACCAAATAACACACAACAAAAAATTAACTCGGGAATCAGCATGTTATGGCCAACCGATATTTATGAACTGTATTTTGACAGCTATACCTGTCAATTCCAAGTGCGGAATTGACGTTTACGCGCAATTACTAAAAATGTTGAAGACGATTTGTAGAACAGTTTTGATCGCTAATAACCAATTGAGGTTTGCATTTAGTTCTTCATTCATTTATAAACAATCTCACAAAACGCATAAAAATAGTTTTTATTTTTCAACGATATATTTTGCAGTTGTGTAACACAAATAACCTCTATGATCGAAAAAATGATACTTGTCGTGTAATGTTTGAATATTTTGATATCCTCATCATTACGCTTTTCAGAAATATTGTGGATATTTTTTTCTTGCACTTAAAAATTAATAAACGTTGGTGTTATTTTCCCAGATCTATACCCGTACTGCCGAGATACAGATCTAATATATCATTATTTAATAATGAATCTCTTCAAAAAAGTAAATTCGCTTCATTGAATTTACTTCAAAGAAGAAATATGTTCATACAAACTCAAGATACTCCAAATCCAAACAGCTTAAAATTTTTACCTGGCGTAAAAGTACTGGATTCAGGACAAACAATGGATTTCCCAAATCCTGCAGCTGCCTATTGTAGTCCTCTAGGTATTATTTTCATTAAAATTAATAAACGTTACAACCTTTTAAAATTATCAATTTCCTAAATATTATAGGGAAAATGTTATTTAGAATCGAAGGAGTGAAATCTGTGTTTTTCGGACCAGAATTTGTGACCGTTACAAAGCAAGATGAAGAAGTCGAATGGAAACTATTGAAACCAGAAATATTTGCTACAATCATGGACTTTTTCGCTAGCGGTTTACCTATCCTTACCGATGTACAACCATCCGGTGGAACCCGTCAGTTTCAGAATTAAATTAATCTCTGATTTAAATGTGAAACTTCCTCAATAAAATAAAATTCTTTTATAGAAATCAACGAAGACGACGATGAAGTCGTGCAAATGATCAAGGAACTACTAGATACAAGAATTCGTCCCACTGTGCAAGAAGATGGCGGCGATGTATTGTTTGTTGATTTCAAAGATGGCATAGTACGTCTTAAAATGCAAGGCTCGTGCAGCTCGTGCCCTAGTTCAATAGTCACTCTCAAAAACGGGGTGCGAAATAATATTATTTTATAAAAGAATATGAATATAAATATGATAAAATTTAATTTAAATGACAATTTTTATTTCTTTTTATAGGTTCAAAACATGATGCAGTTTTATATTCCTGAAGTTCTTGGTGTAGAACAAATTGAACATGAAGTTGATCAAATAGCAAAGAAGGTTTTAGATGATTTTGAATCAAAAAATAATTTAAAATAGAAATGTAAATTTTTAATTAAGTAATGTGTAAAATGTATATTTAATTTAAAATGCAATAAATCATAAATACAAAATATTTTATTCTAATTCATATCGATAAAAATATGCATAATTCATTAAAACAGTCTGATTTTCTTATTGGGAACAGTCTTGGGAGGTTTTATTTCCAATTTCAATGTTGATTTGATGTTTGGTTTACTCGAAGATTCATCTTCGCTATCAGATAATGACAGATCGAAACATTTTTCTACAACGCTCTGTGGATCCTCGATGTGTAATTCTATATCGAATACATGATATTGTCCGTTATATGTGCATGGTTCACAGCCAAATTCTTTAGAGAAATCATTAAGCGATGCATAAAACCTATCAATTGATTCTTTCGGGACGACACAAGGCTCAATTTTTCTCGGTTTTAAGAACAAAAGGAATTCGCAAAGTTCATCATAACTACTATGACTAGAATAACACACATTAAAAGAATTATTTTCTTTGTCTTCTGTGAACAAACTGGTTTCAATTCCCAATGATGCCCATCTTAAGGCACTGGGTCTAATATGGCGAATCTTGAAACTTTCATTTTCGGACCTACATTTTATATTTTTCAATAAATTACGTTCAGGTGAGCAACTGTGGATTTGTGTGATTGTAGAATTTTGAGTGACAGCATTTTCCATTTCAGATATTTGGCTATGAAAAAAATTAATAATGTTATACAAAATATTTAAATGAAAATATGTTTAATTAACTAACCTATATATTTTAAATGCTTTTTCTTGAACGTGTATTGGCATTTTTAATTGAACAGATATTTTCTTGAACAAGTATTCCGATCCGTACGTGGCTGGAGTACTCAATGAAACTAGATAATTTTTGCCTTTGGAAATCCATTCATTAATTATGTCGCAAATATATTCACAGCTTTTTGTCCTTTTAGGAAAATGTTTGTAGTTTTCATGCCAAAAAGTAGAGTCGAAATACATTTTATGTATTATTTTAGTAGTTCCATCATCATTAAGAAAATGTTTGAATTTCATGAATTGCTGTATATTCACTCTAAAATCACCAGTATATAAAATCCTTTTGCCGTCGCTCGTTTCAAATAAGAACATGACTGAGCCTGGACAATGACCAGCTGGTATCAAAGTCACACTGATATAATTAACCACATCATCATTTTTATTAGACTTTGATGGAATTTTTATCAACCATGTTTCTATATTCAAAGTTCAGAACATATAATATAGACATTACGCAATTAACAGAAATAATAAAAAAGAATTAAATAATTTTACCTTCGACATCTAAAGTTTTAATGTAATCACTCAATTCAGGAGACCTGCTCTTCAAAATTACATTGCTAACAGGTGATACATATATACATGAATCTTTTTTCAAGTGTTCGAGCATATTTTTATTCAGTCCTATCATGTGATCCTCATGGCAATGAGATAAAAAGAATATTTTTGATTTCAAATTGTCACCGTCAAATCTGTCAACTGAAATTCCGTCAATTTCGGATATTAATCCGTTAAAAGTGCTCATTTTATTTTGAAGAACAAAAAAGAATCTCAACTGTCAACTGTAAACTTTAGTGTTGCCCGCAAGACCAATTGTGCTATTGAGTGCTTTGAGCCGAATAGTTGTTTGTTTCATAATTGCATATACATAATAATGTATGAAAATACGATGACAATGTCCACTAATAACACAACGGAAACGATGATCAAACATTTGAGTAAATGACAGTAGCGCATATGATGCTAGCACTCGTGACGCTGACGTACACTGACACTAGCGCACAACCCGCGAAAAATTTCTAATGCTTTACAATTTATTTATTTTAATCATACTATTTTGAAAATTTTCGCAGATTGTGTGCTAGCGTCGTGTGCGCAAGTTTTATTTACACGAACGTCTAGAAACCGAAAAAAATTAAAATAGATTTTTAATTGTAAACATAAAATTCCGTCAATGGTTTTAAATTCTTAAAATATGGAAAATTTTAAATTTCCACAATTGAAATATTTTTTTATTTTAAATTTATCACAACACAATAATTGCGTTTATGAATAATTTTAAGAATTTTGTATTTCAATTTTTACAAATTCAGTGATCCATAATTATTGAAAGCTTTCTTTTTTTCAAAGTTTTAAATCATTTACAAAAATTATATACATATACATATTATTTTGACTTCAAAATATTTTTTTCACATTAACAATTGGAATTTATAATAATGCCCATTAATTATTTAAAATGATTTCGATTGATATTTCAATGGATAAAAAAATAAATTAACTAATTGTAAAACAAAAATATTTTGAATTCATGGTGATAACCTTAAGAGAAATAATCTTAGGTCGCTAATCGGGTAAGATATTTGCACAAACATGAATAAACGTTTTATATTAAAAGAAGAACGGCATCCAGCGCAATATGAAAGAAATAACATTCTTTGTTTTTTTTGTCATAGTGTCAATTTGGAAAATAGGAGGACGTAAGCTCAATTTAATTATTTAAATAAAACTCTTGCGAATCAAACTATTTTATAATATTTGGTTTGTTAGTTGTGAGATTGTGACCGCTCACAATTTCATTTATTGAGGTAAAATTTTGACTAATCGGGAATAAACACACCAAATATCGTATAAATAGCGATCTTAACTTCATTAATAAGCGTACAAGCCTGAGAGATGATTATTGCAAAGCGTTTGAGAATGACAAAACTTCCAGCAATACTAGAGCTGTCCCAAAATGTATCCTTTTACTATGTAAAATATTTTTTCAGAAGAAACATGCTCAACATCATTGGTGGAAAATGGCTATTGCGTGAAATCAGACGACTGTCCACCGATCAAAAAAATTGTTGACAATCCTCAAAAAAGAAGAGTCGATTCTTTATACATCAAAGAATCATATTGCGGAAAGATAAATGGAAAACTTCACTTAATCAAAGTTTGTTGCAGCACCAAAGGTAATAAAAACCAATATTCCAAAAATTTCGTTTTCGTGTTGAGAGTTTGATTTGATTTTCAGACGCCGTGCTCGGGTGCGATCTTCCGGAACTTCCCGAAACCGGTAAATACACACTGTTGGGAAAAAGACCTCAATCCGGTAGTAGGGTGACAATTGGAACATTTATTAAATACGAATGCACGAATACATCTACTGATGAAACACCTGATGTTAAAAGAATCTCTTATTGTCAAGATGATGGGGAATGGAGTGAAGTTGAGCCTTGTCCTTTGAGTGAGTTAATATGTTATGTTAAATAGTCAAAAGTCAATATGAAATATGTGTATTTCGGTATGCGTAGAAGTACCTGAAAGAAATTAGATTAATTAAAGCTGTTTTCTTAAATTATCTTTCAGGAAAGTGCCCTAATTTGAAGTCAAAGACTGTAAAATTTTTATGTACTCATAAAGGAGAAAAAATTTCATGCGATAGTTTTGTCGAACATAACACCATTGCCGTACCTGAATGTAAGACAGGTCATATACCAAAAAATGATTTAAAATTGAAATCTATGACGTGCACAGATGGAATATGGGACTATGAAATACCTGAATGCGTGGCAGGTATGACGTTACGTTTTTTGAGATTGCAAAAGAAAATTAAAATGTAAAAATCAAAAAGATACGTTTTACAAAAATTATGTGTTTTGTTTTTTTATTATATTTTTTATCGTTTGAATTTTGAATCAAGGTGTGTTGTTTTAGAATGCGGTGCAGAAATAGCAAGAGCCAGACCGTTAATATTTGGTGGACATAATGAAAATATAGGAAATTCTCCATGGCATGTGGCTGTATATGAAAAAATACAGCAAGATTATAAATATATTTGTGGTGCATCGATAATCGCAAACACGATTGTTATCAGTGGTAAAATATTATATGATATATACTAGGAGCCCATTACCAGTAAAAGACCCGAATAGTAGCTCGGCAATTTACCGGTAAATTTTAAATTTTACCGATAAATCCACAAATTTTAACGAATATCGCTTTTAATTAGTTAGCCTGTATATTTATATGACATATACATAATTTACAAAAACCGACAAACATAACCGCTCTTCAACATGAACAAATACAAACTGCGCTCGAAATCCGTTTAAGCATTTTTCGAAAAAATGTCTTCAAAAATAAATATTCATTGAAATATAAATTTGAAACTTGTTTTTGATGAGTACATATTTTCGGTTGGAAAACAGTATTTAATTATACCGGTACGAAAAAAGTTGATGAAAACTATTTTCGAAAATTAACAATTAGCATTTATAATATAACATATATCTTAAATATAAATATATATCTACATAACATTACTTTAAGATTGATATGAGACATGTTTCGTAATTAATTCCAGGTGCTGTGTGCTTTACTTTTCATTCTGGG
Organism: Hydropsyche tenuis; assembly: GCA_009617725.1. Classification (NCBI taxonomy): domain Eukaryota; kingdom Metazoa; phylum Arthropoda; class Insecta; order Trichoptera; family Hydropsychidae; genus Hydropsyche; species Hydropsyche tenuis. The sequence continues at coordinate 940,603 of VTON01000007.1, forward strand.
CAGCCGGGAGAAATTTCACCACCTGATAATTTCGCCATAATTGCTGGAATTCGAAAAAACGAATGGAATAGTGCTGAAGATTCGGCGCAAAAGTCTGATGTTAGAATATTATATTTTATTTTATTTTACGAGTGGATATTAAAAAAAAATCTCATCAGATATCTACGTTACAAAATCAATAAAAAAACACTATAATAAATACATTTTTTTTCTTGATTTCGTGCGAAAATATTTTGATATTCTAGAAGTACAATTGAACTGATTTTATTTACTTTTTATTTCGCAGATTGATGAAATCGTGGTTCCGATGCGATATAATGGACAAGAGGGCAATTATGAAAGTGACATAGCTATTTTAATTTTAAAGACTGAATTGGAATTTGGTAACTTCGTCCATCCTGTTTGTCTCGATCTTTCTGATAATATTCAACTAACTCCAGGTTTACTTGGAAAGGTAAATAACAATATCAGTTTGAAATCTCAATCAATGTTTAATTTCAAAACCTCCAATAGTAAATGATAATAAAAAGAATCATTAAATATTTCAGGCATTATACTAACAAATATTTCAATTACAATAAATAAAGTATTCTCTCGCAATTAACCTTATTTTTTTTTGTAAAAGAATAATTTTAATTTTTTCAGATTGCTGGCTGGGGAATCGTAAATTCTGCAACACTTGAATCATCTGAAAACTTGATGGTTATAAACCAACCAATAGTCAATTATAAAACATGTTCTAAAACAGTAAGTTCAGGTTTTCTACGATTTTTGACTGCTGACAAAATATGCGCAGGATATCTAAATGGTAAAATAATTACATATTATATAATATCTAACTAAACTTTTGAACTAATATTTTAAACATACTTGAAACTAAAAATATTGTAGTAACCAATTCAATATTGGTGAGTTGATTTAACAGTTGCTAATTGTATCTATTAAAACTATCATTAATTAACTTGTATTGGGAATGTACATATTACTAGCATTATGTCCATTATTGGTTTAAAAAAAAGACTGAAACATGTATTCTTCTTTCAAGGAACTATGCCATGTAAAGGTGATTCTGGCGGGGGTCTGGTATTTCCTCGTACTGAAAAACGAACAACCAGATATTATTTGAAAGCTATATTAAGTGTTGCTGAATCAGACGAAACAGGTTCTTGCAAAAAAGACTCATATGTAGCTTTTACAAATGTGCAGTATCACAAAGATTTTATTCAAGAAAATATAGATCTATACAAATAAATTGTAATAGAAATCGTTTACTCTGTAATTTATTAAAAATACAACATGATATTCTCACTCAATTTCACATTTCATTAATTTCAATATTTCAATCAATTGATTAAACTAGAATGCGAAAATATATTTGAAAAAGGCTTTAAGGACATATTCAGTGCGGTTTAGCAACCATAATAAAAAAGTAATATAACTAAAATTAATAAATATACAATTTTTTTTATTTTAAAAATCTATTCGTTTGAATGAGGGCAATTATTTGTTATTATTATTTTGGCGTTGCACTTGACGCCATCAACGCTCATCTTCCTTTCCAATCATACAATGTATCGTTAGAGATCATGTTAACTTTAAGTTGAACGATTTAAAATAAAATAGATTTTTTAATTATTAAATAAAAAATAAAACAAATAAGTTCTCTTTAACAAAATTTATTTCAAGATTTTTCTGAATATTATAATTCAATTAAAGATTAAAGATTATTGAAATTATGATTATGTCCTCCTCGACGCGGCTAGGGTTTCTGGATTCGATTCGATTCGGATTCGGATTCGACGAATAATGGCCTAAGATTCGGATTCGGGATTCGGCCTTCGGATTCGGCCGAATCCGAATCTTTAAATTTCTATTTTTAATGTGAAAAAAATTTGTCACTCAAATTGTTTTATTGCTGAAAGAGTAGTGTCAGGTTATATTTTTAGCTCAGCTGGAATAAGAAACGGAACTCTGGTCGGCGAATAAACCATGATTCACATTACACCGTATCGGTCATGGCTGAAACCGTCTTACTCAGATTTTATTTTTCAAGTATCCGTTTCACAATCATTTCGTTCTCATCTTTTGAGAAGTTAAGTCTGGTACTTGGTGTGTTTGATATTGTGATATGTCAAGAATTAAAATTTGATATTTTGAGGAATTCAAGGTGAATTATTTTTTCTTACATATTATATCAATTTGTCAAATTTTGGTGAAAAATGAAAATCTGCTTTTGTTGGCAAATTAGGGATGTACATACATAATTTCAACAAGTTTTTCGAAATCAACACGAACCACGGTGGCCATTCTTGGATAACAACTTCTATCATTTCATAGCTGATTTTATTAACTGTGTAAGTATACCTAATTACTTTTTTGAAATATAAATAATATAAAAATTGATTAACATTTTGATTATGGTTGATTAAATTATTTTGTATTAAATTTCAAAATGTTTTCAGTGAACCATGTCACTAAAGAAAACATCAAAAGCTTGGGATTATTTTACACCGCTACCCAGACAGAAGAAAGCAAGTTGCAATGTATGCAAAAATGAAATAAGTGTCATAGACTCGTGTACTTCGGCATTATTCAAACATCTTAAACAGCACCACAATATTTGTCCAGAAAAAAGAAGTGCTTGTACATCAGTCGAAACTGATTCAATGGTCGAGAATCCCGTCAAAAAGGCTAGAACACTATTGAACTTTGTACATAGAAAAAGTCTGGAAGAGATAGTGGGAAAATTGGCTGCTGTTGATGGAATATCAATAAGAGCGATCACCAGATCAGAGTTTATCCGGGAGTCTATAGCATATCGTAACTATAAATTTCCTAAAAACGAGAGTGATGTGATGAAATTAGTGCACAGTCATTACGAAGAAAAGAAATCGGCAATGATTGCAGAATTGATGGAGAAAATAACCAATAATAATAAACGTTTCAGTTTGACACTGGATGAGTGGACCAGCACACGAACAAGAAAATACGTAAATATAATTCTTCATGGTTCCCCAACCGAAATAAGTGACTCATACAATCTTGGGCTTGTTCGAATCAATGGATCTTGTACAGACATAAAATTGCTTGAAAATGTTATTGAACATTTAAAATCATTTAATATAAATTACGAACAACATATCGTTGGAAGCACAGGCGATGGTGCATCTGTTATGATTAAATTCGGCAAAGAATGTCCAACATTATACCAACTTTGTCTAAATCACGGTATTCACCTTGCAGTGTGTGATACTTTATATAAAAAAAATCGACTAATTGTGAGACAACGGATATGGATGTAGAACTTGAAACTGAAATAAATGATTTCAAAGATGATGATATCTTTGATGACATTCATTTCGAAATTTATGAAACTGACGATAAGATTGATAACCATGAGCCAACTCATAGAATAGATCAGATTATCACTGATGTTCGAAAAATAGTAAAGTTTTTTAAGTCATCTTCTATTAAAAACGGAATTTTACAAAATAAAATTAAAGCAGAGTTAAATCACACAAAAGAACTAGTTTTAGACTGCAGAACTCGATGGAGTTCAATGGCAAATATGATTAGTGTTTTTCTGACATATCAGCGATTTATTGAAGCAACTTTATTAGAATTCAACTGTTCGGAAATGCTGCATTCGATAGATTTTGAAGTTCTCAGAAACCTATTAAAAGTACTAGAACCTATTAAATTTGCAGTTGAGAAACTAAGTCGAAATGATACAACTCTGCACTCAGCCGACTTAATAATACATTATATGAAGAAAAAAATTTCAGATTGCAACAATCCAATCTCGGAAAAATTCCGGCAAAATATAGAAAAACGGCTAGATGAGAGAATGCAATCAGACATAATCAATTTATTCAAGGCTCTTAAAGAACCTAATTTTGCGCCATCGAAACAAGCAATAAAATTAGGAAAACAATTGTTAAAGAGATTGTTTAAAACTTCGGATGCAGAAGTCGATTCCGATAACGACATTCCAATTGAAGTAATTGAAGAAGTGGAAAGAGAGTTCACCATGGAAGAAGAATTAAAAAGGATTTTACAAAGTGCTGAAAATCTGGTTACATGACTCTTGCACCCCAACCAACTAGAATTTTACGCCAATTAGAATTGCATGCCAGTTAGAATATCACTTTGTCAAAAGAAAATAATATAGATGTCACCACATTGAGAAAAATATATACAAATAACACCTATTTATTTGGGGAAGTATGGATGTCTTTCCAGAGTAGTTCTTAATTCTTTAAAAAAAAAAAAAAAACAACACAAGTGCTTCGGGTTTGGTTGTGGGTTTGTGAATGAACAAAATTTATCAAAGAATTAACCACAATCGCCAAGAGTTTTGTAAACTGCTTATCAAATTAATAACGAAAATTACATACTCACTATAATTATGTGTTCAAAAGTACATTGATATGTTTCAGGTATAATTAGCATGTTAGAAATTATATACCGGTTTCCTGAAATTCATTAAACCTTTGAATGTAATCGTCCAAATAAAAAAAAAACCATAATTTTTATATATTCATCTCTTTTTTCGAATAATTAACATAACATAAATAATTTCAAATAATTAATACATAACATAACATAACATAAATTAGATTTTAAAATCTTCCCATATAAAAAAATGAAAGTAATCTATTACCAATATCAATTTCATTGAAATCTGAAATTATCAAGTCATGTCTTCCCTTTATTAAAAAAAAAAAATATTTTGATTTATTTACTTCGTGATAATTTTCGGCATGTAATTTATAAAATATTATATGCAGAAGGTGTGACATCTAAAATAATTCAAAAGAAATCTACTGCAAAAGAATCGATTTTTTTTTGTTGAAGGTATCAGTTTGTGTTTAGAAAAATCTTTTACATTTACCGATTAACGAAAATATGACAGAAATTAACAGTAATCTGTTGCAACGAGGGATTATTTGATCTTTGCAACAACATCTTTCATCGTTATCTGTAAAATATCACTTACTAAACAAAAGAGAATTCCGAGAAAATTTGTTGAAAATATCAGTTAGTGTTTTGATTTCGTTTTTTTCATAAAAATTAGAAATAGGTTATCTGATTTGTTCTTAAATACTCTAATATTTTCAAAATTTCTTTCATTTTCAAAATTGTGGTTAAGTTTTTGATGAGAAAATTAATTCATGGACCTGCAATTGAATTCGAAGCATTTTTCTTTTTTTTTAAGCATTTTGTGCTGAAGGAATATCTATATTTTTTTGAATAGATAGGTGTAATAATAAATATACATTTTAATATAATGACATCTATAATTTTCCTTCAAACTTTTGTAGCGATCCTATAGTGGACAAAGTTGTTGGAATCCAGTTGGATGCTGCGTGCAATTCTGATTGGGGTGCAACGATCCGATCACCGAAAATCTAATTGAAATTGAAGATGATTTTAGTAGTCTCAATAAGGAATTCATACTTTTTAAAAATACAAAAAAGCGAACCGACAATTTAAAAAAACTACATGATGCTCTATCCACACTTAAACCGACTTCAACGGATAATGAAAGAACATTTTCTGTATCAAATAATTTTTGTACGAAATTACGATCGGCATTGGGGGATAAGTCCCTCAATGCCTTAGTATTTCTTAAGTATTACTATGTAAGAATTCAAAAAACTAAGTAAAATAAACCTTTTTAAAATTAAAAAATTGATATTTTATTGAATACATTAAATTCTACGAAAATAAATGAATTAATTAAATTTAAAATAAGTTAAATTACATATGAGATTTTGGATTCGGATTCGATTCGGATTCGTCGAATCTTGAAAATATTGGATTCGGATTCGACGAATCTTAAAAACCCGAATCTTCAGAAACCCTATCGACGCCACGCCGACAGCGACATCCCAGCAATACCGTTAGCAAACAGCATCCCCATGGTTCCTGACGTGACTCGCAAAGCTGAACTTTGTTTTGAAGACCCGGTCACTGACTCCGCAGTATAACTGGCTGCTGGCATTATAAGTATAGTTGTACACTGGTCTGGATTGAGTTCTACCATCGTGGCGTCTGGAGTCGAGATCCTCCAATCGCCTCTTCTCAAAACTCTCGACGCCTTTCTTCTCACTATAGCGCCACTCTGGTCTCGACGATGCGTGCTCCTCCTAGCCATCCAACGGGATGCGAAGAGATGTCAAGCTCCGCTTCACGAAGTCTTTATAGAGAAGATCCTGTCCACCAGCCCTTCGCCTACCGACACGGAACTCGGAGTAAAATACTGTCTTACAATTAGACAGCCTGTCGTTCTTCATTTTCGTAAGATGAAGGACAATCTCAGCTGGCCTCCCATCAGCAGAAACTCAACACCAACCATGCCCGTCCTTCTCAAGACAACCGAATTCGGAATCCGATCCTGCCAACTCACATGCAGAATCTGCCGCGAACATACTCGTATTATGTGTAAAACATCCAGACGCCTTACCCACACTATGTCTCGGAAGCATACAGAAGAATGAGCAAATTCATCGTACTATAAACAGCTAATTTAGTCTCCAAATTCAAATCATGAAATGCCCACACCCCCCTCTTTAAACTTCCAAAGGCAGCAGCAGCACGTGAAATCCGGGTAGAAATTTTAAAATCGAGCCAATTGTCAGGTATTTGAAGATACCCACATCCTCCAGACATCATCCCTCCAACCAGTTTACTGAGCACCTGAGTCTTCGTTACATTTATGGACAATCCGAATCTTCTGCACGAGAGATCCAACCTATCAATATACCACTGCAGAGCCTCCACAGTATCGGCTATGAGACAGACATAGTCGGCGTACAGAATCTCGAGCACCGGCACCTGGCGCGTCCCTCTTGTAGCTCTAATACGGGAGAGGTCGAAGACATTACCATCGAACCTGACGTTGAGAGCCATATGATCAACGCGGTACGCGTCACTAGGACGACGGTAGATTCGGCTACGGTCAGGTAGCCGCCGTTAACTAGGCACCGGTCAACTCGGCACCGGTTCAACTAAGCGAGAGTCCTAGCGGACACCAGCCTACCGGACACCGACGGACATTCGGCGAAAACTCGGCGAAAACTCGGCGAAAATTCCACATAGATAGAATATTTTCGCCTATTTAGAATATTTATAATCTCGTATGGTTCTTATGAAAGTTCCTATAAGAATATAAATAATTCTTTTGATATATAGTCGTTATATATAATTCTTATATAACGATTTAACGAAATTGCAAAGTATTATTTTCATGCATCAAATAAAAGTATTTATATCACAAAAGAATATCAGAACAAGTCAAATTAAAAAAAATTGGTTTGAAAAACATGAAAATACTTATACTATATTATAAATTGGTCAATTTTCTATAATTTATATTATATAACTTTTTATGTAAGTGTTTGAAAATTACCGCAAAATTTGATCAAATTCATTTGGTTTATTTATGATTCTGCATACTTACCGCTCTTTAAATCTATTTCTTTCTAGTTAAATTTTGCGACGTTATCAGAAAGAATTAATTTTAAAAAAAAAAAAATAAAAATGGTAAGATCCAGTTTACTAATCTTTGGAGATTTATTATTTTTGAAATATTGTAAGTGAACATATTTTTGAAGGAAATCATACAATGTATTTTTTTGTTGTTGAGATTTATATTATTCAAATATACCAAAAATAAATTATATGAGCTTGATTCAATAATTGAACAATACTTACACAACACTTCATACATATACCGGTATTATCAGCAGGATAATTTTTCGGTAATTACAATAATTCTAGCAATCTGCTGCTGTAATTATATTATTGATCAATAATTTTGAAATTACACGTTGAATTAATAATTAATAATGGTGCGCTATCAAGCAGCGAATAAAAAAATAAAATTACTTTTTGATGTGCAAAAAAGACGATACCTATTGTTTTGAAAATAAAACTCCTGTTTTAAATTGATCACCTTGTATGTATAAATTAAAAATATTCATGTATGTATTTATAGGATAGACGACAAGAGTTGCATAAATATTTTGATAATTATAATCATCAGTCCCATTCTATAGGGGACCGGAAAGTAATTAAAATTTTCGTTTTTTTGATGAAAAAATATTCATTTATTACAAAAAAACTTAATAACTAATCTACAAAATAATTTTTCATAGCTTTCTATAAACCTTTTTTCCAGCGTAAAGGCAATTGTTCAATGCCTTTATTTGAAAAATTCCTTGGGTTTTTTCTTGAAAAACTATTCCAAGTGCATTTTTACTTCTTCCTCATTATTAATTTTTTTTATTTCTTAATGAATGCTCCAACGACCTAAAAAGGCGGTAGTGCGATAGCGCGAGATCCCGTAAATAGGGTGGATGAGACAAAAGTTCAATCCAAGCTGATTTATAATATTTTGTCTAGGTTATTTTCGCCGTATGATGTCTCGCATTGTAGTGCTGTAAAATTCGTTTTTTTGTTTTTAACCCGAAAATTTCGCTTTGTTATTAGCTCTCGTTTCAGTCGTTCGTTCCAATTGTTCACAGTACACTGCCGCTGTATTGGTCTGGCCAGGTTTGTGTAATTCATAATGAATAATTCTTGAAAAATCGCCACCACACACAAAGATAAATCTTCTTTACTGTTAGTTATGGTCGAGGGGTTGTAGCAGGTACTCGTCCAGAAGAAAGCCATTGTTGTTTTCGCCGTAAAAACGAATGTTGTTGGGGACCCGAATTGCTTGTTTCTGATTTTTTTCTATGCATCGAAGATATTTAGAATGTTATATAATAGGATCACGGAAACAGCCGATCTTCGACGATAATTCATCGATAGTTTGACGAGGATCTGTATGTATTTTATTATTTAAACTAAATTATTATAAGTACGAATTGATATATTTGGGCACTAGAAAAAATATTTCAATGCATATTTATAGTCGAAAAATCGATTAAATACGGCTATAGACTTGTATAATACTGAATAATAATAATAATAATAATGATAATAATAAACAACGCAAATAATAAATAATGAACATTGTATATTATTCAAATACATAAATGATTCGTTTTAAGGAACAATGTATATTTTTTTCAATGCACAGCTAAATCGCACCTTTTAATATTGTTTTGTATTATTATATTTACCATTTGAATGCTTATTTTTTAGTTTTCAAATTTTACTCATATCTTATGAAATTATTTCTCTAAAGTAACGTTTTATTTTACACAAAATATTGATTTTTTTTCCATTGAAATACCGCATACTTACACTTTCTGTGATGTTTCGTCTATTTGTTTACGATAGGCAATACATATTCTATAGACAAGCCGACAAAGTTACAATAAATCATTTTAAAAATTTCACGTGATTGCGAGATTACGGAGTCGCAAAAATACTTAGCGATCTCACAAGAATTATCTCACAAGAATAATCTTATGAGAATTATACGTAGAATTTCCATTTATGTACAACTTTCGCCTAGTTGATTCGATGTCTAGTTGACTGATTGCCCGCTAGACTCTCGCCGAGTTAAACCGGTGCCGAGTTGACCGGTGCCTAGTTAGCGGCGGCTACCTGACCGTAGCCTACTCAACCGGTGTCCGCTTGACGGTGTCCGGATCAACGCACCCACAGAGTGTATGACCCCATCACTGCAGAAAAATAGATGGCAAACAATGTTGGAATCATTACACAGCCTTGCTTGACGCTCCTAGTCAGGGCTCAGGGTCAGGTCAGGGTTTGCTAGGACTCCCAAACATTTGTCGAATTCAACTATTCGAATAACGCATATCAAATTCGAATATTCGAATGTATTCGTCAATTTTTTATTATTTTAAATTTTAATTAAAAAAAAAAATTATTTATTTATTATGAACACCGTGTGTTTGGTTTCTCAAACTATTTTTTTTATTTCAAATATCGTAGCTGATTTTGCATACATATATTTATTTTTTAACGATAATGCAACGCTGTCAAGTAAATGATCAATGATAAACCAAGTACCGAGAATTGCACCTAAAATTAAATTTAGTTTATTGTCTATAGTGCGAACCTTCTAAAAAAGGCGTTAATTTTCAGTGCTTTAATTAAATTATATTATCCTTTCTAGTTTTTGGTCGGAATTCTGGATGACTATAAAAGTTAAATGTTCTCTATAATTCTTTCCCCTTTTATTTTCGATTTCAGAAAAATGTGTAGACTCATTATTATTATTATTATTATTATTATTACTATATCGACAAAATCATATCGAGATAGGTCCTATTAGGGATTGCAATTTACCGTCAAATTTCGATTACCAGTAAGCGGTAAATAATTGGTCCCGTTGCCGGTTTACCGGTTATTTACCGGTAAATAAAAAAAAATTATGTAGATTAAATAATTAAAGCATGACTGTATGTGGCTACTTTAACCAAAAACCAGTATCCTTGATTAAAACCTAAACATTATATAAAATACATGTATTGAAATCCATGGAGGGGGGGGGTAGTAATCATTTTTTCTAGTTTCAGCGAAAGTCACATTATGTGAAATCATAGTGGTGCCCCTCAACTCATAAAAACGCCCTTTCAAATTTTTTTCTGCAATAATATGTCTGTATCTACCCTTAATTCGCAATAAAATCATTTCCGGTAATTACCGGTATTTTTTCAATTTACCGGTGATTAAACCGGCCCTCCTTTCATCAACCTTAACCTTCTATCACGAGTTCTAATTGTAGCTCTCCTTCAATTAATCGCGACCGCGATTAATCCGACCGCGTGAGTCTATTCTATGTTGATAACATCTGTGCGAGTGCTAATAATATTTCCTAGAAACGCTCAAAAAAAACCCTTTTTTTTTTTTGCGTCCGCCCGGTTTTTCCTTTCGTTTATACGCGTCCGTTTTTACTTGGAAATGTGATTTCATGAACACACGTGCCTCAACGCGATGCTTCTTAATAATATCAAATTAACTGTGATCTGCTATAATCCTGTTCACGGGATTTATTCGACGCGTTATTAATCGTAGTGCATGTATCTCGTTTCGCGGGTGAATAATGTGTATCTTATTGTTAGTGTCCTGGATCACTTCAGCCTCCGAAGGGCGGTAACCACTCAATATTTTTCCAATTTTTATAATTTTCTGTCAAATTGAAATTCAAATTAGTATTAATTACTTCATCTTTATTTCGTTGTCGATTTTATTAAACGTACATCTATTCGCTCGTAAGCTACACGCATATTTATTAATCTATCCATTAAATAAATAGATTGAGAGAACACATTTAAAATCAATTTTTTTGTTTTTCGTAATTTTATAAAATAGTCCGTTTTAGTCAAAGGGCGCTCCGTAAATCTCTGAATTTTACTAGTTTCTCCTCGACAGCCACCGTGGCAACACCGTTGTTATTGTCTCCCGTTCTCAATCAGTTCCGGCCCTCCTTTCATCAACCTTAACCTTCTATCACGAGTTCTAATTGTAGCTCTCCTTCAATTAATCGCGACCGCGATTAATCCGACCGCGTGAGTCTATTCTATGTTGATAACATCTGTGCGAGTGCTAATAATATTTCCTAGAAACGCTCAAAAAAACCCCCTTTTTTTTTTGCGTCCGCCCGGTTTTTCCTTTCGTTTATACGCGTCCGTTTTACTTGAAATGTGATTTCATGAACACACGTGCCTCAACGCGATGCTTCTTAATAATATCAAATTAACTGTGATCTGCTATAATCCTGTTCACGGGATTTATTCGACGCGTTATTAATCGTAGTGCATGTATCTCGTTTCGCGGGTGAATAATGTGTATCTTATTGTTAGTGTCCTGGATCACTTCAGCCTCCGAAGGGCGGTAACCACTCAATATTTTTTCCAATTTTTTATAATTTTCTGTCAAATTGAAATTCAAATTAGTATTAATTACTTCATCTTTATTTCGTTGTCGATTTTATTAAACGTACATCTATTCGCTCGTGTTACACGCATATTTATTAATCTATCCATTAAATAAATAGATTGAGAGAACACATTTAAAATCAATTTTTTGTTTTTCGTAATTTTATAAAATAGTCCGTTTTAGTCAAAGGGCGCTCCGTAAATCTCTGAATTTTACTAGTTTCTCCTCGACAGCCACCGTGGCAACACCGTTGTTATTGTCTCCCCGTTCTCAATCAGTTCCGGCCCTCCTTTCATCAACCTTAACCTTCTATCACGAGTTCTAATTGTAGCTCTCCTTCAATTAATCGCGACCGCGATTAATCCGACCGCGTGAGTCTATTCTATGTTGATAACATCTGTGCGAGTGCTAATAATATTTCCTAGAAACGCTCAAAAAAACCCTTTTTTTTTTTTTGCGTCCGCCCGGTTTTTCCTTTCGTTTATACGCGTCCGTTTTTACTTGGAAATGTGATTTCATGAACACACGTGCCTCAACGCGATGCTTCTTAATAATATCAAATTAACTGTGATCTGCTATAATCCTGTTCACGGGATTTATTCGACGCGTTATTAATCGTAGTGCATGTATCTCGTTTCGCGGGTGAATAATGTGTATCTTATTGTTAGTGTCCTGGATCACTTCAGCCTCCGAAGGGCGGTAACCACTCAATATTTTTCCAATTTTTATAATTTTCTGTCAAATTGAAATTCAAATTAGTATTAATTACTTCATCTTTATTTCGTTGTCGATTTTATTAAACGTACATCTATTCGCTCGTAAGCTACACGCATATTTATTAATCTATCCATTAAATAAATAGATTGAGAGAACACATTTAAAATCAATTTTTTGTTTTTCGTAATTTTATAAAATAGTCCGTTTTAGTCAAAGGGCGCTCCGTAAATCTCTGAATTTTACTAGTTTCTCCTCGACAGCCACCGTGGCAACACCGTTGTTATTGTCTCCCGTTCTCAATCAGTTCCGGCCCTCCTTTCATCAACCTTAACCTTCTATCACGAGTTCTAATTGTAGCTCTCCTTCAATTAATCGCGACCGCGATTAATCCGACCGCGTGAGTCTATTCTATGTTGATAACATCTGTGCGAGTGCTAATAATATTTCCTAGAAACGCTCAAAAAAACCCTTTTTTTTTTTTGCGTCCGCCCGGTTTTTCCTTTCGTTTATACGCGTCCGTTTTTACTTGGAAATGTGATTTCATGAACACACGTGCCTCAACGCGATGCTTCTTAATAATATCAAATTAACTGTGATCTGCTATAATCCTGTTCACGGGATTTATTCGACGCGTTATTAATCGTAGTGCATGTATCTCGTTTCGCGGGTGAATAATGTGTATCTTATTGTTAGTGTCCTGATCACTTCAGCCTCCGAAGGGCGGTAACCACTCAATATTTTTTTCCAATTTTTTATAATTTTCTGTCAAATTGAAATTCAAATTAGTATTAATTACTTCATCTTTATTTCGTTGTCGATTTTATTAAACGTACATCTATTCGCTCGTAAGCTACACGCATATTTATTAATCTATCCATTAAATAAATAGATTGAGAGAACACATTTAAAATCAATTTTTTGTTTTTCGTAATTTTATAAAATAGTCCGTTTTAGTCAAAGGGCGCTCCGTAAATCTCTGAATTTTACTAGTTTCTCCTCGACAGCCACCCGCGCGCAACACCGGCGCTTGCAGGCGAAAGGCGGCCGGCGCGTCGGCCGGCGGATCAAATTCCCGCGCTGGATCAGACTTGTCCAGAATTTCGGTTTGCGAGGGCCACTTTGGCCAAAACACGGGACATTCACGAACGTCGTCGATTTGCATTTTTTTTTCTTTAATTTAATGATAAAATACATATATTTTGATTAGAATGTACATACTTGAAAAAAAAAATTGATTTTTAATAATTCGAAAATAATAAAAATAAAAAAAAAAAATAATATATATATTTTTTTCTTCGAATTGGAACAAGGTTCGTAAATTGTTGTGTTTGAAAATTGGGAGAGATATTGACAATGGTTGCACAAAACAAACGAATGTGGAATGGTTTTACGAGAAATACACTCCCGGACTCATAAAATTGCGATTGTACCATAACATATGTTCATTTAGCAAACTTAAAAGCTTTTCTTTGGTGATGAATATTAACTGACTAACAATAAATATCTTGCATGATCATAATAATAATAATAATAATAGTAATAATTAATCATTAAATTGTTATACGTAATATACACGACGATGCTGACGTTACGAATAAATTCCGACCGCCTTTTCTTTAATTCACGATCAACCATTCGCCAGTTTACTATAATCGTATCTTTCAGGTGAACTTGTGTAGGTACCCAATTCAAAATAATACCTCATGTGACCCTTATCCTGTAAAAGTGTCACCAATATTATTTTATTTATAAGCCCTTTTATCACTACTATATCCCATAGCAGAATAGTATATTGCATACTAACTCAATTATTTTATAATCCCTAACAATTATACAATATAATACTAACCATTATAGGACTAGAGTAATTACGCTACCATGATTCTGTTGTAGTAACACCTAACACATAACCCATAAATAATGGACCAACTGGGAATCCGACTAAAATCATAGATATCCCTCACTTATTCTAAATTAACTAATATCTATTAACATATTTGGTTAATGTCATGCCCTATGTCATACTAATTAAAAAATTAACCGCATGCTCTTGTAATTAGTCTAAATTGAAACAACTGAGACATAAATATTAATCAACTAACAATAACTAACTCACTTCCGAACAATATACAGAGATACACCTAACGAGATGAAGGCATGAAAAAAAACCAAAAGAATAACTTGCATGACCATTTAATTAATTAACAAAAAAAAAAAAAACTCTTTGGTAATGGTAAAGACCAATGACGTGTGTTCTACCGAGGTCCGAACCATGTAGGACCAACGGTCTCGCCTCGTCTATCAAACTGGTGATCATTACGATCGCAAAGTGGGCAGCGAGGGCGCAGTCTGCTTAGTCTCTAACTCGTCTGTCCCGCTGGTGGTCATTGCGATCCGCCCAGAAGACAGCGACCACAGAGTCTAGCACATAGACACGCGTATCGTTGGTCTGAGAACCTCCTTCGCTGGCATGGGCGGACTGGTTCTTATGGTACATGTCCCTCACCGAAATACGACTTGGGCTAGCGCGGTGAGGTATAGCCTAGACTGCCGCATTTGTCTGGTAAGGCCTTGTCCTGCAGTGGATAACTTATAGGCTGCTAATGATGATTAGAGTAAAAGTAATACAATATGTATAGGTTTTGTCAAGTTTTTTCCCATATAACGCACATGATTTTTATTTTCGCTTAGCTATTTTATTTTATTTTTTTATCATATTTTTATAAATTATTTTATAAAATACATACAATTTTATAAAATTCTCTTCTTATAAAAAAAGGACACAAATAAAACTCGAATATCTCATCAATAGTCCAAATTACGAATAGTTATAAAATTAACGAATAATTCGAATATTCGATTGAAAGCCCTACCGGGATCCGATTCGTAAAGCCACCGTCATGTTGAACTCGGGCCATCATGCCATTATGAAATTGACGCACCTAAAAATGAAAACGCTTCGAAATAGATAGATCAATTCTTCTTTGATCTCCTTTTTTTTTCTCGGCCCTCTACATTTTTAGCAGGTTTTGGATTTCTAACTAGAAAAAGTTCTTGTTTGTTTGTAGACGATTTGCTGGATCTTGATTCAGTTCTTGATCTAGATTTGGACCTAGGTCTTTTATGCGAAAATGTGATGTTGCTATGTGACATGATTGCTATCAGGAGAACGAGACGAGCGTTTTTGGCGTCAAGTTCTACGATAAAATAATAATAAAAAATAAATGCCCTCATTCAAACGAATAGATATGTATTTTATATTTAAAATATTGAATATTTATTTATTTTAGTAATTTATTTTTTTTATAAAAACTAACATAGAAAAATATTGCCGTCACGAAACACATCAAAAATCATTAATCAGAAATTCGAGAAGGGAGCCGGAGCGCATATGTTTACGTTATGAATTGATTTTGTATTAACAAAAATGTATTTGGTTATTCGTTATTTAACGTCATACTTTTAAGTAAAACAACTAATTTCAAAAAACCATTTATTTATTAAAATTCAATCCAACAAATAATCACCAGCAGGTGTGGAATCACTTTCCAACCGAGTTTTCTCGTCAACAGTCAGTTTTGCAGTATAAGGTCGGGCGTTATCATATTGCAAAAACACTTGTCTTATATTTGCGGTTGCAGGCTTTTTTTTAAACAATTCTTCCTTCAAACTTGCAAGCTGTTCACAAAAAAGTGATGCCATTGTTGATTGCCCAAATCAGATAATTTTTTAATGAATTATTCCGGAACAATCTCACCAAATATACAACAAAACTTTTTTTACAGTCAACCCCGGTTTTGCCATCGTTCACGATACCTGCTTTTTGACAACTAATGTTTTTTGCATCCTCGATTGTCACAAAAGATCTAATTTTCATTTCCAGTTATCAAATATTTCGAGAACATTTTTTTTTTTTTTTCGAGATCGAGTAGGTCTGTGTATGCACGCACTCGCGCCGCTCTGTTTTCATTGCTCGGTGGGTGCGCGTTTCGCGAGCGATCCGTTTATCATTCTGTCACAACTTCCAAAAATTTTTTTTCGATCCAGTTTTTTTTCGATCTGATAAATCCAAGCTTCTCTTAAATTTTAAAAATATTTTGAATCGGATTTTTTTCAATTTCTACGAGCAGGATGTCGTCATTTAATTCTTGTTGTTTTCTCGTTCCGGGATTGTTTTTGAGATCAAAATTTCCCGATCAAAATTTATAAAATCATCATTGGCACTTATGAACCTATAACACATCTCCAAAAATACTGAAAATGTTTTTTGTTGCAACACATGCAGAGTTTTGTCCCAAATATTGAAACAGCATGCAATTTCTGATAAAATCTTCGCTCAGTTTAAATTCTACCATTGCAAATACGGTGGTTTTTTTCTCAGATTTTTGGCAAAATTAAATTAACAGAATATTGATAAATCAAAACAAAACGAATTTTGTGTTTTCAAGACGAAGGACAAAGCGGGACTGATTATCAAAGTGAACCGTTCAAAGGATCGGACGTTATTTATCAAATGACCTGATATAAGAACAAGACGAATGTGTTGTTTTTTTTTATAATATAGAAATAACTGATGCTTGTTATACTTAACGTAAAATTTTCACAACCTTAAAAATTACTATTTCTTATTCTAATATCTGAACTCGACGAATATTTGGGAGTCTTTATAGCAACTCTCAACCGGTTGATAAACTGGGATGCATAAAAACAATGCAAAAAAATCATTGACCGATCAGTTTGGTTTGGCTGTCGTATAAGTAAGACGTTTTAACTCTTTTTACTCAGAAACATTTTTTTAATCTATTTCCGACAAAAAATTTTTTAAACTTAAAATACAATATTTCAACATTACTAAAGGGTCATCCAATAAAGATGCACAATTTTAACATGTAAATAAAACAAGTTGTGTGTGAGATTTCCACTCAATTATTTTTTATTTGAATGTATATTTTATAAAATTGAGTGTGGGATATAATGTCGTTCAAATGTCCACCGCAGCTTTGCTTGGTGGCACGTATTCGGGAAGTCCAATTTTCAATGACTCTGTCGCATAAATCTGGCTGAATTTGCTGGATGACATTTGTTGTATTAACTTTGAGGGCGTCGATTGTTTGCGGTTTATTTGCAAAGTCTTGTAATTTAAAATAGCCCCAAAGTAAGAAATCTAAAGACGTTAAATCGCACGATCTCACATTCACGTCACCGTCGCGCGAGACAACCATGTCCTCAAATCACTCGTTCAGAATGTCCATCATGGCATGTGCTATATGACACGTAGCGCGATCCTGTTGGAACCACATGTTATCGGTATTCATATCATCCATTTTAGGGCACAATAAGTTACTTATCATCGATCTTTAGCGCTTGCCGTTGACAGTTATGGCAATGCCAGTTTCGTTTTGGAAGAAGTACGAACCGATGATTCCGCCAAATCAAAATCCGCACCAAACAGTGACTTTCTCGAGATACATGTAGTGCTGGGGTATCTTGTGTGGATTGGTATCGCCCCAAATCCGACAATTTTGCTTGTTCACATATCCATTCATCCAAAAATAAGCCTCGTCACTAAAGATGATTTTTTTTGCAAAATTTGGGTCAAGTTCAAATTACTCCAGAGCACAATCAGCGAATACACGGGTTGTTTATGGTCCTTTATCTTAAGTTCCTGGGTTAGTTGGATTTTATACGGGTGCAGACCCAAGTTCGCCCAGTTGAAGTCACCGAAAGGCCAAATTCTTGTGAACGATGAGAAATTGACTGCCTTGAGTTTTTTCATACACTCTCACCCACAGCAGCGATGTTTTTAGCAGATCTTGCATTTCGGTGACGTACTAGTGATGGTTGTTTATTTACCGAACCGGTTGATTCAAATTTGGTCACGAAACGTCGAATTGTCGAATCAGCAGGACGTTTGTGGCGAGGATAAAAATTACGTATTGCGCGGAATGTTTCTCGACAAGTGATTTTGATAATAAAATTTGATGATTTGCACACGTTGTCCAACTCTATAACCTTCCATGGTGATTTTTCGTACACTATTAAACAATTGACAACAAATTTGAAAGATGTCACTTTAACAATATGGCTGCTCAACTTCACATATTTCGAGCGTTCCTATTAGATGACCCTATAAATCCATGCCGCTAACCTTTTTGTTGGTTTTTCAAAATTCCAATAAAAAGTTAAACGTGTATATAATGTTATATTATACTCACTATAAATTTCTCGCCGTGGTTAACTTTTTTCAAATCCTTTTCGCATTCCTCGTTATTAATATTTTTACTCGTTGAAATAACCTTTAAATACGAACTTGTATCAATGAACCAATAATATTAATTTGCATCATTGCAGCAAGAACGGCATTATAGTGAAACATGAAAGGAATAAAATTATTCATTATTGTCATAATCGGGATTATTCAGAAAATAGATGGACGTAAGTGTTTTTTTTATTTATATAATTTACGTTTGTAAAAATAATATAATTTTTCAATGTTACTCATTATCAGTCTATTTAAAAAAAAAGCGAAATTCTTTTATACGTTTTATAAATAAAAAATCTTACAATTAGGCCTCGAAATTAATAAGAAATATTTTATTATTATTATTATTAGTATTATTATAAAAAGAATTCGTAGTAAGATATTTTTTCACAAAATTTTAATGACTAATAACTTAACCAAACCTAAACCAAACTTAAACCAAAATATCTCTGAACTTAACCGAAAAATTAAATTAAATTCACAAAACATTTCGATTATCTTGATGCTGAATCACTAATTAGAAGAAGTATGTATTATATATGTTTAGAAGAAACTTGCTCAACATCATTAGTACAAAATGGCTATTGTGTGAAACCAGATGACTGCCCATCGATTAAACTTGTCATCGACAAACGGGATAAAAAAAGAGTTGACTCCTTGTACATTACAAATTCATTTTGTAAATATGTTACAGGAGGCTTCAACGTTTGTTGTAGCACTACAGGCAAGTACTATCAAAATCTTAAAGCTTTTTGTCGTTTATTTTTTATGTTAACAGACGTACAATTTGAATTTCAGAAGCTATAATTGGTTGCGATCTTCCGGAACCTCCCAAAAATGGTAACTACACTGTTTTAGGGAATGTAACCATAATTGGAAATAGAGTACCAACCGATACTCTTATTAGATATGAATGCGAATCATTTGATAAGAAACCTGATATTTACAGTATCTCTCATTGCCAAAATGATAGGAAATGGAGTCATGTTGAGCCTTGTCTTGTAGGTAATTATTTATATATCGGTGTATTATCAAAATGTCAGGGATCTGAACTCCTCTGAAGACCTCTGATTATTTTTTTCTGCGTCAATACACCAATATGATATCACTGTTTTGACTGAAAATGAGACGTAGTTTAGAAATTCAGTGCATAATGCTGATTTTTTTCGATAGCAGGCACACGGTGTTCGGGAGGGATAGGGGTTATAGGGGCGGTGAAGTATTAATTTCTGTTCATAGTACCTTAGTTTATTCTTGTTGTCGTGTTCCTGTATTGAAGATGGATGGTGAACACTAGGGTTTATACAAAATTTGACTTTTAATAAAACCGGTTTTCAATTTGAAAAACTTTGAAAGCCGAAACTTTGTCAGATATCTTAGAAAATATTCCTACGTGCGTTGAAGGCATTATGGATGTGTGAATTATTAGGCGCCCCTTTTGTTTTTTTCCGAGATTTTTTCACTGTCGGACGACCAGAACGTCGGACACGGACTTCTAAATAAATTTATTAGAAATAAAATCAATTTAAAAATTCAAATCCTCAAAAACTAATCATAGCAGATATATTTTCCGAACTTACACATTAAACTACAGTTACAAAAACGTTTTTCGGGTCTTATAAACATATTTCAACTATGTCCTTTGTTCGAGGCAATTTTCAATTTAATATCAATGAAAAACGAAAAAAAATATCGCTAATTTTCGGTGCTAATTTTAACATTACAATTTTGACAATTGATATAAATTGTTTATAAGTAGTTGAAATTCGCAAAAAATTTATATGTATGTATATGTACATATATGACATCTGTTTTTATTTTGTTTTATTTTACAGTGAGAATTAGTTTTTTAATTAGAAAATTTATTAAACCGGAATAAATCTTGTGGTAGACTTAGGTAAAGATCTTATGACATTCATAATGAAACAAAAAAAATTTCGCTTGCGGCGCTATTTTTCCCTCACAATATGAGCCTCCTCCGTTGGCATGGGCAGATTGGTTCTTAAATTACATTTCCCTTGTCCAAAGACGTCATTTCATAGTTTTCCAAGGGGGATGCAGGCCAAAAATTATTCGACAATTTTCAAAATTATTCGAGCCCCAAAATTTTTTTCCCTAACACAAAAATTATGGGGGGGGGACTTCCCTCCCTCCCGTTCTCTCCCCAAATGACGCCCCTGCCCTTATCGGTAAGAGGTTGGTTCTCGGATAAGGTATATTACCTAGACCCCCATATAAAAATACGTGCAAAAATACTCGAAAATAAATAAAAATACATGCAAAAAATTTAATCCAAAATTAATTTTTAGAATGTGGCTGGACCACTAATGAACCAGTACAATGGATAGAGAGTCATGGATATCCACATCCTGTACAACATATACCGTGGCATGTGTACATACGTGTAAGAACTGAACATATGGAAGAAACAGATGAACCAATTTATAAATGTAGTGGCTCAATACTCACTAACGAAATTGTCATCACTGGTAAGAATAATCAATGTTAACATTGCATATAAAATATCTCCAATTCCAAAATATGTGGAGCTTTATACAGCCTCACAAAACAGACACAAAAGACGAACGATCACTTCTAAGAACTTGCAGACGGATTACCGATTACGGGAATATACAAATGCTCAGCGTGTCATCGGTGTTTTGGCATGTTTACGTAAAAACAAAGATCCTGGTAGTCCTTTCTGACAATTTATCACTCTATTGACCACCGTACGAATTATAATATATTACATGTGCCGATGTAGCGATTAATTATAACAACAATTGCAAGCTGTTGTCGATGATCGGTACACGCTCAGTATACCGATAATAAATAGTTTAAAAATATTTTTTTAGGTAATTTGATTTTTTTTAAATTTAGTTTTATTTTAGTATTATTTACTAGAAAGCAATATATAATAATTGGGGATGTGGGCAGGATGTAGGGGGAGGTAGACCCGCAAGGCTTACAAAACGAGGCCAGCAGGGCCAACCTCCAGTGCACATTCTAGCGAGAAGGCTGGTGAATAAAGGCCGAATACGCTAATCTTATTATAATTTATAGTTGCTAGTTGCGACAATTTGAAAAGATCTAAAACTTCGTCATCTAAGTATATTATTTACGCTGGAATACATACTAATTCCCTAAATGAAGAGTGGACGGAACAAAAATCTGAAGTAAGTTAAATCTGAATTCTCACTATAGTTTAAAAAAAAAAACATAAAAAAGTAACAAATTTTTTTTCACAAATTTCAACTGTCGTTAATAAATATATCGAATCAATGGTTGTTATCAAAATAAATCAAAGAAGTCACCTCCATTTGAGCTAACCTATGGTGAGTAAAAAAGTGGTAGATGAGTAACCGAAATTTAATGGTTGTCGCTCACTTCGAAGTATTCAAATACAAGCTTTAATTCGTATTCCGTTAAGCGCAATATCATATTTGAGTGAAGCTCGAAAAAAAGCGGACTGCACGAGGTCTTCGCAACGACCTTAAAGCAATGAGTTAACAGTATGAGTTCTTAAGTGTCCTAAAATTTTCCACCTTTAGATGTTAAATTACATAACATTATTTATAATGTTTGATTAAAAATGGTTAAAAAATACCAGAAAGAATTCTGTTTTGATCCAACGCTAGACACAAAATTGATTACAAACATTTTATATTTGTAACGGATACCGTGTGCACGTGGTATCACAGAGAAAGCGGTTGCACAGTGACTGCTCGTGACTAGTGATTCCAATACCGGTTTTACCGAAACCGAAAAATTTCACCGGAAAATTTACGACTGCTGCACTAATGAACACAAAATTTAACATGCATTTTCTAATGGCTATATAATAATTTTTTTCTTCACATTGCGTTACGCAAACAGTGAAAAAATGGTCTATTTACCAAAAAGATTTTGCACCACTGTTATAGATACATAAATACACCGCTAGTCATAAACATAATATTTCGAAAATTACATGATTTTTAATGAAACTTATGGAAAAATTATTTTAAAATAGAGAAAATATCATTTTCAATATGCATCTAAGTATGTAAATTAAATTTCTCAAACGTAGCGGAAATTTCAGTTATTTTTTCTACTAGAACAGAATTATGGAAAAAAATCATCTTTCTGAAAACCTTTTAATCACCTACAAATTATAATATAATATTTAATATGTATATGTATAAATGTTTATATTACAGGTAAAAAAAATCGTTTTTCCATTACCTGCTGAAGATCATGATATTAAAAATGATATAGTATTTTTCATATTGAAAAAAGGATTTGTATTTAATCGATTCGTCCATCCTGTATGTCTCGATTTAACTGATGCTGCTTTTAACGATGCTCAAGTATCTCCTGGTTCACAGGGAAAGGTATATTACAAAATTCAATTTTAAATTAAATTCAATATTTACAGTAACAAATCAGCTAATCAACTGTGTTAAATTGAAAAAGCAGTTCTATCATTTAACAAAATAATGAAAATCCCGAATTGCGCAAAAATTGCATTAAATTATGTATTATGTAATATTATTATGTTTTTGATGAGATTGATTAATGAAAGATGTAATATAATATATGAAATTTAACCACATCAAGCAAGAAATTTATAAAATACGAGCTGCGTTATCAAACAAAATTATAAATTTGAATGAGTCATATTAAAAATGAAACTTTGTAATTTTTGAATTTTCGCCTCGTGAAAAATAATACTATTATATTATATTTTCAGTTTCATGGATGGGTGGATCCACCAAAGTCAAACTATAATCCTGCGAGGATTTTAAACGAAGAGGCGGAAGTAGATGGAAACCTTTCATGCTCTACGTTTAGGAATCCACCCTCTCGTATATATCTGCCCAGTGACACATTTTGTGCGAAAGCGAATCATAGTAATTAATTTCGACATTATATAATAGATTTTGAGATACTTGAGAAACTAAATATTAAAAGTATAATATCAATTAACATACAGTGGCGGTCAATGAAACCGCACCACCGAAACTGTAACATATACTTACATATGTATTTATGTACAAATGACTGCTTTTCAGAATAGCCAAAAAACCGTTTTTTTTTTTTTTTTATAATAAAATAATTTACTAAAAATTTATTAAACTAACGAATTCGGTAGGGAATCCAATCCCGGGAGATTTTTTAGGCACTGAGATTGCGGTGCTGGAAATTTCCGATCCCGGGATTCCGGTGCTAGCACCGAGAAATTAAATTAATGAGAAAAATTTTATTTTCAATTAAATATTTTTGTATTTTTTTTCGTATAGAATCTGTACGATTCGAAAAATACACGATACCGTTAAGTTTTTCAACATTTCAAATGAAATATTAATGTACTAAAAACATTATTTTTTTTTTAAACATGTTTTCATATTTTCGAGGAAAAATATTAGGGGCGGGGACTTTGTACCTAATGCCCCACCTGATTTTGAAGTTACGAGCCGCCCCTGGCTTAGTTAGTTAACGGTACAATAAATTATCTAAAAATATATTGAATATTTAGTTTTTTAAAACAATAATTTAACTTTGCTTGCTTCTTTTGCGTCACGTTTTTTAGCTATTATAATATTCCTTTTTGGGTTGTATGAACCCTAGTTGTACTACAAAAATAAAACAATTGAAAAATTACCAATTTCGAATAAGTCGCCATATTTATTTTCTCAAATATTATATTTTATGTTATCTTAATCTGTAAGCTTTAATATTTATCAGTCCTTTGAAAGATATTTTTGTTTATTTTCAAGGGATTGCATGCAGCCGTGATACTGGTGGAGGTCTGTCTTTCCTTTCTGCAGAAAGAAATAACAGATATTTTTTGAGAGGTATTCTAAGTAACATAGGAGAAGAACTTTATGATCTTTGTGATAAAAAATATACAAGATCATTTACAAGTATATGGTATCACCGAAAATTCATCTCAGAAACCATGACTAAATACCCATAGTATGCAAACTTATAAACAAATAATCAAAAAAGATTCAAATTATTTTCATTATGATAGTGTAATTCATGAAGAGCTCTTCTACCCCTTTCCGCTTTGGTCTGTCTCAAGTAATTCTTATCTAATTAATTCCATATATTTTTTATTTTCATCTATCCAACATGCACATGCATGAATTCTATTAGCTTTTTTTGGTAAAATACATGTTATTTTTGAAAAAGGTAATTTCACCCCTTTTTTCTATTAACATTTAGAAAAATTATAATATCAGTATGTAAAGCCAAGTTAAGGAAATTCTGAATAATAATAATACCACAGCATAAAAGCAAATTGTAATCATTAATTTTTATTTCCTTTGTTTGTTTTTGGAATAATTAAAAAAATACAAATGATTTACATAATCTGTACCGATTGCAAGAAATATATGTATATGGAATATCTAACATAAATAACATATTTCCACCTGTAGAATATTTATATACATAAAACTTATAACTTTATCTTATTGTTAGAATAGGTATATAGGATATATACACATTTATTATCACAAAATTTATTGAAAGATCGACACTTATCGTTCAGCTCTCAAATGTTGATATAAATATAAATGAGATAAAAAGAAACTAAATATAAAATATATAATTTTGTAACATTTTAAACGGTTAATTTATGTATTTACTAAAAAAACTCGGGGATGTAGTTTCAGTCGTCGTATTGTTTGTCAATTATGTGAAAATCAAGCGACGATTCGGAAATATTTCTTTTTTTTATTGTTCAATATTTCTCACATTGTAAAAGGAAAAATGTGAAATAAAAAAAAATTGTATTAAATAAAAAATTGTTTTTTTTCTAATAAAATATAAAAAAGCATATATCTTTTCAATTTTAGAGTGAATAAGAAATCTGCAATTAACGAATATCTCAGAATAATTGAAAAGTATTTTTCTACATGTCAAGTAATGGAAAAAATGCAAAATAAAGCTAATGTAAAAATATTTGAAAATCAGCGTGTGAATCAAAATCAGTCTTTTAAAAAAAAATAAAAAAAAAAACGACTCCGAAACTCCAACTCCATTTTGAAATTTTTCCAACAACACGACTTCGACTCCGACTCCACAGCCCTGGAAAAAACTGATGCTTATTGCATACCAAACGTAAATTTTTCACAGCTTAAAAATTCTCAAATATTTCAAATACCTCATAATTTACTATTTCATATTCGAATATCTGAACGCGGCGAATATTTAGGAGTCCTTGTGACAACTCTCAACCGGTTACAAAATAACAAAACAAGAAATCATCGACGATAGTCAGTTTGGTTTGGCCGTCGTATAAGTAAGACGTTTTAAAATAAACAATCCTTATATAATTCTCATATTTATATTTTTCCAAATTTATTGATTAAGGAGGTTAAAAGTCATCGCTCACTTAATGCCTCGACCAGCATC
Source organism: Hydropsyche tenuis (assembly GCA_009617725.1). Taxonomy (NCBI): domain Eukaryota; kingdom Metazoa; phylum Arthropoda; class Insecta; order Trichoptera; family Hydropsychidae; genus Hydropsyche; species Hydropsyche tenuis. The sequence goes on from VTON01000007.1 coordinate 966,851, forward strand.
ATATCGACTTTTATTATTACATATCAGTCATATCACTAATGAAACACAATACACTGGGTTCTCTTTTTATGCGGTAGATGCGTTCCGTTCCGCATAAAAAAAATCGCATAAAAAAAGATATGATTTTACATAGAAAAAGTGAAACTGCAATATAAAATATACCTAAAATCGCATTAAAAAAATGTATTTCTATTAACAATGTACTCTTAGTTAAGTTATTACATTTTACATACGTTTGTACGTTCATATAGTCCATAAAAAAATATTTAAAAAAAATATTGTATTAAAAAAAACCGCATAACTCTGAATTCGCATAAAAAAAAGTCGCACAAAAAGAGAACCTAGTGTATTTCAACATTACTTTAAACCACGTCACTAACCTTTTTGCTGGTTCTCCAATAAAAAGTTAAACGTATATAATGTTATTTTATACTCACAATAGATTTCTCGCCATCGTTAGCTGTTTTCAAACCCTTTTCGCTTCCCTCGTTATGAATATTTTTGCTTAATGAAATAATCTTTGAATACGAACATGTTTCAATGAAACAATAATACTAATTTACATCATTACAGCAAGAACGGCATCAAAGTAAAACATGAAAGGAATAAAATTCTTCATTATTGTCATAATCGGGATTATTCAGAAAATAGAAGGACGTAAGTACTGTTTACTTAGAAAAATTTCGATTGTACAAATAATGTAATTTTTTAATGTTAATCATTCGTTAATACAGTGGAAATCGTTTAATACGAAAACGCTTAACGCGAAAAATCGGTTAGCGAGAAATAATTCTATGGTCCTGACTAAATACCATGTACGTACACTATGGTGTTTAATATGAAATTCTTTTAATACGAAAAGTATTTTGGTCCCTTCAGTTTCATGTTAAACGTTTTCCACTGTATATTGGAAAAAATATATTCTTTATGCAGGCAATTATTTGTTGTAATCTTATTATATAAATTCTATAAATAACAAATCTTACAATTAGGCTTCAAAATTTATTACAAATTTTTATTTTATTTTATCATTATTATTATTATTATTATTATTATTGTTGTTATTGTTATTATTATTATTATTATTGTTATTATTATTATTATTATTATTATTATTATTATTATTATTATTATTATTATTATTATTATTATTATTATTATTATTATAAAAAAAATTGTGGTAAGATGTTTTTTTCACATAATTCCAATAACTAAATTCTGAGACTTATTGTTAACCTAAAAATAACACTAAGTTCATAAAATATTAATTTCGATTATCTTGATACTAAATCACTAAATGGAAGAAATATTTATATATAATATATTTTTAGAAGAAATTTGCTCATCAATATTAGTAGAAAATGGTTATTGTGTGAAATCAGATGACTGCCCATCGATTAAACTTATCGTTGACAAACAGAATAAAAAAAAAACTGACGCCTTGTATATTAAAAATTCATTTTGTGGAAATATTATTGGAAAACTAGGAGTCATCAAAGTTTGTTGTAGCACAACAGGCAAGTATTGTCAAAATCTTGAAGCTTTTTGTCATTTATTTTTTATATTGACAGAAGTACAATTTGAATTTCAGAAGCCATACTCGGTTGCGATCTTCCGAAATCTCCCGAAAATGGCAAATACACTATTTTAGGGAATGCAACCAAAATTGGAAATAGACTACCAATCGAAACGCTTATTAGATATGAATGCGAAGCATTTGATGAGAAACCTGATATTTACAGTATCTCTCATTGCCAAAATGATGGGGAATGGAGTTATGTTGAGCCTTGCCTTGTAGGTAATTATTTATAAAAGATTTATAGAAAACCAATATGAAATATCTATTATAATGTAAACCCCCCTATAACGTCAATATAGGTACCACGTTATGGGAGGGGACATTATAGAGGAATATCGCGCGTGACTAGGGATTCCAAAAATACCGACTTTCGGTAAAACCGGTATTACCGAAAAAAAATTCCAAGTTTCGGTATTACCGGTTTCTACCGGTATTTTTTAATTTTTTTTTTTAATTTTTTTAATTATTTTTTTAATTTATTCGTGTACACACAAATACAATCATACCACGTATTTCAAATGTCATTTTCTCATTTTTAAATTTGCAAACCGATATACGTACGAAGTACGAAATGTACGTACTTTTTTAAAAATAAATTCTTCGAATTTAATAATTGTATTGTACAGTGTACTCTCAATTATCTGCGCTAATGCGGGGGAGAGCGGGCACGGATAATATAAAAACACGGACGTGACGAGAAGGGGGTACTGAGTTTCAGAGTCCCGATTGAGATTAATGAAATTTAAATAATTGTATTAAATAATTGTAAAATAAATCGTCTTGTTTGCTCATTACATATGGGCCCATACTTTTATCCGCACCTCGATTATCCGAATTTTCGATTATCCGAACTGCTCAAAATAATCAAAAATATTACGAATTTAACGATTTTTAAGAATTTTGACGAATTGCGCTCACTTTTTATCACACGTACGTGACTGAATGCGTTACATTTTGACCGTCAAATTTATTTGTTCTCAGAATTAGTCCAATGCCAAATACGATTCCTGTAAAAATACGATTCTTGTGAAAAATTTTACATGCATATGTATAAATATATATTTTTTTCTATTATCCGAACTTTCCCGTATTCGAACTACCTTCGGTTCCTATTAGTTCGGATAATCGAGGTTCTACGTTTGTCCTATCGTTTCTTGTAAAGTGTCCTTATTATGCATTGTTCCCGAATATTTCTCAAAATAGAATTCTCCGACAAAACCAAAATTCATGAATCATCGACATTGTTAAGTTTCAGTCTTTCTGCTGCATTTGTATACCTCGGATATTTCAAATAAACAGATTAAATTTTAATGTACATATGTATAATAATTTTATTGATAAATTTTTTTTTCTTATTTTCACCTAATTGATACCTACCGTTTTTCTTAGCTATTTATTATTAATTTTTAATTATATTCATAACTTTGAACCATTTAATTTAATATTATTTCAATATGTTACTCATTGTCAGATATATGAAATTCAAAATAATTATAAAAGTATTAACTCGAATTAATTTAAGTAAACAATAAAAATAAATCAGAGGGCCCGTCCGTACGATTCTACACCAGGGCCCGGAATTTACAGACTCGTACGTAATGCACTCATTGTCGAATGCATAAGAAAAAATAAAATTTTCGTAGAAAACATTCTTGTCGAAATTGGTTCGGGGCGCATAAAATGATCTGTTTCTCAGAAGTTCGACTTTTTTGAAACGTAAATATCGAAACGAATAGCGATCCTTTTCGCCAATGAATATGTTACATACAACTTTTGCGATCATCGATACGAATATGATTTTAATTATTAAACACGAAATAGGAATCAAAAATAAATAGACCTTAGAATAAAAATTATTAGTATAAATTCAAATGAAACTAAATTTTTTAATTTTTCGGTATGTACCGGTAGATTTTTTCGAAATACCGGTAGTACCGAAGGCAAAATTTTCGCAAAAAACCGGTAGTACCGGTTTCGGTAATACCGGTATTGGAATCCCTACGCGTGACCGATATCCTGTCGTATTTTATAAATTTATATATGTACATATAATATTATATATATGTATATAAATTTGTTTAAATGGAAAATAAATAAAAAAATGCACGTAAACATTTGAAACAAAATAAATTGTAAATTTATTCATGTCATCTAAATATTTTAAACGATAAAATTTTATCCAAAATATATTTTTAGGATGCGGCGGGAAACTGGCTGGAGAAACATTAAATTTGACAAATGGTCGACGTATTGATGGAATATATTCACCGTGGCATGTGTCAATACGTAAAAAACATACAAAAACACCTGATTCATATCTATGTGCTGGCACGATACTCACTAACAAAATTGTTATCACTGGTAAGAATAATCGATACATATAAAATATCCTCAATTTCAAAATATGTGGAGCTTATAGGTTGTCGCCCACTGAACCACGCAAGGACCGCCCGTGGACCGCCCTTAGTTTTCGAAAATTATTCAAATATAGGTTTTAATACGTATTCCATAAAGCGCAATATCGCATTTGAGTAAAACTCGAAAAAAAGACGGTCCTCGCGCAGAGCTCACGCGCCGGTCTCGTTCGCTGAATCAATCCAACCAGAGATACAATTTTGCGCTTCATAGACTACGAATTAAAACCTATATTTGAATTATTTTCGAAAGTGGAGTGTAAAATGCAAATATAGGTTTTAATTCGTACCTACCGTTGAGGATTGCATACCATTAGTGATATGTCTTCAAATCGAATTATTTTCAAAATGGTTACTCCTACAAAAAAAAGTTATTTTATCTTTTTTGTAGGAAATTATTTAAGCTATAAATTTACTCCACAATATATTTCTATAAAAGTGATAATTAACGAGATATTTGCGAAATGTCGTTTTTTGTGACCTTTGACCCCACGTAAAATTTTATGCTGACCTCAAATCGATACCAACTTTTGATATTCTATTTATAACTTTGATATCAAACTTTATACCAAAATTTAGCTTTACTGTGGTTTTAGGGGAGCACATATCTTTATTTCATGGCTGACTCAGCCATTGTTTGGTGCGACTTTCGGTTTTGTTTTTGTATCCTAGTTTTTTAAATTGGTTAAATATCAACATGTTTGATATATCAATCGAAAGGGCTTTAAACAGAGATGTTTTTGATAACGTTTGAAATCTTTGAGATTCGTTTTTTTTTTTAAACAAGAAATTTCCAAAAACACTAGTTTCTCTTTACTTTAACAAGTTTTTTATAACCAATCATGTATTTCTAATAGTTTTCAGTTTATGTAGATGTTTGTATTCATATTTATGAATTAAATATACAATAAACAAACGAAATAATAAGATTTTTCTACCATGTTACCTTTCATTTGAAAATTATTAATGGGCAAGTGCGAGGTTTTTGATTTTTTCTCAAAAATCGAAAAAATGACAATAACTCGAAAACTATAATACTTTGGATTAAGGTATATTTACTTTAAAATATTCCAAATTACATGATCTATCTCCCCTTTAAGACTTTGCACAGGTCCACCTAACACCTGTATAATAATATCATCATCATGAGCAATTTATTAGTTATTTTTCTTCTCTATCCACACATTCATCCCACCGTATAACTAACTCTACATGCCGTTCAAAAATGTAATAATTTAATATATCTAATAATATGTCTTATTATGATTTATAGTTGCTAATTGCTACATTGGGGAAATTTCTGGAAAATTTTATGGAAATATTTCTAGAAAAATTTCATCATCTTCTAGGTATGTTATTTACGCTGGAATATATTTAAATAATAAGAATTTAGAAAAGACGGAACAAAAATCTGAAGTAAGTTAAGTCTGAATTTTTACTATAATATAAAGTGTACAAAGCGAAAAAGTGATAAGTTTTTCTTCACAACTTTTAACTGTCGCTAATAAACATATCTAATTAATGGTTATTGTCAAAATAAGTTATAAAAGTTGCCTCCGTGTAAGCTAATCTATGGTAAGTAAAATAATAGGAGATGAGTAACCGAAATTTAAAGCAACGAGTTAATAGTAGGACTTCTGTAGGCATAAGTAGGTTAAAGAGTATTCTTGTGTCCTTGAATTTTTCACCTTTAGATGCCAAATTACATGAGTTTATTTATAATTTTTAATTAAAAATGGTAAAAAAAGAACAGAAAGAATTCTTTTCTGATTTAACGCTAGATATAAAATTGATTAAGTAAAAATTTTATATTTAGATAATTTTTCAGTTTTCAATAGGCCTTATTACAAATCAACAAAAAACGGCAAAAATTTTCCACTGTGGAACTAATGAACATGAAAATTAACATAAATTTTCGAATTGCTTTTTAATTTTTATTACATACTTTATATTGCTGTCCGAAAAACAGTGGAAAATGGTAAAAATGGCCCGTTTATCTAATTGTAAAAGGCTTTGCACCACTATTACAAATAAATAGATGCGTCGCCAGTCATAAACATAATATTTCGAAAATTACATGCTCTTATTAAAACTAATACACATAATTATTTTAAATTATAGAATATATAATTTTCAATATAGTATGTATGTGTCTAGGTAAATTAAATTTTTTGAGATATCAGAAATTAGTTATTAATTTTTCTACTAACAATAAGAATAGAATTTTGGGAAAAAAATCATCTTTCTTGAGCACCTAAAAATTATAATATATTATAATATGTATGCACATGTTTTTATTACAGGTGGAAACGATCGTTTTTCCATTACCTGCTGAAGATGATAGTATTAAAAACGATATAGTAATTTTCATATTGAAAAAAGAATTGATATTTAATCGATTCGTCCATCCTGCATGTCTTGATTTATCTGATGCGGCTTTTGATGATGCTCAAGTATCTCCCGATTCATTGGGAAAGGTATATTACAAAATTCAATCAATACTTACAGTAGCAAATCAGCTAAACAGTGCACTCTAATATTTCGACATATTAAAATCATGAGGATCCAAATTAAAAATATTTAAAACCCCATTTTGTAAAAAAATGGCGAGATTTCTTAACCACAATACTATGATTATCAAATAATTTCAAAACTAAAAGTAATTATATTACTAATTGTGTTAAATCGAAAATGCAGTCCTATCATTTATCAATATCAAATATTATATTACGATGAATAATAATTACACGCTCTATGAATTGTGCAAAAATTGTTACATGATATTATTATGTTTTTGATTTCATTGATTTATTATTCTTATGAGAGATGTAATGTAATATACAAAATTAAATTAAATTAATATTTTTAAAATTTATAGATCAAGTTAGTTAAATATTAGTTATCAAACAAAATTTGAATGAGTCATATTATAAACGGAAATTTTTATATATTATATTTTCAGTTTACAGGATGGGGAATTCGACAAAGAAGAGCTGGTTCTCCTGATGTTCTGTTTAATGAAAATTTGTTAGTAGTTGAAAACTTTACATGCTCTACGTTTATAGATACAGCTTCCCGTGCATATCTGCCCAGTGATACGTTTTGTGCGAAAAATGAACACAGTAAATAATTTCGACATTAATACGATACGTTTATGTATAACATTTGAGAAACTAAATATCAGATGTATTCATTTACATATGCAATTATATTGATCAATACAGAAGTACCAATTAACATATGCACAAATGACGGCTTTTCAGAAGAGCCAAAAGAACTTTTTTTTTTTTTTTTTTTAAATAATTTACTAAAAATTTATAAAACAAATTAATTTGAAAAATCTTTGCCAAGATTTTTTAATTTTATTTGGCTGAAAGATTTTTTTATTATATTTTATATTATATGTATTTATAAAAACAAAATGATGTAAAAAGATCCATATTTCCTATTTGTTACCAAACACTTTTATATTTTTGATCACCAGTTAAACTGTTTAAAACCAATGAATTCAGTTATTAAGCCCTTTTTTAATTTTCATAAATTATTATCAAATAAATTATTTATTTATTCGCGACTTCGTTTTTTCTATTTCTGAAAAAACCTTCTGATTATGTTGTGTAAAAATTTTAGGAAGCCATTATTTTCATTTTCTTAATTTTGTTCAATGAACCTAGTCACACTAACCTCTATATAGTTAATAGTACAATAAATTATCTAAAAATATATTGAATATATTTAATTTTTTAAAACAGTGATTTAACATTGCTCACTTCTTCTGCGTCACGTTTTTTTTGTTATTATTCCTTCTCAGGCTGTATGAACCAAAAATGCAGTACAAAAATTAAAATTTGCTAGTTTCAAATTAGTCAACATATTTAGTTTCTCAAGTATTATATAATATTTTATGTTATCTAAATTTATAAAACATTAATATGATATTTATTGAAAGAATTTTATTTTTATTTTTTAGGCACTTCTGATGTTCCATGTAGCGGTGATGCTGGTGGAGGTTTGGTTTTTCCTTCTGTAGAAAGACATAATAGATATTTTTTGAGAGGTATACTAAGTAATGTTGGAGAAGAATTTTATAATCTTTGTAGTAGAAAACAAACAAGATTGTTTACAAGTATATGGCATCACCGAAAATTCATCTCAGAAACCATGACTAAATACCAATAGTATGCAAACTTATAAACAAATAATCAATAAAAATACAAATTAATTTCATTATCGTAGTGTCATTCATTAAGAGCTCTTCGACCCCTTCCGTCTATCTCAAGCAATTCTTATCTAATTAATTCCATATATTTTTTATTTCCATCTATCCAACATGCACATGCATGAATCCTATTAGCTTTTTTTGGTGAAATACATGTTATTTTTAGAAAAGGTTATTTCACCCCTTTTCCTATAAACATTTACAAAAATTATAATATCCATATGGAAAGTCAGGTTATGGAATTCTGAATAATAATAATAACACAGCATAAAAGCAAATTGTAATCATTAATTTTTATTTCCTTTGTTTGTTTTTGGAATAATTAAAAAAATACAACTGGTTTGGTTAACTGATTTACATAATCTGTATTACAAGAAATATGTATGGAATATCCCAATAACATATTCCCACCTGTAGGACATTTAGATACATAAATCAATACCACTTAACCTATACAACTTATAATCTTAGAATACTTAGAATATATACACATTTATTATCACAAAATTTATTGAAAGATCGACACTTATCGTTCAGCTCTCAAATGTTGATATAAATATAAATGAGATAAAAAGAAACTAAATATAAAATATATAATTTTGTAACATTTTAAACGGTTAATTTATGTATTTACTAACAAGATCGGGGATGTGGTTTCAGTCATGGTATTATTTGTCAATGTAAAAATCAAGCGACGACTCGGAAATCTTTCTTTTTTATTGCTCTATAATTCTCATATTGTAAAAGGACAAATGTGAAAAAAATTGTATTAAAAAAATCTTGTAATCTTTTTTGTGATGAAATTTAAAAAAAGTATATATCTTTTCAATTTTAGTGGGAATTAAGATCTAAGAAGAAATCTGCAATTAACAAATATCTCAAAATAATTGAAAAAAGTATTTTTCTAGATGTCAAGTAATGGAAAAAATGCAGAATAAAGCTAATTTGAAAATATTTGAAAATCAGTGTGTGAATCAAAGCCAGTCGGAGTAAATTTTTCACATAAGTAGAGCCCTGGACAAAACTATATACTTATTACTTTTAGTTTCATTCAATTTAGAAACACAGAACAGAAGATTATGGAGTGAATTAGTAACATCAAATACAGTTGTATAAAGAATATTTGATTATGCGATTATATTTTCAATATTATGAACAAAAGCTTTTATTTACAATGCTTTCATAATAATTTCTATCACAATTATTTAAATGCTAAGTAGGAATTTCCAGAATTACGTCAAAAGAAAAATCTAATATGAAGTTTTACATATTTTATACGGATACATCAAAATATAATTACATATAATTTTCTAATATTTATTTTAAATGCGTTACTTGATAATTTTGATTATATGTATTAAATGACATTCAAAAAATAATCAAAACCATTATCGCAATTATAAATAATATGCACAAAATCAAAGAAGTGTATTTGAATACATAATAATATAAACATTTATATTACGTAATAAACTGATTAATATTCCATCCTTTTATAAATATCATAATTTTTTTGCTCTAAATTTTATAAAATACTTCAAGCTCTATGTCTCATTCGATATAATGTAATGCCTTATTATAAAAATGGACTGATGACACAATATAAACATACCGATGCGTCGAAAATAAATTAAACTTGCAAAACAATGATTCCAGACACTCAAACGTCAAAAAACACCTATTTACAATCACCGATTAAAAGAAACATACAAAAAAACTGAAGTATGCATCGAATGAAACTAACAAGTAGCCTTAAATGAATTTAACAACGAGCACACGATTGATTTCCTTTAACAAATGAGAGCGTCTAGATAAAGCATACATAATGTGTGTATAGTTTACGATAATAAACGTTTTACAATTCCATATCGAACTGCTCGTCGAGATGCGAGTCTTCGATAACAGGTGCTCTAGGCACAATTGGTGCAGGTACTGCTTTTGACGGCGGAGACGAAGGTGCCCCCTTCATCAGTCCAGGAGGCAAGGAGCACCGTGGGGGCGTTTTTGAGATCGGTGAATTCCGTAAATTCATCATAAATGCACGCTCGTACACAATGCGAGTTCCTGTAATTTAAAAGGGGTATATTATTGAAATTGTTCCATGAGTTTGTAATTTTTATCAGATATTAAGTGAAACTCGATGTGTTACAAGGTCTGATTAAAAATAGGCATAGAAAAATGATAAGTTATCAAGTTGTGTATAACAATATGAGACTGTAGTTAGCTGAAACAATTGTGTTCATGTTATTAATGGAAATATGTAGTTATTATGACTATTGTTAATGAAATACAATATAATACTCATGTCTGGCTATTTTGTTTTCGTCATAGACAATATGTTTTGAATTTTAATGAAGCATAATGCTCTGGTGGTTTTATGTACCAATAAAATATATTTTAAATTTTTTTTCACGCACCGGTTCTCATAAGTAGAAAATTTATATTGATGTATCATTAATAAATTACACAAATTAGTTATAATAGTTATGAGTATAATTTTTCATATTTTTAGACCATACCGGTAATAACTTTTCACCAGAGTAATTTATAAAATTTTACTATTCAGATACAATAAAACAAAATCTCACAATGCGACTATATGAAAGTTAATTCGAAACATAAAATACACAAAACAATCAAAAATAAATAAATAAAATACTGGCACAATTACTTTTAACAACACTTCAATTACAATAATGACATATAAGTTTTACTTTCATTTATCTGTGAATAACATGTGCGAATTGATAAATCGCTTTCAAAACAATTACTAGAAAAACAAATTGTTATATTACGTTAAGTATGAAAAACGTGATATTTATAAGTAATCAAAATCGGTGATCATTTTTTTTTTTACTTTTCCCTAGAACTCAAAATTTGTTTCCAAGGTCTTGATTGATAAATTCGAAACTTGGGAGGAAATGTCAAATTATTTTGACAGTACTGACAATTGAAATTGATCAACAACGAAGAGATGCTGTGGCGCCTTCGGGAAGAGATTAATCACAAGACCATAGATTAAGCGCATAGATAAGTCGGTTTTTTTTCATTTAATTATAATTTAAGCTATTTTGAAACGCCATTATAGTGTAAAATGTTTTAGAATTTCAAAATGGTATAGAACGCGCTTTATAAATCCACAATTTGTATCTGAAAAAATGTGTATAAAGAACAAGTACCGAATATAATATTATTTACTTTATGACCCATTCGAAATCTTCGACGAACCAAACCGGCAGCGCCGCCAATAATAATTTCGCAATAAACACGCGATTTTTTTCATTCGTGTTTGGCTTACAAGCGCAAATACGCCAAAGTTTACAATACGTCTTGCCAAACCGCCGATTTTATAATAAAAAACATCAAACGAAATAAGGATCCTCGAAAGAATTACGCCTAAAAGTGTACTTTACATTTAATTCCTCACATTTATAACGAATTCTTCACCAAACTGGTTTTTATAGTCAAACTAAAAAATATTACCATCTATTAATAAAAACAATGAATTTTTTATTTGTAAAAAGAAACATGTTACATATGATTGTTTTGAGAAATATTTTCCAAATTGTTGACCCTTGAATCAAAACATGTATAAAATGCTTCGACCATGGTCAGAGAAAGGGTAAATTATGCACCCAAGATGGCGAAAGGACGCGATGTGTCGGGTCGCACGTACACCACTCGCGCACCAGAATCATCATTTTTTTTAAATATAGACATCACCCTTTTTCGACACGCGGTCCAAACATAACAACAACACATATCCCACATTCATCCGACGAAAACGAAGCGGAAACTTTCGACCGCCATCGGCGTTTTACAAATTCAAACATGCGATAATTGTGCAAATAGGAAATTTCATCTGGCAACACCCCGGGGTGACCTTGACCGTGCGGCGACCGTGACCCGGGTGACCAAAACAAGGTTGGCCGAAATACGCTTATATCCGGTCCATTATTGTTATGTCAATAAACGTTTTTCGTTTGAGAAATGTGTGTAATGTCTGGTTAATGGGTCAGATTGTTTTTGGACGCGTGCATGACGAATGCATATAGTTTCGTTTTTTTTGTTTTGAATTAATCGGCGATGCAAGGAGGCAACGTAGCCATTAAGGCTCGAAAAAACCAAGGCTGTATGGTGAACCGGTTTTCCGGAAGCCGTCTCGATCGTTCCAGAAAAACGTTCGACCTTACAATTTTGTGCACATATGGCTAAATTGTGACAGTTTATGTTTTGTTATTTATTATTCGAACATGTACCACGTTAAAATAATGAATAAGACCCATTATCGTGTACATTCATCAACGAACTGGGATAAACAACAAACGTCATTCCTATACTAGCCGGCGCCGTGGGCGTTTAGTGTTATTATTTATTTTATTTTTTCCTTTACTTTGGTTGCGTAAATTAAATATTAACGAATTTGTATTATAACGTGAATAAAAATGTATGACAAGTACTTAAATTGAGATTCTTAACGTATTTCACGCATTATAAGTGTATAAATTAGGTTTTTTTAACAAATTTTGTACGTTATTGGAGGTTATATTTGTCAGTTTTTAATAATATCTTAACGAGTTTCAAGTTTAAATGTTGTACATTAGAAATTTTTGCCATCCGAAATATTGGCATGATTGTAAAAACTAACACAGAAAACGATAAGGGTAAACTACACCATCACCCCGCACCAAATTTTATTAGCGACATCTAGACGCGTTTCCCTTCGACTTTCCTTTTAGAAAAACTGAACGTAGGGGTTGGTCGAGCAAAGGTCGCATTTAATTTACGCATTTATTTAATGCCGCATGTCTTACAATCAGTCAGTCAGTCAAAATCTGAACGTATTTATTACTGAACGCGTTGATGGGTAAAGCTGAACTATCTTATTCAATCAGGTATTCGGATCGAGATTTTTTTTTATGGTGTCGCTATATTGACATGGTACGGGGTGATAGCACAATGGCCCCCACATAAGCTCTCTACAACACACCAAACACAAACTCTTTTAAAAAAAACCTAATTCACGCACTCATTCTCCAACAAACTCAACATAAACATTCACAACTAGGGTTGCCAACCGTTCCGGATCGACCGGGATTATCCCGGAATTGGAATGGCTGTCCCGTATCCCGGATGAATGCCAAATCGTACCGGAAATTTGGAGAAAAGAATTAGATTAGATTAGGAATTGCAAATACGATTCAATAGAGAATCGTGTGCAGAATTTGACTGATAATAATTATGTTCAGTTTTTTTTGGGGGGGGGACCGAAACACAACTTTGTTGTAAGCGATTCCAAGCAATAAAAATATGCTGTTTTTTTCATTTGAAGTATAATATAATGCGTGTAAATAATTAATGCATTCAAATAATTAATATCACGATCGAGTGTTATGTTTTAAGTAGCGGCTCGTGAAAATGTATAGTGGAGGGGCTGCAGCAATGAAAATAAAAATATTACGCATGTTTTTTCATGTACAAAATACGAAAACGTCATCATCAACACATGCAAGAATCAAAATATTGCATTTATACATCTGTACAAGAATATACGAATTAAAAAAAAAACATACTTTATACAGATGTCTGCAGCCTCACGCCCTATAGGCGCCACTTTTCCAACATAAACCTCACAATTTAAATATAATTAGCCATTATCAAATTCAAGCGTGGACATCCCTCATCCACCTCCCCCACAATTTCTCGCCATTCGTCCCGAAATCGTCACAAAAAAGGTTGGCAACCCCCACTTCCATCCACATCAACAAACCTCCACCCAAAACAAAGCAACACCTCGCACTTCCATGCACGTCAACGCCCACCATACTTCCGACCCTCACTCCAGCAGTACTGACCTCCAGGCGTCGTCGAATACAAAGTCCCTCCTGGCGTGCTGGAGTACACGTCGGGCATCTGCGAAGGGTCGGTGACCAGCATCCTCCTCGAGGGTATCGACTGGCTCTGGGTGACCTGTCTGGCGATCGGGGAGGCCGACATGGCGCCGGTTGTTGTGGTGAGCACGCGGCCGGTTGCGTAACAGATAAGGGGCCGAAGCTGGGGAGCTTTGGTACGCGAGACTTGCAATGTCGGACGCTGGCGGGGTACTACGCAGCGGCGGAGCGCGTTCGATAATATATAACGAGGTCGGTTGTCGGCGAGGGAGGGGTTCTCAAAGTGTGGGTGAGGTGTTTTTTAGCGATGGGTGTTTGTTTGTTGATGGGTGGTGGTTTTGGATTGGTGGGTTGTCTTGTATTTTTTGGTGGCAACTAATTATTTGGCTGGTCAATAATGCCTAAAATGATCAGTAAAAAATTGTTAAATGATCAGTTAGGTTAGCTTACTATTACGTGTGACTACATTGAGACTTGATCCAACAAGTTCAAACAGGTTTACTACTAAAATTACTACCCCCCCCCCAGGTTTACAAAACCATAATGATGCCTCTCACAGTCATAAAAACATCCTTTTGATTTTTTTTCTACCATAATATGTCTATGTCTGCCCTTAATTCGCAATAAAATCGTTTCCAATAATTACCGATAACACATTTTGGGTGGTTAACCGGTTTGCCGGAATTGCAAGCCCTATGACCAGGTTTTGAAAATATCAACCCCTCCCCCCCAGGTTCGCAAAAACACAGTTGGGCTCCCTTTATAACAAAAAGGCCTTTTCATTTTTTTTTCTGCGAAACTGAAAGGGAAGGGGAACAAGTTTACTAATTCTCATGAAACCAAATATTTTAAATAAACATTTCCTTTTTCTTATTTTTATGAAATCATTTTATATACTTTTCAAAAACATACGCTTACAAAGATCGATTTTCGCGTATAGTTTGGTGGTTATATTTATCAATGTTTAATCTGTCTAATTATAAATAATTTTCGGATTTACATGTTTTACGGGAGCACCTTTTGCCGTCCAAACTGTTGGCATATACAAATTTAGAAGAAAAGAGAAAATTTATTGTTGAAATTGCCAAATATAACCTCCTACAATACGTACACGTACAAAATAAGCATGAAATTCGTTATGAAAAACAATTTTTAGATTTAAAATGCGTAAAATACACTAAGAAATTTAAATGAATAAATTTATTTTTATTTATTTTATTTACTCGCTAAAGTGCAAATTTGTTTATAAATAATTTACGCACCTTAAATGCAGGATTGCCGGTTATGTTTATAATAAATGGTGGGTGATAGAAAAAATAAAATAATTTAATTACATTATAGTTGGGGCGTTTGCGTGCGTTTTAATGTGAAATTAAATCGATCGTTTCTACGCAAATCGGATAAGCTGCCGAAAAATTGCAACGAATTCTAAGTAGTTAAAATTTTCCACGTTAATTGGTCAAAATTATTCAGTGGTTATTTTGTTTCTTCATTTTTTCGTAATGAAAGTTGTTCCTGATATTAATTTTAAAATTTAATTTTCGTTTCTAAAATAGTTTTTTTTGTTTTTCAATGACAGGACTTGTCGTGTTGAAAATTTGAACTTATATAAGGTTTAAAACTCTTATTTTGACATGAATTGGTGTTTTTTTTGTCAATAAATAGCACCTCATTTTTCAAATCGCTGAAAAACAAAGCTTTTTATTAACTTATTGTGGTTTTTTTTTTCGATTATGTTTGTTTGTGAGTATTATTTCGTTTTTATCAAGTTCATTAAAATATGACTATTTACTATTTGGGAAAACCTTATTTTATCAAATGTCTTCAAGCAAATAATATAAGCCATATTGAACAACTGATATTTTGATTTGGTCAAATTGTCGATTGATTATAAAACATACAACCTATAAAACGAAAAGAACTTGAAAATTGTTTAATTGAAACATAAATTTTTCACTAGTTTGAAAAAACATGAATTCTCTTACAAAACAAAATTTATCAAATTGCGTACTAAAACTGTTTTTCATACAATAAAAAATTAACGATTAAGTAATGCGTCACGGTTGCATTTTATCAACAACCTTATCGACGTCACGCACGAAACGAACACAAAAGTTCGCGGCACGAAACTAATAATAATAATAATTCAATCGCATATTTTTATAGCCCCTACGCTGCAAAGTTTGACCATCGCTGTGTTCGCGTTCACAACACAACATCACCCCACCGGCGAACGCGAGTCGCACTTCTTGACAGATAACCTAAAACATTCCGGCCGATTTGAACGCCCATATTTCCATCGAATCCGCAATGAAGCCTCAAAATTTTTCAGGAAATGAACGGAAACGATACATATTAAACTGCTGATGCGATATGAAAGCGAACAAAGTGTTCTAGAACGATCAAAATAAGCGGCCACGTGGTCGCAGCAGACGCCATGTTTTCTTCGGCAAAAAAACAGGTCGGCTTCGTTCTGGATTTCGCCGTGTTTATTATTTTACGAGAAACGTCGTCATTGAAAAAGTCGCGTAAACAATCCCACCTTTCGGACAGGTTATGTTTTGAAACGTGGTTGTTTTGTAAGCACAGCTGACGAGGCTCTATGCCCGACACAAGGCGCCTCGCGAATTATGTAATTTGCATAATTTGAATGGTTCGACGATGGCGTATGTTTTTCGTATTCGGCGAATTTCCGTCGCTCGTTTCGGTGCTTGTTCGGATATTCTGTTCACGTCTGTGGCTTTGCATCGAGAATTTATATGAGATATGGTTTTTTTTCGAAGTGTATATATTTCAAAAGTATATGATGAATTTGTGATTACGTCATTTGATTAATTTTCAAAGCTATTGAATAAATACGTTAATTCTTGGTTCAAAAATGAACAGTCACAGCTGTACGTATTGATGCAAACTTTTATTATTGATAAAAATATTATTTCTGTTGATTTATTTGGAAAATTTTATTAGAAGTATATCATAGATTGGTTTTATTTTATAAACACAATGAAATTAATATGTATTTTATACTATGAACTAATTAAAAATGAAAATGTTGAATATTGTGCTATTTTTAAACGACTATCTGTATCCATCGAATTGAATCACGTTTCAAATTACTAACCCACACTTTTCTTACAATTTAAATATAATAATAATCAAAAATTATAAAAACGCGTATGTACCGACGAAATTTTCATCACAAGACAGTTGCCATTACGAATACGGGGTCATATTAATTTGGCACCGCATGGTACACATCGGATAAAAGTGTTTCCATTATTAGCACATGTATTTTAATTGGAACAAGAATGTACTCTTGCCGAATAATCGACGATTTGCAGACTCGAAAATACTGCAATTTTTCCAGTACAACGTAAACAAAGATTTGCTAAAACAAAACCTTCGCAATCCGATTCGGCATTGTTTTTCTTTTCTTTGACATTGTTAAATAATAGAACGCAATCGGAATCGATGTTATCTAATTCTGTCGATTGACAATTCAATATCGAAAGTACGATTCGTAATGAATCACTTATGCATCATTATGTTCAATTAACAATGCCTCGTTCATTACAAAGAGTCAATTGATTTCATTATGTCGAATTGAAAAATGTCAACATTCGCTTTTGACTTTGTAGCTTTTCGAAAATATGACATTTTTTCTGAAGTCAGGGCGTTTTAAAATAAACTAATATCACTTTTTATTGTAAAATTTGAATTTTGAAATATTCTCATAATTTAGTAGCAGTGAGGTATTTTTTGCAAAATGCATCGTTTTTGTATTACCAGATCAATCAAAATTGCTTTAAATTACAAATAATAAACAAAGAAAGTTTAGATTCAAAAAGAGCCACTTTTTCAAGAATAGATATTCCTTGGATACCATATGGTAATCCTAGGCAGTTTATACATTACAAAAAAAAATCGATGAGATTTCGTTTCGAAGACACGTTCAACAATGGCCAATCCGCACATCGATTGTCGTAATTAACTGTTGTCTTTGACGAACAATGGAATCTCGTCCATGGTAATAATAAATGGCGACAGACTTGTGGGATCACGTTCTTCACCCAGACGAGAGTATTGATTTTAAGCTGTCTCCGTATATTCCTTGCAAATTAAATTTTCTATATGGTTCAAGGGTATGTTGAAGTCAAATTTTAAATTAAAACGTTTTTTTTTTAGAGATATAAAAATATATTTTGAATCATAATTCTTGTTAAAATTTTATTCAAAACAATTATTATTAGATTATAAAACTCAAATCTACAACTTTTATATTATTATACTCAATTCAATGGTTGCATTAGCGATTATTTTTATCAAGTTGAATATAATCCTTCGATTTCATATAAAGTCTTTGTAAAGGGTATTTTAAATACATGATTTGAAACTGACTCATATTTGTACACGATAAGACACTTTAGTGATAACAAAAAAAATAATTATGCGCGTTCATTAAATGTTCCATTCAGAATTCCGATACATAAAAAAAAAACTTTTAAACTACAACGTTATGAGTCAGTAAATACGATTCAAAGCATCGACTCTACGAATCGCAACAAAACCAAAACACCATTTAACATCAAAATTTCACAAAACAATCAGCCGAGACGACTTTCAAAACATGATGTCACACCGGCTGTATGTTGCAAAGAATTTATCTAATTTTTCAAACATGTGGTCGTTATATACGGGCAATTTTCGTCATGATAAGAGGTCATTGCGCGTCTAACAAACCGAGTGATTTATTTCGGTTCAGATTCGTTTTCGAGCACGATTTGTGAACTGTGAACGATTTCGTATGAGTTTTGTTATTGGAATGCTACCGGTTTGAAAACAAATCGTTTGCGTACTTGTGCGACTTTTACGTATTTGAAACGTTGTCAGATTAGTGCTGATATTTCAGATAAGTTACTTAACCTTTCACACGTGTTATCGAACTGTGATATTGTAAAGGCCACTTTTTACCGAGCTTTATTAGTCGAAGTTTGTTGAATTTGATTGCGACACCATTTTTTAGAATTAAGTAGGGTTCTTAATTGTAATGTCGACAGTACCCGGCTGTCCGTTTGGACTTTGATATTAAAATTTTGTATGTTTCCATTAAAAATGCGGTCGGATTTTCATTATTTGGTTAATTCTCTGTCGATTGGTTTATTTAGTTTTTGGATATATTGAAAAATAATGAAAATTATCACTTTTTGGTTACCCGATGTTCGCTACATCATTTTTTTATTTATACTAAATTTCGAAACTAAAAAAATTGAAATATTTATTTGAAAAATGGTGATAATGGTTATTAGTAATGGTGATCATTGATGATTATAAATATCAGTTTGATAAGTTCTTAAAATAGCCAAATTAAAGCGTCAGATTCTCGGGACTTCACCAATCCAAAATTTTCTCGATATAAAAACATCAATTCAGAAATCTTCCATTTAAATCGCACATATTATATTAAATTTGCATTTGTTCACTAGATCCAATGACGAATTTGCACAATAATCGCATCAGGTTGTGTCTGCGAAACTTTGCCGATTGTAAACTTTAAGCAGCATGACGCCATTTTTTCGATAAACACTCGACATGCGGAGGAATGCCGTTTAGTTATTATTCGCGGTTGGGTTATTATATATAAAGTATTATTTGCTGATTTTTGTCGTGACCGATGCGGAAAATGTCCAAAATTTGATCTGAAACTTCGGTTGTCGGTGGTCTTGTTGGTTTTTCTCCCACGTGTTGGGTAAGAACCGACCCGAATGAACTTTAATCGAATGGTGATATAATGATCTTTCAAATAGAACTGTGAAATTTTTGATCATCGAAAGCAATAGGCCAATTTCGCCGAGAGAAAGGAGCTAGCCGTGAAATGTGAGGAAACTAGATATTCTACGAATAATTAAAACTGGTTGAATGTGATTGAAAAAGTTCTTCTAACTGGATATCAGTATAAATTTGTATAGGTAATAAAATCGATTTCATATCGTTCGATTGATTTTTATTTTCTAGATCAATTTATAGTGTATGTTTATAATAATATAAATGTAAAACGTTTCAATTGATAATATTAATTATTGAAAACTAATTATCTACTCTTAAAATAACAGTTAACAACTCTGACACATAAACGAATAGATAGAATACAAAATACGACAGCAAGTTTAATGACGAAAATTTCCTCTTCCACAAATATAAATCCACACGTTATTTCGATGAAAGCGATGCTGCACGTTACCAATGGTGTGCAATGCTATTTTCGATGCACAACGACCAAAAAGTGCATCAACCCTTTGTCCTCAGTACATTTGCTGACGCACTCTCTTCACTCACTTTTTTCAATTTTCAAAAACAAATCGAGTCTGCCAAAGCATACGTATTCAAAATCCCTTACATATTTTAATAGAACTGGATTGAATCGTTTTATTCAGATGATATGCAAATTATGCTCTGTTTACTCTTGAAAACATTGTTTTCGAATTAGAATAACCTTCATACCAGTCACAAAGTATTCAATCATCTACACAACTTTAAAAACCGTATAAAAACAAAACCACATTTAAGTACACGTTCATTGTTTACACTTCGTGGCGACAAGTCTTCTACGCTCTTATCGCAACAGACGTTTAAAAAAAATGAAATCTAATCTATATTTTTCGATTACCCATCGATAAATCGAATGACTACATATTGCGAAGAATCATCGTTGACACAAACAACATACTGTTTACCTTTCGAGACTGGCGAACTTTAACATTTCCAACGTCACCGACGAAGGATGTACGTTCTGCTCCGATGGGTGTGTCATTACCAGTTCTGTCGTTAGAAACACGTAATTTTATAATATTATATTGGCTCGATGGATACCGGACAAACCACTCCGGTTGACGAAAAGAAATGTTACAAATGCCACAGACGGCGTTGATCTAAAAATGCAAGTACCAAGTGTTAGCACATGGCGCTTGAAGAACGAACGTATTAGAGATAAATGTGTTTTTGGATTCGAAAAGGTTTTTTTTATTTGGAAATTAATATGTATTGAAATATTCGTAATTTGGTATTGCGAATGAGATGTTTTTCGTTGGTCGAAGATATGTTTTGCGAACGTTTTTCTGAAACGTTCGCCCGTGTCTGATATTGTACATAATTGCATATGAAAGAGAATCTGAGAGTCGATGCCATACATAAATAAATATGTAAGAGATCTTCTTGTTTTTTTATTATTGTTTTCAGTCGTTTTTTTATGCTGTAGCTAGGTTGCCATTGCTGAAAAATAAAGATTTTCGATAAATAACCTTTCATTGGATCATAGCTATCGAAACAATAAAAAAAAGAAAGAAAATGATTCGATTCATATTCATAAGAAATTCGATATTCAAAGCATTTTTTGCGTCGAGTTGAATGACCGAACACAACACTTTTTGTTCGCTTAAAAAATCGCTTAAAAAATCTTTATAAATCACTTCCTAAACAACATTTCTAGATATCTCATTCTGAAATATAACGGCACTTCATTGCGTCGATGATTTATACCCACAACAAAATTAACATGCATTTCAGCAAATGCGGAAACGCGCCATTGTCCTCAAAGACCTCACCGATGCACTTTTCCACGGCCGCAATAGTAACATTTTATTGTCAACAAACACACCATCCATTCGTTATCAACACAATATAATGATATGCAAGAAATGCGTCGTACATAGTATAATATATGTATAAAAAAAAACCCGCCACTTTTCGAAAATGTCGACAGATAATGCGCAGATATACAAACACAGATTGTTTAGGTACGATATTGTGTTATGTTTTTGAAATTTTCTCGGAATAATTGAGCAAAAAATTCGACATATGAAACAACCGTTCTCCGACGACGACCTTCACCTTAATCAGGTGTTGATAAGTTGTTGACATGGACAATCGATGAAAAGGCGATTTGTTTCGGCAATAATAAAATTATCGAATGCCGTGCGACGTTATCTGGGATATGAGTATTGTATTTGCTCGTTTTCTGGTTGTAACTGGAATGTGCGTTGTATGTTTTGTTGATTGTGGAAAATTTGGGAGTGAGTTGGAAAATATGAAGAAATATTGCATTTTATATTGAATTCTTGAAAAAATATATTATGTTATTACTTTTTGTCATGATTTTATAGAATAATTTTTGAATTTGGGAGTAATTAATAGGAAAATATGAGGAAACATTGCATTTTATGTTGAAATTCTTGAAAAAATATATTATGTTATTACCTTTTGTCATGATTCTATAGAATAATGTTTCTAATGATTATTTTGCTCATAAAAATCCAAATGAAAGCGATAACATAAATAAATTTATATTTTAGCTTACTATGGGGTCTCACCTTTGATATTTTTTCGGGGGAACAAAATATTTGGTCAGTATTTAAATATTTTTTAGGTCGGTATTATTTTATTGGTGGTATTTTTTTTTATTCAGCAATTATGTCAATGGTTTTAATAATACTTTCCGATAGTTGAATTTGAATTATAGAAATTATGATACAATGCAACAAGTTACCGCTTTGTCTGTGCCGTCAAAAATATTGATACTGACCATTCATCATAATAAAACATACCATTTAATATAAATACTTACACACTTATTTACTTTAAATACTGATAACCTCGTATACTAACCGATTTATACAAATACGGACCATATAAATGGTCAGTATTAATGTTTAAATACTGACCACCTGTAAACTGACCGATGTACTGACCGCATAATACAAACACGGATCATCAAATACAAACGGTCAGTATTGATATATAAATACTGACCACAAATACATTCAAATACGGACCGTAAAAAAGAGATCCTATTTTCGGCCGAATTCGAAAAGGAAAAACGGCACGATTCTATAAAAAACGCAAATGTTATTCACTATTTTTTTTTATCGACTACGAATTCGCATGAGGTCAATCTTCGAAGACGTGCTGGTCAGCACCACGTTGCCGCTGGAAGGTGTCCAAGAGTGCTAAGAATTGTATTCTTCGTGTTAGCGAATAATATTTAGACTTGTAGAAGCCAACAACCCGTATCGAAATAGACGATGCACTTTTTAATACACGGCCGACGTTTCGATGACCAATTGTGTCTAATTTTGTATTATGTCGATGTGTATATTGAAGATTATACATAGTGACGTCATAGGAAAATTGTTATATTGATTTTTTTTAGTTGATTATCGTGTGAGTAGTTTAGTTTTATGTGTACTTTTGAACGGTTTTATTTTCAATGCTGTTTATTATTCGAATGTTTTAAAATAAAGTATTTTTTGCGGAGGATTCTCATGCGTTGGATGTAAAGTTTTATATTGTTATTTTTTTTATATTAATAGTAAATTCGGATTTGAATGTTGAATTAAATAGATTCGATATTATTATAAACTGTGGAAAATGCGTATCATAAAGAATGACATAAAATAAAATAAACTGCTATAAAATATAATATTTTCCTGATACGAAATGGCAGATTGAAATAAATCAACTATAATTTTATCATATATATTTAAAAAAGCATAATCTCACAATGCACATGGCTTTTAAATTGTTGTTTTAAAATTTATTTTTATTTACAGTCCGTATCAACGTCTCTGTAAAAGTATCACTTCAATAAGGTTAATGAAAGTAAAAGTTTATTTGGGAACTATTTGAAACTTCTTGGCACGAAACCGCAGTTAAATTTTCAGTAGATTCGAACTGATCAAAGTTCAATATTTTTCCACATTTCACGTATCCGATTTCGAAGCACTCACAGAGACAATGAATCAAAAAATAATAATTTGTCTTAAACAACATATAATACATCATCATGACCAGCGCTTTGAACTATACGTTTTTTTTTTAACGAGTTGCAGTTATCTTTTCGGTTTAATTCGAACGATGGCTCGGGTCAGAATCGTGACATTAACGGATAATAAAACGATAGAGCACTTTCGTCATTGCATTTGCAAATGGAATAAAAAAATCGCATAAATTGAACCCGTTTCGCGAACGTGTATGGTCTGAATTGTAAATCTTGCTGTTTTCGCTTTCGACGTGGGCTTCTTGCATTTTTATTTCTTGAAATATGCGTTTTCATATCGATAGACGTCTTTTATGTATAAATGCAGTCTTTTTAACGTAACATTTGATGGTTTTAGGTTAGGTTGGGCTAGGTTAGGTTATGTGACGCACGCACAGTGCTGCCACTCCAAAAATGCCGTTTCGTAAATATTTTGATCGAAATCTTATGTAAGTGCGCGTTCCGTTTTGTTTTCGCTAGAACGAAAAAAAAACATGTTTACGTTTCAAAAAAAAAACTACATTAATTAATAATGTCGATTTTTATAATGTTGAACGATAAAATGCTACGCCTCGTTGTCGATTATCAAATTGTTATATGAAATGATAAACATCGGATATTTTTTATAACAAAAAAATAAATATTGATAAATTTGAATGTGCCTTGGTAAAGGCGTTTATTCGATTTGTAAAAAAGTGGATGTTTGCGCGGTTTTGCATACGTGACCAAACTGATAGACCGAATCAGATCAAGGATTGTTAATCCTCGTTGTTTTTTTATATTATTTCAAAAAAATTTACATTGTGTATAATATTTTCTGAGAATCAAATCATTTTGTTTACAATTTCACAAATAAACCATGCGAAAAGTATAATGGGTCAAATGACACGATTAAAATACTATCAATTATTTTCCGAATCACATGCGCCAAGTACATTATATAACAGATAAACAATCATATAAATTTATCGATTCAGCAATATGAAACTAATAAAAACACATTCGTAATTATATAAATCTAAATTTATTTCGAAACGAAATTCAATTGATTCAAAATCGATAAACAACCATCAATCCATTTAAAAAATCAAAGAAACCTCAATTATTCATCTCCCATATGAAAAAGGAACCAGAATCCGAGAAACTAGTTCCAAACAAATTACACCATCGAACACACACACCAAAGTGCCTAATGAGATTCACAACGTCGTTTCTGCATGATGAAACTTAACAGTATTGTTTTCGTATCATGTTCGTACGTAGGAGTCGAATCCAACAGCCTAGCTGAGGGCCAGATATAAATACGATATGAAAATGTGTATATAAAAAACAAAAACGCCGCGAAAAATCAATCCTCTGGCTAGTTTAAAATTAACAAACGGCACGGCGTTTTAAACGCGGAAGCGTATGGTAATGGCGATGTTAAACAGGCAGAGATTCAAACCGAGCCATTTTCTTATTCAAATCGGAGCTGGAGACTTTGGAATTGTTGTTTTTATCGATATTGATTTGTGTGAATGATGGAATGGATATGGATGACGGTTGAAGTTGTTGTTTGATCTTTTGAGGGTGGTTCTATTTGAATGTTAATGAGCGACGTTTGTTTTGAAACGTTTCGCTAAATAATAGGAAAATTTGCCTTTCGTAATTTGCAATATTTAACTATTGATTAATATTTAAAAATGTTTTGATGATTTGATCGATTCGGAAAAAGACTTAATTGCGTTATTGATCGTGAAATTTGTCACGTAACTTCGATGATCTATAAAAATGTGTGTTTAGTGTAACTAAATCATTGATCGTCATCGAACTATTAGTGGTCACAATGAATTTGGTCAAATTGCATTTTGATGCATAATTCCGAACCAATTTATAATTTAAAATTTCCGGGGAAACGATTTCGATGTTTCGTCGCATTTCGCATTTTGGGAAAATCGGTCATCTTTGACTCTTTCCACTGTTTTCATTATTTTTCGTGTATTTTTAAAAGTGAAGTTTGTCTTTTTCTTTGTGCGTGTGTTGTTTTGCAACGCTCTACATTACGTTCTATAATTAAATCGCATAGTTTTAAGTGAAATGTTCCGCTTTGTTTCAAATTATACACTTTTCGTACGATTCAATTATGCAAGATAACGTACTCGGAACTCAAGTATGCGAATATCAATAGCAATATCGCAATTTTCTCCTTCGACAAAATGCACGTCGGCCATTTTCGACCTTTATACATTATCAATTATTCGTTTTCAGAAACGGACCATATTTAAAAAAAACCGCAGAAAGGAAAAGGATACGTTCGGTTAGCCGACAAGAACAACATCAACAATATACACACACACTCGTTTACATATCCTCGTTGAACTTCCAAGAGTCAGTACTTCATGCAGACCTTGGAAAATCGTCGCATGATCGTCTCGATGACACATTTCTACATTTTCCCGCCAAAATGCGCAATTTCGTATTCAAATCGACCAGGACCACATGGGTTTTTTTGGGTTTTCGAACGGGAAGATTGAATACCAGTTTTGACAGTTAAGTCTGCGTTCTATTTCGCGTTGCATAGGTTAGGGATATCGAATAATAAACAAGCCGTTATGTTGTTATCCTTGAGAGTGGAACGCGACGTTTTAAAAACGAATCTGACGCCTTTGCGATTCGCCAAAAATCCGATAATTAAGTATATTCATGGGTGGCGAAATGAAACGCATATGGGTGTGTTGTGTTTTCGCGGAATGTGTCAAAATGATTAAATGATCTTTTTTTCATTGATTACATTGAAATAAATATTTTAATAGGATTACCATGTGGAGTCTAAAAGAAGAGATACGTCATTTGTTCCCCAAATGTCTTCCATTTTTTCAAGCTTTTTATTAGCTTGCTCTGACGCAAAATGTTTCAATTAAAATACGAAAAAGATCAGTGACGGGTTTACTTCGTTAGGGGCTCGAGATGTCAATTTTTTTGTACCTAGATATACAGAGGTGGGTTTTAAACTTCCAAATCTCCCTCCCCCCTCTCATTACACATAATATATAATAGAATTATGCAAATTATGGCAATGATAAATTAATGCAATTAAAGACTTGAAATCTGATAAAATTATAGATAATTGTAACTTAATTTCTAACCGACCAACAACTACTAAATCTTTTTCGAATGGCATCCGGAGATGCAGGGGGGAATGAACGCGTGAAAATGTAGAAAAATAATGAATTGCATGTTCATACAACTTCAAAATTCTTTGGTAATATTGAAGGCCGATGATGTGTCATACCGAGGTCTACCATGTAGTGTTAACAGTCTCGCCTCGTCTGTCAAACTGGCAGTCATTACGATCGCGAAGTGGATAGCGAGGACGCAGTCTGCTCAGTTTCTGCCTAGTCTGCCTCACTGGTTATCATTGCGATATGCTTACTGAGCAGCGACCGGAGTTTAACATATAGACATGTGTATCGTTGGCCCGAGAGCCTCCCCCGTTAGCATGGGGTGAAGTTGATTCTTATTTTCCCTATCAAAGCGCGGTGGGCACACGTGAAAAGGTATCGTCCAGACTGTCAACACTAGTTGATACGACTTTGTCCTGCAGTGGACGTTTTACCATTAATAATAATGATGATGGTGACATTGAAAGGACAAATGGATGATTTCAGAAAAAAAAAGATTTTGTGCAAACGAATGTCTTTTTTTTTTCTATAGAAAGTGATTAAAATTTCATCACGTCTATTGGATTGGTATAGAAAAACTATAATAATTTATCGAAAATTCTATGGTCTTTTTTCAATCGAGGGCCCCGAAGCGAAAGCCTCTACCACCTATAGACAAACCCGCCACTGAACAAAACCGATTGACATTCAACTCGAAAGCAATATAATATCACCTCGTCACGTGACCGCCAAACGAAACCCTCCCATTGGTCGATTCTAGAAACAGTTTTTACGATTCCAAATCGACTCGCGAAAAATTGACCGAAACGAAAGCAAATGTTTGCTCGCCGTCTACCAACCGGCGGATTACCAGACCCGGCGCGAATCTGGTTTCGCCAAACATTCGCCATCATCGAGCCTCGTTTTTCCGAACGAACCGAGAAAAGTAGACGAGCATTGCGCATACGTCATCGAAAAATCAAGCGTCAAGGCCGACGGCGGCCATTGGCCAATTCGTCGAATTTATGTGTTTATTTCGTGGTCTGTTCGAAATGTTTAAATTATTTTTTTTCATTCACTCGAATTGTCGAGTGCTTTCGTCTGATCGTTTCGATGATCTATCATAATGATTAGAGGGATCAAAATGTTTACATTTTTCGTGAATACGTCCTATCACTGAAGAAGGCAACGGGAAAACACTTCAGTTATCATTTCCTAGGATTATTACTGAAAAGTGATCACCTACGTCAGGGTCGCCTTATATGGCACAAATAAAAAAGAAAAATGTTTGGTCAGTGTTTAAACATTTTTCGGATTAATATTATTTTATTAGATGGTTAGTAGGAGTGCTAATTAATAATGCTAGTTAATCTATAGGCGGAAACAAGTATTGTGAGTATTAATTAAAAAAAAATTGAAGCACATGTATATATAATATTAATTAACGAACTTATTCATTTGTAAAATTAGACGATTTGCCTGTAACATATTTAGCAAAGTCCCAATAAAGCGTGCTTCATCAAAATTTTGTGACAAACTCCCGATAATGCAAAAAGTTGTCGTCTATGTGTTGACAAAAATATTGACGATAGATACTGATCGCTTCAAACCAGTTGAATACAAATGAACACAGACAAATTTAAGTTTTTTTTCAGATAAAATTTTTGCAAAAATATGACCCGTTTTGCATTTTCTTTTAACATAATGTTGATGATTAATAGATTAAAAAAATCAATATCAAATGTATAAAAAGCATGAGTTACACGTATATTATTTATGCAAACAATACAATTTTTATTATGAGTCAGGAACGGTAGCCCTATTCACAACGAAAGCGACGTTTGTTTCGTTTTGTGCACAAAGCTCGTTTTCAACTGACAATGAGTCACCCGATAAAAAGTCAGCTGTGCAAACAAAATGTTTAATAAATCATTAAAAAATACGCGAATTCCCGCGATTAAAATACGTATATGCTTCGAATTTTTCGAATCGTTCGATTGCATCATGGCCGCTTCGATCTAACAATAAGTTTGTACCCAACGATAACTTAAAATAGTCGAACGAAACACTCGCGATGATTTTTTTGCGAAAGATTCGGCCTTGACCTGTTTTTTTATCATTAATAGTTTTTGGTTTGCACGCACATTCTCTACCTGAAAAACGTGTTGATTATGCATTTGTATAATATTAATTTTTTTCAATGATCGGTTATCGTATTTCATGCATTTCTATTTCCTTAAAGTGTTATTTTTCAGCTTAGCACGTGTCGAAGAAAATTCAGGTCAACCGAAATACAAATGTGCTAAAATAGCTCGGCATGACATCATATGAGTCAAAAGAAAGGTGGAAGTGAATGGTATTGTTATAAAAAAAATACAAATCCGTTAAAAAGGTTTTATTTTCATATATTTTTAATATTTACACACAGAGATTTATCACAAATTACTTCATGGAACTTATCGTACTTATTAATTGTCATTACAGGTACAGGTATAATAAGAAATGCGATTTATAATATGAAAAACATAACACTCACTAACCAGTTTCGTTTAAAATTAGTCGATTAAATTGAGCTCAAAATAAATTATTTAAAAATAATAATTGTTTATTGGAATGACTTAAATATCTTATCAAATTAATAAATGCATCAATACTGGTATAACAAATTAATATAAACTTTATTTTAAATTAATAAAAAATAGTTAATATATCACATAAAAAAGGTGAGCTACTAAAGATTAGTAATGTTTAGGAAAAGAAATGTTTCGATTCGATATAATTTATGCATATAAAATTTTATTTCCAACACTTTTAACAATTAGTAAAATTAATAATTGCAATATTTCATGATTTAGAATGAAATATCGTATAATTTGATATGTCATGAAAAAATAGTCACATTTGTCTTTAACGTGTCAATGCACCGAGCAGGCGTCTTTGAAATTAGTCGCATTAAAAACTGTGAAATAATCTTCATGTGTGAATCTTATGATGTTCTCTATTCGGCAAAGATAGTGCTTTTTATTTTTATCCATAAAGTTAGCAGATTTATTGCTCTCTATCGAAATATGATTCTTTCCTTTACAAAAACTTAATTGATTAGTGACGTCTACACCATTCATTATCAGTCTGAAATAGAAATCTAAGGGAGCTGTAATTCTCGAATGAGTTTTAGTACCACTGTTTTTAACTTTACCATTAATTGTATGATCTTTGTTAACATTTTTATACACTTCTATGATAATTCTAGATGCGTACTGAATATGGAGAAAGTTATCGGGTGATAAACCTAAAGCTAAACTTAAATATTGTAAAGTTTTATCGTGACCAGAATACAAAACAAATTTCGGTTTGTTTTCGGAGATCATTCGAAGCACATACTGAACTATATGGCGAATCATTCCGTATGCACGTAAAAGGGAGACTTTTTTCAAGTTTTTACTTTTTACAGATTGCTTCATTTCCCAATCAGTGTAAGCAAACAGACCAGTTACTTGATCTTTTCTTATACATAAAGTTTCCGTGTTTGAGGATTTTCCTTTTTTTTGTTCATCTTCCAATTTTTCTTCATAATCATCAGAGTCGTCTGTGTCTTGGCCGTCGAGGATGTTAGGACTGTCACCGTTAAAGTTAAAGTCACCATCCATATTTCTTTTCACCAATATGACATCTTGGTAATTAGAATCTGCATTTTCCAATAATTTTTGTTGGTAATAGCCCAATTTTTCTTTTTCCATTTGACTATCGAAATCGAGCGGTACGGGTTTTGGTCGCATATCAAAAGATCTTAATTTAATATCTCTTCGTACTCTATGTAAATTACTTTCTGGGAATTTATCAGAAGGGAAGCTAAAAAGCAATCTTCTTAATGGGTTATCATGAGATTTGAGTAGATTCCGAATTTTGCTTTCACTTTTGACATTAGCTGCCGCTTTTTGTTTATGACTATCACTAGATTTTTTAACAGGTTGAGGAATATCTATTATTTTTTCTACACAAGGTAAAGGTGCTGCATGGCAGAGATATGCAAGAAGAGCGTCTTCTAAGATATGTGGATCACTTGATATTTGAGAAGGAGATTGGGAAATCACTTTTGATAATTGAGTTACTAATTCTCCGATAGCTGGATGAGTTTCTAATCGATCCTTCAGTTCTCGAGATAAAATTCTAAAAAAAAGTAATGAAATACATAAATTTGAATAAAATAAAATGAAATAAATTATGAAATTTACTTGGCATAATTATCGGCAGCAGGACAAGCACAATCAGTGGAACAAAAAGCAAGACTAGGCGATTCATGAGCAATGGCACTCGCAACTGAAGGACTTCCATCTAACATTGACCAAATCAAAGCCAATGCCGATTGCAAAGCTCTTCTATATCTTGTACTATGTACAACAATATCACCTACAAATTTGATCAATAATTAAATAGAAATACAGAAAAGATTAGTGAATTTGGTAAATAAAAGTACCTTCAGTAGGTTTACTACTTGTTGATTTAGTCTCCACAATTGGTTCATGTTTCGTGTTACTTGCTTTGACGTTGCTTTTAGGTTCAATTTTCGTTGTTTTCACAGTTTCTTTTAGATTTTCTTTTAATTTCACAGGAGCATGGACATCCCCATTTTTTTGTTGTTTAGTTACAAAAATTTCATCATTAATTCCTAATTTTGAAAAAAATTGTAATGAAAGATCATTCGAATATTTCTAATCATTGATATAAAAATTTTTACCTGTCTGATTAGTATTATTGGAATGTATACTCCATCCGAATCTAGTCGAATATGCTTTTCCTAATAGTGTTCCAGTCATCAATAATTGTTGAATGCCAACTAAAGTCAACTGTCCGAGACGACAAGCAGTTGTCGGAGCAGATGGAAGTAAAGGAAAATTATGAAAAGGTCCAGGACTTTGGGCCCAAGGAGCTCTTCCACTACCAGTTGCATTATTAATGTATTCTTGATATCTATCAAGAAAAATTGAAGTTTAGTATAATGTTTTTTAATAAAAAAATTAATTGAAATCACCTTTGCAACATAGAAGTGGGGTTCGTTGCATCGCAATTAACATTCTCTATATCTCGCACATGAGTCAAAGGTCCTCTATCCCCGTGTCGAATTATTGTAATGACACCTTGCAAGGACCAAGGCTCATCAATAGGCAACCCTGAAAGGAAACGTGTCAGATTCGCACAAACTAAACACTGCATTTCAATCAAAATATTCACCTTCAGAATTGATTTGTATATTTTCTGGAGCGTTGCAAAATTTTGCTATAATCTTCTTCAACTTATTATCTCCTCTAAAACTATGGTGAGAATCGCGACGCAGCATAGACTGTTTAGGCATATTCAACATTTCCACCGTGCTTATGTACTTATACATCCCTGAAAGAAACAATAGTTTTATTTTATCAGATAGATTTAAGAACTGAACAAAACACACATGCATTGTTTACACCGAGCATAAGCAATTGCATACCAGCTACAAGCAAAAATATCCAGACACTCATGAGTAAATAACAATAAAGTGGGCGTTGCTGACTCGAAAGCCTCGCCATTTCGGCAAGCATGCCGCCCCCGCCCCACCCCCCAGCCACTTTGTTTTGAGGATTTCACCAGGTTTTGGCGTTATCAGTTCAACTTGACACCTGTCTTTTTTAAAATATTGATTGGTATGGCCGAAAAGTCTACTCGTTCAATTTATAATGTTGTGAAATTCGTGTTTTGGTAAAAAGGATTATGATTTTATGGAATGTTATTTCAAAATGGGGGTCGATTTCGAAATATTTTTCGATTGAGGAATAGATTTGGTGGATGATAACAGATTAATGGTGATAAAAATGATAGATTCAATATAAATGCCTTAAATTTACATTTATTAAAGATGAAAAATAAATTACGGTTCCCAGAAGCTAACTCACATGAAGCAAACGCACACGAAGGAAACTCATATGCTTTCGAAAATTTATTAAAGTGAAAAACGTTTAACACGAAACTGAAATCACCAAAATGCGTTTTGTGATCTGACAAAATATTATGGACGTATACTAGGTATTACGTCTAACGTGAAATTCTTTTAACACAAAAACGCGTTTTGGTGATTTCAGTTTCGTGTTAAACGTTTTTCACTTTAATTTAAAATTTTCGAAAGCATGTGAGCTTGCTTCGTTTGAGCTTGCTTCGTTTGAGCTTGCTTCGTGTGAACTTGCTTCGTGTGAGCTTGCTTCGTGTGAGCTTGCTACGTGTGAGTTAGCTTCTGGCCACCATAAATTACATAAATATAACAATACGATAAGATTTTTAAAAGAAATTATTTGAAAAAAATATATGGTTGAATTGAACTTGATTTGATACCAAAAATAACGATTGACATTTGTTTGTTTACAAATGGCTGCCTTCATAATTCAAATCGATTAGAATGACTTGAATTTTTTTTAAATGCACTTATTATTAAAAGTTAATGATATTTAAATATGACATTATTCTTCGATACCAAAGTTAACTTTGGAGAGGATGATGTCGTCAGTACTATACTAGAATGGCATTCTACAGAATCACTACTCGCTGTTGCTTCTTACAGTCAAAGTAAAGGAGGAATAATTTCAATAATTGATGAATATGTATGTTTTATGTTTCCAAATTCAAAAAATAATCAGAAAAATAGAGTATTATAACAATTATTAACTATAGGGAAACTTTTTCGAGGATAACGAAAATCTTTCACAAGTTGGACAACAAGCAAGTGCACTTTCATGGCATCCACAAAAATCTATTTTAGTTGTAGGATGGGAAAGCGGAAATCTTCATTCGTGGAAATTTGGCAGTGGATGGCAAGCATTGCAAGCACCGCATTCTGCACCACCGTTATTATTATCATGGAGTTCTGGAGGTGGACGGCTCATAATATCCGATGCAGCAAGTGCTGTAACTGGATGGCGCTTAAATACATCTGGCTTGTTGATGGCTTACCATTTAACAGTGGATGAACCACTTACACATGTTGCATTTTGCCCTCTTGATAATGGTGTGAGCGAAAGCATTGTGAGAGGTCTAGCTAAAGCTGCAATAGCTGGTGACGAAGGTGCATTAGATGTTTTAGCATCTTGGAGGCCACGAACTGCTCCTCGTATAACAGGAGTACCTGGTGATAATCATTCATTTTATGCAGCTCAACAAAATGGTAATATTTTATTTATTGATGATTCAGGAACATGCTCTGAAATTATGTCCTCTGTTGGAATTGTTCACTTTATGGAAATGGTCACTTCAAATAGTTTAGTTATTGCATGGGAAAGTGGAGGCACTCTTAGTTTGACACGTTTTTTAGTGAATATCAGCAGAAAAAGTTTAGATGCTATGATGCACGTCAAAATGACTAGTCGGGTTGGGCTAACTATAACTAGTGCTGGCAGCTCTTCTATTGCTGTATTGTCTGGCGAAACGATTGTTCGTATTTGGGACAGCGAAACGAACGATAACTCAACGTTACCTTTTGAAGAAAAATCTCCAACACACAATCCTGAGATATTTACATGTATGGCATATAGTCCATTCAATACAGCAATCTGTTGCGGTTCAAATCAAGGAAGAGTTTTCATTTGGCGTAAAGATCATCAAGGAACATGGAATTTAATCAATACATGTTCTGTAAAAGGAAATGTAAAACAAATCTGTTGGGGATCTGAAGCTGGTCTAAGACCTTTACTAGCTGTTAACACTATTAGTAATGTGTTAATTTTAAGGGAACAATCTATATGTTGGGGTTACACTAATCATGTATGGGGCATTCAAAAGGGGCCAACTAGTATTTTATTGGAAGGGCTTAAAGGTGCTGTTACAAACATTAATACTGATATCTGTATAAAAGCGATGTGTATAAACGAAACATTTGTTGCTGTAACTGATGGAAAATTCATCCAAGTAAGTTTCATTAAAATTTCATATTCAACAACTTTATCAAATTAATTCAAGTGAAAATGATATTTTTTCAGATATTCAAGAACAGTAAAGAAACATTTAACTTTTTACCAGTTCATAAATTTTCATGGTCTACTGAAACACTTCTTATTCATGAGGAAACACTAATTGGCATTGTTGGAAGTCATATTGAAACAAAATCAACTTCTGGAATATCTTTGGGATCTTTACCATCTATAGATAATGAAGGAGAGCCCATAGGCATTTCTCGGACTGATTGTTATTTGGCCATCGCCACAATGGATGGTAGTATAAAGATTGTGGAAATAACAAAAAAAGGGCTTAGATCACATTATAATTCCAGAAACTGTTATCAACTTTTTGATGATTTTGGTGAAATTATGTATGCTTCAGTTAACAGTGTTGGGCAATTGGTATGTTTAGCTATCGCTTCTTCTAATCTCGTACCTGTTTCAAAATTATTTGTATGGGATGCAGCCAATGATACACTTAATTTTGTCGAGCTCAAAGGAGTAGATGAAGAATCATGTGTTCCAATTACTATTTGCTGGGATTCTACTGATCCTCGTCTGGTTGCTTGTCATATACGATCACCTAAAGAAGATTATATCAAATGTTATTTTGTACACAAAGATGGTTTTGTAGAATATAAAAATTGGCAACATACAAAAGAAAATGTGAAAGGGCAAAATTTATGTGCTCTTTCAGCTCCCTATGTGATTTCAATGCATGAAGGGAAATTGATGAAAAATATAATGTACGAGTTTATAGGATCTGAAGATTGTGATTCTACTACTCGCAGTCATTTACTTGATTATCTATATCATATGACTTTAGGTAGTATGGAGCAAGCTGTGATATCTGTAGGGCAAACTAAAGCTGGAGAAGCAGTTTGGGAAGCCCTAGCTCGTGCTTGTGTTATTCGAGAACGTTTAGACGTAGCTTCAGTTTGTCTAGCAAAAATGAATAATGTCAAAGGCGCATTAGCTCTTCATATGGCTATGGAAAATAAAAACCTTAGCTTGAAAGCCCGAACTGCAATTTTGGCGTTGCATTTAGGTATGCTAGATGAAGCAAATAAACTATTGGAAAGTGATGAACGTTTCGACTTATTATCTAGAATGACAGCAGCTACTCAAGGTGGCTTAGAAAAGCTGACTCAAAGTTCAGTTGAAGGAGAAGCTTCTTTACTGGTGAAAAATGCTTATTTCAAACTAGGTTGCTTGAAACGTGATTCGAATTTGTTACACGAAGCAGCAGTTTGTTTTGAAAAGGCAGGTGTTGAAGTTCCTCATGTTCCACGTATGTTATTGAATGCAGGACAAATCGACGTTCTCAAACGAAAGGTTGAGGGTTCTCAAAATTCTGAATTACATTTATGGTGGGCCCAATACCAAGAAAGTCAAGGTGAACTAGAAGGTGCACTTGAAGCGTATGCTAAAGCTGAAGATGCGGGTGCACAAGCCCGTTTACTATGCCATATGGATCGTTTGCAAGATGCTCAATCTTTATCAGATAGTCCTCCAGCTTCTTATTATATAGCTCGCCATCTAGAACTTCAACCCGACCAAGCCGAGGAAGCAATAAAGGTAAAATTTTAATTTTATTTAATTACCAGCATAATATGAATATTTGTTTTCTTTTAGTATTATATGAAAGCTGGTGCTACAGCAGCAGCTGTACGTTGTGCTGTTGAAGCTCAATTATGGGATCAGGTAGCTAAAGCTGGTTCTGCAACTGCAGCAATTGGAGGAAATTCTCATACATTATTGGCAGCATCATCTTTAGAAAAAGTTGGACGTTCTGCAGCTGCTGCATTTTTATACCACCAAGCTGGTAATATTTTTTTCGCATGAATAAAATTTAAAGTGCTGTTATTTGTATAAAACTTGTATGTTTATTTTAGGAAAACTTAATAAAGCAGTAGAAGTAGCTCTTAATGCAGAAGGAGATACAGGAATTGATGCATTGTCTCGTGTAGCTAATTCTATAATTTCCAGTGGTCCTGGTAATTGTTCTCCCACATTAGCCCGTAGATTGATTGCGCCTTTGATCTCTACCAATCAAACTCAACAAGCAGCTATTATATTAGCTACAGCCAAATTGGTGAATTTTTAAATTTTTCGTAAAATAAATTGCGAAATAAGTAAATTATTTAAAATTATTCATATTTTTAGTTTGACGAAGCTTTGGATTTGATAGATGATCACAATGTTCAAATATCAGAAGAACTAGCTGAACGACTGACACCCAATAAAGATATAGAAAAACGAATTGAAATTTTGCAAAAATTAGCGGACTTATTAGGTCAACGTGGAAATTATCATTTAGCTGCAAAAAAACTCACTCAGGCCGGAGATAAAGTAACTGTTATCTTCAATATATTTTAATTATTTTGACGTACTTAAAAAAAACAATATGATTGCTTAGGTTGCAGCAATGAGATGGCTAGTAAAATCTGGTGATGTAGATAAAATGGTGTTTTTTGCATCTGTGTCTAGAGACAGATCAGTGTATTTAATGGCAGCTCGAGCATTACAAGCAGCAGATTGGCGTGCAAGACCTGATTTGTTACGTCACGTAGCTACTTTTTATACAAAAGCTAGAGCGCCTCGTCCATTAGCAGCGTTCTATGCGGCATGTGCTCAACAAGAAATAGATGATTATCAGGTAACAAATATAACAAAAATAAAAATGAGGTTTTTTTTATAATTTAAAATATAACTTTGAATGTTTTATAAAGAATTATGAAAAAGCTGCTGGTGCATTTTCAGAAGCACTTCGCTGTCTGTCTCGTTCTAATGATCCTTCAGCTGGTGAGTTTTATTATACAATTCACATCCTCTAGGGCTTAATTATTTTAAGAAATTGTTTTTTATTTATAATTATCTTTTCTGTAGCAACTGATGGTGCAATATTTCAAACCCAAGCTGATCAAGTACAACAATATTTAAATATTGAGAAGTCTTTTAATCAAGGAGACTATCAAGGTGGTATGTACAAGTTTTTATATGCTTAGAATTTATGGCTATAATATATTCGAATTAATATATATTACATTGTACTGAGTTATTTACTACTTCGCAGGACTATCAACTGCTCAGTATTTACTGTCAGAATTAGATGAAAAAGGTCCTGTTCGTCCTCATCATCTTTTAGATCTTATGGCAAAACAAAGTGCTACAGCTGGTCATACGTCTAATGCTAAAGGTAAAATTTAATTTATGCACATAATAAAACAAAATTTTCGTATTTATACAAAAATCTTTGATTTGTATCAGAATTTTCTGACCGGGCTCGGTTTTTGGAGAAACGAGCAGAACATTTAGAACTACAGAGAAGAGAAAATGATACACCGCCATCAGATCAAGAAGTTCCAGAAGATTTAATAATAGGTTAAATTTAATTTTCACTTAAAAGAAAATTGCTATAAGTATATACATATTTATTGTGATGATAGAAAAAAATTAACTGTGATGTTTTACCATCCACTGATGTACCTGCACTGTTTTAAATAATTTATATTAAAAAAATTGCACTGAGTGCTTGTGTAGTTTAAATTTTTTCAAATATATTTTTATTAATATTTATAAAGTGTACAAAAAACTTAAGTACATTCAATTTTCATATGAAAATTTTAAGCAGTATACAATATACATATATTAGTACTAATCGTCTATGTTTAGAAGAATAAATGTATATATGATTCTAGGTTCTTTTTTCTAATAAAACATTTATTCCATTTTCAGTCCTTAAAATCAATTCAAAAAGAAGTTTAATTTCACTCGGTTTTTCTACAGAAGTTATTTTATATTTTCTTAATATTGAGGCAATGATTACTTTTTCTTCCAAAAGTGCAAATTTTTGACCTAAAATAATAATTGTGTTAAATAAATATTCATAAATTAGTAAAATGAAAATTTAGCAGATATTTACTACCTATACAATTCCTAGGTCCGGCTGAAAATGGTAAATAAGCATACGGGTGTCTTCCTTTTATATTATCTGGTAAGAATCTATCAGGATCAAATTTTTCAGGGTCCGGAAAGAATCTCTCATCACGATGTAAAAAGTATATAAATAATGTCAGCGACGTATCAACAGGTATCACATAATTATCTAAGATGATAATGATGATAAATAATGATTATGCACACTTATTATTATTATTATTATTCAAATAATAAAATTTTGTACACTTACCCAGTTTAAGTTCTTCTTCAAGTTCTCTACCAATTAATGGAACTGGTGGATATAATCTCAAAGCCTCTTTTAAAACCATGTCTAAATATTTCATATTATTTACATCTTGAATTGTAATTGGCTGATCATCTCCGACTAAACTTAAAACTTCTTGTGCTACACGTTCCTATATTATTTACATTTTTTATATCCATTGTAATTATATTTCAAATATTTTGTAAAAACTCACTTGATATTCAGGATGTAAGCCCAAAAGATAAAGGCAAAAACTGATTCCAGCTGAAGTTGTATCGTGTCCCTGTAAAATTGAAAATTACACCGATTGTGAAATTCTATTAAAAAATGAATTAGGTTTTGCTTATATTGAATTTTGACCTCAAACATAAATGTATCAACTTCTTCTCTTATTGACTCTTCATTTATATCAGCACCTTCATCAGCTGCTTTCAATAAAAGGTCCAAAAAGGCCGTTTTATTTTTCATGCCTTAAATATCATGAGAAAAAATTAGATTTGGTTGTGAAACTCTGACTCCAATAAAGAAAAAAATCATTACCAATTTCTTCTTCCTCAATCGTTCGTTTTCCTTTAGTCGTAAACCGGTTTCTCGAATTTTTTCTGTCTTGAATAATGTTTATCGCGTAATTATGAAGAATATCCAATAATTTGAAATAAGTTTTACCTGACTTCAACATTTTGAATATAAATTCTGTATATAACCAAATTCTTCTCCCTCTATATGCTATTAATTCTGATATTCTGAAATTTTATTTAAAACGTTTTACTTTGTAATTGAAATAATAATTGACTAATAGATTGTGTTTTTTACTGATAAACTGATTTGACATATTCTGATTGCTCTCCTACTTGGGCATTCACATTTGTGCCCATAGCAGTTTCTAAGAAAAAATAAAAAATGTATATTAATATCCTCCAAGAAAATAAAATATTCTGTTGAATAATAAACAAGTAGTTAATTTAGGAAAAGTATAAA
Organism: Hydropsyche tenuis; assembly: GCA_009617725.1. NCBI lineage: Eukaryota > Metazoa > Arthropoda > Insecta > Trichoptera > Hydropsychidae > Hydropsyche > Hydropsyche tenuis. The sequence goes on from VTON01000007.1 coordinate 1,007,039, forward strand.
TTAATGTTTGAACCATTTGAATAATTTGATTTTTATGTTATGAAATAACTTGAGTGTAACATTTTTATACCACTTTGAAAAATATTATAACACAACTTTTAAGTACTAACCACATATAATATCTAAAGCTGCACGAGTTATGAATGGATATATATTAAAAGATTTTCCACTACCACAATTAGCTTTCAATTTGTTCACTAAAATGTCTGCTTTGGCTACAAAAATTTCATGGAAATTCTCTAACATTTTGAAATGAAATGTCGGAGTAATGAGCTTTCTACGGGCATGCCATTTTGCACCTACAATGTCCATGTATATTTATTAAGTAGATTATTTAATTTAAAAAATATATAAATTTGCAATATTTTCTCACCAGATGATGTTAGCAATCCATCTCCTAGCCATTCTATGACAAATTTGTATAGCAATGACTTTTTCAGATTTGTTGTCGAGTTTAACAATGGCTAACACATATAATATTGTATTTAAATTTTTTTTATATAAGATTAGATAATTAATAGTCATAATTTTAAAATTACCTCCATATATTCGGCTTTATTTATAGCAATCACAGGAATATTTCCGAACCAAACTCTAAACATCGGACCGTATGTTTTGAATCTAGTTTCAATATTTTTAAAAACACCTAAAATTTATTGACTTTAATTTGTATTTATGATTGAAATAGAATAGTAATAAAAATTATATGTAGCACTAAACTTGTCCTTTCAGCTGCGACGGCTAGCGCATTCCCTATGAAAGGCAACGACAGCGGTCCTGGAATCATGTCCACTTTTGCAACCCATATCCGCCATTTTACATATTTTATTAAAAAATATGCAACAATTGTGGCTATAAAAGCTGTTAATAAATAATCTTGGTACGTCCAATGCTGCAATATAAAATTTGACTATTCAGTTAAATTGCATCATGTAAAATTATAAAGTTCAAAAGAAACATTTGATTGTAAACTTATTAACCTTTAAACGTAGGTTCTAAAGCAATCATTTTTAATATTAGACTTTAGCATACTTCATAGAACAATCATGATACGAGATCATAAATTCGAAATTTACATAAGAATATAGATAGAAGAATTAATTTTAATTTTATGCAATGATTTATTCTCATTGAACGTGTTAAAATAATTTACAAGAATCGGCTTTAGTATTTAAATTACTTTTAACAGCTAAAATTGGTTCAAATTGCTTTTTTTTCTAAGTAAGTCAGACTTATACCAATGTCAGAAAAAAACAGCTGTTCATCTGTCGTATACTAAAAATAAAGTAATGGATCAAAACAAGTACATGTCACTAATGAGGATATAAGAGTTATTAGATACAAGCAATTTAATACGTGCCTTTTTTATTGTTCAATAATAACATATAATATCACATATTATATTGCAAAATATTAAAATCCCTTATTTTTAGAAACGATTCACGTCTAAATTTTCGGTTATATTGAAAACGAGTAATCTAATTTCGTAACGAAAGGTCAGGTAGGCAATTACAAAAAATCGACACGCTCATCAAATACGAAATAAATAATTTAATTTTTATCAATGAAAAATATTCCTTGATAATTAAATATCGTAATCCGAATCCAGTCTGAAATAAACATTGAATGAATTGAATGAATAACTATAAAACCGGCGATTTCAATACAAATTAATTGTTTTACGACTTACAGTGTGTTTCAATTATTCAATTGATGTAATAGTTACATCCATGATCCAATTGCACACGTAAAATTATAAACACAATTGAATAAACTAACAATAAACAAGTATAAATAAGATGGAATAATACGGTAAAACGAGATATGCAACAATCTCGTAATACAGAAAAGCGATCATGGCGTACCGTTATAAATAGCCAAAATAAAAAAAAATAGACGAATATTAAAGAACATATTTACGCTGATAGTTTCGTTCACTTCCGCCATGTTTTATTATTTTTTTGCGATAATTGGAGGCGTTCTCAGTAAACAGTAATAAATGTGAGCCGGTGTGTGCTAAACGACTTATCTGTTGCGAAGTCATAAGCAGACTGGCCATCTTTGTCGACCTTCAAAGAATAACTTGAATCAAACTAGATTTCTGTTTTCAAAAGAGCATGATAATGTTCGGGTTCTTCCGTTTGGTCTGTGAAGGTTTAATAATTGAATTGTAATAAGTAAGTAGGTACTAATTTTTGGATCGTTATGTTGTTTTTCCGCGCATTTAGGTAGTTTTATTTTTGTTCTACGGAAATTGGTTCCGTTCGATGTATGTACTTGAAATACAATGAAATTTTTAATTTTTTTTTTATTCATGAAATAAGAATCTGTTTCAATTCTGTATACATCCGAAACCCTTTTTTACGCGATTTTTTAAACAGTTTTGAAATAACAGTTCAAAAAAAAAAAAAAAAACGATTTTTTTTTCCACACTTTTAACATTGTGTAAAAATATGTATTATGACACAATGGTATAATCCAGACCAGGCCAGTATACAATTATAGTTATTAAGCGTAAATTTAGAATTTTTTTTTTTATGATTTCACATTGTGAAATTTCGTCACATTACTGATTTTTTATAAAGTATATTTGGATGGAAATATATACTGATGCAATCTATCCGCAATTTTTACAATATAGTCATCATGCATAAGTCTCCGAAACGTATCCTCCATGTAAAAAGAGACTCGGGTGTATTCTTATAATGATAAGAAGTTATTTTCACATATTATTTACATTAAAAAAAATTTAAATATTGAAATTACGACACTTCCAGTTAATTAAATTAGCATAAATGTCCCATTGGATTTTGTTTGAAATATGTTCAAATGTTTCGATAACATTGACCGAGTGAAAATATTCAGTTTAGAAGCTCGATTGTGATATAGTGAAAAGGTGAGAATGGTGGAAAATAAAAACATTTTAATTTATTATTATATATTTCTTCAATGATCTATTTGAACACAGTCACATTGTATGTGCTTATCATAAATTATAGACTGCCTAGAATTTTACACATGTATGAAGGAAAAAATTATTGAAAAACTGATGAAAACTGTTATTTTTAAAACCAAATGAATACATCTATAATATAATATAATAATTTGTATGAGGATTTTGGTTTGGAATACATTCAATAACTAGAACATTCATTACAAAATATCCACATGTGATTATACATTAAATAGTACATTGATACATAAAAATTTATTTTGATAAAAATATTTGATTTGGTTTTAATCGTCGATTTCACGAATACAAATATTTTATTAGTAACAAACATGGATCGTATTTGAAAGAAAAATACTGATATTTGTAAGGACATGAAAAAAATTTGATACATTTGCTCAAATTGTTTTCAACACACATGTAATTTTTAAATAGCAGTTCAATTTATTTTATAAGAAGTAGATAATTTAAATTTCATATTTATTTTTCATCTGTCTAATTTCTTCGTCATTGCACTCACCATTATCTCTGCATTCATTCAAAATTTTCGTAACATCTAAAAAGAAAAAATGTGATGAATCTCTTTCAAGTAACAATAAATAATATATAATATAATTCAATAAGTATGTATACTTTGTTTATCAATAGAAGTCATAAACATCGTAAGAGCACTAAATCTTTTCACATCGGAAATCGATTTTAAATAAGAAAATGCATTTTCAGATCCATTTTTTCCAAAATCATTGCCTTCACATAAAACAGTTAGTATATCAGACAAAACATCACTTTCTAGAGATTCTTTGAAGATCGATGGTATATTTGATGGTTGAATTGCCTGTGAATAATTCGATAATTAAGTTTAAAATATGATATATTAAATATTTAGCGGGTTGCTTATAATGAGGATACCAAATATTTAGAGATAATTAAATATGATAATAGTTACCTTCAAATAAGCACTTTGCTGTGCGTTTTTGCCTTTTAATAACCTCCAATCTGAAATAAATTGAACAGAAGACTTGGGAACACTCAAATTGAGTATTAAATCTTCATTGAAATTTCCTATATCCTCTGTTTTTTCTTTCTTGGGGTCAATTGAATCTGTTTTGTAATTTTGTTTATTAGAATCTTCAACGTTTCCATTGAAATCTTTATTTCGTTTTTGCTTTTGCTTCTTTTCATCTTTTTTATTGTTTTGATGATTTGCAGTATTATTTAAAATATCGGCATTGTTAGAATTAGCTTTTTCTTTTTTATTCATTCGGTCATTGGCTCTTCTTAATTGATCTCTATTTTTGAATGGATTTTTCTTATTAATATACTTGGCAACAATTTTAGTAACATCGTTCGCAGACGACTTCAACGACACGGCAGTAATCGAAGAACCTTTGGGAATTTCTGCAATAGGAACTCTGACGAGTTGTAACTGAAACCAAATTAATATAAAGTTTAAGTAATTAATGAAATTTTGAATATAATTTGCCAACAGTTTGCAAAATAACTACCTTCGATCTCAAGTGAGGAGGTTTTTCTATTGCCTCGACAAAAACTTCAGACACAATAGGGACAGCCTTCTTTTTATTTTTTTTATTATTCTTGGTTTCTTTAAAAGTAGGTTTTTCATTTTCAATTGGAACGCTTTCAACTTTTTTCGGCTCTTCTTTAGTTGGGAAAAATTGGGGAGGCGAATCTTCCCCCGACGGAGTCGTGGCAGGAGACGATTTGGAATTAGGCTTATAATTTGAAAGGTATAATTAGATTAATGTGGTGACAACAATAAGAAAGAAATACGAATATAAACATACCCCTTTTGTACCCATACGTTGTATCAAAGAAGTGAGTTGTTTTTTCACCACCACATTGTTGGGTTCCAACCGTAATATACCTCCCAAGTCACAAGCCGCTCTTCGTAAAGAACCTAGACCTTCCAGTGCACAACTTCGCCGCTGTAAAGCTTTAACATACGTCGGATCTAATTGTAATGCGAGAGTACAATCTGCTTCCGCTTCGTGTAACCTTGAAGAAAAATATTGTTAATATTATAAATGCGTTTTTTTTTTAAGTTTAGAAAATGCATACTTTTCTTTCTTTAAATAGCATAAGCCTCTATTTGCATAATAAATAGCGTCATCTTTGTAAAGTTCTATTGCTCTTGTATAACATTCTATAGCTTTGTCCCAATTTTTTTGTTGCACAAATTTATTTCCCTAAAAAAATTTTATATGATAAAAAAAACTAATGTTTATTTGATAAATTGTTAAGATCAATAACATGCTTTTTCTTTTTCCATTTGAGCCTCCTGCCTCAGCTTCTCTTTTTTATCTTCCTCGCTCATTTTGCTGTCCAACGACGGCGGAGCGGTCCTGTTACTGTCGACCACCTCGCAAGCCTTGTCCTACAACACACGAACCGTCAACACAAAAAAAACCCACGACAAACACAAAAACACTACGGCGACCAAAAGGAAAACGTCGAGATTACAGCGTCAAACTTATCCCATGCCGAATAGTCAGACGAAGAGATCCTTTTCTCGGGCGGCTTCCTGGAGGCGACCGATCCTTTGTCCTTCCTCGGCTTGCTCCTCACCGGGGGCATGTCCTAAGCGAGCGAATCGATGCGTATTTGAATGGAGTGCGAACCAAAGGATCCGAGAACAAACCAGTTAACGAACCTGCTTGGGGGCCTCGCCCTTGGTGTTGGCTTCTCGTTCCCTGGCGTCGCGTTCCCACTCGGCCATTTCGCTGAGGAAGGTCTTCAGGTCGGAGGCGTTGTCGCGGACCTGACGCTGCATCCGGACGCCCGCTTCGCCTTCGGACATGCTTTTTTGATTCTGAATTTAGGTTTGGTGAGGTTCAGCGGTTCACTATGGTAGTCCGCACGCACCAAACAATCAACTGTCACTGGGAGACGAGTGAGTCGTAATTGTTGTATTTGTGTCCTTTATATTTTTTGTGATTAAATGCGGAAAATTAGAGCGAAATTATAATTTGATTATTAACTCGAAATTGAACGATTAAATTCCTTCAGTCTCATGTCGGAGATGATTTTATGTTGTATAATTATGTATTATTAGTCAGTGTGCGAATTTTTAAATCGATCGGAGGTGTAGAATTTGAGATCGAGGCAGGTCGGTTCGAGCGAACATATAAACTTAGAAATCTCAATACAATTTAAGTTAATAATTGCGTATTATTAGTCTGTACCCGAATTTTCAAATCGATCGGAGGTGTGTTATTTGAGATCGAGGCCGATCTTACAATTAGTTAGCTCGATGGGTGAACTTACAAAGAACACTTAAAAAGCAAGTTAATAAATAGCTTGAAAATAAATAATAATTTGGGGTTAACTATTCTTTTATCCCGCACCAAATAATATTAGCGACAACTAGACGCATTTCCCTTCCACCTTTCTTTTTAAAAACTGAACGTGGGGGTTGGTTGGGCAAAGGCCGCATTTATTTAATGCCGCATGTCTCGCAACAGTCAGCCAAAAGTCTGAACGTATTTATTACTGAACGCGTTGATGGGTGCAACTGAACGTATTCATCCTGAACATATCTTACAATTAATCAATCAGGTTGTATTCAGATCGAGGTTATTATTTTTTAATACTTATTGGGTGTCGCCATATTGACATGGTGCAGTATAGGTAGGTAATAGCGTAGTGGCCCCCAAAAATAATAATTTGATTCAAATTTATTAAATTAAAAAATATGAACGGTACAAATAATAGGCGGTTTTAAACATTCGTGCAAATGAAACGAGGGGATATCGACACCCCCCACACCACACCTATTACAAATTACTTATATAGTATTAATTGAATCATTTAACCATCTTGCAGTTCTCCAATTGTGCAAAAGTGCGGTCATTGTACAAATCGGTAGCTGTCAAATTGCGAATTTATAACCAAGGTAGTAAGCGTGTGTACACTATTTTGAAATTTCGCAATATTCAATTTCACTTTTCTTTTAGAGAAACTGAACGCAAGGGTTAGGAAAGTGTCCTATATCAGTCAAAAATATGAACATATTTCTTATTGAACAACAGATTAGGTTGGGTTAGGTTAGATTTTTTCCGCGATATTTACTGAACATATCTTATATGTTCAGGCATTCAATGGAGGATAAGTTTCATTATTTTAATTATAATTTAAATTGATAACCTTTTAAATCATCATTATAAACGTAAAACATTATAAAATTTTAACATAGTGTAGATGCATATTATAATTTTGCTACAAATCAGTAATACAGGCGATTTTTATAAATGTGATGAGCCACTTGTGCCACTTTACACAAAAATACCAAATAATATATTCATAAAATTTATTGATTGTATAGCGTTATCATTGCAATTTTCATCTTTTATAATAGTTTTAAAGTGATTTCTGCGGTATCTCATGTATATCTAAACGAATAGATAAAGAAAATGGAGCAATGACCGTATTATGATACCATATTAAAAAATAGTAATAGACGATAAGAAGGGTGGCAACATTAGGTCCAGTGACAGGCAGTCGTCTTATGACAGCTTCGTTTCTCTTTGACTATTCGATTTTTTTCCAGTTCGTCGTCCTTTTGATCTTCTGTTGATGAATTTAATTATGCTGATAATTAGCAGACATGTCTTCAATCGGTTTGTTTGCTTTTTCTTTAGATATTTTTCAATGATTCGTCCCGTGTTTATCTTTCTTTATTGTTGGATTTAGTGTTTCGTATTTGTACTCGGCTCTGCTTTCTTTATTTTTCTAGGTTTTCGACGTAAACAAATCGTACAATTCTAAATATTGATTTCGTGTCGGTTTTTTGTGAAATTCATATTGTCCATATGTTTGTTTCGATTACAAATACAATTTGGAATTCCCATTGTTCTCTAGAAACAATAATGATTTTACCAATAAGTGTTGTGTAGGCGTTTCATAATTCTTTATTAAAATTGATGTGCTTGTTTGATTTTAGGTAATTTATTTGAGATGAGCCAAAAAGCTGAAAATAAGTAAGTCATTTAACTTTTTTTTTTACTAATTTTTACCATGTACTGAAAATGTAAAGTTCTTAAATATTTTCTGAAAATGTTCAAAATGGACTTATACAAAATATTATTTTTATTTATTGTATATATTTACAAATTACAATAATATTTTAACATTTGATTTAATTAGGCTAAGTAAACACTCGTTATTCAGGATGCATTACAGAAGAATTTTTGAATAATAAATTTATTAAGTTATTTATCAACACTCCAATTGTTTTATCAGGTGCTAAAAAGACAATGCATTATTCTTTTTCATGTTTGTTTTGCACACATATGAAACAAGTCAAACATCCTTAAGCCAGTCTGAAAAATAAATGTGTATATCACTTTTACATTTCCTTTTCAAAACATCACTGTTTACTTTTCAAATTGTTTCGAATTGACAACATTATTATAAACGGTTTATCAATCTACATACATATATTTAATGATATGCTTATCGAAAATTATTTTCATATATTCAACCAAAAATTGTTATACAAATTTTTGTAACAATGAAAAATTATAAATGTTTAATTAAGTACTTATATAAACAGCGACAATGTCAAAATAAAAACAGATTAATTTAACTTTTATTTTGCAAAGGTAACCAGACAGATGAACACATGACATTTGAAAACAGCGACAATTAAACACAGCGACAATTGAACACAGTGACAGTTGAAAACAATCTAAAAAATAGTTTTTAAATATGCAGATAGTAATATCAGATCAGATTTTTATGATAAAAAATGATCATAATACTCATTATTACATGATCAACTGATAAACTTATTTATCTAACTAAAATTAATGTTTGTTGCTTTCAGAAATGATATTGAATTATATTTTTAGTATACAAATAATTACATCAGAGGTTTTGTTAAAAAAATTATAATATATATTATAGTCATTTTAAACTTTTTTGTGGAGTGTGTTCAATCGTCAGTGTGTTTGATTATAACTGTGTTCCTTTGTCTTGCGTTTATCTGTCATGGCATCATTTACAAGCAGTTAATAACTTTCTCATGATTTAATGGAAACATATCTAATTCATACCTTAACTTCAAAACATACGAGTATACACTACTGATTTTATATATTTGCCCACCATAGGAATTGCATACAAAAGGATACAAAATTAAATTATATTTGCGTTTTATTTAAAACGCATACACATATTATCAGAATATATTAAATAGAATACGATTAACAGAAACGAAAAATATCGCATGAAAAAAGATAGATTTTTTCTATAGTTTTATTCTTATTAGAAAAAATTTCTGTCACTTCTGATCTTGTTTATTTATCTAATGTTAATATATTTAAAGTGATATTATCCATTATTTAAAAGTTATTTGAGTGATAAATTCATTAATAAATATATGATATTGGGAAAAATATAGGTGGGCAAATATATTTTATCAGTAATGTACATATTGAAAACAAAATCATAAACACCCACACAAATCCATAAAAACCCTAAACTTTCACATGACCCAAACGACCAACATCCAACACAAAATCATCATCGTAATCCGCGCACAGTTTAAGAGCCGCTGGACATCCAACGCCCCCCAAACAGCGCTGATCCAAGATCCGATTCTTCAGTCACTTTCCGGCTTCGGTGCGCGGCACCTGCGCGTGCACGAGCCGGAAATTTTCCCGGAAAACCGGAAAACTTTCCGGAAAATCGACGAGCTCGATCGCGGACTCCGGCCGGCCGTCGCTTTTCCGGAAAAGCGCGAAAACTCTCGAAGAAAGTGTTCCGGTTTCGGATTTTCGCGGTAGAATTTTCAAAATCGGTTCAAACGATCGATTAAACAACAGGTGAAAGTTTAATTTCACTCGTTTCGTTCGATGCACTTTTTTATATAATGGGAATTTTTATGCTCTGTTAATCGAAACGAGACTTTCTTTTGTAATGTTTTATTTGTGTATTGTTTAATTTTGATCGATTTTATCGTGTTTTTTTTTTCAAAATCGTGTTTGAATCGACCTTGAACATCTAGCGTACAAAATGACAAACCTGTTTTGCGAAAAAAAATGTATTTCGACTTAAAATTTTGATAAATTTATGTGTTTCAGTTAAAAATTTAGTATCGAGACTTATTGTTAGATTTGACAGAACGGAAGTTTTTCAACACGCTGTTAATTAAACTGCTTAATTTTCCTTTTACTTTTATCCTTGTAACGCAAGTTGAGGTCGTTCTTATTGTACTGTGCTCAATAATAAATATAAACCGTTTTTTAACCGGATTAAAATTGTTCAAATGTGTAGAAACGTTTGTACTATTGTACTATAATATTTACAGAAAATTTTGAATAGAAACTTGAAAAAAAGTAAAATCGATACTTTTTTCAATAAAATTTCATTCTGAATATGCATATTATTGTTGTAATGATAACATAGATCTTAAATTTGAACGAAATCCACAGATTTGATTTTATATTAATTAAAGCTTTATCGTTCGATTTTGTTGAATCGTTTACGAATTATCTCATCGTTATCTCTGTTCGAAACGAAATCGATATTTGCGATATTTTATAATTGGATGAATTTGTGGGTGTTGTGCTATTTGTTTGTTCAATGTGATATCGTTATTAGTGTGACGCTTTAGTGACTTCTACATAAACAAATATGTTGTTTTCGAGTGATTATTGAGTATTTTCATGTGACACAATTCCATGATGAGCAAGGATATTAAATATCAACGCTTGAACGATTCTGATTCGGAGAACAGGTAATTTTTTTCATACAATTGTTTTATAATTTGAGTGGTTTTGAGGAAATCGTATGCGGATTTTCCTCTCGTTAGTTTCGAATCAGGTGTATTGATTTCGTAAGAATTTATTACTTATATGTAATTTATGGTCCTATTATAACATTAATCTTATTAAGAACGGTCATAAATATTTTTAAACACGTGTTAATTACAATCGTGACCCAATATAATTTTAAAACTCATTTTAATAATAAATAAAATATTATATAATATAAATTCCTGCATATATTTTCGTTCATTTCGCGAAATATTCCCGACCTTTCATCCCCCATTCATATAAAGGACGTAAAAATTCCGCAAATTCCTACATCTTCGTTCCAATTTCTGGAATTTCATCGCAACGTCGAATTTCAGCATCTCTATTTATTTCATCGAACCGCTGAAACGATCGATATTATTTGTTCCATTATCTGAAACCGGTCGTTATCTGAAAAATGCATCATTTTATAATATGTCGAGAACGTATTGTTTCTGCTTTGTCGATGTTAATTTATTTTAAATCCATCATCAAGATTCATCAGATACGATTTACAATGATATACAATGTCGTATATCATGTTCACAATACATAGTTACAAATTCAATGTTAAACTCATATTAAGTAATTTGCGATAAACGTAAATTTGTGCGTTATCGTTTTCGAGTTTCGCGTGGAATTTTATCGTCTAATTATGCATCACGTTTATATTAATATGTTTTATTTTTCGTTTGATTGTTTAAAAAATAGATATGATAGATTATGGATGTCCTAATTGATCAAATATGGCGGACGAGTATTTTGTTCAATTCCAAAAGTCAACGACCGAAACCGGAGCGGTGAAAGCGACGAATATCGTATTATTCAAACGGTTAAAGTCATCGAAAATTCGAGAATCATCTCAAAGTCATATGTCCCATTTTTATTTTAGTCATTCGTCAGTTTTTTTCCCTCAGTTACGTGCACTTGACCCGTTTATTGCGCCACAGTGTGTTTTTATCAGTGCATCAAACTTATCTCAACACTTATGGCTTTTGAATATCTTAATTATGGTGTAGTAAACTTTTCGTGTTTGTTAATGTGTTGGGAACTGCACAATTATATTGTATTATTTAGAAAATCGTGCTCGATTATTTTTTAAATTAAGTCGATTCGTACGAAGTGAAAGTAAAAGACATGTTGCGTTTCGTAGCCATTTTATATGTATTACGTTGAAACTGTTCGAAAGTTGTGCAATTTGAAGGAATTGTTGTCATGAATATTTGATTGAAAGTTATTGATCTAGATTTAAAATTGTATTATATATTTAAAAAAAATAACGATAAAAATTTTCTTATTGTTAGTATCATCCACGTGTTTGAACATTTATTGTCAGATCTGTTTAATTATAAATTGCTATATGGTTTATAATTAATAGAGATATATGTTCAGTAAATATATACGAGTTTAATTGTTTTATTGGGAACAATAAAATGAAAATTTTTAAACGTTAGTAAAGACCATGCGTGCGTATTAAATTTATATGTTGGCATTTGATCATTCGTTTTATGAGGCGTATTAAAGATTGCTGCTGTGTGCATTACGTGATCACGATCATGTCTTTCAATTGATTTTTTCTTTTTAAAAATTTGTATTCAATCCGAATCGCAGAAACAATAGTAATTTATTCTTAAATTTACATCGCAAAGGTAATCGTTCGTAAAATTGCATTATACGCAGTTTTGAGAGCATTTAAATACCTTACGATCTTATCAAATTAAAATAAATTTCATTTTAATCAATCTAAATTTGCATACGTGTTAAAATTGGAAACTTAGCGATAAGTCAAATTCGATTTTCGCACATTTTCCCTTCGAAAATCACAGACGTGCCGATTTGCGATTCAATTTCGTGATTTGTATATTTTTTTGTGACCACGATAAGATTAATAACATTGTATTTCATTACAAAGGGGTTTTTATAATCGGACCTAAATCGAATTCAGTATTAAATACGCTTTCACTTGAACGAGACTGTTCTTGATCGGTGTCCCTTTTCTCTCATAATTATGTGTATTTTGTGATTGCGCAAATTTAACTGTGTCATACGACTCGATCGCCTACATTTAGACGAGTTTAAATTATATCGGTATTCCATTAACGTTTCGAATAGTTGGATTTTGTAATTTACAAAATGGGAAATATCGGTCCGAAGAAAAATAGTTTCAGTCCGTCAGAAGTGGAGTTGAAATGTGTGGTAGTTACAAATAAAAGTGATATACCAAGGTTTTTATTGATATATTTTACTCTTTTATATAAAATATATTTGTATAATTCATACAAATGAAATGGAAGATTACTAATGAGTCTAATTTCTTTTGTTATATATGTATCTGTTTTAATTCATAGATGTCACTATGCGTTGATTTGTGTATTAATTTCAATTCTATAATATAATCATGCGTTTGTTATGGATGATTCATTGTTGTCATGAGGCATATCTTGTATGCATTTATCAAATGAGTGAAAAATCCAGAATGGGTTTTTTGTTTATGTCGAAATTTGGGTTTTCTGTTTGTCCGTGTACTATGGAAAATTAAAAGTGAAAGTTCCGTTGGTTAATCAATCGTTAGTCACATGTTGTTGAGTGCTCAAATTTTGATTTTCGTTTCTCGCTCTGTTTATTTTCTATGTTAATTTTTCATCGGGAAAATATTGGAATCGGAATATGTTGTTTTTACAATTAAATTTGTTTCTTGTGATTTGAAATAAGATGATAATTAAATTGTCTATATGTTTATGTAAAAATTGTTCGTCGAATTGAAAATTAATTGGCTTTCATAGATTTCTTGGTATTGCAAATGCAAACATATGATTCCTTTATGATTATTAACCTAATCGATACTAAAATATCTCTCACATTTAATTATTTACAATTCCAATTATTTCTATTTATTAATTACTATTAGAATTGATATTATTATTTACTGAAATTTTAAGTTTCAACGTTTCACTGAAATTTTTTTTATAAATCGACAATATTAGTTGTATTTATCAAATAAAAATATATAATTCAAATAACAGTACCTAATAATTTCGCCAATACATTTATTTTTGCACACGGTTCGTATAATTTTTCACACGGCACCACATTTAAGTATCCGAAGCCTTGTAGTGTGCACACAATTCAAACCACAATCTACTTTTGCCACAAACTGAATCGACGCACATATCTGTTTTAGCCGAGACCCGGTGGTCAAAGTTGACTATCATAAAAAATCGTTTTTCCAACCGACCAATGAACGAGTGAGTTTTAAAGAATAAATCATTAAAATTATCAAAGGCATCATTTAACATAAGTTTTATTGAATTTCATTTTTTTGTATGAGTAATATGGTTGAATTTGTTTCATATGTGGTTTAATTCATATGGTTACGCATGTTGAATCATGGCTTAGTAAGCAAACGATGATAAGCCATTGAGAAAATAGTCAAATGTTATTATTGATCAATCTGTATATTATATAATTAGTTTCAGTTCATCCATTTTGTTTGTTATATGCGAAATATGATCAAAAATATACTTCAGATTTTTTGTTAAAAAATTTTTTTATTTTGAATTTTGTTTTGTAGATCAACTGATCAATATGTATCTAAAGATGTTGATAGTTTACCAGCCACCGCCAAAATCAACATTGAAGGCATGACTTGCATGTCTTGTGTGAACAATATTACTTCTACCATAAATAAATTACCTGGTGTTATATCGATAAGGGTTTGTTGAAGTGATTTTTTTTTTAAATATATTTATCAACATTTAAATAAATTGACAATTTTTCTAACATGATTTTCAGGTGGAATTGTCCGAGAAAGCAGGTTATTTGAAATATGATCCGTCGAAAATTAGTGCGAACAAAGTAGCTTCGTCTATTTATGATATGGGATTTGATACCAGTTTAGAAAATGATAAAAGTATACCGAATGTTATTATATTAGATTCAAAACAGAAAAATTGTGTTATTAGTATAGAAGGAATGACGTGTAATTCTTGTGTTAAAAGTATTGAAGGTAATAATTTTTATAAATTAAGTATTTAATCATTCTTGAAAGTTTATTTAGAATATTACATTTCAATATTTTCTATTGTAGAAACAATTGGTGAAAAATTAGGTATTATTAGTATTACAGTAAGCTTAGCTGATAAAAAAGCGAATGTTACATATGATTCTGAAAAAACAAATGCTGGAGAAATATCATCATGGATATATGACATGGGATTTGATACCGCTATATTAACAGTCAATGGAAATCCTCTCAATGGTATGGATTTTTAAATTTCATTGCTTAAATCATTTTGTTTTAACAATTTTATGTTTATTTTATTAATGTTATATTTCCAGAGAAAAGTTCTGTAAATAAATCACATAGTTCTAGTAATGTTGCCATTATAAATAGTAAAAATTCAGATGACGTCCAAGATGAAAACCAACTCGCTACTTGTGCAATACATGTGAAAGGAATGACATGTGCTTCATGCGTATCAGCCATAGAAAAACATTGTAATAAAGTATATGGTGCGTAAATATTATTAAATATTCAGTATTAAATGGATTACATAATTAATAGTTGCTTTTGAAAAAATACAGGTGTCAAATCTATAACGGTCGCTCTTCTCGCAGCTAGAGCAGAAGTTAGGTATATACAAGGAAAAATACGACCAAGTGATATTGCTAGAATAATTTCTGATTTAGGATTTCCATCGGAAGTTCTTACAGATTCTGGAGCTGCTGAACAAGATTTAGAATTAAGGGTACATTTTAATTCCAATCGATGAACACTTATTAAAATATGTTGACTATCTTTATTAGAATTCATGATTGTTTTTAGATCAAAGGTATGACTTGTGCATCTTGTGTTAATAAAATAGAAAAAACTGCGTTAAAAGTGCCAGGAGTTTTAAGCGCATCCGTTGCACTTACAACACAAAAGTAAGCATTTCCAAATTATTATTTTATTATATTCGTTTCACACATGAAAAAATTCATTTTATTTTTACAGAGGAAAGTTCACATATAGTAGTGAAGTTACAGGACCAAGAGACATATGTGAAGCTATTGAATCTCTAGGTTTTGAAGCATCTATGGTTAATAACAAAGATAGTTTAACAAGAGACTGTTTAGAGCACAAGTAAGCATCGTTCTGTAGTAAATACAATGAAGCATATCATCAATTTTCCATATAAACAATGAAAATTATTAACATCTTAACAATTTAACGGGGCTGTATATTTAACTATCGATATTATGATTATTGTAGAGAAGAAATTCGAAAGTGGCGGAATGCTTTCTTAGTATCATTAATATTTGGTGCACCAAGCATGGTGGCCATGACATATTTTATGACAGCACCATCTCATGTTCATCACGGTTCCCAATGCTGTGTTGTTCCTGGTCTTTCATTAGAAAATCTCATAATGTTTATACTCGCTACTCCCGTGCAGGTATTACCTAGTTTTTTGTCTCAAATTATCGATTGATAATTTCGATCGATAATTTCGATAATATCGATCGATTTAAAATAATTTATTTTTTAATATTTTTTTCAGTTTATTGGCGGATGGCATTTTTATGTGCAATCTTATAAGGCTCTCAAACATGGTACTACAAATATGGATGTTCTAATTTGTATGACAACAACTATAAGGTTTGACATAATGACTCTCTCAATTGTGCTAGCTGTTCCGTAATTTTAATTTTTTTATAGACTTTCATTTTTATCCTGTTTTTTAGTTATACTTACTCAGTTTGTGTAGTAGTCGCTGCAATGGCACTTCAACATACTTCATCACCACATACATTTTTCGACACTCCTCCTATGTTACTGATTTTTATCACTTTGGGTCGATGGTTGGAACATATTGCTAAAGTTAGTGTTAATAATATTAATCTTAAATTTTAAAGAAAATATTCAAGGGATTAATTTTGTTGTATATTTAGGGTAAGACATCAGAAGCATTATCCAAACTTTTATCTTTGAAAGCAACGGAAGCGATTCTCGTTGAATTGGATGAGCATGGTTCTATAAAATCTCAAAAAACGATAGATGCCGACTTGGTCCAGAAAGGAGATATGATTAAAGTAAATATATTGATCTTTTTTTAGAATATATGTTTGAATTATTATAATAATTTATCATTTAGTTTAACGATGAACTATTGTGTAAATTTGGAATTATTGTATTTTAGGTAGTACCTGGATCAAAAGTACCTGTTGATGGAAAAGTTGAATGGGGTGAATCGACTTGTGATGAATCTCTTATTACTGGAGAATCAATGCCAGTTCCTAAAGCGAAAGGTAAATATTTTTCATTTTCAAAATTCATATAGGATTTGCTCCTAATTGTATTTTATAATTATTTGAAGATTCTATGGTGATTGGTGGAAGTGTTAATCAAAGTGGAGCTTTATTGGTGAAGGCTACGCATACAGGAGAAAGTGCTACTTTAGCCCAAATTTGTCGATTGGTAGAAGAAGCTCAAGTCAGTAAAGCTCCTGTTCAACAACTAGCAGATAAAATTGCTGGGTATTATTAATTAGTATCTTAGTTCATACAAAATTTCCCAATGACACGACTAAAATTGAAAATTTATTTTTTCAGACTATTTGTACCATTTGTTATAGTAGTTTCAATCATAACACTTTTCATATGGATCATTGTTGGATATGTAGACATATCCAAATTACCGAGAGGTGTAAGTAATTTGGTTTCATTTTATCTATATGATTTGTCAAAAAGTATATTTATAGATGTTTTCCTTAATAGGGGTATAGTCGTATGGGACATGGATCAGACACAGAAATCATTATATCGACGGCTTTTCATTTCGCTTTAAGCGTACTTGCAATAGCTTGTCCTTGTGCTCTAGGACTTGCAACACCAACAGCTGTTATGGTTGCAACTGGAGTCGGTGCTAACAATGGTATTCTTATTAAAGGAGCTGAAACACTTGAAAATGCACATAAGGTTCGAATTATATTTTCTCCTTTAATCGGATGTTTTCGACAATATATTTACGGTTTTTAATATTGATAGGTCAAAGTTGTTGTTATGGATAAAACAGGTACAATTACATATGGACAACCAACTGTGGCTCGACTCGGATTGTTTTGCGAAACTCGACGGTTAACAAAACTTTTGTATTTACTTTTAACTGCAGAATCGAATTCTGAACATCCTGTTGCCAGTGGTATGTTTTCTTATTTAAATACGTATTGTATAATATTGATGATTTTCACGTAAAACGTTTTGTTGTGAATTTCAGCAATTGTTAAATTTTGCAAATCAACTTTACGCGATGGAGTATCTGGTCAATGCTTGAATTTCGCATCAGTTCCAGGATGTGGATTGAGTTGTAAAGTTGTAATTCAAGAAAAAATTTCTGTTTCGTACAGATTGAAAAGTTCATTGGATGAAATGAGGTCTATTTTATACTTTTTGCAATATTTCTAAATATTTGTATAAAATGTTGAATTTTAATTTTACTTCAGTGACACCTCTACTCGTTTTCATAAATTTAATGATATTGACATAGAACTGTGTAATGGAGAAATAGGAAAACAAAAAACAGATTTCAATAATTTATTAAATGTAACAGATGACGATGACCAATCGATAGTGAATGTTGATGCAGAAGATGATGTAAGTATAGTTTTTAATAATTATGTATGGTCAAAAAAAATGTTTAATTGTTATTTTTTTCAATTTCATTTTTACTTTTCAGAAAACTAAGGAATTTTTAATTTTAGCTGGTAATCGAGAATGGATGAATCGTCATGGAATATTACTTACCGAAGAGATGGAGAAAATGCTTACAAAGGAAGAAGATCTTTGTAGAACTGCAGTATTATGTGCAGTGAATGGTAACACGAGTATTATGGTTATAAATCTTCAAATATTTATAGAAAACACAAATAAATATTTTTTTGTTTTTGCAGGTCAAATTTGGTGCACAATATCTATAGCAGATCAAGTCAAGCCCGAGGCATCATTGTGTGTTCGCGCTTTGAAGAAACGTGGTATGTCTGTGATATTACTTACTGGTGATAATAGGAGAACTGCAGCAGCTATAGCTTCTCAAGTTGGAATTAATGAAGTGTATGCAGAAGTCTTGCCCTCCCACAAAGTTGCTAAAATTCAAAAACTTCAAGAATCTGGTATAAAAGTAGCCATGGTGATTATTTTATTTTATGTCAGTAAAAAATTATTATTTTTTCGATTTATTTAATCTGTTATACTTTTTTTGTCAAGGTTGGAGATGGTGTGAATGATTCTCCTGCACTAGCACAAGCTAATATTGGAATGGCTATTTCAACTGGTACTGATGTTGCTGTCGAAGCAGCCGATGTGGTTCTAATGCGGGTATTATTTATGTTACAAGAGTAAAATAAATGTGTTTTTGAATTTAATTCATGTAGACTTTGCATTTCAGAATGATTTATTGGATGTAATTGGATGTATTGAATTATCGAGAATAACGGTTCGAAGAATACGATTAAACTTTATGTTCGCTTGTGTATATAATATTTTAGGTATACCTCTGGCTTCGGGAGTGTTAGCAGCATATGGACTTATTTTAGAGGTACATTTCAATAAAAATATGTCTTTATTTAAAACATAAAACTATGCCATTTTTTTCGTAATTTAGCCGTGGATGGCATCTGCAGCTATGGCTATGAGTTCAGTATCTGTTGTTGGTTCTAGTCTTTTATTGAAACTGTAAGCATCCATTTTTGTCACAATAATATAAAGATGCTGTTATTTATATTTATGTTTTCATTTTATTTATTATAGATATAAAAAGCCCACAGCCCTTGAATTAGATTCTGAAGGACCCCCATCTCTTAATACTGTATCTGTCCATAGGAATATTCCAGACAAAGTAGCTATATCATCAAATGGTACACCATTAGGAAGGTACGTTTTTTCATTTTTTATTATAATATTTGATGTTAGAGTACAATAATTTATCAACCATGAATACCAATTTCAGTTGATCTTATCCAACCTTATTGCATCCTGAAACCCAGTCCAAGTAAATTACTTCAGATCCCTTGTTTCCATTTGTATCCTT
This sequence comes from Hydropsyche tenuis, assembly GCA_009617725.1. Lineage (NCBI taxonomy): Eukaryota > Metazoa > Arthropoda > Insecta > Trichoptera > Hydropsychidae > Hydropsyche > Hydropsyche tenuis. The sequence goes on from VTON01000007.1 coordinate 1,026,873, forward strand.
GTTACCTTTAAAAATACAGATAGGACATTTTATTTTATTTTATTTTTTAAATTCCATAGATTTTTTGGTCGTACGTCAAAAGTTATAGATACCAGATTATTACACGACGAAGATGAAGGACTTAATGTGACATTTATCAAAAAACAGGGAAGCATTAACTAAATAAAAAGGCAAATTTTTATCTTCCATACTCATCTATTTTACAATAAAATATTTTTTAATCTAATTTATATTCTAATTCTGTATATATGTAGTGTATAATTAATTAAATATTTTTATCAATATTTTCAAATTTTTTTCATATAAACATTACATTCATATATTTCAGTACTTGAGTGTTTTCTTTATTTTTTTATGTGGTTGAAATTCTTTAATTTATGAGACATAACACTTCTATATCCATTTACAAATTATTAAATTCTATATACATATTTCGAAATAAAAATAATATATTTTTAAGGATGTAGAGTCCCTTGCCATATTATTGGACGAACTATAGATTTTGCATATATTTCTAGATTTTCAACATTTTGAAAAAAAAAAATATTTATATCTAGTGTAAGAGGTGAAAACTAAAGGGTAAACTCCATCAAATAACAGAGATATTTATTTGAAAAGTTATTATACAGTCATTAAATACCTTTTTTTAAAATGTTGAAAATCGGCAGATATACCATCACATGAAAGAAATCATTTGACTTGTGATTTAAAAGCAAGCGTCGAAATAGTTCTTATTTAATTTCATAAGGTGATACGCACCTTTTTATTTTACATTGCTTTTAATATCTCTAACTACCCTATTTTACTGTAATTACAGCCCTTATCTTCTGAAGTACTAAGCTACTTAGTGGCTTATTGTTAGTACTAACTAAGGAAAATGATTTTTTTTTAATATTTAACAAAATGATTTGTTTTCATGCATTTTCATTGGATCTTTTTTACTCAAAATTTAATTAAAGCCTTGTTTTTATATTAGTTTGTATCATTCGTCGACGCTTTACAAAAGGGTTGAAATTAAAACTCCCGTTTAGCTCCCAAATGCTCAAAACACAAAATTTCCTTAGAATTTATTTTACCTATTGGAATAAAAAATGGTTTTCGAATATTTTTTCATTTAATTTAAGTCTACATTATTGCGGCTATTTAAAAAAAATGTGTAGCTTTTGGTTTCGTGGCAAAGCTCAAAAATTCTGAAAAATGTGGTTACTGTAGTAAAAAACACACTTTTTTATGGACGATAAAAAAGATTTTTTCCAATATTTACAAATCATTTTAGTTTTCAGTTTTTCAATTATCTTATGTTTATTGATGAAAAACTAAAAACTGATTTAATTATACAAAAATAAAAGATTTTCACTAATACATATAAATTTTCATGACTTCTTTGATTTGATAAATAGACCTTCACCTTTTTCATGAAACAATATAATTTAACTATTATATCAATATAAAAAAAAAAAATACTTTTTGACTATCTAGATCAGGCCTCGGCAACCTTTTTTGGCCGCGGGTCAGTGTAAAAAAAATTTGATTATTGAGAAGACTATTCGGATCAGTGGGTATTTTAATGTACTTATTAATAAAACATCTTCAGGTTCATAAAAAAAAATTTTAATTCTAAAAGTAATTAGAAAATACTTTCAAATTTTAGTATTAAAATAACAATATTTATTTTATTACTTATTATATGTATTATGAACTCTATTTATAAAAGATTTCTTCGTTATCAACGACTTCCCTGATGCTGAATTTCCGTCGTCAAGTTCGTTCAAGTCTGGTAAATATTTAGTCACCTTAAGATGAATACTAGCGTCTGAATTTTGGATAGTCAAACTGCTTCTTCTCTTACTTAAGATATAATTCATATGTGAAAATATTTGTTCGCATTTGTAAGTCGAACCAAAAGTAGATAAAATAGCGAAGCCAATTTTTTTTAAAGAAGAAAACTTCGCAGGAAGTAAAGCCCAACACGTCGATATCGTAAAAAGATTATTATCTTTTGTTCTTTCTAATTCTTTTCGCAATGTCTTGAATTTATCAGTCCACAACACTGGCTTACAATTCGTTACCTATAATACACTTTGTCTGATCCTGACCAGTTAAATTATATTTCCATTGTGTCAAATGAAATAACTACGTAACGTAGGTTAGATAAAATATATTTTAACTAGTCAAAATATATTTTAACTGGCAAATACATTTTGACTGTAACATATACATATGTTAAAAAAAAAACAAAAAAACGAAATGATATTTGCGAAAATCAAATGGGTCACTTGAAATCATCAAACGGGTCACTTAGTGACCTGCGGGTCATAGGTTGCCGAGGCCTGATCTAGATAATCTAAATAAGTACTTATTGAGATTTTATTTTCCTTGTTTAAGTATATAGGATGCCGCAGAATTTTTATTAATGTTTTCAGATGGTTTGCATTCATTTTCACTATTAAGAATACAAGTTTGTCCCCCTTTAATAACCTGAAGTTGTGAATGTCCAGTGCTGCATTTGGGAACATGTAAATTTTGGTTTACAACAAATCTCGATTGGTTTCCGTATTCACTGCAAATAGAGATTGAGCCTAATTTATAACATTCACCATTGCCATTTAATGGTGCATATGATTTTCCATTCCGTTCAGCTTGTTTGGAATCCTTTTTACTGATTCGCTGTTTTGAATCGAACATTTCATTTGACCCCAAAATTGACCTTTTATTAAATGATTCTTGATTTTTTTTCAAACATTTATCTAATGAACAGACTGCATTTCCCGTTTTTATATCATATGTGACAACTTCGTCTTGCCCACATGGGCCTTGTTGATAATATTCATAGCATTTATCATCACCCTGAAAAGGTTTCAAATTTATACATCACATTATATAATATAATATTAAATATCTTGAGTATTATTTCATTTATAATTAACTAATTAATCAAAAAGTAAATTAAAAATAAAAGGTATTGTTATATTAAATAGATTACTTTAATTATTCCGAAATTTTCATGACATGTACATATTCCTTCACCGAAACCGTTAATTTGTATCAATTTGGCAGTTTCATTACAAAATTCTTTTTTTGCTTCACCTTTGGATATGCACATTGACAAAGCTGGCCACCACACCTGAGATAAAATTAATATCAATATGATAAAAGTATTACATTATTGTAAAGAAAAAATATTAACTTTATTATTTTTTGGGCACGGTTTTTTTTCACATATCGCCATAAGGTTTTCACCTTCTGGTGTAGACTTATTCAATACGAGCCATTCATCATTTCTACATGGTCCAGTTTTAAAGAGTTCATAACAATTTTCAGATTTTAATATTTTTTTTTGAGCTAAACACGATATTTCTTTATCACTATAGTTTTTCAAAACAGAATCCGCAAAGGAATTTTTGTTTTCATCTCCAAGTTCTATGTTTTCATCAGTTCCAACCTGCCGTACCGGTCTTATTGTTAGAAGAGAAATGATAGTTTTTTCAAATATAGTTCTTCCTGAGGAAGTTGAAAATCCAACACAGATTATTGTTAACCACAAGAATATATATCTTGAGTTCATTTTGTTACACAGATCAATTATTTCTGAAAAATCGAATTAAATATTTTGATTTTCTTATCCACAAATGTTCTAGAAAGAAAGAAAGAATATTATTATACGTTTAAATAAGTGATAAAAAAATAATCTTAATGATGCATAAATATATTGAGAGCAACCTTTTGTCAACATAAACAAATAAAAACTTAAAAATAAAATAACATAAATAATCTTGGAGTTATTAGTTATTAATAACTAGCATATGCGAACTGGCTGCGCCAGTCCTTTACGCTAGTGGGTTGGCCCTTTGGGCCCACCCCCCCTGCCCCTGGCTACACAACCACACCCACTAATATTGAGTTGTAGAAATAAATTAAATTGAATTTAAAAAAAATATATTTATCGAAAAAAACGTATTTTGAAAAGATTTATTATTTTAACATCTAAATAAAAGAAATCGATATTAGACTTCGTATTGCGAAAATATAGAAATAGAAAAAATCATTAAAACTTGATTAAAAAGTTTGAGAACCGCACGCTTTTATATTATATACCGACTCGGCCCTACGGGCCTCGTGTTGTGAGCCCTTCAGGCCCACCTCCCCTGCCCCTGGCTACACAACCAAATCCACTAACATTGAGTTGTAGAAATAAATATGTATTTAAAATAAAAATAAAAATATTTATCCAAAAAAATGTATTTTGAAAACATTTATTATTTTAATATCATTTATTGAAACGACATCTAAAAAGAAATCGATATTAGACTTCGTATTACGAAAATATAGAAATAAAAAAAAATATTAAATCTTTATTAAAAAGTTTGAGAATCGCACACTTAAATATAGAAATTAAAAAAAAATCATTAAAACTTTATAAAAAAGTTTACGAACCGCACGCTTTTTATTAATCGTACCGTAATATTTTTATTGTATGGAATGTAGGACTTATTAAATATGCCAATAGATACCGATTTCGCTCAAATCATCCTTATCGGTTATATTTGCGCGATCGAATGTAGGACTTATTGATATGTCAATAGATACCGTTTTGGCAGATTGAAACATTTTTTCCCCATAGAATTTATCGACAAACATACTGGATAATATTTAAATACAAAGAAGTGCTTCAAACAAATGAATAACACAGAAGAAAATCGACATTAGTATGGCGGCTGTATTAATTCAAAAATAGAAATTGCCGATTTTTCGAGTAATTTTTTTTCTTTAATCGGTATTTTCGAGAGTTAAGAATGTCGTCTGTCGCTGTAGGAATATTTTTTACCATGTCTGGTGAATTTTGGGAATTTTTGGTAAAATTTGTATTAAACGACAAAATGAATTTATTTAAAATGGATTCAGACAGACAAACTTTCATACTTATTGTTAGATAGATACATAGATACGTAACTTTAATATGTATGAATGCTTATAACCCACATTTCAAGAAGTATGTTTAACAGTAGTTTAATGGATGTTTTATATCTTCAAACTGGATTTTAATGATTAAAATCTATAGAAGAAATTGAACCCTATGAATATTAAATCTAGTTGTATAATACTTAAACGTATCTTACAAAATTAATGATTAATATAATATTTAATGAAAATTCAAAAGCGCTTTTTCATATTACATCATATTACGGGAAAATTTACTCAAAAACGTCAAGAATGAATACATAATTTCTTAGTACTTGTTAGCGATTATGTTCTGAGATCGTTTAGTAAGAAATATATTTTTTATAATATGTATTTGAATTCAGTAAGAGTTAGCTTCTGATTGATATGTATGGGTACATACAATAAGGAAAAAATATCTAATTAGTTTTGAGAAGGCTTTCTTCCTACATAACAGAGAACTTCATACAGGTTGAATGTGGCAATGATGTCACGGATTACATCGAAAAACAAAAAAATAATGTCGATTAAAAAAATAAATAGAACTTGAATCCTGAATTCAAAATATGCAATCGGAAATTAACAGTTGTACAAAATTCACATTTAATATTTTATAGAGGAATACATAAAAGATAACCTTTTTTTCGTACTGTTGACCGTTCGATACACTCTGCAGATCAACATCTACTGATGCAGTCTTCAAGAAACCGCATTACTAGGTATATTATCATCAGTGGCGTGCGTGCCAATGTTTTTGGCGCCCTAGGCAAATATTAAATTTGGTGCCCCTTTTTTTTTCAAAGGGGAGCTGGAAAAAAAAATTTCCAAGGGGGAGCTGCGCAAAAATTATTTTTTAATATAAATTTCGAAAAAAAAATTATTCGTCATTACCCGGAAGAATTCGTTGCCCAAAAAAATTTTCCCTAAAAAAACGACAGCGTTCTTCAAAACTATTCGACCCTCGAAAAGTTTTTTCCAAAAAATTTTTGGTGCCTTTAGCGCCCTTCCAATATCATGCGCCCTTGGCGCTTGCCCAATTGCCAATAGGTTGCTACGGCACTGGTGCGGTGACTTTAATTGTAAGACCAAGGGATGCTTTGAATTCGTTTTATCAACGGCTACGTTTTGTCAATATAAATCACAATCACGTAACCAAAAATAAATCATTTATTCGTAAGAATAATTATTTTGGAGATAATTTGATTTGTTTAGGGGGGGAGAGGGCCGAAACAACTTTGGATACGTAAGCGATTCCAAGCAATAAAAATATCCTTTTTTTATTTGAAGTATAATATGTGTAAAATCAAGGAATTCAAAGAATTGATTCAGATATATCACGATCGCATGATATATCTCAACACAAGTCTCATCATTTAAGTCACGGGGATGGCCAGGGTGGCCTCCGTTTTTAACAACTACCCGATCGTCTCAAATTGAGTGTTTAACCATTTGACTCGAAAATGAGAGTTTAATCTCTCATTAATGAGACGATTCCAATAAATGGTTCCGAATTCTCTCGCTCTGTCGACCGCCGCACGAATTATGTGTGCGACGCCGCGATTATTGTGACAATTGCACGGGGTCGTCGGCGATCGACGCAGCCAGTACTGTGTGCGGTTTGCGAGTTTGAGGAATCGGCCCTCCTTCCCTTCCTACCTATAAATCTCGCTATATAGCACCCAATGTCTCATGATGTTCCTTTATATGTGGATAATGGACTAGTCCAGGTACCACAACCAATGACAACACATGAAAAAAAAAAAAATCATTTAAGTATAATCTGTCATTATTTTTTAAATTCAGAGGGGGGGGGTGGACCCCATGACCCTCCCCTGGCTACGGCCATGATTGTTTTACTTTGTATGCAACTCTCAACGGTATACATATGTATACCGGTATAACGGTACAACGATATGGAGAGCTCAAAAATTTCTAAGAAAATGTTTTTAATTTGTAAAAATAATTACTTATTAAAGTGATTAATGCGATTATAAAGCTTTTGAAACATAGTTTATGTGATATTGTAATATTATCAGTGCTGTGAAATATCTACTTACGATTTTAAAAAAATTTGAATATTTAAAGTTCAATTCAAAATTTTCAAATGAATATAAAATCATAAAATTGATTATTGCGATTTTAAATTTGCAATAGGTAATAAGTTTGCAATAGGTAATAAGTCTGTAAGTAATAATAGTCTGAATCGATCGAGTGGATGAAACGGGTAAATAACGGTGACACATTTAACATGTTTGATATATTTACATATACAGGTTTTCGATTTACGATGGAGATGCGTTCCTGAACTTTGGTTATAACTTATAAGTCGAATTCATATGAAAAAATCAATCAATTTTTTTATATCAAAATTTTAATTTTTAACTCATATCCTGCCACGGTTAATGTAATAATATAAGAAAATATTTTACCAGATTTATTTTTAATAAGTAAGAATACATATAAGTATTATACTTCAAAAAGAACAAAAAAAATCTGGCATGTAATGGGTTTTAATACAATAATTCGAACGAGCTCATATTTTGTCCGAAGTACATTGACCATAGGTGACAGTTCGTGATTTTAGTAAGTAATGTTGGAAAAATAATAATTAAAAAAAAAAAATTACTATATTATTTTTTTTTCGGTAGTAAGTGCGAACCGTCGAAAGTCGAGAACTAACTGTATTTGAATAAATTATACATTCTAATGAATGAAATCAGTGATTTATTGCACGTAATTAGATAGAAAATATTTTTTTCAGGTGATATCAAAGAGTAAATCTTACGTGGTGTATATTTTGACATTTTTTTCTTTATTATGTATTGGATAATTTTAATATTTTATGATTTGAGTTTAAACTCGAAACGTACTTTTTTAATTCGTTTATTAATCAATTTGTTATAATATAATATAACAAATTGATTAATAACGAAGGACAAAAATTAGAACATTTGTATAGGGCTGGTCCATCGGGTATGCTAGTTTTAAATTTCCTCCCATTTTTTTTTTGTATTTAAGTTGGTAAACTTAATGTTTGAGATTTGCCATTTGTAGTCATTAACATTATTAAAAATGAATCTTTTTTAAAAGAACAACAACAACAACAACAACAACAACAACAACAACGTGTTGTTATCCTTATACAGATGTAATTGGACTTTTACCTTTTCGAGAAAAAATTGGTCAAAATAGGGTACGAACAGTTACATACTATTGAACTTTTTGTGGGATCAATTTGACGATATAAATCTCGAAGAAATGTGATTTTAGAAGGATGGTGCCACATGCCGTATAGCCAGAAAAACCATCGATTTGTTAGAACGTTCTCCTTGTTCAGTGATTTCCAGAAATGCTGACATTAATAGGCCTCCTAGATTTTGCGACATGACACCATGAGATTTTTTTTTCTTTAGAGTTTTGTAAAAAACAAAGTCTATGCTAACAAACACCACAAACTGTAAACAGAAATCCAACACTTTAATACTGAAATTCAGTCAACTGACTTACATGTTAAAAAAAGTTTTCGAAAATTTAATCAAAAGAGTTATGGTATACCAACACAACCGCGGCGGTCATTTGGCCAGCATCGTATTCCATAACTAATCTTAAAATGTCTACTTTGCAAATAAATATAAAATGCAAAATTATTCGAACTCGAAATTCAAATTCGAAATGCAAAATTTTTTTCCTTAAAAAGAAGGTCAAAGCTTTCTAAAATAATTCGACACATATCAAAATTATTCGAAACCCAAATATTATAATTAGGGTTTTTTAAATTTATTAACTGCTCCCCCCCCCCCCCATGCCACACCCAAATGACTTCCCTGCATTCACGTGAAATTAACCTAACCTTCGGAAATATTATCGCGAATTTCTCACCCAACTAACCCAACCGGTCGTTCAATGATATATATGTTACAGCCAATGCATCAATCCAGTTAATACGTACATTCTCTCGCAAATGAATACATTGTCTAAAACGAACAGAGAAAACATACACGGGAGTAAAAATGAACACGTTAACTAGATAATGTATCGCAATTAGGGATAATTCCCTAATAGGGTTGTTTTATTTTAGGAAACACGAGAAACCCAAATTATCCAATTTACGCAAATTTATTTTTTTATTTACGTACTAGAAATTTTGATAGAGAAGTATCGTTGCGGGAATGGAAAACGGTTGGCAACACATAGAGACCCATAAACGCTTTGTATTATAGAATGCAGTTCTCATGTTACGAAATAAATAAAAAAAAGTGATTTTTTGTTGGTAAGATATTTAGACACAGATAATTGAGAATAATCTATACTATTGTAAGTATGAATAAATAATAAATATCTTTACTTTAACCTGAATTAATTGATCGTATTACAGTTCATGAAATAAATCCGGTTTGTATTAAAGTATTATATGATGTTTTTTCATTTATTATGTACAATTTGTACAATGACAACTAATGACAGCTAGGTATATGCGAAAAAAATATCGAACGTGTACGGGTCTCGTATGTGTCGCCAACTGTTAATAACAAAACAAACTCATCTGTCAAATCGCTCGATTTTGTTCAATTTACGGTTTGTCTGATCGATGTCAGAGGTTCTATTCATTATCTCGTTAATATATGCTATGTCTAGAGATTGTGTATACTGAATCGAGTATCGTACGCTTTCTCTAAAACGTGAAGTCCGCGTATACATTCTCTAGACAATGTATGTATTAACGACGATGAACGCTTTAACTGTGACATATACATTCGCGCAGGGACGATATTTCAGATTTTTCCAAGGCGCAGGCCAAAAATTATTCGACACTTTCCGAAATTATTCGAACCCCAACAATTTTTTCCTTAAAAAAAGTCAACGCTTTTTAAAATTATTCGAACCCCAAAAATTTAGGGGGCGACTGCTTCCCATGCCTTCCAAATGACGTCCCTGCTCAAAGTATCTCCTAATTCTCAGAATTCTGTTAAATCTCTAATCCATCAAAAGCATTATGTTTCGAAAAATAATAATAATTATTAAATATCACTTCTCATGTAATTTTGAAAATCACGTAATGAAGATTGTGATGATCAAAAATATTTGAACCATTATATTTTCAAAATATATTATGTAATATTACGTATTCACAATGTGATTGTTTGATAATTGGTATAAAATGATGAGTGAGGACTAGACATACGTAAGAGAAAATACTATTTTAGTTCAACTTTTTCGATTTATAGAAGCTTATAATAAATTCTTGTTTAATTATTTTTTTTATTTGTTTTCAAATGTACATAAGTATTTCAATAGTTATTAAAGGTTATTTAATTTCAATATGGCTGAGGTTCTGCAATCATGTGGATGCTTGTTTTTAATGCCTATATCTCCGTGAATAAATTTTTCGTACAATGATTTCTTAGGACTGGGAGGAAGAAGAAGGTGTGCTGAAAATATCATTATTGCTATAGTTACTTCTAATCAGTTTACTAATTATAATATTCCAATAGATAATTTTGAAGTGAAAGAAACGTATAATTTATACGTCAAATATAATACAATATTAACATTATTTGACACTTACCTATTGCTGATTCAATATCATTCTTATTTTTAGAATAAGTATCTTTGGGAGGTAAGTAACCTAAAGTTCAAATAGTAAAATATGAATTGGTTAAAACTATATTGTGGATAATGATTGATATTTATAATAAAATTAATACCTCTGTCATTAAATGGATATTTTCTGATAAGTTTCAATGCTGCAATAAGAATATTTTTGACGGATAATTAAAATATTCTTCATTATCATAAAAATGTAATATAATATATTAAGATTCTTACTTTTCGATTTTGCATTGCAATCATGCAAACCAGTTGTATGATATAATTTTCTGATCTCCCTTTGTCGATTTCGAAAGGAAGAAAGAATTGCGCTGTCAATCCCACTAATAAGTGTTAATGAAACCATCATTAACAAAAGCAAATTAACTTTCATTTTCACTCAGCAAGAGACTAGCGACACATACGAAAAATCTTTAAAGACTGGTCATGTTGATTAGCAAAATTTTGCATATTTCGCAACAAATGTCGAAACTGAACAAGAGAAATTTCCCAAAATGGTCAGACGAGTCTATTGCAAGGTTCTTTATTTGGCGAGATGTGATGCTCTAGCGCCCACTTGTTTTAGTGTAACAAGATCACATTGGAATATTGTGTATTTTCAAATAAAAAGAACACATTTTCTAAGATGAAAATATAATTTAATAATGTAAAAACAAAAAGTTTAATCGATATACATGTGAATTTTCTTCATTTCCTTGACTATTCCCACATATTAGTCAACATTTACACATTTCATGAAGCATCTTTACTTCACTTTAAAAGTAGTCATTAAAAGAATTGTGTCTTACAATTAGATAAAAATACTTCTTGATTATCACATGCGATTGAAATTTTCACTTTGTTCTTCCTTTTGCCTGTTTCATTAATGAAAGTGCTTGGGATACTGCAGTTCTTCTACTGTCTAACGTTATCGACGTAGCACACTTATTAGTATGATCAAGATTACAAAGGTTTGCCGGTGATATCAACTGAAGTTGTAAATTTCTAGTGCTACATTTTGGAACACGTAAACTTGAATCTATAACAAATCTGGATTGCTCTCCATATTCTTGACAGTTAGCAGATGAGCCCAATTTATAACATACGCCATCACTATCTGATGGTGCATGTGTCTTCCTTTTTCTTTCAGCAGCCCGTTTGAGTCGCTTTTCACTCATTTGTCCCCTAGAATCTAGCATTTCCTCTTCATTCATGTTTCGAAATAGTGATTTGTTTGTGTCTTTGTAACGACCCACATGATGAAGATCTCGTTCTGCAATTGATCTTTTGCTAATTGATTTTCTGTTTTCTTGGTAGCACTTGTCAAATGAACAAATTGCGTTTCCTGTTTCTATATCATATGTGACGACTTCGTTACGCCTACAAGGTCCTTGTTGGTAATATTCATAGCATTTATCATCTCCCTGTTAAAATTCATATTAAGACGTTAAAATCGTAAGTACAATTAAATTAACAGTAATGATGAATAAAAACCAGATATTTTCATTTACGTAGAAATACAAAAATAGAAATATTGTCGAATACTTAAACTTTAACATATGTAATAGTGAAATAAGGTTTCAATCAAATTTTATACGAATAACAGTGCCATCTATGGATTATCTTCGGTACAAAAATGAATAGAAAATAAATGGTATTTTATGAAATAAAAATTACTTCTAATTTCCCAAAGCCGTCATGGCACGTACATATTCCTTCACCGAAACCGTTTGTTTGTACTGTTTTATCAGCACCTTTACAATATTCAGATTTAACCTTAGTTTTAGGTATACATTCTGATGAAGCGGGCCACCATACCTAAAGTAAAATTAATACCACATAAAAAATGTTTAATTATTATTGAATATTTCATACGTATAATAAATGGTATAGATAAATAAAAATATATTTACCATATTCGTATCCGTACACGGTTTCTTTTTGCATATTGCCTTAAGATTTTCACCTTCTTGTATAGAACTATCTAATACAAGCCATTCACCTTCTCCACATGGCCCTACTTTAGATAATTCATAACATTTTCCAGAGGCAAGTATCTTTTTTTGAGCTAGACAAAGTATTTCTTCCGGACTATAGTTTTTCAGAGAACTCATGTTTGAATCTTCTTCGCCTTCAAACATTATTTTTTCATCAGTTTCAGCCTGGCGCACTGTCCGTAGAAGTGAATCGACATTTTTATCGAAAGTAGTCCTTCCTGAGGAAGTTGGTAACCCAACGTAGATTAATACTAACCACAAGTATGCACATCTTGAATTCATTCTGTTTCGCATGCAACCTTTTGGTTATTTCTGCAAACGATCAATTTATAATATTATAAATTTTTCGAACACAAATATAGTAGAAAAGAATCTTGTTATTAAAAAAATAATAATGATGTATTAAAAAATCGAGAACGACCCGTTATAAAATACTTGTTCGAATAAACGAGACACAAAAGAAAATTTCTCCCATTACAATTTAAAAAAAAAGCGCCGAATCTTGTATATTCAACCTAGATTTTATGCAGGACGTTTTAGAATAACTGTTGTTGTTTTCGAAAAACAGAAATTTTATATTCTAATTAGACCTCATGTTTTAAATCCATTGATTAAATTGAATATTGAACAGTAAGCACATACAAGTCATATAACATTCCAACGAAGTAAAATTTTAAATTGTAATATGTGAAAGTTAACAACAATCGTATATGTTTTTTTTATTTGTGATGTTTTCAAAAAATGACTAAATTTAATCAGAAGTTATTTAATTAGAATAATTTCTCGTTATCTTTCTTAATACTGATTGTGGGTGTTAAAAAAAAACAAAAAATTCTCTTGAAAAATATGAAAAAAAAAAATTTATATCAGTTCTAAAATTGAATCTTGAAAATAGCGCTGTTGATGATACAATTAGCATATTTCCATTGATTTACATTCCCGGCTGGTTTTTATCAACAATTCCGACACTTAACTGAGGTTATTTATACGGAAGTTCGTTTCAGTTACCTATCAGATTCGATTACGACAATTTCCTGGCCACAATTGCGCATAATTTCGAGTCGGCCGAATCTTATTTAATTTCTAATATGTCACTACAATTCGAACGCGATGTCTAAGATTCAAGGCGAATGGTACAAACTCGTTTGAGAATGTCACGAACTTGGTAACGAATTGTTCTAGAAATGAAGATGACAAAAACGAAAAAAAAAGCCTCGTCCGTTATTCGACGGAGCCGTTCAAGTTCAATGGTTTTCGTTTGGAAGTTTTCGCATTGTTCGTGAGGGCGGTTCGGTTGGGTTTTTTGAAAATTTTATGGTTTAAATATTTTTTTCAATAGAAATCATGTAATTGCATATTGATGTACGTTTGTTTCGAGCAAGTGACGAATCCGGAAAATACGATTGTAATTGTTTGAAAAAGAACAAAATTGCCGAGACGTAATTGTGTGAATTTTTTTTTCTAAATAAAACATGATTTTTCTCTGCAATTTTTTTTAATTTCAATAATATACTTTTGAGAGGTAATTATATTATATAACGTGTTTATTCAAATTAAAATTGCATTAAGTCGATTAGGAAATTTCATTAATTTGTCGATAAGACTTTCAATGTCGAATTCGATTTATGTTCACGAACTTTTCACATTGACATCGCGAAAAACGATAATTGTCATCGATAATTTGAAACACAAACAATATTTTCTAATTCATCAAATAATGACATACAACAAACTCAATTTTTACTGTATACATAAAAAACAGCGCAAAATATGTTGAACCGAATTCAAAACGAAAACCAGTCAATCAGAAACGAAAACATCGTCAATTTCACTTTCGCCAAAGAAAAATCGAACATCTTCTTCGAAAATTTTCCGATGATTTTGTCACTTTTAACCAATGAAAATGAAACTGGAGGCTTATTGTTGCGCAAATGCGTATTTGATATGTCGATGATAAATGAAAGAGATTAGTATTATAGTTTACCTTTTAGCACTGTTGACCGTCCGTCACACGCTACGGATCAACATTTACTGAGGTCATCGTCAAGAAACCGCTTCGTAGCAAACCAGCGATTTCCAATTCGCAATAACGAGTACCAGGGGTGCACTTTTTCGTTGCTGAAATTTTAAATTAAGCTGGACCAAAGCCGGATCGATGTTGTTTTATCTTTATGTCTAATTCAACTTTTTTGTATAAACGTTTTTTTAAGTTATAATTTAATATGGAAGGAAGCATAGAATGTATCGAACGTTGCTATGTAATTATTTCAGCATGCTCGTTTGGTTAGGAGGTTTTAGAATGAGAGGTTTTTTATCTTTATTGAAGTTAAACTTCTATACTTATGGCTTGTTGCTGTTATGTCCTTGCAGAAGAGCAAGCATTTTTTTTAAATAAATGGATGCAAAAACATAAGATGTTTTTAAGTGCCTTGGAAATATCCAAATATGTACTTATAAATAATGTTTAAATTACGTTTTTTTTATAGACAGCGTAAGACATTGTTTATTTCTATGAGTATTTTAATTTTATTCATTCAGGAGCTCTTTAAAAATTTTCAGGACTTTCCAGAAGATAGTTTAGATGAAATTTTTATAAAAGTTAGTAAATTGAATATAAATCAAATCCAGAAAAAAGTTAATCTACACGGAAAATATGTCAGATGAAACTATTGAAAAAGAATCATCAACTATGTATGAATTTTGTAAAAAAAAATCAGGGTGCAGTGTCACTGGCAATATTATAATGCAATTACAATAAATATTACAGATTTAATGAACGAATAATACGTGATATGCGAGAATTCCATGTATTATATAATAAACGTGACATCACATTTTAAAAAAAGAATGAAGATTGATAGTTCGGATTATCAGAGTTTTTCAATTACACGTGTCCTCTTCCTTTTTTACTTTATTCCGGATAATCAAGAGTACATTTTCGAGATTCTGTTTAAATAATAAAAAAAAACATAAACAATAACCTGTTGACGATTTTCTAAACTAATATCAATAGAATGTCGCTTTGTTAAACAAAATACATTTTTATTTTTATTAATGTCAATGCAATTGTTTTACATTCTAAATTTAAATACACAAAAAACAAAAATCACATCTGAATACAATCATAGGATATTGATAAAATTGAATAATAAAAATGATCAAAATATGAAAACAATTCCAACGAAGCTTTTCCTAACTAAAATTCGATAAGAAAATATTCACAATAGTTTTTACTTTTCACCAATAGATGTCAATACATTTTTTATTTATTTAATTAGTTCAAAATTTCACCAACGGACATCAGTACTTATTGTTAAATAAAATAATTAGTTGAAAACTTCACCGATAGATGTCAATATAATTTTTCCGAATTATATTGAAAATCACATAAACAAACAAAACAAAGATCACATCTGAATAGAAACGCAGCATATCGATGACACGAATTAGCGAACAGACAAGAACCAGACGTCAGATTGCGGAATGATTAACGGGCCACGCCATAATTCATTATGGCCGCTCGCGAGGTGATGCAACGGTACAAATGCAACACCGTAATGAACCGACCACCATATCGCATGTGGCCGGTTCACCTGGATACCTGGACACCTGGACACCTGGACAGCCACAGCGATGGAACGAAACCGAAAATATGGCGACGCGAGCGAATCTGTGCAAAAACGGTCTTTGAGTCATTGACGGTCTGCAATTTTCCGTTCGGGAAAGCAGGAAAAGGTTGCACAAAGGCAAATCGAGCGAATAAGAAGGTCGATGAACAATGGACGTGACTTTTTAAAAAAGAATTTTGTTCGTCGCAGTGTATGCGATAATGTTATTGAGATATAAAAAATTTGCATTTTTTTGCACTTTTAAAAATATCAGTTATATTCATTTCCAGTTTTAGGAGTTTTTTTTTTTAAATATTTTAGTAATTTTTTTTGATTTTTTTTTACTATTTACCAAATTTATCTTATCCATTTACCTATACCAAAATCGTAACATTTTTACATTGTTACTAAACCGAAACCGTTCGTTGCATTCTGCGCTCCCCTCTATATAGAATGATAACTTCAATTAAAACACGAAAAACCCATTAAAAAAATCCAACAATTAACAATACCACACTTTAACAAAAACCATATAATCGCCGGCATATTCATTTACAATAAGGTACTGTGAAATATTATTAGAAAATGCGAAGCGAACGTTGCGTTACGGTTAACATTGAGTTGGTTAACGTTTTCAAAAGTGTTGCGAGTGCATACCGTGACGCCGTCGTAATTCGATGTGTATGGTAATGTCGATATATTTTTTTCAAATACTTAGGATAGATCCCGATTGCTCTTTTTTCACATTTAAAATCAAAATAATATCGAAAATACAAATAATTTTTTATATGGGGTTTTAGGCAGCAATATTCCTGATAGGAATTTTCGTAAAAGAAATTCAGATGGCGGGAGATTTTTTAAAAAGAATAATCCGTTCATTCTATAAAAAAAATATGAATTTTAAAACGGTGGAAACAAAACGAGTTTCGTCATTTTCAAAAATAATCGTTAATTTTGATTAAAAGAGTGGGCCGTCGTTAAATTGGTTGCTCGTCGGATCGGTTTGTTTTTATTCGCATTTTTCGAAAACGTGAATCGATTCGAAACGATATATTTCGAATTTTGTTGAAAAAATGGCATGAGCAACATTTCATTCATTGTGCATCTGAGTTTCATGTTGCATCATCTCGAATGAATTTTATCGTTGTTCATGATGATAGTTTATTGTTTTTATTTCAGTATGATAGGTAGAGCTGTTTTAAAATCTATTATGTCAACTTATTGTAAGTATAATTTGATAAATATAATCTTGCAATTGAAAATTCGATCTTGAAATACTTATATTAGTTACATCAGAATTTCTGAATTACGCTACTCATTCCTATGATTCAAGGATTTTAGGATCAAATTTTGATACAGAATCTCGTAATTCATATTTTGAAACGGCATTTTTTAATTGCAAGTATGTTATACCATATTAGTCCAATTTAACTGAAACCAGACTAGACTAAATGCAATCAATGAATGTCCTTAAAAATAAAATGCAAGTTTTCGCAACTAATAATCATTTTGGTCATGCATGAACGCCATCTCGACCCTGACTGCCATACTGTCACTGACTTTGACATCAGTAAACACACATATTCGAAGACAAAATTGAAAAATTAATAAAAATTTCACAAACACAATCATCATCATCAATGTCAACAACAAAACAAGGCCTTTTCGAACTTTTTCTATATACATATTTTCGAACAAGTGACTCTCGAGAAATTCATATATAAAAACCATTTATCAAATCCATCTACTGATCACACCATTTGTCACTTACAATTAGTTAGCTTCTTTAAAAGATACATCCGACATGGCCCGTATTAATATAATAGAAATTATGAAACGGTCAGTATATAAAAATCATTTTGTAAGTAAGCACACCGTTTTTGAAGTTCGAATAGTAATTATTTTGAATAGCAATGATGAAAAAACATAATATTTTTTTAATAATATAATATAACGAGAGGACATGCTACTGTCATGTCACGCACTCATCGAATTGCAACCTTGCATAGTTACAAATTGCAGAAAAAAAATCATACCCCGGTTCGTGTCCCACTCTAGAAGTCGAGCAATAAAAGAATCCGCATTGAAAAATACTTATTTCATTCCGTTCGTAACGAGGTTAAATGCGTCATTCGTACGCCATTTTTTCATATGAATGCTCTGTGCAGTATATCACGATTTTTGAATTCGGAACGTACGTGAGACGTTGCATAATTTCCAATGTTGTGTCTGGGCTCGGATGCGTTTTCTTTTGTACGAAAGTGCTTTTAGAACGATGAACTGTACGGTACAGAATGTGCTAGTAGTTGAAAGTCAGATGTTGGTTTCGTTTAGTGAAAAAGTTCGAATGAAACTATTGAAAGTTTCTTAAAATTTGTTTTTGTTCAATATTATAGGTGGAAAAATTCGATGTTTTCACACTTTCGGGTTACTCTGTAGATACCATTACTTGTGTTAAACAAGAATGTTAAAATGTTCTATTAGAGATGCACGATTTCTGTTGAATTCTTCGAATTTGTTTATCTAAGCATATGGTGTTCAAATCTGACAATGAGTGTTTTTAAAATTTTTGTATTGATTTTATATATTTTCGATTTGGGACAAAACACTATTAATATTTTTATCACGTTGACAATGTTTTCATGAACATTTTCTGTTCGTCTATTGTTTGAAATGAAAATTTAACGACAAAACTATAAATCAGCTAATCAATATTTAAATGCACGTTATTGAAAGTCGTAAAAAATGAAGTGTAGAATCATAAAACTGTTTTCTTATTGAGAGTTGACACAATGTTTATCAATGGAGTCTGTTTTTTTTTTAAACTTGATACTATTATAATGATTTTTTTAGAAATATTAATAAATCTTACAATAAAATGAGATCAGTTCATTCTGAAACCTTTCAGCACATATGGAATTTGAACCATTAGGTATATTATATTTCTATAAGATTTTTTTCTTTAATTATACACTACCTTATAAATTTATTTTCATAATAATCGAACATGATGTAAACCTGCATTAAAATAAATGAAAGCAGTATATACTAGTACGTAATATGAATAACAGTTACAATCGATATTACAGGGCAGATTTACATAAAACTTTCACTACAAGTTTTATTGGAAATATATGGCCTATTATGACCATTTTTGCATTTGACATTTCAAAGATTTCAGATTCAAACATTAAATTTTGAGTACTTGGTTCAAAAAAATATATACCAAATAAAAACCTTACTTTGAAACAACCTAAATTCAAAATCTTCCCAGAATCCATTCCATACAACTCAATAACTTCTTATTTACAAAATATCCCATTATCACCCGAACAATCAAACGATCTCCTCCACTTTGTTCGTACAAACAACCTCAACAAACAACCATCATTTACAAAACCCAGCACGTAACACCTAACGACCGATCGAAAAACACCAATCAAAACCATTTTTCGAGCCGGACTCTAATAAGAATCTAACATTACACCTCTCGATCCTTAACCAGACTACATACAAACTCGTTTTGTAATAATGCAAAGACTATGAATCAGCTCACCGGTTCAGGTAGACCGGCCGATGGAACGTTAACCCCATATCGGCCACGATGACACAGACGCGCACAGGATGGGCCGGAAAGTTTTGCTCTTTTTCAATGGCTACACGGTGATGGAGAACGTTTTCGAAAGTGATTTTCACCCGTTGCGTGCTTTTGGGTTCTTTAGAGTGCGTGCGCGTTTCGTAATGGTCGTCGTGGCACGGAGAGGGCTTTGTTGTGTCCAGAAAGAAGGTTTCGTGAAGGTTAACCGTTTTGGTGGTGATCGTGATTTTTAAAATTGTCGATTTTGATATCTATGTGTGTTCCTTGTTGTTTTAATGATGTTTTTTTTGTATTTGAGAAATTCTGGGTTATCGTTTTGATATTGTTAGGGTAGATTTGGTGACGTTCCGAGACAATGTGGCGCAGTTAGGTAAAGTTCAAAATGTCTTCTTCTCTAGAAATATAGTTCAAAGTTCACACGATTTTTTTTTAAATAATAATTCTAATATTATAAAAAACAAATACTTTTTCAAATACAAATACCGAAACACAAATACTTTTTGTTAATTTTTTGTCGAACATGTTTTTGTAAAGAAAAATATTTAGGGTAACTACGCAAGTAATGGAACCTATATTTGACAATTTTCCAAAAAAATGTAAAAATGAAGGTTTTAAAATATGATCATCTTTCGAAAATGGTGTAATAGATAGCCTGCTTATTGTAACTTATCTATCGCATCCTATTTGAAAGATTATCATCTATAAAAAGCTTAATTTTTACGTTTTTGTGAGAAATGGTCAACTACAGGTACATGGTCCACCACTGATGCCGTTACCATATCACTAAATTTGTTTTACCGCCCTTCAGAATTTCGATTGAATATTTCGGTATTTCGGTATGATAAATATTTCGGTATTTTCGGTAATTCGACTTTGCGTGGAATTTAATAAGTTCAATATTTAAAATTTTTATTGAAAAAAATTGAACTGTCCCGGCCAAAATGGGATGTATGGTCACCTCAAGTAAAAGGCGATGTCATGAAAACCAATACTGATTGTGACTATCCTGCAAATGTATAAAAGGTATGTACATATTTTCTGAATGAAGTTTGTCTAGTTTCAGTAGGCGGACAAGTTACGTCTGCGAATATAAAAGAATATTTGTAAGCAAATGATATTTTGTACATATATATTCGATATGTTTATATGTAATCACATTTTTTAAATTATAATCATATCTTTGGAATGTTAAAAAATAAATAATATATAATAGTTTATAATATAATAATTCGAGGTGTTTCCATATTGTAATCATGATCATACACTCTTCTGAATCGTTTTACATGATTTATAGACAACAGTGATTATTTAACAATTATCTGTCAATCCATACATTTAAAAACTTACACGAATCATAAAATTTTTATCCATCAATAAAAAAATCATATGTACTTAATATGTCATATTACAGCGAATTTTCTGATATTGCAATGAGTCATGGAACACTAATCCCACATTTAGTTTAACAATCTTGAATAAACGCAGTACGTGACTAAATGCATTATTACATTTAGTAATATTTACATATTTTTTACTGTTTACATTTTATTTGAAATAATTTACATATTTCAGAAGTTTTTCCTTAAAAAGTTTATATTTTTGGATTAAAACCCAAAAATCCTGAAATTGGTAATTTAATCACGAAATAAAAAGTAATGGTTAATTTAATTCTGATATCACTAATATAAGAATTTCGGTTAAAAATTTTCATCCAAAATCCTAATATTGTAGTCTCGATAATTTCATTTGGACAATTTAAAAACACAGAAGGATTTATATCACCAAAAAACTATCTTCGAACCTAAAAAGGGTTAAAAAGAGTCTCATTAACGATCAGGCAGTTGATGTGTTGAAAAATGAGAGTTGCGAGTTGATTGACGCGTGGCAAACGTTGCGTTACCAATTCATTGTGCCGCTCTCTAATGAGCTCGGTAATTCGTATATATTTTAATGTTTTACGTGATATAATATCGCAAAGATGGTTTTATAGCCGATGCATAATGTATATAATATGAGAAGCCAATCTCTTGCGCGGCAAGTGTTCTTTGAAATCAGGAAGCGAACTTTGAACACGTTTGCAATGCTCTCAATTTGAATGATTTGTCTTGTTACGGGAAACTGTTGTTAAATCGTTGTTATCTCATGTTGAGTCATATGTGCAAGATTCTTAATGCGATTTTGTGTTTTTTTTTTAGTGGAAATTTCTTATGTACAGTAGTGAGAATTCGCTTAACAGTTGTAGAAAATGTGAATTTATTTTTTGATAGTGAATATTGTTATATATTTTTAATTAAAATTTATATATATTAAAGCGAATAAAATAAAAGATTAAATAAACTGTAAAAAAATGATGATGATTCACTTTCGATGTGCGAGAGCTTTGTATAATTTTTTTTCGTAGAAAATGCGTGTTTACCAAAAATTTTATATTGTATTATAGCAAACGATTTAATCAATTAGCTTGGTTGAGTTTTATGGCCGTGAAATGTATGTAATAATGATTAAAATTTAATCTTTTTATTTAATATCAAATGGAATTATTGAAGGTCTTGCGTGTTTGCGAAAATCTGGTAGTCGTAATTACTGATTGAAATTTTCCTGTTTTTTAATGTATCTTAAAAAAATTTATGATAATTTAATTGAGTAATGAAATTATGAAAAATATTGAATTAATGTTCCTATTGAAATGATCAATTTTTATAAACGAATATTTCAGACTTAAAATTACTTACATATCGTCTATCTGGTAGTCGTGTACTTAATATTATATTTGGTTAATAATATTCTATTTTATCATTTAAATTTCACGTTAAAATATTAAAATCTTTATGAGGATTCAAAGTTAATGATAACATTAATTTTAATATTATTGTGACCGAAAAACCATACAAGAAATATCTAACATAACGAATATTGTTTACAATATAATTACTACTTTGTTTCAATTTCCAGATTCACTTGAATTTATCAGTAAAGATTTTGTAAAATATTAAAAGCTTATAGTTTAATATTGACAAATTTACTTATTAATCTTCAAAATTAAGCATCGAATAGCTCGGTCAGAAGATAGATGTGATTTAAAAAAAAAGTTTTTAGTATAATATTATATTTAAGTATATATTGTATGTATGTATAAGGTATGAATACCTTTTCTCTGTCACTACAATAAGGAAAAATACTCAAACTTTCTATATTATATCGGAAAAGCTTTGTTCTCCAGTCAACATTATGTAGTATATTATGTCGAAATCTAATTCTGCATTATTTTACGTAATTCAATTCTGAAAACAATACACAACAATAATATATTATATTATCATGATCATTGAGAAAGTGGCCCATATTTCCGATCGATGCTTATCTCATCGGGTTTTAACTTTAATCTTATCTTCTATTTATATTATCAATATTGAATGTTTCTTTACTCGCTCACCTGAACCAGCAAACACGAACTCTAAAACGGTTCACGAGTTACCACGTAAAAATGGGGGGAAAACGTGGAAATTCGATGAATATTTCATACGTAAACGATACTGCGTGTTAAATCGATTTCTAGAAAATGAAAAAAAAAATGAATTATTGCCGTTGTCAAAAGACAGTAACGACACTTTGATTATGGCGTGTTCTGTTTTTGTTCGATGCAGGTCATGCACTGATGGTAATGCATTGAAATATATGTGATTAAATACGTTGAATTACTTGTTAATTAAAAGCGCGTTCGATTTCTATTGTATTTATTTATTTATTAATTTATTTGCAGTATCGCCATGACTTGACAGGTCAAGTGTTGGAATATAATTGATACACTATGTATGGAAAAATAATCCATTGCTCAATGATTCGATGATCAAAAATAAAGAGTGACATCCCGAAAATTGCAAGATTTTCCAAGTTTATACATATCCGCATAATTAAAAATAATTATTCGTATGACACAAAATTCAAATCATTTAAATATTTTTCTCGTTATTAATTAAAATCTGCAATAATATATTCAATCCCCTAGAAACGGTTTTGTAATGACGTCCGTTCTAGTTATTTATAATTATATGTTCACGTGACTTCCATGTCAATGGCTCGTCCCAAGTTAAGCAACACGTGTCACGATCAATAGATAGACACAACCACCTATCATTACCCTGAGATTATATTACATTTAACCTTTTGATTAACTTTTTTATCAGTAAAAGAAAATATATTCTATTTTATCATGATATTACAAAGCTTTTATTTTGCAGATGTAACATACTATATGAATTAAGGGACAAATGACAAATTTTCTTATATTTTGAACAAAGTTCTTCAGACTTTTTAGTCCTAGGGGGAAGAGATGGAGGATAGTCTTTCCTCTGATTTTCTTTCTGTTTAAAAAAAGAGTGAAGATTCATTATAATTGTGGGCTGAAATTTTTTTTCAATTTTCAAATTGAATTTTTGTTCATGAAAAAAATTAGGAGGGTAAAATTTTTACTACTCTCGACTTTTCACTGCTTTTATTGTTAAATTTAATCAAATGTTGACTGAACCTATTATTATTATTACTTTAAAAATATGATTTATGGTATTGAAAAATTTTCTGAGCCTTACAATAATGAAAATTTTCAAACTCAACTTTTCAAAACCGCACATAGATGGCACTGATGTTTCCACAACATGCGAAGATCCTTCCTCACAATTTTCCATCACGAAAAAACACATACAAAAATATTAATAACTCACAAACCGATTACGATACACGTATATTTAGCACACTGCAGAGAAGGTTAATGGCGAAAAGGCGCCGAACAAAAAAAGCTTTACAGTAATAAGAACGCCTCTCACTCCCTGGACCGTATTCAATCGATCGAGATGGTGGCCGAGGTGACTCACATGACCGACCGAGCAAGTTTTCGCAACACATATTTAACATATACACGTATGTTTTATGCGAATTTGATATGATGTTGCGGGCGAATCTTCGAAAAGTGCAGCTCTCATTGGCGCGGCCGACGTTTGTCGATTTCGTTCCGGGAATGGTTGTTTTTCAGCATTCTTTGGTAATTGGTTAGAGTAATTTTTTTTTATTTTTGGTTTTGTTTTATCTGATCGTGAGTTTTATGGTGATGGATGTGGATTTTTTGTGTTTCAATTTTTTTAGTTATTTAAAAGCATTGGAATCTTTTTATATTATATTATAACAGTCGATTATTGTCTGTAGTGAAGCTCATAGTAAACTCCGTTGCTATGCGTTTCATACTATCAAATTAAACCATTATTATTTTAATTACGTTTAAATACAATAAATTTTATGATGTATTTTTAACCCACGTGGGTTAAAAATACATGGGGTTAAAAATACATACGTGGGTTAAAAATACGTATTCGTGGGTTTTAACCCACGTCTACATACTATTGATTTAATTACGTTAATAAATTCAAGTGTGATTGTTTTAAAAAAAAAAGTATAAATTAATAATAGAAAAATAAACGTATACTTTTCCATATTAATTTGTCGTACATATTAATCCTAAATATAATAAAATGTTATTATGTTATTAAACGATTGTATACTGTAATAAAATGTAATAGTGATCTTTGATATGATGATATTTTGTTACAATAAATTGTGAATTAAATTAAAACTGTTTCATTATTATTTTTTAATTTGACAACCTTTTACTTTGTTTGATGCAAAAACTTGTTGAATCATACTCAACCTTCGTCTGAAAGTGATTTTCACATAAATTTTCCCTTCACTAGAATGGAAAAAATATATAAATTGCCAAGCTGAATACAACTTGTAAACCTCTTGCATGTTAAAATACACACCGCAGACATGTTTTCGAATAATACATTTTCAATAAACTCATTTTGTTAATAAATAAACTACTTTATTCGTATTCGAAACCATTTTCAATTCAAGAGTCGTTTCCTATAATTTTTTATAAAAAATATTACGTGTAAATTTATAAGTAAAATTTTCATATTATTAATTTTTGAATATCAAAAAATTATTATTAATAAAAAATATCACAATGATAAATAACAATAATTTCGCGATTGATTGCGTGATGGCAAACCGTTCATAAACTTTTATGCAGTACTCACTATTTTTTATCATCATCGTGAGAATCTATTATCAAGATCATGAGAAAAACACATAAAAAAATACAAACAAAACATTTCACAATCCCGACGGTCAATCCAATACACACCACCACAAAACAAGAAGTTTCCACTTCAAAAATAGATCTTCATTTCAAAAAACTCATCCAACACCAATTCCGCAACCCGAGTGGGAGTTGCACTCATCACCAAAACACAGAATCATCATGTCATTTTGCGCATAGACGTAAGGTGACCATTCGTACTGGATTTACTAGGACAGTACTACATTTCAGGTCACTTGTCTTGGTACCTAAGTTGCGAGATGTAACCAGTACACTTTAGACTTGTACTTTGTCATTACAAATTCACTTTACAAATTAGTAGAATATTGTTTTTGTTTACCTGGAAAAATGCACCCACCGAACGTTTTTTTTTCTTTAATGATCAATATTTGGTCCAGTGATGAAACGCAATTAAAAATTGAAACCTTGTATTGTTTACTAATAACTAAGTATAATTCAAGCCAGTCTTGTGTGGAATTTTATAAACAAATTCAAGAAAACGAACTATCACTAAAGTCAATCCACTCATCTCGAAAATATAAAAAAAAACAAAATTAAAATGTAGGTCAGAGACACCTCAATTAATTTTTTAAATTTTTATAGTATGTCCACGATCCTCTTTTGTTTTTAATAACTGAAATACCTCAATCCTCTTTTTACGCGGGGGATACGTTCTGGAGATTACCGTGTAAAAAAAATATATGGTAACCATACAAAATTGGAGACAGGTTCCATCACTATATTTGGCTAGAACTTCGATCCAAATGTACTTTATAAAAAATGTGTAACGTGAAAAATTTTCGCCACGTAAAATTATCAAAAAACGTCGAAAATTTTTATTTAATAACTATAATTATATCAGTATACTGGCTTGCATCGAATCTTACCATTATGGAATAATACATTTTTTTTTTTATTCCATGTTAAAGTGAAATTTTTTTCCTTAAACCATGTTATTTCAGGACTGGGTAAAAAAACCGTATAAAAAGAGGATTGGGTGTTTCAATTATGAACCGATTAACTCCACTTTTTGATAAATCTTAAATTTAAGTGTCAAAGCACTTGATATAGTCATAACTTTTTATATTTATAATAACTTTTCTGAATAATAAAGATTAACACCATTAAACGACAAATTTTTTGGCCATTGAATAATAAATAATTTATTTCAGTGACTATTTTGATTAATTCCATAATCTAATGTAAATCGTTGCAATAATGCAACTCAAATGCACTACATCTGTATTTATGCATTCTACATACAATACTAATTTGAATTTATATTATAAAAGAGAATTAAAAAAAAAACAGTATACATTGTTTCATCGCATTTCTCAACTTTTTGTTTTATACAGTTAATCGATTTGTGCAACGAACGGCTCATATACCTATCTGCTCATCATTTTTTTAACGTCCTAATTTTGAATTTCGACAAAATGGTCACCCTTTAGACCCACCCACCGACCAGGCCGGAAAGCGAGAAGATCCTCCAGCCGTCGGCGGCCATCTTGCGCGCCAAATTCGGTATTCAAACGCGCGTTTCGCGAACGTCACGGTCGAGGCTCGGACAATGGCCGTACGCGGGGCCGTTTCCGACCGGAAACGAGACGCATACGGATCGGAAACGCGCCGACAATGCGAGTCTAATGGCGGCGGCGGCGACGCCATCTTGGTCGCAATGGCGGCCGTGTCGTAATCGTCAAGTTATAAATACGAACGTCGTATTTGTTTTGATGGTTCGGAATATGGCGCGTTGAGTGGGCGATGATTGGATTGATAATGTTCGTGTTGAATTGTCTTTTTTTTATTTGGAGCGATCTGATTGTGTTTTTGATTAGATTTATTTGAATTTTTAACCCTTTCGACGTCGTTTTGTGTAAATGTTGGTGTTACTCATACACCCACTGTGTATAAAAGGTGCGCTTTTAATTCGTATTTGTTAAATTGTATAAAATATCGTATTTTTATTAGTTGATTTCCATTTGATTATGGTAATGCTTTGTTACTATGGTAACGTTTGAAAGAAAAACCGTTAATATTTAAATATGTCAAAATGGAATAAATATCATAATTTATTTCAAACGTTTTTTTTTAATACGCGTCCATTCATAATACGTACATCTATACAAAAAATATTATAATTTAAATTTGATTAATTTATAAAAATATGTATATGTGAGTAAAGTCGGTGTTTTTAACATGTCTAACATTCCATAAATTTTATTCTAACCATTATTATGAACTATTTAAAACATATTTTACTTAAAGATAAAACTGTATGGAATATAATTATATAAAACGATATACTGATACAATATATAATATTATTTCGAAAATTCGATCACACCTCTGCAATGACCTAATATCGAAAAAAAATATGCAAATGATTCAAAAAAGAACACTTACACACAAACAACAATTTCTGACATAAAATCACAAAAGAAAAAGTATCGAATTTAAACAAAAAATGCATATATTTGAACAAATGATCATAGAAATGCGCAATTTCTACAAACAAAGTACTCCGTCGCACATACGGTCGATCATCATGCGAAACATGTCGCGATTTCGTCTCGTTTGCCGCCTTTTTTCAATCGCTTATTCAAATAAACGAATCACAATCTATTTCGGTAACAAATTTATTCAAGCGGCCGTGAAAAGTGGAACGTCCATGCTTTTCGATCACACGAACTCGACCGGCCATTTTGGTCGAGGCACGTTCCCGCACAAAGGACGGTCATACTCCAAATTTATTTAACCCTTTGGTTACTGAACCGTGAAAGGACAACACGGACGTGATTTATGTATAAAATATATATATGTGATGTGATCGGAAGTAGTTTGAAAAATATGTAATTTTAATGAAAATTAAAAAAATTTAGTGTATATTAATAAAAGTTAATGATTTATTGACGATTGGTTTTTTTGCGGTCTTAAAAATGTTGAAACTTGTCAGTTTTGTTAGTAAATAAAGGGTTAACGTATTCCAATGTCCATAAATGGATATATGTGTCGTGTAACTTTCAAGAATTATTGACACGTAAATACGTTTAATAAGTCATTTTTACAATGAAAATGTGGACTTCGATCGGTTTCCATGTATAATTACTGAAAAAAAGACGTGTTTGCTTGATTTTTTTTTAATTTTAAAATATATTTATAAAAATACACATTGAGTAATTTGATTTTGTATTGAACTTTCATACACTACTAGATTTTTTTTATTCAATTAAAAAATCTAATTTTGTATGCATTTAGCATAAATATTATACATATCAGTCCAAAAAGGATCAAAAAAAGCATCTATCACAAGTTTCAATAAAATAATTAAATTTAACTTACAGACTCTATTGCGTGATACAATTATGCACCGGAAAAGACGGGAAATAATCGTCGAATAAATATTTAAAGCTAAATAAAAATTTATATTGTTTCCTGCACATGTCGAATATAAAGATAAAGTACATTATCATGCAAAGTTTATGTAAAAACTGTACAAGTCACGCGAATCGCGATACTGATGTGTGCAATACTTTCTTATAAATAAATTTAAATAACTCTTTATAAATTAGAAAAACATCGAAAGGAACGTTACTTCAATATTTAAATAATACTGTACACAAATTACAAATAATCACTAAACAATAATGACATTAAAGCGTATCAATAAATATACAAAGAGGTTTAAAACGTACAAAATTGATCGTTCGAGGATTAATAATTCAAGAGCGGTTTAAAAATTTGGCCTTTTGAGTTATTTTTTTTTTAAATATTATATAAACAATTAATATTGTCGCTTATATGAAATATCAAAAATATATTGTATATCGTGTATCCATCGTGTTTATTAGTAATGCGATACTTATATTTGAGTTTTATATTACTAGAGAAGACTATATGCACACACAAGGTTCTTTGGATGCTTGCAAGTAGTTTTTTCGTAATATTAAGTCCAATAAAGACAAAAAAATCATTGCACCATTGCAAGAAAAGTGATACAACCCAAAAATATTCGAGTTTCATATTACGTTTAAAAAAAATTTATATCTTCCAAGTAACTGATATATAATATAACACTTCAGGAAATAGATTTTTAACTAATCATTATCTTTTACAAATAAAATTTTGATTTTTTTTGTTGATATGTGCCACTTTTCTTGCTAAACGCAACGTCATATTATCAATAAATTTAAAAAAATAGGATTGGAAGATTGGGGAATGACGTCTTCAAAACAATAACAATTGTCACATATTCTTGGCTTGTCGAACGCACAACAAATATTAATACATATTTTTTTCACATTTAAATGTTTTCACGCTTAAAATCTTCACAAATAATGACTCGAACATTTACACACTAATAAAAGCGAATCACAGTTAAAAAAAATAGCACACCACCATTAAATGAGTTCATCTTCGCAATTCAGCAGTTCAGTTTTCAGACTCTTTTCAATTCCGTTATTGTTCAAAAAACTGAAATCGGACTTTTTATATCCCCTGTCTATTTTGGCTTTTTCTATTTCTACCTCCTTGGGGCATTTCCTTGTCTTTTGGCAGTCGTTCATTGCCGTTATTTGCTGCTGCTGATTCATAATTGTGGGTGGTTTTTCGAGATTCTTTGGAGACAGCTTAGCAAGCCAGTCTTCCGTGTTGTGCGAAGGTCCTTCACCTCCCAGGTCCGAAGGCAGGATATCCTTTGTTACGTACTCATGCAAGGTCGACAGGTTATACCCGTGCAGGTGGATCCTCTCCTTGGTCTTCCCTTTCAAGAAAGGTTTAATCACGGTGAGGGCAGTTTCCACGTACCACGGCTGAGCTATGAAGTGTATACCCTTAAATCTAGCCGGGAAGCAATCCTGCAACCCTTCTATCATCAGCTTCAACACTTTTGGATTCATGTTCGACGATTGCTTGAAGCTGAACTCGGTCCAGTCGACCACAATGACGAACCCGTTCGCCTGGTTGTGGACGTCCTCTAAGGCCTTCTCGAGAGTCAGAATTAAGGCTCTATAAATGGAAGTGAGCGTGTACAAGGCCGGATTCCAATTCGAAGCGAACATGATGAGGACGCACCTTCCTCTGCGATCACGTTCCGCCAGCACCCCAGGAAGACCGTCTTCCAAAGCGTGCGCTATCCCTTCATCTTGCAAAGTCAAGTTTTTAAAGAGATCCGGATTCCTCTGCCTATACGAATAATAATTGATGAGTAACTGGAAGGATTCTTGGACGTCGTATTTTCGCGCATATAAAAACATCTCTAAAAAGTTATCGTCTTGGCAACGCGACTTATCCCTCAAAGCCAGGTCCATGCTAGCACCGACAGCTTCTTTCAACGCATTCAAAGCAGTCTGTTTATCGGCGACCGAGTCTTTCTTTTTCAACCGCCTGTCCAACATGATGTGCTCCTTTGCGAAGCGGTCCCAATCGTATTCGAGGAACTCGGCCATGGCTGCGGCTCTCACAACGTTCCAATTTCAAAACTGCAACATTTTCACTAAACGACACCTCTTTGCAAATATCCGAATACTTATAAAATGCTTAAAATCGTTTTAATTAACGGTTAATATTTGAATAAGAGCGCGCAACGACAGGTGTGTTACTCAGCGCGAGTCGAACGCAACACTGGCCTCGCGTCGGCGGCTTTTGGTCAATTTTCGCTCTATCTCTTTCATACGTTCACAGAAGAAAATTTAGCTTCCACTCGAATACCGTTTCGATACAAAATCGAAATTTTAACATCACACAAACATCAACCTTAACATTACACACAATAAAAGTTATAATCATATACCAATATATAAAAAAACATCACTCAAAAGTATAAAAGATAAGAAAGAGATGCAACAGTCATGAGGCTTCCCCACCTGGGCGGGATAAACGACGGCTTTGCCAACCGTTCGCTCTTATATCCACACGGCGTGTAATGCCGGTTTTTTTTTTATTATTTTCGATTCTTTTTTATGCACAAGGGCAACGGTCAGACGGATGAGCTCTTTGGACGATCAGAGACGGAGACGGCCTCTCCTGGATGAGGCAAGGTCGACGCAAGGATGCTCCCGTGACGGACGGTGTTGTTGACGATTTTCCGAAAACGGCGTGAAAATTAGCATTCGTTCGTAAGTTCAAGTTGAATGTGTTTAGCGGAGCTGAAATTGTTGGTAATTTATTTTCATGATTTTCATAGATATTGGACGCTTCGTGAGAAAATGGGTCATTACGAAATATGAAAATAATTCGATTTTCTTTTAAAGTGTTGAATTTTTATTATAATGAATATTACATGTCCGTGTATTTTTTTTGCACATTGAGCACTCGTATATTTATTGTGAAAACTCCTATATTGTTTTTGTTTTCCGAATTGAAACATAATGCACTTCCGTCAAAATGACTCACAGCTGTTCGCGAAAATCATTCAATAGATTGTTATGTGTCGTTGCGAAATCAAAATATTGTTTTTGCACTTTCTATTTGACGATTTCGGAATATTTTAACGAATTTAGTCGAAGTATTTCTTGCTCGGATCTATACATACAGGTGTTCCGTCGAAGAAAATAAACATGAACGTATTCTTTACTGTATAGTTTTTTTGAACCGTTAATTAAAAATTTGCATAAATTCGAACCATTTAACGCGGTATAAAACTATTTTGAATTGCATAATCCATATCTTTACATGCTCTAATTTCCTTCGTATAATTGCCGGAATCAAACGGTTTTTTGGACTCTGCGGACTGGAAATTTAATTACAACATCAATATAAGACACCGAGAAGACTTTGCAACAATGCAGTAAATAAAATTACCAGAACGTTAATTACACAATTGTACTAGCACTTTGAGGTTAAGAAGAACACGCAATACTATAAGATTACATGGTTGAATCTTATGATTTCAAAATATAAATATAATATAATAGCAAAATCATAAATCAGAGTTGACAAACTGTCGTTTAGTATATAAACATTGTTTTCGAATTGATTTATATCGATCTGCGTTTCTTTCGAGATGTTCTATAATATAACATAGTATATTTTTAGTATCCATTGTCTTCCCATTCGGTAGAACGGAATATCATTTCCTTGTTGTGTTATGATTAATTATGTTCTTTGTTCATACGTTTTATTTTTAAATACAAAAAATGGCATAAAGCACAAGATGAAAGGAAGTATGTACAATTAGAAGTGTACTCGATTCTTGATTTATATGAAAAGTATTTTGAGCTAACCTTGTAGTAAAAATATGATATTTAAAGTATTTTAAAAATTAATAATCTAGTTGAGAAAATCCCCGAGATTTTGTACAATAAAATCTATATTTTTGGTTTCGTGCTTTTATTTTGGGAAAGTGTAGTGCGTCGATGTCTAATTTGTCAAATTTAAATTTAAACATGCAAATAATGAATATAATGATATTATGATAATGATTTAAAATAAAAATGAAAAAGTTGATTATATCACAAATATATTCTGTGAGTTTTCATGCAAATAAATTTTGCGTAATTTTGGTTTCAGACTTTGTACTTTTTTCAAGGAAAATTCTTAGTGTATTGATGTTTAATTTGTCCAATCTATTTTTAAATTTTCAAATATAAAATTGTCGACATGAAAAATCTTACAAAATCAACTAAATCAATCTCAATTAAATTTGAACCAATACATCCGAATTTTCCGACAAATTCAAAAAGTTTTTCCACTTATAAAAAAAATAATAAAATTCAAACACCCATCTAACAGAATTATTCCGCATCGAACATCACTTTATCTGAATACCACAGACCAAATATAAAAAAAATAATACCTCATCGCTTAATCAGACTCACCACACCAAACCGACACCCAAACCACCCACAAATCGAGACCAAACCGTACAATGATCGAGCACCACTGCGAAACGGCATGACTCACTCTCTAACAGTCTCACTTCTGTGTACAATTACATCAACGCTCGAATTGCATCAAAATTGCACCATCGAGTGCTTTTTTCGACGGCAACCACTGCCATCGACGATGTCCCACTTATTAGTTAGCGATCAGGCTCGAAATGCACAAACTGCACCGCAGCCTTGGGTCACATTTGCACTTTCCACCATACAAAAACGGGTTTCGTCTTCGCCTGCGGATTCAGTCCATTTCGGGTTTAACGAATTTTTGAATTGTGATTTGTGTGGAGTTTGAGCTCCATTTTATCATATAACGAATCGATTAACTACCCTCAATCATAAAATATTTCGAAACTATCGCCTTAAGAACGCATATCGATAAAGCGCAGGATGGCGATGGGTGTATCCCCATTGTTCCAAGATCCATGATGTTCGATGGCTTCGTCGATTGTACGTCTTCGACAATACTGTAATTATATTGACGAGCATCATGAAACACGAACGGAAGTTGGCTCGTCACGGTTCGGGTTTCCTGGGGCACGTGCTCGTCATAGTATAGTGTGACAGCTGCTTCGAATCCAGGATGTTCGATTATGGATCATTGATGGCCGTTTGGATGTGGAACTTCCTTGGAAATCACTTTCGATTGTCAATTGTTCGATTTGAATGCTTCGATTGATGGAGGTTTTGATTTTTTATTGATGATATAGTAAATTTTTAGATTTAATATTAATTTTGTTTAATTATTTATTTATCTCGTATTCGAGACGAAAAAGTAGACACAAAATAACACAGAAAAAAAGTAAAATATAACAAAGTAAAGTAATATAATTTACAAAAGAAAAAATAAAATAAATAAAAAGAAAGTTGTTTTGTTGAATACCTACTATTATTAATATTAATATTATTTACGAGTTTTCAAAATGAAATTGTCAAGTTATTCGAAGTACTGACCATTTCATTTAAAATCTAAATGTTCATTTCAATTTACTGACCGTTTTATGAAGTAACTGACCATATACAGGTGTTACAAAGGTCTCCTTAAAGCCTTAAAGAGGTGATAGGTCATGTTATCTGAAAGATTTTAAACCAAACATACTTTGATAAAAGTAATATGGTACACAAGCCTTAATTTTAGTTTATTTGTTGTGTATTTAATCCATAAATATGAATAAAAACTTTTATATCAACATAAAAATATTTAAAATACATGATTAGTTCCAAAAAACTTGCTGAAGTAAAAGGAAACAAAAGTTTTTTGGAATTTCAAGTATTTTTGAAAACATTTCTGTTTAAAGCTCTTTAAATTGATGTATCAAACATTTTGATATCTAATCGGTTTTTCAAAATTAAGGTGAAAAACGAAACCAAGATTTTCAGAATCCATACAATGTATGTATGTATTTAGATTTTTTCTTCACATTATTATATATTGGGCAGTTTGATAAAGAAAAATATGTGAATTTTCAATAATATAAAATAAAATACTTTATATAAACTTATAATAATCATAATTTTTTAAAGGAAAACATATACAAAAAAAAAATGATAATGATCATCATACGACCCACAAAATATACACACAATACCGCACACAAATGGAAAGTTTTCGCCGATACCTTCAGATCATCCGGTCTATAATTTCCGTCCATAGGATAATCCCACGAAAGCGACAATTTTGGAGAAAGTTGGTCACAGATGAACGATTCCGTCAACCCAAATGCTTACACGATCGTTAAATCCTTTCGTTAATCGAGCGAAAATTTCGGGTCGCCAAACTAGACGGTTAATCGTGACAAAGAAAACTGTGTTAGATCTTACGTGAGCTATTTGCAATAACACGAGGATATGTCCGATTTGTGCATAAATAAAATCAATCATGCTTTATGTATTGTAATTTATGCATTTTAGGTTGTTGAACTGTTTATGTATTATTCAAACAATGCTTGTTACTGATGGTTTTAATATTGGTGCATTTTTTTGTAAGCGATTTAATTTATTTGTGAAATAATAATTTTGTATATTAATTTTTGAAGCAATTAAAAATGATTTATTATTTAGTTAAACACAGATTTAAACTATGATATGAAACTTTATCGATAGAAATTTGATTTTGATTTGAAAATAATAAACGAAAACATTGATCTGTTGACAAAATTTAGCTTGAGGTGTAATATCACAAAGAAGTAATAATTTTATCATATATACGAACCAGTCATCTATTGAAAAAATGAAACATTTAATCGTATTGAATAATTTGAAAAATCTTCGATAGAGTATCAAAAGAAAATTGTACAATAAATAATGAAAAACGTCGATAGAGTACCAAAAAAAACTATGAAAATCAGAATAAATTAAATTTATTTTGTTTAAAAATATAGTTGGTATTAAAGTTTTTTATTCGATTGTGATCGAATCATCAAAAAATATGATAAAAAAACTTGCTCAAAATAACCTTTGTACATTTAAAAGACCGTGCAATTGTTAACATATACATATCTCGATTTCCTCATCGTTTCCTAACCGATCAAACAGAACATTCGAACACCATAAAGTTTACACAAAAAAACGTCCGAAAAACTAGTTTTACAAACAAAATCATTTTTTCCAAACACAATACTTTTTTTCCACTAAAAAAAATTATCTTATCTGAACCATTCGTGAACCAACAATCAAAAGTCTTCACCTCAACTCGCGCTGTGACCGAACCGTACATAATATTTTCGACAATTATCACTTCCTATCAGACCCTCTTTCCTATTACAAATCTGACTTCCCACAACTGTGGGATAAGCCACTCAATCCGGTCAACAGTCAGACGGCAGTTGTGTACGACAGGCTGCGGCGGCTAGACGCTTTCACAAAATGGCGAACGTCATCAACTGGTTCCACATTTTCGCGTTCGTAGAATCCCTTTTGGGGTCTTTCTACTTCGCTTATGTGATGGTTTATCCGAAGTCTTTCAAGATGGACATTCCCGATTTCATACCGATGAATGGAAGGATGAGGTTTTTGACGTATTGGAACATGGTGAGGATGTTTTTTTTAGATGTTTGTTTGGTTTGGAAGTTTTACAGTTAGTTGGAATGATGGAAATTTTCGTATTGGAAATTCGAATTTTCGTTTTGTGATTTGGTGTGCGAAATCGCGGACGTGACGATTTTGATTAATTATTTCCATGCGTATGAATATGATTAATTTGAAATGTTTCCCAAAGTTTTTATTCGTCGGAATAATTTGACATTAATTTCAGAATATAACAATAAAAATAAATATATTTTTTAATTTAAACCGTTTTTACGATACCAGAATATATTTGAATTTCAATTGTAACTCACCATAATTGCTACAATGGTACAATGGAATTGACATTGAAAATTACAAAATTACTCACGGTTATGTCATTGTCTCGTTTCGTAAATCAATGATTATTAAAATCGTTTATGGTCAATTTGATATTACTTGACCGACATCGAATGAATATTTTGAAGTATATTCAGATCCTGTTCAATTTTTTATTTATTTTTTTGATAACCTGAAATTTATCTGTAGACATTTTTGTTTTGACTCGTCATGCTATCATTTTTTAATCAATATTGTACTCATTATAAAAATATCATCTGCCTAGTTATTTTTTAATGTTTTGAACTTTGAAATGACATATCATCGACAAAAAGATAAATATTATAGATGATCAAGATTGTGATATATAATAATATGCAAAGCTTTTATTACGGATTTTTTGCTGATTTTCAAAAAACCGGTTAATATTGAATGTTCATTTTTTCGTATGTTTATAAAGCGAGTTTCCGCATAGTATCGGCAGTTTTCAGAAATAGAATCTTAAATCATCGATCAAATACGTTTTCGATTCAATTCGTATCGGAGGAATGTTATAAATATATTTATGGATAATTCTGAAGTTTTATTTGACATACATTTTTTAACATAACATATAATTTTATTTGGTGATATCTTATCTAAAATTTACACTTTCATAAATCAGTACTGGACGGAACGTTGAACTGTTTGCACGTATTATTTGTTAAAACATGGCTAAATTAAGTTTAATTCATTTCATATTCTTTATCATAAATGTATTTGGTATTTATTACGATTACCATTATTTGATATTCCCCAAAAAATTCATGCCAGAAAAAGCCACCATGAACATTCCGTGGAAAGGCAGATCGAAATTTCTGACTATGTGGAATCTAGTAAGTATAAAAATAATGTTTATTTGAACTTTGTATTATATGGCAATAAATTTAATACATTTGTATTGGCACTTAATGAAACCGCTCTCGAGGATTTCTTGTTCGAGTTAATGATAGCCATATTATAATAAAAGGCCGATTCTACGATTCAAGGTTTACTATTGTGCGATATTCAAACTTTTTATATTATATATAGTTCATGCTTGCATTATAGTCATTTGAAAATTCGTTGAATTGATTCATTTATATCCAAAATTAATATTTGAATATCGTTGAATTGGTTCTATTAAGCGATTATGTACAAATTTAGTCGACTGGACGAAATTGACTGGACAGATTGGGTAAATAATAAATATATGGTATTTATAATATACGTACTTATCGAAATAATTTATTTATATAATTCGATGATACATGTTTTTATTCATTGAATTGGAAATTAAAAAATGTGTTCACAATAATCGTAATATAATCGATGAACTAAATTTTATATATTCTTACAACCGAAAAAAATCTGGTTTTATTATTGATTACTATCCAGTTGACGCATATCCGTATTCATTGACAATGTACAAAGTTTGAGAATAACTGGAATGAATAGCGAAACGTTATACAGGCATGCAACAGCGGTAGTCTTTTGGAATACTTCTCATCGCACTCTCGTGTTCATTAAAAAATCATCTTATCGTATAAAACAATAAAAAATGTATCGAAATGTGTGGCACTCTTCAGCATTGGGCGTATACATTTTCGGATCAATTTACATACATTTCAACGTGAAAGCTCCTATGTTGGGTCACCAATCGTTCTATTTAACATCATGGGACATGGTAAATCAATTTCGATACAAAATCATCGGAATATACTTTTGTTTTCATTGTACTTTTCCACCGAAGTCTTATTAGTGCTTAAAGTGTACCATCCAATTACTTGCGTGTCAGTCTTTCGTGTCCGTTCGAATAAAAATGTCGTTTATGTCAAGGTTCTATCATCATGATCTCGATGACAATACGATTTATTTGCTCGTGCATCTGCTGGTTTTGTGTTTTTATTTGTACGGTATTTACTTTGATCATTCTTATGTGATCGTGAAGCCGGAAAATTGCCCGAAAACGATATCGCAGGGTGTCGGTGGTCGATGGCGATTTTTGACTTATTGGGATTTGGTGACTATGCTATTTTATTAATTAAATGTATTAGTTGGTTTGTTACAAGGTTTAAGGGTCGTTATCGCAGTAATCAGTAATATTGTGTTTGATTTTACTTTTGTGTAGTAGATAATGGAAATCGATTTATTGCGAATTTTTTATAGTGGAATAAATTGTGATAAAGTTTATGAAATTTATCTCATGATGTCTGGTCTGAGAAGACCTTTGAACTTGTATGACTTTTATGAAAAAAATCAGATGCGATTTTTTTGTATATTCATGTCAATGTATGTCACGTGTACATGTGAAATATGCCTTACAATTAGAGTTTTTTTTTCAAATAGAGTTTCGTGAAAGATAACGACAATGCGTGTGTCATAAATTTTTATAAACATTTTATTATAATAGAATAAAGAGTGAAAATGATAAAAAAATTCGAATATTTTGAAAGTCACGTCAAATATTGAAGTAACACCGTTGAATGATTTTTACTTTTCACATTAGAAAATGTGACATT
The DNA here is from genome assembly GCA_009617725.1 of Hydropsyche tenuis. Classification (NCBI taxonomy): domain Eukaryota; kingdom Metazoa; phylum Arthropoda; class Insecta; order Trichoptera; family Hydropsychidae; genus Hydropsyche; species Hydropsyche tenuis. The sequence continues at coordinate 1,066,507 of VTON01000007.1, forward strand.
GAAATGCAACCCAGTTTTCTACAGAGAAATTGTATTCTAAAAAAAAATAGCCACGGTGTTTTTAATATAATAATAGTAAAAGTTATGAAATACATGTTAAGGTAATATACCAGTGGTTGACCATGTACCAGTAATTGACCACTAAAATTTCATCATGTAAAATCATCAAAAAAAAAAACCGAAATTTTTTAGTTAATAATTATAATTGTATTCTGGTATGATCCCAGGGATGTCATTTGAGGGGGACATGGGGGGAGGGGGCAGCTGCCCCCCCCCCCAATTAAAAAAATATTATGAATTTATATGATAGTATGAATTTAAAGATTAATGAAATACTTTGGATCGATGAGTGTTACGTTTATTTCTGGTTACTTTTGGGTAGCTTAGTGGCCAATTAAATTATCGCGGCAAAAAGCTTCTTTGAAAAAAAAAAAAAAAAAAGGTTTTGGCCTACCTCCCATTGGAAAAATCTGAAATGACTTCCTTGCATAATTCAGAGTTTATTGTTGTGGCATAATAATACTAACAATAAAAACATTTTCATTTTTAAAATACAAAAAACCGCATAAAAAACAATCGATTCTCTTTTTTCGAAACCTATAAAAAATTAATTTCACTCGTATATAATTCCAACAATTCCACAAAAACGAAAACCACAAAAAAACCACCATTCACCATCACACAAAACATAACACAAAACAATCAAAAACCACACAAACGTCAAAAAGCGACCGCTCGCCGTCGCATTTAGACCAAACGCGCCGGCATGAAAATCGACAATCGGACGCGGCGTGCGCTCGCCGTCACTCCTAACCACCCCTGATCCTTCGGAAACCGCGACGATGAGGAGGGACAAGTCGGTGAACGCGCACTCTTACGAGATGGCCGTGTTCAAGGCCATGCGCACGCTCATGCACCTCGTCGCCTTCGTGCAGTTCGGCTACGGGTGCTACTTCGACTGGTATTACGTGAGGGTGCCCAAAGACGTGCACACCATGGGCTCCAGTTTTGGCGGGAAACTCAAGTTTCTCACTTTTTGGGATGCGGTACTTGTTTGTTGTTTTTGGGGTTTTGGGGATGTGGGTTTTTGATCGTGGGTTTGATGTTAGTTGGAATGATGGATTGTGGTGGATGTGGTGGAGGTTGTTGCCCGATAGGGCAGGAGTCGGGAAACTTTAAAATATCAAAACTTTAATGTAAAAATTTGATCGATGGGCCAGATAGCAAACTCGAAGATAGCCCACGGGCCGGAGTTTGCCGACACCTGCTATAGGGCTCCCGATTGGAAAGGGGTTTTAATATTTTTGATGGATTGTTATAGTTTTTGTATACCAATCCAATTGTGAAATTTGAATTACTTTATGAAGAAAAAAGGCGTTTGTTTGCACAAAAGTTGATTTGGTTTTTTTGTAATCTGTTACTTTCGGTGCCTAAATTATTTATTGATAAATTTGCATTTCAATAAAAATGTATTATAAGTTTTTAAATTTAAATTTTTAATGTTTTTTTTTACAGATAATTCAAACATTATAAATATGTTAAGAAATGTTATTTACAGAATAATGCATTACCTATTATGTGTTTTTATCTGCCAAAACAATTTACCCACCTAAAGTAAAAGATTTCCGATTTACTAAAACTGCCCATTTGTCCTTTATTTTATGAAACTGACTATACATCAATAATAAACGATAAAATCCTTGGCTGCAATAGTACTTTTTTCCAAATTTAATGATTTAAGTGTAACAGGTTTGGAACCCGACTATATTCGGAGTACTCAAAATTTTTTGATGCAACGAGCTTTTAGTGAGTTGTGAAGTGAATCTGCCACTGGTCGGGAATGAGTCGTTGATTGTTCAATTTATTTTATTTCTCGGTATTCTTCTCGTTTTGAAAAATTATTATTCAATTATGACTAATTCCTTGTTCGCATGTGTTCTGCACTAGCCTACCATTGTTCAATGTACCAGTTCCTATCAATTATTGAAGTTAATTAACGTGTAATTAGATAATGCGGTTTATCACTTTAGTATTCAACACTTCAAAAGTTAACTTTTGTATTTAATCTTTATTGCTATAGATAAAAGTTTTTTTAAATCTTGATTATCGTAAAATAAGGCTAATATTATGTCTGCTTTAGAATAGGTGTCGGAAAACTACAACCCGCAGGTCAAACCTAGTTATTAAAACTATTTTAAGAACGATTATTTTTAACTTTTGAAATTTTGAGCCTGTTTTTTTGTTGCTTTTTGAGTAGACCCACATAAATATCTTCGAGTTTGCTATCTAGCCGGCCGAACCTCAAATTTTTACATTAAATGTTTTAAAGTTTGCCGACCTCTGATATAGGATAAAAGTTTTTAGATAACATCAACCTTTTGGGCTTTTTTTCAAGTTACAATGATAAAGTAACTAAAATTTATACTAAACCTTAATATGTGATTAGATAAATTTGTTTATTTGTTGTTTAATTTTGGTGATTGTTGAAAATAGGTACGTTCCTGATAACATTTGATATATAATTATGATTATCATCGGTTTATAATAATTGAAGTAAATAAATAAGTTTAATTCGTTTAATGACAAGACTAAATTCAGTATTTAATTTACTAATAATAAGATAGCAAAATAACTTCAAATTCCTTTTTAAACTTCCATAAACTTTTATCTCTTAAATTTTATGAATTGATAATATTTTAGTAACGTGTTCCACAATTCATTTTCATTAAACTTATTTCAATTTTTTTTCCAGGTTTTGCAAACTGTATACTTCTTCATTGCATTGTTAAACGACTTCTTCGGATCCAATGAAAATGCCCCAGCGAAACCGCCATTCATTAGAAAACTCAAAGATTACATATTCGCCTCGTTGGCTTTCCCGACTGCCATGTACGTCGGAGTTACATTCTGGAGTTTGATGGCCGTCGACAGAGAATTGGTATTCCCCAAAGTTCTCGACGAATTCTTCCCGACATGGCTGAACCACTTGATGCACACCAACATCATGATATTCATATATCTCGAAATGTTCCTGACATTCAGACCCTACCCGAAGAGGAAGCGCGGAATATCCGGTATGCTTATATTGCTCGTCGCCTATCTGTCGTGGGTACATGTTATATATTATTACTCCGGAACATGGGTGTATCCCATTTTGGAAGTCTTGAATTGGCCCTTAAAAGTCTGTTTCTATCTTGCCAGTCTTGTGTTAGGTATAGGATTCTATTTACTAGGAGAATTTTCGAATAACAAAATCTGGGCCAAACAAATTTCCCAAACCAAAAGATCCGGAAGGAAAAAAGCTAATTAACTTGTAGTTGTTTCGTAGAAGTTCTTTTTTACAATAAATTTGTAATTAATAACTTAAGATCGATATCGTAAGCTTAATCAACACATTCCCACTTAATGAATCCATTGTTAAAATTTATGTATAGATTAAATTAGTTGCTAACATGACACGAACAAATATGACATTTTGACTTATTCAATACCGCATATGATAAGCAATATTTTTACTGATATTTGTAACTATATTTTTTAAATGTCTTTTGTAATATAGATCATGTTCTAGTGGTTGATTATATGATTTGCACAATGAAAATATATTTCATTAAGATTTTTGATACTTAAAAGCACACATCCTACTTTAAAGGGGTTACAATGATCTAAAATTGCAGGGCAATTTGATCAGACGTAATTGATGTATAGTTCTCCTTTATCCTGCCGACAAAATTGTTTTAGTTTAAAATAACATCAATTTTGTCATATTCAATCAAATTGTACTGCATGTTAGATTTTTATGCCCCCCCCCCCCTAACGTCTATATAAATCTTACTGAACTTAAAAGAGTTTTCAGTGATAAAAATACGACTGATAAATACAATGTGTATGTATCAGCTTTACGAAGTTTTGTAAGATATTTAACAAATTTCATAGTGCTAAAATACAACAGTTACTTATATAAAAGTAGTTGATAAACGTTTCTTCTCTTAAGCCGACTTTGATCTTCTTGCATTATTCTTATAAATGTGAAGCTGATTTTGTTGATCATTATTAACATACTAGTCACAAAACTAAAATGTTTTTTTTTATAACAAATTTATATTGTACGTCAGCTTTTGTTTATTCTCGCTTTGATATTTTATAATTGTGATTTTAGACTTTGTTTTATAAACGGCTTCAGTACTTTAAATGTTTATATGACGTTATATTTTTATTTTTTGCTCAATTTTGTTTGTGATTTATACATTTTTACTATTTCACTTAAACACATAATAAACATTTAATGAATGACGCCTAGAATGTTTTTTTTTACGTAGCATAAATCTCGACAAGATAGTGTGTTCAATTCTTAATTAACAACATGTAATAAGATTTTCGATACTTAATGGTTTCGCATGAAACAAAAACAAACCCCAACTTCCATAATCTTATGCAAGTTACGTAAGAACTTTTGATAATTCTTAGGGTTTATTTTTCTTATACTATTTATTCTGTATTTGATAATGTTACATTAATTACATGCGTAATGTATGTGTAAATAAAATCTTTAGGAAAAAACCACAGTATTTTATTTTTTCATTATCATTTGCAAGTTGTACAGCATTTCAGGTATTTCCAACATACTATCAGAAGTTTGAATTTTTTTTAATAGCTAGTTTTGATGAGTTCAAATACTGAAAACTGTCCCATCTAAGCAATCTCGAATTATCTTCAAAGAATCGGAAGGTAGAAAACTAAAATTACATCAAAATACTCAAAACAATTTTATTTTTATCGTATGTGTCAATTATATGTTTACAAAAGCACACAAAACAATTTGTTTAAAAATTCAATTAGCATAGTGAAAATCTGAACAAGGCATAAAATTATATAAACAAATTTATAAATACACAAATAAATTTATATTCATTATTTAATTTAATTTTCAATTTATAATACCAAAAAGACTCAATTAATTTACATGTCGATTAAATCATACATTGGAATGATACATCAAACAAAACTGAGATTCTGCATATCGTAGATAAAATACCAGCTATCCACAAAAGTGCAAAACTTTACTGAATAAACCAATCACAAAATACATATCAATTTTACGAGCTAACTATTCTCTGCTAAGTATATATATATATATATTTTGAATAACATTTATGAATTAAGTTGCGACTATAACGCATCTTTTCAAATCTTTTCAACTGTGTTGATTCTTGAATGACTAGATCACCGATAGCTTACATAGAAAAAATTAGGCTTATTATAATTGTATAAATAAATTTATTCAAATCAACTAGAATGTTTAATACTTAAGTATAGAATATATTAAATAAATATATATCTGAAACATGAACATTCAAAAGAAATGTTAATATCAAAATAATATGAAAAGAATGATGTAAGAAATATATTTTTTCATTTTGGAATTTCGAGTATATTGATCTTGATAAAATTATATTTAAGATATAAAATGACAAGATAATTAATAGGAATGTTTCACTTAAATTAAGTACATAATGTGTGACTAGTAAATTGGGTAAATGATATGTAAGTTTTACACAAATGAAAATTTTAAGATCCAAAAAATTAAAAAAAATTTAGAAAGTAACATTTCAAAAATTGGCACTTCATTTTAAATAATCATTTTTTTGCATAATAAAATATATCAAATTATATTTAATTATCTTCAGATATATAGCAAAAACTAGTGGAATATGAATCTCTTAAAATATTATACATAAAATATAAAACATCACAAAATATTATATTATATACTTAATGTTATTTTATAAAAATTTACAAATTTTTGTCGTGACATTGAGGACTTACAATCTTAATAAATCTTGTTGGTTAAAAACAAGAAAAAGCTTCACACTTGAAAAAGTAAAAATTATAAACAATGGCAAGATAAAATATTAAGTACATATCTTTGTATGCTGATTTCAAATCGTTATAATAATTAATCATTAAAGGAACGACTTTTCAATAGTTATAAAATACAAAAAAATAGCCTCAATCGGTTACATTTAATATACAATACACAATAATTATGGCCGATATGAAAAGAAAAACATCACATGCAAGATGTCTATATAAATTCATTCAGATATACGAGGATGTGTAAATATAAGGCCATGAACAATAATTGTTTTACCAACATTTACTGGATGCTCCACAATCATTTTGAGCATCTCTGTCATCGTAAACAATTTGATAAAATATTTAAAGATCTCTGCAAAGTTATGTTCACCCTCAACTTTCTTACTTTATTCAAAAATCAATCAAGGTTACTTTGAGGATCGATCACTGAGAAACATTAAAATATTCGTTACAAACGTCAAATTTATGTTTTGATGCGACGTCCAGATTTAAGGAAACCGTTACGAGCACCATTCTTGTTTGAATGCCCGTTTGACCTAAGTACATCACCATTAGAAAAACGACCAGAAAGCGATGAGCTTTTATTTCGAGATTCGAAAAGGACATCGGAATCGGTGTCAGTATCGGAGACAGACATTTTGCTAGGAGTGACTGAAATAAAATAAAAAGGTCATAAATAAAGGATACTTTGGATATCGAAATATAATAAGATAAAATAACATACACCGTGTTGTTTCTTCTTCATCACCGCCGCCGAGTAAAGTGTAACGCGCTATCCTTCTATGTACTGTGCTTTTACGGGAACATAGTTTCTGTATCAAACAACATAATCCCCATATCGGTCCAATTATACATAATGCAACCAACAAGCCACCGATTACAACATATAATATCGACCAATCTAAAAAATGTACAAAGATAAGAATGATTATGAAATATTAATGAAAATAAAAATATGAGAAAACAAACCGCAATTCGATTCCATATCTTCGATAAAAGAGGTAAAAACATTTTCCATCCAAAATGCTTCACAATGGCACTGTCGGGTTGGTTCGTTACAAACACCATGCCCAGAACAATTATTTTGACATACCACTGTGTCAATTAAAGCTACACTCAAATCTAATAAACCTGCATCTCGCCTTAATTTACTTTTCAATTGTGAGACAACTTCAGGTCCTGGCATGTATGTTGTAGGATTTTTCTATATAAAAAACATTAATGGATTATTTTAACAAAAAAAAATAAAAACAAGATGTATTTAAATAATTAATATAACAAACCTTATCAGTGACAAAAAATATAACTTGAGCTTTAGTTGTTAATTGATCAGCTCTGATATCGCTAATATTGATATTGTATGTTTCACCGAGCAAAAAGCCCAATTTTTGTTCCATGGAAGAAATTTTTCCAAAGGTCAAAATACTAGCAGGAATGTTCAATGTTAGTTGTACTAAATTTCGCCGATTCGGGTTTGGTTTGACATTTATACTGACAGTGTCAGAACTAGTAAGGCCTTGATCATCCCAAACCGATAAACTGAACACATATCGACCGGGGACAATATCCGTCAACTACAACAAATATTTTTGTGATTAAAAACACAATTACATTATAGAAAGAATAAATAAATGAAAATTACCATAAGTACGGGTTGTTCGTCAGAGTTTCCTACAATTTTTCCAGCCGCAAGTCCAGTGGCTTGTCGTGTCCAAAGCCATTTAACAATTCGTAAATCGTCCTGAGATTGGGATCCATTTAATATTACGACGCTAACTGGTAATATTACAGTCTGATCTCCACCAGCGTTTGCTTTCGGAGGTGCGTTTTTATCTATGTTAACAGAAAATGTTGTGAAGTAAATGTTTATAAAAAAAAAAATAACAAGTACAATATCAAAAATTCTTCATACTTTGAGTTACTGTGACACCAACTGTATCGGTAGCAGAATTTCCATTATCATCAAGCACGGTCAATTGAATTTCATAATCTCCTTTAGTCAAACTTGTCAAATTGGTGATTGATTCATTAAAATGTGTAAATGTGGCATTATTAGGACCCTTTAATAATTTCCACGCATATGCAACAATGCGATGATCGTCTGTCGATTCTGAACCGTTCAATGTGACCCACGTTAACGGTAAAGATATATACTGCAAAATTTTGATTCAAAAATCAAATCCAAATAATACAAAAAAGAGTATAATAAAAAAATAGAACTAACTTGATGCTTCCCAGCCTTTGCAATGGGTGGATTATTTGTTGGGGGTTTCACAAATACATGGACATCTGCAGTCGAAAATTGTCCAGATGAATCCGTTACTTTGAGAACAAAAGTGTAAACTCCCTCAGATAGATTTGAAAGCTAGAATATACAATATCAATGATCGATAAATAATTCCACTTTATCAGTAGTCAGTTACATATTTTATAAAAACCTGTAAATAAGGTGAGTGAGTGTTCTGCATATCGACTGCTTTATTTTGATCTTGAGATGATTTTGTCCATTCCCAAGTGGTTATTTCATGATCATCGGTAGACAAACTACCATTCAATGTCAAATTGTTTGTAGGCAAATAAATAATTATATCTTGACCTATTATAAAAAATTATTAGAAATAAACATTTCAAATTCAACATGTTGAGTGATATAACACATACCAGCATTAGCTTCAGGTGGATAGTCAGTATGATTTAAAACAGTTATATTAGCCGTAGTCGAATTTTTTACATGATCAGAATCTTCTACTGTTAATCGGAAGGTATAATTTCCAGGAAGTTTTAAATCTTTCAGTTGTAATGTAGGGCCGTCAAATACAGGCGGTTGATAACCTAAAGGACCTGAAGTTAATTCCCATCGCCAAGATATAATCGCGTCATCATCCTGAAAATTTACAGCTATAAAATATACACAAAAATATAAAGATTGCATCAGCAAAATAAGGAAAGTACATACTTTACTGTCGCTACCATCCAAAACGGCAACGTTATTTGGCAATTTCACATTTTGAGAAGACGGTGTAATAACAACGACCGGTGCTTTGTTCATTCGATTTGCTGGCAGTACTGTGACATTTGCATATGCTTCTCCGATTGAATTAGTCACACTGCTCGTTACAGTGACTTTGAATCGATAATTTCCTTCAGTTAATTGAGATAAAGTAACTGCGGCACCGTTTTGACCCTTCATATTTCCTGTGATGTGAAAATTTTATAAGATTTCAGAATATTGAATCTTCATATTGAAAGGTTTAAGATAGGTCTTACCAGTGAATCCACCTTTAGGTTGTTCAACTAAAGTCCACATATAATTGTAATGATCATTGTGAGTTTTTTCATCAGGGATGGTGTAGGAAAATAGTGTGACTTCATTTTCAGGTAATCTCACCTAATAAGAGAAAATTACTATTAAAATATGAAAATTAAGATCGAAATAGGTAATTTTATTTGAATTTATACCTCTTTTGAAATAGCAGAAACAGTAAGTTTTTTGATGTTTGATTCAGAAGACGTTTCTGCGATAGTTTTAATATTTGCGTCATCTTTTTTAAGTTTGTTATTACTTTCATCTTTACTAACGAAAACAGTTTCTTTTTCACCAACTTTATTTATATCGAGTTCGCTAGAATACGTATTCATAGTTGGTTTTTCACAATACCCAGTAAGATTTCTTGAAAATCCTTTCATACATTGACAAACCCCGGATCTCGACTTGCTCAATAGGCTGACGCATTCTTCGTTTAACGGACAACTAGTTATGATTCCTACTTCACAAGTAGCCATTTTTTCAGTGAGATATTCCGAAGCATCCATAATCATTTGCTGATCAGTTTTGTCAAGGAATTGGCTCAAGCCAGACGGACGATTTAGAAAATTATCTTTCGAGTTCATGTTTTCGCTGAAATGTGATATTATATCTGGTTCTTGCATATCTGAAGAGTATGGTTGTTTGAATTTAAGTATTTCCATAGGATTTCTGTCAGTCATAAGAGTCTCTTGTTGATTGGAATTGGCTAGATTATTTATTATTTCATCTTCCAACGAAGTACTAGGAATCATTTGATCCACACCATAACTGCCCTGATCCAAAACATCTTGCCAATTATCTGAAAACAAACTTGGTCTTTACTACAAGAAATTTCTGAAAAAATAACATTAAACTATATATTATCGAATAAATGCTGACCTTCCTCTAAAACAGGATTTACCAAAACCATTGTCATTCGAGCTTCGGCATGGCGCCGATAATGCGGTAAGCATAATTCGTTGCTAACACATTCGATGTGGTAACATTTTGAATCATACATAAATACAACGTTGCACGTTTCAACAGAACAACATCCGAGAACACATTGTTTGAGATTTTTCAATTTAGGTTTATCTGTATAATTTCCAGCTGTTAGATTTCCTAAAAAATTTAAATAATAAGTTGTTTTACATAAAAAAAATACTAATGAACTTTGGCGCGTGGGAAAAATAATCAGAATAATTGTGTGTAAAATCAGGAAGTTGATAATTGTTACAGTAATTAGGCAATCTGTGGAAGTTGAGTTAAATACTCTTATCAAACGGTTCGATTCGTTTTATTAATGAACAAATTACGCAGAATAAATTTAAATACCTCTAGGAGTGTATCCTATGAAATTTTTAGGATAAAGTCGAGGACAGCGACTATTGTAATTATCGGACCATCTATCTTCGTACATAGTTTGAGAAAGAGATAATTTCACAAACAGAACTAGTATGTTGACGATAGATAAAAGAACGACATTTTTGTGATGAAAAAATGTCATTTTGTTGATTAAACCTGCAAAAAACAAAATCATATAATCAGTATATATCGTAAAAGGGTGCAAATAACGAATACGATCAACGAGTGCATATCAGAACCGAGATAAAACAAGATATGGGAATAATTCATTGACCGTTGTATAAAAAGCAATATTGTACTCAATTCAATAAACTTTTCTAATGGATGAAAATTATTGTACATTTAATTGTGCAAGATCAACAATTTTCTTTTAAAATTCCAGAATATTTTTCAGCAAAATTTATTGATTATTAATTTCTTATACAGGTTTTTCGCCGTAACTTAAATGTTTTCCATTCCAAACCAAATATTTTCCATTTAAAATTAAACATTCTCCATTTTAAATAAAACATTTTCGATTTCAAAATAAATATTTTCCATTTAAAATTTTTGTCGATTCAAGGATGATCTGTCATTTTTTGAAAATATTTTTTCTCTATTATTCGCATTTTTATTATAGGTAAACGATTTTGTTCATTTTCACATACCTGGAATTAATTCTTCACAATTACATACGTACATATGTACTACATAATTAAATGTAGACCAATGGATATAATAAGTCAAACGCTAAAAGTTTGCTTCCGACACATTTACGTAGGTGAATACAAATTATTTTATAATCGTGTGAATCTTCAGGGTCAAGATCAAACAGTATTGTATTTAATCGTCCAAAAAATTACGAAATTTTATAAACTATATTAATTTGAAATAAAAAGTATTTTATGTAAAATGGACAATATTTAATTTTAAATGGAAAAATTTGGTTCGGAGTGAAAAAAAATTTAAGTTGGGATGAAAAACATGTATGAATTATAATTTAATTTTTGATAAAGAATACAATATGATTGAATTTGATTCTAGTTATTTTATGTAATCAAACTTCTAGATCTTTCTGAAATTAATGACTCCGATGAAACTAATTCTTTACACCAATATTATAACAAATCTCCAATATTTACTTACAACTAACACAACAGACAACAAAAATACCGAAATAAAACAAACAGAAACACCAAACGAAGCCACCTCCGCAAAGTTTCAGCGCAAAATGCGCAAACACACATGCAAAGTGGACGATAAGGACTACGGCGGATGCGGGCACCCCCACGTCCGCGTCCACGCAATCGTAATTCTTTTTCAGCCAAAGAATAATGAATAATGAATAATTAGTAATGAATAATGATAATGTGCACCTGCATCGGAGGCTCTGCGGCGGGGGGAGGCGGGGAGCGAGACGAGCAGCACGACCGTCAAGATGACAGCTGCTAATCGGGTGTCTGGTCTGTTTCGGTCGCAACGTGTGAGATTGGCGGTTTTGTGCGCCGGAATGTTGGTGTTTCGTCTTTTTTTGGGGATTTAAAATAGTTTTAGGGTGGTTGGATTGATTTTGAGTTGAGTTTTCGTGTGGATGTGTGAGGAAAATTGTTTTTGTGTCATGAAAAATGAGTGAGATTTTTCCAATTAGATTCTGGTTCATAAGCTACGACGTAGAAAAGTAGCAAGAAGTACAAGCGTAGAACATAATCCGTAAAAAATTTCTGAATTCAAAAAATTATTTAAGTACTTAAATTAATTTAAAATTCAAAAAATCAACGAATGAACGTAAACTTCAAAAACAAAAAATTAACGTAAATGTCAAAAAACAACAAATGAATTGAAAATAAAAAAAACATTTGAATGAAATTGGGGGGGGGGGGGGAAGGGGTTGTGTATATTCAGTGTTGGTTTTGGTCGCTGGTTTTCCCGGTTGTCAAAAATTTTTAGAAATCTGAATAATTTATATGAATAAAGTAAATAAAATTTTTTAATCGTTCATTGTAATTTATTCTATAATATTCAGGGATGTGTTGGAAGCTAGTTACGCTGAATCGATAAAAAAAAAACTGAAAAACGTGGCACACATGTTTCTGAACAATTGGAAGATTACTTAATCATTAAAATGATCCAATAAATGCTTTATAATTTATTTTAACAATAAATAATACATATTTCGATATTTCTCGCGGATTGTACTCTACGCTCGATGTTGTAGGGTCGTACGTTTTACTATAAGTATGTACCAATACCGTGTGTGCTATTTCCGTTTGGGAAAACGTTCGGAAGCCCTAAATAATTAGTGATAATTTTTCAAAACTTCGAACAATATTAAAAAAAAAAAATTCAAAAAACAACAATAAACAACAAATCAACAATAAACTCAACAACGATTTATCACACCCGAAAACCCCCAAAACACCTTCAACTCATCAAAACCCCGTAATAAAACAACAAACCCACCTGGACGCGAAACCCTCTACTTTGACGCGACGCCGACAGTGCGGCGCGGCATGGCGACGCGAGCGGTCGCGGTCGATGTCTGACCGAACGACTGACGCTAACGTAGTGGCGCATCGGCATAGTGGCGGGTCGCCGCCCTAGGCCTCCCGACTACAGGTGAGTGCCGCCATGGAGATGATGGGTGCGATGGGCGGGGGCGGCGGCATGGGCCCCATGGGGGGCATGGGCCCCGCGGGCATGAACATGAACATGAACATGAACATGGGCATGGGGATGGGCCCCGGAGCTCCGAGGGGCGCCCGTCACACGTTCCGCCCTTTTCTCAATCCGATGCGCGCTCCGCCCCAGGGCCCCATTTCGCAAGATGACTTCGACGGCAAGCGGCTCAGGAAGTCTGTGATGCGTAAGACTGTCGATTATAATTCGGCTATAGTTAGGGCGTTGGAGGCTCGCATGTGGCAGCGCGATTGGAGAGATCGTCCCGCGCTCCAGCCTGACTCCATGTACGCCCCCTCGCTTTTGCCACCCCCTGATTACCCTGACAACCCCACCAATGCTGTCACCACCCGTTTTGTGAAGACGGCCACCAACAAGATGCGCTGCCCTATCTTCTCCGTCGCGTGGACGCCGGAGGGGCGACGGCTCGTCACCGGGGCCTCTTCTGGGGAGTTCACTCTTTGGAACGGGCTCACGTTCAATTTTGAGACTATTCTGCAAGCCCACGATAGCCCGGTGCGCTCTATGGTTTGGTCTAGGGGCGAAGGGTGGATGGTCACCGGGGATCATTCGGGCTACGTCAAGTATTGGCAGAGCAATATGAACAATGTGAAGATGTTCCAGGCGCACAAGGAGGCCGTTAGAGGCATCAGCTTCAGTCCGTCGGACGCTAAGATTGTCACGTGTTCCGACGACGGAACTCTGCGCATATTTGATTTCTACCGGTGCCAGGAGGAGAGGATTCTCAGAGGACACGGTTCAGATGTGAAATGTGTCCAGTGGCATCCGACGAAAGCGCTCATTGTATCCGGCAGCAAGGATAACCAACAGCCGATCAAGTTGTGGGATCCCAAATCGGGGCAGGCTCTCGCGACTCTGCACGCTCACAAGTCGACCGTGATGGACCTCAAGTGGAACGATAACGGGAACTGGTTGATTACGGCCTCGAGGGATCACCTCTTGAAGTTGTTCGACATACGCAAGATGGGCACCGAACTTCAAGTTTTCAGAGGCCACAAGAAAGAGGCGTCGAGCGTCGCGTGGCATCCCACCCACGAAGGGCTCTTTTGTTCCGGCGGATCCGACGGGGCGATCCTGTTTTGGAACGTCGGCACCGACAAGGAGGTAGGTTCCATCGAAGACGCTCACGAATCTATCGTCTGGACTCTAGCGTGGCACCCGTTAGGTCACATCCTTTGTTCCGGATCCAACGATCACACTTCGAAGTTTTGGACGAGAAACAGACCGGGAGATTTGATGCGAGACAAATACAATTTGAACACGTTGCCTCCGGGAGTTCAGGACGAACAGGATCTCGAAGATCCTTCGATTATTCCGGGTATGGGACCCGAAGACAAAGTGGAAATGTTCACTACCATTGAAAAAGCTATCCCCGGTCTCGACTTAGATACTAGTATAATTCCATTGGACAGCGACAAAAAGGGTAAGAAAGTCCCGTACAGCAAACCTATACCTCGAAACTTCCAAGCTCATTGGAATCACGCACCCGGTGAAGATTCCTCAGAAGCGCTGGCTCAAGCTTTGGTCGAAGCTGTGCCCGGCGTAGTGCCTTTGCAGCAGATAGCACCGTCTGCCATAATAATATACGGAAAATTGGTTCCCGTCGAGTCCGGATCCAAATTAGAAGCGGTGATCGCCGAAGGTCCTAAAGCTTTAAAGAAATATATCGCTTCGGGAGAAATCGAAGAATTACACGACGTTATGCCTCATATAGAAGATGACGAAGACGATTCTAGCACGGCGCAATTCTTATATCCTAACACTGGAGCCGAAGATCAAGACTCGAAGGGTTCTCCGTTCCCTTCTGAACCACAAGACGACGATCAAGACGAAATGTATGAATCTCCCAGTGCATTGCACACTAACCAGCAAGAAAATTATTTCAATTTCCAAAACGAGCAATCTTATGATCCTAACGTGACAAATTCGAACAACATGAACAGTAATAACACCAACAGCATGAACTACAATAACAGCCCAAACATAAATTACTCGGATCCATCAAATATAAACCAGATAGAAAATACAAACAATCATATGTCAAATCAGCATAGAAACTTTAATAGTAACGATAATGGATTCCATAGGGGCGGCGGTAATAGAATGTATCACGATCAAAATAGAGGCAATTACAATTCCATGGATCAAAATCATTTTAATAATAGACAATTCAACAACGATAGAATGGACAGACACGGAAACGACGGTGAAAATAGTTCCGAGATCGACCAGCGCGATGAACCTTCGCACAGGTACAGAAACGACGACGGAAGAGGCAGTGGAAATTGGGGCTTCCAGCAACGCAACCACGACATGGACATGCCGCACGACAATATGAGGGGAGGTATGATGAACGGGCATATGAGGTCCGGGGGTTACGACAGGGGCAGAGGTGTCGATCGTGGCCGAGGCGGTCCCGGCATGTGGAGAGGGCGTGGCCGAGGACGACCCGGGAACACGAGAAGTTTCCGAAGGCCTTCCAGAAACAATCAGTACTAAATCTAACGTGTTTAGTGTACATACTCGAAACGTAAAGTGAATAATTTCTATTGGAACACACTGAAGTGTATGAAAGTTTGCATTGTTTTATATAAAAATTCTTCGTTTTAAGTTTTTTTTTTTTATAAAAAAGTATCCAATATTATTATCAAAAAGTTTGCTTTAGTTTTTGAGTTGATTGTCATTTTAGTCGATTTCTGTAATCATGTCTTATTTTTGTTTTGAATGTCTCGGGTACGTCTTGTTATTTGTTTATTCATTATAAAAAATAAAAGCCTTTTATGACATCTTTACTTTACCTTTCTTGAAATAATAGTTCACTTCGACTTACTTTTCCTATGACACATTCTGAAATTTAATATAATTTTCACAAACAATATTTCTTCTATGCAATTCAAACATCGCTATGGCATTATATTTGTTGGCTTTTAACGAGCGGTATTAGTGAAAATTTTGTTGAATTGCCCCAAATTTGACAAAACATCGATCTTTAAACATATGTTTCCTGATATTTCATCAAAAATGTTGAAAAGGTTGGTTTTTGTTCATCTGTTTTTAATTTTTGTATTTGTATTCTTTGATTTTACCATGTTTTTATTTTCATCGGTGGAGAAAACACGGCACCTACCTGGACATCATCCCTGATTCACGTCGACTTTGAAGAATTTCCGCATTTATAATTTCATCTATTGGCTGCGCAGAAATACTTCGTAAGATGTTAGTTTTATTATAAAGCAATTTGTTCATAATAAAGAATTATAAAATCTATTTATATCAATAAAAGATAATAAAGCATCAATATTTTGTAAACAGATATATTATTCTGTTTCGTCGTGATTATATTATAATCTTGCTGAAATAAATCTTTCGATAAAGGACTTTAATTTTTTCCATATCCCAATCCTAAAGTGATATTTTGCTTTAAGTGTTGAAAGTTGTAAAATTTTGTATCAAGAATATTTGAATAAATTCTTATGCAACTTAAAGTTTTATTTTTATTTTTCGCTCCTTTACATGGAAAATATTAAAATCCCTTTTAGTTTATTTTACTGTTATCGCATATTCATGTTTTTCTTTTCTTTTTTGTTACAGGATGGCGATGATTCAATGTTTACTATTATGGCTTGTGATTGATAATAATCAAATTTTATTTGTCGACGCTAATTTAAACAACGGTGCTAAAAGTGAAAACAGTTTTATTACCACGACTGCAGATGATATTATATTAGAGCCCATTAATGGAACCAAAGATTTCAAGTTTTCACGAAAGAGTAAGGAGAATAAATCTTGGTTCGATGGACGCGAAATGACTTTAACTCATTGTGTAAGAGAGGCGAAATGTGAAATATTAAAATATAAAACGTGCCTCGGATCTAAACTGCCATATAATTCAACCAGTTTGCATTTAACTTACAGCTACAGTCAAGAACAGGTAATGTTTTCTTTTTTTTTGAATTTCCAAAAAAAAAAAAACTGATTATTTATTATTATATTCTACTTTAGGTGTACGAACGATTGGAACGATACAGTGTTTTGAAGCATATACCTAAATGTTGGGCCATAATTCAGCCATACTTGTGTGCCATGTTCGTGCCGAAATGTGAAGAAATTCGAAACAAAGAAATGGTTTATTTACCGTCTTTGGAAATGTGTCGTAATGTCATGGAGCCTTGCAAACTCGTATACAATACGAGTTTTTTTCCTGAATTTCTCAAGTGCAATAGTTCTTCATTGCCGACAAAATGCGACAACAATGTTAGAGAAATGAAGTTTAATACGTCTGGACAATGCTTCCCACCGCTCGTTCATACTGATGTGTCTTTCCACTTTTATGATGGTAATTTTATTTTTATTAATTATGTATATCATGTAAAAAAATAAACATATTTTGTACTATAAATTTTTTTAAATTCAGGTATGTCTGGATGTGGACTTCCATGTCGTGATCCTCTTTATACAGAAGATGAACACCATCAAATACGCAGATTAATACTTTGGGGTGCTACTATAAATTTGTCTTTATCTTTGTTTGCGGTTGTTACCTTCATAATCGATTGGAAGAGCGCTAGCAAATATCCAGCTCTCGTTATTTTTTACATAAATGTCTGCTGTGTCATTTCTTCTTTTGGGTAATGTTAAACAAAGTTGTTTATGATATATTAGATTGATCAATTTTTAAATGTATTTTTATTGCAGATGGTTATTTCAATTTTTTTTCGATTCTCCGAGTGACATTGTGTGTTCTAAAGATGGAACTAGACGCCGCAGTGAGCCTTCAGCAGGCGAAAATCTTTCATGTGTTGTAATATTCATATTGGTATATTATTTCCAAATTGCACAATGTGTTTGGTTCGTTATATTCACATATGCTTGGGATCTCAGTTTTAAAAGGCTCGGTAAGATTGATTTATTATTCGATAAAGATACTGTTTGTAAATATGTTTTAAATATGTTTTATTGTTATTATCACAGGAAAAATCGAAGAGAGGATTGATAAAAAAGGTGCATATTTTCATTTAGTGGCATGGTCTCTTCCGTTAGTCCTCACGATAACTACAATGGCTCTTGGCGAAATAGACGGAAGTAGCATCACTGGAATTTGTTTTGTGGGATATATGAATCACGCAATGAGAGCAGGCTTACTTTTGGGACCTCTACTCGTCTTTCTGCTAATTGGGGAATATTTTCTTTCTCACTGTTAGTATTAATCACTTATAATTTTTTTAATATTTATGTAACTTCATTTTAATAATCATTAATATTGTTTATTTTCGCTTTCTTCTTAAATGGAATGTTTGTGTAAGTTTTCATTATATTTCCGGTGATTTTAAGTGTTGAAAATTGACATGTGTTAATTTTTTCAGGTATTTTAACTCTGGTGTCGGTTCGTACATCTAGCAAAGACATTATTTCAGTTAGAGCATCCAGTAAAATTCGCGCTACTATAATGAGGTGTTCCTTTACTGCTGTCCTAAAATTAGTGTTTGTTGGCGCTACATTTGTATGTCATTTTTATGAATTTTCTAATTCTCAAAGTTGGTATGACAGCTTTCGATCTTTTCTCATGTAAGTATCTCATAATAATATATATCTAAATTTTATATAACTCTCCATATTAATCAAATCGATTATTAATTAGTTGCCGTCTTACTTCGTTGTACATTGGAAACGAACCAAACGAATGCTTACAAAGTTCTCGACCTAGTGTTGCGATTTTGCAATTGCAACTTCTTTGTTTGTATTGCAGTATGGTATTGATGGCGAGTTGGGTTTGGACCGATGCGACCTTACAAACGTGGAAAAGATACATAAGAACGTATGTGTGTTTTATATTTTAAAAAATTAGTTTTCAATTCTCAATATTAATCATGTTATTGGTTTGTTTAACAGAAAATTTGGATTGGAAGTCGAAGAACCCGTGAAGCGACAAAAACATAAAATAATTGCTCAAGCATTTGCTCGACGCAAAGAGTTTCATAATCAAGGAAGGATGTCGATCTCTTTTAATAATACTCATACAGATCCACTCGGATTTAAATTTGAATTAAATTCTGTAGCAAGTCATGACTTCAGTTCAACGTGGGCAAATAACTTGCCTCGTTTTGTGAAAAGAAGAGGCGCAGTTACTGCTATGCAGCAATCTCACAGTCAATCGTCAAATGCACCTAGAAGAAACTCTCAAGTTCGTAAATTTAGGTTGATATTTTTTATAAAGTTATTTGTTATTTGATAATATAATTTTTTTGTTGTAGGATTCTCAAATTAGTTTTAGTCTGCGTCATGTATCAGTTGAATCTCGACGGAATTCTTTGGATAGCCAAGTATCTATCAAGGTGGCTGAAGTGAAAACAAAAGTAGCCAGTAGGCGACGAGTTAAATCTCATAAGCCATCAAGGAGACGAATACCTAGAAACAATACCGTATGTGCCAGAAAAGAAAGCACTACTTCTATCGAAAGCCGCATTACAAAAACTATGTACACAGCCAAAGAAAGAAAATATTTGTCTGATTCTCTTAATGAAAACGCAACAATCACAGGTCTAAATAAAAAACAAATCGACATGCTTTTGGCTGATGATAAATTTTGTAAAATGAGACAGTTTTTCGAAACTCGTGGCTTATCTGCTACTTCTGATGATGAAAATTGTTCTACGACTTCTCTGAAAATCAGAGACAGTCAATTCAATATTATTCTACATAAGAAAGACATAAACCCCAGCAGTGATGAAGCAGGTGCAAATAGTTCAACAAACGGTCTGGCTTTAGCACAGTATCATAGCGATTCTGATTTTACAAACGAAAACAATGATCGTAAATGTGTTCAGTATAAAAATAATAATATGAAATTTGATGAAAACGAAAAAATTAAAGCGATTTGTGGAAAAGAATACTTTTTAGATGTCTGCGGAAGTAAAAGCAGTTCTAAAAGTAAATCTAGTCGTAGATCTTCACGTCAGAGTGGAAGACTAAAAACCAAAAGACCTCTGAAAAATAATTTGAAAATTAAAACATCTTCAAAATCCAGAGACGATAAAAGACTTAAGAAAAATTCGTTTTCTCCGATGAATAATACAATGTCGAAAAGTTCCTTTGGGTCTTCGTTCGATTCCTTTACTGAACTTGGACGTTTAGGAGTTCAGAGCTCATATTCTGGTGTTTCTGTCGGAAAAAATAATTCTCGTAACAGCAAAACAAGTTGTGATGTTGGCATACAAGCTAACTCGCATGAAATCGCAACACAAACACTTTCTTCTCATGATGGAGATTCTCCTAAAAAAATTAAATTTAATGTTTTGAAATCTCAAAATTCATCAGCCCCATATGGTAGTGTGTCAATCAAATCTGGCACATCATATAAAAATGTCAATAAGAGCAAAGGAAAAAACAATCATAATGACTTTGCTGTATTTTATAAAAATGACATAGATCCCGTTGATAAATCTAAGCATTGTGAATCTGTAAATACTTTAAATAAAAATAGTAATTTAAAGTCCAACCAAGATGAAGCAAATGAACCTTTGTTGGGTGGAAAAAATAATGTTGATAAGCCTATTATAGTGAAAAAGAGGAATGATTTGTCTATGAATGAATCGAAAATATTGAAACAGCTCTTGCTGCCGTCCAATAAATAGATATTTGAAATTTTTAAGTGCCTACAAAGTGCCTTATTGTAATGTTTCTATTGAAATGTTTTCAGAAAATTTTATATGAATTTGTTACCAGTTTATCTTAAAAACACAAATTGCATTATATCCCAGTGCCATAAAGTTTATAATGGTTGTTGAGATTAGCATTTAAAAGAAATACTACCCAAGTTTTTTGAGTATTATTTTACTTAAGACTGAATTTAGTGTTATTTATATGAGCAATATAGTGACATGTCCGTACAACTTATATTTTTTCAACAATTTATAATTGTAATATTATATTTTCTACATTGTAAATTTATGAGTGCCAACCAAATTTAATTTAGGAATTTGATTGTACATATATTTAGCGTAATGTATACATAATGACGTCTGATCTCCGATAGGTTAAATTTGCATTTATTTTGATTGTTTTTTGCAAATAGAGACTAATTTTAATGGAGATTTTTATAGATCTGATAGCCGCTTCATGAAACTTAATTTTTTTGTGATTTCTCAGAGATTTATTGAAAGTTTTGACTGCATTTTATGATCTGACTGTATTTATAATTATAATTATTTAGAATAAAACTATTGAAAGTTTTTTCATATAATTTTTAATTTACTTCCTCATTTGATTCCCTTTTTTTTTCAGTCTGAACAAAAACTTTAAAACTTCGCATATGTGTAACAATTACGTACGTAAGTATTACATAAGACTATTTACGGTTTTACGGTGACCATATTTTTTTCGAAAAAATAAAGGGCATATAAAGAAAGCCTTAAAAAGTAACCAATTTTTAAATTACTTCTAAAAATTTCGCATTGATATTAATCCCTCCCCTCCTTATTTTATTAAAATTAATATATGTACTTAAATATATATATTTTGGTATGGATGATTTTTTTTTAAAACCAACATCCAAAGGTTTTGATTTTTGAAACAATAAAATAAAAACAATACAATACAATGACAATAAAATATTTTTTTAAATTTTACAGTAGCTTCATAAAATAAAGAACCAAAAGGTGATTAAAAAAATAAATCTTAAGGATAGAACGGTAAAATAGTAGACTGTCCACTTTAAAATAAAGAACGTATGGTCATCGTATATTGTAAATATTTTTATTTATTGCACTATTTGAATATGTTTTGCTTCAATGGCTGGTATTTGATGCATTATTCAATTTAGAGGTTATGTTTTCAAATGTCATTTGCGGTTACCGAATAAATAAAGCAAAGATGCTGCCTGCAATTTTTATGAAGCACTTATTTAAATGTAAAAGCGTTCAGAATTTAAATATTCAACTAATTCGAAGATTTTCGAATCTTGATAAGAGATGTTCAAGTGTAGAATCAGTAAAAAGGTTACGTCTGCTTTCTAATTCTTTCATCGAATTAAGATACTCTTCTAGTTTACCAAAACCCGATCTGGACAAAGCAAATCATTGTAACATAGGAACAATAGGCCATATTGATCATGGTAAAACCACTCTGACAGCTGCAATTACCAAAGTTTTAGAAAAAGATGGCCTTGCCAAATATATGTCGTATGATAGCATAGATAAAACTAGAGAAGAGAAATTAAGAGGTTTGACATTTGTTCTTGTTGAGTTTCGTTTGAATTAGTATTGAGAGTATTTCGGTTACAGGTATCACGATTAACGCTACTCACGTTGGATACAGTACTGCCAAAAGGCATTACGCGCACACGGATTGTCCGGGTCATGCCGATTTCATCCGAAATATGATATCAGGTGCATCGCAAATGGATGGAGCTATTCTTGTAATTGCCGCTACTGATGGACAGATGCCTCAGACTGTTGAACATCTTTTACTTACGAAACAATGCGGCATAGAAAAACTTGTAGTTTTTATTAATAAAGCAGATTTAGTAGATAAGGATGTAAGCATGATACAAGAATAAGTTGATTAATAGAAAGTTGAATTTTTGTTTTTAAATAAAAAAATTACAGATTATAGAATTAGTAGAAATTGAAGTTAGAGAGCTTTTAACGGATTTTGGATTCGATGGAGTTGAAACACCTGTAATTACAGGATCAGCACTTTTAGCTTTGAACGGTGATACATCTGAATATGGTAATTAATTAGTGGGATGGTTTTTAAATACATTTTAAAATCCATTAAATAATTATTATATAAATTCCAGGAGAGCCATCTGTTCGGAAATTATTAAAAGAAATAGACAACTATATACCAACACCTTCTAGAGATTTGACTGCACCATTTCTCATGGCCATCGATAATTCTTTCACAATTCCTGGAAGAGGATCAGTAGTGGTTGGAACTGTAAAACGAGGAATCGTGAAAAAAAATGCTGAGGCATCGTTGATGGGATTTGGTCAGTCATTAAATACCTCTTTATCAGATATACAAGTTTTTAAAAAGAGTGTACCAATGGTATTTTTATTTTTGTTTTACATATTTAATTTTTACTGTGAAATGAAAACATTGGATAATTATTAGGCTGAAGCTGGTGAAAATGTCGGAATTTTACTTAGAAATATTCGTTTGAAAGATATTCAGAAGGGAATGGTGCTTTGTGCTCGAAAATCTCAAGAACTCAGTAACAGATATGAAGCTGAATTTTATTTATTATCCAAAAGTGAAGGCGGTAGATCGAAGCCTATAAAATCTACCGGATATATTCAGCAATTATTCAGTGCCACTTGGGATATTGCTTGCAGAGTTGATCTAAGTAAATATAATTCAATTTAATTAAAGCAAAACACATTTTTGTACAAATACTTAAATTATTTATAAATTTTTAGAAGATAAAGATATGCTCATACCAGGAGAACATGGTACAGTAATTTTAACACTTCTGCAAGGAATGTTATTGCCTGTCGGTCAACGTTTCACATTTAGGGAAAACAATGTAACTGTTGGTACTGGTTGTATAACGGCAATTTCGAAATCCGTTCATGTGAAGGGCAATTTGATGGATATAGAAATAATATAAATTATATGTTAAGTTTTCTGTATATTCAACTTTTGAATAATAAATGATTATTTGAAAATAAAATGGATTGGTTTTTGAAAATTTCAGGAATTTAACTAAATGTAAGTTATTTTGTATAAATTTAAACATAACATAAAATTTTCAGAATATTTATTCTATTTAAATAACACTGTTAACACTAATTGTAAAATAAGCAGAAACCAATTTTTTTAAGAAAAATTGACTAAAAAAATAATAGCATACAAAAACTAGCTAAAGTTTTCGAAGAGTCAATTGCGAATTTTTCATTTACTGAAAAATTATAAATACATAAAAATATTTCCTATCAAATTTTCCCAGATCTTCAAAAATCGGCTAAATCATCGATTATTTAAATGTTTTTTCTCCGCTGCCATTTTATATACGTTCCATTCGAATTTTGCGGATTTCATCATTGCCGCAATATATAGGGACACCAAAAGCATATACATTTCAGTTACACGACCGAGTTATACAACGAGACAGACGGATAGATACGTATCTGGATAGATAGATAGATAGATAGATAGATAGATAGAGACTTCCTGCTCGATTCAATATCCGTTTCCGCTCAGCCTACAACGCCACCGGCGCAGAATACCATCCCCCTAGCATTATATCACCGGTCCATTGTGATGTTGTGACTATGCATTGTGATTTTTGGTACGGTACTATTTCTTGAATGGATGATTTCGTGGTTTTTTATTTTGATTTTTCAATTTTGAAATGTTGGATTGTATTGACTTTTATTGATTATTGAAGTTAGAGCGATTGATTTGTGGTCATTAGATGGTTTAGAATAGTGCTATTAGTGTTACCACAGACGGATGCGAAACGGTTATTTTATTAGCGAGATAAAGAATATTATCAAAGTTTTTTTTAGTGAATTTTGGAAAAAAATTAAAGATATTGATGGGTTGGTTTATGTTGTAAAACGAATGGATGATAAATGAAAAATTATTCTATAAAACGGAAAATAAAAATAGCTTCATGACAGTTCAATTGTGTTTAACTTGAAATTGTGTTTCATGTGTCTTTAACACATACAACGATACTTTATATCGTAAGATCATCTGTCTATTTATAATACTAATGAAAATATGTGTTTAATTTTAATAGTATGTAATCGAAAAGATTGGGAGTTTTGATCTAGTAATGGATAATATATAATAATAAATAGATTTATACAATATGATGACGAAAATGAAAAATTTATTTTCAGAATTGAATAATAATTCTTACATACCTCACTGAACGATATCACATACATATATTCAGGATATTTATTCAATTATTGATCACGCTAGACATCATTTAACTGTGGTGTTATTTTTGAACCAGTTAATTCGAAAAAGTTAAACAATTATCTAAAGCAAAATTTTTTACCATAATAATAACTCAACAGTTTAAAAATAAATAAGACATTTTCAATTTTATTGAAAAATCGTTTTATTGCATATTGAATAATTTATATAACTAATATTTTTTTCGCATATTAATCTTTTACAAATTATTTTTTACCTCATAAAATGGACTTGGTACGAAAATTGTTCAAGTAATATATTCGGGGTGTTATTAAAAATGTCCGAAACGATACTTTATAGGTTTTTCGCCGAAATTATTGCCGGGAATGCGACCCGTTTCGAAAATGTATGGTCGCACTATATCATGTGCGATATTGGAAAAATATATTCGGAAATGCAACGAAACATTTTTATATTTGTGTACGCGTACGTAAATGCGAAAATATGAAAGAGCGAAAATGGATTCGGCTTTATTGAATACTAAATAAAGAGGTGTTTCGGAAAAATATCGTGAAAATTCTATAAACGGAACTCGAATGGGTTTTCTGTACTTTTTGCGTTGTATCGTATGTTTTGTAACCAAATGAAATTTAATGTTTGATGAAAATTAATTTATCAAATTTCAAATTCGTTCTAATTTAATTCAATTCCTGGAATGCATTTGTGAAAATAACGGCTTTAAAATTGCATATAAATGGATGTTTGAATTTTATAAATGCTATCTACTCGTATTTATTTATTTATTTATTTAAATATAATAGAAAAGTTCTGAAGCTAATTTGATAGAACTAACTTGAAATTTTTTATTATTTGTTGGATATCAGAAACATTAGAAAATTTTCACCGATAGATAATAACAAATTTAAATTTCAGAAACAGTTACAAACTTCAGAAAAGTAATGTCAGATGAATTAATTGAAGAGTTGATATTTTAGTCAGAAATCTTCTCACGTTAAGAGCATTATAGTGTAGTTCATTACAATAATCCATATATTTTTTAAATATAATACAATTTCAAAATATTTTCAGTATCTCTAATCAGCACCATCAACTTTTATTAAAATAAACAGTTTAAAATTTCTCGTAGCATTATTTGAAATAACCACTTACACAATTTCAATCGAACACAAATCGGCCATTCCAAAAATTAAAATATCGAATTCGCCCAAAGGAAAACCGTCACGTACTTCCAACGTAAAGCACCCCCGAATACTTCAACTCTCCCAAAAACATTTAATAAGAAATTCACACTTATTTATCCGACAAGTAAACGAACAATGGCAATATATTTCCATGTCCGCTTTAAACGGTACAAAGAGCTTTACGAATCGGATTTTCACCGGTAAATACATAAATCGACCGGTCCGTCGGACCGAAAGGGGTCACCGGATCGCAAAATAATGATTAATTATCACCGAACGCACATTCGGGAAAAATGAGAAAATTCACTAGAGCGTTAAAAATGAGAATCGGAGAGAATAAGCACTACTTCACCGTATTAATATTTCTGTCTGTGTTCTGCTATATACGGCGAGTATATTTATGTGAAAGCTCCTTTTATTTTATCAAATGATATGAAATGTGTTTCTTTGTTCGTACAGCTTTCACGCTACAAATTCAACCTGTTTCAAATCAAATTTAGCCTTTTACAAATCATCGTACGTGTATTTTATTTTAAGATGATGAGATTTAAATGTGTATAAATAAGTATTAGTTCGGGCAAAATGATCATAAGATAAAAATAGTTCATATTCTTTTTGTTGGTATGTAAAAATTTATGAAAATCACCAATTAAGATTATCAAAGTCAAATTGAAAAATAGATTGTACACTATTTCATTGATTACTATCACAACGATTTTAATGATATTATATATTTTGATGGACGCATTTAATTTGTAAGAAGCTGAATTTGAAATATAAATTTTAGATTACATATTTTGCTTTGAGTGTGAGTTGAAACGGTTTTTGCACGTATTTGGACGGATTCTGTATTTAAAAGTTGAAATTGACATATTTGTACAATTGTGAGAAAATGAGTTTAAAAAATAAATAAATATATTTCTATAATATAAATGTATTTTTTTCGCTTCGTATACCCGAAAATGGTTCACAAATATTCGCTCAAATATGAATCTTTGAATATTTTAAAAAAGATTCGCTCGATTTGCAGCGCAAAAGTGACTCTCGTATCTAAAGCCACTTATGCAAAATTGATTTCAGATTTTCATGGTCTCGAATATTTTAAATTTTCAGCGAAGTTTATTTTGTATTTTATACCTTATCGATCATATTACTGAGAATTGTATGTATTATGGTCTGCAATATAAATAGTTTTGATATACGAGATCATAGTTTATGTTTGTATACCTATATATTATTGAAGATTGATAAATCTTGAGTTTTGCCTGTCTCTTGAGAGGCAATAAAAGTTTTGTGAAAGCTTTCATTTCGAATTGAAAACTTACTCAGAATTTTTTAGATAAAAAAATGATAGGTTAAAATGCGCATGATGCGTATTTTGAAAAATCTTTAAAATAAAATATTAATTAGAAATTACCGACAAATAAAGCGCAAAATAATAACGGTTTACTTCTATCGTATCGAACGTTAAGCATGATAACGGTTTGCTCTAAGCTTTACAAAACAATGGAAATCAGTAACTATTATATAGAGATCGAGCTTTTGAGCAAAATAGACTTTAATCTATCAGTGTTAATTAGGAAATGTAATCCTGTTATTCTGTAACGTCAATTTAAAATTGAATTCTGACATCTTTGAATTGAGTACTATAGAATCCAGTTATTTCTGTATCACATGATTACATCAATCAACTCTATAACTAAACTAAGGATTTTTAGTCAAAATTTTAATCAAAATCTTAAAATTGATAGATCTTAAAGCTTATTAAAATGGTTCGATAAGAACCCAAAATATTACCCAAATTTACATTTTTAAAACTATTTCCATATTTTTATTAAAATTTACTGGAAAGCCTACTAAATCTACGAAGAAATTTAAATTATCTATAAATTTTATTATTAAAGAGTGAAACTCGAAATGTTTCAATGCATTTACAATGTGCGACATGGTCACACTCTCACTCTCGCTCGCTATGGATTCCACCCTAATTTTCAAACTCCCTCATTATTTACTCCTCATCATTATCTAAAAACATTCACAATGACATAAACAAACATAAACTTTGATCTCGTTACATGCCGAGACATTTTTCCAACCGAAACCCAAATTGGACAGGACGTCGAAGTGAAACGAACATAATCCGACTCGACTCTATGAAACAATGCATTCCCGGGATATAATAGGGTCTTCGTGTACGTAATGCGAGTTCGGGGCTTGAAAGCTTATCGGTCGGTTGAAATTGAAAGCTAGCTCCGTCTCCAAATTAGTAGACGTCTTAAAGCTTGATTCTATAGAATTGATTAAATCGCAGATTGATAATTACGCGTCTCCATTGTAGCGGAGTGTGTACTTGCGTCGGGTATGTTGGTCGAGTTTTCGATTATTCGCAGTTTGTTTTATGTTTATTGTGATTTGTTGAAATGGGGATTGTTTATGGGTTCTTTTGAATGTTTGATTCGTTCATTATGCCGCATAATTAATTTGGTAAAATCGAGTGTTCTCTGTGCGAGGTTTCGCGAGAAATGCGTCATATTTTTCCGGTGTGCGTAATAATTTTAATGAAAAAATGTAATGAAAAGATTTTTTTCGATTAATTATGGCCTTGAAATTTTATTCAATCAAAGTTTTTATGCAAATGAAAAAATTTCGTGTTACTCTTACACGTTTAAAGTGTAATCGTTGTATAAAGTTTTTCATAATTCTTTTATCGCTTTTTCGGAAATATTCTATGTTTTCATTCTCATATAATTTTATTTATATATTTCATAAATTAGAGGAGTGAGAACATATAAATTTATCTTAATTTCATTTGCACTTACATAATCACCCCTTATCTCATAAAATGCGCTTACTCTCACCATATATTTTCACCTAAGAAACCCACGATTTAAACTAAAGCAAAGAAAAAGCTAAAATCAACAATTTCAATAATCATCCCTAACAATGCATCATTAACTATCAACCTTTCCATCAATACAACTATAAAAAAACGTTTTGCGAGCGACATTCAAAGCGCAACTGTTGAATGGGGAGGAAAAGCCGAGGAGAAAACGTCGGAAAAACACGAAGCTTTCATGCGTTGCGATAAATTCGATTACGATTCGAAGTCGTGTGTGTTTGCGAGGAAAAATGCGTAATACGAGCACATAAATGAGTGTGGGTTGAGCGCGATACGGAAGGGTCGTGTTCCGCGTGAAAGGGTTCAACGCGGCGAGGTCATTTTACTTTTTTGTGTATATTTTTTATGATGAATTTTGGTATTTATGAAGCTTCTAGTTGATTTATTATATATTTTTTTTAAATATTTTATTTCTCTCTATACGTAATAGTCGATTTTTGTTCGTCTGTGGTAACGTTCATTGTAAACCATTGTTGTATTGTAGTAATACTCGTTACGATAAAAGGAAAGCAATTATTTTTCGGGCTCTATTTGTTGATGATGAAAAGTATTTTATTTATAGTTTTTTTCTCACAATAATAATAATTGTTGCTTTTTATAAAAAATTGTATCATAATATTGAAAATAATTGCGTAGTACTTTCGTGAGTTGAAAGGGAAATTTTATATGAACTATTTTTTGCAAATGTTTTTTTTTTCTTAAGCCGATTCACTTAAGAAGTTTCACATAAAAAAACTTTGTGAATATTCTTTCTATAACTACGCAATTATTATATATTTTTTAAATAAAATTTACATATTACACATCAAATTCATATGTCAAAACAAAACAGCTTCAAAAATCACAACAGCAAAAAATAATAAAGACTTCACTTTCAATGAAAGCTCCACACATCTTTTTATAATTAATTTCAATTTATAACACAACTCGAATATCGAGACTGACAAGACGAACACCAAATTAGTTTTCCCGAAGCAAACCAGCATCATCGATCGCTCCACACAATTAGTAACGAATCCAAATTTAACTCGTTTACACGCTCCAACCTGCGGAAAACCTCAACCGGCAGCTTACAACCGCGAATTTAACAAATCAAAGTTAATTAATTTTCCCGCCAGAACACACACATACACAATACCCTATACAATTCTGCCATTCGGCACCGAGTGCATTCCGCAGACCTTAATTAACCGAGTTGTGTCGCTCTGGTGACAAAAGCCAAATATCGCACGTGTAAAGTTACGCAACATCGTAAAATATATGTATATGTGGAGGGAAAGAAGCAGATTTCTGTGTGGAAAGGCAGCGGTTATCCTGGCCCGATTTATGTTATGGCCTCTATTATTTCTGCAAACATACACGGTTTACGTTAACCGAACCGTATTTGGATAGGGTGTGTCGTTGTAATTGTTGTGTTACACTTAGTCGCAGATGTAACTGAAATTGTATTATCTCTGCGTCTATTAGGCATTCCTGGGACTAATTTAGTAGAAAAGTTTTAATTGGATCGAATTTTTGTTTAATGTGTGAAGTTTTGTGAACTGTCTATATTTGATGGCATATTTATGTTTATCAGGTTGTTTGTGATATACCCATATTGAAATGTTACTGTGGTATGTTTAATTTTTTTTAATATATTATTTCAATATTTGTTAATTAGAGTCGAATTAATACTCATGAGATTACTTATAAGTTTTTGGATTATTTTAGGGAAATATTAAATATTAGGCGGACTGGTTCTTATGGTACATGTCCCTCACCGAAATACGACTTGAGCTAGCGCGGTGAGGTATAGCCTAGACTGCCGCATTTGTCTGGTAAGGCCTTGTCCTGCAGTGGATAACTTATAGGCTGCTAATGATGATGATTAAATATTAAAATCTAGTGGAATGAAAATTAAATATATCATGTTTTTTAATCTACTATAGATTTTAAATGGTATAATTTTTTACTATTTAGAAAAAAATATGGCTAAGAGTTTATCTTTTTTTATAGTTTGAACTATAG
This sequence comes from Hydropsyche tenuis, assembly GCA_009617725.1. NCBI lineage: Eukaryota > Metazoa > Arthropoda > Insecta > Trichoptera > Hydropsychidae > Hydropsyche > Hydropsyche tenuis. The sequence goes on from VTON01000007.1 coordinate 1,097,690, forward strand.
TAATTTTATAAAAAAATAAAATTTGTTTTTATGATTAGGAATTGTTTTTGGTGATCAATCTTAAGTTTTGTCATGTGAGTTTAATGTTCAACAAAGCTAAGCGATATTTGATGTGGTTAATAAATTGATATAACTGCGTATCATCAATCAAAAAAATATTTATAATACATATATAACTTCTTAAAAGTTACATTCTTTTCAACTTAAGTTAAGATGAATATTCAAACTTTATATTCCACCAAAAAGAACTGTCAAATTCAAATCTTTCGTAGTACAATAAAATTTTAATTCCACAAAAAAGACCTTAAATTTAATCAAATTTAAAAATAAATATAGTACCCGGATGAAACAAAAATCCAATTTGAATCATATCCACATTCGAACAAAGCGATCTTATTGAACCATCATTTTAAAAGACTTTTTATACTCGTCGCGAGGGGCGTAATTGGACTTTACTGTTCGGCTTATTTGTAATAAAAATACGATCGAGCTTTCGCATCGTAAAAATCCGACAATAATGTGAAAGGTTTGCTTTTTTAATGCATTTTATACGTGTACGTTACATTGTACGCAGTACCCGAGTACAAGGGAGGCCATTACCGATTAACCGGTTTACCGGTGAATGACCGAAATAAAAGATCGGTAATTTAAAAATTAAACGGTTTATTTTATCCGAAAAATAAACAAAATTAACCGGTTTATTTTTTTTATCGGTAAATAAATAAAATTAACCTGTTTATTTTTTAACTGGTAAATAAAAATATATTTTTTTATGTTTCGAATATTTTTAGGTTAACGTTTTTTAGTTATTTTTTCCAGTTTTTTCTCGGTTTTTATACAAAATTTAATTTATTGGTAATTAACTGATAAACCAGTAATTAGTAAAAAATATCGGATTATCGGCAAATAAAAATTATGAAAAAATTGGCCTTGGTTACTAACTACTAATATGGTTACTAACCACAAGATTGTGTTATTGATAATAAAATAATAACACGTATTTTCCAACTGAATTTCCCAACCGAGATATTATTATGTGAAATTAATAACAAAATCAAAATACTAATATAATAAATATTCAACCACAATCTTACAACTTAAAAAAATATATCACTTATTTATTGTGGTATTTATACAATTATACAATTACAATTGTATGTTTATATTACAATGTTATCTAAACTAAACTATACCGCGACAAAACATGTATCAATCATAAACATAAATTTTGAAAACATAATTTTTTATTTATCAATTTAACGTCATCATTTCGCATTATTTTACTTAAAATCCACAGAAAGACGATACCTTCTCGAAAATATTAATTTTATGTATGAATTTTTTCTTGTCAAGTATGCTTATTTTTTTGATACGATCAAAATTATTAACTTTTAAAGATTTCAAGCATTGAAAACCTACCCCTCTTTAAATGGTTTCAGAAATGGTGGTACCCTTCCATTGACTGCTTTGCTTTCCGCTTAACCTCAAAAATCGGTGAGAAACGATACGTTTGACAAGACTACACCGTATACTTAGTTTTCATATTAAAACCGTGAACTTCGAAATCGGAATGTGCATTAACTTTTTGACAACAGCAAAAAAGTTTTCTGTCAAAATATCAATTTCAAGGTCAGATTATTTTATTCGTTTATCTTATTCAGTCTCTTATTGTTCCTGAATGTCTAAAAAAATAATATAAGAAAGTTTTCTGAAATTGTTAATATTTAACCTGATCTAAGAAAGAATATTCTGCGAAAAATGTTCCAGAGGTATTTGAAATCAGCATGTACATACATATGTGTAATAAATAGATAATGCAAACAAAATAAACCAAAAATTTCATATTTGTTATACATTTAATTTATCAGAATTTATTACTGGATTTAGGTTTCCAAATATTCTAATATTGGCATTGGAATTAATTGGATTTGGTTCAGGATTAAAACGACAAAAAATTATTTCAAATTGTGTATTTTATAAAAAAAATTGCCATAATAAAGTAGTTTCATAAATATGTTACTTAAAATTTGAATACAAAAATTTTTAAAGATATATTTGTTATGTTAAAATATTATTTCTGAACTTCTCTCTATAACATGGTTTTAACCAATCGCCATGGAATTGTTATTGCTCTTAACATGCGTCGAGGTTCATATAAAGATTGCATAGGAATCCAATTGTCTTTTTCATCATCGTACATTTCCATTGTCGACACGGGTTGACCGTGATTGGACCCACCTGAAAATTTTGAAGAATAACAGTAATTTTATATTTCGATTTGTAATTAAAGTCATAGTATAAACAAAATTTATTTTTCTGAATAAGATTATGAATATACTATAATATATAAGAAAAACATGAATACTGACCTACAATCACAATTTTTTCCATAAGTTTTCCAATTCCCATCCAGCACTTGCCAACTTCCAATGAATGAATTGTTATCCATTTATCAATTTGAGGATCATATTTTTCAGCAGTATTTAAATAGACTTTTGAATATCCACCTACAGCGTATAAATAACCATGTATTGCAATTAGCTGAAAACGGATAGAATTTCGAGTCAAATAAAAATACAATATTTAAAATCGAAATAAAAAATAGTGTAAATGCTAAAAAAATCTAAAACGTATGTGAAATTTTTAAGTCCTCGATAAAAAAAATTATTTTGAAATCATACCCCAAAAGCACTTCGTTTCTCGTTCATCGATGCGCGCTTTGTCCACTTATTGGTAACAGGGTTGTAACTTTCTGTATCAGGAAGGTAGTTTTCATTTGCTCCTCCAACAACGAAGATTTCCTCATTTAAAACCTCGGCTTCGCATCCCTGACGTGATATCGACATTGAAGCAAGCTCTTTCCATGTTTTCAACCTTGGATCCCACCTATATTTGCCATATTATTTATAATCAGCTAATGAAAATGAATTTGAGTACTGAATTTGTTTACATTTCTACGTAAGCAAGATAATCATTGTTCCATCCACCTATCGCGTATACATATCCTTTGAATTCTACTGCAGACAGCCTCTCTCTTGTATATTTCATTGGCGGTAGATTTTCCATTGTACCCGTGCTCAAATCATAGCTCTGAACCTGAAATAATTTTTTTTGTATTATAAAAATATTTCAATTCACGTTTAATTCTAATTCATACTTACTGTATTAACAGAAGCCTCATTTTTATTTTCACCTCCAATCAACATCAGTTTATGTTCCAACAATACCGCAGAAAATAAGCGTCTATCGCATCCAAAATTTTCTATATTCGTCCATTTCTCGGTTCGCAAATCGAATATGTCCATAGATTTTGATTTCTGAATTTTTTTTATTCAATAATATTAATTCAACGTTACCTTTAAATTAATAAATTAATCTGATCATATACATACATCAAACGAATATGAACCAACAACCATTAAAGTATTATAAGAATCTCTTTGATTATCATTAATAGACATGCGTGTCTTATCATATTTCCATCGTTGAGCATTCGAAATTTTATTTTGGTGTTCACTCGATAAATTATCAATACAAAACGATTGAAACTTACTATTTCTCAAAATCTAAAAAAAAATATAGCGAGAATGTACGTAACATGTCTGAGAGCGATATTCATATTTTTACTCACATATCCAGGTAAATATTCAAATCTAATGTAATTTGATAATTTTTCAAATTGTTCTTTCCTTTTTGTACTATCCTGACTTATCCACTTCTTCACAGAGTTGAAAACAATTATTTCACTGGCAACAATTATGTCGGAACTAAGCAATTCTAAAATTTCTGAATCATTCAAATCCAAAAATTCTGGTGATTGAGAAACCTGAATCGTTTACTACTGATGTAGCATAATCATAATTAAGGAAAGAGAATATAAGGTTAATTGTAAAGAAAATACCTTTTCAAAATACCGCTTGATATACTCAAAAGCGATGTTCCTCAAATTTTCGGAATGTTCTGACTGATTGTGATTGTGAGCCAATATCCAAATCGAAATACAGTTGGAAGGGTCCATTTTATTTTTTAATATTTTTGTACAACCTTCAATGATTGGGGTCATTTTAAAAGTCATCGCCCAGCACGTTATTTCCTGCAGATTTCCTTCAGATACTCCTAAAAGATTAAATAAACTTATGAAAATGAACATCAATGATAATAGCTACATACATGCAAATCATTGCTTACTTATATATCCGGTATAGCTATATTCAACCAGCGACTGGATAATTTCATAATTTACATTTTTTTTCAATGGATATTCCGTCATTGATTTATTATTACTGAATAAAGTTTTGAAGAATTCACTAGACGATGCTAACATGTGTTTGTGAACGGCGATTCTGTAAGAAAAATATAATAAGGAATGTCACTGATATATGTATGTATTTATTATTTCATATAAATTAATTTGACATTCTCACCGTTTTCCGTCGACAACAATTTCGAAGTTACAAAATTTTTTCCTATTTCTCAGGTCTAGTAGACAATCGCCAAATTCCTTCGAATCTCTGGTGACAATTTCAAATTTACTCATTTTGACAATTGCTTGAAGGTGTCTGCCTAAAATGCGAGTCAGACTGAAACTGTTCCTTACTTTATACTAAAATTTCTAACCGCACAAGACAATCTCAATAATCATGGTTAATTAACAATTAGGTAAACCGGATGAAATAACGAAATACTAAAAAAATCCGTAAAATTACGCAACCAAACATTTTTACAAAAATATTTTTCAAAAAAAAAAAAAAAAACATTTTTCAAAAATATTTGAAATAGAAATAAAAAAGATTTTTACAGGTAAAAATTAAAAAATTACCGAACTACTGTTTGGGTAATTTACATGTGAACCAGTAAATTAATCAAAAAATACTCGGTAATTTACCGGTAATTTTTAAAAAAATTACCGGATTACCGGTAAATTAAAATTTCGGTAAATTTGGCTTCCCTACTGGGTACGTGAACGATGCCCATTTTTATTTAAGGATCACCCTTGGGCGATAAAAAATCTAATTTGACGGGGTATAACGATACTTTTTAGGGCTCTTGGTGTTTGAGGTAGAATTGTCGTAAATATTATTCAATATTAAAAAAAAATGAAGCATGGGTGTGAACGGGTATGAATATCGATTACGTATGTGTTATGCTGTACTATTATTGTAAATTAGTTTTTGGATAAAAAGTATATTATATCATTGAAAATATATATTAGTGGTGCGATTAATATGATAAAAGCATACTATTAATATTTCATTATAAGTGCCCTTAATTTTGAAAGTGGTCCAAGTCCACGTCCGATCATTTCGAGATATTTAAAGGTTTGTGTTTGAAGTGATTAAAAAATATTTTTCTATTACACGATGCTATATTTTAAAATTTATTTAGTCTACTGGATTTATATATTTTTCGACATATAAATTTAGCATGTAACTTATAAGGAAATACAAAATTTTAACCTACATATTTCCTGCCACAATTCTCAATTAGGAAAATTGACTATTTGGCTCTACAATTAGTTGTGTTTGATTAAATTTAAAAATGATTGCATATTTAGGTTTAGAAAACTCTAAAGTGTATTTTTAAAATTAAAAAATCCAGGTTTATTTCGTAAATTTGAAGTGCTAAGCGAAAAAAGTGAAAATTTTTAGGAAAATCATAAAATGGAAAAATGCGATTTTTCAAAACTATTTTTTTTGCATTGTTTCTTCAAATTTTAAGTTAATATTTAGTAGATAGCTAGTTTATAAGCTATAGTAATTGCTAGTAATTGGCTATTAGAAAAAAATCACCACAGTCAAATATATTGATGTTTTCGTCTGTTCCCATGTAAAAAGCGTGGTTGCTGTCGTATATTATATAATAAAAAAGCTCATTATGTCAAATTTTACAAATAATAACATATTTAGGTTAAAAAAACTCTAAAGTATACTTGAAAAAAAATCCATGTTTATTTTGTAAATTTGAAGAAATAAGAAAAAGAAGAAAGAATTTTGAAATAAATTTAAAATGGAAAAATGCAGTTTTTAAAAAGTCTTTTTTTTTTGTATTGTTTCTTTAAATTTTAAGTTTACATTTAGTACACAAGTAGTTAATAAACTACAGTAACCAACAGTAATCTGTTATTAGAAAAAAAATTATCATAGCCAAAGATATTGACGTTTTTGTCAGTTCCCATTTGGAAACCGTAGCTCATGCCATACAAAAAAAACTTATTATGTAAAATTTAGTTGTACATGGTAATTTTTTACAAATATTAACATATTTTGATTTTAAAAACTCTGAAGTATACTTCCAAAAAATATATATTTTTTTTAAATGTAGATACATTTGTTTTGTAAATTTGAAGTAAATCGTACCATGAAAAAATGTGGTTTTTAAAATCTATATTTTGTGTATATATTTTTTAAATTTTTAGTTGGTAAATAGCTAATTTATAAGCCATGGTAACAGCTAGTAATCGGTTATGAGAAAAAAAAATTAACCAAAGATATTGACGTTTTTATCAGTTCCCATTCGGGAATCGTGGCAGTAATGCTATATGAAAAAAGCTCATTATGTAAAATTTTATTCTAAATTAGTAAATTCAGTTGAGTGTGTTAAAAATGACAGTTTAATTAATATTATGATCGAAAATATTTTAGAAAAGAAATTTTAGACCAATATCAAAATAAATGCAAGCGGCATTCCGTTGAACAACGTATCTTTCATTGAATGCAACTTTTCCAATTTTTCAAAATCTTATTTTTTTTTTTCATATTATAACATTTCATGTTATAAAATGAAACTACAACAAAATTTACAGTGTTGCCAACATAAACATTTACAGTTTTGCCAACCTAAAAATTTAGTGTTGTAATTTCATATTATAACATAACATTTCATGTTATTAGTTAAAAATTACTTGCAGCGAAATGATAAAAAACTCATTTTTTTAAATTTTTGTGACTTATGTTAGACCACTTTCAAAATTATGGGCACATATACAATTAATATTTGCATTAATTTAATTAATATTACTTATGTTAATATTTGTATTGCATACTATTAATATTTGACAAATATTTGTCAAATTATTAATACTCAACAGAAGTAAATTATAATACAGGGTGGCAATTGAAAGACTGAAAAATCTAGAAAAGTCATTACATGTTAATTATAAATCTTTTTTTTAATTAAATTTTTTATAGGTTATAGAGAAACCAAAAATTATGATGTCCAAAAATTAGTGAAACTAATTGGATTTTTCTATTTCAATAAAAGACTAATTATTCCAAAAATTCAACAGTCACAAAAATACAAAAAAAAATTCAAATCAAATATAAAACAATATTAAAAATATACTATTCCAAATTGGCAAACACACCGTTTATTTAACCCATTGACCGACACACCCATCGATCAGCCGCTCGGAAATTGGACACCCGAAAGTCGCATGCACCGCCGCTCCATCGCAAACACCCAACATGCACACATACAAACGCGCTTTTGGCGCTTTAAATTCGTCAAATTCAAAATTGGAGCGCACTGTCAACACGCCGTGTAAACTAATTAATGCGGGCCGCGGAAAAACGGAATTGAGCGTTTCCGATCCGCGCCACAAATTAAATTCGATCCAAGTGCACTTCGGTGTGTATATTCGCGAGCGTGGAGTTTGTGCAAAGTTAATTTTGTCGAAACTAGTTGGCGTGTTGAAGGGCTCTTTCATGTGGTGAATGTTTGTTGTTGTGTGTGTGGTTAAACTGAAATTGGATATTATGGAGCTGTAACGGTTTTGATCGTGGAATTTAAATGTGAAAGTTGAATATTTGAAACTATACATAAAGTGACGCGCCAGTGGTTAGCCACGTACCGGTAATTAGCCATCTGCCAGAAAATCGTAATCGTTGTACATAAAGCTGAATGAAAATGAAGGTTTATCTGTAGACAAATTTTAGCGCTGCAGACGGCCTGGGATACGGATGGCCTATAACTTTTTTTCGATAAGAACCCACCATCCCGCCTGTTACATGCACCCCACTCTATGCCAGCTTCCTGAGCCGGTTTAGCTGGGTACCAGCAACACTAGGCAAAACTACGGGCGCCACATTTACATTTATTGGGAACTCTACATTTAATTTAACTAAGCAATCGCGAAGGACTGCTTTCCGGGGGGCATACGGAATGCCAGGCGAGGAAAATTTAACGAAATATGTCTTTCCGCGAACTGACCCTCTTGGCGAAGGTGCAGAATGCACGAAAGGCGAATTTCGAGGAAACGAAATCTATATTGGAAGTTGGCAAACGGTCGGGAAATTTGGAAAACAAGTCCTTTCTTTCATTTTCTGCCAGAGAACAGGACCACAGGATATGATCCGGGTCCTGAATTTCTCCGCAGGCACAGTGAGGGTCATTTCGCAAACCAAAATACGTGAGCTTGGCAGCGAGGCCTATAACTGTATATTAATTTTAATTTAACGGAGTTTCCATTTCTAGGAAAAATCATGAAGCGATTTTTATAAAATGTCTTCGAGTTCTTTGGCATATAAGGTTGAATTAGCAAACTCGAAAAAAATGTTCCTTTTTTACATGGGCAAATTAAAATGTACTCATTTAGAATTTTATCACTGGTATCGAAAGGAGGCCCACCATCCCGCCTGTTATTACTGATATACAGGGTCTTCCCCGGGACTTTGATAACTTCTAATCGGATTTAAAGTGACTTAGAGTCATGATAGAGAAGTGAGAGTGATACCATTCCGAATAAAATCGGCTACAATTTATTTTTCATTTTTTACCCCCCCCTCAAATTTTACCTCTGCCCCCTCTTCCATCGTCGAATAGCGTACTTCCGTCCACTAACTCGTACAGTTCAAATAATTTTTTTTTTACCCATTCGACGATGGAAGAGGGGGGGAGAGGTAAAATTTGAGGGGGGGGGGGGGTAAAAAATAAAAAATAAATTGTAGCCGATTTTATTCGGAATGGTATCACTCTCACTTCTCTATCATGACTCTAAGTCACTTTAAATCCGATTAGAAGTTATCAAAGTCCCGGGGAAGACCCTGTATAATTTTTTTTTATATTTCGAATATTTTTAAAAAGTGTTGTTGTTGTTTTTTTTTTTTTTAGAAAATATGTTAGTAAAAAAATAACAGATTACCTACCGGTATATCTGACATCCTAACATCCATGTTAAAAAGTTATGGTTAGAATATTGATTATCATGTAATATTATTCTAATATTATAACAATACTAACATTTTAATACTAATATAATATTTACCTAACCGTTACCCTATTTTCCAAGCTTTTCTTAAAACTTTAAATGCCTAGTTATATCACAGATAATTAGAGATTTCTGAGTGGCTGATCGATGGGTGTGTCGGCCCATGGGTTAAAAAAACTATATGTTTTCCAACTTGGAATAGTAAATTTGAATCTCTTTTTCAAGCTTTTTATTGTATTTGATTTGAATTTTTTTTTGTATTTTTGTGACTGATGAATTTTTGGAATTGTAGGCTGACTACTGAGAGACTAAAGGCACTCACTAAGGGTTTGGAGAAGTTATAATTTGTTCATTTTCAATTTTTTTATTATTTTTATTTATAGAGCCTATAAAATATATTTTGAAGATTAAAATGGTTATATATGATATCCGGCAAAAATTAAAACTTTTTACATTTTTTTTTTTATTTTAATTTTTTTTGGTATTTTTTTTAACATTGGCGAATTGGGGAAACCATTCATATCAGGGTGGTGTTTTTATTAATACTCGTATTTTCACAAAATTGTAAACCTACACGACCCTTTTCCAAAAATATTCGAAACACATTTGTTTATTTACCGGTAAATTATCGAGTATTTGAGTCATTTACTGGTTCACTGGTAAATTTCTCAAATTGTAGTTGGGTAATTTATCGGTAAATTTTTAATTTATTTGAAAAATTTTTTAATGTTTTTTGTAAAAATCTTTTTTTTGTATTTCAAATATTTTTGAAAAATGTTGTTTTTTTGAAAATTTTGAAGAAATTTCGGGCTGTGTAAGTTAACGATTTATTTTTAGTATTTCGTTATTTCATCCGGTTTACCCCGGTTTTCATATAAAATTTTATTTACCGGTAAACCGGTAATTAGCAAAAAAAAAAATCGGATTACCGGTATATAAAAATTTCAAAAAAATTGCCTTCACTACTCCCTGATTGTTAGTTAACCATGATTATTGAAATTATCTTGTGTGGTTAGAAAATTTAGTATAAAATAAGGAACAATTTCAGTCTGACTCGCATTTTAGGCAAACACCCATAAGCAATTGTCAAAATGAGTAAACTTGAAACTATCAACCGAGGTTCGAAGGAGTTAGACGATTGTCTACTTGACCTGAAAAATAAGAATATACTTTGTAACTTCGAAATAGTCGTCGACGGAAAAAGGTGAGAATATCAAATTAATTTATCTGAAATAATAAATATGTCAGTGACATTCCTTATTATATTTTTCATATAGAATCGCCGTTCACAAACACATTTTAGCATCGTCTAGTGAATTCTTCAAAACTTTATTCAGTAATAATAAATCAAAGACGAATTTTGAATTTGAAAATATAAATTATGAAATTATCCAGTCGCTGGTTGAATATAGCTATACCGGATATATAAGTAAGCAATGATTTGCGTGTATGTAGCTATTATCATTGATATTCATTTTCATAAATTTATTTAATTTTTTAGGAAAATCTGAAGAAAATCTACTGGAAATAACGCGCTTGGCGACGTATTTAAAAATGACCTCATTCATTGAACGCTGTAAAAAAATGTTAGAAGAAACAATGGTCTCTTCGAACTGTATTTCAATTTGGAAATTGGCACAGTTACAACATTTCGAAAATTTGAGGAACATCGCTTTCGAGTATATCAAGCGGAATTTTGAAAAGGTATTTTCTTTACAATTAACCTTATATTCTCTTTCCTTAATTATGATTATGCTACATCAGTAGTAAACGATTCAGGTTTCTCAATCGCCAGAATTTTTGGATTTGAATGATTCAGAAATTTTAGAATTGCTTAATTCCGACATAATTGTTGCCAATGAAATAATTGTTTTCAACTCTGTGAAGAAGTGGATAAGCAGCCACGATAGTACAAAAAGGAAAGAACATTTTGACAAATTATCAAATTGCATTAGATTTGAATATTTACCTGGATATGTGAGTAAAAATATGAATATCGCTCTCAGACATGTTACGTACTTTCTCACTATATTATTTTTTTTAGATTTTGAGAAGTTATGAATTTCATTCCTTTTTCATTAATAATTTTTTGAGTGAACACCAAAATAAAATTTCGTATGCTCAACGATGGAAAGATGATAAGAAACTCATGTCTTTTAATAATAATCAAAGAGATTCTTATAATACTTTAATGGTTGTTGGTTCATATTCGTTTGATGTATGTATATGATAAGATAAATTAATTAATTTAAAGGTAACGTTGAATTAATATTATTGAATAAAAAAATTCAGAAATCAAAATCTATGGACATATTCGATTTGCGAACCGAGAAATGGACGAATATAGGAAATTTTGGATGCGATAGACGCTTATTTTCTGCGGTATTGTTGAAACATAAACTGATATTGATTGGAGGTGAAAATAAAAATAAGGAATCTGTTAATACAGTAAGTATGAATTAGAATTAATCGTGAATTGAAATATTTTTATAATACAAAAAAAATTATTTCAGGTTCAGAGCTATGATTTGAGCACGGGTACAATGGAAAATCTACCACCAATGAAATATGCAAGAGAGAGGCTATCTGCAGTAGAATTCAAAGAATGTGTATACGCGATAGGTGGATGGAACAATAGTTAACTTGCTAACGTAGAAATGTAAACACATTTTGAATTTAAATTCATTTTCATTAGATGATAAGAAAATTACTTAGAAAATTATAAATAATATGGCAAATATAGGTGGGATCCATTGTTGAAAACATGGAAAGAGCTTGCTTCAAAGTCGATATCACGTCAAGGATGCGAAGCAGAGGTTTTAAATGAGGAAATCTTCGTTGTTGGAGGAGCAAATGAAAACTACCTTCCTGATACAGAAAGTTACAACCCTGTTACCAATAAGTGGACAAAGCGCGCATCGATGAACGAGAAACGAAGTGCTTTTGGGGTATGATTTCAAAATAATTTTTTTTTATCGAGGACTTAAAAATTTCACATACGTTTTAGATTTTTTTTAGCACTAACACTATTTTTTATTTCGATTTTAAATATTGTATTTTTATTTGACTAGAAATTCTATCCGTTTCCAGCTAATTGCAATACACGGTTATTTATACGCTGTAGGTGGATATTCAAAAGTCTATTTAAATACTGCTGAAAAATATGATCCTCAAATTGATAAATGGATAACAATTCATTCATTGGAAGTTGGCAAGTGCTGGATGGGAATTGGAAAACTTATGGAAAAAATTGTGATTGTAGGTCAGTATTCATGTTTTTCTTATATGTATATTATAGTATATTCATAATCTTATTCAGAAAAATAAATTTTGTTTATACTATGACTTTAATTACAAATCGAAATATAAAATTACTGTTATTCTTCAAAATTGTCAGGTGGGTCCAATCACGGTCAACCCGTGTCGACAATGGAAATGTACGATGATGAAAAAGACAATTGGATTCCTATGCAATCCTTATATGAACCTCGACGCATGTTAAGAGCAATAAAAATTCAATGGCGATTGGTTAAAGCCATGTTATTGAGAGAAGTTCAGAAATAATATTTTTACATAACAAATATATCTTTGAAATTTTTTAAATTCAAATTTCAAGTAACATAATTATTAAATTACCTTTAGTATGGCAATTTTTTTATAAAATACACAATTTGAAATAATTTTTTGTCGTTTTAATCCTGAAACAAATCCGATTCATTCCATTACATTTACTCATTTACCAAAAAAATTACTTTAAATTAATACATATCTGAATAATTATACGATCGATCAATCAGACTAAATTATTAAAAAAAAAAAACTATAATATTATAGAACCAAATCCTCTCGAGATTTGAATTTTAAGCAAAAAAAAACAAAAACCACCCATAAAAAACTCATTTCTACAATTATGAACACATTAGACACATCACGACATGCTAAAGCCCCATATTTACCAGCAGCAAATATTAAAAAACGGAAAAAAACACGCCGGGAAATTCGCGGTTTTTCCGACGGTACGCACAACATATCCCGCCGAAATTTTCGCAATATGTTCCACGTGTGTCCGCCGCTACTATTTATTTTCTCGCACTGCTAATATTGGCGAGGTCCACGACATATGTATTCATATACTGGTGTATATACGCGTACGGAGGCTTTGGCGGAGGTCGTTCGTTCTTTTGTCCGGTCTGTTTGTCGGACGTACGTCGGTTCAAAGCGACCCACTTTATTTTTCCGTTTGTGCGAAAAACGAGAGGATCGTTTGTTAATTTCGTCCACGCCAATTTTCAAGTGATATTTGTTCCGGTTTCTCTTTTTCGGGTTAATGTATGGTGGTTAAGTCTATAAATTTTCGGTTGTGTTGTTTTTTGGGTGTTTTCGTTTTCGACGTGAGTGGTAATTTGAATGTAGTGATTTTTTTATTGATAAAATATTTTTGATAATTTTTGTCACGGCCAACGCGCTCCGTTGATTTTGTTAACAAGATCCTATCGAACCGCGTCTAACTCGGCGTTACCGGTGGTGGCCGGCGTCCTTTCTCTGGATCTTCAGGTTCAAGTGAGGGCTGCTGGTTACTGTTTCCGAAAAAATATTGAATTAATAGTGGGTGACGTCCCTATCCAAAGAGGGGAAGACGAAACCTTCGAAGCATTTAAAAACGCGCGTTTGAGAAAGCCCTGGACGTCTGGCAGGAGAGATGGGATGTGGCTGTGACTGGTCGGCACACTTACTTTTTCTTTCCGGATATCAGGCGGCGTCTGAGTTACACGTGGGTCGTGCCCGATCACTTTGTCTCGCAATATTTGACGGGTCACGGCGCGTTCGCTACCAAGCTCACGTATCTTGGTTTGCGAAATGGCCCTCACTGTGCCTGCGGAGAGATTCAGGACCCGGATCATATCCTGTGGTCTTGTTCTCTGGCAGAAAATGAAAGAAAGGACTTGTTTTCTGGGTTTCCCGACCATTTTCCAACTTTCAATATAGACCTCGTTTCCTTGAAATTCGCCTTTCGTGCATTTTGCACCTTCGCCAAGAGGGTCAGTTCGCGGAAAGACATATTTCGTTAAATCTTCCTCGCCTGGCATTCCGTATGCCCCCTGGAAAGCAGGACCTTCGCGATTGCTTAGTTAAATTAAATGTAGAGTTTCCATTAAATGTAAATGTGGTGCCCGTAGTTTTTCCTAGTGTTGCTGGTACCTAGCTAAGCCGGCTTAGGAAGCTGGCATAGAGTGGGGTGCATGTAACAGGCAGAATGGCGGGTTCTTATCGATTAAAAATTTTTGTCACGGAATTTATTTGTGAAAAAAAATCTTTAGAATTACACATAAATGCATACTTTCGTATTAAAAAACGCTATATTTTCAAATTTATATACTATTATTTACAGTATAAATATTTCTGGAAAATATCCTGGAGCATTTTTTGAAAACATCTTGAGTTTTTACGGCATATTGGCTTGAGTCGACAAAAAAATTATTTTTTTATCGCAAAATTAATTTAAAAAATAGCCAAAAACTATAAAATATTAAATCAGTTGATTTATTAATTTAATATTAATCGATAACCAATGTTTAGATCATAAAATTTACACAACTAGTTTATTTTAATTTGCCCATGCTGTGAAGTGTAAAAGATAAGGCTTTTGACTTCACTTATGTCCAACGTCCAACGACTATTATTATAAATCAAAAAACAAGATAACAATTGATAAAACTTAATAGATTGTCAAATGCAGCATATTATTATTTGAAAATTTGAAATGGTCTAGAATAGTTAGTTATATTTATGTGCGATCTTTGGCAGACTGTTAAAATTCTCCGTTGCAGACAATTTTCGACATGAACCTAGATAATGGACATTTCTAATTTAAAATCCTTCGTTTTCAGAATCGAACGTCATCGTGGCTTAAGATATTTTCAATTTTCTTTCAGTTACATCGAATTAATAGTGCACACGGTCCAACGAACAAAACGACGAAAAATCGCACAAAGAATCGGCAAGTTTTCGCATTTTCAATGTTATTATCTCGCGCGCGGTTAATTTAATTACTTTCAAAAGTGCCATCAACAGAATTCTAAACTCGTTTTAACGGCAAAGTCGTTTTGAGTAATTTAACAACTAAACCATTAAGTTTACAACTGTAAAGGGAACGCGGCAGAACTAAGGAATTGCATGTGTGATATAAAATCCAATAATCGATAATTTATTATATATTTTTAAACAATAGCATTCATTCAACGCATATCAATTGATTTTCAAAAAAATAAATACATTTTTTCAATATCTAAGTCGGAAAATGGTCGGAAAAGCTCGCGCGTGCCGCAATATATTTAACGTAGCGAAATCTCTCTTTTCTTCAGATACATCTTACTTTCTTTTTCTTTTGAATACGAAAGAGTATCGGACAAAGGAAGCCCCGGGGTAGGAAAAAGGTTCGAGTTTGCGATGTTGGATGGTACGATAAACCGAAATTGCACCACGTGAATGATGATGGTCGCATCGCGTTCGACGCTATCGGGGAAAATTTGCGTTTTCCCTCGCCGCGTACGCGTGTATTTATTTATTTAATATTCGGCCGTGCAATTAATTTGAGTTTCGCGAAAAGAAAATTCGTATTCCGCTTCATAATGCGACGATTATGGCGGTGCGCGTCTGTTGACGACGCAGCCTAATGAGATTGCTCATGTATTTTTTAATATGGCATTAGCGCGGAAATATTGCACAAATTCCGATGTAATTTCGTTTATTTTTTTTCATTTAAAAATATAATCAATCGTAAATATTTAAATATTATATAATATGCCGGGCTTTGGGTGGATTCGAATACGTTTGATGTAAATTAGTACTGATTGATCATTGATATTTTTTTATTTTCATTTGAATCAAAATTAATTAAAATCTTCTTCGAAAATCAAGGTTTACGAGTTTCAAATATTGTCAAGATTTTGATATACAATTTTATTCTAATTTATATCAGTTACAGTATATACTTATGTATATTATGCGTCATTTGCGCATAAAGCAAAAAAGTTTCGCATCATATGCAAACAATATACAGATATTGAAAAGGTTTTTGAAGGTTGTTGAAGTTGATGTTTTTCAAAATTAAACACCTTTTTAACCGAAATTTGGATTTTTTTTTATTGCCTTCCTTTCCATCTAACTGAACTTTAGCCTTGTAGATAAGAATAATTTAAAACCAAACCCATCCTGATATACCTATAAAGCATTACAGTTTTTATAATTCAAATTCAACGTTTTACATTTCAAACTCAATGTTATACACATCAAATTGAACAAACCAACAAGAATTCATAGTAATGAATTTCATTAATTACTATGAAAACGATCTTTATAAACTTTCCTATAGTTGAATTTGAAATGATAAAATTGTATTTTCTATGAATTCGCAATCAGTTAAATTTTCACATATGCAATTATATAAATAAAATACGAATAATAATTAAAAAAACGAATTCGACATTTGCAACGGTTCCGCAAAAGCACGTCACGTTCGTTAATTATTTTAATTAAATTTAATTCAACTAGAAAATTTCGACACGTTTCGATGTAATTAAAATATCGGTCGTTCCGCGTGTAATTTGCGGTCGAGGGTTAATTGCCCGTTTCGCGGATCGGACCTTCAATTTGCATATACCGAGTGCCTTCTATTATTTATTTTTATTCGGCTCTATAATTTTTTTTTCGCATACATCATCGGCTTTAAAACCTTCCGATAAAGACCTTTGTGTGTGGACACGATGAAAAAAACCGTGGCGATTCTGAGAAGGCAAAAAAAAGTGAGGATATAATAATAATGGTCACGAAAACGTAGATAAGTTTTTGCGGCTGTCGATTTGAAGCGCTAAGTGCACAATCGTGTCAGGATCGGCTTTAGTTTATTTATTTTTTAATGTGCTATTTATTTATTCGACTTCCTTTCTTATCGTTGTGGTCCATTCGGATGTATCATTTTTTTTTCGGTGTCGTAAAGTGATGCGTTAACGATCTCGCTAAGCTTTGGATGCGATTTGCAAATGTTCTTTTGTCTGTAAAGAGCAGGGGTTCTCAAGTTTTTTGTAGGTAGGTTTTTTAAAATGTAAATCATAGCTCAACAGCTATGATTTCTATAGCTTCAATTTTTTGTGTAGTTTTTTAGAAACTCATTAGTCTTTCCTAAAAAGGCCACATATGTTACATAAATAAAAATATTGAAATTTTAGATTTTTGGTTTCGGGTATAATATAATTTATATTTCGGTTGATATTATTTTTCATAATGATATATAATATTTAAAAAAAGTTATTTAATTCTACGCTTAGAAATCTTTCAAATAACATCATTTAAAATCAGAATTTTATTATAAGCGTTTAGTAAAATTTGATTTAAAAAATTAAAAGTAAATTATTGCTTTTGAAATATGATATATTCTTATCAAATATGACATTACGTAATTAATATGCTTTAAGTGATTTCATTTATCCGCGTGATTTGGGTTTTCAACCACTGAATTAAATAAAAAAAATATAAGAGGCATTCAAAATTTATCACTTCGTAAGTGTTGAACGAGTCAATGACTAGCCATTTTGAGCACACCAGTTATCACCAATCGACGATTCGTTCAAATCAGTCATCAGGCAAAATCTAATTTTATATAAAGCGCACATTCCCACGATAAAAGTCACAAATTTCTTTCACAAACCAACAAACTTTAATCCATACGAAAAGACACCGACAAAGGATCGCGCGACGCGGGAAAATCTACGACGCGCCATATTTGCCACGACCGACTAGCTTTTCCGGCTCGATTCTCCATCTTCCACCATATTACCGTAGATTGTACTGAAGGAGCTGAGTTTCAGCGTCGGAAAGAGGACAACATCCGCTCGACGACGAATCGGATATCCTGATTGTGTGCCGTCGGAAACGGGCTTTCGACCGGAAAGAAATGGCGCGCAGTGCACGCGCCATCTTGTCCCCCCCTCCCGCCCCCCACTTCCTTTTCGACGTTCGTTGTTGATGTCGTCCTTCCGCCATTTTGTTCGATAATGGCTTTCCGAAATATTTCCGTGGGGAAATTTGCCATTAGTGGATTGAGGTTGTCGCTGCTCGATATGAAAAGGTTATACGATTCGATGCGATGCTTTTTTCATTGAATATTTTTTTTATTTATTCGATTTTGTATTAATAGTCGTCATTGTGAAGTGGTTATTTAACGTTCGCTGAAGAAAAAGTTGATCTCTCTCATATTTATTAAAACAAATTGAAAATTTTCTATAGAAAGTTTTTCGTAAACTTTCATAAAGTTTGAATAGGTACTTATAACCAGTAATTGCAATTCAAGGATCTTGAAGAAAATTCAATCCCAAAAATTACCGAATTATAATAATTTAGAATTTTTAATAAAAATTACATTCTGAAATATAATAGTTTTAATAATTATACTAGAATATATTCATTTCAGGATAATATAATAGTCAAAAAATTTATTCCGAAATCCTAATATTATATAAATATTACTAACAATAAAATCCCATCAATTTAAGATTCTGTGATTACAAATCTTACGAATATAATCAGAACAATTTACAGATCTCTCTAATCACCGCCTAACTTCAGTGATTACTACAAATGTTACAATTAACATAGCCAAACATATAAACAATATCAATTTCAAATTATTGGACAGCTACAGGTCCTTAAGCGCATACTTTTCTCCATTTTTATGATAAACTATGTATATTTTTGATATTATCCTTATATCCAAACATAATACATCATGAATAAAATTTATAAAATTATACCACGGTGTGTTTTCGGTGTAGCCGCGAAAAAATAAAAGGAAAAGAGTGCGTGATTTATGTCGTTTACAACCGAAAAAAACTGTACCGAAAAAAAGCATGACACAGAAACGAGCTACCAATTTCGGCAAGCTGATTTTCGTTCTTTATTACCGCGAAATAAATAATACATAAAAAAATACAAACAATTTACGAATTTATCAAAACTAAAACAATTAGAATGTCAAATGGGAAATAAACGAATTCTTTTGTAGGCGGATTGTTTCGTGTTTTCAAAGTCAACATTAATTTGATTCATCAAAAGTAAAGCGATTTTAATTAAAATTTTCAATATATTTTTGAGAGGTTTTATTATATAAAAAAAATTGAATACATTTTTATAGTATGAAAAGGTGTTTTTATTTGAATAAAGAATTTCTAATTCGAATTTATGAAACGAATAATTCGTAACGAAGTGTAAATTGGCTATTGAAAGGTATTATTACAAAAGTTCGTGTTCGAAAAGTGCGCGCGCAAAACGACACCATGCTAAAAGTTTCCCGCCAAAGTTTTCAGAACGAAACTTGAAAATTAACACAAAATCTTTTGATTCAAATTAAAAATGAAACGGTCATTTAAAAAAAATAAAAAAACAAGAAATCTCAAATCAGAGAACTCAATAAAAAGACTTTAAACGTGAGTATTCGGATTTTTGAAATAATCTTGCGAATTTCGCGATTCGGTTCGTTCAAGATTGCGAATTATCCGATCGAATCTCGCCAAAGAAATTTAATCGCTTTTCTAATTAGCGAACCGTCGTTTCCGAATTCGTTTGACGCTTTCACCCACGTGAAATTATCGAAAATAAATTAGAACGATTAATTAGTGCGGCTTTGAGCAGGTCGACGATTAGTCGGCGAGAAAATTCAAAGGTGGTTTTTCCTTCGGAAGCGAACGATTTATGTTTTTACGTGTGTTTGAAGAAGAAAGCTTTTGATCAATGTGTTTTGCCGGTAATGACTTACGGTTGTGAAACGTGGGTGCTCAATGCGAAAATAATAAGAAAATATTGAAAAAATCATATATATATTAAGAACAGCAATTGGAATATAGTAATAACGGATGAAAATTCAGTAAATAAATTTTTGAAATATCCATAAAGAAGACTAATGCGATAATAATATAAGAATTCCAATTTTAATTTAATCATTCAATTTTGCTTCGGAATTGTGAGATTGTACAGTTTTTTTTACACTTCAAATTCAACAAACAAAAATTCATAGTAATTAATTTCATTGATTACTATGCAACGGTCTTTTAATAATGTGTTATTGAAGTGTAAAAACTGTATTTATTGTAACAATCAAAAGAGATAAAAAAAGTGAAGTGGTTGATTATGTGGATGAAAAATTAGCATGCGAATTTCTAGAATGATATTTGAAAGATTATAATAAAATAATGAAGAAAGATTGAAGGATGAAATAAAAAAGTGCGAAGTATACAATAATATAATATTATAGATGAAATTATTTTATTAGAATGAAAGTTTAAATACTCTTGAATTGAAAAATCATATTTTAAAAAGTCTCTGTCACTCCATAACACTTTCATGCACCGAAAACGAAACCTTCACATTATAAATTTTCATGTGCTGTCATTTTGTAGTGGTATCTGAACTAGTCCATTTTCCACATATTTTATATAAGAACATCATGAGACAATAGGTACCAACAACAACAATTCAATCATTTATATACATAAACATAAAAAAAACGAAATCGAAAATATTTTCTCAATTACACCGAACAATCGAACATACATTATATAGTACGTACGGATCATAAAACATCTTTGCTTTTCACTGGCTTTACTCGAACCGGCGACCTTTTGATTCACTACCCGCGCACTATACACATCTGTCGCAGGCTGTGTGGGTTTTTTCGAACATGAAAAGAGTTTCGGTTTTTCGTTTTTCGATGTTGTGCATTTTCCTCACGTATTTCGGTGTTTTACGATACGTTCGGGGTGCCCCGCGGTCGTACGGGCGCCGTTGAAATTTTCCATGCTCGAAATATGTCTAGTGACATCTACTACTGCTAAGATTTATGGTTGTTCGTAAAACCATGAATTGAAATCATATTAAATAGAAACATTGCTGTGTAAATATTTCCAGGGTTTTTATGGGAATCCGTGGAGGTAATTTTTGCTTTTGCGCAAGGTGGGTTTGTTAATAAGATGGATTTTTTGAATTTATGCTTCTCGTAGTTTGGTATATATGAATAATACAAGAGAGAGAATCATAGGGGAGTGTAGACACGAGTTACATGTAATGTTACATGATGTAATGCTGCATATGTGATATGTGGTGAAGATGGGTTTATTTGTTCGAGTATAACTTTCAATGCATACTGCACATATATTATAATATGAATTTTTATATACAATATTTGTTTTGTCAACTTTTCTTGAAAATATGAAATTTTTAGTATTAAAAAAAAAGATTGTTTTTATAAATGTGCATAAATATATTAGCTTATGTTATTTTGTATCAAATTGCTCGTTAATTATTTTTTATTACATGAAATTCTAGGAAAAAAATAATCATATCAAAAACAACGATTGATTGCGTTAAATGCTAGCATGTTTTGAAAACAAAGAAAGTTATAATTATATTCAGTGTGCGTAATATTCATAAAATAAAATATAATAAAATAAAAATTATATAATCAGTGTTTATATAATATAATACATAATAAGATATTATCAATTTTTCAGAGAAAGAATTTCGTTTTTTCAAATAGTTAATGTTTCTAAATATGACAGTAAAAAATATTTTTTATAAGAAAAGCAAACGCACAGAAAATTATTATTAGAAACATATTTTTTTATCAATAAGAGCCACTTTCGTAGAATTAAAAATATTTTCAATGCCTTGCTTTTCTATTCTTAGTAGAAACTTGAAATACATGAATTATTTATGAACGCTTTATTTTATAGAAATAATACAACAATGTGTGGTAGTATCGTGCATTAAAAGTAAAACCTACATCTCGTAATTTTTCATAAGTAACTTATTCTACTTGTATTATTCTCGAAACCTTCAGACACGTAATCTTTTAATTTATCATATTAACATACATATATAAAAGTTATATAATTATAATAATAACAAAAATCACCATTAGATTTAAATGTTCATATTTTCAATTGATCGCATAAATTAACATTTTCGTAATATAAAAAGTTTTTGCTTCAATAATATAAAAAAAAAACAGATTTACATATTTTGGAATCCATGTTCTAACACATAATATAATAGTTTGATAAACAGTAAAATGTCATTTTTTTTTAATAATTTTATGTGGTAAGTAATATTATCATAATCTCGAAGACAAAACTTCATCACACTCATTGTCTGAAAAACACAAAACACGCGAGATAATTCACGCATATGTACAAGTGACACAACGTAACATTTGTTTTTACCCCAAAACGTACCCCCATCCCCCGAAATACACATCCACTGTATACATTTACTAACGCAGTACATTCATACACTGCCTTATACACGAAGCCTGCAAGTATTGTGCTCGTCCTGTGTCAGTAGCGCGCGAACCACCGCACGGGACGTACACGTCCTCACGCGAACTCCGCCAGAATATATCGAAAAACTTATACATAAACATTCAAATCAAATAAAAAAATTATTAAAAATCAATCTAAAAGATAATATGTGTTATTTCATTTGAAAATTTTGAAAAAACACTAGTAATATTGGTCAAAAATGAAGGGTTCGTTCGCGTTGTCTTGGTGCATCCTGATTGCGCTCGGGACAGTATCCTGTCAGGAATTTGATGTTGCGCCGAATAATGTTTACAATGAAAGTCAACTAGCTGCTCTCAGGTCTACTCTGAAGGTTCTGCTGAAGATCGAGCCGTCTTCTGATAGGGTGAATCATGTGGGGAAGTTGCCGAAGCATATGAAGGAGCTTTACGAGAAGTATTCGGCTGAGAAGATGTCCGCCGGTGATACTGTACGCAGTATCCAGCCTGTCAAAGGTATGTAATTATCTTTTTTTTTATAATTTATGGTTTCATTTTTTTGACGTTTCTTATGTCTGTGTAAGTTTTAGAAAGATATTTTTTTCAGTATTTATAATATGAAATAAAAACATGTATTATAATATTTAATGAAACAGATTAAATATGATGGTTCATTTCGTTGTTATAGACTGTGGTGTATAATTTTCGTACAGTTTCAATAAAATTAATGAATACAATAAATGCACCAATAACAAACACAATATAAAAAAAGACATAAGACGTATTGGCCAAAGTCAGCCGAGCGGCGAAAGCGTCCATTCGAGATTTTCCATCAACGTCGGTTACGTACATACAAATCCATTCAGTTCCCTTCCAGGACTGCAAACAAAATAACCACCTGCTAAGAAAAATACCCGGGTCCTTCAGGGAGACGAGGGTACAATCCTTAGACGTCCAGCATTATTTTCATACGAGATAAAAACCGCATTTTTGCGAATTCCTCGCCGCGATATAAGCGAATAAATCACGAAAGCGGAGTTTTCGTATTGCGCAGAAATGGCGTTTATTTTCGAATATCCGTATCGCGTGTGTGTGTATGTTTTAAAGTAAACACGTATGTTGCGATTAGCGATAAATCTATTTACAAGCGTTGCGGATTTTTTTTCATTTTGATCGTCGAGAATTTTATAAATTTTGAAAAAATATCGTTGAATAAACATGGCGCGTGAATGTTTTACCAAATATTGGGTTGGTGATAAATCGATTCGTGGCTTAGCGTTTTATTACGATTATTTGATGTACGTTTTAACCTGAACTGGTTTATAGATTAACTTCATGCTTATCTATAAACCAGTTTAAACAGCATATATATTTCTAGGATTATATAAAAAAACTAAAAGTAAGGGGTGCGAATCATAAAAGGTACAAAACCACTGGTAGGTTTTATAAAAATTTAAATAAATTCGTATAACAAAATTGAATCAGAAAATTATTTTCAGTTCAAAACATAACTGATAAATTAGAGCCGATCTTCATTACGTATGGAAATATCCAGGTGCGAAATATAATATATCATGTCATTCAAATCGCGAACTTCCGAGGCGGCCTTCACAGCGGGAATGCTTGTCGGATATAATTTGGTATACGATGAGAAGCCTTACATGGCTTCGGTAATCTATGCTGAAATTCTCTCACGTCATCCGTCTTCATCAATCGTAGAAACGGAAGGATCATCGCATCGCGTGAACGTTCTCAGTTTGCCGCAGACTTAATCGACTTTTTCTGCCGAATAATTGAAATTTTCAAATTGGAATTTAGAATAGAACCTATTGAGATTCTATTTTCGAAGTGAGACTTCTATAAGGAATTAGTGTGAACTGGAAATGGAAGGAGTCGTTTTGACTATTGCCACAGAGAGATATACAGAAATCGGCTATTGTTATATAAAGATTGATTAATTTTTAAACTGAATCTATCTGATTCTGTTTCATTAAATAACACTTGACAAAATTGATAATACGAAGTTTTACTTTCGACGTACAAGAGTGCCTCGCAATACATTTTTTCGTGCGGAAAAATCCTCGGAACAATGAACGAAGTTTGTCGCCCATTGTTGCTTAGTAAAACGCATCAAGAAAGTCCATTAGTATAAAATAAAATGTATTGTTGTATGCAACACAATAGAACTATTCTAGAATAAGAAATAAAAACTGAACTCTATTTCCAAAAAATCAATTAATTAATCACATAAAAAAATAACAATTAAAAAGATCGAAAAGTTTGGCAGCATGCAAAAGTTTTGCGTTCGTTTAGCGCACAAAATCGAAAAAACGCGCCTTTTTTCCAGAGAGGATATATTTTTTTGTACTGCAAAAGGAAAAAATTAGGATTCAGCTATGCGTGGAAAAAATTTTCACCGGAAAATTTATTTTATGGCGCTCCGAGACGCGGCGTGCGGTTTTTCCGGCGACGCGCCGAAGGTTGTCAGCTTTTCCGAATTTATTTATCGAAAAGATATATATTTTAAATTGTGCTCTGTTTCTCGCCGCCGAGGGAACAGTGAGAAATATTGTGCTGAATGTATAATATAATGAAAAATAATATTAAAGGAGAAAAAATGTTGTCGGAAAAGAGGAGCTTCTTTGCGATTAGATGTCGCCGAGTGCGTTCGTGCGAAAGTGAAATTTTCGTTTTTATATTAAATTAAATGAAAAAGTGGATTTTTCAGATAATGTGAATGTTGTATAATATCTATTGTTAGAGTCATATATTATTTGGAATTTTTATTTGTTACATTTGTTCACTAAATAGTAATAAAGAAAACGTAATTTTTATAAATTGGTCTCGGATCCATACAAATTGTAGCTTAATTTCAATGATTGGCGAAAATCGTTATTTTTCATAAAAAATATTCTTCAAGATATTTGAGGTATATTTTTTTAAGTAAAACTTTTATTGAAGCGTTAGAATAATCAGAAATAAAAGAAATTTTGAATAAATTTTTTTTTCAATCGATGAGTTGATCTAAAATATCAGAATTCATCAAAATTGATTATACAATGATATACTTTAAAAAAGAAAGCTATCACATGATAACGTCTAAAAAAATTATAAATATTTCAAAATAAATAAAAAAACCACGAAAAGAATTATTTATATTAAAAAAAAATTGTGCCATTAGCAATTTATATTTACGCATCGAAAACTTTATGAAGGTTCGTAATTTAACTCGGGACCACTCACACGATGCCATAAAAACTATATTAATCGCGATTAACGAAAGTTTCAAGTGCGCCATTACGTTAATAAGTGTAATATTATTCTAATGAAATGTATGGAAAACGATGAGGCTTTTTACGATCGAAACTTTTTTGCGTCGGCTCCATCTTATTAAGGTAAACGCGGTAAGCTTTAAAAGCCATATATTTTCGTTTTGGCAACTTTTTGTATACCCGGCGCGAAAGTGGCTGATTTATTAGTTTTTTTTTTTAATTTTTCTCTTTTCATATTTGAGTATTATATGAGGACTTTAACACTGTTCACGGACGCGTGAGAGATAATCACGTTATGGTAACGAGATAAATTGCTTTCGTATTTTTGCTCGAATCGCTTACGTATTCCGACCGTTTATTACTTCGTGATATACATATACCTATATAATATCTTTATGAAACGAAATAAAATATATAATATTATAAAAATAAGTCAATTGTATTAGAAACATTACTCACTCAGTACTATTATAACATTTGTTGTCAAAGAATAACATTCACTATAGGTTTTGAGAGTAAAAATTTCGCTTATAAAACAAACCTTTCATTAAAATTTATTTCATGCATGTAAAAAGCTAATATGAATATTAAATTTGTTTTAGTTTTATTTCTTCATCCAATTTCTGAAGCTAAAATCCTGAACTAATTTCAGTATCGATTCGCTTCGGATTTGCTACAGGTGCGCTAGATTGTACATGCTGAAAGTTTCCCCTATAGTCGAAGGGTGTATGTAAAATTCACTCACGTTCGTATTATGACAAAGTTTTACGTTTACGTTTACGTTTACGGACAACAGACAGGCGTTGTTTATGTTACGTGTCCAAGTTTAGTACACTTGACGCGGGTATCGCATTAAGCTTTCATATAGAAGTTTTACCTGCAATTTTAAGCATTCAATTGTTAATTATTCCTAAACCTGGTAAGTACTTCTGCATCTTTGTGAAACGAGATTGTTTATTCTTATATATTTTAAGAGAAACTTTCATATCTCGACTTCTTTCGATAGTTTATTTATCCATTTAATAATCTTTGTTATATATGTTTGAAGTCGATCAGATAAAATCATAGGTATGTGAGCGGGAGAATATTAAAAAGGCTTTATTGATGTTTTTCACGGAAAAGCAGTACAGCATCAGATCTATCATGCTAATTGAATTCTGAATGGGTTCATTCGCTCGTTATACTTTTGACGGGTATCTCGATTGAAGGAATTATCGGAATTTTCATTTGAACGATCTTCACAAGGAGCATTCGTATATTAGAAAATAAGAGGAAGTCACTTTCGACTTAATTCATATTAAATTTAATTATAACATTTTTTGATAAATTTTAGATAAATTTATATAAAATGAGAATATAATATACAACAAAAGACACCAGTTTTTATTTATAAATGAAGCGATTTTATCCTTGATAATTGAACACTTCGCATTTGTTATTTTGTACCATAATCGGAATTTTGTACTGAAACATACATAAAAAAAAATATATTTTTTCTTCTTTACAATCTGATAAAAATTCCCCTCTCGAGAGAGAACGAACGTTCGGAAAGTGGCGTATTTTATATTTATATATTTTTCGGTAGGCTTTCCTTAATATTGCGCACGTTTGCGTTTTAAAAGCAGCCGTTCCACAATGGAGAAGAGGCGTTTGTTGCTATACACAACGCAACATATTAAAAAATATTCAAATAAACCACGTACAATTTCTAACTTTAAAATAACCTCGTGTCTGTGCTCGCTCTCCTACTTTTTCGAAACCCCATACGGGAAAAATAAATAATGACAACCATGAAGTTCATATGTGCTCGTTTCAATATAGACGGGAATTTCTATGGATTTCAAAAGCAACCACGGACGGCTTTTTGAAACGAAAACTTCTCATTTTATGGTAGTGTAAATTTGCTCGACCGTCATTGAAACACTTTTGCTCACATTTTTGACGTAAAAAGTGTTTTGTATGAAAGTTTTGTTACCGCGCTACCAATTGAAGATTTGTTGTAACACAGTGTGGCTATTAAAAGATTTTGAAAGGAAAAATCATAACTTGTTCATTTTCAATCTTTTTTATTTCATTTTTTTATAGGTTATAGTGTATTTATTGAATATTAAAATGATTATATGTCAATAATAAACAATAAACAAAATAGAAAAGAAACTAAATCAGTTTGAGCGTTTCAAAAATGAAAAATCTGTCATTATATTATAAATATAATTAGTTATATAATATAACAATTTAAACTATTTATACAGTTTAAAAATTTCATTCTATTTTTTAATAAATGTTAAACTGCATCACAATAAGTTAAAGACAAATCCATCGATATTAAAATAATGTATCCACTAGCATCAAATAAAACAAAATATGTATTAGATGTTTCACTCAACTTTCCAGAGTTCCACTCAACTTTTACCCACATATTTGTGAACCTCAAACGATATTATATACAATTTTAATATGATAAAATTAAAATATGCACTGTACTACGTTCATATGGCACGTTATGCGCCAGAAAATTGAAATAGTTTTGATACACTTCAAGGCGACGCTGTTAAAAGTTCCCACTCGTATACTCCGCGATATCAATTTTCCCCCGCGGACATGTTTTTACTTTGAATATTAAATATACGTACGATAAAGGAGGGTTCCTCTTTCTCGTCTATGGTGAATAATGACTTTAGCGGAAAACTCGCGAGAAAAGCGTCGGGAAAGTCGTCGTATCGAACTAATTTCCTCCGCTTCTTTAATGTGATATAATATTATATAGAACCTGGAGGATGATATATTGGCGGTAATTTCGTGTTAATTTGTAATTTTATGGTTGTCGGTGATATATTTTCATTGGTCGTTAAAAAGGTTTTCGTTTGAGAGGTGCAAGGAAAATATCTGAAATATGAAGTAAAGCATTTTTAAATTGATGAAAATGAATTTTTAAAAAATATTAAAAGTATTAAAAATAGAAAATTTTATTTAAAACGTTTATATTATAAAGTTATACATAGTCATATTCCTGGAAGGTGCAAAATTTCCATGAATAGAACAAAATTGAATAAAATATTCGAGATCGACCAATAGATTCCCTCTTTTGTCCGGCGGAATATCAAAAAATTCTCACACTACACATCCAAAACAAATCAAAAACACGAATCTCCGCAACAAATTATATTTTTAGTTCCCTGAACCCAACCGACCTCAATTTAATTTGCGCGATCGTCCCAATGAATAATAAAGCCCACCGGGCAAGAGTTATTTCGGAATAAAATGATAAAAAAGCGCACTACCGAGCAAATAAATAAAAAAGTGAACATTACAAAAGTGGGCCATAAACCCGCCGTTCGGCTACCGAATCGATAATGAAGTATTAGAAAATAATTTATGAGGAACCGGTCGTAAATGCACCATTAAAAAAGAGGAGGCTTTCGCGTGTAAGGAATAGCGCGCACGTTCCTTATTTTATATATAAATAATATAAGAGTGAGGAAAAACGGTGTGTGCTCTTATGTCGGGTCCCGAAGGGATTGTGGATAAGATTCAGAAACGAGCGGCTCAATATTAAAACTCTGTACGCTCGTCCCTCTATTTTGTGGTATTATGTATTTTGTATAAGGGAGAAATATATATATTTTTAAATGAAAATGTTGTTTTGTTTCAGATAAACCGATAATTTGGTGAAATTCTCTAATTGAATAGTTCTAAGATTTATAATAGTTACATTCAGAAAATTTAATGTATGATGTGATAATAAAATTTCGGGAACTCTACTGTAAATATACTTTTGAAATTGTGTATAATTATAATATTTTATTTCATATTAAAATTTGTATTATTCTTTTCAAAACATGTGGGATATCAGTAATGTCAATAATTCATCTCATTTTTGCTCTAGAATTATAAAGTGAAGAAAATTAAACCAAACAAATAATGGTAATATAACTGGGTAATTAATA
This sequence comes from Hydropsyche tenuis, assembly GCA_009617725.1. Classification (NCBI taxonomy): domain Eukaryota; kingdom Metazoa; phylum Arthropoda; class Insecta; order Trichoptera; family Hydropsychidae; genus Hydropsyche; species Hydropsyche tenuis. Next base: position 1,127,438 of record VTON01000007.1, read on the forward strand.
TTCTGAAAAACATCAGAATTCGATTCTGGAATCTATAGATTGATTTTTTTGGAATTTTGATATTTTCGACCAATTCAGAAAATAAAATTGATTAGGAATTGTAATATATGTAATTTGATTTTGAAAATCAAATTTTCATTCGAGATCGCAGAACTCTAATATTTCAGTATCTTTCTATAATTTATAACTTTATTATTAAATTATTAAGCCAAAATTTAGTTATTTAAAAATATTAACTACTCAATTTTAATACAAAAATTTGATAAATTTTTGAATTTCTTAATATTTTTTTCAACAAAATATTTATATTTTGTAGAAAAAATCTTTAGAGAAAAGATCTTTTTTTAAAAAGATCATGTATAAGGTTTCAAACGAACAATACATATTATACAAAAATTCCACAAATCAAATTGTTACGTGTATATTTTCAATACATAATAAAATACGAAACGCCGAAATTGATTTAATTTTTGTTTTCTGTCCGATTCATTTACAAAGGATGTACGTGCATATTGTTTGTACTACCTGTATAAAATCAGGTTGCGTGAGGAAAAAGGTTTTGTATTGTTGGTTTATCAGTGCTGTTGCAGGTTGGTTTTGGTGTTTATTTAAATTTTACGATTGTTTGATTTTGATTCCGCGTGTGCAATGTATGTTATATTGTGCACAAATTAAATGCGATAAATATCTCTCGTATAGTGTTCTGTTCGAAATATCGAAGGCTTCGACTATCTGTTTGCTTTATGTTTAAATAATCGCTGTGAGCCCAAAATATATATGTTTTATGATCATAAATTATATTTTTAATAAATGACAACAATCTAAATTTATTATATGAATTTTATTTTGATTTTGGTAATTAAGTGATATTTCTTAACGCGTAAACTTGATAAATAATAATGAATATTCAAATAAGTTGCACAGGTTTGAATTCGGAAAAGAGCTTTTGAATTTTTAATCCGTCGATGTTAATTATGATTGTATTGTATTTGTAATTAAATTCAAATATTAACGATTTGTTTTTTATCGTACAAAATGTTTTCAAATACAACCAGATAAAAGTCTGTTATTATATTTATATAAAGAGATACGAAAATGAAAAAGAATATTCAATAATGATACTCAATAATTTAAGAAACAATATTAATAATTTATAATAAAATAAAATTTTATAATTTACTTAAACTTCATTAAACCGAATCGACTGAACTGATACTTTCATTAACAAGAAATTAATAATTTTTCCTATGAAAAACGATACTCTTTCAACCCGTAATATTTTTATTAAATTTCAAACCCAATTAAAAACACCTTCTGGCCAACCTCACCGCAAAACCGCCGCCAATAAACACACAACCCCGCGAAAAATCGAATTAACACACCGCCATCGAAACTTCGAGAACACAAAGCACACAACGCTCGACCATAGTTCAAGCGCAAACACACACACACATACACACACACACACACACACACACACACTCGTACATACATACATACATACATACATATATACACAGGCCGTTTATCGTCCAAAGTCTGGCCGAGTCACGCTTTAAGTGCTCCGAGGAGCGGCATCCTGCGGCCAGGAGGTCCACGTTCAGGCTTCGTGGCCGTCACGAGGGTCTAAATTGGACGACAATGTTGGCTTTATGACGGCCGGGTGAAGGTTTTACAGTTTCGTAGTGGCTCGGTCGCTGGTCGAGTGGGTTTGTGCGATAATGAGGGTAGTGTATTTATTTTAAAATTGATTTGGGATTTTTTTAAGTGATACTTCTATGGGAGAGTTAGTAGGAATGGGAAATTGAAAGAATTTTTAAGTTAATTTTTTCTTAAATTTTTGATAAAAAAATAAGCATTATCAACTGGTTTTTATAAATTAAAATAAGCATTATCAATTTAGTTTTTATAAATTTCATCCAAATACTAATTAGATTAAAAAATATATTTTTTTTTATTTTCAACGCACAAAAGTCACTATGCTTACAATATTTTAGAGAATTTATATCAAAATACACATTCCACTGTGAAAATATATTTTCACTGGAAATAAACATCCATTGCAACATATACAGTGGAAAACGAACACGAAACTGAAGGGACCGAAATATTTTCTCGTGTTGAAAGAATTTTATCTTAAAAATCATAGTAATATTTTGTCAGGACTGCAATATTATTTCTTATTAACCAATTTTTCATTTTAAAAATTTTCACGTTAAACAATTTCCACTGTATAATAAATTTTAACTTTTAACCCATTCAAACGTTTCAAAAAAAATCAAACTCACATCAAGCCATATTTAATTTCACAAATTCACCAAAAAACGACTCAAACATTGTACCGATTGACAATAAAATACATGAAAATTACACAAAACACTAAAAGCCCCATAAAACACGAAAGTCCCATGCGACAGCTTTTCCGGTTATAATCCGAAATTTAACGTTCGAAACGCGGAAAAGCGGCACAGATTCTTTTTATGTCACGAACGGAATTCCGCATGTCGAATTTTGGCCCGCAAAATAAATAAGGTCCATTCGTGCGATTCGAAATCGGCAGGACTAAATGGATCTTGCCGGTCGGTTTGTCAAAGCTTTGTACAAATAGTTTCATGACTTTTTAAAGCCGACGGCGTTTTGCCGCACCGGCGGATTTCACCTTTACCTGCCCATCAGCGGACACACACACACAAAAGTGGGTAACGATAGTAATTTATATAGTACAAAAAAAGGACTCGGCTCCGATGGCCGGTAGTTTTCGCTAACCGATATTAAATTCCTGGAGTGAGCCGTAAAATTCGGTATATGGCATAATGAAAGCTCGGTTCGGGAGTTTTCGCACAAGTATCTTTTTCAAAAGTACGTTATTCGACCGCAGAACTTAGTTTTACTGGGTGATATTAGAACGCCCACGTTTCACTTGATTCCCTCTATATAAAATGTTTTATTATATAAAATAAATTTCCGGAATAGTTCTTTGAAAATATGTTTTTATACAGAATGAGTAGTTTAAAATCGTTCGACTTTGTTAAAAACTCATTTATATTAAAAAAAAATGGACAGTAGCTTTTTATAAAAGTTTCACATTCACCGTGCGAGAGTGCCATAAGATATATTTCAATGCAAATATTTTTCAAATTTCTTTTCCAAAGTACTCAACATCCGAGAAAAATTTTAATTTAAATTCCATCGCCGAAAAAACACACAAATCCTTATTTATCCCTCGGCAAGAGATTAAACTGGAATTTTTCCAAAAGCTTCCGTCGCAAATGCATAAATCTGCATCGAATTTCAAACTCAAATCCCAACAATACGACGAAACAAACGCCATTTCTTAACGGGGTCGTGCCTGGATATAATAATCCGCAACGGTTAAAACTCGAATCCGTAGTCCGAAACTTTTAAATAATTCAAAGCCTGACCCACTACACACACATCCTTATTACACGGCCTTTTTCCATAAATAAGTGCATACGCGTGTACGGAGCGAGGCTTTTAAATAAGTCAATTCCGTGCTCTCTCCCTGGGGTTCGACGTTGACGAATTGTATAATGCCCGTGTTTTCTACGTGTACGTGGTCGGGTCAACGGAATCGAGGGCCCACGTATCGGTAGCCGCATAAAAACGGTTCTAGAATCTTTTATGTTGGCTTTAATATTTTATTTCCGCGTTGGAGTGTAGCCGCGGCTTTGCTGTGAGTGTGCGCGCACCTTTATGGCGCTTTTGGGCTAAATGTTCCGTCGAGGGTGCATATGGGATGATGTTATGGAAATGATTTTTTTTAAATATGCATTTTTCATTTTGGGAAGATTCAAGTCGCGTTCGTGTCAGCGATTAAAAATTCGATAAGCTGTCGCTGGTCTTGGCGACCAAGAATAATAACGTTTTTTTTTAAAACAATATTTCTTTTATACTATGGCAATACCCAACTTGTGACAATGCTCTGTCATTCATGTGTGATAGTTCATGCAACTTGCTGCGACAATTTGTAGCTGAACCAACGATGTGTGTTACTTATATGAATGTATAGTCATATGGCGACAAATCTGACGCTCATGCGAGTAAAGCCTTAGCGAAAGATCGTCTAATTGTAAGATACGGTATATGCCAATTTAATATTATTATTTTTTTATACGTTAATTTTTTGATTATTGAAGTAACGCTGTCATTAGATAAATACGATTTTGTATCGTTGATTTGAAATTTTCGTTACAGAAACTCGTTAATTTTGTATTACCTTTCAATTAAATTGAGTAACTTTCTTATTAAAATTTTGATGATAAATTATCAAATATTTGATATTATAAAAAAATCCTCATCCTACATAAGCTGAATAAAATATTATATGACAAAAGCGGCAATATGCTTAAAATTTCATAACCCAAAATATTTTCATAATGAACAACCATAATCACAAATAATACTTAAACCCCACATAGAAACATCCAACCTCCACACAACCTGCAATGCACCAAAACGAACCCTAAAATTCCAAACATCCAAATTTGCAGAAACACAATATATTTCACATTCAACCATATTCGAAACGAACTCATTTTGGATAGGGCACTTAAACGCACATATTCCGCTAAAGTTCTGGCTTAGCTCTAGGCGTATCCAATTATAATATACGTAGAGTATCGATGTGCGGAATCACACAGTTAGAGCACATTTCCGTGTAACGATAATTACTGACGTTATTAGCACACCCTAAAGCTTTGATTTAGTTTGCCCGAAACCGACGTCGACGTGCGAAATTCGAATAATTATTATTATGGAGCATATTGAGCTCAATAATCGAAAATGGCGCATTTGCGTCGTTTAAATCCTGTAAAATTGTGTGTGGATTATTTTGACATGTTGTGTTTGTGTTATGTTGTATTGTGTTGTGGAGTTTGTGGATTTTGATTGAAGTTAAATTTAATTTTTTGTTTGGCGTTATTGAGATGTTTTGAAGAGTTGAAATATAATAATTGATATTGATCTATTAGTATCGATAAGTAGATTATATAGGTAGTTGAAAATTTTAAAATTAAACATTGAAAATATTCTCAGATTCGGGCTAAAAGTATTCGTCATATACCGCTTAAATTTAATGGTTAAAAACCTTAACCCATGCATTTGTCAAAACTGATTAATTGAATCAAATTATCTTACTATAAAAATTGTATAAATATGCAAAAAAGAGCAGTAATGTTTTTTTTTAGCTTATATTGTTTTTTTTCAACTACCAAAGTTAAGAGATATCTGAAACGGTTAATATAAAAATAAAACTATCCAAGGAAAATTATATTTTCAATTTTTTGAGAGTAACCTTCTCTTAAATGTGTAGAGAAAAATTTCTAATAGTTTTAACTATAGATTGAAATTCTGATATTCAAATTCCGTGATTTTAGTAAAAAAAAAACGATCTCGAAGCACTTGGACTAGTCACATCGCTATTTTCAATTATGCAATAAAATGATCTTATTTGATTAGAAATTCCAAAATCAAATTTTCAAAATCAGAATCCTACAATTGAGATCCCCATACATAAAAAGCCTCATCCCAAACTAAACGTTTATATACATATAATAGACCACACACTACAATAACCATTAAAATTAATAATCATCTTTCCAACGACGATACCAAAATTCAAACACACACTAAGACAATTACATTCAAACACTATCCACAAATAGACCCATAAGAATAACGCAGAACCATTAATTTAAAATTCAGCACATTCCCGCGTCACAGATAGAGACTTTCAGCACATCGCATGCACACATCGCGATAATGTACATGAAAGCTTCGTTTATTATTCGCATTGTGTGTGTACGTTTCAGTCACACAATGCGAGCCATGTCGCAATAAAAGTAATATGAAGACACCGCCGAAGACTGAAACATGCGAATTTTCTTTACGATTCCGCATAAAAAATTCATCCGTTCGCAAATTTCGCAAAGTTGGCTGAAAACTCGCGAGCACCCGTTTCGTTTCGCGCTTTTTTTCAGCCGCTCCGCTTCTTTGTTTCGTCGATAATTTATTCAGCGCGTCGCCGAAATAAATTCGCGCATAAAAAATGTATTGCCGTGTGAAATCGACGAATTTGGCGAAAGCTCTAATTTTCGTCTGAAACGTTTATTATCGCTGCCGGACTTCGGTTCATTCGGATTTTTTTCCGATGAAAATCGAATCGCCTTTTGAATACTTCGAATTTTTTTCGGCGATATTAAAATATTTTAATTTCGGTCCCATATACGTCGCTCTATTGTGCGCCCTTTCGGCGAAATTATCATATATATTAATTTATATATATATAAAATGTATTTTTTTTACGACGTTCGCTCGAATTCATTGTGCGAATGTCGTCGTCGACATTGTAAACGAACTAAAGAAATTTATTTGGTATTTTTTTCCGTGCCCTCCCGAAAGGGTGGTTAGGGATATTTTTTCGTCTCGCTTTTAGCGCCCGTATCTTTTATCCTTGCTAATACCAGAGACCTCATTCTGCTTATCTACAAAATCGTATATACAATAAAACGTATTATTTATATAATTAATAATTTTTTTTATCGATTGATTTATATTTTTGTAAAGAAGAAAATTTTCTGTATAAAATTTATCGTTTACTTGAAGAGTTTCCAAATTTCAGCAATTTTTTTTAAAAACATTTATATTTAAATATATATCATTACGGGACAAGGTCTCTTCAACTAGTGTCGAAGGTCTGGGTATTAATTGAAGAGACCTTGTCTTGCAGTGGATAACTAATAGGTAAAATCATCTCAAATTCCGTATACACGAAAACACCACAGAACATCAAAGTAAAATCATCTTAAATTCCACAAAACAAATCATAAATACATCCATTACACCCAATCGAGCATAACGTCCATTTCGTCGGTATACGTCGCCATAAAAAGCACCCGCGCCACGTGTTGAGCACCACCGACGTATGCACAAAGAGACCCTTTCTCATATTTTTTAATCCGCAACGTAAGCGGGCCCTGTAATTTATTTCACCGCTGCATCTATAAAAATATGAGCAGCTTCTACAAAATGTGAGCTTTTTACGATTATTGCGATGGCCCCAGGGTTTCCTTTCGACGTTAAAACGTACGCGCCTAATTTATTGGGCTGAGCGAAAACAGCCTTTTTGTATTCAATTCAAATTTCATGCTCCTAAATAAGTCAGGATGCGTATATGCTACGGTGAATCTATATTTCTAATGAAAGTATATTTTATATGATAAAACCATATTCATAGTATTTCTACGAATTCAGATAGTGAATGTATATTTAACAATAGACTACACAATCACTGCTCACTATCAGTGAATTTATATTCGTTCATTTGCAAACAGAAGTCACAAGCTCTGTAATATTGTATATATTGAGTTTCGCTTCGTATTTATAAACTGGAGGTGAAGTTATTAAGAATTGTGTTCGACGTTTGTGGATATCGATCAGAACTTTGGGTCGTTTAAGGTGCGGTCCAATTTTATCGCCGTTCAAAAACACGCGTGAAAGTTATTAGCACAGAAGTCTTCTGAAAGCTGAGTAATAAATGAAGCCGAAATATAGTTCGATGGGTCGACTTTGCGAAAATTTCGCGATTAGCCACGCACGCGAAACGCTGAACTTTCTCCGCTTTCGAGAAAATGCAAAATAAACGCACGGTATATATCCCCAGTTTTTATATTCAAAGAAAACCTACAGAATCGGTTACTTCTCTTCTCATTTCATTTGCTTTTCACTGGGGGAAAAAAAACTAAAAGTGTTTACAAAACGTCGGCCGGGTTGTCCGTTTGTAGAAATTCGTATCCTTTTCTCGTGCAGAATGAGATTTTTTTTACGTATTAAAATAATTAGTTTGTAAATAAAAAGAGTTTGTGTACTTGCGAAAGAGTCTTTCTGTGAAAAAAGAGTGATGAATCGTTGCTTTCAGTTAGCCGAAAGTCATTCAGAACGCAATTTGAAAGGGTCTTGATTGATGATGAATGATAACGATGTGTTTCACTCTGAGGCTTAAGGCTTGTATTTACTTGCGGATTAATGCAAAGTGTATTGCCGAAGAAATAAATATAGAAATTAAACAAAACAATCTGGATTATTTCGATAATACCCTATTAGGATTTCGCATTAATGACACTTACTATATTTAAGTCTATGTTATATATTTAGGTTCGAAGTGTCGCAGGTGGTTTTCTCCGTTGATATCCAAGTGTTCCAAAGCCTCAAATTAAAATGGCGGCGGACAAAAAACGGCGTCCCCATGTCAAATAAATCTCGCCATACCGGCCGTGAAGTGCTCGAAGCTAATGCAAAAATGGCATAACGCTGTCCTTCGCCATTATATCCTTGTATATGGTGGTAATTTTTTATATAAGCAGTTTTTGACATGAATAGATTTCAATTTCAAAAAATTCATCTAAAAATTTTGTGACGTATACTGTTTACAGTTTTTTATAAGCCGCGGCTTGTTTAAATAAAAATAAAATAATTGAAAATGAGTGAATCCACCGTTTTATTACATATAAAAAAAAAGATTTACTAAACCTATAAAAAAAACTAATAACTATTTTTAGTTAAGAAATCCGAAGTTCTTCTGCGAATGTGTGATTTATTAACAATGAAATAAAGGAATTCTACCGTCCAAGACCACCTGTATATTAATTTTTTTTCTAAATAGTCCACCGCATTGTGAAGTCATATAAATATAGGTTTTTGTGGTTCGAAAGCCTTTCAATTACCTGAAGCAGGTGTCGTGGCGCCGTTATTCACTATGCGTTTACCTGCTGTGCCACTTTACCTGTGTTTCTCTCTTTATTTGTTTGTAAAGATTTTTTTGTGTTTCAATTATTGGTTTTGAACATAGACAAAAAGGGTATCGATTGAGTCATATATTTTTTATGCTTATCGAATTTATGTTAATTGAGTCAAGCGCGTTTTAAAAGATGGGTTTTAAAAGCATCATAAATTATTCGAGAAAATTGAGCAATTTCTTTAGAAATTAAATTAATTATCCTTAAAACATAATACATTTTATAATTAATTGATTGAATAATACAACATATAAAATTACTAGGCTGCATTCATACGAACGACTTTTCAGCGACAATAAGTCACAGAAAGACGTCCGCACACTTATAATAAATTGTCGGTAGTTTCAGTAACTTCTGACTAATAATTTAAACAAATAATCGACACTTTCCTCATTTTGTTCTAAACGATGTTATTTTATTTATTTATTTTCACGTTGCATAAAAATGCAACGTGATTCGTTGTTGCTCCATATGGCGACAATGTTAGGTCATTTGTATGAGATTTCTTGCACGACTTATTGCGACAATCTGTCGCTGTCTGAATAATATTATTTAACAATACAGTAAAGTAGAATATTATTTGAATGGAGAATTAACTTATGTATTAAAACCAATTTCACACAATTCTATATAAACAAGCTTAAACAAAAAATAAACAACTTTGTTTTAAACGCTCTCAAACAAGGTTGCTTTTAGCAAGATTGTTTAACGTTCGCTCGAATATAGAACAAACCATCGCTGAAAAGTCACCCATATTAGCGCAACCTTAATAATTCACAATGTACTAAAATCAACTCAACTCAATCGAACCCATTCAAATCCATATTATATTCAAAAATAACCCCTCGAACTTGAACCGAAAATAATTTTATTTTAAGCGCTCCCGAATCCGAGATTGCTTTCAGCGCGATTGTTTATCGTTCGCGTCCATTAAGCTCATCGCGTTGTTGATTCTCCGAGTTTGTACATATTTTTCCTTCCAAGGGTCGTCCGTCAAATAAACAAGACCTCCTCGTAATCCAATCAAAGTCAATTAAGAAAACAGACCGTTGATTAATATTCATCGCGTAGCCAAGTCCTCGTAGCGAATTATCGCCGAAATTAATAACGTATACGTTGGCCCCATACGTTGCGCGGCTGAAAAATGAGATTAATTAAAACTTTGCAAACAGACCGACGTCGTTATTATAATAATTGGAATGAAAAATTCACGCGGGATCTTCGTTTCGGGCCGAATTAGGCCGGTTCAATTTCGCAGGCCGAACTATTCGTAGTAGCTAGTAATTACTTCAAAGTTGGCCGGAGAGCTGCTGTCACGTTTTCGCGGAAGGCTAATATAGTTTTATCTATGTATAATGCGTGTGTTATTGTGAAAGTCGGGAATTAGTTCTTGGGAGAATTCGAATGGTCCAAGTTTAAGGTTGCGACTATGCGTGACGGAAGTGGTGCTGTTTTTAGAGCGACGGTTGTATCGGGGATAGGTTTTTGATTGGGAGTTTTGTTGGGTGAATTATGAAAATGGATTATGTGGATGTGGTTTTTTGGTTATAAAAAATGTAATTTTGAAAAAATTAAAAGTGAAAAATACAATGAATCAACTCTAACGAGTTTACTCTATGAAATATTAAAATTTATCGCAAAAAATATTCCTAAATATAATATAATATAACGACTTAAAATCCACATTAAAAGATAAGCATTCAAAATTTGAAATTAAGCTAATTTATATCAAAAAAAGTTTATATAATACATCACATTAAAGTTTTGAAACATTTTCATACCATTAATTCGTATAAATAAATTTAAACTTTTCATAACAAAAACTATTTAATACATAAACTCACTTCAATTCAACATAAATATTTCCATCCATAAATCAAATAAATAACAATGATTTTTTCTGATTGATTAAGCGGATAGATTTTTTCCACTTCGGAAATAACGAGATGTGGGCCCTTAATGACGGTTGGAATCTTCGGCGTAAAATACGAGAAGTTTCGCTCGGAAAAGCACAAGGAAGCGTATTGTCTTTCCCATAATGAAAAACGCTCAATTTTCGCTCGCTTTGATCCCACTTTTGCTCACTTTGAGATTCAGCCTTGTTTTAGAAAAGAATCGCGGCGTTTCGGATTGCGCCATGAGACCTTTGTGTGTTTACGTTTGTAGGCGATTAAAGGACGTCGGATGTCTTTAATTTGCTCTTAGATAAAATTCAATTGGAGTAATTGTCCCTCTTCTTAATCACGCCACTGTTTATATAAAATTGTCCGTTCGGTGGATTTTCATTCAATTCCGAATGCTGCATGGGGTTTGGGTTGGATAAGAGTCTTCACTGATAACCCAAAAAGTGTATGGTGGAGAAAAAAATATTCCATTGTTGTCGAGGAAGGGGTGTTTTGATAATGAGCGAAGAGGCTCGGTTGCCTTTCCTTATCTCACACTTATCAGATTGAAAAGTTTTCAGCTCTCATCTGCTAAAAGGCACAATCGTGCGAAACGTCAAAAAAGCGTTTTATATCTTCTTTGTTTTCAAGAATTATATTATTGCTCGGTATTAAATTTAACCATTTAATTTTGATGTACGTATATTATAACATCGGCCATAGATAAGCCACAAACTGGGTTCGAATTACCGAGAATCCCTAGACATGAATATGGGGAATTTGCAATAGTTCAAATATAAGAGTATTATTAGGTAAGCCCGTTGAATATTCACGGTGTTTTGAGACATAATTTAAAAGGTAATTCAAATTATTTTTACAGAGATCACGTTACCATAGAAAAACAAACGGAAATCGGTATATATACATACATATATATATATATTTTTTTTTTTAAATAATTTTTAATATTGTATAAGTGTGCCATAATCACCGAAGCTAAGTGACAAATAAAAAAAATATATTTTTTACTATTCAAACCCATCAAAAAATATTTTCCCCTTAAAAAAAGTTCAAACTTTAAACGATAAATCAAATCTCAAAATAGACATTATATAATCTACGAAGTCGATTTCATCACAAAACCATCTTCGATCCTTCACTCAAATCCAAATCGAATAAACCACCAATTTTCATTATCAGACCCCAAACAATAGCACCTCAAAATAGCCAGGAATTTAATATTGCGTTATTATCACGACTATTGTGCACGAATCGCAAAAACGACATCCTTTTATAACGCAAAATTCACCCCCAGACACGGGCGTCGGTTCTAACACGCCTATTTATATACTTTATGGCTTGACGGTTCTAACCGTATCTTCCCGTTCAAAAGGGGAGGTATTTTCGTGTATTGTCGGGATCGATCAGAGAACAATGGGGGATCCAGAGGATCTATGCATTATGCGTAGGAGGCGATCTTTGGAATATTTATCGCGTTTCGGCAACGCACAAGTAAGTCACGATCGCCTTAAGTGTTTTCTGAATGTTTTATCACCTGCGAATGAAGGGATCTCCTGTTTGCGAAACGTGATTTTTTTTAAACGAGACCTCTACTCGTATCGAGCAGGGGTTTCGAATTCGGGTTCGATTGAATTGTTTTTAATGTTTTGAATATTTTTCAAGGTCTTATTATGGTAGAGTATGTTATTTTAGAGTTGTCGCAGACCATGTATATTTGACTAAATCCAACCTAATCTAATCCAGCCTAAATCTTTGATCAAAATAAATAAAATTTCCGAAAAAATCTAACCCAACCCAACCGTAACTTACGGTAACTCAACTCAATTCAACTCAACCTCAAAAATGTTTATTTATTACCGATTCGAATACATCTAATCCTCTTTTTATACGGTTTTTTTACACAGTTCCGAAATAACACGGTTCAAGGAAGATGAACTGATAATTTTTTTCACACGGATTTTTTACTTTAACACGGTATAAAAATAATAAAAATATGTATTATTATTCCACAATGGTAAGATTCGATGCAGACCAGTATACCGATATAATTATATGTATGAAATTATAGTTTTTATATAAAAAAAATTTGACGATTTTTGATGATTTTTCACAGCGAAAATTTTTCACGTTGCACATTTTTCAAGGTTTTTTCTTATAAAGTACATTTGGATGGAAGTTCTATCCAAATATAGTGATGGAACTTATCTCCGATTTTTGTATGTTATAGTCACCGTACATTTGTATACACGGTTTTTTATTTACATGGTAGTCTGGGACGTATCCCCCGTGTAAAAAGAGGATCTGGTACCACTTGGACTATGACAGAATTTTTTTTAATATTGATTGTCTAGTTATCGTTTATCAGAGATATTGTGTGAATTTTTTGTTTTAATTGAAAAAAAATATATAAAATTATTTTCCTTTTAAAAAAATTGAGTTAATTATTGAATGAAAATTTAGTATCTAAATATTTATGTTACTAGGAAGTGATAAGAAATTATCCTCATTACACTTTGTTTTGATAATGAAAAGTTTCATAAAACAAAACAAACATTAAATACAAAAACAAACGAAAATTATCCATCATTTCACAAAAACGCGAACAAATAAAAATATTCCAAATACGAAAATGAACCGCCAACTTTTCCCCGCAGTTTAAAAACTTCCTAGTATTTATTACCTTGTCACCGCGGAACAGTTAAAAACCACTGATTCCGCTCATACGCGCTAGAGCTCTTTCGTTTTTTCGCGCCTTTCTTCCTCTCGAAATAGAATAATAAAACGACCCGGCGGTGAAAAAAAGGAAGAGAAGAAGGAAAAGGAAAGTTCCGGCGGGCGGGAAAGTAAAGGAAGACGGATCGGTCGGATTTTAGCCGACGGTATTTATCCCGGGACGTGTGGAAGTCCGGGACCGTTTGATATTGTATCGCGTAAATACGCAATGCCCTCTTTGTACTTGGCGCAATGTAGGTTGTAGGTGTGTGTATGTGTGTGTGTGTAATTTGGCAAGTTTGTTCGGCGTTTTGATTCATCGCTTGTGAGAAATGTCGCACGTGTGTTGACTGCTTTACGTTTCGAGCGGTGTGATGGTTTAGTTCTTGGATTGTGTTGAAAGTTGTGCTTTTGAAGTTGTTTATTTGTGTTCTAATTTAGTTGATTTCTGAGATTTATTTTATGCTCATAAATTACTTTGTTATTATTGGATGTTTATCCGATATTATTTATTTGGTATTAATATAATAGATAACCTTTTCTTTTAAATTTTATTTTTGAAGAATCCAAACATTTCTGGAGATTGAAAAAAGACGTGATCAATATTTTAATCAAAAATATTTTCATAATAAGCATATTGCTTAATGCAAAATTATAATGGATGATCTACTTTTCATGTCATGATTCATGTACTTTCTTCTTCAGAAAAAAGTTGTTCTGTTGTTCTGTTGTTGAAGAAAAATTGTTTTATTCATAGAACAATTTTAATTATTTGTTAAAATAAAAGACTTTTTCAACCCATAAAACTTTTTTTCATTAATTAGTAATGAATATTTCCTGATACAATTTTATATCTCTCATAGTACTAGGTAATACTGAAATTTTTCCGAATATCAGCTTGAAATTTCAATCAAACCATCACACAATCAATAGCATATGGCCGATCCGAGAACTAAATTATCACACCACGACCGAGGATTTCGTGCTTGAGATTTTGCCGCGTTAACCTTTTCGTGTGCTTTTGGAATATGTGTCGACGTAGGTTACTGTGTTACACGCTTTTTTGTTGGATTGAGAAATTTCAGTGACTATAACCTTGTCGAGTGGCGAATTGTCTTGAATATTTGACGTGAGTCCGGTGCCATTCGGGGTGTTATTTTGCATAAATAAGTTTCTCTGTGTGTATATATTATGTACTAGGTGTAGAGTTTAATTTGGCAAGTTTGTTCCTTGTTTTGATTTATGGATTGCGGGGAAACGTTACACACGTGTGACTGGTCTAAGTTTAACTTAGAATTTACACCGATGAATGATTTTAGATACACCGAATCGGCAGGTAACTTTTTCAAGTTAATAAAATCAATTATTTCATACGTTGAATAAAAAATTTAAACGAAAATTCAGAATATAAAACGATTTTCATAACCGAACATTTCACGTCAAGCAATATCGAATATCGAGGAATTCAATTTTTATCAAAGCCAACGAATTTTTCATCGCTATATTTTCCACTAATACATACGAGTACACAGATACACATGAGGGAAAATTTAATATATTTTCTATTGAAAACGATTTTATTTTCATACTGAAAAAATTCAATATACACACACATGAAAAACGGGGCGTAATCGATACGAGATCATTAAATTTCCTCGCGTCTTCACCAAAACTTTTCCAAAACTCAGTACCCTGGTACTTAAGCACCGCTAAATATATTATCAATTTAATCATAACGTATTATGTATACAGACAGAGCCGAGTTTGTCGGTTTTCTTTGACGATTTCGGCTAATGCGGTTTCGGTAAAACAAACATCAACTTCAAACAAAACGATGTTGCTCGCAGCGTATTTGTTTTAACACCCCCGAGTCGTATAACTATACAAGTTTGCGTAAACCGCGGTAAATAATTCTGCAGATTAACCGTTTCAATGCCGAACGCGATCCGCAATGTGCGAATTGTAATTTCGGGATTTGTGTAGGATCGTTTCCATTTGCTGATTTACGAAATTAGTGATGTTTTTCAAGTTTGAAATAATATTGGAATGGTTTGATTTGGATGAAATGGTGTGAGGACTGAGGAGTAGTAAACTTGGGAAAATGTGGTTCAAAATTTATGAATTAAAAATCTCAGAATGTTTATATAATATTTTGAGATTAATGTTTTTAGTTATCGTTGTAAGTCTGCATAATGTTCATATTTGAAATTTTAAGATTATTTTAAAATAATAATGAAAAAATCTTGATGAATCATTCATATTCATTGTTGAAAAATATAAATATTATTGTATTATATAAAGAGTAGGTATCAGTTTTTTTTATGATTATCGAACAAATTTATTCTATTGTGAAATGAGATGTTTAAAATTTCAATCGAAATTTATTAATAGGATATTTTCGATTTTAATAATTTGTGCAAATATTATACTAAAGTTCGTCAAAGTTAACTTACGAATAGCAAACCGTTCATTTCCTCACTTTAAATAAACAAAACCTAGAAATACAATTCAGATTTATAATAAATTAACATCAGAAATATAAATTCTATAGATACGTATAATATATTATTTTAAAATAAATTCCACTGAAAAAATCGATAAATATCACATTCAGCGGAAAGGTTATTTTATTATACTAAAGTCGTAAAAATTTCAAAAGCTTTTATGAAAAATCAGAACATATTCACGACTGCTACAATTTATTATATTAACATAAATTTATAAAGGTCTTTTTCTTTCAACTATCACATATGTATTTATCTATACGATGTTGATATACGACGTTTTATTTTTACTACCTCACTACGGTAAATACTAGGATTTACTAATGAAACCTAATAACTATCTAACAATAACACTCACTAATCTATAAACTTAAAAAAAAACTTAATATTTACATACCTACACGTATAGATTAAAGCATTTAAAAGATTTTTTACTTTTACTATCACAATACGGTAGATATTACAATTTACTGCAAAACCCTAGGATTCCTCAACCTTCGGACATTCACAACAACATACATACATACATCGATCGTCAACATAAACATACATATAAATTAATTCATGTGTAGAATATTTTTATTTTTCCTACCACAATGTGGTAAATACTGAAAATTACAGCAAACACCCGAGATTCCACAATCTCCGGACATTTACAGCAACCCACATCGATTATACACATACACACATGTACACAAACACACAAAACATAATCGCGACCCAATTATTTATCTTTCTTTCCCCTTACATAATACTCGCGCATACTCGCCCGGGGCATCGCGCTGTTTTTGTTTACCGTGGGGTTAATTTAATCGCGAATTTTCCCCACACATCCCCCCCATCTCATGTTTTTATATCATTTACTTTATCTTATTTTGTCTCGGCGAAAGTGCGTTCAATCGTTCTCGTTAACAAATAGCTCTATTCAATGTCTGCGAGCGATCTCGTTTGCGGGCGTCGAATGGTAAAAAAAATGAAGGGGTGGAAAAAAAAAGGAAAAAATCGCGAAATAACCCGCGGGCGTCCACGCGAATTCGTATATATAAGAAAATCTTTCAATTTCGCTAATGAAGCCGGCTCGAATTTCGTGGGTGGGTTTTTATGGGTTTTTTTTTAGTTCGGTTAGGGTTGGCGTTGTTTTGGATGAGAAGTGCTGGAGGGTTTTGGGTGAAAATCGATTTGGATGGTTGTGGATGTATATTTTTGAATTGTTTATTTGAATATTATTTGTAAATTTACAATTAATATTCATATTATGGAAAAAAAATTGATTGCAAATAAGAGTTATAAATTTCGATTCAAATATCAAAGAAAAAAATTAATATTCTTAAGACATCAAAAATTTTACTAAAAAAATATTATTATTTTTTACAGATATAAAATATAAATCAAATACGGTTATATTACAAAAATAATCAGTTCATAATATGAATGTGTCAAGTTGACAGTCAACCATTTTCCTATCAAATTCGAATTCAACTATCTGTCATACAATAAAAACGTACATATTCTTGATTGAAATAATTTGGCTAACAAAAATATTTATTAAGATTATGCCAACCCTAATTTGTATATGTATTTTGGTTTGATTTTTTTCCACGATATCTCATCGAGCAATTTTTGTGAATTTTCGCAAAGCATTCGAAAAAACTTGTTTTTACGCGTCGGCAGCTAGATGAAATCGAACACGAAAAAAAATCAAATTATAGCCAATGTTCGAGAAAATTGCAACGATTGCTTCGGAATGTACTAAATAAATTATACGTAATGATTCGACACGATCACACGTCGAAATACCGCAAACCTTTTTTTCAATATCAATCGATTCTAATTCAAAATATTCATTACAAAAACCCCTCCTTACCAAAACATAATACAATCACCATCCGCAAACAACGCATTCGAAAATCCAATTAAACTCATTTCGCGCTCAAAGCACCCGATACATTGAACTTGACACGAACCGCAATATTCAACAAAACGCGATATTGTAACGTTAAACACACGTATTTCGCAAATTCCACGTAATATTCCATATAATAACGACACCATGCGTGTGTGCGCGTTGTGCGCGATTCGATGGAAACTCTCGACGGCGCTTATCGACAATCGGGAACTTCATTTGAATATGAAAGGAGTTTCGTGAGCATTGTTAAGATATTTCACAGTATTTGGATAAAGTTTCGTATCGGTGATTGTTTTATTGCGGCGAGGCTGAAATTTCGAACGGTTTCGAGGAATTGGCTGTATCACTCTTGGCTGTTTAGTTTCAGGGTGTTTGCGCTGGATTAGGTTCGGCCTTGTTATTGAAAACGCTGCCATAATCAAAACTGTTTTAGTTTGAATTTACATAGATTTGAAGCCGATGGGTTTTTTAAGATCGGCTCTGATAGTTGGCGTTGAGATGGGGTGACTATACGTTCCGTTTCGATCGGGAGAGTTTCTTTTTTTTCATAAAATCGTTTGGTTTGTCTCATTTTAGTCGTCCACTGATGAATTGAAGAAAAACGACATTTTTGTGTTTTATATGATTTTTGAAAATTATAATTAAATAAAAATCATATTTAAAATTGTCTGATTGTGAATTATTTCTCACTATATTTATCTTATGGTCACCCTTAACTCTTAACAGTTAAGAGGTTGTGGTCATGTAGCTGGGAAAGTCTGAAGGTCGGTAAATCTTATTGTTATGTTAAGTTGAGTTGTCGAATTTTGATGTTAGTATATTGAAGTGGTGATTGTTTTGAAAAAATTAAAAAAATACTTTATTACCGTCGTTATATACAACCTATACAAATGATAAAAGTTTAATTTTATCAAAAAAATAAAAAAAATAAGCAACAAACACTATGGTGAACTATGGTGAACTGTGATTCTAAAAAATCATTTTTATCATAATATTTATTTCATTCTTTTCGAGAGCTATGTAAATTATTATAGTTATTTTATTATTATCCTCTACGCAGCATATTTAATTCAAAACATGCGATAAGAAAAAATATCAGAACTCTCCTACGCAGCATAAATTAATTCAAAACATGTGATAATAAAAATATCAGAACTTCCGATGACACGAATATCATATTACTCATAATCCACATGATTATGATAAACGTCCAAGAACACCGGAATTCCCAACACTTTTATCACATTCACACTGACCACTAAACGACAAAAAGATACGAATACATTATACAAACATCGCATTTTCCAAACACAACACTATAAATAATTCAAAAAATAAACTCCCCAACCGATTCGGCCCACTCGACCATAAACTGCCGAAACTCAAACACCGCAAACCCCAAAAATTCTAATATCAAACACCACTATGAAAATATAGAAGGACACGCGTACAGAATCACAAAAAGGTCCTGTATAATTCGTCGCATTCAATTCGAATTCATTACGCGAAGTTGCGATCCAGTATGGGGCCGCCGCAAAAATTATAAGTATTTAAGGGCCCCCCATATTATGTAGGCTTGATTTAGGGCCCATAAATCCTGGGGAATGGTCCTCGGCCAGGGCTGAGCTCATATCGGTCCTGCGAGGCCTCCGAGGGTCGTGACTTTTGCGTGGACCAAAATAAAATAATGGGAATTAGAGAAATTCGCTGTTGGTATAAATTTTCGGGCATAATCGTCGCGCGCGTTAAATCTTTCGAAAGCGGCTTTTTTCACGGACGATTTTCCCCCGTTTTTGTATTTTTTTTTCATATTGTAATAAATTGTTGGGTCTTTGTCTGTCGGCGTTGGAATGCGGCGTTGTTATCGCTTGTAGTGAAGAAGAGTGAATGGATGTTTGAGTGCATTCTTTTCTTTTGGGTAGAAAATTTGTTGTTTCGCACGTCGATTTGTATTCGAAGTGTATAAAAGGTTTTTTTGAACGCTAAAAATAGTTTATAATTTTGTTTAGAGATAAGAAGGGTGCTACTTTTGTATACTTATGAGTATTTTTTTTACAAGACTGAAAATTTAATAATCCTCGTCGACAACTCTGTCTAAAAATAAAAATAAACTACTTAATTACTTCAACTTATGAATTTATATACCCTAATTAAAAGCGGAATATAAATTTAAAAAAACGATTAAAGTACACTTAAAAAAATATTGATGACGATGAAAAAAAATACAATTTTAAGTGAATTTTTCAGGACATACTCGTACATTTGTGTGTAACCTATTCGTGTAATACTCTCACGATGTATTATAATTCCCGACTTTCATGCGCGATAGATTTTTTGAATTTTATAAGTTAATTGGAAAAACGTTTTAGTAACGGTTATATAAAATAAAATTTTGTTACTTCGATAAAAGTATAATAAATATCAAATTTAAGTAAATCGTATCTTGTCACGATACTGATAGAACCTCCACGTTTGCGTATTCAATCAATTACGTTCACGACGAGAGAATAAATAAAAAAATGTTGTTAGACAGTTTCTATGCGAAAATAAATAAGTCGTAAAACTTTTAGGATATATAGATTTTCAAAGTGAGTTTCCTAAGAGAAAAACTTTCGAACGAAAACTTATACATTGTATGTATACTTTATTTTTTTCGTATACGCAATACTAATGTTTCGACGAATGAGTTTCGTTCGCACCCCAAGGGCTCAGACTTTACATTATCCGAAAGATATCGATGTCTCCTAAGTATTTTTTTTCTACAAAAAAAAAACCCATATACATCTTTTGCGATAGAACAATACCTTTTGTTGACACCGGCTTTGCCCGAGAGCCTGGGAACGAGCCAAATATGCCTCTTATCGTGATTTACGTAATTTGATCTAGACGTTATTTGCTGACTCGTCAGATCCTATGAGTATTTTTGAGAGCTTCGGCTTTCTTTTTTTCTCTAGACAATTTTTTTTTAGTTATACCATAAGCGGACACGGCAATAACAAAGCGCTGAGAAAAATCCTCGCTTATTTTTCGAGGGTGCTCTCGAACGCTTTAATTAAGAACGCTCAACGGAATACAATTCAATATAAAATAATATCAGGTTTATGAAAGACTCAAGCTCGAAATTCACATTCTTCTTTTGAGTTAGTTTGTAGAGAAGCGTTTGCGCTAAATGTATAAGTCGTTTTGCAGGACATTTTATCTATCGTTGGAAATTTGGACGATTTTTTTAATCTCGTTTGTCGAAAAAAGTTTATATCTAATGAATTAGATATTGAAATATTAAATTAAATGATTATTTATGTATCTACTAATCACATTATCTAACGTTTAACTTCAGTTGATTGATAAAAAACAATTTTTTTTTGACTTTACTATAATAAAATTAATATCGTATACAAACATACTCGTACATATGTATATCATATCAAAAAAGTTTACTTTAATTGAATTGAATATTGGAATTATTTTTTATCAATAATTTCAAATTAATATTAATTTATTAACTAAATCACATATCGCTTAACGCCGGTGATTAGTGGAAAGTAATTTATTTGATACGATTATATAAATTTTATGATCAAGTTGATTTTCAATGAAATTATCCTTTATCAAATAGTTTCAAATTAACACTCATATACTGAATGTTCAATATATCACTTAATATATTCAATTTAACAAAATGTGATCATAAACGATCAAACATTACTGAACTCCACTGAATATGGAAAAGTTGAAGTTATTTTGATCGTTTTTAGTCGATTCCGAATAAAGTATAGTAAAAACGAAAAGAACTAAATGTAAAATGTATTCGACAAAATCGTACAGCGACGTTGAATTGTGTCGACATATTAAATATATACTTATGAATTCGAATCGA
Source organism: Hydropsyche tenuis (assembly GCA_009617725.1). Classification (NCBI taxonomy): domain Eukaryota; kingdom Metazoa; phylum Arthropoda; class Insecta; order Trichoptera; family Hydropsychidae; genus Hydropsyche; species Hydropsyche tenuis. Next base: position 1,149,154 of record VTON01000007.1, read on the forward strand.
ATACAGACATCCACTCGAATCCACGTACAGAAAAGTTGACAACCTTTTTTTCCATCCGAAATTTCGCCGACTGTTGAAGTTTTGATTAAAAAACCCCACCGGGACTGCCGAATCGGGGTCATATATGCGGAATTGGGTTCCCTCCGTATTTAAACTCAAATCCCGCTCTAACCGGGCAAATCCAAGACGGAAAATCGCAATAAAACACCGTTTTTTAAAAGGCCGACGAAATTTACGCCAAGTAACAAAAGCGATCTTTTTCGCTTAGACGTCGCGTAAAAGCCCTCCCCCCTCAGCCATTGTGTACATATTATTGTGGCGGAATGTTCCCGGGAAAAAAATAAAAATAGGAATTTACAGAGTCGCAATCGTAAAGTTCACTTTGTAGCCGGGGTTTTTCGCGCCCACCGCCGTGTGGGGCGTTTAAAGGTTTAACTGCGCGCGAAGTTTCGTGTCTGTTGAGTTTTTTGTTTATGGTCGTAATTCGCGGGGTTGGGGTGTAATTTTGACAAGGTGTCGTGAATCTGGGTTGGAGTGGTGTTAAAATTGAATTTTTATGAAAGGTGCGCGTTTGTAACTATGAAAACTCGCGTTGAAAAGTGGAAATGGGGGATGAAATTTAGGGAATAATAAATCATATTTTGCTTTATTTTAATTTTTGAAAATTGATGATTTTGTTTTTGTTTTTTGATGTTATGTCAGTAATAGAATAGTTATTAAATCGTTTGAAAAGGATGATTGTTAATATTAAATTTTCTCTAGATTCAGTTTTCCTTTATGAGAAATATTTTAATTATCGATGGTATTAAAATTGTATTATTTTATACTGGAGAAGTTAGGATGATATTATTGAAAGTTAAATCGATTTTTTGTGTGTATATTATATCACTTGAATCAATATTAAAATAAAATAAACACAATTTGGTTGAAATGTTTACGTTGAAGATAAAATGATAAAAAATTAAAATAATTTAACTTTGAAAAGGGTGAAATAAAAATATAAACCGACAAAACATCAAAATTAAAATTTTTATCGGTTAAATTTCAACGTAAAAATTATACATAACAATTCATTGAATAAAATCAACGAGTATCGAAAAACTTTCATTTCCACATTACAACCTCACTTTTTTCCCTACATAACACATCAAATATTAAAAAAAACTCCTTCCACATTCCCATACATCCCAAAGAAATCTACCATATTTACTTTCCCAAACAAAAACATTTCTTCCGCAATTGCCCATCGCAAACAAAAGCGAAGGGCACCACGCAAAAAAAACACAAGCACATCGCAACAACCAACGACAACAAATAGCGCCAGCTTAATGAGAAAAACTGGCGCTGGCCCTCGCAAGGGAAACTACCGGGAGACAAAGGACACCGGGACCGGGACGGGATTGAAATCGTCCCGTCGGTTCGTATGAAAGGAGACACGTCTCCGACGTCTGTTCTCGTCCGCAAGATCGGGACGAGATCGACCGCGGGAAAAGCGCCAGGAAAATGCGGCAGGTTTTTCCGGGAGGGTGTGCTAGGTTAGGGGAGCACGTGTGTGTTTGACGGCTCGCGTTGTTGATTGGGGGATATTTTTTTGGTGTTGCGATTGATTTTTTTTTCGTTTGGTTGTTGAATTTGTTCGATATTGAAAGTGTTTGGATGAGGCTCCATAGTGAGGGTTAGTTTGATAGTTTTGCTTCGCTTTTCGATGAATTGAGAGTCAATTGTTTAAGATAATTCATTAAAATCGCTTAATTTGATAGATTTGTGGGAAACAGTACGTAATATATGTATATACTAGTAATATATCAGTTGATTTAGAAAAAAAATGTTTTTTTTCTATGCCTTTTTTGCTGCGAACCCAATTGTTTCAAATAAAACTATTCGGATGGTTATTTTTTTCGTTAATTGCTTAATTCTATTTATTTTAGGGTTGATTTTCTTATTGGGGCAATTACGCAAGGGTTTTCTTGGCGCTTTGTGAATTTTTGCGCATTCGTCCATTGCGAAATTGTTTCCTTTGTGCGTGGACTTCCAATTAACTTACGAGCGCGATAATTAATTGTATTTCATTTAATTGCTTCATTCCGGTCGCACGTGTATTTCCCTTTGCAACTTTTTTTATAAAATAAATATATTCAAAAATAATAGGAAATTATTAACATGTGTGAAAGAAGCTAATTGTATTTTTAAATATATTAATAACTCGTTCAAAAATAAAATCTTATGCAATAAATAAATAAATAAATAATTTGAATTTTATGTAATACTTAATATTATTCAGCGTTAATTAAGAATAAACAGTACAATTGTTTCCGAAAATTTTAGGCGTTAATAATTAAATATATTTGTAAACAATGCTTCAAGTACTTGAAATTTCAGAGTATTTAACTCTTGGAATTTTGCTAAATATTTGCTACGATATTAATACTTTCATAGTACCGTCCCGTTTCGTATTATAATATATAATAATATAATTTTTCATTTAATGTTTTCTTTAGAACGATTTTCCCATTAGCACTTAACGAAATGAAAACGAAAGAGATTCATGTGAACAAATTCCGTTTGCTTCAGAAGCTAACAAGAAAAGGAAAAATTCGCTGATAACGTCACAACCTTTTTTAAAAGGATATGAAAAAAAACATCAAGGACAAAAGTTGAATCGAGTCTCATTCTTTAATATGATATAATATTCTAAAAAATCTGTGTTTCGATACAAAAACACTTTTGTTTCAAAGCACGACAAAATAATTTTTTTCAAGAACATTAATTTCTCGAAATAACGTCTACTTACCTCCAGTAATTAGGGTCGTCCCATGACGTATATCTCTAAAGGTTTCTATTTTTTTTCATCTATTTTTTCGTCATGTAAACCTTTTCGTACCTGGTCCGCATACCTCGATATTGCTCAACTCGATTTCCGTACCTGTTTGTTTTTGCAGACAAATTGGATGGGACCACCAGCAAAATTCTTAGTCATCCACCTAGAAAAAAAAAATATTCGTATGCATAGTATTTCAGATTGAAAAAAACCCTCTACCTTATTTACATAACATAATATAAACAAATAAATTATTTAAGCTTTTGATTATCATCGTGAATAAATTGAATATTAAGTCGAGGTTTATATAAAATTAAAACATTTCAAAAGTACTTATTATGTCCTTATAAAACCTTTATTCTTCAATAGTGTATAAAAGTGCTTCAGAGGATACTTCAACAGCATTTCGATAGACGTAACGAAAAGTATTTAGTACGGAATCGTTTGATACTTTGTAATCCCGGCTTTCTTACGAAAGACTCTCATTGTTTATAGGGAGGCTTTCGAGCAAGGGAAATCTGATAATTTTCCTATTATAACGACGGAAAAGGGGAAAAGATACCCATTTTAAAAGGCCGGGATCAAAAGTCGGCACGGTTAACCCTCTCCCGCAAAAAGTATGAAACGATATTGACCCGAAAGAATCGCTGTATGAAATCATCGTTTGCATTAATTTACGATTTTTTTATGCAAAAATAAAAGTCATATTTTCGTTTTATCTAAAATACAAAATGTTTACGAGTATTCAGTATGTTTGTGTATGTGTGAGAGATTATTTTCACATGATTCGAGTTCCACAATTAAGGCGTGGTTTCGGTCGTTCGTTTCTGTTCGAGATAATTTTAGACTCGTTTCGTTTTAATTTTGTTTTTAAAAGGATTTTTCGTTTAATTCTTCGGATCCAATCCATGAGACGTATCATTCGAAAGAAACAAAACGACGGTCGGCAGATTCTTAGGAAACGATAGCGAAATGGACATTCCACACGAAGGTCTACTGTATATTTACAAAGACACTCCAATTTCGTTAAATTATATCTCAGAGTTGTTCAAAATTTTTAACGAAAATATTTATTTTTGATTATATATCTGATCTTTATTAGAAATTTAATCAAATCATTATTATATGTAGTTAATTCAACTAATAAGATCTTTCTGATATGTTTATTAATGAATTAAGAAAAAGTTATTAATCGAATATTCAAATATATTTTTTAATAAACTACATCATATGTTGCCTGAATTTAATAAGAACTGACTCAAATCATAAACAAAACTGAAAATATTGGTTTACAGTTTAGTGTTTAGTGATCGTTGAAAAATGGTGCATTTAATTAAAGTTAAGCGTCAAATTGAACGATTAGTAAGTAATTGTAATTGCATACCATTCGTTGATTAGCGAGAGTGATATTAGCTATATACCTATACATATGACATAACGATGATAGAAGAAGTTTTATGATGTTCTAACCCTGTACATATTCAATAATACAACATGCTGATCACTATTAACCACCAACGTGAAGTGAATACGATTTTTTTAATAGATGGATTTGATCACGCATTGACACGAAGTAGTTCCACCATTCACTTTAATTTTTTTGTAATAAATCCTCGTCGATAACAATCGACAATCATCACAGCCTTCAAACGACCAAGATCGCACATAATGAAAACAATCACAAAACAACCCACCCCACAAAATCATCACAACACCAAAACCCACTTTCGAAACTCCCATCATACGTGCAAAATCCGAAAACTTTGTGATGAAACCTCTCGCATAAAGCGCACGTTCATTTATTCACCGCCGAGCTTACGGTGATTGTTGTTAAGCCTATCATCTTCTTCGCGGTAATGTTAATACGGGCTCACACAGAGGCAATATGCGCTCCACCAAGAAAATGAGCTTTCACCTGCCGAAACCACTCTTGTTCTCATCATGAGACGTCCCATACCCTTTCGGCGTTGTTTTCAGGTTTTTTTCAGCAGGGAGCAACTAGAGTTTGGAGCGATTATGAATATTCATTCGGTAAATGTTTGCGCAAAGAATTATTCAAATCGAGTTGAACGGAATCTTTCGCATTCCATTAAGTCCCACAATCGAGTCGAGTTTACGTATTTGCAAAAAGAGATTGAAGGTAGGGTTGCGGTTGAGAACTTTATGGCAAATCTTATTAATAATTTCGGAATCGAAACGAAATTAGATGTTTTTGGTTCAGTTCAGCGCCGCAGAACGTTTCGACTTTTCTGAATTCAATTATAGCTTTTGATTATTTCGAAATTTTAATCTGTTGGTTGAATATTTCATCGGGTGTATCTTTTTGATTTTTTTAAATTTCATTGGACACACCTGAATGTGTATTATTATTAATTAAAGCACACGTTCATTACCGAGCGCACAATAACAAATTAACATATTTTATTTCGCGACCGAAAGATTTAAGCTTTCGAAACGTTTTCGTTCTCTAATGAATAATTCATTCGTGATATGAATTTAAATTTTTGAATATTCGCAACGGATACGTATTCTCCACGAGTCACAAATCCGGTCCGCATTATGAAATTGCTGCCGCAGTTGAAAAAAAAAATCATCGAAATTAACTTATATAGAAGTTAAAATATTCAGATACCTCGATATGGAAAATTAAATTATTTCAACTCTCTGTAGATTTGAAAAAATATTTTTTTAAATTTACCGACTCATAAAACTGGACAATATAAATAGTATGCACATTGAAAATTTTGGGTGTGTATTTGATTAAAATTCGCAAAATTACTGTAGCCGTGTCGATAAATCCCAAGGGGGGAATAAAATTTGATTTATGAGTCACTCTTCATTCAAAGCCCGGAGAACCCTTCGCCATAATGTGGCTTTATAAATTTATTTTATATTTGTGGATCGAAACGTTGATCGATCCGCCGACAAAGGAGTGTTGAGAGGCTTTTTCAACAACTCTCGATGACTTTACACAATGTTAATTCGCGTTGAGTTGAAGTATTTCGAATTTAAGTTTTCTTCCGTCTGTTTGCGAACTTGTGTTCCGTAGAATGTTTAAACGGGTATTCGATTGTGTTAAATATTTCGTTTGAACGTAAACGTATTAATTATATACGTATAAAGTGATTATTAAATATGAAATGTTTGATACGTATGAAAATGTAAAAACTTCATTTTGAAATTGTTTGAATTCCGATATGATATGTAAAAAATATTAAAAATATTTTCAACGAAGTGAACATTTTAATATTGTATATTCAAATACGAGCTTAAATATTAAATTAAATTATCGTAGCTTCGAGCAAGTTTCGAATTTTTATGTCTTCCTTTTTTTAAAGACAACTTATTTTATAAAAGAATTAATCCGATATTCTCATAAAAGTAAAAAAAAAAATTGCGGCATAATAAAAAAAACACATACTTTCCCAACCGATTTTTCTCAGATAAAAAAACGAAAATTCAATATCGACTCATCGAAAAAGACACGCATTAAACAACATTTTACAACGCACTCTAAAAACCAATAACTTTTTAAACAACCCCATATCGCAGGATCAATCGAACGGCAGCTGTTTCCGATCGCCGCATTTATGACTTGCGGTCCCTTGCAGGCTGAATATTATATAATACACTAGTAATACATTATATATTAATGCGTGTGATACAAAGTCCGGTGCGAAAGTTTAATACCGCAGTACTGTTAATACACGTGGAACCCTTGGGCGACGGGTCGGGGTCGTTTCGACCCGTGAATTATTCATAGACGAACCTGGTACTGTGCTTGTAAATACACTTATTATTGGATTCGTGTGTCACTTTCGGATAGTGGATTAGGGTATGATGATGAAGTTGTAATTAGTGGGACATTTAGTTGTTTTTTGTTATGTAATGTGAAGGTAAGTTGAAGATTTTTTGGATGTTTCTTGAGAAATTTGATTTTTTATGAAGAAAATGATTTTTTTTAAATATCTTAAAATTGTTGTAAGTTAATGGTAAAAATTGTATTTTTTTCAATTTTTAGAGATATTTGTAGTTTAATTTTGGCAATTAGTGAAAACTAATATAATATGTTCAATTTGTACATATAAATAAAATTATCTGTATTTCTCACCATCAATTAAATATTTTTTTCTATTCTATTCTTACTCGGCGTACTTTACAATCTTTTTAATCCATCGTTTATTCAATAGGTTTAAAAAATATTTTTAAAATATATTAAATAGCGTTTGATTTTATATACATACATATATCTATCTTGACATATACATATGTAGCAAGTCCCTTCAATTTTTTTCCTAAACCGACAATATTTGTCACTCAGGGGTCACATTTGAGACCATCTTTATATTTCATTTTTTATTTCCTGTATATATTTCGAATATACATTTTCTCATATTTCTTTGCATTGAGTATTCGTTCACATTTTGTATCCCTAAATTATTTAAAATAAAATACAATATTATTTTTATTTTAAAAATATTTAATTTATTGAATTTATATAGTCGTGGCCAGGATTTTTGTTAGGAGGGGAAAACAAAACACAACTTTTTATACGTATGAGATACAAATATATTTTTTTCTATTTGAAGTATAATATGTTTAATTTAAGACGTTAAAAAAATTATTCATAATTGTAGGATATATCTCGACATAATCAATTATATTATAATTTGCATTTTCTTTAAAATTAAGGAGGGAAGGGTTTCTAACTTCCCTCAACTACGGCTATGAGTCAATCAATGGTTATTTGTAATATTAAAAAAAAAATAATTTTACACTACCCTTCAGTATGAATCGAGAGTCCACCGTATCCAAACAACACCCACAAACACCAAAAACACTTCACACACACAACCGAAAAACGGCCGGTCGAAAAGTGGGGAATTACCGGGGATTATTCGGGACTTCGGCCGGTCCGGAACCGGGCGACATATCAAATTTGAATTTTTCATCCGAGCGCGCCTTTTTTCATAACGCGCCCGCTCCCGCGCGTCTTTTATTTTCATTTTTTTTTTATTATTATTATTCCGTCATGTTGTTACGGTCTTTGTGCGAGACAAAAGCGGCGAAAATCCGTGAGCTCTTAAGCCGGATTTCTTTCGGAAGGATTCCGGCTGTTTATTCCGACGGGACGTTTCGATTTAAAATGCGGTGGCCGTTATTGATTATGTATAGTGTTTTGCGGGATTTGTTTTGTTCGGTTTCATTTATTTATTTGCGGGTTCTATATTTCGGGATTTCGATGTGCGTATCTATCCGTCTTGTTGTTTTTCTATCAATCAATCTATTTTTTTTTGTGTAGGTGTGTGAAAGGAGCCGGCTTCGCATGGAATCGAATTCAATATTGATATGAATATATACATATATCACATTTATTACGATGAAAAAGATTATACTGTTATATTTATCAATGATGTCAATTATAATATCAATTTATGGATAGGCCAGACTTTGTGCGGAACTGATTTTTATTTTTATTTTTGTATAGTGTTATATCCTGCTTTTTTTACATATCAAGCTGAAAAGAAAATAGTTTAAACTGTTTATAAAGAATCGAAATTTCAATTAAACATAATTATATATGCCGATATACCCGGCTTTGCATGAGATTAAATACATTAAAAGTTAAAATTTATTTATATTACTTGAATAAATATAATTTAAAAACCTGCTATATTCATTTTATGAATTATAATATAATATTCAAAAATATTTCATTAACCATTAGGTAAATCTGATTTCGCATACATTTTCAATTAGTATTAAAAATTGTCATATTAGAAAAAAAATTTTGAAGGTGCGAGTACCTATAGTAAGATATAATAAATATTTTATTTAAATAATTAAAAAAATAAATAATCAATTTCTGAAATCTAATTACTATAGGTACCTTATACAGACTCATTTATTCATATCCGATTTCGAATTCTATGTATAAAAAAATTTCGAATTTTTTTCCACAAAAAATATTTTTATTATTAATCAAGTTTACCTTCCATCGAATTGTTTGAATTTTAATTTAAAAAAAAAAATCACATTAAGAACCCAAGAAAAGTCCTATTGGAAATTCATTCCAACTCGCTCGCGGAAAAACGTCGAATTTTAATAGCGCGAAAATGATTTTCCCAGACACGCAAAAGTGTGAAAATTGAACGCGAAACGACGTGACATTTTCGTCATATTTAAAATGGCGCGAATGTGACAGCGTCACAATGGGAAATCGATGTGAGCATGTGGAATTTTTGCATCCAATTTTTCCCCCATTGAACGAATTTCATATACAGCGGCTTTAGTAAATACGGAAAATTGCTCTCGTAAACATATTTCATCGTTCGCAATTAACGTAATGAGTCCTCGAAAACATCAACTACTTATATGAGACGCAAAAATTTTAATGAAATTTTATATTTAGGACTTGTATACGCCGCACAGCCTTGAGAGTAAACACTGAAGAAAATAGAAACGTATAAAATGAAATATGAATACGTTCCGCTGTCTCTCAATTTTCATTTTGAATGACGCAATATTGGCATTTTCATTATTCAAAGTTATTTATGAAGGATATTGCCGCTCGTACTTTCGAAATTTGAATTCTGAACCGTGTTTGTTGGGCCACAAATTTTTCCAGTGTCAAAATTGAAACTGCACGTTTGAATAGAGCGTATGAAAATTTATATGAAACATAAAAGATTTTTTTTGCGACGCCTTTTGTGAAAAGTATTAATTTAGCGTTTCGCCCGAAAGTGATGGTTAGTTCAAATATCTCATTGCATATTCATGCTGAACTCGTGTAAGAAGTATTAAAATTTTAATACATTTATTATATAAAGTTCACGTCGAGCTTCGCATTGTGCGCGTATAAAATTCTAAGTGTATCACATTAAAATTATTAATGGGATTTTGAACGATTTTTCGTAAAGGTATTATTGGCTCTGAGAACTTTCTGAACCGGAGATTAGGTTTTTCGTCGAAAACGCTTTCTACTCGCTATTTTATTACGACCATTAATAAAAATCGACTTGGCTATAATCCCTATTCGATTATACACCTAAATAAATATCCTATAATATAATTTTTCAGATAAATGTTAATATTGAAATATTCATTATTAAATAAATTATCTTTTAAACATCAAATATAATGAGATAAGAAATAAAAATTATTTTTAAAAATACTTTTTGAATAAAAAACATATTTTTCAATAGAGTAGCGTGAAACGAAAATCAAATATTGAATGATAGAAAAAATATTGAAATGCAAATTTGGTCGAAGTTGAACGTATGCATATACATACTCGTAGGTTGTTCAAAAAGTAATGTCTGTTTTTTTTTTTTCAAATTTTAGGATTTCAACATGAAAAAAATTTACATTTAATAAAAACAATTATTTTTGTTAAATATTGTGACGTCTCGGTATAACAACATATTCATTATCCATGTTTCATGTATTTTGTATTATTTCTTTGAATTTAATTTATATTAAACGACTAGTTTTCGACAACAATATTCAAACAATAACTTTTTGAACATCCTAATATTTATACATGTGTATGTTCAGCAACTTCACGTTTATGCAAATCACAGAATGCGTCCGTTCGATGTCGCGATTTTTCACAAAAGCTCTTCTCGGAAAAACAAGTTTCAATTAAAAAGCACTCTGTCCAGATGCAGGCGAATGCACAACAAGCAAATCAACAAATACACTTACTCTTGTACACATCGCTAAAGCGTAGTTCTCAAACCGAAAAGTGCTTCATTTGAATAATAAATAATAAATAGCGATGGCGAGTTTTTCGTTTCTTTATGTAGCGCAAACTTTTTATTTTGTAAAAATTTAAATTTGCTCGATCTATTGAAAATTTTTGTTTATTTTTATCGTTATTGAATGAAATTTAATGATTTGATTATTAAAAAAATGACGCAAATACTCATATGTTAAAGTTTAAGCTTTTTTCACATTGTTCATGGAGTTTTAACATAAACAATGAATATGTGAGCTTTTTCATTATATAATAATGATAAGACTATGAAAGTTATCAATATATTATACTATTTTCATATATTTATACAAAATATGCTGCGTTGATTGTATATTACATGAAAAGTATATTTTATATGACACAAATATGCTTTCACCATATTAAATAATTAATGTGTATTCAACAATAGCAATGATTGTGTACAACCTATTTTTAAATACACATTCACTAGTTGAGTTGTTGGAAGCATATTTTCATCAAATAAAATATACTTTCAATGGAAATAAAAATCATTGCAACATATACATAACATTTTTAGAACGAAAAAAAAAAAACGAAATGAAAATTTAACTTTTTATAAACGAAAATGTTACACAATGTTTCATGAAAATATCCCTCACGGTTTCATATACCATTGTGCACGCGTCCCTACATTTTTGATGATGATAAAATATTATAATAAAACTAACATTCGGCGACTTTTCACAAATAATACGGATTCAACAACTCTCTTACCCTTCACGTCGTGATTGATGACCCCAGATTGGACCTGGGAAAATGTTGCCGGATATGATGATGAGGGACGCTTTTCCCTCGCGAAAATTCCCCGCGCCAGCGCAAACACTCGACTTGCAATTTTTCCCGGCGGTAATGGCCGAGCGTTTTTATTTTTCCAGGCCGTCGTCTGAAAAAAGACTCTTGAAATAAAAGAAGGAACGAATGCAACAAGCCTCGACGTCCATTGAGGACGATCTCTCTTTTTTCAGAGAACGGGGTCGTTTTAAAGGTCTGAATGGATGTTTGCGCTCGCGGGACTCGTTTTGCTTCTTTTCCTTGGTTTTTTTTTTACGTTTTTGCTTTTTGCGCAGTCCGCTTGAAAACTGGCTAGCGGCTACTTTTCAGCTGAAAAGTGTCCTGTGTGCTGCATATGTGCGCTTTGTTGCTAGAATTGACCGTTTTTGTGGACGGCTTGGTTCTTTGAAGCGACAGTGAGATTTAAATTGAAATCTTTTTTTATCGAAACGTTGTATCGATTTTTTTAAAGAAATAAACATAAAACTGAATACTATGAATTCTGATGTTCCACGAAAAATATAAAGTTGTTAAAATTTACATGAGCCTAGAATAATTTTAAATATTAAGAGTAAACTAAGAAAAATTCGAGATTTATAGTTTATTATTTTTATCATAAAAATGTTTGGAAAATGCTGCTCTACTATTCCATATATAGACCGTGTGATTTCCAGCTAGCCTTAAACGAGTTTTTTTTAATGATTTTTAAACCCTTTTAATTCTATTGATATAGAAAATTTCATTATATTTCGTCGAAAATATTTTCGGAACCGAGTAAAAGGATTATCCTTTAGTTGTTTTTAAAACGCTCGGTGTTTTTTTTATTTTTCCATATATACTTAAATTAAATATTTTTATAAAAAAAGTTTATGATAACAAAATTAGTTCAGGTTTTGATCTTACAATAACAAAAATCTCATTCATATTTTAATAATATTTTCCATCAATAAATTCCAAAAAAAAAAAAAACAACAAAAATCGATCAAATCCACATTACCGAAAACCATTAAATTTCATTTTAAAAACCAAATAAAGCACATTAATTAAACACACTACAAAATTTACACGCGAACTATTCAAAACAAACAAACACTGGCTAATAAGAGGCCCCTGCAATTCAGCGATACGGCAATTTATTGTCTCGAAACGCCATAATTTCCGTTTCCCTGAACCCGTCTCCATGGCTAAAACACCGGGTTATACTTTTTATTACCCGACCAGAGACCCGGCGGGGATGGCGTCTCGCTCGATTTGTATGATAATGCAAAATCCTGGAATATCTGGAGCTGCAGGAAATCGCAAGGCCCGCCAGGCCATTCCGAGCAGAACGTTTGCCATCCATAAAGCGTCCAATTTCCACTTTCCTTTGTGCCTCGGGCGAAAGTACACCTTTGTCTCATTGGCCTTCGTGCACTGTTATGCTCTTTTTAATTTGTCCGATGGACTCGTTTAAAAGAGACACTATTATTTGAGGTTCTGTGCGGAATTATGTATTAAAAAAAGGTTGAAATACGACCTCGATCTTTGCGCAATCAACGTAAAACGGGACGCAATCATTCGGCGTTTATCCGAACTGTGTTGAAAAAGTTTCCCTTACGCAGATGCAGTTTATGAGCCGTGAGGGAAATTACGGGTTAAGGGTCGCAGGGACATTAACACGAAAGTTATGTTTGTGGCAACACGCGCAAATACCTACCCCTGGAAGGCTTTTGTCCGTTTGTGGGCCGATGCATTCCCTAATATAGGGTTCCTGTTCCGGAATAGGTACTAGACAATGCCGGGTATTCGCAGTGTGCATTTCGAGGAAGTCGGATGTTTCTTAAATGATTTTTATTATTCAATTCAGTTGAACCTTTGCGAAGCCGGGCTTATGTAATATATTTAGTCATAAAAATAAATTTTATTTTGATGCTGAAAATAATTGATTCCATACTAATTGTAAGTCAGATTTATTTATGTTCAATATAAATATGTGATATTTAAAAATATTTTTTTTGTTACAGGTAACGCAGTACAGAGTCGTGTATTGAATTATTCAATTTCGTCTGGAATATGGGAGTGAATACGATTTTAAGTGGTTCGAATTTTATTCATATTTTTATTCTGTCGCTTGCATACGAAGCAGAAGGAAAATCGAGACGATTCAAAAATGCATTTGAGCATATTTTTCAATGGGCGTATAGAAAGCTTTTCTGCAAAAGCCATTCCGAAAAATTTTCAAAGAAAATATGGAATTTCACTAACAAAATATGTATATTCGCTTCCGTAATCAAAGACAATAATATGAAATACGCGTTGCGTGACAGAAATATGTTACATTCTATTTTAATATTTGAATATAACGGATTTCATTTTAATCAAAATATCCGTGGACTGTAAACACGTTTCATTGAATGAAAGCTTCAACGTTTACATCGGAATAAACCAGAGCTTTGTTGTAGACGGTTTACAAATGGGACAACAGTTGTTGTAACAGCACAACGATTAATCGTATTCGGTGTGCTTTGCATTTACGACTGCCCTAATTGTTAATTGAGACAACAAATAAAACTGTATACAGTATATTCGTGAAATCTCTGTCCATTTGTTAAGATATGTATATACCGAGAAAGATTTTCGTAATATAAATTAAAGAATTTAGGTGCAAGCAGTTCTTTAATTAAATTAGTAGGTCCGGATTCACATAGATTTGATTGGGTTATTTATTATTATTTTTAGATAATATTAATATTGATTATTCGGATTTACATGAAATCAAATATAATAGTTTCAATATCAAATTTTTCAACTAATCTGATTTACACAATAATAAAATTAATCAATTTTATTTAAATTGATAAAATATACAAAAAAATTCTGTGAGTTTATATATATTTGAATTAATTGATAAACTATTTGCTATCCCGCCCGTTAAGATTATTATTCATCAGTCAAACTGTATTTGGGTTAGTCGATAAATTGCTAAATTTGGTCGATAATCTAATTAAGCCAAACTAATCTAATAAAGCGTCAAACAAAACCCATTTTTAACACAAAATCCAAAATTTTCTTTCGAAATACTCTCAAAGATATTCAGTTCGAAATCCCGGCAGTATTATACGGGATTTTCCATGATGTCGAGCAAAATTATGGACTTGTACACCGGACGAAGGGAATTATTGAGAGCGGAACGCCTGCACCGGCTCGGTGCACTTCCAGGGGTCGTAAATCTGTGGCGCGCGGCACCCCTCGCGGCAATAAAACGTTGCAGCGGGAAAGTTTCAAACGATTGTATTTCGAGTGCAAGCGTTGCACTTTGATATTAGAAAAGCATAAAGCGCACTGTGGAGGGTGGAAAATAAGTGGGTTGCAGAAACGCTTTGTCGAACCTTTTGTGTTGCGAATAGCGCCTTTTTTTTTGTAGTTTTATTATGTGCGATTGCTTTATTGTTCGATGTTGTGTTCGCGTTTTTGCTGTTGTTTCATATTTTTCTGTTCAGTTGTGTAATATTCGATTTTTTTTCTTTATTATGTTTGTTTTGTTAATTGAAGTGTTATTGACATGTTGATTCAATGTATAAAGTTTGATAATTCAATTTATAGCGTGAAAAACATCTAAGGGTGAGGCTCCATAGTGAGTCTTACTTGTTAGTGTGAGCGTAAACATCTGTATTTACGTTCAGCTTGCTATAGGTCTCACCCTTATAAATGTTTACTGTAACATTATTCTTAAAATATAATATTACATTGGTATAAATATTATTGTCATTTTTGAAAATTAAAAAATATATACGTAAGGTATTATAAATGGAAAAGATATAATTGTTTTATAAACACATGTAACATAATATGTTATATTTTTTATTAAATTAAATAATGAAAATATCTGATAGTCACAAAGATTTATTATAATACATGTTAAATAAGCAAAACATTGAATTCTGTTCAGAAATTATTTTATGATGAGTCACAATTCAGGTCTTTTCTTTCAAAAATTTCAAAATCTTTTCAGCATTTTAAATTAACATCGTTATTTCTCTATTCAAAAAATTATGGTTTCCTTGATTCATAGTAATTATCGTATTCAGCTTCCACTTCGTATTCCTTATTCATATCTTCTCATTAATATTTAACTGTTAACTCTGCAATGAGACTCAGTCACATAAATTTAGTAGAATATCAAAATGATTTATTTAATACAAAATTAATATTCCGAAAATTAAATAGTCAGTTGTATAATTAATTAATCAGTCGATTTGTAATCACATTTGTTTATTTTCATTATGAAAACTTCGTACTACTAAAAATTAATATTATATCAATTATGGAATAAATTATACAAATAATTCAAATTGAAATAACGTATTTCATAAATGAAATTAATTCATTTTCTAGCAAACTCTCAAGAGAAATGCCCAATGACCTTTCCATAAGTAAAATTACCTTTTAATTTAATTAGATTTAAAATTTGGTATTATGAGAATGACATATAATATTTAATCTCGAATTATAATTAGAAAATGTGAACTTAATCCAGAAAAGTTTATCGTCTTTGTGAAATTCAATCTTTCAGAACAGTCACGAATTCAAAAAAAAATTAACTTACATAAATTCGCCATCGAATGTACAAATTTAATTAAATTTAAACATAAAAAAAGGAAATCAAATAATTTATCACCCTTGGGACGGAAACGACCGTCCCTATCCCGCTTCCCCTCATATGCACACATTTATATAGAAAGTATATCATGTATAATAGGGAAAAAAGTGTATGAAAAAAATTCTGACGGGAAAAGTCAGCGTCCGGAAGGAAAATCGCGAGTTTTCCCGCGTAATAAGACTCTCCCGTATTTTATTTATTATTCATGCGGGACGAGTCGCTTCTCGCGAAACTGGAAAAGTCGAGTGGTGGCCGCCGCGTTAAAAATAATTCTGTCACAGGTGAGAATTGCCGAAATCGCACTTGCGAATTTCCCGAAATTTGTTTTATTCAACTGTTTATCGTACGTACAGCTACCCAGAGAAGTTTCGGCTAATATCGGGTTGATTTTTTCAGTAATAATTTTTTTTTTCATTTTCAGATCCATATTTAATAATATGAATTTTGGAGATTTTTTTAAGTGTTTTCGTAATAAAAAAACTGATTAGGCCCTGCTTTAATACAATCTGCTTTAATTTAATCCATCCAAAAGATGGATTTCTAAATCTTGATTTTTTTCGACGTATTATAAATTTAAAAAAATTCTTATGAAATAATTAAAAATTAATGTTATTCGCAAAACTTTGTATTTTATGGAAATTAATCAGACATGTTGAAAAAAGTTGTAAACTTCACAACTAATATCTTAAGCTAGTTCAAGTGCCAAAGTTTAATATAAAGTTAAAACTGATGAATATGTAAATTGATCAAATGGAAATGGGTCAAATAGAAACAGATAGATAACATCTCTCCTATATTTTAAAACTCGAATTGAATTATTAAAACGACAAATTTATTTTCACCACAAAAATTAATTTCAACATCAACTAATCCAAAAATTAATAGCACAATAATAACTAATATCCATCAAATTTAAAATATAATAAAATAAATTCCACAATTCAAATAATATATAGGTTAAAGTTCATTATTTGAATTTACAATTAAAAATTTATTTTCTAGATACGAAAGCGTTTTCGAGCGATTTTTTAATTAAGGCGAGTCTAGTGCAAAAGTAATCAGCGAGTGGTGAAAAAGTGCTCTACAACCCAATCTATTCTCGGACAATTATCCGAAGATACGTTTCAACGGTTCTATTCGAAAGCTTCAATTATGTACGCGCCAAATTTAAAGGATTAATTTTTAATTTCGCAAAAGAACAAAGAACACTTTTAATTCGAAAACGGTTTGATTGAATAGATTCAAATTCGGTGATTAATCTCGATTTGGTGTTTGATTAATCGTTGATGAGTTTAAAATTACAATTCTTAATGTGTGTTTGATTAATATTAAAATTGTAAAGGTTTAATTATTAATATAAATTAGTCCATATACGTTTTATAGAGTGATTATTGCAAATTTTTGGTGGTATTTTTTGTGTTAGAAAAGGAATCTTCATTTCATCGTCTTTTTTTGTTTAGTAGTAGTTTTAATTATGAATATACAACCCCATATATGTTACATCATATTAAGTAAAAAATGTGAGGCATTCTTGCATACTTACTAGAAGTGAAATCTTCATATCATAATTTTATTAAAATTATCGTTTTTAAAACATTTGAATATATCAGAAACTAATTTCACGAAAAAATAATAAAAATCCAACTATCGACTGCGCTATGATAAAATTTTCAATGAATAAGTTTTTTTGCATTATTGTCCTTCATCAATAAAAAAAATATTACTTTCGCAAGAAAATTCTACCGAAAGCTTCATACATTTTCGATGAAGATCGACTAAATTTAGCGTAAAATGAGCAGCCTTTACTTTAGAAAATAATTAATTCAATATTAAACCGAAATTATTATGAAAGTTCAATTAGCCATAAGTGCAGTTTTGCAAACTTTTTCAACAATTCAAGGGTTAAAATCACCTAGCGACTTGCGATAAATGGGCACATTAGCAAATCCTCTTCCATTAAGCGCATACAACTCGACCGTGCTAGAATTCGGACTCGGCCGCGTTAATGGACCGCGTTTGCTCCAAGTTTTCTTATTTGCAACCATTAGCGGACCTCGGCGAAGCGCGGGAAATGCATTTTCGAAAATAAACCGAATCGCTCCGATTAAAAACTTTCCGCCGAGCGCGAATCTGCATGCGAAACACGTCCGCGAAAACGATCCGGAGCATGCGAAGTTTTCAGCGAAATTAGAATATTTAAATTTAGAATATAAGAATTAAGTTTCGCGTTTTTGTTACAGCGGCGTAATTTAGTGTCCGTCTTAATTAGGGGGTATAATTGTATAAAAATGTTCGTATTAAGGGAGGGTCTCGCTGAATAAAAATAGCCAGACGCTCGCGTAATGTAAATGATAATATAATATAATGGTCGCGTCGCAGACTCGGCGTCCAGCTAATGTGTATTATTTATAATTAAGACAAATGCGGAGTGCGCAACGTGTGCGGGGTGAGTTATGTTCGAAGCCGTGGTGCTAATGCTGACGTCACGCTAGCCACACATCCCATATGCGGTTTGCTTTTTTGTTTAATCCATTATGGTTTTTTGTATGAAGATATTATTAATGCATTCGTATTGTGGAGTTAATCTGTGCTTTTGTTTCGTTTGTATCGTTATCATATATAGTTCGTTTTATAAAAAAAATAATTGGAAATTTAAGTATTCTTCTTTATCTTTTTGAATTATATTCATTATAACCAGTGTGATCATATTTCCCAGTACATAAATATAAAAAAAATTATTATATTATAAGTCACAAACCTTGATTGGCATGGTATCATTCGAGCATCTGCATTTCAACTGTAGAACTTTCAGTGCGGATGAAGCGATTTCTAGTCTTTCTGATGCACTGAAAACTTTTTCTAAACTATTTTGTTGCACTAGACACTTTTTATAAATTATCTTGATGCACTAAACACTCTCCCCGTGTAAAAAATTGTAAATAGTAAAAATATGTATAAATTTACTCACAACACGAACAATTTGTCGAAAAGATCGCGACAGACTAAACATCTCTATTTTACTATTAACAGTATAAACGATAACGTTCATCATAAAATTTGTTATTTATTATCACGAACTTTTTCATTTTCTTATATTTTCCCAAATCGAATAAATACGTTTAAATAATTATTTCATGCTTTTTGGATTTCTCGATTTATTTATAAAAGATTTCTTAGATACGGATAGATGAAAAAAATATATAATTTTTTAGTCTATCATAGAAATAATTCAATAAATTTCAATTTCATAATTCAGACATTTTTCATAACCATTTATTCAACAACGCTTTCTCGTTACCGTAATAATAACAGAAAAATACGTTTCGAAATTTCATTTCGGAAGGAATTTCATAAATTCGATTTTGTCTTAGGTAGGCAATATGATATTGAAATTGACACGGCGTAATTGAACGATTTAAATATTTCGACCGATAGCATCGTCAGATTTTTTCGTTCAAAAGATTTATTTTCGTGTCGTTGAACTGAAAGGAATCGCAATTTTTTTCCACAGAGAAAAATTCAAGAAGGTTCGAACAATCGTCATACTTTATATAAGTATAGTTTCCTGGAGATCGCCAAAATGTCAAACCTTTCTCATTTTGGGAAATGTTACACTATCACGTCCACGTATTCAATACGAACATTTTGAATATCAAATTTATAACGTTTTAGCCCACTTTTATTTCATTACAGCTACTGTGAGAATAGAATTTGAATTACGTTTCGAATTGTAGTCTCGCCATGAATTAATTCAGAAAAAGTATACACATTTCATTACAATTATTTGCTAAGATTATTAATTTTGTACTAAAATTGAATTTTGAATATTTTTTAATGAAATATCGATGTAAAAACTTTTTATTTCTTGATAATGCAAATTAATCCAATTAAAAAATAATTTGAACGAGTTATAAGATTAAAATAAAATGTTTCGGCTTTAATATATAATATAATATCAGTGAGTAGCCAATTAAGTGTTTACAGATGCGTATTTTGAAAAAGACCCTTATTTTAAAGTGTTGTTGTTAAATAGATCCTGAAATATTAACGGCTTATTTTTATCATATCAAACGTTATCCCAGGCAGACGTAAATCGGTTATTATTTTATATAGATATTAATTTTTTTTCAGTATTGTTTTAAGCCTTGCTACGGCCCTATAAAAATAAAATAGTATCAAACGTATTTAAATATATCCCAAAAAAAAAATAGTTACAGAGATTTAATTTTCAAAGCATAAGAGTACTTTAGTACTATAATAAATCTTTAATTCATTACGAAATTTCCCAACTTCAAATTTGAATAAACTAATAACTATAATGTCATTTTAAAACATCCAAACGTCCGAAAGTTGGCTACCGAGTTAGAACCGGCCATACGTACGAAACCGCACACACGAATTTCCCAAACTAAGCAAAATCCGTCTAATGTTTTATTAAGTAGATCCGCAATATGAACACACATAGACGAACTTCGAGAAACTTTTTCATTAAGCTCGCGCCGCGGAATTAATTCTAGATTTGTACTAGTTAATGTGTTTCGAATATAATATATACGGGAATCGGGACGACAGCTTTTAAAGCCCGCCGGTAAATTTCTGGGTAATTAAGATATAATGACTTAGCGAAAATCCCGTAGCCGTGTTCCGCGTTAATTCCCGACGTTTAATAAGACCTCCTTTGGATATCCTCCGAAGATATCCTCTATATTTTACAGCGGTTACCAACCCGTGGTACGCGTACCATTGGTGGTACGTGGTTGATAGTTGGGGGTACGCGAAAAAAAATCAATAATGGCAGACATATACATAGATAAACGATTTTTAAATATAAAAAATATACATATATTTTTAATAATGTTTAATAATACATATATTTTTAGATAATGTTTATTAATTACAATTAATAAACATTATCTTAATTAATCATAGTTGATGTCAATATGTACAGTCGATTTTCTAAAATCCATAAAAAACAAAAAATTTTCGTCTGCGGCGCTACTTTTTTTCTTAATAATTTAATATTCCAATTTTTTTCATAAATTAACATTAGATTTTCACCATAAAATTTTCAAATGACTATTTTCAGAAAATTTAGATTTTTTTCCATCGTGGGGTAAATAAAAATCGAAAAGTGGGGGTTCACAATAACAATTTGCTCGAGCACGATTTTTCTTTCTTTACTCTCCTTGTCGACGTACATTTATATAATAGTAAGAATTTTTTTTTACTTTTTAACGTCAATTCTTATATAATTAATCGAAAAATATATATAATCGAGGAGCACCAAAAAATTTGCTTGTTTTAGAGTAATATGCTACCAAGTGGTGCGCAAGTCAAAAAAGGTTGAGAACCACTGCGAGTTCTATAACAAGTCGGCGCCAGAATTTATTAATTAAATTTCGCGTAGGTCCGAAATCGGCGAGGTAGTGCCATTAATTATTTCGAATGTCCGATTCGAATTTTGGATTTTCGGGAACGTCCGGTCGAGTGTTGTCTGGGCCGTGGGCGATGATTGGTGAAAATTATCTGATTTCGATTAAGGATTATTATTAAGTTTTGATGGTTGCTTGGAGGTGGAATGTTGGAAATTTTGAGCTTTTGTGTTTGGAAGTTATTCGAGTGTGAAATTTTCGTTTAAGGATAGTGTGGGTGTGATTGACTGTCAAGAAAAATTTGTAATATTTTTTTCAATAAAAAATATAATATTACGTTCTTATGTATAAAATATTACATGTAAAATAAGAAATAAGAAAATGAAATAAGAAGTAAAATATGAATAATATTTCATTATGAAATAAGATATTACATGTATCATCAATCCAGTTTTTTAATTAATTGAATAAGAAAAAGATTTTCTTAAATAATTTCATTTTTACTAACTCTAATATTGCATAAAAAAATTACTTTAGTGTAGTAACAAAAAAAATTAATTATGCAACCAACGAGATTATTATAATAAACATAATGCATTTTTTTATATATTCAATTATAATATAAGAAAATCAGAGAGTGTCAATCTTGTGCGAACTTTTCAATTGAAAAGCTTATAAACTAAAAAAAATATTGTTTATATGAAAGTTTCAATTCTAAAGTTTTTATATACGAGAAGAGTTTTAAAATCGAAATTTGAAAGTTTGAAAAATTACACATTCTAGTTTTAGTTTGATTGATGGAAATTGTTAATTAACTTAATCATCAATCTGGTAAGTTGGCTCGTTTTCATAATTACTAGTATAAATATCAATTTGTAAATTGATACAAAAGCAAACTTTATAAACTAACAAACATATGTATTTTAACACATTCAAATACTTAAAAACAATTTTTCAAAAAACAAACATAGGACAATCACGATCTCACCATCGTTTTTTTTTGCAAGAAAAATCAAGCACTTTTTCACGATTAAAATGGAAAAACTTATTATTTTCCTCGCTCGTTTTTCTTCCCAAATCTGATATCTGTGAAAGTTTGAGAAACGTCATCATGGCGTCGTAGTTTTCCACGAAAATGAGGCGGTGTTCAGAAGCGCGAACTTATCTCACTTGACCTAGCGCAAAGTTACAATTTTTCATGTGGTCGCGGAAAACCACCCACCACCCCCTTCTTCCCCCCCTTCTTGTGCCCACACTGCCGAAACTTTTGCGCGGAGCCGGGGAAAAACTTGCAATTTTCCGACGAAAATGAACGCTAGAATGTCTCACTTTTTGAACTCTTTCATACGCCATGAATATGTACGCGAATTTTATTTATATAAAAATATACGTACGTCGTATAAGGGCGGTTTTCTTTTGTGTTCCTTTTCGCGTGTGTGTGATATGGGGCGTTGCAAAATTAATTTTTATATGTGTTTTTTTTTGTAATTTTTTATGAATTTAAATATGAAAATGTATTGTTCTTATTGTTAGAATTGAAAGCTTTTATTAAGAATTATGAAAAAAGCAATATGGATCTGAAAGACTATGAATTTGAATTATATTGTTTTTGATGGTCAGAATTTATGTTTTTAAAACTTATAAATGTATATTGATTTGATTCAATAAATAAATATTAAGGTAATCAAGTGATGATATCTAGAAACAGTAAAATGGAGCTATTATAGAAATGCTTTCAAATTTGAACATACTCTTTTGATAATAATTTTCTTAGTATTGAAAATTTAAGCTATCTAATGTCATGAAAAACTGGTGGTACATATTTGTATATAATTTTATAGTTTATATTAAAAATTCTTCATTATACAAAAACAGATTTATATATAAAAATGTATCATATAAATTACCTTGATTTTTCTTATTACGATATATAATTAGATGACACATTCACTCTCATATTTTATGCTTAATGTCTTAATATTTTATTTAAAAAATATATAAATTTTGTCACACCCTACACTCGAGAATATGAGGCTCTCGACTCGCAAAGCCTTACATTTCTACACAGCATTTCCCTAGCGACTAGCACGCACCGAGTACACCATCAACGGAAGAAATTATATTGAAATATTTCCCCTTTCTTATTACACTTTTTCCCATACGAAAAAATAAACACGCGCGAACTTCACACACAGTTGGCTGACAAAGCCTCGAACTTCACCAGCCCCCATTTGTAATCGGCTCGAAAATTACTCGTAATCGGGACGAGGAGGCTTTACTTTTCGCCTATCTGTAGTGCAAAGTTTCCCGACGACTTTTCGTTCATTAATTAACCGCGGTCGCGCTCAATATTGTGCGCACTTCGGAATAAACTGGCATGCCGAAGGCTGTTGGCAAAGCTGGAAGCCTTCGCGAAGAGGCTGTTCTTCTATTATTATGTGGAAGTTGTACTCGGTCGCGGATGAAATTATCATGTTAATGAGTTTAGGCTTCTTGCTAACGGGAGCAGTTCGGTAATTGTTGCCGTGGACTACTTATGCAAGTTGCTTTGTAATCCGAATCGTTTTTTTTTTATGAATTTTTGGATGGATTCTGAAAAGGAAATATGTATAATAAAAACCTATATTCGTACATTTGACTGCGGTAAATCTATATATGTATATTAAACTCAAACGGTGTATGTATGTTTGTGTGTATCTAATAAACTCCTAAACCGATAGACGAATCTTCACGAAATTTGGCAAAAATGTGCTTTGAAATTCGAAGAAACTTAGTAAGTATTCAGTTTTTTAATATCGTTTCAAATTTCAGTTTTTTTCTATCAATCGCCATACAAATTACAATATAATGTGCCGGCTTCGCGATTGATTGTGAAAATAATTACCGGTACACAATTTATTTTCACCGAGTCCCGAGCAACGTCAGGTACAAACCGCTAGTATAATAATAAAAACCTATTTTTGTACATTTGTTTGCGGTAAATCTCGATATGAAAGTAAAACATTGAGACAAAGCTTCATAGTAAACGAAAATAACATGTTTTAACGTGTTTCTGTGATTACATTCTCGAATTTTCTCAAGAAAATGTGCTTATGCTGTCACATTGTCATTATGGAGCCTTGTTCTTTATATTTCAGGCTTTATTTTTCAATTTGAATCAAATAATGTCACAATATAACAAATTTCATGGTTTATTTTAAGCGACTTGTTTACCCAGCACATAATAAAAGAATACATTGTTATAAAAATTGAATAAGGATGAAGCCTTATATTGAGCGCAAATATGAATGGGTTGAAATCTGCATGATCAAAAACACGACTCACGACTTTGTTTATCATGGGCTTCATCCTGAAAAAAAATTGTGTGAAACATTTTCGCTTTGTAAGTAAAACTTCATATCGCTAATTAGTAGAAAAACGCTCATACTTATATTTTTTTTCAGAAAAGATTATTGTCGTAAAAAGATGTTTCATCAATTATTTCGTATCGATTTTTATATAAAAGCTTTGTTTTAAAAATGTTTAAAAAATCTGGCAATTTTTATTATATCAAGGTTGAAATTTAAATTATAATTAATAGTATGAAATATGAACTTTTGACTTCGAAAACATGCACATACTAAATTAAATAATACAACGATATTTTTTCATTTCGACTTCCGAAACTTTTTCATTGTCCTAGTTTTGAAACTCATTAGTATGAATCAAAATTAGTTTGATAGTTCGAATGTTTCAAAAACACATTTCACCAGTGAAACCTTTAGTTTTTCCGGAAAAATATATTTTTCAAATCTTAATTTAATAAGTTTCACGCGATCACTGCTACAAAACTTTTAGCACCGTACATTTATAAAATACTAAAGTTTATTTCAATAGCTCAACAATCCTATAAAAAAGCACCAACTTTTCATACATTTTCCAGATATTTTACAAAACATTGCGACACTGTAACAAAAAAAGAAACAAACATTCGTGTCCATCATAAATTCCACAACGAACGGAACATGTCGACACGTCCAAATCGCGAAAAAATCAATGTGGCCATTATTTATTTTCGTGTCGCACTTGTAAATCACGGTTTGCGCGGCAAAAGGCTTTTTGAATGTGTCAAACGCAATACACGACCGTTTCTCAAACTGCTGTTCGAATGGACGAAATATTGTCGGGCACGTCGCTCGTGCGAAATTCGAACAACATAATTCACTCACGGTGCGCGCTTTTTAATTCAATAAAGCCTTCTACGAACGAATGGTGGAAATTTTATTGGGAATTATTATAAATCGGAACATATTTTTATTATTTTGTTGTACATATGTGTTGATCGTTGAAGTTAAACGATTGGTATATGGACGTTTGGGAATATTTAATATAATATAAGATGAAAAGATAAGTTACTGAAACCATTTTATATAAATTATATAGAATCTAGTATAATATTTATATATATTTTTTAAAATAGAAGAGATATTTTCAAGGTTGAAAAAATTTTTAATTTCCTGGTTTTATACAATCATCATAATCATTATTTTTGAATAATTGAATATACATAAAACCATTCCTTTTCATGTAATCTTATTACAATAATTCATGATCTTTTTCATCTACTAATTACATCATGTTTCGCTCAACTTCAAAAATTATAATTATTATACAGATTGGTCCAAAAGTCTCCGTAAAGGTCTTTGGACTAAGGTATGTTTGGTTTAAAATGTTCCAAATAACATGACCTAACAGCTCTTTAAGGCTTTACAAAGACCTTTGGACCACCCTGTATACAATATTTTGGAAAAAATGAAATTTCTGATGATATAATAAATTTGTGTATTAAAAATCTAACCTTCTAATGTACGCAGTTAAATGTATTTATCGACTAATCCATTTGTCGTGTAACCTTGTCAGCACATTCAACAAGGACAAAATATACATACATATATTAAAATAATAATAATTCAATAATTAGAACAATGTCTTCGCAAAAAAAGAAAATTAATATTCAAAGAAATTTCATAAAACATGCACGTGCTTTGACCATTTTTTTTTTACCGAAATGGAAAGAAGAAAAGTTCGAGTGCTGAGTTTGAAATATTGAAAATTGGCGCCCAATTTTCAAGTAGGTTTTTAATCTCGTCGACGGCGAGACGCGCATACCCAATTGGGCGTTCATAATGAAATTCTCGATCGGGAATTCCCGGGACGCGTCGCCGCCGAGCTTATTACGGCGGTTGACAATGGCCGTTTGAATTATTAATTTCAATCTAGACGCGTCTTGAGAACCACTGGCGTGAGGGTCATGCCCCCCCCCCCCCACCCAACCCACACCATTTTAAAATTTTTTCAGTTTGACGGATTTTTGCGTGAAAGTGTCGTTTGTTATTCAGAATTATTTAGTTGTTGCGTAATTATTTTTTATGGTGTAATTTTAATTTTATTAAAATTTATAGTTTGGAATAACAGTATTGCGTAATTTCTTGTGCGTTGAAAGTATAACTTATTTAAAATTCTTATCCTTACTAACTTTCCTACAGGAGTTTTGTTAATAAACAAAGAAAATACATTATCACATACAATATCCAACTGGAATAAATTTTTTTCAATATTTAAATCTGATAATTGAAAAATAACACTCAAAGAAATGAATATTGGAATCTTCCTATTATATTTCAAAGGTTTTCAATTTGTCCATCTTTTTATTTGATTACATCTACATTTATATTTGAACATTTAGTTCAATAGAAATTGTTATCTATAAAAATAAATAATATTTTCAACATTGAAAATTTAATGTAGAAAAATTTCTCATTTTACGGGACTGTAAATTTACTTAACCGTCACAAAAAAAGTGACACGCTTTTGTTTACATTTTTTCACTCTATAACGATAATTTTTGCTGTTAACAAAAAAATTACCTTTGCGTGAAAACATTTTACTACCACACGACTAACAATGAATTCATTTTTATTATTACAACAATATTTTTATAAATTTCATACAAAATTTCAATTTAAACCCAAAAAAATATATCGACACATCAATATATTTAACAAAAGCCTAATTAACCCAAAAACTCTATCATACCGAAACTTCACATCATCATACTAAACCACCATAATCCCACACACTTAAACCAATTTCAAACTACACCAAACCTCATTCAAAACCAGCAAATTCGATCCAGACCCGTTAGAAATTCCACCCACACAAGCAGCACATATTTATAACATATCGTTCGACTATGGTCCTCGTTTGATAAGTCAATCAGTCTTGCGAACAATGTAACCGTATATTGTGTTACGTTACACGTCCCTATACCTTCAGATAACGTACCCTGAGCCCTTATCCGATAAAGGCTCGATGGTATATACAACTTTGTGCCCAGACGTCGAGATGTTCGATAATCCAATAAAGAAGCTTACATAGCTTCATTAGGCATATTGAACGCAAACTTAGCATGGAGAATGGTATCGTATATAAGGAGGAAGGTTTCGATGATTTTGTATGAATTTTTTGTCATGATTAACTGTCTTTAAATGTATTTCTTAAAGGGGAAAAGTTACGCAACGATAACGCGCATGTATAACGTTGCATTTGTTATGGGAGTTTTGGTTAATAAATGATGTAAAGATGTGTTTGGGTGTTTGAATGAGTTTTATTATATGGCGTTTTTTATTAATATTTTTTCGGGATCAAATACTTTATTGATTTATAAAACCGCATGATTGCAAAGCCGTATATATTATTTGATATGGTAAAAAATGAAATATTGATTTGTTTTAAATTGAACCGTTGCTCTTTAACAATGCCCCTTTTTAATAGATTTCTACTTTTTTCCTCTTTTTTGTAACTTGTAAGTGAAAAAACTTTTTTATGTACGTGTGAAAGTTCGAAGATTGGTGAATCTTAGGTTTTATCGGTTAATCCTAACATTTGCCACACTGAAGTGGTGAAAGTCCGAAGAAGACTTGTTAACGTTGTTTCAGGTTTCATCAAATCGTTTTGATAAACTCTAATTATAAGATTTACTAACACTAATTAACAACATATTATTTTATTTGAGTACATATAAATTACACTTTTTAAAAATACACATTTTTTAGACAATTTTTTGAACAAGTGAATCTTAAAATATTCTAAAAATATATTGCATAATTCTGTAAAAAAAAAAACTTAACTCAATACATTGTATTAGATTCATATCATTAACTATCATTGTTTATTTAATAGAAGCCCGAATTATTTTTAGCCCAAAATAAAAATATTCATAAGCATTTTTCGGACATATACCAACCACACTTTAACAGTTCAAACCTAAGATTTATCAATTTTCCCACAACTATATCACCATATATAATATTAAAAAAAAATTATTACGCAACTCAACTCACACATTATATTCCCACATGGTAACATACAATCGCATGAATACCCTCCTTACGCTGATCGCACGTGAGCATTACATTGACGGAGACATGAAAATATCGAGATTTACCGAATATTCGATTCACGTACTTCATAAAGATACAAAATACAATGGCTCTTATGGGGAAGAACGAGCGGATGGAAGCGCAGTCGTCTTAAGTAATCGTATTCTCGAGAGCGTTCGCTTTCAGCGAGTATTCTGAAAAAGCTTTCAATTTAAATGTCGACCGCTTGCATCTGGCAATTTTCATCTTTCACAACAACGTTGAGTACTTTGCTCTTTTTTTATTATTTCGCCTCTGCTTCTATTAAGAACGTAGTCCACTCTGTGCGCGGGATGAGAGTGTGCTGTTTCAACACGACACGTAATTTCTCTGTGAAGTCTGAAAAATTTCGTGTATTTTTATTCATTTACAAGTGAGACTGCGTATATGAGCTGTGAACATTTTGTTCCCGGAATATGACTATACAAAATATAAGAATATTATCTTATTAAAAGTGTTATCTATGTATATATGATATATGTAATATTATACAATCATTTATTAAGATGATAAGATTTTTTTAAATAAGCGATGTTTGGATTTTATTCTATAATTGAATAGCAGAAGTGGTCTGAAATTATAGAAAATTAAGTCAAATATAATATATAATAAGAATCAATTAATATTTTGGACAGAATTTCTGTTACAATAACTTTATACTTGTATGTATATATTCTATTTTTGAATGATCTATTTAAGCAACAATCCAAACCTTTTCAGAATCTCTGTTTGATCATTTTTCTTTATTCGAAGAATTTATTATGATATATAATTCTTTTGCTTTACAATAATTTTGTTTTCAGTTACTCATTTCAGAATTCATATTATATATTTTCTCATTTAATGTTTCCTTTTATGATACTCAAAGACGTTTCATATCATGTTTTCGAAGTATTAACATAATACACCACTTCAATAGTAACATTTCCAATTTTTATATAACTAAACACAATCCTCGAAATTTCAACCATTCATGTTAACATCAAAACTTACACGTTTTCAACAAAATCGACTAGAAAACCAATCATCAATGAACCGATTAATAAAAAACAACTGTTATCACAAAGCTACACTATCCAACCACTCCGAGAGCTAAACAACACATTCCAAAACCCAACATTACACAAGAACATCCGCAATATAAAACACGTGCAATATTTCAAGCCGGAATATGAAAACCCGTTCATAACAATACATCCAATATACGGCGCAGGAACACCGCGATTTCGGACAATTATTATGATTTATACGTGCCACGTTCAACTCTCGCAATACGTGTCGCGAATTCGGATCGACTCGCAATTCTCCAATTAGAAAGAAACTCTCCCCGGAGCCTAACTTATAAATAGGGAGTCGGGAAATCTCGGGATTATCCCGGGAGTTTTAGTGCGGCGATGGCGGGTGACGAGCGCGTTATAATTAGAAAGGTGTTTGCGAAAAGTGCCCGTTCGTTTCGGTTTTTGGATGGGCGTTTTGTTGTGTGTGGTTTTCGCGTTGGATGGTGATGTTTGTGTTGGAATGATAAATGTTTTGTTTATAGAGTGTGATGAAATTTATTGATTCCGTTTTGTTTGTTATGGGTCTCCAGTTGGGAAATGTTTTAGAGATTTTGTGTTTGCGGGTGTAATTTTGGGAAATGTGCGTAATATTTATTTTAATGTAAACGGTTTAGTTTTAGGATGAGCTCTTGTGGTGTGTGTAATACAAAAATATGTAAGTGTAAATATAGACGTGTTCGTGCTCACATTTTCGCTCATCCTTATTGAACTTATCGATTTTTACCAATCACCAAAGTTGAGCGATGCATAACAAAATTTAACGGTAAGGAACGGTTTAAGTATTCGAACTCGTCAAAAGTTAATTTTCTTTTATCATTACGTGTGATGAAGAAAAAAAAAAGTGCAAACTTCTGATGAATATAAAAAAACTTTTTTTCAGAAATGGATTCAAATTTATCGACTTGATATCATAAGCATAGTGAAATATACAATATTGTTATATAATAATAATAATAATAATTTCAAAAATCGATTATTTTCATTTATAGTAGTCTCATTCTAAAAATATGCAATCACATCTATTCATACACCACACCATTTATGATTTAACACCAACAAACATCACATCACACACGCATCGTCGAAAACAACAAATTCTCAACATCAAAACCCAAAAACTCATACACCCTTCCCGGAACCCGAAAATATTCGAACCTTATTACAACATTTCGAATTCGATTTTCACGAAGAACTCGACGAAATAATTTTTCCACACGCGAAATACGCTATTTCGCCGGAAAACGGACGCTCGAGCGGGAAATGAGATTTCGAACGGGTCGCGAGAATTTTTCGCCGATTTTCCCGCGAATTTTCCCGTCGGATTTGCGCCAATTAATATTATAATAAATGGCGTTCTCTCTCGCAGTGGAGAGGAGCGTAACGTGTGGCCTCATAATTCAAGTTAAGTCGATGCCTTCGCAAGATAATCCCCTATCTATTCTCAAAGTTTCTCAAACTGGAGTCTCTCTTTTATTATAAAGAGATTTTGCTTGGAAGTTTCCGACGGTGTGCTTTAGCATTTGATGTATTTTTTTGTCTATATTCTCTAAAATGGGTTTTTTGGTAAAATATTTTTTGAAGAATTTATATATATTTCTATATATAAATTTCGATTTCTGTGGTGATGCTTATAGCAAACTTCGATAAAAATAAATCTTTGATATTTCAGGCTCTGTTTGTCGATTCGAATCAAATCATTTTATAATATGATTTCATGTTTTATTTCAAGCAATCTTTCAAAACATATTCATTGGTACACAAAGCATTATTTTTTATAATTAAAAAAAAGATTGAGAATTTGTTTTAGACTGAAGATTTTATCATTTTCAAATTAGAAATTGACACCTCATTGTACATTCATAGAAAATATCATTTGTCATTTGAAAATTCATAGAAAATTATATGATTTATTTTCAATTTGCATTTATTAAGCTCAAAAAATATATTAGTGTATAAAAAGTGGGTTTTTCATACAATGTTTGAATTGAAATAATTTTTTTTCAGTTAAAAATATAATGTATTCGTAAATTTTTAACATTTTAAAGACTTGATATAATATAATATTATACTTCACATAGAATCAAATGGTTTTAATATTCAAAAAAATATCAGGTGGATGTAATTTAATTGAATATAACATACTTAATTGCCATGAAAAGTTAAAAAATAATAATAATAACTAAGAAAAAAACCTGCTTTCAGTTACGTAATGATAAAATCTACATATCCATTGATATTTTTTCAAATATTTTCTGTGAAAATATTATAGAAACATAGCGTTCCATAATTGTTTTCATATTTGACCTTTAATAACACCGTTATAGTATTTTCATATGCATAAGAAGTATATAATATAATACTTCTACAATATATATTATTACAATACACTTCTTAAATTTCTATAAATAGTTTATCAAAAGAAATCCCATCATCCCGCCAATAATATTATATTACATATTACTTTTTTCTACAAATTCGCAACTAAATCAACAACTCTCACTCTCAAAATAATACACACAGATTTCTCAACACAAAACCACACATTACGACCGCCAAAATACAAAACTCCGAACCGGAGCACTCAATTTAATCATAGTCCGAAACAAGCGAACGGCCATGCACTACTTGTACGTAACGAGATCGATCCGCGCGCACGTCTCGCAAACCGCATCAACATTTATTATGGATCGTTCGGAAAAGCGATAAAAACCCGATAAGCTATATAGGCGAGGGAAATTTTACGGTTTCCGATTCCGAGTCCCGGCCGGACCATTTGCCGGAAAATTTCCGGAAAATTACCGAGACTCGTGCCGCGCGGCGCGGAAAAACTCGGCGCGCTCTCTCGCTTCGGTTTCGCACTTTCGGCGGTTTTTTGTCCCGTTTTGTTCTTTTCCCCCTTTTGGTGGAAGCCTCTCGGTAAAATCGAACTGTCAACAGCGAAAAATCACTTATCGAATGATCAAAATGGAAGAAATTTGAATCGGCTGACGGGAAACGCATGCATCCATTCGTGAAAATGTATCATGTCGATGTATTGAATTTCGATATGTTTTTCTTGCACATGAAAATTTTGATACGTTTTTGTTTTTAGTGGAACGTTCTTCGGGTCCATTTGAACTCTTTTCATTTCACAGAACTCATATTTGGTTGTATTATTATATATTTACTTAATTATCGATTTATGTCTGCTCTAAGCGAATTCCATTATTATAATTAAACTTAATACGATAAAAGATTCTTTACAATAAAATGAGTTTCTTGTTTTATTTTAATTGATTATTTAAAATATGCGTTCGTTGATACTCAACAGTCTATTAATTAATGTTTAATAAATATTTGGAATATTTTCGGTCATTAATCCATATAATTTTCAAAGTGAAATTTTTCATTTTTTATGTTGAATTTTCTCGACTAGAATTTGAAATATAAAATTTTAAAAATATTTTTAACGTACGATAGCAATAATTCTGTATATTATAATTATTATTGTTGATAGAAAAGTAAAGTTTGAGTAGTTCAGTAAAGTAGTTGATAGTTAAGTCTTGAGGATCTCGTCTATCTAATTAAACCTAAGCGACAAGTAACATAGCCAGTAAATGGTTGTGATTACACACCATTAGCTTAAAACCATTTAGGAGATTGTTGTTTAAAATACCTGTTGTTTAAAATACCTATGACGATGACCCAAATTTTAAATATTACAAAGTAAAACATAACAAAATTACAAACAACAATTGACAAAAGTTTTACATCTTACGAAAGTACCACACAAAATTTACAAAACAGACTGATCTAGAAACTTTTATTTTTCGAATTCGTCATAGTAAATATAGGATGTTGCGAAATTGCTTTTATGACGTAAGCGGTATACCTTTCCTGGGTAGACTCTCGCAGGCATAATTCAGTTTGGAATATTTAATGGGATAGTTAGGCCTAGGGTCAAGGTCTGTTCTGTCACGACCTCAACAGGTGTATTTTCCTCGTAGCGGAGCCAGTTCATGAATTTTTATGAAATTTAATATGTGCCCGGATCGTGTGTGGGGCGAATTCTCGTAATGTGTGCTTGACCGTAATGTTCCCAGTAGAATTTGTATTTTAATATGTGATTTTGTGATGAAATCAAAAATTTTGTTAGAGACAGGAGATTAATCGTTAGAAACTGTGATTTCGGGATTCCAGATGAAATTTTGATTCATGAATTCGTTATAGATATCATTATAATATATTTAAATTTAAATATGAATATTCCAAGGATTTTTGCTTTAATTTTTATCAAGATTAAAGTTCATCGTCTTGATCAAATAACTTTTTTAATCAATCGTTCTATAATATGTATATAAAATTAATTTTTGCTTGAAAATAATGTCATATTTATATTATTTATTGTATATTTTATGCGATGTACCCTCAATATAAATTTTTATCGCGAAATATTGTCATAAAATATATTTTTATTGGACATTTTTTTCACGCTCATTCGTATGAACCGCTTATATCGCCCTTTTATGAAATATTAACCGTTATAATTTTCAATAAAACATTTCACATATGTGTTTTCACGTATATGGATATACGAGAAATTTCTTCACGATGCGTCCATTCTGTATTTGGAATTTCGAAAATTCTTTGTTCTCAATAATTACACAAGGTCAATAATAATTGAATTCCATACTGGATGTACTAGGTACTTATATGTTAATATGGTGTATATTTTTTTCAGATATCGACACCAAAAAACTATAATTGAATAAAGGAGACGTTCAAATATCAGCCCAAGAGTAAAACCGTACTGTAGCATAAAAATTCATTTTATACAATAAACAATCGACAATAGGCGTGAAAAACGACCCTATTTCAAAATTTTGATTTGGCACACACATTTTTTTATCTTCCCCGAAGCGAATCGGAAAACTTTTTGCCGCCAAACTTTGGTTACTTATGTTTTATTCATACCTCATACTTTTATCTTGCGATTTTCCGAATTGCGTCCGAAAATTCCCAAACAAAGCCGGATTAACTCCTAGCCACACATAGGACACCTAAAATTATTGTGGAATCAAAATTATCGGTAATACTTTACCGTTCCATGATATATATTTCCTTCGAACAGTCACAAAAACTTTAGGGTAAGAATTTAACATAATATTATGAAATACATATATACGAAAGGAGATTGAGTGGAAGGATTTCGACCTCAAAATATATACGTATTTCAGTTCTATAACGCTAAAATAACGCAAAATTTACATACAAATGCAATATTCGCAGTATTCGTCTCGTATTTAACCAAGACACGCCTCTATAATGTTCGGGACCCGTTCGTTCGTGCTCGGTTTGAGCTTCGAATGTATATTTCGGGACTTAATCTCGAATTTCTGTGCTCAACTGCCTGGTTTTGTGTGTTATAATTGCATTTTTTTATGTAAAATATATTTGGAGATTACTCAAACGTGTTTTTAATAGAAAATATCGTTTCAAAATGGAGGTTTGATATATAATATAAACGGTTGCATAGGGACGTCTGTCTATTTCACTATACATATTTTTTTTTTGAATCAAAGAAAACTATGTTCGTTTGAAAACTTCGTTCATTAAAACGAGTTTGGTTTTTTTTCGCTCGTTTTTGGTTTTGCTATCGACGGATGTTCGGTCGAGCGAGTCGGTTTTAATTCAGTTCGGTTTTGTTTTATAAGGTAAATTGTTCGGATTGGAAGTTCGATTGTGTTATTAGATATTCTTGCACTTCAAAGTACATGAAATGTTTTTAAACTTTTCTTGTTAAAATATTTCCAGTTATTTCATTTCGATTTTAGAATTTCAAATAATTTTACAACCTTTAAAATTATAAATATGAGTTTTTATAAATAAAATTTTAGTAATATTTCCAATATTCCACATAAAAGCGATTAATCAATCGTCATTCATTTTATTGTTATTTTTTAAAATTAATTAAGACAGCAATATGCCATCATCTTATTCGGTGACATTAAATAACGACTTATGCAACCGACGACAATTTATCGCTGATCTTGCAACCATGAGTTTCTCAAACAGTCATATTTGGCCGTTTACATATAATAAGTACAGTTTTAGACAAAATGTATTCTATTTAATTTTCGAATGCATTTAAATGGCTAACCATCAATCATTAAATTTAAACAATGAGCGGTACAATCATATACAAATTAATTTCAAAACAAATAAATAAAAAAATAATAAATCACCCGCTATCTCAAAAAGCCATTTAATTAAACGAAAACGCGCACATGTGTGCAATCCCCACACGAAACAAGCACATATCAAAAAAGAGACATTCAATTCGCGTGCGGCTTCCAGGACTAAGAATAAGAGTAATCCACTTACTTTAATTCGCTTACCGGATTACTACATCTTCGTACGTAAATAAACACACATACGCGCAATTAGCGAGCGGCACGTACGCCCTATTCGCCTCGCAAACCTGAAAATAAATTACGAGCACTTAGCATACACACACTATTCGGATACCCGCGCAAACACCGTACATAGATAGCGTCCCTCGGCCCAGGCCCGATGAATAATAAAGCGTCCACTTTCAGCACCCCGACGCGAATCCTGCTGAATTTTGTATGTGAGGTTCCCCGGGTGAGGACCAGATCGATTCCTGGTCCGGAGATCAGCTCGGACCCTCGAGGGGAGGCTGTATAATTGCAGGCAAAGGTGGAAAAGTTCGGTGCTGTATTATGCAAGACGTTTTCGGAGTCCGCTGGGTTGGATGGGACAGTTTCTGTTGGGGTCGGGACGAGTTGGAGTTGAGGTATGTCTGGCCGGGTTTGTTGGGGGATGGGTGTAGGGGCTGTCCACTTGTGGAGATTGCGGAGTGGTCGTTTCTATCGATTCTCGAGTGTGCCGAAATGAGGTAGAGTCGCCGCTTTTGTTTTCGTCGAAAGTGCTTCGGTGGCTTTTCTTATTGGGTACTGTGCTAGGTCCTGTCGATTGTTCTCGATATATTCGTTGAATATATATTGGTTTTGATTTATTTCTTGTTATAGAAGTTTATTGAAACGGTTGAATCATTATTTTTATTGAAAGCTTGTATACATTTTCTTGGCTAATATAATATAAATAAATTGAAAGTTTTTCATGAATATGAATGAGAAAAACTGTATTATAATACTATTGCTATTAGAGTGATCACGGTTATTCTTATTCTACCGTGGAGGTTCATTCTTGGTATACTTAGTAAACGCACAAAATAATCAGAAAATTTTTAAATATTAACGAATCAAACTTCGTTTTTTACAATTTTTGAAATAAGGATTTCATATTCTATTTAAAAAGGTTTCGTTTTCAATGCACAAAAGTACCAGAATTCATGAACTTCCATATTTGAGCTTGAATTTTTCATTTAAAAATTTATTTTTAACGACGCTCCACAGTAACCAAACTTTACATTAGTATTCTTAAATAATGAGACGTCTATCAGTGAAGGCAACTTTTTAACCTTTCACCTTAAAAAACGAAAAGGACTCAAAAAAGGGACACCTAAAAAGACTTTCATACATATTTCAAAAAGCGACTCAAAAATTCATTCAATCCCGCTCATATATATTTACAACTCGGATGACAAATTCGCGAAAAGCGAAATTTAAACGCCGCCCGCCTCGGCGCCAACTAATGATCGAAAGCATCTTAAAATGCGTCCATTACGAAATCCCCGGACCTTGAAAGTCGTTGTCTTTCGCAATTGATGGCCGCCGTACGTCAATTTCCGAAATTATCCAACGCCTGATTTATCGGATCCGCAAATATTAATTACACTTATTAGCGATGATGTATGGACAGCGGAGAGACGACGACTCGCGTTACAAATGGCCGCCGTTTTATTATTATACACGTTTAATATACGTTCGGGTTGTATTGCGAAAATAGAGCTAGACAAAGATTTATTCGGTGGCGTGTAGTTTTTCTAGCGCGTTTGCTCGCGGTCGTGTGCGTTATGGCCAACTTCATTACGCACCCGCGACGCGAACGGGCGGGAAATACGAAACGTCAAGATTCTCTCTTAAATTAACGTTTTAAATTGGTTCTTGGGTTCGAATGATCGATTGAATGTGATTTGTATCTTATTTTTTATTTGCTTCCATATTAAATTTAGGATAATATTTCATTTTGATTATTTAAATATGAACAAGTTATAAATGCAGATTCGCTTGAATCCATTCGAATAAATTCAGTGTTGTAACATATTTGATACATTTTCAATTAAGTATAAGAAGTAATCTTTAGTAATTAAGAAGTAATCTCTGAATTGATTTATTGAGTAATTTAAATGTACATTATATATCAAAATGATAATTTTTTTGTCATTAGAAACAAAATAGATAATAATTCAAGGTCTTTTTAGTCGAGAATTTTTCTTCTAAAACTGTTTTATTTATTTTGAGATTAGAAACTAAATATTAAGGATTCAAATCCCGAGATCTCAAAATAAAATTTAATCTCAAAATCTTTGAATTGATCATATTAAAATCCCAGTATTTTAAAAATACATTAGTCATCTTTATAATCTCATCCTATGCTTTCTGAATCAAATTTTCAATCGAAATATTAAAATTACAATCTTTATTCACAATCCATAAACTTTCATACATATGAAAAACATATGTACATTTTATTACTTAAATTTCTCACAATCACAATGAGAAAATATTGTATCCAAAATTTATTTCGATATCATCCGACAAATTATATCACATCGCAACCTCGAAAACGGATCATACACATTTTTCAATTACCGCAAATTCTTTATCATCAAATTTATATTTAAGAAATATTCCTCGGGAGGAAAGTTTCCCGATAATTCCATCATTAAGGTTGAATGGGAAACTGAAGCGCCTATTAAAAAGGAAAATTAGTCCTTTGGAGCGTCGGCACGTTCGATCTCGGCTAATTTTAGCCACCTATTCACCGCCGGCGGGAAACTTGGAATCCTTCAAAATTCAAACTCGAGACGAGAGAAGGATACTGTGGTGAATTTAAGGTTGTTCGAGTATTCACCACTTATGCGTATACCCTTCCTAATGAATGCCACCTACCGCGAGATGCTGCCGCATCAATTATGTAAAATGTGTATTTTGCTGTCTTGAGAATTTTCTACATAATTATCGGGTTTAGATTGAAGATGGGTTGGAAATTGTTT
The DNA here is from genome assembly GCA_009617725.1 of Hydropsyche tenuis. NCBI lineage: Eukaryota > Metazoa > Arthropoda > Insecta > Trichoptera > Hydropsychidae > Hydropsyche > Hydropsyche tenuis. The sequence continues at coordinate 1,188,233 of VTON01000007.1, forward strand.
GTGATAAAATTTTAATTGTTTGAATGAAATATGATCGCGTGATTTGTTGGCTGTTTAATACGGTGTATTTGTTTATCAGATTTTTGAAATGTATGTGTTATATTTGATGGTGATGCTCAACCTTTTGTACGTGAAAATTTGATTAAAATGTTAAATTTATTTATCATTAAGTAAAGCGCTTTTTACGTTTTGTGTGATTAGTAAGAACTAAAAATTGCAATCGTAACATACGAGTTTTTTAAATTTCCCAGAATAAAAATTCAAGGAGTGCAAATCTTAATTAAAACCAACATTTTCAATATGGTTAAACTCACATGAACGACTTTAAAAAATTCACATAAAAAAACAATAAATTGTCACTGATTAAATCGACCAAATCTGAAACAATGAATAAAGGCGAACAATAGATGATATAATCAGTGGCTGTTTACTTTTCATATCAATTAATAACACACTGTAATTTCAAACGATGACAATATTCAATCATCCACACAATGAATCACTTAATTGTATTCAAACCTTCAACACTTAGCGACTTCTTAACAGGGTCGGCTCGAGGGTATAGGGCGCTCTAGGCAGATTTATTTTCAGCGCCCTCTTTCTCCTATATTTTACGGATATTTTTCGAATTTAAAAATTATTCGAACCCCAAAATTTTTTCCCTATGTCAACTTTTTTCAAAATTATTTGAGACTTTTCAAAATTAATCGAATTTCAAAAAAAATTTGTGAGAGTGGTGAAAAGCGCCTCTTTAACTTTGGCGCTCTAGGCAAGTGCCTACTCTGCTCCCTATTTGAGCCGCCTCTGCGTTCTTAATCACCTTACTTAAAATAAACTAAAACACAATCCACCGACTAAACATCACTAACATATGAGAAAAAAGGCAAAAAATACCACCGCTATAATTCACGGCCGCTTTTGTTTGATGTTTGATTTATCCTATCGGGTCGCAAAACAAACGTTCGACCCTTTTCCCACCTTTTGTGTCCTACGGTTTTAATCCGCGCCGAAGATTTTTTTCGCTCGATGAAATTCGAATGCGGATCGCCTTTAGCATAATAGTGCTATTTTCGTTCGGAAATAAAATGAAAATAAACGCTTAATGGCGTCGCATTTGATTCGCGCGAATGCGACCCTTTTTTCGTACGGGGCGCGTTAATTCTCGTGTAATAGGTTTTAAATTTTCTTTATTGGTTTTAAAACTGTTTGTAATGGTATCAGCATGTTTTTTTAGTGTGGTCGTTAAAAAAAATGTTTTACTGAGTTGGTTTTGATAGAAAATTATTATGTTGTCGAGTAGTTTATAACGATTTTTTTTTATATAAACTTGAAACTGTTTTTAGATTATAAATGAAATAATTAGATTTTTCAATGTTGCGACTGTGACGGTTCCCAAACGAAATTAACCGTATCCCGTGTACGAGACGTGTCTTATCCCATGAGATTCACTCTAAGCGAGTTACATTGACATTTTCTTATAAACAAAATCTTTTTTTATTAAAAAAAAATAAAAATTCAAAATTGTACAAACATTCAAATTTAATTTTAACATTGAAACTATTATATTTGAATTCGGGTTTACCCATTTATATACTTCATAATATGTGTATCTTATTTTTGTGGATTGTGTCCAATTTTCACTGTGTTCAACTGTCGCAGTGTTCATCCGTCCTATGTTCAACTATCATGAACCTAACATCATATAGTACTTGTAAAAGTATCCATCGATATTTACGACCAGATCATCGAAGGATACGGCTTCGCGTTAATTTCACTGAACGGGTCTTGAATTTTAAGAGTGTCGCAAAATTTTATTACGCTTTATTATTATACCTATATATAGCCTTCGCGAGGATAATAAAGTCGACGTGTATAAGGATATTAAATGACGGGACCTTTTTGTAGGACGCTCCTCTTCTCTTCACTATAATAATTACATTATAACGAATCTTATTATGTGAGTAATATCGCTTGTGCTATTTGTGTCGTATTATTCTGGATATCATAACAAGTGCGATGTATTAATAAATGTAGTACGTTGGTTCTATGATCGTGTAGTATTATATATTTTCTTATCGGGAAAATTCCATTAAATATACTGTCTAGTTTGGAAATGTCCTGTTTATCTGGTCGGTCATATCGCGTCGACTTTTTCATATTTGATTGACATTGAAAAATATATTCTGAAAATTCCGCATGAAATGTTAGTTTTATTCGAGTGAAAACAATTGTCAGAACGAAGGAAACGTTTCTGTGAAATAAATGTTTTCAGGGATTACGCAAATGTAATATCTTTTTTTTATTATTGTATAATATTTTCATGATTCAAAAGGTCAACAAATTTGATGAAGGAAATGTGAAATGTATTAAAATTTTTATGTATATAAAAGATTATAATTTCCAGACGTAATAAAAGTTGCTGAAAAATATGACAATTTTTTGCTAATTTAGCGACTATTGGTTGTTAAAAGTTATTTAAAAAAATTCATATATTTTTTTAAAACAATATTATGTTAACACCATACTAAAAAGGTCACAGTATTAAGCAACTTCTCACGATCCTTAGTCACTAACCTAACAACAGTATACATAATCATATCTGTCTGAAAATTATCTGAAAAAAAACAAAATTTTGTTGAAAGTCGCTAATAAAAGCGACAAGATTTCCCTAGTTTGTTTTTTTAACAATATTACGTTTACACTGCATCAACGCTATACTACAAAGGTTAATATAATATAGGCCGACTTCCAGGGAAAATTTGTCCCTAACCCAACGACAATATACACAATCTTTGAAACAACAAAAAATTTCACATATCAAATTAAAACAAAAAAAATTAAATTCCAACCACCATTTCATCCCAAAACCCCTAAAAACCTCAAACCCTTCTCCACATTCCATCGCGACATTAAGAAGATTTCACGAAACTGCACACGTGTACTCGCCTCACACGCGACTAAGTACACCACACGTATGAATACTAAATTAACCCGTTACACGTCGAGGGGTAAAATAACGATCTGGGGGCCGACCCGGAACTCCTCCACACCTCGACAACTCCTCGAACAATAAAATCGTCACGGCAAAACTGTACACTATCCCTCGATTTTCCCGCGGAATTCGAAACGGCCGTTCGCAGATGTGGCCGTCGTAAAAGGCGACGACTTGAGTGCGACGGTCGCAAATATTCGTAAGGCGACGCTGTTATGCATGAGCTGTACGTCTAATGTGATTGTGCTGGTGTTCGGTGAGGTTGTGGGGGTCCGGGGCTTGTCAATCTGTGGGGAATTAGTTTTGGGGGTGCGGCGGTTGTAGGTTAAGATGATAATTTTGAAGAGCGATTGAATGTTGATTGAACTTGAATGTGATGTTTTTAGTTCCTCTTTTTTGTAGATACAAAATTCGCTTATATGTTGAGTACTTGTACTTGAAAATTTTTTTTTGTGCCTTATCAGTTGACTCTGATAACTTTTTCGGTGATTATCCTGGGAAATGGTAACTGAAGTTGTTTTACGTTGCTTTTTTCAGTGATAGGGTGTATAATATAATATTTGAGCACTTGAGTTTGGCAAATAAAATAGTTTCCTGTTAGCAATGACAAATATGTCAAATTTTTTAATTGAATCAATTATGAAAGTAGAATTTAATAGAAAATGTAGTATTGGGGCACATCTTGAAAATTTGATTGAAAATGCCTGGATGAGTCACAAAAAGGATAAAGTAAAAAATACAAGGATTTTTTAATCAAAATTTTGTTTGTGGTTTGGAATTTTATTCTTGGGTTTGCATTCCTGAATATGGTGATTTTATTTTGTTCAACATCATTGATTTGATTCTGATCAATGCAATAAAATTAAGCAACAAGTGGCGTAAATAGTTAATGAATATCATTAGGTAAAATTTATGTGAGTTATTTAATAGTTGTTTTAATATTTAGGCTCATTAAAGGTACCTACACACAATAAGGGATTCCATAAATATATATCTGCGTAGTTATTCAATTATAAAATTTAATATTACACGTGGAAACTTTGAGAGTTATCTTTATTAAAATGATTAAGACAATGGTATAACATTATCGAATTTTGAAGTTAAGTAACAAGTAGATAAGTCTGTATAGATGCATACACCCTTGATAATTTTTGATTGAATGCTTTCTTATTAATAATACAATGAAGATGATGATTCGATTAAAATTAATATAATATTTTGAAATTTTATAAAAGATTAGAACCGCTGGTTTTCATTGTAGAATGTTAGAGAAGCTATGCGAATGAAATCGGTGGTCTTCCTGGTTTAGGTTCAAATTCATGTGTGGGTGGTTTCTGTGGTTTCACGCTAAAGCTTTAAGTAAATCTGCTTGATAATTTGTATTAAAATCTTGCGAAAATTTCCTAGATTCATTACAACGTCTCATTTTAATTCTACGACGATAAAATATATATATTCAAATTTGGAAGCGTAAAACTTCAATATTGGTTTATTCGAAAATATTCTCAATTTACTTTATTACTTTTAAATCTGATACGATCAAATATCAACCTACCGTAAACAAATAGTTGTTGAAAAATGGCCGAAAATATTTTATTCGTTCGATCAAAGAGCTTTTTTACATTCATACTAAGCATACTTTCGATAAACGCGACTTTTAAGCTCTTCAAAGCTTATACAAAGTATCAAATATTTTTCATTCGCTTCACTTGAAAACGTCCCGACGATAAAAAAAACGAGAGACGTAAAAAACGCGAGAGGGAAAAAGATGGGAAAAGGCACGCCAAAATTCAACGCGAATTTTGTCCATTTTGCAACAAAGAAGAAATTATGTTTCATCGATAATACGTCTCAAAGCATCCCTCAAAATACTGTTCACAAAGGAAAATGAGATAAGCCGAATAACTCCATCGTCTCGCGCTTTTTCCTTCGCATTTTTTTTATATATATTTTACATTGTGTTTTCGAGAACAAGTGTTTCTCGTTTGTGTTTGCGTCACCGCGGAATGAAGTCATCCGTCCCTTGAAAATCGCGCTCTTTTATTCCCGGTCGAATAATTAAACTGTTCTCTTGTGGACGTATAAAAAGTGAATAAATTTCACTAAGCGATTTTTGTATATAATAGCCGATTTCCATATGTTTGCGTGTTTGTCTGTCTGTTGTAATGCTCGGACCGTTAACTGTGGTAATGCTCAATACGATAAAAGCAAATTGTTGACGTTTCAGATTTTATTTGTATATTTAAACCAGATTACTTTACGATATAATAAATTTTATGTTTTTGTTTGAAATGATTGAAAATTATTTCGTTTTCGGTATTCACTAACGTTGCTAAATAAGTTTTATTTCAATATTAATATTATTTTTGACTAAAAATTGACCGGTGATTAAAAATTTATATGGGATCTATTTAAATATTTCTAAATTGAGGTTTATTTTCATTATATTCCTGCGTGTCAAGGGATCGTCCGTTCCCAGGAAGTTTAACCCTCAGGTGTGTGATCTTGACGAAGTTATTGTTCAAAGACGTTGAGCTTACTCTTTGCTAACTATACCTTTTGGGATATTAAAAGAAGGAAAATTTATTAAACAAAATTTTCTTTTACTTACATAATACGTTGATTCTGAAATTGCGAAATATTTTGACATATATTTTTTTTATTAAATTTACAGATTTCGTACCGCACTTTAAGGACGTCCTAGTTTACAACATGTCGTCCGTGTCGAAGTTTGAAAAAGTCAAATCGGCTCAGCTGCATATATTCAGACGACGGTTGATGCCCCAGAAAGGAGATTCAAGGAAAAGGCTTTTGCCGCCTCCTTGTCGAGTGAGGCTTTACCAATTATTAACCACACCTGGACCATCGTCGTCTTTCCAACCCTTATCAACTGGAAGCACCATGGAAGTGGACATGAGGGAGCCCAGTGAAACGGAGAGGACTAAGCTACGATCATTGGACACTATCCCAGTGGCCCAGGTGAATATTTGATTATTTTAAAAAATAGTTTGAATTCAAAATCTCTCTATAGATTTTACTTTATAAAATGAGTTTAATTTATATGATTTTACAGATGACACGGGGTGGATGGTACACGATTGAGATATCCATGGCGTTGAAGGAGATGTTGAACTCGCCGGGTGCTACATCTAATCTCATTTTCGGCGTTCGATTCGAAGGACCCAGGGGTATACAGATCCAATCTTGCTATTTTTGTGACTTTGTACCGATTCGATTGTCGCGGAAGCGATTTCGATAAGGATAATTACTTTGAAAACTTTAATCTTGGAAGGAAAGGGCTTTCCTCAACTCTAAAACGAGGGGTTCGAAACTTTCTTCCGAGCGAAAAGTAATTAGTCTGTGTAGTTGATGATTTTTATTTTCCCCAGGTAAATCGATAACTCCTCAACACTTCTTGAAAGAGCCAAGTGTCAACAGCTCGTCATCTTATATTGTCGTATTTTCTGAAGATTTGTCACCTTTGGAAGACGCCAGTCAGAAATTGACACAAAAGGAAATTAGTATAATGGTTGATTTGTTGGAAAAGTCTGCGCACGAATCCGAAGCTAAAGAAAACAAGGATAGAAATATAGTTTATGATACGTATAAAAAAAATAGACATGGCAGAAGAAAGTTGAAGAAAACTGAAATCAATGATGATGAAGTCGATGCTATCAGACACGGCAAAAAACATAATAACAATATAATGAATCATAAAAGAAAAATGAAGAAAAACCACTATCGCGAATACACTCCGTCGGTAAGCAATGGAGATATTTCTGAATTAATGAATTTCGAAAATGTCAAAAGGGCCATAGCGCTGAGAAGACACAATCATAAATCTGTCAACAGTCTGAATCTTAGGTACGATTCGAATACAAAAAGCATTATTCAGAAAAAAGCTGAAAAATCATACGATGACGATGAAGAGCCTGCTTTGAATAGGACACGCAGGGTTAGGTCGATACATGACAACTCCGTGTCAGATTACGTTATAGAATTCGTTGAAGAAGAAGAAGACAAAGCCAAAAAGGAACCGAACAAATCTGAAAATGAAGAATTCGAAAAAGAAAACGACATGGGAGACCTCTCATATTACGAACCCGACGTGTTTCAGGATGAATTAGCCATTCCTCGTTCCTACCGGCACAAATTTCATAAAAAGAAAGAGTATGGAAAAATAAAAGCAACTTCTAAATTATCAAAAGCAACAGACAAAAACGACGATACAATTTTGAAAGACGACGACGACGATGTCAAAAACGAGAAGATTTCATCCGAAACCGATTTTTCCGGATCGGGATCATATGAGATCGATTCAAATAACGAAAATGATAGTATCAATGAATGGGATGAAATGACAACCGAAACGATTTTTGAAACTACAGAGAGTAGTAGGACAAATGAAATGAAAGACAAAAAGAGACACAAGAACCATCTGGGCATAAACAGAAGGAAAACTAAGAAAAACAAACCGGCTATTAAAAATTACAACGTGAGTATTTTTTCGATTAATAATTTTAAATCTATTTTTGTTTTTGAAAATATATGATTCATACGATACGTATAAAAAAATTTTGATTTATGAAATACATATGTTTATTTTAATAGTCACGATATGTAATGTTTATCTTATCTGTTGTGAAAATATTTATTTGATTTATCTATACATATATATTGTCGAAAAATTCATAAACAAATAAGGATAAAACATATTTCGACATGCCAAAATGATAATAAAATATTTTTCGCGACCTTTGCTGAAAACTATATCGGAAAAAATAATAATTAATCCTCGACAATGACAATTGAAAAGTTTTCATTAGATCGACTCGAATATTTATTACGCGATCTATGCGAAAACTCGTCAAACGGACGTCGTAAGAGAAAAGGCTCTTAACTCGAAATTTTCCGACCGCTTTTCGCATATTTTCCCGACCCGAATCGGGAAAAGTTTTTGAATTTCAGAGGCCATTAGTTCCGTCGGGATTTATTTGTATCCCTGCCCCTTAACATTTCGCGAATCAACTTCTCGTCAAGATGGAACTGCATTAGCGCAACCAAATTGTTTGAAACGAATTAACAACGTTTTATAAGCACGTATTCAATATATTTATTTTATTAAATTAATTAGATTTTAATAAAAAATATTCATATTTGAAAATTCAAGAATCACAAATTCTATTTATGATACATTAGCAAGTAAAATTTATAGTTCGATTAAAAAGTTTCATATGAATAATGGCATTATCTTTGTATGAGTTAAATTTGTATATAAACTAGATTATGTGTTCAAAACACAAGACATCCGACCCGCCTATTATCGTATTAGTGTATGAAAGGCGAACAATTTCAGAGACGAATTCTCATTTGATACGATAAAAGCTTGTTTGTATAGCTGTACGTGGAAGAAATTTCATAAACTTTGTTAAATACGTTTATTTATAACATAATATACCCGTTCGTTAATCATCCGTAGACGCTTTACCGAAATTGCATTATCTTCATATAACCGATTGAGTTATTATTTGATAAGATTTATGTAGAAATAAATATTACTATGAACGTTACTATAGACGGAAATTAAAACTTTTTTTCTTCAACAATTTCCAAAAAATATTTTGAAATCCCTTTCTGATATACATTGTAATGCTTCTATAGAAATTTCACTCCAGAAAATAACTAAAATCCTTATAATCTTTCATATATTTAAAAATACCACAGCAATCCTTTGATCAATCCGAAAAGCAAACATCAAAAACAAAACAAAAGACATTTCGCTTCCTTCAATATTTCGGCAACGAGACGAAAAAAAGCAAACAAATATCCTTTCGAAAAATCCATATCCGAACCCAGACATAAAAGAAGGCTTCTCGCTCAATCAATGGCGGACACTCGAAATTTTGACAGAATCCGTTGACGTCATCTTGTCTTCGAACAAAGGAGGCTGCGGTTGTTGAAAAGTGCTTGTATTACAACGTTTCGAGTTCACTTCAGATCGGTTTCGGTTTTTTAAATCGCTTGCTGAACTGTTCGATGGCATCTCGAGTGAGGGTTTTTGTGCTTATGAGGACTTTTGTAGGAATGAAGATGCGCTTGAATATGGGTTCGATAAGGAAATAATATTTTCGTTCGATAGTTTTGAAGTGAAATGTAGTATGATTGAATTGGAAATGATATGAATTTTGAAAAATGATAAAAAAAAAATTAATGAGGATTATGATGATTATTAATGATAAATAATATCGTGAAAATGTTGTACATATAGTGTTTTGTTATATAACAACAGTGGGGTTATTCTTGTAGCTTTTTATAAATTTATATTTGATTTCATAATGATATTTCCAATTAAATTTTGATCGATGAAATTTCATTTTGTACTGGGAAATATTATACTTTATATGCGATATTTCTCTGTGATTGATAATTGCATTATTAAATTCAATTATTTTTCGATTTCACGTAATTATTTTTCCAATAGGATATATCCACATATCAGAAATATAATAAAACTTTTTTAAAGTTTATTTGTGCAACTAAATTATCCATTAAAAATATATTTGAAATGATTTGATATGAAAAAAACTTGAATTTGTGGGAAACACTTGATTTAGATGTTTTCGGAAGGAAAGTAAACGCGAATCATTTTTATTTTATGTGCTTTCATTATTTTTTCATCGAATTTAATTTATAAACACGCAAAAGCGTGTCAAACGATTTGATATATTATATGTTGCTGTGAATGCCTGAAGTTCGATGAATTTTGGATTTTATCGATAAATTCTAACAATTGTAATATTATGAAGTGGTAAAAAAATTGAAGAAAAAACTAGTTAACTCGTTATGAATATGAAACAATTCGAGCTTCATTTAATGAGAAATGATAATTAAAAACACGATGCAAACACAAAATATATCATACAAATATTAAATTTCAGAAAATTTATATTAGTTAATCTTATCATTTAGTAAAAATTCAAAATGGAAACGTTAACAGTTTTTGTTTTCAAACCCTCGCCACTTCGCTGCCGTATATTTTAGTTTCATCGATAAAATTAACCAATTTCAGACCTTCGCGGTAACGTATGTATATTTAGAAAGAACACTGGGAGCTTTGCTCCTTTTCGAAAACGTTGTTGTTTATTTTAACGAACGTTGAGAAAGAGCTTTGAAATCTCCGACACTGTTTGTTTCCCGGATCTACCGCTTCTCTTATTTCATACCGAAGATATTATAACGCGTACTTACAATAAGAAAAGCCTTCATTTCGTTATTATATAATATAGGTTCATAGAAATTTATACGTATAGGTGTGTATGTGTGGATTCTTTGTATGCTCGTGTGTGTTGAATGTAAATATTTCTTAGGGCGTGTGTATATTATTGTGTTATGTAATTTTCAGGGTTTCAGTTTCGCAAATAATATATTAAATGTGAAATACTCAAATGTTTTCGAATTTAAAATTTGTATGATGAATACATAAGCATTATAGTGGAAAACAGATAAGTACTCCGCTTTTAACATTTAAATTCCCATTTGTGAGTACTTTACTCATAATTACTAATCAATCTTAAATTAATTCAAATTCTTCACCATTTTTGCACAAAATAAATTCCACAGAGCGTCGAATAAGCATATAATGAGACGTGTTTATGGAGGAAAATTGTCGAACGGTACAAGTTTCGTTTCGGGGGAAGTTTCGCGAATCAAACGGCTACGACAAAAGCGCATTGTTCAAAGTATAAAATGTATGACTAACAAAGGCCATTGTTTGCCTGAATATTTTCTTTGAGTTCCCTCCAGCGCTGAACCCCCAAGTTTTCAGATTAACTCAAAAATTCAGAATGCTGCTTTGTGATACGGATCCGAAACTTGCATTTTGAATTTGTCGGGCTTTGTTTTTTACCATTTGTTTCCGTGTTTCGTTTTCCATTGCAAAATTTTGCATTCATGCATCAAATTTATTTTTATGGATTTTATTCAACATGAAAGTTAAATAATTTTCACTTGAAGTTGGAAAACGTTGCTTTAATGTTTCGAAATAAACGAGCGTTTTCGTATATTCCTTTGCGACACGTGTTGTACGCTTTCTAATTCAAATTTAATTGATTTTGCGTTCGTTTAAACGAGCACGAAAATTCGCGACTTTGACAAATAAAGCAGCGAGATGTTGTATAGAAATGAGCACTATATATTTTACGTACATATTATATACTAAAGAAGGAGAACTACTATGAAACTAAGGCTATACTCGCACACGAGCGACAAAAAGTCATTAAAAGACACTCGCACATCCTATATGACTGCTACTAACTAAAGTCGCTAATAAAAGCGACAAGTTGGTGTTTTTTTCTCATTTTAAAACTATGGTGATGTAAAGTGTCGTTTTACCCAACGATAAAGTTTGATCGCCCTGTGAGACGTCTTTTGCGTCTTTTTGCGACAATTTGTCGTCAATTCTTGCAATATTGAAACGATAAGTAAAAAATTGATAATGAAATTCCTGGGTAATTATAATATAATTAAAAAACATATCAAAATTCTGCTGTAAATGATCTAGAAATTTTAGGAATGAATATCCAAGTGAAATCTTAAAACCTGGATCCTGGAATTGCAAATATTAAGAAACAGCTTGTTACTTATTCAAAAAATCGAATATTAATATATAAATTGACGACACATGGTGAGAAATCTATCGCTGAAAAGTCACCCATGTGAATACAGTCTTATTCGATTTAATATGAAGCTTTTCACTAAAAGCTCGATTCACAATCAATACTTACATATAAAATACATTTCGACACCGTAGTATAGTACAAAATGGATGGATCTTCAGAGGATTCGGTTCGCAAAGCGACATACTCTTCAGAAGTTCGTCCTGAGGATTTTCACGTGTATATACCAAATTTTCCGCGGCTCAACTCGAAGTTCGATTCGTACAGCCGCAGAATAAACACGGAATCCTTGTTTTTCGATCCGAACAATATCGCTACGTTCGCGAAAGTTTGCTCGTTTTCCTACTCGCTTTGGCCAATGCGTCTTGCCGACAGAAACGATTCTGTGGCGGTTATTTATAACGGTCTGTTGTTTTATGCGCGCGAAAGATACGAAGAATTCGCGCTCAAAAGTGCTCGCATAATAATTGTGTCGGTGAAGTTTCCTTTAAGCGTCTTATCTTTCAGGGAAACTTGTGTATGGACGATGAAATGCTTTATATTCAGTGATGGGAGTGTCATTTGATATTGTTGAGATTGGACGATTTGAATAATGGAAAAACATTTACTTTCTGACATAATCAAATTTAAGCACATTCAAATTTAAATGCGTTATCAAATATTTTGATATTATAATATTTTTTTATCGTTATGAAATACTAAACTTATTTGATTTTGCCTATCCACTTGTTTCTATTTAAGTGTTATCCATCTATGTAGTTGCCGAAATTATACTGATTCCATTTTGCAAACGCATGCCTTTTATACATTTGAGGCGTATCCAATGTTGCTTTTCGAAAACTCAGATTGGTTTTTTTTTCCAAAAAAAAAAAAACCCCATTTTTGCATCCAAGTAACATGAATATTGAATTTGTTTATCAAACGATATCAGTGAAACTTAAGCAAACTAAAATATATTCAAAAAATCATAATATCGACATGATATTAACCTAATCCTCGTTTTACATGGTTCCAAAATAACATGGTTCAAGAAAGAAGAACCGATTATTTTTTTACGCGGTTTTTTCACTTTAACGCGGTATATAAAAAAAGTATTATTATGCCACAATGGTAAGTTTCGGTACAGGCCAGTATCCTGTTATAATTATATTTTACACATTACACATTTTTCATAGAGTACATTTGGATGGAAGTTCTATCCAAATATTCTGATGGAACCTATCTCCAATTTTTATATGGTCACCATACATTTTTTTGCTGAAACGTATCTCCCGTGTAAAAAGAGGATTGGGAATAGTTTGTAATAAAGACATTAATTGATTTTTTTTATAATTCTATTCAATAAAAAATATAATAAGCATGAACGTAAACATGCATTTATACTCACATCTATTTCGAAAACGTCGAATACTCAATTTTGCGTTATTCAATAATTGGTACGTCGTAATTAAAATGTGCCATTCGAAACATTTCGAATTCGCGCGCAAATCCCGCATAATGAACATGGCAACTCTCGATGGCGTCCGTTTGAATTATGAGGGTTGCCTGCCGTTGAAATTTGAATGCAACATCACAAAGGGCGAAGGTGTAAAGAGAGTGTGTGCAAATTTCGAGGGTTTGAGAAACAGCGAAATCGCATTAAGTCGACCTGGACTGATTCAATTTAGTCGAATAATGCAATACGCCGCCATAATATGTGTGTTTGATCGAGGATGTTTTTTGTTTAAATTGAAACTAGATAATGGGGCTTTGGTTTAAAACCTTCTAGTTTTGGGATGGTATAAATTCAGTTTAAATGTGAAATGATTAAAAAATATATTATTTATTTTAATACAAATACAATAATATAATTTTTCTATAGTACATATTATGGTGGCCTAATTACATACATATATATTTTGATCAAAAATTAAATACACAACAACATTAAAATATGGAGATTTGATTGACGTTTTTGATTCTTATATTTTCAATAAAAATATCCAGGCATGTTTTTTTTAATAGACTAATTATTTTACTAATACCGGTAAATACTAAAAAAATAAATAAACCCTGTACATCTATCAGTTTTTATTCGATGAAAATCTATAATACCTTTATAAAGGTATTGAGTACCTCAAATTTATACGACTATGATACGTTAATAAACATTTTCAATTTCAGGAGAAAAATCAGAATTGTGGACTATTGAAACTAGACATCGAAAGATATATATTAGGATACGAAATCATAGCACCAGACGTAATACCATTTAACATCTGCTCGGGCAAATGTCGAAAATCAGCACCTACCCAAGTAAGTATCAAAATTCAATTTGCATCATCTCCAGACATGTATTCGTGACGATACCCATCCATTCCGTACTCTTTTCGCTGTTAATCGAGCGAAGAAATCTACAAGGAGACCACCCAGTTGGTAATCTAGCCCGGACAGAACGCGTTATTAGCCTTTTTGTGAGCGAAGTGGAAAAAAAATTCAACGACCGAGCACAAGGGCACGAAATATAAATAATAAAAAAAAATGAATGAAACAATATAAGCTCGCTTCTTTTTGTTTTGTGATGGTACACCTGTAACTCGATTTGCACATTATCGAAAAAAATGAAAGATTCGATTTGTAAAAAATGTCTTTTTTCTGATTGATATATTGAAAAAATGAACCCTTGATTACTTGCATCGTTGTGACAGTTTAATTTCCGGAATATCGCAAATGACGGTTCGATTAGAATCGTTTTCATGTTTATTTTTTTAATACTGAAAATTCAATAATCAACAATTCTAAAAAAAGGTTATGTATAAGAATTTAAAATAAGAGTTAAATATAGTAAATTATCTTTGGTACATTGAAAAATTATTGCATAAATCGAGATATCAGTGTATTGTCTAATGTCGGCTGGTCCGCTTCGGTTACCTGGTGCGTTCTTCGTCTTCCATGTATTATTTTTTTTATTGTTAAATATGCGGACGTGGTCATTTATCAAAGAGAGATTATTTATAAAAACAAAACGGACAGAAAAAAAAGTTGTAACTCAATCTCTGGAATGACTCGGGTGCTGATCCCGCGATATGTGTACTATGGAATTTATATTTAAACATATTCTTCTTGATTTTTTATATGTTTTATTTGATACGAGCGGTAGGCCCGATGTTATAACATCGCACGCGTGATTTGAGGAAAATTTTTGAAAATACAATATAATGACAGTATATTTACCCGTTGAATATAGTTGAAAATGTGAAATGTTTATTTAATTTATTATATAAAATATTATAGAATATTTTGTAGATATTACAATATTTATTTTAATTTAATATTTATCTAATAAAGCATAGATTTCCACATCACCCAGGTGGTACTATGCTAGATGCTTTACATTTTTTTTAATGTGGGAAAATTGCCGAATTAAATTTTGAAGTTCAAAATCATCTTCCTTGTTCACCAGATCTCGCGCTACCAGATTTTTATTTGTTTGTATTCTTGGAGCATACAGTAAGGGAAAAAAAGTCAACAGGGTGAAAAATTTAGAAAACCATTTAAATTCATATTTTGCATCAAAGCCTTCCATATTTTACAAAAAAGGGATCGAAAAGCTGCCTAATAGATGGCAGACAGTCCTAAATAATGATGGCGATTATATTTTATAATTACTATATGCCCGTAAATATATATGAATAAATTTTTATTATGTTTAAAAAAAATGGAATTTTTTTCCGGTACTCCTAATATAAATTTTTATTATGTTTAAAAAAATGGATTTTTTTCCGGTACCCCTAATATAATAATCAAAATAAAAATTACTTAAATTCAAATGTAAAAAATATTTATAATTCAAATTCAAAAAAAAAACAAAAATTTCCAATTTCGAACAGTGCATAATTTCTAGCGTGAAAATGTGAACGCTGAAATAGTCCTTAACGCACATTGGCAAAGGATCTAATTCAGTGCATAATTTCTAGCGTGACAATGTGAACCAAAAGAGTCCTTATTGCACATTGGCAAAGGATGTAATTCAGTGCATAATTTCTAGCGTGACCCCACACACACACACAGACAGACAGAATAGCGCTATGATTATATGGAGGATTGGAACATAATTACACATTGTAAATGCCTGGAACCCTTCTTAGAAATAAAACTTCATGTAGCAAACTTTTTGAATATTATTATTATTGGTTATTCTTATTTAAAAATAATTAATTGACTTGTACCATTGAAATTAATACAAAAACGATTATTAAATATTCCAATAAAATTATAAATGAGACCGTTAAATTTAAACTGCCACAGTATCACGTAAATTTCATATATAAAACTAATATAAACTAATTTAAACAAATTTCACTTTATTTATCATAAGAGATCTAATTGAATATTTCATTAATTACAATCTTACAATTCAGGATGGTTGGAAAGAATGTGTAAGATATAAAATTATATAATATTAATTCAATACATATATAAACATTTATAAATTGTTTTCATATAATTTTAGGAAGACGACTATTCGAACCATGCAATCTTCCAAAATTGGTTGAATCAGAGCAGTAAATATCATATTCAAGAAGCATGCTGTGTTCCTACAAAATTGAAGAACCTTTCTGTATTTTTTTTGGATTTAGAGGGACATGTAGTATTGCGTAATTACGGCAACGCGTTGGCTGAATCTTGTGGATGCCGATAAGTCAGTAATTAAGAAAAATAAATCATATATGAGTGCCATTTGATAATAATACTATTCTTTATTATATGAAACATTTAATAAAGAATTGTTGCAACGAAAAAACATTTTTAAATATATTTAATGTAAGACCAAATTTTTATTCAAAAGTCAGAATCAAACTTTAGATCATATCGTAGAACATTGCTTAAATCATTAATTTTTATCATTTTGAATTTTGTATGTTCTTGATACGTGTGAAAATTATACATTCAATATGTTTAAAATAACAGTGTGTCAGATATGAATATGAATGAATTTTCAGTTTTATAGAAGTCTGTAAAAATAAAGATTTTTTGATCATTAAATTATTTTAAAAATATAATGAAAATGTAAAAATACCACTCAATTTGTGGAAATAGTTTTTTTTTTTATTTAAATTAAAAATAAAAATAGAATATTGAAGACTTGTGTTAATTTAGTATCTTCTATGTGAAATATCTTAGCACAGAAAGTTGTCACTTTGTAAATTTAGAAGATTAAATAATAACATATTGAAAACAATTATGTAAGACCAATATTTTTATTTTAGAGCATTTGTTCATTAGAGTTGAAAATATATTGATTTTGATTTAGATCCCAAGTAATTGCGATTTTTAAATAATAACATTAAAATAAGAAGATAATATTATAACTATTTTCAAAAATATGCATCTGATTATCCAGATGAATATAGCAGTTGATGATGATGATAAATGTAAATACAATACTAAATCAAATAATAACAGTTTATTCCAAAGATATGTTAAATATTTAATATAATAGTGTATATTTCATCAATTTTAATATCAAAATTTTTAATTCAATTGAAAAAAATACAATATAATTTATCTTTATATACTTTGTTTCCATTGTACTTTGTACTTTGTTTCACACTAGATGAAATATAATAAAACATTGTTTTATTCTAATGTAATAAAATGATTGTAAATATACAACTTTATATAAATAAATAAATAAATAGAAGTCCTTGTGTGTTCATTTTATTTATTTCAACTACTAAGTAAGATACATCATAAAAACCTATTCAAAATACTTTGTCACCAATCTATGTTTTTATGGAAAATCACTATAATAAAATAAAAAGAAAAAAAAACTACTTAACAAGTAACATTGTGATGCCTACATTAACCTTTTATGTAACCTGTGGTAAATACTGAAAAACCAGTGTAAACAATTTATCTTTAATGGAAATGATATCAATATAAAAAAATACATATAAAAATAAAAATAAATTCAATTAAATGTCAGGTTTTAAATCAGCTAATAGAACTTTTTCTCCTGGTTTGAAAGCTGGCATTCCAAGATAGGGACAAGAAGCGCAACGGAATGCATCTCCCAAATAGCACTAAAATTTCAATTAGAGAGATTGTTAAATATTATTTTAAGTCAATAATTGTAAATGTTTATTTATGAAAAATAAAACATACACTTCCACAGGAAGACTTTGGAGTTTCTTTAACTTCTCCTTTTAATTCTTCTGCAAGACCACACGAGCAATCAGCACAAGCTTTACGCACACCAGTCGTTCCACAAACTAAAAATGGTGAGAAGAATTGAAAATGCAATATATTATTCAACAAATAAACATTTCGATAAAATTTTTCAACCTCTCAAAGTAGATGGATCAG
This sequence comes from Hydropsyche tenuis, assembly GCA_009617725.1. Taxonomy (NCBI): domain Eukaryota; kingdom Metazoa; phylum Arthropoda; class Insecta; order Trichoptera; family Hydropsychidae; genus Hydropsyche; species Hydropsyche tenuis. The sequence continues at coordinate 1,206,248 of VTON01000007.1, forward strand.
GCTTTTTCAAATCGTTTTCATCTAACAATTGATCTGAATCTATAATTTCATCGTCATTGTCAATTTTCCATGCAGATTCCACTGTGTCATCGATTTTCCAAACATTTTTATTGGTAAGTTTCATTGCTGAACCAACCTAAGTAATTAAAAAAAAGTTATACTCATACAAAATTATAGATAAAATACCAAACTATTCAATTCACTTACTTCAAAATTAGGTTTATTAGAAACGAAAAGACCATTATCCAACTTTAAATCTACAAAACCGCTTAATTTCAAAGTAGACGAAATTGCATCAGATTTATCTTGTAAAATAAGTTTTCCACCAGGTTTGAGAGCATTTAATATTATAGCTAAAATCTTATCATTATGCTCAACTTCATGAGGAGGAATAAGATTCGACATAACTACATCAAACGTAGATTGCGCGTGAGAATCTAAAAATTAAATTATAACATCGTTAACTAAGCAAAGACATCCAATTAAACTTTGATTTCAATATTGATGATATCAAGTCAATATATTTTGAATTTATACTTACTCATTGTTATGATTTGAGAATTTTCTAGAAGCACATTGCTCGTACCAGTCTTAGACTTTACATCGTTCACAAAATTAGTTAAATTCTCTGGAGATGAATTATTCCAAATGAACAAAACCTTGTCAGTGTTTTGAATGTGGTTCATTTTGAGTGAAATATTAAGGCAGCTGTGAACTACTTCAGCGTACGTCAAAGTGACATATGCGTCAGTGGTGTTGCTATTTTCTTCTACATTGCTGCGTATTATTTAAGCGTATATACACCACGGTATTACCCAAATGTTTAAGGTGGATTATTGTTTTATAACAGATGAACACAATAAAATTAAATGTCGTTGAATGTACGATAGTTGAGCATACGACAGTTTAATACATGACACATGAATTAAGTGATAATTAAACACAATCCGCAAATTAAATTATTTATTTTTATTGTAATTTATTGCACAAAATGTAGAAGATGTAATTTAAAATTGATTTTATTAATGTATTTTATTTTATGCTAATATACTCACATACAAAAAAGTAAAATTGCGCTAATGATTGAATGAGAAATGGACATCAATCATGATATTACGTCTACTGTCACTTTGATTGAAAACGTTGTTATCGTCCGTTGGTTGAAAGATTATGTGAAACTTCAAATATTTATGAAATAATGGATAAATACGCACTCTTTGCTGGATTGTGTGGAGCGAGTGCCGGTATTTTCGGAAAGTTGGCAGGAAATTCTGAATTCGAGGTACTATACATATATATTTGATCAAAATTTGATACATTCACTTGATTCTATATAAAAAATCAACGTTCAACGATAAACCAACTACATGTTAGCAAATTAAAAAATCTTATGTATTATATTTTACAGTTCAAATTTGTCATCAGTCTTTCCTGCCTTTTTGCAATGATCGCTATGAACATTTTTATGTGGACATTCTTTTCAAAATCCCTTGCGTTGTCAAATTCTTCTGTTGGACCAACTGTAACATCATCTGCTTTTAACTTCTTGTTATCTGTAAGTACATTTTATAAAACTATAAATATATAAATATGTCATAATTTATTTATAATTTAAAATCAACTTTTCAGGGAATCATGGGAGCGTTAATTTTCAACGAAAAACCATCATTTTTATGGTATATCAGTATTGTTTTTGTTTTAATTGGATTACTGTTTATTGTTAAAGGTAATAACTCAAATGTGAATGAGAAAAAAAAACAGTAAACTATTTTAATGTGAAATTAATATATTATTTTATAATAAAGAAATAACTTAATATTTAATTTTCGTTGTATGTTATTACAATTCTATATAGCTCGTATATATAAAGCTTATTGTATAGATAAAGCTTTTCCGGTTTTAAATCGGAAGTTCGGGCCTTTATTCCTTAACTTGTGATCGATAAGGTGGTATATTTTAAATATGAAAATTGAATTGATGTGATAAAAGTTCAAAAATTTTGTACCAAAAAACTAGATGTTTTTAATATATTTGTATATTAATAATTGCTTGAATTGTTTAATACTTTAATTGGTTAGTTTTGATAAGAAAAAAATGACGTTATGTTTATATTTTTTTTATTCAAGAATAAGTATTATAGAAAATAAAATAATATATTCTAATATGTGTTATTTATTTTATCTTATTTTATAAAAACATGTATTTTTTTTGTAATGCCTTCTTATTTATTATGCCGAAAAAAGTAAGAAATAATTGTGTGTAAGTTTTTTAAATAAACATTTCCATGATCGGAAATATTATAGTATTTTGCCAATGAAAAATTATCGAAAGTGGAGAATAATACTTTTTTCGGTTCTACTAACATTAATTGTGTGATAGAAAATCAAACTGTAAAAAATAAAAATAATATGTAAGTACCTACATAATAACCAATTTAAAAAAAAGCTTTAAAAATTATTTAAATGACATATTTATTAATACCTACTTTTTAAATATTCCCAATTATTCGTCAACAATCGTATCAGATTGAATGCACCATCTGATTATTTTAGTTAAGCGACATTCGGTGCGGTCAATACTTGTATGGGTCGTGTTTCTAATTAATTGTAATTTTATCAATCGAGCTGACCGATAAATATTTTTATCTTAAGTTAAAATAACTGAAAATGATCAAATATCTAAATTTTGGTATGAAAAAAAATTATTTTCATGATACGCATTTCGCGAAAAATTGCAAAGTCACGCTAAATATTTTGTTACTGAAAATATATATATTTTTATTATTATAAGAATAATTTTAAATCTACAAACACAACGATCATTTAAATCATTCAAAAATTAATAAATAATCGGATGAAAAATCGTTGAAAAGGGCGCCATTCTCATATTCGGACACATGAAAAACACATTGTTATTATATTTTTCGGTAAATTTTCTAATTTCGATCAATTTTGTGTCCAATATTTTTAGTTTGTGCTAATTGTTATCGAAAAATGACTCAATAGCGTGCGTAGATGTTGTGGATACGACGCATCCCTTAAATTTCACGTAAAGAATATTTTATTATAGTTTTATTTCTCTTTATTTTATTTTTGGTTACGTGATTATGATTTATACTGACGAAACGTAGCCGTTGCACTCGCATTTGTGTGCAAAAGTGACCGTCTCAGATTCGAATTATGTAATATTAAATTGGAGAGATAAATGACGTTGAGATTTTCAAAAGTCATTTCCCGATAGCGACAATAACAACATCGTTGTTCAACTTATTATTTCGAAAGTTCAAACATTAACTTTAAAGATAATTAGATTCAATAAAAATACAGGTGTAATTGAAAGACAAAATATCTATTTTATACATTTTAGGTACTTATAAACTATTGTTTAGAATTGAAAAAAAATCAATATCAAAATCGTAGTCAATAGTTTTAATTTTGAAATCAATTTTCATAAGCGACAAAAATACGATCAATAAATAACATTAAAATTCATCTAATTGTAAGACCATACGACAACGAATGATTTTGGCATAATACGTATTTACGCTTTGACGTAAACGTATACGTTTCAATACGGAGTATTCAAAAAATGATTAAACAACTCTTTCATCACCCCACTCTTCAAACAATCTTCAAAAACCCCAATCAAAAACACCTCAACCCACATTTCACATTTCAAAAACACAAAACAAGCACCATCCCACCCGGCGAACGCGCAGGGCCGCCAACCGCAACCCCAAAACACACCAGTCTCGACCGCGACGCCCCGACCAACGCACGCGTCCCGACCACCTCCGCCGAAAACACGCGACAGACACGCGTCGCGCCAAAACACAAACAATAAAAAAACCAAAACCCAACAAACTACCAACCGAACGAAACGGCGGCGGGCAATGGCCGTGATTCGCAGCGCGTAGCGCGTCCGTGGCTCAGTCGCGGCGCGCGCGTCGACGCGAAGATGTGACGCGCGCGCGTCAGAGCCGCGGCTCTCTGGCGGCCGTTTGCCATTTTCGAATTCGGGTTTCCGGTTCGAAAAAGGCGCGAAAATTGTAAATTGAAGTTGTGGGATTTTGGCGCGCGGAGGTCGTTGTCGCGTGTCGCCGGAGCGCCGGTGGAGAATCGATTGTTTTTTTTTTCACGTTCGTATTCTGCGGCCCCCGTTGTTGTGTTTCTAGCTCAACATGGGGAACGGAATGAACAAGGTATTAATGTTTTTGTTTTATTTGTATTGTCTTTCGTTTTCGGATGTATTTTGTGTTATGAACCAAAGAAATATTGAAAGATTTTCACGAATTTTCCAACGCATATTCACAAATTTTGAGGTTACGCTGAAAATTCGAATATTGCACAACTTTTTTCATCGAATTTTTCATCATCAAAGACGACTCGTTCGTTATCCCTTGCAGGAAAAGCTCTCTTCAACTAATGTTGAATATTTATTTTTATAAAAATATAAAAATATACCATATACCACATTGAATTATATTACTATTATACTATTATATACTACTACTTTTATATTATTATTATTATTATTACACCATTTTTGAATTATAAAAAAATTATGATTCATATGTAAAACACCGTGTGGCTCACCGGTGCTTTCCACTGAATTTAACCAGTGACCACGAGAAGCACCGGTGCCCCCCAATATTTTATTCCAAAACCACATTCCTAAACCACATATATTATACATCATGTATTTGAAAAATAAATAAATAATATTAATAAATAAATAAATTAAATTAAAGATAAATTCCACAGATATCTAATGACGCATATTTGCACCAATAAAAAATTTGATAGTTAAATCTAAATAACATTTTTTTATCCCAATGATGCATATCATCAAAATATGCTCGACACTATACATATTAATTAATTGAATATTCGACAAATTCAAAATCAAAACGATCGATCCACATTCGAGTTTGTATCGAAAATTATATCATACGAAGGGGGCGTTCCTGAACGTGTCGATAATACGAAAACGCATAAACGTGACACGAATTCATGGGAAAATTTTCCGAAATGGAAACTTTTGGGTATGACGTGTGCGTTATCGATGGGGTGTTTCGATGGCAAGTCTGGGTCGAAAATCTGCGAGTCCTTGACCCAATGACCCGGATGCAAAGTTGCATCTGACAGGACAATAATGGCGGCGATAACGTGCATTTGTGCATTATGCGTTTTCGTTTCCTTTCATTCGGAAAAAATGTATTATGATGCTTTGTTTGTTGTTAGAAATATGGTTATGATGATGGAATTAATATTTTTTATTAAAATGGTTCAATTTATGAATAATATGGTAGTTTATGATCATGTGCATTTTCTTAAGTTAATTTTATTTGATTGGAGAAACATGTTGGTCAAAAGAAAATAGTTCTGACTGTTGTTTATTTTTGTACAAGTGTTGAAATAATGAAAATTATTTGTTAATTTGACATTTGTGATTGTATAAAGTCAAGGCGAAGTAGATAACATTTGTGTGATTCGACATATTAATATCGTCAGTTAAAAACACGCGTATTTACGTAAATGTTTTTCGGATAAAATTGGAATTGTTTTCAGATTCAAATAACATTTTCTTTTAATTAAAATTTATATTGTATGAATTTTCTAGTGAAACACCTACAACAATTTCGAGAAAATTGCACAAATTTCCATTAATCAAAAGTTAAGCGACATATGGCACAGTCAGTAGATGGATATGCGACCTGACCGCATTCCATTGACCCGAAACTTTTTGGCATGGGACACTTTCAGCTTCTTAAAATTTATCTTCGTAAGGAAAAACTTCCAAAAATTTTCAGCGGGGTCGGAAAACCCTTTCATAACATCGTACAAACTATTAGGTTGTAAGACAACAAGTGTCGGATTCTTTTTTGTAATAAATAAAATGTTATAATTTTTTTTTAATTTCAAAATAGAATCAATTTACACAAAGAATCTTCTGCCAAAGATTTGGTAACGAATATCTTTCGTGTTTATAAAATTCTGTATTTTTGGAGGCTACGAAGTAATCAAAAATCTTTTCAATATCGCTTGGAATGGTGAAAATTTTCTGGCGGAGGAATGAATCTAATTAAAAAAAAATGATAATCGGTTGCAGAATAAATAGGGTCTTTCATATTTTAAATTTTTTATTCGGTTAATTTTTTGAAGCGTTATGAGGCCATGCGTTGTCATGAAGTAATATTACTCCGAGCTTTTTCACTAATATTGGATCTTTTTCGGTTAATTTTTTCGATTTTTCTACAGTATTATTCGATTCGAAATTCGTCTTTCGTACATTCTGTACCTTCGCCAAGAGGGTCAGTTCGCGGAAAGACATATTTCATTAAATTTTTCTCGCCTGGAATTCCGTATGCCCCCCAGAAAGCAGGACCTTCGCGATTGCTTAGTAAAATTAAATGTACCGATCCTCTTTTTACACGGGGGATACGTTCCAGAGACTACCATGTAAAAAAATGTATGGTAACCATACAAAAAATGGAGATAGATTCCATCACTATATTTGTATAGAACTTCCATCCAAATATACTTTATAAAAAATGTGCGAAGTGAAAAATTTTTGCCGTGAAAAATCATAAAAAAACATTGAAATTTTTATTTAAAAACTATAATTACATACATATAATTATATCAGTATGCTGGCCTGCGTCGAATCTTACCATTGTGGCATCATCATCATCATCATTATCAACATATGTATACATCCAATGCAGGATGAAGTGTTGTCAACTAACGTTGAAAGTTTGGGCGGTACCTTATCACGTGTGCCCACCACGCATCGATAAGGGGCAGGGAACATAAGAGCCAACTCCTCCCCATGCCAGAAGAGAAGGCTTTCGGACCATCGGAACGCGAATCTATATGTCTGAATCCGGTCGCTGCTCAGTAAGCATATCGCAATGATAACCAGTGAGACAGACGAGGCAGAGACTGAGCAGATTGCGTCCTCTCTGCCGCTTTTGATCGCGTGGTCTCCAGCTGACATCTGAGTGACATCTGGTCTACGTGGTCCAGACCTCAGTACATATTTTTATACCATGTTAAAGTGGAAAATCCGTGTAAAAAAGTAATTGATTCATCTTCCTTGAACCGTGTTATTTCGGAACCGTGTAAAAAAATCGTGTAAATGTGGCACCCGTAGTTTCGCCTAGTGTTGCTGGTACCCATTGTAAGCTGGCTCAAGAAGCTGGCATAGAGTGGGATGCATGTAACAGGCGAGATAGTGGGCTTCCCTTCGAAAAAAAAGTATGATTCGTTGACAATATTAAAACATCTTTCAAATTACAATCTCCTTCAACCCCATCATTCAACAAGACCAAACCATTAACACCCCTTGGACCCAAACCCAATAAAAAGAAATCGCACATCCAATGAAACACCGCGAACGACCCGCGACCATAAAACATGAAATAAACCCCCTAGTCGCCGACGGCTACATAAGCGCGCTCGCGCCGAGGCTCTCGTGTGACCGGGTTTCGTATGCTCTCATAACCTCTCTCTTCGCGCCCAGTGGGTCAGTAAATTCGAGGAGGGTGTCGAACGCCCCTTCGCGGTCGCGTTTTATGGTAAATAAACATTCGGGGTCGTTTGCATGAAGGGGGGTTCGATGTGGGTCGGTGTCGAATGGCGATGGAGTGGAAGTGAATTGGTGGTGGGTGGTTAGGGGTGGTTTTTTTTGGAATGGTGTTTTGAGTTTGTGGTGTAATAGTGTGGTTTTTTGGAATGTTTGTGTTGAATTTTTTAATCGATACGTTTTGATTTCGAATTCAGCCATTGGGAAATAGATTGTTGTTGTAATAATTAACGAAAAATTTCATTGATTACTATTAGGGATGCCAGATTTATAGAAAATTTAATTTACTGGTAATTTGGTATTTTTTTTCTAATTAACGATTTTCTGGTTTACTTAAAAACTGAAAAAAAAACGAAAAACAAAAAAAAACGTAAAACGAAAAACATTTCCCAAAAAAAACGACAATATTTTTCAAAAAACTGTACTTATACGAAAACCTACTTTTCCAAAGATTTAAAAAAAAAATAACACTTTTCAAAAATATTCGGAAAATATTCGAAACGCAAAAAAATATTTACCGGCAAATTACCGAACTGTTATTTGAGTAATTTACCGGTAAACTGGTTTACCAGTAATAACTCCAAAAAATGTGGAAAAACTGCTTTATTTTTGTATTAGCTAATCCCGTAAGTAACGTCGTATTTATGATGGACCTTTTCGATCCTCAGTTTTGTCGTGTTCTTTGACTTTTCATCACATGTTTTGTATTATATTGATCACAGACATTCTCAAAAACGTATTTTATCGCATAATTTTTTTTCATACTATTTTGCAAAGAGGGGTATTTATTTCGAGAGAAGAATTTATTCGCTTTTTTTATGCTTTATTTCTAGTAGAAAAAGTGCAACTGCCGCGATTAACAATATTACTGGGTAAAACTAGGCAATATTTTGGAGGTTGTGACTAGGGATCCTAATTTAATATTTGAATGCTCGATATTCGAGTAATTAGGCCTTTTTTCGTATACGAATATTCGCAAATTTAAAATTCTATTCGATTATTATTCGTTGTCATTTATTCGAATATTCGAATATGTTACCATTTTCATATTCGATGTTGGTCGATTTTTTTGCGGTTTTGAATATTTGAGACAAGACAAATTTAATTAATTATATATTTAAATTATGATCGATTAAAATTGCACATAACCACATTAATTTCTCTAAAAAGTCTTGAAAATTTACATACCGATTTTGATGATTCATTCGTTTGAATTTTGTTGAGTTGAATCCATTAAAATTAAACGCATTTTATATGGTAATGTGGTAGATAAAACGACTGTACTGATGTGTTTTGTCATTGTATACGATTAGACATTTCCTTCATAGATTCAATTTTATGTTTAAAATAATTGGGTTCGTCATTTCATCAAAAGGAAAATTGAACTCAATCATAACATAATTTTTGAATCATCAAACACCGTCATGCACTTAAACGTAATAACAGAATCAGTTACTCACCATCAGTTACTCGCCAATAATCAAACAATTTATATTCCAATTTTATAATTCAACCGCAATTGAAAAAATATTTTTCTCACCGAAATCAATTGATACTACACTACGGACAAAATTAAAATAAAAATAAAAATATTTATTTCTTTATTATTTTTATATTATAAATAAATATTGTTGTTATGAATACGCTCATTTTCTCATTTTGTTATTTTTTTTGTTTTTTTTGCCAACATTTAAAAATTTATAAAAATATTTGAATATCCAAATATGTTAACATTTTCATATTCGATATTCTAATATCTAATTTCACGAGTATTTGGGATCCTTTGTTCAGACGTGTCAGAAATGGTTCCAGAAGTTTCGATTAGGAAGTTTTAACCTTAAAAATTTTTCTTGAAATGAAAGATCGATGATCGTAGATTAAGATAATTTAAGAGCTGAATAGAACTATCTACGATATTATAGCTCAAATGTGCATGAACACATGAAAAAAATTGGCAAGATGTGAAAAGAAGGAAAATGGACGCCGCATACATTGAGCGAGGACAATATGGACGAACGCGTGTCCACATATTTCGAAAATCACGAAAAATAAAGTTATAGTAGTATTACCGGTAGGAGACAATTCGACATCTTCCATACTCTCCGGATCTTACACTCGGATTAGAATATTTTCAAATCATTACAGAATTATTTAAATAGGAAAATTCAAAAAATACATAAGTAGCGAAAGGGACTTTGCGAATATTTTGATTCATAACCGACACAATTTTACAAAAAAAGTGATGGAAAATTTGATAGAAAGGCGGATAGAAATGTTTAATAACGGTAGAAATTATATCTTAAATTAATAATTAATAAATAAAGTTGTTATTGAAAATTTCATCTATCATTCAAAATGCGACATTACTTTAGGGATAACCTAATATAAAAAATAAGCAATTCTATTGACATTATAAAAATGAGGTGACTAATTCAACTGTACTTGTTATTTTGGATCTTTCGTTTTACATTTTGTTTCACAATCAGAATTTGTTAGGTAACTTGAATATTTTGATAAAGGGGAGGGGGGGCAAAACACAAATAAAGTAGATAACACTGGTATAGATTTTATCACACAAAAAAATTTTCGCCTGCGGCGCCAATCATTAGAGTATTATTTCCAATAATATTAAATATATAAATATAATATTAATCACAGTTTTCGATTCGAAAGTATTAAATATTTTATTATAGTCGATTCTATAATAATTTTTTTTTTCATTAAGTTAAAGGGGAAAATTTTTTTGATCCGATATCAGTTTTATAGTTTGATGCGTGGAATTTATATATCGATCGAAAGAGACCTTCCTTAAGGTTGCTATTTCCATCAACTTCATTTTACGACTGCTTTCTAGATAATTGGGAAGCCAAAATTTCCTTTGCGGAAATGTTCAATAACATCATTTATTATAATTAATTTTCACATTATTCGGATAAGCATTATATATGTAAAATTATAGTGCTTAAGCCGCAATTCAAACAGCTATCGTTTCAGATCATCCGGATTATAGAGGCTTTACTGTAACAATATATTCGAACCAAACGACACTTTAATCGTTTGCGGACAATTCGATTTATATTTCCTCAAATGTCATATTTAATTTATATGAAAAAATAGATTAACGACACATCGCGTGACTTTAATATCTGTAAACATTTTTTTTAATAATAATACGTAATGTAACATTATCCTTTAATACAATTTTTATCGAAACATAAGTTTATGTAGTCTGCTCATTTCGTACGAAGTTTATTTTGGTTTTTATTAAAGAAAAAGGCCAAAAACCTCCATTTTATAGATCGAGCATATAAGCGAGGATCATATGTAAATAGAGAGCGCGTTTTCTACAGATCTGAACGGTAAATTTTCATTTTAACTTATTAACTTCGCCGAGGTCGAAACACACACACGTATAACTCTATTAGGATCCACGTGTACTTACACAAACCCTTTGTGCCCGCTGGTGTTTAATGATTCAAGGTCGCCGAAGAACAGAAAGCCTTATTATGTCTGCCCCGAGGAAACTCTCGTCAGTTGTGTCTTTCGTTAAATTAATAACGAGTTCGTTCCGAAGAAGATGGACTCGTTTCGAGATGGTCAAGGACTGCTTTAATAATTTTCGGCAGTTTATTTTTATTTTTTGTCGATGAAAGTGTGTTTTTTTATGATGACTTGTTGGTTTTTCGTCGTAATTGTTGTTGTGTAGGTAATGAGATCTTGGAATCCTTGAAGGATGTTCGGTCTTGAAATAATTTTATTTATTATATCATAATCTACTTACTTGCTTAGGTCATTTAGGGATTTTAGAAATAAATTTTCATCTAAAATTCTAAGATTCGAATCCTTTTATTGAATTTCCTTTAATTAAATAAAGAAAATCATTCAATAGTTTCAATCCAATATAGTCGCTTATTGGTCTAACGAATACTTGCTTAACTTTAATGTTTATTATCTGAATCATTAAATATTTTCCTTTAGTATTCTATCGAAATTGCTTAGTATGAAAAATCTCGAAAAAAATCGAACGATGGTTCGGTACATGAATAAATTCGATATAATCGTAAATCGATTTTTTTCAATAATGTGAAAAATATATCTAGTTAATGATCTGTATTGAAAATATATTTTGGACGATTATGAATATCGGAAAATGCATTATTTATAGGCATTGTGTTGCGTAATAAAATACGGTCATAAAATGTTAGTGGTTTTACAATACGTTATAAAGTAGCGCGTATAATAATTTTATGGGTGCGTATCGAATTACGCGAAAAAATTCAATTCATTTTTATTGCCATCGAACTATCCATCGGTTCGAATAAATTGAAGGACATACAATACTTTCAATTTTATTTCAGTTGCGATTTTTTTTCAGCAACGAAACGCTTTTCCGAACCGGTATGAGCGCACACATATCTCACACTTTTTTCGTCACCGAGTTCGCTTTGTTGCCCACTTTTTCGTGTCTATTTTTCCCTCCTTTTCTTTTCTATTTTCTATAAAACGCTTTGAGTTATGTTTTCCTTTTGTCTAGTCTCGCTCGGCTACTTTCTTGCGTCTTTCTTTCAGATTTTTTTTGCTCTGTACGTTATTGCGTCATTAATCTCGTGTTTTTTTCTCGGATTCTCGCTGTTCTGAATTTTCTTTTATCCTTTGATTGCGTTGGATGTTAACACCTTAACTTGTAATGATTTTTTCGTTGTTTCAGGTCCTTCCAGGACTTTACGTCGGAAATTACAGAGATTCGAAAGATCCAGCACAGCTGGATCGTCATCGAATCACGCACATATTGGCAATACATGACGCAGCTAGACGTCTACATCCAGTAAATATATTTTTTTGATTGTTTTTGTTTTCATATATTTCGTAATTTATCATATGAACGATTTTTCAATAAATTACTCATTATTTCATTTTTTATTTGATTTTATTAATTAGATTTTTTTTATTATATTTACCAAAAGCTATGAGAATATTAATATACATAAATGGCAAAATAGTTGTATCGAATTTTCTATTTGATACTACTCTATAATGTGTTATTTGGTATGACGTTGTTAATTCTGACATTTTCCTTTTTTCTCGAGTCTTTTTTAACCCGCTCGTCGCTTTTCCACCAAAAAGTAGAAAAAAAAACGCGCATGAAACTTCATTTCTTCTCAGAGGAAACTGCAACGGAAACTAAACTTAAGTGACTGAAAAAGTTTTTTGAAAAAAGTAAATAAATTAGAACTTACGAGTTATTTGATCAGTAAAGTACCATCGTTTTTTACAAAAAAATTATTTTCTTTGAAATAAAAAAAAACCATTGTTTTTCATTCTCGTTTACATTTAATTTATCTTTTACCCGTTAAAAAAATAACTGAAAAGATAACAAAATTGAAAATTTTCATAGCAGTGTATAAAAATGACATTTTGACAAATATATTATTTCAAACGGAGAATATTTTGTCGAATTTCATATTATCAAAACGAAACTTTTCTTACTCATTCAATACATTAATTCGCTAAGTTTTGTGTTCATTGTAAATATTTGAAAAAAGTCGACCCTTTCTTTCCATAAATAACTAATAATAATACTTGAAACATCAAATTGATCCTGTTTTATCTACAATTATAATACTTCATCACAATTAATATATTTTCACATAACACAAATTCTATATAAACCATCACCACGATAACGATTCCGGATCTAACGCATCAACATCATATTACATCTCACACTTCGGATTCGAATTTCGCTGATTATTTTTACACCCCCCATGTGTATTCCGGAATGAAAATTGATTACCCCGCTTTCCCGGAGTTTTCCCCAAGGAAAATCGCTTCTTAAAAATTGCCCGAGTAATCATGAGATTGCGTGAGCACACGCCAACACGCCCAGATTTCGTACACGATCTTCGTATTATACGCGATTTTGCGAATAAAGACGTACATACATATCGAAAAAATGAAAAGCAAACATTTTCATGTCGAATGATAATTCGCAACGGCACAAAAGCGAATTGATCGAACGCTCGTACATTATTCAATTACTTGAAAATTCAGCGCAAACAGAGCGGCCACTCAATACAAAGTGCTTTCTGCGTACGTTTTTCTTTTGTTCGGCCGAATATCAAAAAAAATTATAATATTCACGAATTCCAATTATCGTTCGGTTTGAGATGATAATCGAGTTATGGGTATTTTTTTTTCGCCGGGAAAATTGCGGAAAATTTGAACGGCTTAAAACGTTTTATCGTTAACGACTTCGTAATTGTTACGTGGGAATTATCGACCTGAATTTTATGATTCAATAACTCCGGCACGCCAAGTTTTATCCGAATATATTAAATTATATTTTCGAGTATTGTTCGAGGGGGGAACTTAAATTTCTATTGAAAAACTTTAATTGTTGGCGAGTTCGTCCCTTGTTTGTCATATTTGAGACACTATGGAAATTTCGCTTTGAAAGCTTTTTGTGCGGTTCGAATTGTTTTCGCCAAAAGCCTCCGTTTGTTCGTTCTGAATTATTTCGAAGCCTTTTGTTGTATAATTTTGGCACACGATGTATGTTTTCTTCAAAATGTTATATGCGGTGACCTTTGTTGCGGGTATTCTAATACAATTGAATTTTGACCGCATACGATACCGGATAATTATCATTGGGAAGTGTTCGGTTGTAATTAACATTGTTAAGGTATTCCGGAAGCTGGTTTAATTGGCGAGATAACATAGTGTTGCGAAAAATAAAATTTTATTTCACTCGCGAGAATTGCACAATTATCATATGTAATTAATCGAATAATTCGAAAGTCATGTTTGCGCAATTACTCTCTAATGACCTATTAAAAGTTATTTAAGTGTACACTTTGTGAAACAATTTGTTTTTTATCAAATTATCCGAATAATATTTAATACAATTTATAATTCGTAGATGGCACTATGCCCGCAACATATAATATTATACAATCCCGTTAATTACATGCAATAGCATAATTTTCGAATAAATTCCAGTATCGACGTTAATAAATCAGACGATACTCGATTAATAATGCCACGCTATTTTCCTCGGTTTAATTAAACCCAAAATTTTCCGTTTAAATGTATTTCTTGCCGCATAACGTAATTTCATTATATCTGATTCTATTGTTTGAATTATTATCGCGAAAGTTAAAGCTGATAAATCACGTCCGCATTGTTAATAAAACGGAAGAAAGCTTCATAACTATTATACCGTAGATATTAATTTATTTTGACGAACTAGAAACGTTTTGTTTGGTTTTAATTCAGTTTATCCGGCACTTAGTTCCATTGTGTTTTATTTTTCAACATAACGCCGGTGCTTCATCTTATTTCCGATACGTAATTCGATAAAATCCGATAACGTAATTTAATAAATGATAAATTCGTCCCTGACGTGGCTTTTCCGAGTTTCTCCTTCGGAACAGAAAAAAAAGGTAAAAGCTTTTTTCACCCAAATATTTTGTCCTTAATAAAGTTCAACGTTGACGGAGCGTATTAGACCCGTTCGCTGGAGACATTTATGATCGAAATGTAATTTTCTTTCTCATATTATTTCGAGAATATATTATTATTTTTGCGTCAAAACATGAATATTAATCAAAAAAATTTAATAAAAATGATAATGTCTTCGTTATACGTTCTTAACTCACAATACGATATCGATTTTTAGCAGTACTATAAACTTATTCGAGCTTGTATATGAGAAATAAAAAAAACTTGTAATATCAAAGAAATATGGCAGTCGTGTAACAACTGTTCCTTGTAAGCTCGACTGTAGTTTATTTTCTCATAGAAATTTCACCTCGGCAAAATAATAAATGGACGAAAGGACGCCTTATTTATTCCGTATGATGTACAGCACTATTTTATTATAGAGCCTCGTTGCAGAATAATGTTAATAAATTTCCTTTCGCGAATAAAAGTCCACTTTATTCGCAGGCCGAAGAAACGATCGCGTTAATTATTCCGGGTGGTCGAATAATTCCAGTTTTATTCCGAAATTATTCTCGGTCCTTTTCGTTTTGAGCGTTAACTCTGATGTAACGGTTGCGTTAAGTTCGGTTAATCTTATTCGGTAACGTGGTATAATATTCGACCTTTGTATCAAGTTTAAATTTAACTTGTGAGTTTACGTGTTTTGGCGCTGTTACTTCAAGTTGAATTTAGTGTTTAAACTGGTGAATTTTCGTGTTTAAATTCGTTTTATTTTCGAATAATGTAAACATCTGTGTATGGTAATCGACGTGAAAAAATATTCATTTATGTAGATTGTGTCTATTATTTTTGTTGAGTGTTTTACTGTAGAAATACGATCGTATCTATTCAATATGTAATGAAAATAAGTTATTTTTATTATTGATTTTCAGAAAAAAAGACTTCGTAAAATTTATGTTACTTGTTCGAAACTATAAAATTTTACAGTTATGTATAAAATTTGATATTTGAACTTAAAAACTTCAAAAGGAAACATTAGTTAAAGTTTCTGTTATTTTATTAAGCCATTACAATCTTAGAAGTTTGTTAAATTACTGTTACATCCTCTCCAAGGACCTTTACACTATAAAACTGAAAATTCCGCGCACATCATATAAAACTTATTTAAATTTATTTGAAACAACCGACAAAAAGTAGCCCCCGTAAAATTTCGTCGATTTTTCCAACATCTTTATATATCTAATATCTCTAATAAAAGGTAAAAAAAATAATATTTCTAATTCATTAAAATTATTATTGCCATCATAAATGCAGACTATATATATAACATCAATTGCAAAACAAAAACTTCCTGTTATATACAAAAAACATTGAACATTTCCAATACAAAAACGATAAAAATACTAAAAATTCTCCCTTTTATCATCATCATTGTCGACCGGTTTAGTGCCCACTGCAGGACAAGGTTTCCCCAGCAAATATTGGGGGTCTAGGCTTTATACCTTATCCGAGAACCAACCTCGTAACGCCCTCTTATATATCATCAAAAATTATATATACATATATATATGTTAACTAAAATTTGATAAATCCATCTTTCAACCCTCGAACCATAACCAAACATCTCCATCAAACCGGCACCATTCAAAAAAACTCCCACAGTCCATCCCCGAAATCCTTAACACATCCTGCCTCCTTTTGGCCTAGGTCCTGGCCCGTAGTACACGCGAGCTAAACGGGCGGCAAGTGGGCGGCAAGTGGGCGGGAAATGGGCGGCGAGGTGGACGATATCGATCCGCGGGCTGCTGCGGATGGTCCGCGGCCGTAGACGCGGGGACGCCCCCAATTTTCCCGCCAAAGCCTTATTTTCAAAGGAGGGTTTTGGAAATGTGGCCTGAGGCAGTTTTCGGGGTTGTTGTGTGGGTTTTTTTTTGGATTTGAGAAGGTTTTAGGGGTGAATTTTTGTGTTAGGGGTGGCGGTTGGGTGTTGGTGGTGTTTGGAGTGTGTTGAGTGGTGTTTTCGGAAGTGAAACTTTGGTGTTGTGTAAGGTTTGTTGTTTTTGAATTGTGTATGGTGGTGGTGGAAGTGCATGTATGCAAAATTTCGAAATCGTATTTAGATTAGGCAGCCCTAGCAGTATGTTGCTGTTAGGCTGTCCTAACAGCCCTAGCAGGCGAACATAATTGGTTCCTGAAAATATGTTCGAGTGTTGAATGTTCGAAAATAGAGAGAAGTAAAAAAAAATTAAATTCTGTGTTTTTAACGTTTATCAAAACGCCAGCTAAGTTTTTACCAAGAAGCGTGTCAATCGATTTTTATAAGGTTTATGCAATGGGGTAATTGATTCTTTTGTTGATTATAATGTAAATATGATTAGGCATTTTTTCACAAAATAAACCCGTATTGCTGCCATACAACAGTACATATTGTATCGTGTTTTTATGGCAAAACTGTCAAATCATAATTTTTCGCATTATCGACAAAAATCTTAAAAAATATATTTTTTGAAAATGTTCGAAATAGCGAATTGTACGATAGTCGAATTTCGAAATTCGAGGGCCGTCTGTATATTGATTGTTTTTTAGATTGCCAAAGTTATATTATAATAATTGATTTTGTTAATAAGTTTTTTGAAGATATCATGCTTTTATCCAAAAGTTACCACTAGCTACTAATCATATCACTATAAAAGTAAAAAAACTATAAAAGGGGCTATAAAATAAAAAATAAACAGTGAGCATAAAAGTGATCTTCAGACAATTTGAGGATTAGAGGTCCTATAAAAGGTATTATTTAGGATCTCGAAAATGTAGGGCTGAGTATTTATGAGAAAACATGTCCAAAATCCCCATGGTACATAACAAAGACCCTTAACTAGCGATAAATGTTATATAGGCTATATAGTGATAATGATAATAGTATGTATCTTGAAACGTATTCAAGAATATACTAAAATATTTCGATGTTATAAATTACTTTAATCCAGTTAGTTAGCACAGTTCAATCTTTCGCACAAATCTCCCAAGAGAGATCAAGTTATTTTGGTACCCGAATTTCGCGCTGTTATTCTGCGAATTTCAAAAATCCCAAAAGAACGTTCGGCAAAAAAAACATGAATAATTCACGAGTCGAAATAACTATATTATCCGCTTTATGTTAAACGCACATAATATGATACAATAACACTTTCGCTCTGACGAAACCTTTTGTTCGAAAGTTTTTCACTCGATCGCGACGCAATCGTAAAATCGTCACGTAGTGCCGCTTTTCCCGAAACTTTCCACGGATTTTCCGAGCTTTTTGTGGCTCTTTTAACAATCGACGATATCGCCGAGGACCTGAAGCGTCTACCTACCCTTTTTTGTCCGCGGAATAAAACTGAAAATTGAAAAAAAAAACCTCAACACAAATACGCAGTTCGAGTGCCGCATATGAATCATGCGAGTATTGAGTTTTTCCATCGCGGCAAACAAACGTTCGACGCAAAAGCGCAGAATGATTAATCGTTTTTATTTTTTTTTTTTACATATATTTTACGTTTTGATGATTATGCCGTTATGAAAAGTTATCATCGTTACAGTGCCGCGCTTACATTTCGTTTTTTCGAATCGAATCGCTCGAGCGGGAAAATTTATGTGCGTTTCGAAAATTTAAGCGTTTTTGCGTTTGTGATGGTCATATATCAATGTAGCCTAAATTAGGGTTTTTCATTTGAAATTTTGTCACAGTAAGAATCGTAGTTATTTTGAATGGGATTATTTTTTATGATATTTTGTGTCAAAATTTTGCATTGTTTGTACCGAAAAATGGTTATCTATACAATGGGAATTTTATATTAAAAAATATTTCAATGCTATGTATAAATTTATATGTTATGATAATGTATGGAATGAATCCGAACACTATACATTATATAACTACCGCATAAACTTGAAAAAATGAAAAATATATTAAAGAATTTCAAATGAGCAAAGAGGCTTTATAGTGACATAAAAAAATCTTTAAGGATTAAGGCCGTCTGACACGTAACTGTGAAAAAGCAGCGAAAGTGATGTAAAAGAACTTTCATTTTCCTTTTTTTACATTTAAATACAAAGTTTTATTATTTTCAACACAATTTCTATAGCAGCTTATTTACAAAATTTATGAATTCTCGATGCGTACATTTCACGTAAGACTTGTAGCAATACGAATTCACGGAACGAGATTAATTCGTGGGAATTTATGCGAAAACCCGACCGCTTTTACAGATTCGAATTCTATATATTGACAAAGGAAAAATATATATTTCGAGCCGCTTCTTGGACAAGGTCGTGGCCCAGACCCTTCCACCCTTCTTTTTTTGATTTTCCATTTTTTTTTCAGACGAGGCAAAGATACGAAACCGGAGAGAATACAAAATTCTTTCAGGTGGTGGATGTGGTATGAGGAGATATCGATTGTTCAGTAAAGGGTTTCTTCAAGTTCACACTGGGAATACTAATCGGAGGTTTTTGTCCGAAACGAACCGCTCGTTTTCCATTTGATCTAAATTTTAGCAATAGGCGTTGAAACAATGATTGATTTCATATGAATAAAAAAGTTTTGTATACATATTAGATCGAAGTAAATTATATTGATTTTGATGTTTATATTATGATTTTTATAGATAGTACTTTATTAAATATCAAATATTTATTCAATTGAAAATTTCATTCAAGTTTGTTCGCAGAATATACTTCAACTTTATTTTGATCGATAGACTGATACGTTATTGATACACGAACCAAAATATATTTGAAATCCACCTTATTTTTCTTCACCCATCCGACCCATAAAATACGTCATCGTCCCAAAGAAAACAAAGGGTTATTGAAAACGCCATAGCAAAAACACGCGATCAAACAAACAAAATCGTTTTCAATCCGAAGAGCAATCTTTCTCGACATCAATCTAATTCCACACAGATAAATACCCACGAAAGGGACACATTAGAAAAATCATCCTTTGAACTCCATCACGATCGATCACTATGCCCAAAAAAGGCTTAACGGCGACGACCGTGCATAAAAGCGGGTAAACGCCATTCTCATGCGTGACCGATGAAAAAATCGTCAAATTAATTCGTTAATAGCTTCGGACACTTATGCAAATTTTCTTAAGTGTCCCGATTGTCGATTAACCCAGATTCGCTGATTAGTTCGCAGAAATGATGCCTTTTTCGTTCGACGAAAAGCAATATGTCTGCGTGGAAAAAAGCACGCCCTCACGTACGATTTATGGCGGCAAATTTAAACGGCGACACGTTTTTATGGGGCGTGGGGCTTTCGGATTTTCGTGTCAGCTTGATTTTTGTTATCTTAACTATGCATTATGTTTAATTGGCTTATCGTTTGTTTGTTACAGGATAAGCATTATTTGTGCGTCATGGCGTCCGATTCACCTGATCAAAATGTGGCTCAATATTTT
The DNA here is from genome assembly GCA_009617725.1 of Hydropsyche tenuis. Lineage (NCBI taxonomy): Eukaryota > Metazoa > Arthropoda > Insecta > Trichoptera > Hydropsychidae > Hydropsyche > Hydropsyche tenuis. The sequence continues at coordinate 1,226,727 of VTON01000007.1, forward strand.
TCTTTGTGTAATGATTTTATTCATGCCGCTCGACTCAGGGATGGTTGTGTTTTAATACATTGGTAAGTGTGTTTTATATTGTTTTAAATATTAAGATTCAATAATAATGAATTTAATATATACAAGCGATTTTTATTTTATCGAAAAAAGTCCAAAAAGAATTAATATGCGATGCAATATAATGTGCAATGTTGCGAATTTTTGCACATTATATCGAAATCGGAAAATCCAACTCTAAGATTCCGCGTGAAAATTTGATCCCAAAATCTCCGGATTGGTTACAAATATGAATGTAATCTAAAAGAAAAGCTTGAATATCGGGATTTTGATGTGACTAATATATTTTGGGTTCGAATCAAATCCATGTACGATTTTGGGATTTAAATCTCAGAATTGGATTTCTCAGTTGAATGAAGATTACTTGTATACGGTTTCATAAAACATTTGTCGACTTTTTTATGAAAATCATAAAAATTCGATTGAAAATCAATTAATTTGATATAAACGAAATCAATAACTTTATTGATCAATTTACTAATAGATTTACAAGCATTTTCGTTAATATACGTTACCATTTTAATCGCCATTATCTTTCATGAATACTTAAAGCTTTCGAAAATAGTTGTACACGATAAAATTGATTCATTTGCATAATCTATTTGCCGACTTTGTAAAAAAATATTTTTCCGTTCCGAATCGAAAAAAAATTAACGCAAAATTTCCCACATTCTTTTTCAAAAATAGAACCGGCCCCTTTGCGGGTCTCGACTTGACGCACTAGTACGCTTTTTATTATGAAAATTTTCATTGCGGAAAAGCGGCCTCGATGCAAATGGAAACGAAATAATAACAATAAAAAAACAAAACACATGCAGACGTAAAAAACGAGAAATACGAACGATAAAGCTCGAAATTACACCGGCGAAATTCCCGAATTCGAAATGCGAACGCACCGGCGAAAAAAAGACCCCATAAGTCCTCGTCGGGCGAATAAATGAATAAAATAATAAACAGAGCCTGCAGGACGACCAGGAACGTCTCTGACGTATTTCCTTCGTGGCGAAATCGAGAAAAGTGGGAAAAACTCCCCCGGAGAGTCGCAAGAGGTTTTACTTACTCTTGTACTCTGATAATAGATTTATTTCCTTTCCGCTTCGAGAGGTTTTTCTTTTAAATAATGAATTGCTTCTGTCTTATGAAACAAGCAGAGAGCTTTCAGATTTAACAGCTTCGTATATTGTGTTCGATTTTTTTTGTAGAATCTATGAGCGTATCGCGTTAAATCTAAATTGAAGTAAATCGCATCTGAAGTTTACCTTGATACATTTTCAAGGATATGTAAAGCGAACCTTGACACGTTTAACATATTTCCGATAAATTCAGTATTATTATTATTATTTCGAAGGTTTTCAATTCTGAATTCCAATTATATTTTCATAAATGTAAGCTCGAATAAAATTCGTATTTTATCGGATTTGAATGGATCAAGCTTGAGTAACGAACATGAAAGCGCACAGACAAGCCTTTCATCCAAAATTCCACGAATATTCGATCCGATTAAATTATACGTGGATAAAACGAAATGACTATTAATCAATGTCAACAAACGTCTCGGTGGTTTCGAAAACCGCAAAAAACAGTAATAAATGAGATCGTCTTTCCTATCTATGGGACGTAACATTTTCGATAAACACAGAACATGCTTTGTTAAAAAAACAATTTTACAAAATGAGTCGGTTTTATGTCCATACGTGCCACTAATACTAATCGTATGTAATTTGTCCTTTTTTTTGTGACATAGGTGTGGTGCGCGAAATTAATTATTTTCACAATTTACGAATTATTAAACGTATCGGTTTGTTTTGTTTCGGTAGAGGTACGTACCGAAAGTGATATGAATCTGTGACTGATATAAATGGCGGTAAAGTTTTCGAACTGGACGTTAAATTGCCGGCACGTCGTTTATCTCAACCCCTTGAGGGGTGTTGGTGTAGTGACTTGAAATATGTACGTTTACATTTTTGTATTCATTTTTCGTCTTTATCTTTTGTGCTGTGTGTGGAAGTTGGTATTTTCGCTTTGTTTCAAATTGTTTAAATCGTTTCGTATTATATTGAGATTAATGTGTTTGATGTGAGTTATTTTTTTATGTATAATAAATTATGATTTTTATTTTAAAAAAATATGAGGCATTCTCACACATCATAAGTGAAATTTATTTATTTAACATTTTTGAAATGTTCAAAGTTAATACTATTTTTCTTTGTTGTATTTAAATTAAATATTTGTATTAAAATTATATAAAAATAACGATAATAATCTAACCATTAGTCGCGCTACGTCAAAAGCTCATATGTAAAGCTTTTTCGTGTACAGTAATTATCATAAAAAAAATAATTTACACAATTTTTTTAAATAACGGCGAAACTCATTTTACTATCGCATAACAAAAACTTTTCTCTACACGGAAAATTTCAAACATTTGTGTGAACAAAATAGTTACATACGTTCCGTGACAAATCGACATTATCCAACTGCACCACTTATTTAACACACATTACAAACCAATCTACGTCCAACTCGAAAAAAATGTTCAAAGAACCGCGAAAATCTATCGTTGCATTCCGCCGCCGGCACGCAACCTGAAAACGCATGCACAATCCTGAAAACTCACAACGACATTGCGCGACCTTTGCAGCGACATTTCAGCGATTTCGCGACAACGTGCACGCTCGGTCGCACGACAAGTCCGCTTTTTCAAGCTTTTTTCAGGCTTTTATTTGCGTTGCAACGTTCGGAATTATCTAGATCGATGCAAACGAGCGGATTGAATTATTCATCGGGCGGCACACGCGTTATGGCCGCTTTCAATGTCCGACAGAGATTTTCGTGTTCACGTTTTGAAATTTTTATCGATTCGTATGCATAATTTGCGGTTTCGTGTCGCTTGTTGGGTTTCGTGCGAATAGTGCAGTTTGGTTTTTTTGTCTTTTGATTCGGTTTCGGAAACGGTTTTGGATGATTCCATTGTCAAGGTTTTTTTTTGTGGTGATTGATGATTTTTTTTAATTTGTGTAGTTTGGCCGGGATGTCCCGCAGCGTCACGGTAGCAGTGGCCTACATCATGAGCGTGACTTCGCTCAACTGGAAGGAGGCTTTGAAGGTGGTAAGAGCTGGAAGAGCCGTCGCCAATCCCAACCTTGGCTTCCAGAGGCAATTGCAAGACTTCGAGACTTACAAATTACTCGAGGTACATACGTTATCTATACACGATCCTATGCTTCTATGTATTTTTTATATGAATTGAGATTACCCATCATGCACGCTTTCAAAAACACTTTAAATTTTTGCATTCATACGCAGAAATTTTGAGATGCTTAAACATACACATAGTCCAGGGAATAAAAACGAAAAATTGTACAATCTGAGAGAAACTATAGTAAAGCTGAATTTTCGTATAAAGCTTGATATCGTGATTCTTAAACAAATTGTAAAAATTGTTGGTATCGATAAGAGGAAGAGGTTAGCTTAAAATTTTAAGAGGGATCATAAGTCACCGAAAACGGTTTTTCGTTAATATCAGTGCTGTGAAATCTGCTTATCAGTTATCAGTGCTGTGAAATATCCACCTGTGATTTTATAAAAATTTAAAAATTCGAAAATTCATAATCGAAAATTCTAACTTATCGATACCAACTTTTTACATTTTGTTCAAGAATCACAATATCAAACTTCATACCAAAATTCAGCTTTCATGTATTTTTCATTCAGCCAATATCTTTATTCCCTGGACTAACACTCTTTAAACACTCACGCCCCTACTTTATTTTAAAGGAGAGACGCCGCCTGAAGGAGCGATACCCATCGCTAGCATTAGCAGGCAGCGACGAAAGAGAATGCCAGACATCTTTAGCGAGCTACCAGGCCATGCTGACGTCGAGGGACATCTGCGAGGGACGCTGCACCATGGGACAGACGTGCCCCACCGGTAACTGCAAACGCGCATAGATACCAACGGAACAAACGCGACGTCGAAGGAACCCAAAAAACGTTGTTGTTATTGTTAATGTTGAAGGCGTATGCCGGAACAACTCGAGCAAGCGGCTGATAAGGAGAGCCAGCACGAGGACCACTCCTCCGGCGTCGCCGAGGGTCAGCCGCTCCGGCAGCAGCCCTGGTAGGAGTCCAGGGATGACCGGGGGGATGACCAGGAGCGACTCCACGGTCTCGTCCATGTCCAGCTACAGGCCACGGTCCTCGCCTGCTGGGTTGTACTCGTATACAGGTGAACTTTCGGCGGCGAACGACGTCGGGAAGGTAGCCGGGATCGTGATAGAGTATGCATGTGTTGAAGATGTTTAGGTGGTCCTTGTGTCGAGGTGCATGATCTTATGTATAGGGACTGTACAAAATGCCACGTTGGGCATGGAATGCGTCAGTTCTTCGGTTCTGTCCGCTCGTATGTCCTGGTTTAGAACCTTCCTGTTTAGTTTTGATGCAAGTGCTCATGTTTCTTTCATTGGTCCTTCTGTTGCATTCCTCATTTTGGTGTATAGCGTTTTCATTCATTTCATTTTGTGTTCCATGAGCATTTTCATTATTGAGAGTATGAAATCCGTCTAGCATGTCCATTTTTAATAATATTAGATATATTATCTTCCTTGCAAGCGGAAGTAGATGTAATTAAATGTTTTAGATATAATTAAATGTTTTAGATATAATAACGATAAAAATTCAAACTTTTATATAATTGCCACCTAATACTTATACTTATCATTCATATTTCAACGTAGTCAATTTCAAAAATCACTAGAAATTTCATGCATGTCATATTCATAGACAGAAAGCATAATTTTATCTAATCTATATAATTCCTTAAACACATCTGTTTAAAAAAACCTACACAAAAATTAACCCCATTCAAAAATTTTCAGACTATCATTTCTTTGAACCTAAATCAGTGAGTTTATGCAATTTTTAGGTTCAGCTCCCCCCTCAAGGTCATGTTCGAGAGCTGACGTTCGTCTGGCGGCTGAAGTGGTTGGTGCTACCGTTGTAGTCGGTGGTAATAATTGGGCCAGGCATAGAGCAGCATCGGCCCCATCCACCCCTCTTCCGACCCCACCCGTCTCACCCCACCATTGGCCCAGAAGGTCTCCGCAGCTCCATGTCCATGGTTATCTGCATGAGTTTTTTTCCATGATTAGTAATCTGTAAATATAATTTTAGAACGAGTGTCCAGAGGAGGGCGTAGCCTGCGTCCCGGGGCGCGGTGTTCCCCGGCGACCTCTACCCGCATCTACCAGCTTTCTGTCGATGGCATTTCATTCCTCGTGTTCACACACCAGCTCCTTTGTATTGAATGATTGTTTTTGTACGTTGGGTTATTCCCCTTTACCTTCTCCATTGCACTTTATGTGTTTATTATAGGTACTTTATGAATGAAATGGCGCTACATTATCTTCATACGTGATACGTCCATGTAAAAATTGTTACATATACCTGTTCCAAATTTTAAATGCTGTTCTAAACGCTATTTTAATGGAATTTTTTGAAAAGAGCATGCCTTAGCTTCGATGCATCGCTTACTAAATTGTTGATAAATATATTCACGTACATTTATAGTGTATTGTTGAAAAATAATTGGAAAGTTTATCGAGAAAAAGCAACATATTTATTGAATGAGAATTGAAAGCTAAAATAAAAAAATTTATATATATTGTAAAAAAAAATTATCATCTTTTGATCGATACATGAAATGAAATTATAAATTTGTTATTATAATATAAAGAAAATATACTGAAATGTAAAATACTTTATTCTGCTAATTGAATGTAGTTTTTCTATAAAAAAGACAGTAGTTTATAAATTACTTCATATTTTTATTAAATCTTGCTTTATAAATTGTCCAAGCATGCTCTTTCGTTGAACTTCAGCATTTGAAATAATCCTTTTTTCATATCAGTCATCTTTAAAACTGCCATTTGTATTGTATATGATAATAAAGATAAATATTATTTAAAATACCTAAATACTACGTGATGACAATTGATACATAAAGTATTTGATTGTGTAGTTATCTGATGATAAATTTAAATTTTTTATTAAAAGCTTGTTTTCAGTATAAGAATATAAAAAAATTTGAATGTGTCAAAATTTGAAGATTGGAGTTTTTTTACGAAAAAACGATGTTTGAAACTGTTGAAAAAAGATTTCTTTTTATTGTCTGTCCTAGAAAATTATTTTGTTATATATTTTAAATTCACACAATTTATTGTTGTTTGATGAAGTTATCTAAAAATGTTATAATCATTTGTTTGAAATTTATTGAAAAAGATTACTCTTTGTAGTTTCAATTTTTCATGCTTTATGAAGAAATATCATAAATTATATTTAAGAAATTTGCGAACCAAGAATGAATCACTATTTATAAAAATAATAATAATGATAATGTGTATATTTTGCAATAAAATTCTCAATCACTTTTGTATGTCATATCGAATAATTGTATTTCCTTAGCTTTGAAAATTGTAATTTAACAACTATCTGATTCAAATAATAGGTGGAAAAATATAACTTCATTGCATTTTGGATAGATTTCACTAATATTTTAGAAAAAAAATTGATATTGATCTCATGTAAATTTTTGTAAATCTGTAGAATCTAAAATTCTCAATTTTCACTATTCATAAATTGAAACAAGGTATTTTATGTATATTAGAGAAAGTATGAACTCAAAAATAGCTAAGACATTCGCATTTCATGTTTTTTTAATTATGATATAACATATTTTTGGAACGGAAAAGTTATAAACTGAGTACAAAGTTTGTGGAAAGTATATGGAACTGTACCTGATCGGGGAATTTATGTAAAATGACAAGAATGCTCAAATTATTTTTGATGTATATGTTTAAAGGTTATTCTTATAGATAACATATATCATGTGAAAATTATGGTTGTAACATGTATTTTTTAAGGCCGACATTGGTCGAGACACGTAAATTTTAACAATCAAATTTGAAAATTTGTAGAAACACACACGCAAAGTAGAATTGAATATTGCTTTTTAATAAATAATGAAATAACACTTTGACACACCATTCGATTAGTGATTGGATCAATCTGCACCTATCTGTATAAAAATAGGAGTCATCGAATCATGTCACACAAAAATCACTAGTTTATTAAAAATATTCAGAAAAAAGACGTAGAAAACCTATTTTACAAGCAATGGAAAATTTTCAACTCATATATCTTTTTTAAGAAGATTTGTTTGTCGTTTTTGTCAAAATAAATTTTATATTTGTAACGAATGTTTAACTATGTTTTGTACAGAGATGACCATTTATTAGTATCCAAATTCATTAATATTTTTGACCCTATAGCGGTCAGCGCAAAGCAATTGCTAATGTGATACTACAGCTACATTTTTAAAAAAAGCGCTTGTGATGTTTTATTATTGGTTGTTGATTAGTTTTAGGTATTTTAGATTGTTTGATTATAAAATACAATTAATAATATTTTACCATACAAACAGCCTTTTATTATTGACACAACATTCAAATTTCCATGTGAAACTTCAAAACACCGACAGAATTTTCAAAATTTTATTAGAAAATTAATTGCATAATACATTTTAACTGAATTAGATGGTTCAATTTTTTTGAAATAATACAATATATATATACATATATGATTAGGAATATTATACATTTTTTTAACACACAAGCACACACATAGGATTTATGCGTGTCACCGGATGTTCATTCCCGTGTATACTGTGACCATGCAGCACAAGCTGTGATTCTTCGGGTTCATTTTTCAGTTTGTTTTTTTAGCACATAGAATTAATGTAACTTTTACATATCGAATTATCTCCATATATATAACTCTAGACTTGAGTTGATTTAAATTAGATAATCCAAAGAAGAAATTGACAATGCACATGGTGCAGAAAATGGTATGGAATGCAAGCTGCGTTTGCTTGAGACGGAATGTGCTCGGTCTGAACAGTGCAATAGTTGAACATATAACTGATGGTTTCAGTTAAATATCATCAACTCTACATTGAAAGCCGATAGTTATTACACAAATTGAATTTCCAACATTAAAAATTATATATGACTACTTAAAAATATTTTATTTTAACGAACGATTCAATACACTATGACTGACAGACGTTGGTTTTACAAATTAATCGAAATGTGCAAAATAATAAATAATTGGTAAAATTAAAATACCTCCTCAATTTCCGATGGTCAGTCGCGTAATCGTCCAACTACTTTCCGTACTTTGGTCCCGAAATGAACCAATGGTAACAAAAAAGACGTTTCTCAATCGAAAACCGGCCATGTAATTATAAATTTATATGTAATTGAATAAAAACTACGCTTACTTGTAAATGTGGCAAAATCTACACAACCATATTGGCACAGTAAAACTTTACATAGATGAGAAAAATGGCAGTACTAATTAATTTTATAATACAATTCAAACACTTGACAAAAACAATGATGAAATTAATATTTTCGTACAACTTCCCTTATAAATCTACGCCAGAAAGTTGTCGTTTAAAATAACCGTGTTCCCGTTGCTTATTTTAACCGTACATGATTTCCATTCGTTCAAATTTCCGTATATTAAACTATAAAACTCTAATTAAGTATCGATCGTTTCGTACAATATTTTATCATTATAAAGATCAGTCAAATCTGTCAGTCAATAAAAATAGTGTACCGATCATTCATATTTAAGAAAAAAGGTGCATTGAAAAACAATAATACAATTGAAATGATTAAGAATATTTTAAGTATTAAAGAAAAATGAAATTGTTATACATGAATATATGTTAAATTTTATCATTAAAATTTACATTTTTTTTTAAGTTACATATCAATTTCAGTTTTTATCTCCAGATGTATTAATATTATATTTTTGACTAGTTAAAATACGTACTTAAATTAATTATACATAGTCAAATAAATAGAACAAGTAACAAAATTATAAAATAACCAACGAAACAGTTTGTATAGCTTAAATAAATTGAAAAAATTATCAATAAGCAACTATGTATTAAATTAAAATCAGAAAGCAATTCCCGATGCTTTTGCAATACTCAGTATATTTTATTTACGAAAACATTCAAATAATTTTTTTTCAAAACAATCTAGCACAAAAACGACAATACTTACTATTTAATACTAATTCCAATAGCAGTACTTTTTATCCCAACGATAAAAAATAAAAATATATATTTGTATCTTATTAAAATGAGATTATCAAATAGGCCCACGATCAGACCCATCATATAATAATAATTAAAATTTTTTTTTTAAACAAAATATATAAGGTCACGGTCTGCGTCATAGTAACCATCGCGAGGAAAATGCCTATGAAATACATCCTCCAATCACACCTAACATAATGCAGTATTAATTACCACTCTTTGGTCAACTCAAATAGCACTCACGTAATCGTTATGTGCTACGGTCATTGCGGACCTTCCATTTGTACTAAACTACGACAACTGCTATCTACTAATTCCGTTCAAACTAAACGTAGCTGGAACAATCAACAGCAGATGACGTTAAAATTCAAAATATAGACTTCATATAAAAATAGTATCATGTTCGCAGACAATTTCTGACTTTGTGTCAGGTTAACATATTTTATTTCCATATCCGTAAATTATCACCGAAAACACTATCTATTGATGTACCAATTGACATCTATTGAATATAGTAATTAATATAACAAAATAATTGATAACATATGATAAAAGATATTCAAAATAACATGTCTTAACGGGAGGACAGCGCTTTCACTGAAATTCATCATCTGAACTGAGCAACATGGTTTTTTCGTGATAATTGGTGGAAATTGTGGCGACTCTTTGAGTAGTGGGACGAGGTGCGTGAAGGGCGCCTTCTTCGGGACCTTTTGCCAATTTGCTATTACCTGCATTCAAACGATTCAAATATTATAAATATGTTAGATTAAATTGGACATTTTAATTAATATAGGATTTTCATATGGCTTGCATTTTATTATTGACTTGATTCAATTCTTTCATTATGGTTTGGAATTAGTTTAATGATTCTGGGAACAATTAGAATACATATTTTATGTTGAATTTAGATAATCCAACAATGAAATATGGTATTGTTAAATATGGCAAAATCGATGTTTTCGAATATATGCTGGCCCTACCGAATTGACTCAAATTTTAACAAGGCTTTCAACAGCAACTTTCTTTAAAATAAAAACAACTTTCGACAGGACTTTAAATAGAGTAAAACCAACTTTCGACTGAATCGTGTGGTAATTGCATTCTACTAAAAAACCTGTCCGACTCGTCCATTCTTTTTATTCGTTTTTTCCAAGAAACAGTATTTAAGCAAGATGATTAAAACTTTCAATAATCATAAACAAGTTCTCAATAAAGATTTCGTAAAAAACCAATAAATTTACCTTCAGTAACAATAAAAATTGAATCAAGTTTCATAACGTTTTTTACAGATTGATTTTATCATGTAATATAAAAAACATAAAAATATGAAATATGATCAGAAATAATTGTTCATATTAAATATAAAGATATATTTTTACTATGAAATCATTATCTTGCACTCTTATCAAAAGCAAACATGCTTGGATTATTTCAATATTCAATATTTGTGAACACACATGCAATTCATTTCGAAAACGAAGCATAACAGTAAATGTTTTTTATCAGCACAACAAAAATTCAGGATAAAATAAAGGACAACCATAATATGCCTAATTATGTTTATTTATTTTTCATTTCAATAATCTACTTACATGTCACAAATAAAATAAAATAAAATAGCATGCAATGAGACACAACACAGATGAATACTATGCTAAAGGATTTAATTGATCAGCTGGAATTCAAATCGAAGAACCATATGCTTGTTTTGTATATTAAGAAGCAATAACTTTCAAACATATGGTCGGTAATTGGATGAAATGTTAAATATCAAAATCGTTCCAAATAGTTTTAAAATCTTCAAAGAATTGTTATTTATATCTATCATATATACATATTAAATTAATAGAAACATCGATATAGGATATTACTGAAGTTACTCGACATGATTACTAAAGTTATTGAGAATTTTAACGATTTGAGAAAAATGTATAAAATAGACACCCGTACAAGATATTTATTATATTGAGAATTTAGAAAATTCTTAATGTTTAGATAAGATAAGTACAGGATGAGTAATCCTCCAAAATATAACGAAACAAATCAGTATTTGTCATACGCAATTGATCAAATGTGACGATAACAAAAATTACCCGTTGAAAATTTGATTATATTTCATGTCTCTGTCAACAATTTGCACACGAGTTCAAGAATCAACTAGATAACTTAAATATAATCTATACTGAGAAACATTAAATAAAATTGTATATCATGCACAAAAACACATTGAAAGGCACATCGAGATATGAATGTAAAAATACTTGACATTATATTTAAAATGGTCCATGCTGCAATTTTATGAAGGTAAAATCCAAAACTACTGACTCGTTGATGTTCACATATTGTGCATTGTCTTTTAAATGGTAACTGAAAATCTCGCATCGTACAAAATATATTATTCCAAAAATGATAAATGCATAAATGATTACATGCTAAAACACAAGAGCAGTTAGAATTAATGATTAAATTAGGTTTGTTAATTAATGAGTCACAGTCTCAACGATTAAATTGTATTTATACCCACATTATATTTTTTATGTACATTCAAAAATAAAAATGAAGCATAATTTACAGTAAATATTTATAATAAATTATTTCCTATAAAAAATATGAATAAGTCACTAAGCAAATCTAATATATTAGATTAAAATACAAGATTACCAACAATTGTCAAATTATTTTCAACTGAATTGTTGCAAGATCTTGAAATATTTACACTTTCACAAAAATATCGACAGATGTATTATACATATATTGGTGACTTTTGTCAAAAGGTAAATAATGAAGTCTGTCGCGCGCATAATCTTTATGCAAATACAGACTTATACTAAACCGAAAAACAAGTTGATGGTGAAATTGAATTTCATCATAAGAATTATCATTTTTTTTAATCACAATCAAGCACGAGTATCATGTAGCATGATTTTCATATTAAAATAAAATAAAATAAATAATTATGTACACAAAAATATATTTAAAAAAATAATAAGTACCTAAATCTGTAAATAAGCAATTTTCAAACTTCGTCACACAAATGTTGACGTTACCATATTATAGAAAGTTGATGGAATAAAAAATAAAAAATTCAAAGCTTCACGTTTACAGCAAACCTTCTACGATAATATGGAGTCTCGAAGAATAAAAAGTAAATAAATCAATATCACATACGAATCAGGCAACGTCTAATATTCGATCATTCCACATTAAACAAAAATAAAGCATTATATGCCGGTTAAAGTAAGATATCATTACACTCATGCAATAAGGCCAATATGGGAAAATATTATGAGGATTTTGCGTAAGGCAAGGCGAGCGCATTCCAATAGTAGTCTAAAGTTTTTCATATGGCAGATGAGAAGTCACCTCTGTAAAATATTTATAAATCAAAAATAATTTTAAACATAAAAAATGCAGCTATATTGAGCAAGTTTAGATGGATTTTGGAATATTAGGGAAAAAACAGGATAAAACAATGGTAATGAAAATAAATCAAAATATTGTATAATTTGGATATTACCTGAACTATATTGAGTGTATTGTTGATACTGTGGATGGAAGTTGTGGATAGCATCTGTCATGATGTCTTTGGGGTTCATCGTTTCCTGAAATAAAAAAGCATATTTCCATTTTAAAATTGAAACGAAATTATTATCAAGTTTTTAAAAAGAATATTATGTCAACCTTGAGGCTGCTAGATATCGACTGCATGGTCACTGACCGATGAGCTTCGGAATGCAAACCTCTCGCGTACACTTGATGTGGAAAGGCATAGCGTAAAGCAATCGCTGCAATCAACATTTCAATACAGATGAGGAAATTTTGGTAGCCGGCAGATACAGTACCAGCCGTGGTCGGTACATTATTTTCATCATAAAGAGGCGATATAACTTCAGCTTTTTCCAACACAGCCAACGCAACACCTAAACACATTTCATTATTGATGAGGGAAAAATGTTAAAATTTCGAAAACGGATTCATATTACCTTGCCAGAAAGAAAGAAAGATAACACTTTTTACAGTGCAAAACTTCAAAACTGGATCGAACGGAGTGAGCATTTCCCTCGTTGCTCCCAAAAACAAAAACAGTCCATAGAGAGCGAGACTCACTGATATATTGTATATGATTGTTATGTAAATATAGCCTCCATTTGGACTCCAATCACCATCGTGATAATGGCCCGCAGCCTGAAAATTTATATGTTAATATATGCAAATTCATTATTGACAACGAAAATAAATTCAAAAAAAGAAAAATACCTGCAAGAAAATAATTATAAATGCACACAGGGGTTTCACAAGACAAAACTGAAGCGTTGCTTGTTTACAAAATCTCAACACTCCAATAGTATATGTGGAACCGGCGAGGCATCTTCCTGCAGCTCCGCGAACGGGCCTACCTCTCAAAGCCGACATAATGTTACCTTCACCTCCGAGATACTCATAGCAAAGAGAAAGAAAATTGTAAATTACAAAAGCTGAAAACGAAAAGACCAGATTTATTTACAGAAAACAAACATTTTAAAGAAGTATTATAAAGTTTTTGATGCCGACCTTCATAACAGTCGCGGACAGTGAAGAAATACACATAATAGGAATCGCTGTTGAAGAACAAGAGCGATATCCACGAATAGCATCCGTAAATCGGGACGATAAACAATATACGAACGATCCAGCGTTGTTCCGCCGGATTAGTGTACCATCTTAAGTGATGATAGATCTAAAAATCAAAAATGAACTTTAACGATCGAAAAAAGAAAAACGGACAGATCGACAGAAAGCATTTTTACCTGTTGACAAGTAATAAAAAGAGCGGCCCATACGAAAACGCCGGCAATAACTTGCGCGGCTTTAGTTTGCAAAAACACCGGCTCGGTGAGAGCGCGGGGCAACAGATGTGAACCGGCAGTGGAGGTGGCGACGGTAGACGATAACGTGACGACTCCTTCCATCGTTGTGTTTACCGCAATTTCGGTGGAAGTCATCCTGAAAAAAATAATGCAGTTTTCGATAACGATACGTTTATGGGATAAAATAGTGCATGTTTTCAGACATATGGTAAATGTGTATTGTGAAAATTTGATCACAACTGAAATTATGGAGATTTGATGGATAAAAATAATGGTTAATGGTGCAGTTTTGATGAATGCTACTGATAAATGAAATTGAGCAACGTGTGGTATGGTAATTAGGTAGATGTGATCACATATTGTTGACCTGAGGCCGTTTGCCTAAAGATAGTTATTAGTATTCAAACTGTTATTCAGAGTTGTCGTCCTTTACCATATGAGACAAGGAAAAATGTTTGAACTTTCGGCAGGTTTTCGGAAAAGCCTTGTCCCATATTGGACATCTATATAATTTGTATACGAATGCAAAAATAAACACGTTTCATCAAATTATTAGTCATTTGATAAGTATTTTTTTCCTCGTTTATATCAAATATTAATGACCATTCAAAATAATTGCTTATTCTAGATATGTTAATAACATCCACAGAACAACAACCGTCGCACTTTGATTTTAAAGTTCAGCGAACAGAACACAGAAAAAAAACATTCGCGCAAACAAATCTTCCGAACTTTAGAAATTTCGAGGACATGTCATCGCCTACGTCAGAATCGCGAACAACACAAAACATAAAATAACATTATTTTCACCATACGAAAACGACTACCCATTTCCAAAATCCTACACGAAACTCTCCAAAAGCACAAAAGAGATCGCGCAATGATCGATACCCGACACGAGATAGCGCCTCGAAAACACCGAGGGTGGATCGCATATGGCGCGCTTACGCCACACCATATGGGGGCGAAAGGGGCGCGAGCGGAGCCCCGGGGGGCGCCGCAGCCTGCGCCCCCCACGTAAACACGGACGGCGGGGGGCGAGGGGCGGGAGGCGCGGCGAGGTCACGTACGTGTGACGCGGACGACATTTCGCGGGGGCTCACCTGAGGGGCGCATCGGGGGGGGCGAGGGGCGGGGCGAGGGCGCAGCCTCCGGGGGCCTAGGGCTGGCGGGTGTCGTGGCACTGACAGGGTAGATGCGGGCGCGCCGTTTTGTCGTCGCGCTGTTGTGGTGGCTGACAATCGCTGTCGTCGCGGAACTGTCGGGCTCGCTCACTCGCGAGGGTTGCCGTGTGGAAAAAATCGGGGTTTCCGCATCGGGTTTGCGTGTGGTATACTTTTGAAGGTTTGTAGTTGTTTGACATTAGCGCACAATATCGATAATAGAACGTGATTCACGAAAAATTTCGATGTACAACTAATCCTCTTTTTAGACGGTTGCGAAATAATGCGGTTCAAGGAAGATGGACCGATTACTTTTTTTACACGGATTTTCCACTTTAAATACACGACATATGGAAACAATGGTGGCCAGAAGCTAACTCACACGAAGCAAACGCACACGAAGTAAACTCACAGGAAGCAAGCTCACATGAAGCGAGCTCAAACGAGGCAAGCTCACCGGAAGCAAGCTCACAGTAAGCAAGCTCAAACGAGGCAAGCTCACATGCTTTCGAAAATTTTCAAATTTTCAAATTAAAGTGAAAAACATTTAACACGAAACTGGAAGCATCAAAATGCGTTTTTGTGTTAAAAGAATTTCACTTTAGACGTAATAGTATACGTCCATAATATTTTGTCAGTACCAAAGTAATATTTCTTGTTAAATGATACGAAAATTTTCGAAAGCATGTGAGCTTGCTTTGTGTGAGCTTGCTTCATGTGAGCTTGCTTCCTGTGAGCTTGCCTCGTTTGAGCTTGCTTCGTGTGAGCTTGCTTCCTGTGAGTTTACTTCATGTGCATTTACTTCGTGTGAGTTAGCTTCTGGCCACCCTAAATTTTTGGTGATCCAACAGATCACATGACATTAACTGTCAACTGTATTTAACATACACGACATATGAAAACAATTGCAGTTGAACATAGCGGTAATTGAACACAGCGACAGTTATACAGAAATTATTAAAAGCAGAGATTTCTCAATCTCGAAAATTTACAATCACTACCTAGGTAGTTCCAATTTCATATTAAGCAATATTTTTTTCGCATAATGTACATTTTCCACATTTTATTTCCGGAATAGTTCTTACATTAAGAAAAACCTTCGAAAATATGACAACCCTTATTTTCAAAATAACTCATATTTTAGCCAAAACACATCACCCAAATCATTTGATTAACAACAAACTAATAAACACCCACCAAAAAAACACCTCTTCAAAACACAATCCAACAAACACAAAATAACGACAAAAATTTAAAAACCCCAAACCCCAAATGGCCGCCCCCCGAACTGTCTAAGACCTCGTCGGTTGAGTGTCGTCCTCGCGCCCCGCTCCCCGTTCCCTCGGCCCGTCTGTTGGACGGTCGTTGCGCTCCTCGCAGCGGAAAACCAGCGGATTCCGAATGCTGGTTCAGGAGCCAGTGCAGGTTCACAAAACTAACCGAATTCCTCATATTTCTCCAATGGACGTCGTTTTAAAATCGACTATTTGTTTTCAGGCGGCCATCTGGCACTGCCTGAACCACTACGCGTTTGCCGACGCCGTCTTCCTCGCGGAAAGACTCTATGCCGAACGTGAGTATTTTCGTTGATAAATTTTTGAATGTTTTGTTCCAGGCGGTGGAGGCGGATCGTTAAATCGACGGTTGTCCTTCGAATCGACTTTGCGTCAATTTTTTAATGAAACGCAATTTCGTTTGAGTCTTAGTAGGAATTTTAATAATTTAAACTATTACTATAGTTTCGCCCCGCGACAAATCGTATTAGCGACATCTAGATGTGTTTTATTTTAAAAGTGAACGGGGGTTGGACTTTGCGTCAATTTTTTAATTAAACGCAATTTCGTTTGAATTTATGGTGGGAATTTTATTAATTTAAATGGGGCTGCGTTTGTTTAATGCTGCAGGTGAACGGGGGTTGGTTGAGCAAAGGCTGCGTTTGTTTAATGCTGCAGGTCTCGGGTGGTTGAAAGTCTAAATGTGTTTATACTGAACGCATTGATGGGTTAAGCTGAACGTTTATTGTTCAATCAGGTATTCAGATCGAAAATTTTGGAGTCACTATGCTGTTATCCTGCACCGTGTCAATATAGCGACACCTATAAAATATTTTCAATCTGAATATATGTTTGAATAAGATACATTCAGTTTAACCCGTCCATGCATTCAGTAATAAACACGTTCAGATTTTTGACTGACAGACATGTAGCATTAAATAAATGTGTTTAGTTTTACTGATTGAAAAGTACAGTCTTTGCCTGACCGATCCCCACGTTCAGTTTTTCTAAAAGGAAAGTGGAAACACGTCTAGATGTTGCTAATATAAGTGACACTATAGTTTACCCACCGTTTATATCGGTTTTGGTTCAGGTTTTACAAATTTCATAAATTGATTTGGTTTTTTTTTAATTTGGTTCCGTTTCGGTTTCAGTCGCTGACGAAGACAGTGTTTTCCTCTTGGGAACATGTTACTACAGGGCGGGAAGAGTCAACGAAGCCTTCTGGCTTCTCAGCAACGCCGCCCCAACAAGGCCAAATACAAAATTTCTTCTGGCGAGATGCGCTGTCGATTTGGAAAAGTGAGTTTTATCCCTTTCAACAGTCTCAGAGTGTGTTTCAACGTTGTTTTATGTGAATTGTTTCGTTTCAGGTTGAACGACGCCGAGATGGTTTTGTCGAGTGCCGACACGGAGTTTGGCGACATCGCCCCGTTCGCCATGCAACTCCTGGCACATATATATTGCTGTACTGAACGTCGTAGCAAAGCTGCAGAATCTCAATTGAAAGCTCTCCAACTCAATCCGTTTTTATGGGATTCGTTTGCCCAACTGTGCCATTTGGGAGGGAAAGTCGAAGCCGGAGAAATCTTCCAACTTTCTAACGTCAAGAACTTGTCTGCCTGTCTCGGAAACAATTCGAACTCTTCATCTCCCAACAATTTAGATAACACTTCTATCGTAAATAATCTGCCGTTCAACAGCAGTCCTAAAATCACCCCAAGCAACATCGTTTCTCTTCCGACTCCCGGAATGGTCGGAGGGGGCATAACACCCGACAGTATTGTGCCGACAGGTCGTTTACGCAGCGTGTTCGCGACTACCACGTCTTCGCCTTTCTCGCCCTCTTTCGGCATTACGCCTTTGGAAGAATCTCCGTTTACGCTGTACGCTCCGACGCTGACGGACGCCAACGAACAAAAAGCTATACCGAAACTGATGCAGACGTTTCGCACGCAGGTCGGCCAGATCAAAGAAGCCGTTTTCAGTCCTACGTCGCGACAGACTCCGCCTCGCCGTTCTACTAGATTTCTTAGTAATAATTCCGTGAAGGAAAATAATAAATCTCCCAATCGGAAGTTTGCCACGCCGAAGAGCCCGTCTCGGAAAAATAAACCGAGATTATCTAAAGTCAACACTAATAAAATTAATATAGAAACGACTGAAAATCGACTCAGGGAATCGTCGGAAAGAGTCAGTACGACGACTTCGACTATCAACGCCGTGAAACAAAGTTCGGAAGGATTGATGACGCTTATGCGTGCGATTGGAGAAGCGTATTTTCAATTAGCGCAATTGAAATGTAGACACGCTTTGACTTTGCTCGACGAACTTCCTCCGCAGCATCACAATTCTCCATGGGTACAGTCTTTGATAGCGGTAGCTCATCACGAATTAGCAGAGTACGAAGCGGCAGCTAAACATTTCGCTATTGTAAGGGCCGCTCAACCCTTACGCACAGAATACCTTGATATTTACAGCACTTGCTTGTGGCATCTTCAGAGGGAAGTTGAATTATCTGCTTTAGCACGAGAATTAGTCAGCAGAGATCGACGATGTGCGACAGCTTGGTTAGTGGCTGGAAATTGCTTTTCGTTACACAAAGAGCACGACACGGCTGTGAGATTTTTTCGACGAGCTGTCCAACTGCAGCCGGACCGTCCGTACTCCCACACTCTCCTCGGACACGAGTACGTAGCGACGGAGGAGACTGACAAAGCCTTGGCTTGTTTCCGCAGTGCCGTGCGTTTGGATCCACGACATTACAACGCGTGGTTTGGAATTGCGACAGTGTATTCAAAACAGGAACGTTTCCGATTAGCAGAAGTTCATTTTAGAAAAGCTTTAGCCATTCATCCGGATTCTGGTGTGTTGTTATGTCATTTAGGAGTAGTTCTAGTAGCGCTTGGACAGTCGAAACGTGCTCTCGAGACATTGGATCGTGCGGTCGCAATGGATCCTACGAATCCTCTATGCTGTTTTCATCGAGCTTCAGTATTATTTTCCGCTGGTCAGTTGGAAAAGGCGTTAGAAGAACTAGAAAAGTTAAAAAATTTCGTTCCGAAGGAATCGTTGGTATATTATTTGCTAGGCAAAGTCCATAATAAACTGGGTAATCAACACCTTGCACTGATGCACTTTAGTTGGGCTACAGATCTTGATCCGAAAGGAACGAGCGGTCATATAAAGGAAGCCTTTGATCCGGCTCGTGCGGAGAATCCTCCCGATAAAGAATTCAAAGAATTTGCTTAGTTAGTTACTAATTTAAAAATTATAAAAGTGAATTTTAGGTTAAAATCAGACTGTGAATAATTTAATAGTTTTAATTTATATGTATATATCTTGGATTGTATATTTCTTTATACTTACGTAGTAATTGCTTGAGAGTAACTCTTATTACATATCCCTATTAGGTCAGTTATGAAATAAATCATACTAGTTTATTCTTTTTTTATTTTCGATATTGCATTTTTTATGAAAGACCCAAATTAGCATAATTTGATTTTAATATGATGATCTTCGCATGGATCGCGCATTTTCATTCCTATTATTTCGTACATGGTTTGTGTGCTTTGGTGTAAAAATTAGTAATGAATAAATTTATGCATGCATTAATACATAAATATTAATTTTAATTACCTTATACTGTTGGATCATTTTCAGTGTTTCATATTTTATATTTAGCACACATAAATGTCTTATGGCTAACCAATTACGCGAATATACTGTACATATTGTTCCGGGGATGACATTTTTTGATTATTTTGAAGCTTTTGTATTCAAAATGTTTCTTTCAATTCGCACCACTCCAAAGATTGGTTAGTTTTATATGTGCAATAGTGCTATTGTTTATTTTTATATATTGTCATTATTATTTGTATATAAACGATATTTAAACTTCTCTGAAAAGTTTATATGTTATATATAAATTATTTTGTTTAGGTATCAAATTTTAGTCATGATTTACGATTTAATTATTTATTTATATTAACTTTATTTTAAAAACTTCATGCGAATGAGGAAATATAATCAAAAACGTATGTTTTTACATTTGTTTATTTTCAGTTATAATTATATAATAAATTGCCATTGCCATGTGAAAATACACGAAATGAACAATTTTTAATTCGGAAATTGTTGGTTTTTTTTACAAAATCTACTTTTGCGTCTTTATTTATTAATTGAACAAAAACATTTTATTCGAGTGAAATTAGGTTTATTGTCCTGAAAGATTTTTGAAATATACTCGCGTGATGCTTTTCGAAAAATACTACGTTAAAAATCTGACAATATTTTATATGGCAAAAAAATGACTTAAATACTTTTCAGTTTTCAAAATATCGACTCGATATAACGTTTCGAATCTTTAGACATGTAAAATATTTGTTTCTGTGTAATGAAAATATTAAATCTGTATATTTTATGCCATTTTCAGATTTATCAATAAAAATAATTAGCATTTGAAATGTGTATATTAAGAATTCATAACTTAATCAAAAAAAAGCTGCTTACGAAATATTTTACGAAAAGCGATTAAATTGAAAATAAAATGCGTTCTAAGTAAAACTTTTATTTGATCGATGTTCGGTGTATATTTTGTTTTTACTGTAGTGATTTTCGTTTTGATTAGATGTTCTTGATGCTTTTTGTCACAGTCAAAAATAATGGAAATAAGGTAGTATATAATGTAAATGTAACCTTTGTAATATATTATTTCATAGAATGAATACTTACAAACATGTTGAAAACCAGGTTAGTATACATTTTTTCTCATGTTTGCATATGCCAAAGTTACGATGAACAAGACTGGGTGTTTTGTCACAAAAACTAGTCTGATGTTATTGCATTTTTCGAGCACAACTGTAATGCATATATATATATTTTAAAGAATTTTCTGTGTACAAAATTGTTTCAACATCATGTCAATGCTATAGTAAAATACAAATAAATTGTTTTACTCTTTACAAATCGTTTGAATTTATTTCCTACACATTAATCATAAAAAAAGAGAATATAAAAGATCATACAACATTTAATACATTTGAGATTATCGGTTTTGGACGTATTTTGAATATAATTTTCTTCTTAACGATAGCTTTTACTAAATATTCAGTACTGTTTGTTAATTTTTGTTCTACAGCGAAAGTGGAATTCAATGGAGTTTGGCTGGAATCTACTTGACTGTTATCTTCGTTCAGATCATTTTTTTCTAATACTGCAAATGGTTTATCCATCGCCATCTCTTTGCCTTGAAGAATGTGATGTCCTATGATAAGTATGGGTTGCCCACTTTTCGTATAATGTAAATCTCCTACAAATTGGCCGCTCCATGAAGCATCCTCACGAGTTTGCAGATCACCCTGGAGTTCTATTATTGCCCATTCTGCTATTTTCTCTCCCGGTTTCTTACTGTTGAATAAAAATATCTAATTAAAATTCTATTGTGTGAAAACTTCATAAATACTTAATGTAATTTAAATGAGGAATTGACACCCTAAAAATGAAACACATTGTACTAAAAAAAGATTTATTAATTAAGTTATACAAAGTGGAATACATAATATTTTTTACAATAAATTTTAATTTTACTGCATTATAAATTAACATCTGAATTTTTTGAAGAGAGGATGTTTATTGGCTGTCGATGATGATGCTTTCTTATACTCGTAGTATACAGCATCGTCAGCACCGGAAAGTGATCCCATGTTTCCTGATCTTCTAATAAGACCTCCAGAACTGCCGGGTATTGAACCGAATTCTCCAGCAACTCTTTCATCTTCACAGTCTATATCGGACGCTGCAAGAACCTAATAATATTTTTTATTATTAATGATATAAATAAACATATCGATAATATTATATACTTTAGAATTGAACAAACTTGTTGCAAAAGTTGACCCTGTTCTTCTCTTGTGCCGTACATTAAATCTTGTTCTTGATCCATACCTTTCAGTTCTGTGATAACCTAAAAAGAATGAAAATATAAATTATTCAATGAATTAATACTTCAACAAATAGAAATAATTAATCAACCTTATAACTGTATCCTTGATTAATCAAAAAGCGTTGTCGCTTTCGACTGTAAGACATTTCCATAGTGTCTTGAGAAACTAATGTGTAAAAAAATGCATTATATTCTTCTGCAATTGCTCCTTTTTTAGCTCTTAAAATACGACCTGAACGATAAAATGGAAAAATTATTACAAAGAATTAATCATAAGTAGATTAAAAATAAAACTCAAATCAATAAAAAACCTAATCTTTGTGCCTCTTGACGACGTGATCCTCCATGAGAAGAAATTTGAATAAGAACATTAGCTTCTGGCAAATCGAAACTAGTGTCAGCAACTTTACTTACAAAAATGGTATTCACCTAGTAAAAGTAAATAAGTTTTATAAAAGAGGCAATTATATTATATAAAAATATATTTCTAATAACACTTATTAAATATACTTTTTGGTTAAATTTAAAATTTTGAAGAATTTGAATCCTTTCTCCCTGTGAGGTTGGTCCATAAATGTAAGGTTTGTTCATTTTTACTGCATAATGTTTCAATGCAAATACATTGTCTGAGAACACAATGGTTTTGTCTCCGCGACGTTCATGATATCTATTATATAAAGAAAAAAATAGATGAAAATAAAGAAAATATAGGATAAAAAATAAATATTGAAATGTTCAACGTCAAACCTGATGAGAAATTGGCAAGCTCTAAATTTGGCAGGATTCATCACATAAAGTAATAGACGACGGGCGGTTCTACACAATAAATATTCACGGTAAAATTCAGGTGCCATTGGACACCAAACTTCTGCACATTGTACACGTGCAATAAATCCACGTTTTTGTAATTCAAGCCAGTTTGCTTCGTATAATTTTGGTCCAATCAAAAAGTTCAGATCTGCGATTTTATCATCTTCTCGAAGCAATGTAGCCGTTAATCCTTGAATCATAAGAAAACGTTATGAATTTTGAAATAAAAACTATAAAAAATGAAGGCACAAGTGAAAAATTACCTAATTTACAATGAGAGTGGACAATAGTAAGGACACGACGGAACATTTTAGCAGGTATCGTATGTACTTCGTCGAGAAGTAACAAACCCCATTCTTGACCTTTGAGCCATTTCATGGTTTGCTCTGCTTCCCAACTACGTCGCTGTGTATGAGTTATCATTGAATATGTCGTGACTAAAACACCACATCCAGCCGGTTTGTCTTTTGCTTCAGAAGTGAATCTGGAAAAATAGGAATGCAATTTGATTTAAAAAAAATAAAAATATATAGTAAGACTTTGTTTCAATACACACCTGCATATCATGCTATCATCAGCTGTTGACCACATTTTAAATTGTTGTTTCCATTGTTCTACGGAAACACCAGAATTACATAAAACCAAAGCTCGTTTTCTGATGGTGCAGCAAGCTGTTACTCCAACTAATGATTTACCAGCTCCACAAGGTAAAACAATAACACCAGATCTTAACAAAAATCGTACAAAAAAAATATTTATGAAAAATTAAGAAAAATAATAGCTAAAACTATTTAAAAGAAATAAAACTACCTGGCTCTACCGTTTCCGAACATTTTTCTAAGACTCTTTTCTTGATATGGTCTTAATACTGCCATTGGTTTCAGATCAATATTTATATCAGGATTGACCTTTAAAATGACGCCAAGAAAATTAAAATAAAATAATTAAATGAATTTCTAATCCATATAAATTAAATTATACCGTGTCATTTCTGAAATCGTATTCTGCAAGTAACGGATGTTCAAGTTCAATACAACGCTTTTGTATAACTTCAATTTTTTCTGGGTCTACTTCGAAAGATACAGTACTACTAGATAACTCTTCAGCCTCTTCATCTTCTTGATCCAATTTTTCATATAAATTAGTTATATCTTCAGGAACTGCAGTGTTTCCATCAGGTAGTTTATCAGTTTCTGAAGAAATTTTAAAATTTTAAATATTCACTGTTGGGATTATGAAAATGTTCGAAAAATAATACATTGGGTTGTATTCTTACCAGCGTTGGTTTTATTAGTTTTCACAGTTCCAAACGGAGCTACTGGCTTTTTGTCTATAGAATCAGTGATAAGACCTTCTCCATCACCTTCGTTTTCGCCAAATAGTCGTAAACGACATTCTTGTATAACTGGATCTTTCAACAGTCTTTGTAAAATATCTGGATGTGGACTCTCAACAAAATATCTGTTAAATAATTTATAAATGTTATTAATTACAATCGATTCTTTTGAATACAACATAACCATGAAAAATCAATTACCGATTATGTTTCAATACAAGTTTAATTTTACCGTAGGATAATGTACATAATTTGATAAACTCAATTATACCATCGGGTACAGAGCATTTGCTTAACCTCCGCAAATATTCAATAATATCATCTGTTTGTAGTCCGACAGACACAGCAGCATATAAACTGTACGCAGTTAATTTGTATTCATGAATATGTTCAGGTCTATAACAAAAATATCAAAAAACAATGATAAAAAGAATTCCAAATACTAAAATTTCATCAAAAAAACTTTAAAATAGAAAACTTGGTTTCACCTGCAAACTGGTTCGGATATAGCAATCAAGAAGTCGTGTGCGTGTTTATAAACTGGCGAAAAAGATTCCAAAAAAATATGACCGTTTGGTGCAACCCAAAGAGGTCTAGTGCCATGATCAGTTTTTAAAATCATTTGATTTCTGCAGACAAAAATAGGGTGTCAATATAAATCAAAATATGTAATTACAATAATATGATTTAACAAAAGTCAACCTGTAATCTTTGGCACCAAATTCATCTTCTTGTATTTGTTCATCATTTCTTTCAACATTTTTTGTCGCTGCACCAGGAATGCCATCAGCTTCTCCTACATCATCATCAGCAATGGTAACAATCTCATCGTCAACGCGTCGCTTTTTGCCTAAATTCATAACAAATAGGTAAATATTTATATGCAATTATTTTTATGTAATTTATATTACGACTATTGTTTACCGAATTTGGAATCACTTGATGATTTAGCTGAATCGTATTTCTTACTTTTTTTCGGTGGACCCATTATGATCTAAAACATTTGATGATACTTTGAGGTGCAAATTATTAAATTGTCGTTTATGATACTTAAAAGATTGTTCATATTTGAGTTATTGAAAAATAACTTACCTTTAGGGTTATTGAATAGTTTTATTTTCGATAATAATACGCTTAAATAAACAAAACCGAAACAAATAACAAAAATTTGAGGTTAAACGATATTGCAACATCGCAGTAATTAACCGAGCGAGTTATATGTTATGAAATTGATAAATTATGATTATGAAATGGTTCAAGTTGCCAAAAATGAATAATCAACTCATAAAAATGATAAAATAACGAGAGAATCGCATTTAAAGGAACGGAGGTATACTTACATACGCACCGCTAACGGCATGACAACTCAACTGACAGTTGATATAGTGCTCGCCTAAAATAATTAAATTATGGCCAACTAGAGCCAAATTGTTAAGCGTTTATTAAATTGTACTACACAAATTTCAATAATTATTATTGAACATTTTTTCCGCTACAAATTTATTTCAATATTCATTGTTTTCCAACCTATCAAAATTATTTATTTACAAAATTAAGATATAAAATACTTAACCCATTTGCTACCTATTGTCGAAATGTCGTCATCAATCGTTCATTGAAGGATTAATCAATTTTATGTGTATTTTTCCATTGTTTATTTTAAATGTAAAGTGTAATAAAATTGCAGCAGTTTTAGTCAATTCTGGCAAAAAAGTTTATTTTTAAATAAATATTGATTACTCAATTAGGTAAGTATTTGGATTTTCAAGTGTAAAAACTACCTGGTCGAATTAGCTTAAGTAGTTGCATATTTTTTAATGAAATTTTTCTTAAATACTTGAAAAAAAAAATTGGTGCAAAAGCTGGTCAAATTTCTTCCTCGATCTTTAAATATGTTTCTAACTTGACATATTTTGATACTTTTATAATTTAAAATAACTTACCTAGATGATATCTTTCATTAAAAGCCAGCATCCATCTTTGGATGGATGTTTTGTTACAAAATTCTCGAGAGAAAAAGGAAAACGTGTTGTGAATAAAATGTAGATAAATATGAATACAGGGCATTTTATTAATTTCAATAAATATTCCAAAATGTCCCCTACTGTTATTATATTATATTATAATTTAATTTGATACTTGTGACGTTGTTACAACGTAACTACAAGTGTGACAATTTTCTCTTAAAAAATAGCAATAAAGACAATGTATTCACCCTACATAGGCAACATTTTGAGGCAGAAAATTACCTCTATATAAAAGTTTATATATCTTCTTTAGTAAAAAACCAAAATCTGAAAGGGCTCATTTCTGCGAATTGCAATCACACACTTACTTATAATACAGAAAAAAAACATCAGACATTGCAAATTTCAAATGATTCGAGCCACTTTTCATTCGTCCGAACGAATAATAGCAAATGAACAGAAAACAGCCAGTGCAGATTTCAGATTTTTACTAAAATAAATATATAACATATATACATATATATATTAAAATTAATTTCATTTCTCAGCCAGTGATTAAAACTAGTGACTTGTTTAAAATATTGCCACAATATACTGATATTTGGACATTATTCTAAATATACATATAAGATACGTGGGACTTTCATATTTCTACAACATAAAGGATCATAAAAATATATGTATATTGATTTTTCATTTGTCGGGAATACAATATTTAAAGGACTATCAAAATAGGATAAAATAATATAGTATTACACAGTTTACGTAACGCATATTTAGAAGTTGAACAATATATATATATATTTAATTGCTTGTAAATTGAACTATTCTGATTTATCTATATATGAAAAATTGCATAAAAGGATTAAAACTTTCATGAGAGAACAACGAATTCTCTATCTGAATAGGTATATTAAAAAATCTCTTATTAAAAATAATTATTTCTATTATTACCAATTCAAAATTTCTATTTAATAAAGTTCTTTTTCATTTTAATTTTATCGAATAAAATTTGGCTATTTAAAATGAAGATGTTAAAGGAGTATTATTTTCGATTAAAATAATTTTGTAAAATATACATTTGATTAATTATCCTAAGTGATTCAATGTTAAACACATATATATATATATATATTTTTAAAATCAGATTGCACAGTTGCAATTATAAACAATTTTTTCGCACAAAATCCAATGTCGAAAACTAATACAAAAATTAAGGCTTTTCATTGTGTTTATAGATATTTGCCTCTTTTTCGAACGTTAAAATTAAACAAAATTGCACAAAAATAATGAAACATATATTTGTCATTAAGGGTTTAATAGAAACATAAGAGTAAATTTAAATTGGTGATAATTTTTACACTATCTAGGTATTAAAAATACAACAATCAATACATTCTTTTGTAAGCACACAAAATTCACATAGTTCGAATGACATCAATTTATCAACAAAAATATAATTTTTCAATAATAAGAAACCTTCAGATAAAATTCGCTAAAATTGTGATGAAATCAATATGCAATCATTTTCGCACGACAAATGTCTTGTGCTTTGAATAAAAATTCGCCTACTTAAACATTTAATTTAGATCGATAATAATAATAGGTAACAAAAATGGTGAGTTTTTTTCAGATAATGAAATACAACTAATTGACATATACATATCAGCGCTTGCGAGATTACTCAAGTTTAATTCAGTTTGAAAAAAATCGAAGATATGCTCTTCAAATGAGGATTGTTATGAAAATGTTTTTCAAATTCAACTCGTATAATGGTCCCCGATTTATCTACCTTCGATTTATAAACTCCATTTTGGGAATGTATGGTATTCATAAATCGAGAAAACTACGCTACAAAATTAATATAATAAAAAGTATAAATATGACATGTCGGTTTATATTTGAATTCGAAAAACGAAAATAAACGGGAATTTATATAATAATCAGTTACAGGACCAATATTCATGAGAAGATAAATAATTATACTATTGTATCGTATAAAATTTTTTACATTGAAATAATGATTTACAATACAAATATATGTATATTGTATATGTATATATAATAAAAATGAATTAACACATGAGTCACTAGTTACAAAATGGCTGAGAAATATACTCTTCAAAGCGTTAACTTAATACCGCAGAAATAATTGCGGAGAAATATATCCAAAGCAGATGACACAAGGAGTTTAAATAACAAGAATTTGGATTTCTTGCAGAGTATTTTACACCTTGTGGATGGATGAGGCACCTGATATACATGAAATAGCAAAATAAAAGTAAAATATTGTACGTGCCAGTGGGGCGGTTACAATATATATATATGTATATATATTATATATATATATATTATATATATTTATATATATATATATATATATATATATATATATATAAAAAAAAGCTTTGGGGATTGACGGAGAGAAACGAAAAGTCGAATGAGGCAGCGCTTATATGGTAGAAAGCCAACAAGTATACGGAAGCAATGATAGTGAGAGTATTCGGAGTGGAGAGAGGCAGAAGAATGGATTAGGCTGCCGCAGTATGATGGGCAATGGCATAAGTAGTAATGGAAATAGTGTTGTGTTGAGACACAAAGCAGTAAACAACTGCTTTACTGGCATTTACAACAAATTAGTCCTATGTATTATCAAGAATTATATTGTATTGCATATCAAGAATGGAACACTATTGAATAAATTTACGATTAAAATTTTTACAAGGTCAACATCCAATTTTCTTTATTAAATCGATTTATAAACGTCAATTAATTTAGCGAACATGCATTGATTTACTTATACGGCACATAACGGACAAATGTCGGGGGGAAAAAAAAAACAAAACATTCAATAAAAATTTTATAATCATTTGTAAATTTACTTTCAGTCTTCATTTTTAATTAGCAAAACACAAAAATACAAAATATCGCCAAATATACACATTTATCGACAACCATACGCTTCCTAAACATTTTTATATTACAGTTTTTAGAACAATGTTGCTTCTTCCTAGCAGGCAGTGTACGCTTTTAATTCGTAAAATTTCAATAAAATAATAATTATAAATATTATATCCAAATATTATTTTAAACGACTAGTTCAAATGCTACGATACAGAGGGGCTAAAAACACAGACGAGTCACTTCCCATCTAACATTTTTCCAAACGTAGCCCCCACACCAAATGAGAATAAAAAACATGAAAGCGTATAAAAATTACACATTTCCTCTTTCATTTATGTATTGCTCTCACCTCGAAGAAATGAATAACAATTTAAACGGTTAATGAAAACATGGAATACTTTGATAAACGATATTAAAGAAAGCGCCAATGCAAGTTAGGCGCGTCGATCACATTCGCTTATTCTCATAATCTATAATTGTCATTTTATCATAACAAAACGTCCAGCGGGCGGCCCTGTGCACCGGCTTTTTATGGAAACAACGCCGCCCACTGTGCTCCCTTTAATTGGCTACAATTTAATTAGATTATATGTAATTAGGGTGGCACAGCTACTGTCTTTCGATGCTTCTTGAAGAGTTTTGCTAAACAAACGGGCGTAGTCGCGCCCACGCAACCCGATTGCGATCGCACAACCGGCCGCGCCGGCCTCCACCACGCCCGTTCCACCCGGACAGTTGCATGTTCTATTACATGGAATGTGTTTATAATATACACAAATGATCGAATAGACGGGGGCACCCGAGCACAATTGTGTCATTATTCTTTTGCAGTGTCCGACGATCGGAGCGCCGACGGGGGCGAGCAGACAGGTAGCGCTCTCGATATAAAATGCCATCCTCGGCTCCAATTGAAAAAATAAGTCTTTTATACACATTAAAACTATAATACCTATACAAGTATATATATATGTATATATATATTTCTTGATATATCTCTCGGAGAAGAGGAGGAATATATTTTCTAATTTGAATAAGTCTTAATAATAGTCCATTTCAACTAGGAGGCGCATGCGGCGGGGAGGGCGGGGCCGGGGGGGCGCAGGGGCGGAGGCGCGGGCGCGGGCGGCGGTCGCAGAGGGACCATCACACACGGCGCCTGGCGGTTCACCTCCGCCCCCCCCGTCCCTCCTCCGCCACCCGCGCCCGTCACACCTCCCGTCTCCAGCGCTGTCACTGTTCCCGTATGCGCCGTCGTCGTCTCCGCACCTTTGCCACTGCTGAACTTCACCAGGTACTTGACGGCCTTTTGCATCAGGCTGTCCTTTTTATGAGGAGACGACGCAGGCTTTCGATGCTGAGGCGGTGGTGCCCAATCCGGTACGTCTTGCACTGACTTATTAGGTGGTGGCTGTATTGCAGATCGTGTCAACTCTGATTGCTGAAAAACACATCCACAACATATTAATATCTTTCATTTTTTTTAAATAACATTAAAAAGTGATTTTTTTTATCTAATACATTTATGATAATATGTAGTTACAAACTGTTTATGAGATCATTTGAAAACAAGGTTTTCAGCACGAAAATTTACTATTCTCTTATCATTATGTATATACGGAAGAGTGTTTAAACTTCTGATAGGACATCGGAAAGTTTTTTTCAACAGTGGACTACATATGATCACTAGAAATCAGTCTGCGAATACAAAAAAATTTTTACCTGATATGGAACTCGCAGTTGTAAGTGACGGTCCGGACCTCGTTCCCCATCGGGCAGTGCTATTCGATGCGGCAAATTTAACGTTTCTGAATTGTGTACGGCACGTGTTCGAGCATGAAGTTCCATTAACAGATTAACTTCACGCTGTATCGCCATACGACTTCTTCTGAAAACAAAACACACCGGTTATATTTCTTTCAATAACAAACATAAAAACAAAAACAAAGATTTCACTGACAAGTCATTGAGTTCGAGACACGGACGCTGGTGGTCTGCACCCCCTCCTCCTCCTGGCCCCCCCGGTGTACCCAGCCGCTCCATTCCCGCGCACCCCGGTGACTGTACTGAGAGCATCTGAAAAAGAAACATCAAAACATCATTAAAAACTTGTATATATTAAATTTTAATAAACCGCAACATCAATCTAACCAGTCTAGTGTGAACGGTGAAAATCAAACCGTAGACGCTCAACGTATCTATCGGAAGGTGGTAATGGTGCGTCGATTGCATCCTAAATAAATCACTCGATAGATTCGTCTATGTACCGACTATTTCCCATCGAACGGGATCACACGTATCGACTATTCGCATTTGAGTTAAGTCGAAAGGAGTCAAATGTACTGATTATTCACATCGAAAAGGGTTATATGTATCGACTATTCACATCTGAGGAAAAATCGAAACATGTCACATATACTGACTACTCACATCTGAGGAAAATTTGAAAGGGGTCAAATTTACCGTCTATTCATATTTAAGCAAAGTCGAAAGAGGTCACATGTATAGACGGTACATGAAGTCAAAAAGAGGCATCTTTGGAGAAGGTATCATGAATGCGGATAGGGATGAGTTAAGGTTGATGAGAACATGATTGAGACTATTGAAAGAGGTCACACGTATAAACGGTACATGAAGTCAAATAGAGGCACCTTTGGATAAAGCATGAATGTGGATAGGGATGAGTTGAGGTTGGTATAAGGTTTTCGAGAATATGATGCGGACTATCGAAAGAGGTCACATGAAGTCGAAAAGAAGCACCTTTGGAAAAAGTATAAATGTGGATAGTGATAAGTTGAGATTGGTATAAGGTTTTTGAGGATACGAACTTTCGAAAACGGTATCATGAACGAGTGATGAGTTTAAGGTTTACGAGGATATGATCGGAGACTATTGAAAGAGGTCACTCGTACTGACTATTCACATTTAATTCAAAAGGAAGCACTTTCGGAATCAGTACAGCAACGAGTTAAGGTTGTTGAAGAGATCGAAAGAGATCACATATACAGACTATTCCCATTTAATTAAAAAAGCACTTTTAGAATCGGTACAGCAACGAGTTAAGGTAGTCGAGGATAAGACTAGGAACCATCAAAAGAGACCACATGTACCAACTATTCAAATTAAATTCAAAAACAAGCACTTTTGCACAACGACGAATCAAAGCAGCCGAAGAACCGACTACGCTTCGGGGGAAGGGGACCGCGCTTTTGCAGGGGGCGAGCGCTCGGCAGGTTATGTGACCGTTTGACAGCGGGTCACGTGAGCCGCGCGAGCTTCGCCGAAAGCTCTCCTGGTCCGCGCCCCGGGCTAATAATACTGAAACGCGCGTCTGAAGCCGCGCTTTTCAGGCGCCGCCGCCACGAACGTGCGCGACGGCCCGCGCTGCCACCGCACGACTGTCGCCGCTCCTCGTCTCGCTGGCTGATCTTTCGTCTCGCGCGCGCGCCTACATGGAAACATGCCGGGGGGGGGGGGTTGGCGGGCGGGGGGTAAAGCTCGATTAAGCTGGGTTTTTGGTTTGTTTTGGTGGTTTGTTTGGTGGTGAAGTTTGGGGGTTTTCGTGGTTGAGTGGGGAGGGTTTGTTGGTTGTTGTTGGAGAATGGTAGGTGGGAAGGAGTGGTGGTTCGCTGTAGGTTTGGGGTGATTTAGTTTGGGATGAAAATCTTTGGATGTTTAATCGGTTCGAGAGATGACGAGCGAGGTTGGCGAGTCTGACTGGATTGTTCGCGCTTGTGCGGTCGTTTGAAAGAAGTGTAGTTTCAAGTTGGAATCTAATACGAATGTTTGGTAATCTGTTTTGAGTGGATGAATTGTTTGTCGACTGATTCGTATTGAAAGATGCTTAAATAAAATTAATCACAAGTGTATTTCATGCGCCATTTACGCAAACAAGTACGCAAATTAAGTTTCTTAACAAATTTCGCGCATAGTTTGCATGTGTGGGTGTTGTAGGAGAGTTTTATTTACCAATTTTTACAAACCATTTTCCCTTTGAACGTTTAAATTTGCACATTCGGACGGCAAAAAGTACTCCCGTACAACACGTAAACCCAAAACTCCCTAACAACAACATACGATCAAAAATTGATAAACATAACCTCCAAACTACACGCAAAATTCATTACAAAAAAAACCACAACTTACGCACTTACAATACACAGAATACTTCAAAAATCTCAATTCAACCACTATCAACACACCTTCATTAACATTTAAAATTCAAATGTAAAGATCAACGTTTGTTTCAAATTTTATTACAAACAAATTTATCACCAAACAATTTACACACCTAAAATCAAAAACCAACACATTTTAATTCAACATTAAAAAAAAAACGCGTCATAGCCGAAATATATGACGCGTAGACGCGTCGGCAGCAGATTCGCTTTCCTCCGGCAGATGCCACGGGGGAGTCGCGGGGGGTGGGGGCTTTGGAGTTGGCAACAGTGGTGGGACGGGGGCGCAGCCGTTATCAATGGAGAGCCGCAGACGGCGCCCCCCCCCCGTCTGAGCGGGGGGGGGGCAATATTTCACGGGGGGCGCGCTTCCTCGTCCGGCGCCCCCCGAGACGACCCCGATATCGGCGGCGGCAAAACAGGAACAAGCGAGCGAGTTGACCGCGCTCGACCCGGGTTGGCTGCCCTGCGCGTTTAGGGGTGGTTCAAGTGTGTGTGTTTTTGGTAGTGGTAGTGGTATGGATAGGATTTTATTTTTTTGTTTGAATTGATTAGGCGTTTTTATGGGTTTGAATGATGATGGTTGGTTGATTGGTGGAAATTTTGATTAATTAATTGATTGTGGTGATGTTTGATAGTTTTTGGATGTTCTTATCTTTTCGTTGGTCGAATTTAAATTATTATTTTCAAATGGAAGGTTTATAATATTCGAGTTTTGTTATCATCAATATCCGCTGTGTGTCCATTGCAGGACAAGGTCTTTCTATCAAATGTTGGGGGTTTATCAGATATAAAATACGAAATGAACTTAAATTTTATGCAGTATACTCTCGATTATACGGCTGCGGATCATTCGGTTTGCGGATTATCCGTGTCTAAAATATATTCAATTTTTTATTTATTTAATCAAATTATTGTATAATACTTTTGAATGAGATAATGTGAATTGAGAATGAAACAAACGGTGTTATGTAATAATGCGTTGTACTTCTCGTTCTCGACCCAAAAAAGTCGAATATCCGAGAAAAACGCGCCACGAGTCGATTTTGACAGCAAATCTTTATGCTTTCTGTGAAAATTTTATTTCCCTCTATGAGTTAGGGATTCTGAAGTCTCAAGTGAAAATTTCGAAAAATAAAAATGTTAGTTTGGATTATCCGTGCCATCCTCCCCAGCATTGGCCCAGATAATCGAGATTATACTTTATTTCGTTAGAAGGTAGTTTTTAGAATGTGAAAATCTGATGTTACTATGACGGAGGATGAGAAAATTCGCAGTATTACCGGATGAGAACTAATAGATGATCAATTTATAGAGACTTGAAAATTTGACTTTGACCTTTGAAAAGCTATTCTAAAAGTCTTGTTTGTGACAGTTCCGACGCGCAGATATCGAAAAAATAAAAAAATGCGAAACGTAACACGGCGTCGTTAAAATTTGACGAAAACTTGTCAGATTTTCCGATATCGCCTCGAGCTTTCGTCTCTCCGCACAAATACGTTTATATATTTTCAGAAAGAACTTTCGGTTCGCAATGACGCATTTTATCTTATATTTTTCTCATACATTTTATTATTCGAATATTACAAAAAAAGGTAAAAATCGAATAAAATAAATTTATATATAACATAAAAAATAATTCAAAAATATTCATGTTTCATTTTCCCGACAAATTACCAATTACATTATACAATACAAAAGCAACTCATTTCTAAGCCATCTAAAAAAATCTTCCAAAATAAAACAATGCATCACCGAACTAGTTAGGAACGGGCGAAAATCGTTCCCTCGCCTTCGGACCATGCGTACAGCCACGTGTCCTTATCGATTGGACCCAAACGAAGGGGGCCCGTTTGACGAAACCCGAAAACACACAACGAGGCCCAACTTCGAGGCCCAGCACGTGCCCACCGGACATCTGCCGACCCGGCTCCAACCCTCCGCCGAAGGTGAGCCTCATCGATTCGCGCCCGGGGGCAGAGGGCGAGACGCCACGTCCGAGGGGGGCGGAGTCCCGAGCCCCCATGGGGGCGCCGCGTGCGTCACGCCAGACGGGGGCCAAGGGGGCCAAGGGGCCGCGGGGGCCAAGGGGGCGCCGCGTCCTGACCCAGTTAGGCCTCCGCCGCTTACGTCACCCAGTCTAGACTGGCTAGACCGAGCGGGCCACATACGCGAAATGCGGATATTACATGTCGGATGGGCGGGTGGGTGTGTGTGTGTGCGTGGAATTCGGTAGCCTTTGTTCGCTGGTTTTTAATCGAACGAGAGTCGGGGGGTTTAATTTGCGACGGTTGCTCTTTGTCGGGGGGTTCGCGGGAGGAATGGAAATTGTACGGTGAAATTGTGGCGGTTGCGTAAACGATGCGATCTTTTGGTGTAATTGAATTTTTTTGTCGGTTCGAATCGGGCGCTTTTTTATGTTTCGAAGTTTTTGAGTGTGTAAAAATTTGAATTTTTATTATGGATGAAATGAAAATTTGGGGATGTATGATGAAATTGAGATAGGTGAGATTGTCAAATTTAAATTTTAATCAATAAATATTTTTCAATGTTCATATATCCTAATGTATTTACTATTATAGTTATTAATGGATCTTGTAATATAATAGTTAGTAATGCTAATTAATTAATGTGGGTAATCTTGTAATAGTTAGTAATGTATCTTGTCTGTTTTTTTTATATATAAAAAAAAATAATGATCAAAAATTAAAAGAAAAACCTTCACTAATGATGGAATATAAAGAAACGATATTTCGAACTCCCAAATTAATTTCATTTTCACTAAACACAAAAAAAATTATTTCATCATACACAATAAAAACTATCCAATTATAATACATCAAATTACATAAATTTCAAAAAAAAAAAACAAACAATTAAACAATCGACACAAAAAACAGAATGACGCACAAATTCACGACCTTTGCGACTACATACAATCGTCCGAGATAATCAACGAAAAGTCACTTTCGATACCTACACCGATCGAGAAAATCCGGACAATTAAACACCGTATCGAATAGGAAAGGTCGCACTCTCCTTTGTGTAACTAGACCGGGTTAACCCTTTGTCCTCTGTTCGGCGGAGCGGACTTTGCGCATGTAACAATGAAAACAGTCTGGGCACACACAGACGTGCATGCCTAATGTAATTTTCGTGGAAACGTCGAAGGATGTGCGTATGTGGAGGCTTTTTGGGCGCGCCAGGACGTTCCGCCTTTTGGGAGATGGATGTGAATAATGGAAGGACTTTTTGGCGGGTGGAAAGTGGGTTAAGGGAGGTTGCGCTTTGTCGGAATTGGGTCGTTTGTCGAACGGGTGTGTGAGTGTGGGATTTCTGGGAAATCGGTAATGGGTGTGTTGATTTTTTGAGAGGGAAGTGTTGTTAGAGATAAATCGGATAAGCTCTGAAGAATGTTAGGAATGGTTTGATCAAGTATCAACAGAAGCGTGTTGAAAATTTTTTTTAAAATAAAGTGTGAAATTGTAACGAGTCGACAAATAGGGCTCGAAATATTAATGGTTTGCTCTTGTTGTATTGAAGGTTACCATAGACAAACGGAAGTCGGTTATTATATATAGAGAGATAATTTTGAAGTCAAATAAACGTTTTGATTTGTTCGTTCAATAATTGATAAACAGAATTTATAGATTCAATAAAAATTTATATGAAATTTCTGGGAAAATAGTAATCGATGTATTGGTGATTTTGTTGAGTTTTCCATACGTATTATAAATTCAAAAGATACATCGAATCAGAAGTGATTGAAAATCAATCAATTAATATGAGGAATGTTTTGATTGGTTTGATGACATAGTCAAAGTATAATATAACATTGAAGTCAAATAAACTGTTCAATATATTCGTTTAATAATTAATAAAGAAATTGATACATTTGTATATATTGTATAAATATTATAGATTCACGCGAAAATGTTTGAATACAGTTTTCTGAGAATTTAATAATCGACGTATGTATTAATAATTGTTTTCGTTTACGAATTAGGAAATGTAGAGAATAATGAATTGAAAGTCAATTAATTAATGATCATCAATAATATTTTGATGAAATATTATTATACAATATAACATCGAAGTCAAATAAACCATTTGATTTGTTCGTTCGAAATCGAATAAACAAATTCGATATATTCGTTTACAGACTCGGTGAATGTCCACATAAACAAATCATTCAAATGATTATGTTTGTACACGAAGGGATAATAAACCATAATTAATTATATTTAACAAATACAAAATTGATTTATTGGAATTTTATCGAAAGAAAACTCTAAATTATTTGAAGTGTTCGAAGGCAGTCATTAAGAAAATTAAATAAGACGAAAAATTTATTGAAATTCAATATTGAAACTCAAAACGTAAATTAGTATTAGAAAAATATAAATAAAACCAAATGAACAGTAAACGCCGAATTTTCAACGGGAGAAAAAATGGATAGTTCTAAGAAAATTTCACTGCTTTCAAAATATGATATTTTCGACAAGATCTCGTCATTCTCACGAACGAATTTCGCACGAAATAATAATAAGAAACCACTCGAAAAACAAAATTTGATATATCTTAGATAGTATGGAAGACGATCTCGTAAGCATCATCTCCAGTACGTCTCGAATGCCCGAATAGAGCACTCGACTAAATAAAAACTTCCAACAATTTGTACAACACTCGTATCGCTTTCGGATTGATTGAAAATGTAAAAATCTCAAACGGGAAGGTCATCTCAAAAAAGCAGCAGTTATGTGGCATTCTTGAGTATTGGAAGTTAAACTTTATTTTGGTTGAATTCGTTTAATTTTAATTTGTAAGAATGGATAGATATAATATTGTGATAGTAAAAACTAATCAATACAATTTGACTATCAATGATTTTTAGGATCGTTATTTTTTGTTTATTTTTTGATGCGAGATAAATAAATAAATCAATCATAACAACTTTGACAAATATGAAAAAAAAAATGCGATTGAATCACAAGAAAACGTATATAAAACAGAATGATAACTAAAAAAGTCCCATCGTTAGTCACATAGTGACAAAACACAACTTTTTCATAGTATTATTTTTCACAAATAAAAATTTCCGGAATCATCAGAAATAATAATCATTATTGCATGAAAAAAATGTGTTTCATAACATCGCTTTAGTTTTTGATTCATACTAACGCCCCTATGGAAAAGTTTAATCGTTAATTATTTTGATGACCATTAGTCAAATGCAATGATTCAATAGTTTTTACGAATACATAACGATATGAACTAAATGAATCACTAATATAAATTTAGCAATTAGCAACTTTTTGTACAGCTACAATTGAAAATTCCATCATAATCAAAAGTCACAATAACTAAAAAAATATTTAAAGCCATATTCAAATTTTTTTTTTCCCAAATCCCTACATTTGAACAACCTACACGTTGCTCATCCTTGAAAAGTCGAACCACACCAAAAGTACAATAATAAAACCAAATTTTCCAGACAACTCTCAACCCAAACGTGGATCATCCCTGAAAAGTGGAACCGCCCCAAAAGTACAATACCAAAACCAAATTTTCCAGACAAATCCTCAACCCAAACGTGAGTCATCCCTGAAAAGTGGAACCGCCTCAAAAGTACAATAATGAAACAAAATTTTCATCCTCGAAAGGTCGAACCATACCCAAAGTACAATACTAAAACCAAATTTTCCCCAACTCCCCCAACCCTACCATCGCCCATCCCCGGAAAGCCAAACCACGCCAAAAGCCCGTCCCTCCGACACCTTCGGTCGATTATTTTCGCGCAATGCGTGCTAGGCGAGACACTTTCACCGCTAGACGAAATGACTGATGGTTCGTCGCGACCGCACGTCGCCGTAGAAAGTGTCTGCTTGGTTACACCGTGACCCAGACAGACCTTGACACACAAAAATCAACTCGGCGTCGTCGACATGGACGGACCGGATCCGAGAACGGCGGTAAGCCATCGCGAAAATGGCGCTCCTACGTGGTCGAAGGATCGGCAATGCTTTCCGATGGCCTTTCGAGGAATTTGCTGAAAATGTTGGGATTTTCTGTCGGGAGGATGGTCGTTTTGATTGTGTAGGACGCTCGGTGTGATGTCAGGTATGTGGACGCGGAATCGCGGCGGCGTTTCGTGGAAATTATTTATTTTTTCGAAAGTGTAATAATTAAAGAATAATTCAATTCGTATATTTTCATCCGAGCGGATGGAGGCATGTTGCCAAGCTTTTGATAGTCGCAAAGAATTGACGACTGACTCATTTTTTTTCACTCATCACTTTAAAGCGAGCTGCGAAAAAAAATCGTATATGCGAAAACTAGTCTGTCATTTTCTACGGAGCGGTGCACGTACGATATTATTATTTGCACGTACGTGCGCCGAAACGAAATCTAATTATAATTTTTATACAGTATTTCGGTTTTGTTGCGGTGCCGAGATAAATCATAAGAACAAACAGAACTTTTGCAAAACACAAAAACGACAATTTCAATTACAACAAAGCCAAACTCGAACACTTTCAAACAACTTCAAATAAAACATTTTTTCATAACATCTCCACCGCAGACACGCGGAAATCGATTAACATTAAACACCAATTCCGCTTTCAGCCCGTTCGAAGCTATTCACCCAAAGACGACACAATCGCACTGTCCTACCCAAACTCGACCGATCCGAAGAATACGCAACTTTCTCATGGTCAACCGACTGCGTGTGTATATCTCACTTATACCGTTATTTATTCGCCGCGAACGACGCCCACACACGAAGGTCAAGGACCCTGAGCGTTCGCGCGTCCGCGAAAAACACCCACAGGACCTCCGAACCCGAACCCGAACCCGCGAAATTCCTCACCGACCATCCCGAGGACACCGACGACCCAACAGTCTTCAAAAAAACGGTCTTCTGATGAAAGTAAAGATGGCCGACCGTCTGTCTGGTCGGTTGCGTCAACGGGGGGCGGCGGCTCGCCGGTACAAAACCGAAATAGCCGTTTTTAAATGAGCGGTTTTGCCGCCGTCGTGCGATTCCTCCATCGTCAAATTATGCGTCGGAAATTGACAGCGGACTGGTCGACGACGACGCCGTTTTAGAACGCTTGTGGAAGGTCGAGTTAGTTCTAGCAACTATTCGCGGATAGACTATACAAACGGTGTTTGCGAGTTTAGCAGATGGCCTGTGTTTCGGGTGCATTGGAGTGTTGAGGTGGTGCTAATTAATGTCGCGAGTGTGCGCTTTGGTGGGTGTTGGGTTACTGCCGGGTTGGGTGTGGAATGCCGGGGAAAAAATTCGGATTGTTTTGAGGCTGTGTGTTCGTATCGGATTACTTTTGAATGTTGGTGTTTGAGAGGGGACGTTATATAAAAGTGTGTACGTGAGAAATCGGCGATTCGATGTGTCGTGTTGATAATTGTTTTTCGTAAATAGCCAAAGTGCGATTTGCACGGTGTTTGTAAAGTATGATGTTTATGAATGAATGGAAATTAGATACGTAACGATTTTATATTAAAAAAAAAATTGAATATTTTTATTATGGACGATAGCAATTTTTCTATAATTATATTAGTTTAACCATGAAACTGAGCGTATATATATAGTGTTATGTTACAAAACAAGATAATCTTGGTTCATATTTCACAAATGGAAAAAGGATGCGATTTGTATTAAGACCTCCCACCTAGTTACTTTAATATGGACTTTGTATTGCTTAATCTATAATATAAAAAAATGTATTATAGCCAAGATATCCGGGCGATTGTTATAATTCATGATAATCGAAATAATTAGATTATCTACAGATGATTTCACTTCGAATTTTTGCATATACGTTAGTCTGAATTTTATCATTTCCTCGAAAATCTCTATCGCAATGACGATCAATCGATTATTTATAGGAAAATTAGAAAAAAAAATCTATAAAGAAATGAGGAAATTATAATAAAAACTATTTAATTTTATAAATCTACATAGAATTTAGTACCACAATGCCGATGATAAAAAAATATTGCGTGACATTCTCGTTGATTACTAAAACATAATATCGTAAATTCTATTGAATTGATTAGATTCAAAATATATATTTTTTATTATTATATTTTAAAAATAGAAAATGATTGCATCAAATATAACGCAATCGAATCAAATAACTATTTATAAATACAACATACTGATAAAAATCCGGCCGCTGTCCATAATACGGTAAAACACTCAAATGCATAGATTTTTAATTTACAAAAAATATAACAATTGACAAAAAAAATTAAATATATAAAGAGCTTCAAAATAAATTTCATTTTCTATTCGAACTTATGTCCTTATAGAAATTTCGCTTCGAAAAATATGCTCATTTGTATAGCTTTTTTTTTACTGTAACATTTTTTTTGCACAATTATCGCAATCATCAAAATTCCTATATTATATAGCTGATTTCTATCTATCTGTAGATAATGTATTCTCAGTCAAAAATATAACAATTTAATTAAAATTAATTGAATATATTTTAAGC
This sequence comes from Hydropsyche tenuis, assembly GCA_009617725.1. Lineage (NCBI taxonomy): Eukaryota > Metazoa > Arthropoda > Insecta > Trichoptera > Hydropsychidae > Hydropsyche > Hydropsyche tenuis. The sequence goes on from VTON01000007.1 coordinate 1,268,898, forward strand.
GCGGATAATCCCCAAACCGAAAGATCCGCAGCCGGATCGAGATTATACTGTACTTTAAACTACTTTTCGAAACTAACTCAACGGGTATACAAAATTTACTTTTGTGCAAACAAACCCCCTTTTTTCTTCAGAAAGTGATTCAAATTTCACAATATCTATTAGATTGATATAGAGGTATTTCAATAGGAACACTTGATTTTGAAACATACATTAAAAAACATTTGACGATTTGCACACATCGTTCACCGCTATAACCTTCTATGTTGATTTGCCTCACACTACTAAACAACTGACAACAAATTTGACAGACGTCACTTTAACAAAACGGTTGCTATTACCTAACAAATTTCGAGTGTCCCTACTGAAAAACCATATTCATCAAAAACTCCAAGGGCCCTTATCGATCGAGGCCCCTGAGACTCTAGCTTCCATCAGTCCACCTATAAAAATCCTCCACAGAACATAGATATCATCGATCGGCCATCATCGTCCACAGTGTTGCACGGTCTTCCTCCCAAATTGATTTGCCATACACCACCAAACAATTAATAACTTTGACAGACATCACTTGAACAACACGGCTACTATAACCTAACAAATTTCGAGCGTCCCTATTGAAAAACCACATTCATCAAAAACTTCAGGGACCCTTTCCGATCAAGGCCCCCGAGGCCTCTGCCTCTACTTATAGGCAAATCCTCCACAGAGTCTAGATATCACCGATCGGCCATTATCGTCCGCAGTGTTGCGTGGTTTTCCTCCCAAATTGATTTGCCATACACCACTAAACAATTGACAACAAATTTGACAGACGTCACTTTAACAAAACGGTTGCTATAACCTAACAAATTTCGAGCGTCCCTATTGAAAAACCACATTCATCAAAAACTTCAGGGACCCTTTCCGATCAAGGCCCCCGAGGCCTCTGCCTCTACTTATAGGCAAATCCTCCACAGAGTCTAGATATCACCGATCGGCCATTATCGTCCGCAGTGTTGCGCGGTTTTCCTCCCAAATTGATTTGCCATACACCACTAAACAATCGACAACAAATTTGACAGACGTCACTTTAACAAAACGGTTGCTATTACCTAACAAATTTCGAGTGTCCCTACTGAAAAACCATATTCATCAAAAACTTCAGGGACCCTTTCTGATCAAGGCCCCTGAGGCCTCCGCCTCTACTTATAGGCAAATCCTCCACAGAGCCTAGATATCACCGATCGGCCATTATCGTCCGCAGTGTTGCGCGGTTTTCCTCCCAAATTGATTTGCCATACACCACTAAACAATTAACAAAAAATTTGACAGACGTCACTTTAACAAAACGGTTGCTATATCCTAACAAATTTCGAGCGTCCCTATTGAAAAACCACATTCATCAAAAACATCGGGGTCCCTTTCCGATCAAGGCCCCCGAGACTCTCACTTCCACCTATAAGCAAATCCTTCACAGAGCCTAGTGTCACCGATCGGCCGTCATCGTCCGCAGTGTTGCGCGGTTTTCCTACCAAATTGATTTGCCATACACCACTAAACAATTAACAAAAAATTTGACAGACATCACTTAAACAACACGGCTACTATAACCTTAAAAACTTCGAGCGTCCCTATTGATTCATCAAAACTTCAGGGAATCAAGGCCCCCGAGACTCTACTTCCACCTATAAGCAAATCCTTCACAGAAGTGTCACCGATCGGCCGTCATCGTCCCCCGGTTTTTCCCAAATTGATTTGCCAACACCACTAAACAATTAACAAAAAAAATTTGACAGACATCATAAACAAAAACTTCGAGCGTCCCTGTTTAAAAACCACATTCATCAAAAACTTCGGGGTCCCTTTCCGATCAAGGCCCCCGAGGCCTCCGCCTCTACTTATAGGCAAATCCTCCACAGAGCCTTGTCACCGATCGGCCGTCGTCGTCCGCAGTGTTGCGCGGTCTCCCTCCCAAGAGGGACCCGAAGGCCACACGTCGCCGGTCGATGGCGGGCCTCGGGTTCACCGAACCCGAGTTCTCTCCTCGGATTTCGGCCGAGGCTTCGCTTTACGGTGTGCGAGGGCGCCTACGTTGTGCGGGGCCGGTGCAATTGCAGCGGCGATGGTGGATTATTGAGGAACGGGGTCAAGTTCGAGCTTCGTGGTCGGTTTGGAGGTTTTGTGATTGGATTGGATTGGATTGGATTGGATTTGTGAGGTGATGTTTTGGCGTTAGTTGTGTGTTGGTGGGTGTGTGTGTTAGTGAAGAGTATGGGTGGAAGTTCTTTGAGGTCAATATTGCTAGTGTAGAATGAGATATGAATCATGTACAAATTTGGGTCTAATTATTTGTACTGATTTATACTTTATCGATAGAATTAGATTCACATAGTGACGTTTCATAATTATCATTTCCATATAAGATCAATTGCAAGACGAAGTTTTTTCGATGTACCGTCACAGTCAATTTTTCAATTTTGAATCTAATTATTTGTACTGAATTAAAGTTTATCAATTAGTTTATATTCATCTAGTATTAATTATTATTATCTAATTTAATTATAATTACTATTTATAATTATTAATTTCTTATAATTATTTCGACCGAAGATAAACTTTTCCGATAAACTATGATCAGTTTTTGGTATATTATTTGATTTCGGATCTAGTTGTTTGTACTGATTGAAAGTTTATCGATTAAATTAGAATCAATAATGATTCGCATGATAAAAAATTACCTTATAAAAATGAAGACTTTCAATTAGTATAATAAATACTAAAGACTATCTCATCAAATGATCTTGAAATTAGACTAATACATATATTTGTTGTTAATTAATACATTCAGCAAGATTAAATCATTAATTCAATGATACTTTCACTAAATGAAGTTAATTTAACCGTTAAATATGATACAATAGACTCATTTGATAATGCATTGAATTTGAAAAATTATGTATGCAAAATTATTTAAGTTTCCGTAATTTGAATAATCAAATGTCTACAAAAATATAATCCGATGAATAATTGAGTTCGTAATATGACAGATAGGGTCCATTGTTGAATTTTAATCGAATCGATTTATATGTTAAGTATGTTTCGGTGAATTTCTTTGAAATGCTGGTCAAATTCGTGCTCAGATCTTAAGCTATGGATTAACTATTATAGGTATGAAGGCTTACGAAGACGGAACGCAAAATAAAATACAATGAGACGTGAAGTCATCGCTAAAATTGAAAGTTCATCGAGAACTGCACATCATACACACATACACACACGGTAATAAAAGTTTTTCTAGCGTCTACAGAGAATATAGCCACAAAATATATTACTCGAAATTGTTTATTTATCGCTCGATCACTGAAAGGATTACCTTTTTCAAATAAACTCGAAGAGCCAACGAAGACATCTCAAGATCAACACTTGCACAATGCAACCGATTGATTTCCTTATACAAAACTGTTTACTCAACAGAAACTCGTTTATAACTACAACGGAACGATTTCACAGCCACACCGCAGACAATTTATTCATCGGCCATTGATTAACGCGGATTATCTTCATCTTTCTGGAAGAAAACTGGAGGATTATCTCATGTGGACGGCAATGGTGGTTGTGTTGCAGGTGGGGTTGAACGACCTGGTCGCTTTGCAGCCGGCGCGCGCACTTTGTATGCAAATTGGACTCGGCGACACACACACACACAAGTACAAGATGGTACAAACTCCCGTATGTACCACCATTCGACACCCAATTGCCCAAAAACGCCAGATCTGAACATCGAATCCACTAATGAATCGATCTTAATACGAAATCATGTTAATTGACTAATGACTAGGGCTTGCAATTTACCGTCAAATTTTGACTATCGGTAAATATTTTTTCCATTACCGGTTTACCGGTAAATAAAAAAATAAACGTATGTAGATTAAATGATTAAAGTATAACTGTGTGTGGCTACATTTACTAAAATTTTCAAATATGGTATCCCCCGATTTACGCGGTAGATACGTTCCGCGAAAACTGAAATCGCGTAAAAAAGTGTATGTACTCATACAAAAAAAAATGAGATCGTTTCCAGGGCAAAAAAATGCGTAAATTGAGACATGAAGTCTATACTAAATGGGAAGATTGGTTCAGGAAATCGCGTAAAAAAGTCTAACAAAAAATAAAGTTAAATTAAAATAAGATTAAAAATATAATTAAATTAAATAAAAAACGCAACAAAATCTCATCTCATAGGCTTTAGCAACAGATGACATTTTTTCTTCTTTTATAAGGCATCCAAAATTTCGATATTTGTTTGTAATGATATGACTTTTCTCTTAACCGGCCGCTTTTTAGCTTCGTTTGACATTGTAGGGCTGTATTAAAAATATGTCTTACAACTATTGAAAATATACTACAAATGAAAAATAAATACAAATAATATGTAAGTATTTTTACCATTTGTATTAATTAATTAATTAATTAATTAATAAAAAATTGTTTGCTTGACCGCGTTAAAATTAAATCACGTAAAACAAGTACCGCGTAAATCGGGGAATTGTACGTTATAGATAAGTAATGTCATATAAATCCATACATAAATTTTATGTGCTGAAACTAGAAAGAATGATTACTACCCCCTCCCGGTTCACAAAACCATTGTGGCGCCCCTCACACTCATAAAAGCGCCCTTTTTTTCCGCAATAATATGTATATATCTGCCCTTAATTCGCAATAAAATCTTTACCGGTAATTACCGATATTTTTTCAATTTACCGGTAATTACCGATGGTGCATTTTTACTATTTACCAGTTAACCAATAATGCATTTTTGCTATTTACCGATTAACCAATAATGCAAACCCCACTAATGACCCGCGAAAAATCCGCGGATAAAGTCCGAAACTCTCAATTAACAATTCGCAACAGTAAATGGCGTGTCGAGAACGCCTCCGACGGAACGGGCTGTTACATCACGGCCGTCAAAGGGATTTTATCGGGATTTTATCGGGGGATTTTATCGGGGCGCGCATGACGATCGCCGTCATTTCGGCTGAAAGCGTAATTCCAGCGAGACACGATATATTATGCGTGTATCAATTATTTATGAGCGGACTTTTACGGTTATGCATAATCGGTGCAAGGTGCAATCGCGAAATTGAAATTTTAATGAGTGCTGTGTGTTTTTTTTTGTCGCGGCGAAAGCATCTGCTGTGTAATTTGTGTCGTAACGAGAAAGGAATATTAAATTGTTGATGGTTTTTTTTTATTTATTTTAAGTGTGACTTCACCTGTGTGTTTTGAATGATGATTGCACCTGCGTTTTAAATAATTATTAGAAAATTGGGATGGACGTTTTAAGTATTTGAATTAATCATAAGTTAGCTTTTCATTATCTATGTAAAAAAAAACATTTTTTTTAATATAATATATAGGCAAATTCTTGTCCTCATATTATATGAGGATGATATGAAAAAAATTATGCCGATTTTAATATACATACGTTTTTTTCAGATCATATTCATTCATAAACCATACAAAAAATACTAATTATTTCAGAAAGGTAATGCAGTGTGTAAGCTGCATATGATAAATTAAAAACGATAAATTATTTGTGTTAAAACTAATATTTTAATCTATATACAATAATGTAATTACTGTAAAACGAATAAATTAAATTCCATATGCATTAAAATAAAGAAAACGCCAGTTGATTTTCGAACGTTTCATGCGAATAATTTTTTTTCGCGAACATACATTTTCATTTCCATCACTTAAAAATTCATTTAAGTACCTTTCAAAGAATACGCGAAGCGAGCACGTACATAGAAAATTCATAAATATTTAAATGAAAAACTACTCATTCCATACGAATTTTTTATATGAAAAGTCACCTGCGGCGAAATGGAAATAGAAATAAATAAATCGAACGAAAGTCGACGCACAAAAAAACCGAATTCAGAATTCGGCTCTTTCAGCGTTACCTAATCTGAAACGGGTCATCGCTTTTCACCTTCCGGCGAATCGCAATAATGTCCTCAGACCCATTTATTCGTTCCTCGTGGGAAATTCTGTCCTCCGCAAAGGACACAGGGTTGATGCGAAACAATATTTGCCCATTACATTATTTATTTACGTTACATTACACGTGGGCGGGGTGGGTGGGCATTCGTACGTGTGTTTGTTTGATCACGGCACAATTCCATTTGTCAAAACTCGCACGCGATTCAACGAAAAATAGATACGATCGTAAAGGATGTGAAAAAAATCAGGTAAAAAGTGCTGAAGGGACCTATGGAAAAGATTGCGCGATGTGTGCAGAGGGTATACGATTTTCGTATGTGTGTGAAGTCTGTGTGATTTATTCAAAAATAGTTGGGTTATTGAGTTTTGATTTTTGAACGATGCCTATTCGATTGAATGAGAAAAGTTTATAAATAATTTATTACCAATGAAGTTAGGTGATAAGGTATGTGAGAGATATAAATCATCGTTCAAGATACAGAATTGTTTTCGAAGTCTCAATAGTATTTTGGAAATGTCTACTTTTTCATATGTTATGTTACAGTGAATCTTTATGATCAGTGCATACTTTATATGATGAAATTAAATTATATAATACTAATACTTTCATCGACTCAGGTAGTGAATCTGTATTTAATGACAGGCTTTGCGCAATCGTGATTCACAATCAGTGAATTTGTATCCATCCATTCGCAAACAAAAGTTCTAGATTTTGCATATATAAAATATATTTTCAACGAGAATATGTAATAATCGTAACATTCGTACAATATTTCACTCATATTTATTCAAAAATAAATCGAACTCAAAAATGTTTGAACTTCCCACGATATTTTAGAAATATCTATTTTCGGATACATAATAAGATAAAAATCGTCATGATCTTATTAACACACACAATTTTAGACAAATATTCATCCAACAAAAAAAAAACCTCAAACCGAAGAAACATCGAAAACCTCAAACGAACGAAACCCAACTCTCAGACTCAGACGAAAAACGAACAAAATCAAAGCAACAAAGTTGCAGGTGGCTTCGATGCAACAAAACAACAAAACAAAACCTCCCACACACAAACACACACACACAGACAGACCAGAGTTGAGCACCCCTGCGTCGGGCGTCTGCCTCGGGTCAGGTTTGTTTTTGTTATAAAAAGCGTCGGCGGCGGCGCTGGACGGGCGAGGGGCGCGGGGGAGGGCACCCGGACATGGGCGAGGGGCGGTCAGACGAGAGGCAGACGGGCAGAGGGGGGGCAGGTGGGAAGGGGGGGGGTGCGAGGGACAGGAAGTCGAGCGGCGCAGACGCGTCTCGTCCGCGTGAGGAGGAGGACTTCGTGCTGGTGGTAGGTGTGTCGATTGTGGCGTCTCGGTGCGGCGAGCGATGGAACTATTGTGTAATGAGAGAAAATCGATGAGGTCGTGGTTTTTTTTTAGGATTTTTTAGTGGAAATATGTCGATGTCGGAGGTATCAATTAATATCGAGTACATATGATGACTTTTCAGGGAAGATAAGTAACGGATTGTTTGATTTGTTGCGAGTTGGTGAGATTTGTTAAGCGATATGTGGTATGGTTAATATATAAATGTAGACATTGTTAGACTGGAATAGTTTGGGATGGTCAATCTCACCGATAGTTTTCTTTTTTAAGAGGAAAATAGGAAACTTTTAAATAGTATATTGAAAGAGCTTTATCTTGCAGTAAATGTTGTACAAACTGCACACGATGATGATGAAAAATATATATGAAACTATTGAAAAGCTATACATATATTAAAAGTATTATATCTATAACGATTTATATCGAAAGTTGAAGAATGTTTAGGAAAACTTTCAAAGGAAACTTCGATAATTTTTCCGACGTTATCAATTTCAGATAGTGTTATTAGCAATACGAACTAAACTAGTAAAACTAATAAAATGAATTTTCCAGAGTTTTCCGATCACAATCCAATCTTTGATATCGGAATAATTTTTAAACGAACTATCCATAGTTGAAAATGATCACAATTTTCTATTTAAACACAATTTTCAACATAAATATAAATTAAAATATGAAAAATTATCGATGAAATTTTTCAGATTTATCAACATGACATTATCTCACGACAACAGTTACTGTTAAGATTTGTTTACAAAAAGTTCCTTGACACGCCCAAAAAAATCTTATCTTCGAATAAACTTCAAACATCAATACGATTCAAAACTTTCATAAAAAACATCCACCCGAACACATCCACGCATCCGCAACACGAAAACGTCCATTTGCATTTGAATCACATCGAAACGAAATCCAAAAACAAACCAATAAAATTAAAAAAAAAATGCACAGGAATCCGCCGATTTTCACACGGTGTGCATTTTGTTGCGCAATTAACGAAACACGTATCGCGTCCGCAAAACGGTCGAGCGACCGTCACCCGATTGATTTACGACCGCGATTAACGAATCCGAAACCGTCAAATGTGCGAAAGTGCGCAAACTGCGATTTCGAAGACTTCATAGCAAAAAGTGTGCAAACAAGTCGAATAACGCGGAATGATAAGGCGCGTTTCGCAGAAGCGTCTGCGAAAATTTAAAATTTGCATATCGTTTCGTTATCGCGGCCAGACGACGGATAGATAAGATAAAGTTTGTTTGAATGGAAAATTGTCGTCTTGTGTGATAATGTTGGGTGTAATGTGTAGTTCGATTTTCGATGTGTGAATACGTATCGGTGGGAAAGTCGAATTATGTCGGGTTAAATGTTTGATGTGTGGGAATCTTAAGTTTTGCTGGTAGATATCGCTAATTCGAATGTTATAACTGGTGATTACTGTCTTAGTATGATAAATATTATCATGATTCGGTACAAGTTGGCGTGAGACTTGTAAACGTTTCCATTTAAATAAACGACGATATTTAGGAATTTGGATACAAGATTTTGAGATTTTTTTACCGATCAGTGTCAATAGATTCAAACATTTACCGCAACGGTTTGGAAAATCCTGAAATGAGTTTTTTCCAAACTTTTACCTCCTTGCTAAAATTTACCAGTAAAACCTAATTGTATTCACCAATCTTGAAATTTTTATAATAACATTTTATGTAAACATTGAATTTAATAGACTGAAAATCTCTTAAGTTTTCATAACAATATTTGACCATAAAAGCTTCAATATAGAAATCGATCAAAAATATTAAATTCCAATTCAAAACATTTGCGATATTGCAAATGACGCATAAATTAATACTAAAAAAAACACCGCGCCTATTACGACTATTTTAAAAAACATCTATATACACTCCGGTGACATTGGAGACGAGCGCTGTATTATGCAATATGCAAATTCTATTATGACAAGCGTTGTCTAACAGTCGCAATTATCTAACAATTGCCGTTTGTACAGATGTCCGATTATGCATTGAATAAATAGGAAAAATGTCATGAAAATGACGCAAATTCGTTTCTACGCGTGAAAAAAATTGCGATTCAATTTCGTCACCGCGAAAAAGGGACGCTTAATAAAATTTCGAACCGAGCGAGAAAGCCTCAAAATTTATCGCATCTTTTTATATACGAAATACAATTTAACGGCTAAGCGTTTTCCCCGTTTTCCTTTTCAATTCGCCGAAATTTCCATCGGACGGGGAAAAAAGTGTTATATCCGCGGCGCGCTTTCCCGCCATAAACCGATACGAATTTCGCAGTTATTGTTAGACGCGTTGCGAATTCGTTCAATGGCGAACGCGAACATCTGTCACCAGATTAAATAAATGTGTTTATGACACACATTTGAATGGAAAGCGTTCGCACGTACTCCAAGTATCGAGGCAATTCGAAAAACGCCGAAAGCTTTGGACTTCCCCGGGTTTATTTTTGGTCGAATCATCGTTTTGTGGATTCGTCGAATCTTTTAACCGCTGACGGGTTTCGACAAACAATTAAAATAACTCGAATTCTTCACTAATGTCTCGTGTCACTCGAATGCACTATATATATGCGAGCGGAGGGACACGAAACACTTTTCTTTGTCTTCGGCGCGAAAACGGAGCGTTTGATTAAAATTTAAAATGGGAAGAGACGAAAGGGTCGTTGTTTATTTAATTTCGATACGGGGCGAGGTGATTCTGTGAAATTTTAAAGAGAGAATGCGAAATTGATGTTATTTATCTGTGGACGAATGCAGTTTTGTGTATATCGGTTTTTGATTATCGGTAGTTACGCAATCTTGATATGAAATGAATAAAAAAATGTTTACAGAACAAAGAGCATCATAATTCAAGAGATAGAATCTGCTGATAAGATTTTTGATAAACGAAAGGTCGAATAATTAATTGACTCAGATAAGCGGGAAGTCGATAGCTGTAAATTGTATAGGAGGAAATACAATTTCATTCATAAAATTTGCGCCGATACATTATATCGACCCTTCATTCACTAACGGGATTTGCAAATCCTAATCAAAATCTAATTTCAAGATGAAACGAAAAATATCCCTTACATAAGAATACTAGTGAATTTTTTCTAGTAAAACAAATCACATTTGTATTGTCTTTTATCTACATTGTAGATTAGAGAGATTAAAGACAACCCTTTCATCAGTTCCCGCCGATCAATGAAGTCAGGTTGTTTACATGTGCATGAACTGTGTAACATTGGCTTGAGATCGTTTGGTAGAGGAAAATTTTACTGTTCAAACTCTTCGAGAATAACTGTTTTCGCAAGGAAAAATGTCCGAATTGGAATGTCTTCGTATTGCATGCAGTGTGCATTATAAAAACCGAGTAATAAGAAAAACATCAAAATGTTTGTATCGTTATATCTGAACCTAGTATACATATAAAGTACCGCATTATAAAAGGATCAACCATGAAACACTAAAACAAAGCTTCACAGACAATTAAACGTAACAAACCTAAAACATCAATTACCAACCCGTTCACGGTTTTTTTTTTTCATGAAACTTACAACAGATTGCCTCTTACGACTTACTTAACGGATCACCCACAGATTCATCGCAACACCGACAAAGCGCATACATAAAAACACACACACAACATCTTCCACAAAAAAACACAACACACTATTTTCACACATCCGAACATCACTCCGACCAATCACCGCATCGAAACCCATTCAACCCCACACCCCGACAAAAGCCAGACACCCATCATTCACTCCATGCCCTCGCCCACAGCCGCTCAACCCCACACTGTCAACCCACCAAAACACAACACCAATCGCGGAATCCATCTTCAAAACCACCCCCGCTCAAAACCGTTTAAAACCCCATTTCCGGACCCCCCACCAACCCACTACCCCAGAGAACTTCCGAAAAGCCACACGTACGCGGGTGTGTCAACGGCAGGGGGGGGGTGGGGTGGGCGAGGGGAAGCGGGGAGGTGGGGCGGTGTGCGACGGGGGGGGGAGAGGGGTGCGGCGGGGTGACCTTCCCGCACGTGCCGGCTGCAGCGCGGTCTAGACGAGCCAAGGTCGACGCGCCCCGCCCCGCGCCGCTGCACCGTCGCCGACGGGCCCCGCCGCGCCCGCGCCCCGCCATCGATGCGGAGCGGGCGGGGGGGGGGCGATGGGAGGGGGAGGGGAGGGGGGGCAGACGCATCCGCGACCGTTCGCTCTCTCACCTACGAAGACGCTACGCATTCGACGGTGGTTTTCAAAGTGTGGGTTTTTTTTTTTAATTTTTGAAAATAATTGTGAATGTGTTTGTATCGAAGGTTGTATTAATAAATTATTAAAAACGTATATTTGTTTTATTTTATTCAAGTAAATAAAAATTGCGTTTATATAAATATCTAAATGGGAGACCTATCAATTGTGTGTCGAAACTAGTAGAGTTGTAAAGTACACTGTTGAATTTCATGAAGATTTGTTAAAAAATATTTTATTTTGATTAAAATAATACTGGTTCAAATAAGTCACATCAATAAGATCAAAGAATAAATCGAATTAATTCTAAAAAATATTAATAAATTAAACGTTTCACACAAACATTAAACTATTATACAACGAAGATGAATATTTAAAAAGACATATCTTACAACTGTATATTAAAATATTAAACCTAACTTCAATCCAATAAAAAAAAAATATACAAGAAAACTACAAGATTGATATGTTCGATCAACAGATTGAAAATATATTTAAAAGTATGACCATTCCAAACAAAGATTTCCAATTTAAGAATGCATCAGCACCGAAACGAAATTTTTACAAAATTATTTACATCAGAATTGCGCAATCGACGGAGCGTCAGTGCGTCGATCATAAATTACACGATCGCAACACAAACAAATTACAGACGAACGTAACGAGGTAATGTTGATCAAACAAAAATAAACGGAACGAAAACCAAACACTATTATCCGTAATAAAATAATTACTAGAAACCGAATCTCTCATCCGAACAAAGAGAACCGACTGTGAAAAATTCAATTCGACCGATCGAACCTTAAAGTTTTATATGGGCCACGGGCGACACGATAAAACTGCGTTATCATCCGAAGAAAAGGGAGAAAGCCATAAAAGAAAATGGCTTTCGATGTGCAAAATAAAACGGAAAAAAAAACTATCATCCCGAACGGAATGCGCACGTTTTATATCGGAGTTCTTTTTGTTTGCTAAACGAGAGGAGACGATGCGCATAAATTTGCACCGTTTGCCTAATTATTGCAGACGCGTCGCGTTTCACTCCAAGACGAGAAAAAACTTGCGCTTTAACGATGACATGTTTAATATCGCCGGAGAAAAATGTGTCTGGGCGTAGTAAATAATTATTAGAGGACTTTCGCAACGAATTAGGCCTTCTTGCGACGGTTCGCTTAATTAGGGCAGACACATATTTTTCAATGTCTCGAAATTTGTTGATGGTTCTTATAGTTGAGTTAGTATGTCGATGTACGTATCATTGATGCGAAATTTATTGATCTAAATTCATTAAGATTTAGAATGTGGAAAAAATGATTTGTAGTGTGATTTTTACATAAAAGTTATAAAAATAAAATAAAATAATTAAATCGTAGTACTAAAACGTTTGTATAATATGAATCACTATTTCATATTACAATTTTTGTTAATCACAATCATCATTTTTGTACGAGAAGCAATTTTTTTTTAAAATCCATTTCATTTTCATTTCGAAATTGCACCTTTACAGAAATTTCACTTCAAAAAATGATCGTTTAACAATAGCCAATTTCTAATACGAAATTTTTCCCTCATGAAAATTTCAATAAATCCCCATTTAAAACACAACACACAACACACCATACACCAACCAAACCACAAAAATATAACAAATTAATCCCAACGAGACCCATCAAACAACGAGCAGGCTTTCAAAGCGAAACAAAAGCTCTCTCTCTCTCTCAAGCCGAAGAACACCAACAACAAAAAAAACACCCAACCCACCGACGGCAAGGTCACGAAAGCACCAGACACTCTTGCATTTTTTCGCAGCCGAGAAAAAACGCAGAGTAAAAGCGAACGTCACCCACCGGAGACGGAACCCAGACACATCGTCCACCATTAGCCGAAAAGCGACGGCGCGAAATTCGAAATCGGCCTCTCCTAGGTGCTGTTTGCCACGTTGATAGTCCTCGGAGACGACCTTCCATCCACCTCGGCAAGGACGACCCGCACTTACCCCCCGCCGGCGAGTGGTTGTTATGCATACAAGTCTGCCGCATATTCATAAATCCGCGTTTGTGTGCTGTGGCTGGGTGTGACTGTGTGTCGAGTTTTAGGCTGTTTGATTGTTTGAATGTTGTAACCAGGTGGGCGGAGATGATTGTTTGGTGTTTGGAGGAATTCGGGCGTTTCGAAGGACAAAGGAATTCGAGTCGTTGTATTGGGGGGGTTAGTTTGTTTTGAGTGTTGACGGATGCGGTTTTTTTTCGGAAAATTCGGTTGTAATGTGATTTGATTCGAGCCGATAATTAGGACCCGAAATATTGACGGTTTGAAATAGTGAAAATTTGTTATGAGATGGAAATCGGTCATTATTATATCGAATCGATGTTATCCTATACAATATTTACTACAGAAATTTCATTAGAAGTTTAAGCATAAACAAAGTAAATAACACTGTCTATTTAATAGTAATAAGAACTAATTGTAAGAAGAAGCTAACGAACATATTGAGAAAATGAAAGCTGAGTATAGAGATCGAATTTTTTACAAGATGAAACATTGGTGAAGAAAACAATGAAGATTAAAAAGATCGTAGATGAAATATCATTTAAAAATATGTCGGGAGAAAATTGCGCAAAATAGATATCAGTGGAAAAGTATCGGAAAATTCCTCATCCGGCAATAGATGACGAATGATTACGGTCGAGATACTAATTAGGAAATTTTTAAGCGGCAATAAAATATGTTTAATTTATGAATACAAATGATATTTTTAAAACATACTGTCAAAGATTCCGCATCACAAGAATCTTAAAAAATCCTAAAAAAATATAAGAGGCAATTCAAATTTGTCTCGCATAACAACTTTATTTCCACAACACAAACGTCACAGAAAACCATATTACCAAAAAAAAAAAAACACCACAATTAAAAACCATCAACTCCACAACACGTAACGAAAAAACTCGAAAGATCGTTAAATCTCGGTTTAGTGACACAATAACGGAATTCTTTCTCCGCCAGAAACAAACGCACGACACGACCGATGACGTGGCGCGTCTGCGTCACAGGAGGAAGAGCCTCCTCACCCGAAAACCCCACAGGGTGAGTCCGGAGGGCCACCACACAGCTGGGCCAAAACCGGAGCACGGGGCCCGGGGGGGAACCCCTCCCCCCGACCGCAGGGGGTGGCTCCGGGCGCTGGCAGACGGGAGGGCGTCTTTGTCGGCGATAAGGAAGACCGGCGGCCAGACACAAAGATGCGACAAGGACGGAGGGTGACCTTGGGGGGGGGCGGGGGGTGGGTCTGGGGTGGTCCGGGGGGAGCCCCAGACTGCCCCCCCCCCTCCAGTGCCGTCCGGCTTTCGGCAAATTGAATTATAAAGTGCGACGACGGATCGTTTGATCTTCGAATTAAAGTGTGGGTGGGTGGGGTGGTTTTTCGATTTGCGGATTGAATGAATTTTTGTCGGGAGATGGATTTTCGGGAATTTCGATTGTGTGGGGGATTAGGACGTTTTTTTTTAAGGTTGAATGGTTTTTAAATTGAATAATATATAAGTTTTAATTTATAATAAAAATAATTTACGAGAATGGGTAAACTTGTAAATTTCGCCATTGAGTTTAGCAGTTAATTTTAGATCAAAGTCGAAGTTTTCGTAACATAACAACCCGCTTTTTAGCAATAGTGCAAAACCACCGTAAAAATAAATAATCGAAATTTACACAATTCGCATACATTCCGTTCTAGATATCGATCGATCGAACACAATTAATATTTATACACAATGGCCGTCCGAGGCTGTCACAACGATTGCACACTGCACGGAGACTACAATGCCTAGACATCGGCGAACTGACAATTCTCAGAAGTCATAAACGTCCACGAACGATTTCCAACGATCGTACATGTAATAGGTCACATTAGAAAATGTACACGTTCTCGAAACGAAAGATTTTCCCGTTTTCACAGCGTACGCGATTCTCGGACACGAGTAAAGTTTTATGAATCAAATCTAATGCATATAACCTCACGGTTCAAATCGAATCGTGCACAACAAGGACGTCTCTATAAATAAACGGAGTCCCCCGCTTCGTAGTAAGTTTAGAATTTATTTCGGCGTCTCAGACACGAGTCAAAACATGACACAAAAACACCGATAAGAACGTAAAAGGCCACATTTTTTCACTGTCGTCTTTGAATAAAATTAAAAAAAATAAACAAACACCGTTCTTACAACGTCGAAAACATCGCAAGATCAAACTACATGAGCGCGATACACGAAAAAAAAATACACGCGTCGAATTTTAATTATCGAGGAGATTTCGCATGGGGCAATTGCAAAACGAGACGAACGCTGCCAACACGGCTGACACATCGTATCGGCGAACATCCACAGAGCACTCCATGAAGTAAAACAACACCGATATATTGCAGCGCGTCACTTTTAATTCGCGATCTGTTTCAGCGTATTAATTGACGAAAACACGAGCCGCCAACGAACGGCTACTCCGAGGCGATTTAGCCATGTAAATTATCGCACAATTATGCAAACGAGCGATTTCCAACGAACTTCCACCACTTTCGAAAAACGAACACAAAAATGTGCACAAACTCGTACCTCAACGTTGACACGAATATTGGCGACTCCGCGCAGATAAGCAGAAAGGCTGCACCGGCCTCGGATGCAGCGACGGTGAACACACACTTAACGATTCCAAACAGAAACGGCACGATAACGGCAGTTCTACGAAACGTCAGAGCGCAGCGGTGCCATTGCGGCGCGATCACATTATATCGCCGACGACTTGACCCACATCCGGCGCGACAGACGGATAATATGAAACGTAATAGCGCGCGAGCGACGCGACTGCCACGACCGCACTGCAGAGCGCGCCCGGCGCGAATGACGGAGCGGCAAGCGCGCGAGGGGAGCGAGAGTCTGGCGGGGCGCAGGGGAGGGGCACCCCGAGGGAGGGGATGGAGGCGAGAGGGGGCGCGCTCGAGACAGGGCGCGGGGGGGGAGGGGTGCCCACTTGTTGTGTCGATACAGCTGATCCGGCGCGCCGCAGACAATCAGCTGAGCACGCATACACGCGCAACGGGCACTAACACTGTCGCGGGCGGAGAAGCGCGTTCTCATGTGTATGTACACGGCGCGTACACTACGCTCGGTGCGCGTGTGTACGCGTTTTTTATTATTTTATTTTTCCGCGGAGTCGCTTGTACGGGACGTATACTACGCTAAGTCGAAATAAATACGATTTTTTTATAAATAAATATTCTGCGCAATTTTAGTGTGTCACATCCTCGCGGAGGGTTATTTGCATGTCGATAAAAAAAATTTACTACAGACGACACATTTTGCGGATATGACCTCTCGATAGTTTCGAAAGTGGCATTGAAGCAAAGATGTTAAGGCCGCCGAACGACAATCTGAAAATGATCATTTATCGAATTGCGACCCCCGTCCGCGCCGTTTGCCCTGAAAAAAAAACGATCGAGTACTTTCGTCCGGAATTTCGCAACTCATCGTAACTAGTGTGGTCCGCGAGAGTTTATCTCGGATTGACCTCGCGAGGTCGCGTCCCGCTGGCTTCTCGCTATCTCGACTCGCCTCGTCGGACCGAACCAGAAGACAAAAACCACGGTCGAAATCCATCGAATTTCCCGATGGAAAATCGTCACCCCGTGGCGAAAACTGCACAGATGATTAACGACAGTTTCTGCGGTCGCGCGAGAGAGGGCCCCGCCTCAAGGACGTCTGCGTCGTCTCATGCATACACACATGAGCGGCGTTTCCACGCTTTTTTCGGCCGCCTTTTTTTCGCGTCCACTTTAATTTCGGCGGGTGTGTGTGTGTGCAAAGTGCACGAATTAGTCGCATTCGAGCGGCGGCCGCGGCGTTATGTCATCGCCGATTATAATGGCGTCGACGGGGAAATCCGCGGGCTCCGCGTGCAGCGAGAATACGAATCGCATGCGTCGGTTCGGGTGTCGGAGTCGGAGGACAGGTCCGGTTGGGGCCGGAGTCTGCGCGGGGTCAGGTGTGGATGTGTGTGGGATCGGGGTTTTGGGGTTTGCTATGTTTGAACGATTGTCGATTGTAATATCTGATTCATTTTTATGAAGATTAGGTTTGATCTTGTTAATGAATTTTTAATATCGATGATTAATAAAAATCACAATTTATAATATCATTCACTAATGGATGGAAAACTCCTTGATTCTAGTCAAAACTTTCAGATTTTTTCTATGCATATTTATAATTTTATCCAAATAAAACAATCCAATCATTATTTGATTGAGATTTCTACAATCTTAAACGATTTTTTATGTATGTAATACATTTTTATTTTATCCATGGCTCTCATTAGGGGAAGGTTCAGCAGAGCTCTAGCCCTAGACCCGAGATTACAAAACAACTCGAGATCGATCAATTTTGTAAAATTATTTTGTCACTATTTATAAGAGAATCTATCAATTCTTTTCGTCTTCATATTATACAATAATTCGACTTGTCGGTACCTACTAAAAAACTACGTAATAAAAAAAATCGGTGAAAAGATAAAGTTATAAGGCCCGATTTCGGGATGTGAGGGCCATGATTTTATCCAAGTAAAACAATCAAATCATTATTGGATCAAGACCTCTACAATCTTAAACGATTTCATACGAATCTAATACATATTTTTTACTTCAATCACATAAAATGTCCATGATCAAATACAATAAATAATCAGCTATTTACAGTACTAAATGAACATTCTTTCAATCATAAATTTTCATCGTTTTTTTTTCAATTTCCCCCATACACAAACCCAATCATACAAACTCACATCAGATTAGACCAAATTTCCACCAAACGCACTCCCCCCCCAAAACAAAAATACAACACAAAACCTCCCCAACCCCAACACACCCTACCCACCCACAATCCACCCAACCACCGGAACACCTCCGACCAAAATCCACACGACCATCACTCGAACGTTCACTTCAGACACCCATTGAGCAACACACCGCCGACGGAGACGCGGCCAGACGCACACACAGCACAGACGGACGGACAGACGTACGAAATTGTAACGGCACGTATATTCGGTCGCCGGTTGAATGTCAATTTAAATTGTTGACAATGCGAATCTATTTCAATTTAGACCGTCTGCCGCCCGCCACAATAGGGTCGCGCGGCAATTCGCCGACAGCCATTCACGCTCGAAAAGTCGCGCGAAACCGCGACAGTTTGTGTTGATGCTTTCGCTGTTGTGGTATTGTCGCGCGGCGACATCGGTTCGGATCCGGTTGTAGGGATCGAAATTTTTTTTATATAGGATGAAACATTATATGTGAATGATAGTCGGTGATGTCCCGAGACAATGTGCCGTCGTTTTAGGCAAAGTTCAAAATGTTGGTTTGTATTGGTGCTTTCGCTGTTGTGGGATTGTCGCGCGGTGACTCATCGAAAGTTAGAATCTGATTGTAGGAGTCGAAATTTTGTTTATATAGAGTGAAACGTTATATATGAATGATCGGTGATGTCCCGAGACAATGTGCCGTCGTTAGGCAAAGTTCAAAATGTTGCTTTCTGCTGATGCGCGATGGTTAAAATAAAACGAACGTAGGATCAATTCTAAATATCCATGAAGCGAAAGCTTACTTTTTATAAAGAGAAATATTTATTACTAAATTTATTTTGTCGCCATTAGGTATTTGCATATGTCGTCGGGACGACATTGATGATAGTATGAGGACGAGAGTTAAGTTGTGTTTGGGTGTGGATGGATTTAGGGGTATGTTTTGGTAATTATGTAAATTGCGTTTTCGTCTGGAAATTAATACATATAAATCAATGTGTTTCGTTCAATGACATATCTGCGTAGTATCTTAAAGATTGTGGGAAAAATTGTAGACAGATATTATCAAATACCGATAAAGTTTTTTTTATGTATGAAAATATTGTTTTTATCGGTCTATAAATTGAGTTGCTTAGCGACAGATAAAAACAAAATAAAAAGTCTATATGTTAGCACTAAGCACATCAATTAAAAATGAAATAAGATAACACAAATCTATAATATAAAGTGACGATCGACACGAATGTTTAGCCGATCTTGTTTATAGACTCGGCGATATTTAAGCCGACCAAATAATTACATGTACATCTGAAAATTATTTTCACAATAACTAGACATAACCGGATACACGCACGTACAAATAACCGAACCGACATAACATTCGACTAAGCTCGATACTGACAGACATGCAATTTTGCACCGGCTTTACGATCAAACGTTCACCGTATAACTCAAATCTATTATACCACAGCCAGTCTAGACTGGTGAACATCGTTCACCGTATAACACGGCACAACCTAAATCAACGTTGGCGAAATCGATTAGTGGACATAGTTATGAAACGTTTTAATTGTATTAAGCAAATTATACGATTGTTATTATAATATCATTACCGTGTGCGTTTATACAATTTGTATCGATTTTTATTTGTTTTATTGTTAGTGCATATATTTGATAGAGTCTTCTCTGTTTTATTTTATAGGTTTTTATGTATTATTTCATGTTTAAAATATCTATAATTACGACTTAATATTTAAATATTTTTATTCAGTTTAAACTTTTCATAAATTTGATCAAGTTTTTCAATCATGAGTTATTTTTATGTATCTTTTGATCATTCGAACGTTCTTCATTTTGCGCACTAAATTTTCTTCAACATTTCCGCATTCAAGATTTAAACAGTCATAAATCATCAATAGATCGAAACTCTTATTTTTCAAACGCGTGCGAATTTCAGCTTCAAAAACCATTTTCCTTCTATCAAAACCACTCTATTCTAGTTTTATATATTTCCCAATTTCTTTTCCCACCAACGAATTCATCACAGCCAATCGAAAACCTTCTTCTTTAAACATATATCAGCTTCGAATACTCAATTCCAGTTTCATCTTCCTTACCCGACAAACACTGATCAAAACACACAAAATTTCAGACCATACTCCAGACATCTCTCAACTCCATCTCCGCTCACTAAACAGAAAACGTTTCAACAATAAACCGAGTCAATAAAGAACGTCTAGGCCCTGAATAGCCATCCCAAACAACAGCCTAGGCTAGACCGGGGACGCACAATAATTGCGCAACTTGCGCCATGTCGAATGCACCGCCAAGGTTGCACATGCAATTACATTGTGCCGCCGCCTCGTTCATAATGAGATTCCTCTCACGGCTGTTAACACATTCACCGCCGACGTCACCTGCACGACACGAGAGACGGCCTCGATACGAGAAAACCAGACGTTTTAATTGTTTTACGGCTAGACAATCCGCGGGCCTTTGCAAAATAAATCAAAAACGAGATGCAGCCGAACGTTTCGAAGGCTTCGGAATCGATGACGCAATTGATGGCGGTGCATGTCGGTGTGTTGTTGATGGGTCGAAAGGCGGATTTTTTTTTTCGCATCTAGAGAGTGTCGAGGCTTCGTCTCCGAATCCAGGAAGGTCGAGCTGGTCGGTTGCCGAGTGCAGGCCGTTTTGTCGGTGAGGTCATCCGGGTCATTGCAACGTTATGCTGGTTTTATAGTGATATTCGAATAAGATGCGTTGCTGAAGTGTATCGGGTGAAAAAATGTCGGTTATTTAGAAATTTGTCTGAATACGTATCTGTTTCGTTAGATAAATTATGAAACAATGGTGAAACGAATATAATAATTAAGGAATTCGTGCGAAATGGGGATATTATTGTGATTAAATTCTCGATGTAATAAAGCGCTCGGCAGTCAGACAGACGAATGGGAAACTTCAAACATTGGATAAAAGATAACAATATCGTAAATACGTAGCTTAAATAGAGTATTATCAGAATAATAACAAAAGTCTCGACATTCCGTAAACATAAACAATATCTATTTTAATTAGTATTCAAATAATTCGTTCAAATTTTGTTCGTCAATACGAAGTATGACGAATCGACGCAGGAAACAAAACTAATTAGTGAGTACGCAAAAATATCGAATTTGAATAATTTTTAGTTAAATGAAAATTGTGCGAGGTTAGTTATTTAGTTCATATTTATGACAAAAGACGCTGAACCATCAAATTAATTGCAATTTATTTCGCAAACGAAATAAATTCCGTATACTGGAAAAAGCCACTTATGTAGTGGAAAAACAACAATAGACTGCAACGTATGTATTCTAGGCACTAATGATATCGATAACATTTTCTGACATCAAAGCAAATTCAGTTTTTTTTTTAAATCGAAACACTTAAATATGAAACATGTCAACGATTTTACCTTTTCATACTAACTTTTAATTTAAGTTGAGCGAATAATGACACTATTAGCAGATAAATACGCGTACATTGATTTGAAAACATTTGCCGAAAAATCGTTTTTTTTTTTTTTTTTAGAATATCACGAAAAATGTTTACATGAGAAAAGTTTTAGTGTACGTTATATAAATTGCATGATAAAATACATTTTGATAGTTAAACTTTGTCAAATACACTATTCATTACCGATCTTTGAAGTCAAACAACAAATTACAGTCATATAGACCCGATTTCGAACAATAGACATGAGATTTGAGGGTCATTTTTTATTACCCAAACTATTCAAAAAAAATATTGTCTCAAAATCAACGTAATACAAATCGGATGTGATTTTTCCAGCGCAACAAATCTATGCAATAAACAGCACAGTGAAATCAAAGAAAAATTTTTTTATTACCTGAACTCTTCAACAAAGACCTCATCCTACATCAAGCACCGATATACCCAGACACGACTACCATGAAGATTTCTCGAATCGACCACTGAAGTTAAGCTAAAGGTATTACGATCAACAAATCGACCCAACCAAAGCTTAACTCTCACACCAAAAACCCACCTTAGACTTAACCCGTACCCTCCCGAACATGGATGGACACCGCAAACCCGACCGACCCACCAATCGATCGACAATAGACTGACAAACGCACTCCGGGCGTGACACACATTCGCGGCTCGGGCTCGGCGCACACGCGATGCACCCGCCTCGGAAGGGGGTCAGAGGGCGTCAGATTGCAACGGTGCATTGCACCGCTTCGGACAATTGTCGCCTTTTCGATTAGTCAGCGTCTGGCGATAAGCTGGTGTGTGTGTTCGTGTGGATCATTGTCGTTTCGGAAGATCGTTGTTTGTGGTCGACGGAGGTGAAGTGTTTTGACGGTGTGAAAGGTTTTCTTTTGAGGATGTTGAAGTGTCCCGATTTGAGAGTTGTCGGTGTGTGCGATGAGGAAAAACTTATGAAATTTTGTATTGTTTCGGGAGGATGATCGTATATAGATTGACAATTGATGGTGTTGATGTCAATTTGGTTGATGGTAAAGTAGGAAGTTGGTGGATTGAGGCCCTTCGTTTAGTAGTTTAGTTATTTGAACTGCTTGAAAGTCACCTTCTCTTTATAGCTGTGTATAATAAGGAAAATTTTGTGAAATTTTGTATGCTGTTTCGAGAAGATGGTCGTATATGGTGGTGTGAATGTGAAAGGAGCTTTGTTGAATTTGGTTGGTTGATGGTCGTCTGAGTTTTGAGTAAACGAGTAGTGGTGCAAGTTGTAGGTTTAAAATCGTTTGATTAGTAGTTTTAGTGTATAAATTATACTTGAAAGTTACTTTCGCCATATCACTGCGTGTGATAAGGGAATATTGTTCTTATTTTCTATTGCCGTTTTCAAAGGACGATCGTATATGAAAATGGTATGAATTTGTAGTAAATTCAATGGGAAAATTGTATGTTTTTAATTAAAATTTGCTTTGCGTAAGGTTTATAAAGATCGTTGAAGTTAAGTGATAGTATATGAACATGATTGCGTATTAATTAGAATTAATTTAATTAGAAATGGAATCGATATTAAATTTTCTTAATAATGACCTTCATCTTATCTCTACGTATGATAAGGGAAAATTGATAAAATTCAGTATTGTTGTTTCGGAAGGACGATCGTATATGGAGATTACCAGTTGACGATACAAATCTGTTACAAAATGTGAAAGGTTTTGTATTAGTACAAAATTAATCAATTATCTAACTTTTCACGAGTTTCGCAATAAAATGAACGAATTAAATATTATTCGAATACAACAAAAATCATTATTTTACACACCAACAAAACCAATAAAACAACCGAATTAATCCAGCCAACACCAAATTAACCATAAACCGATCTAACCCGAACATTAACTAGAAGCTTTAACACGAAAATCGTTACAGCACGCTCGGACGAACTCGCGCAAAAAACCAATTAAAACCCTTATCTAAAACCGTAAATATCCAACACCCAAACGCCACGTAAACGACCAGATTTCCATAAACCTTTTCCGAATCGAAATTCGAACGACGACGACAAAAAAAAACAGTCGTGACAGCGAATCGTCGCGGATGAGTCACGCACCATTTTTTCGTTCCTCGTATTAAACGCGAGGCGTACACGTGTACTGCAACCGAGAAGCGTGTAATTATCGTCGAACACGAAACGAGCCAAAACATAGCCGTCGAGATAAGGACGAGAGTCCTGTGCTTTTTCGTTTTGGAAAAAAAATGTATGGTGTTTTCGACGGGGTCGTCGTCTTCGGGTGAAAAGTTTTTGCGGATTTGAAGTAACGCGACCTGTCGTGTCGGTGTCGAATGTTCATGAATGTAAATACGGTTTGAATTTTAAATGGAATTCTTTTGGATGAGTAAAAATAAGTTTTTTTTTATATTGGATGGAAAAAATTCGTTAGGTTTTTGTTTAGTTCGTTGGGTAATGTGTTTTTTTTATGTGTTATATACAAAAATTCGTTTTTGTATGTTTCATTGTGCGGTAAATTCCAGCAACAAAGTGGTAATCAATTATATAAGAATATGAAAAAAAACGGATAACAATTATCTCAATTATGCAGAAAAATGCGAAGATTCATATATTTTATCTTCTCGTTATTATACAGTAGCGTTTTTTCATATTATTCATACAATAAATCTTTCGTAATAGTTATTTTGCATCAATTCAAAATGGGTTATTTTTATAAAAGAACAATATCTGATACAGAAATTCGTTGCAAAAAAGAAAAATTTGATAATCTCCAGCACGAAAAAATCGATCGTTTCATAAATTTTTTTGCGATTTATTATACAAAAAGCGTACATTCTTCCACGAAAAAAATGAAAGAGCACGACAGATATTAATTGTAGCTAAATATAAGAAAAATCTTTTATTTTTCACGTACCGAACAAGGTCAACGTAAGACAGATCGTTTCGGCTATCCCGTGCAAGGGAACAAATGACTGATTTTCCCCATTTTTCCGACGAACCGTAATGAGAATATATTTTCGTATAATACAAAAAGGTATACATTTAAACGTACGCGACGTGAACTTTATAGAACGCAGAAAGTCGATAGAAGAGATATATTATTTCGGCGATCTTGCGACACCGTTTCGATGTATCTATCTACGGATACGACGGATTATATTTAAAAAAAAAATGGATTTCTGTTTGAATAAAACTGTTTTCGTGGATAAATTTAATCGTTACAAATCTTGGATATGTTTAATGTATTGATTTCTACCGATCCCGGAAGTTATATATTTTCCGATGTGATTGTGTCGGTTTTCCAAAATCAAATTTTTGAAGTTACTCTTCTTTTATTATACAAGGAAAAAATAATACAAAAATGTTCAAGGTTATACCTGAAAACAAATCAAAGACTAGATTTCAAAGATCTATGAAGTTAAGTAATAAATTATGCGATCAGTGATAAAAAACATATGATTTATGTTTTCGTTTTCTTCAGAATCACATTTTCCTTATCAAACAAGGAAATATTTAAAAAAAAAAATTGAAGTTATATGAGATATTTAAATCGATGACTGTTTCTTTTAAAATACACTGATGTCTGAAGTTACGTGACAAGGAGCACGATCAGTACTCGGATACGTAAAGATAATTTTTTAGCATTAAAAAATTCTGGTCACAGACGATTCAAAACATTTTCACATATCGAACCTTCGCGAGTATAACGGCATTACAATTTTTTTATACAAAAACACTCGCAAATATATATCATTCAAACGATATTTAAATCGATGAGCATTTCATTTAAAATACACTAAAGTTGAGCGATAAGGAGCACGGTCAGTATTCAGACATGTAAAGATCATTTTTATATTGAAAAAATTTGATATCAGACATTTTTCTCATAGAAAAATACATATTCAGACGATATTTAAATCGAATAGAATTTCGTTTAAAATATACCCGACTTGAGCGACAAGAAGCACGGTCAGTACTCGAATACGCAAAGATAATTTTTTACATTAAAAAATTTCGATGTCATAGACATGACGATTTAAAAAAAAATTTCATACACCAAACCTTCGCGAGTATAACGGCATTATAATTTTTTTTATACAAAAACACTCGCAAATATATATCATTTAAACGATATTTAAATCGATAAGAATTTCATTTAAAACACACTAAAGTTGAGCGACAAGGAGCACGGTCAGTATTCAGACATGTAAAGATAATTTTTTATATTGAAAAAATTTGATATCAGACATTTTTCTCATAGAAAAATACATATCATTCAGACGATATTTAAATCGAATAGAATTTCGTTTAAAATATACCCAACTTGAGCGACAAGAAGCACGGTCAGTACTCGGATATTTTTTACATTAAAAATTTTTGTCATAAACTCGAACATGATTCAAAAAGATTTTCATACACCAAACCTCCACGACTACATCAGATTTTTCTCATACCAAACCGCGCACGCACACACACACACATTTTATTCACACCCAAAAAAAGCAGCCACACATGAACCTCTCAAAACGATCAGCGCTAAAGCAAAAAGCGCGCAGCCGTAACCGCGCTCGCGACATTTCCCCGCTTTCCTCTCGCACGGCCGCCAACCTGACCGCGCTCCCGTCAATTTCCCACCGCGAGACAATGCGACAGCCCATATCTTACTTGTGTAGCGTTTATTAGCCATGGGCGCGACGTGGCCGCGGCGCGCGCTCGCGCACCGCCCGGCCCGGGGCGCGCGGAGCACCCGGGGCACATGGAGCACGGAGCACGGAGCACGGAGCACGAGAGACGCGCACTTTGAGGTTAAGCGGACGCAGCGCAGCCCGGTCGGCGTCGCCGGCTCGACTGGCGCGCGGGGGCAGCGGCGGAGCTGCGAACTATCGGCGTCCCTTTCCCGCGCATTCGCAGACGCCATTTTCCAAGCGCGGCGTCTCTTTCCCGCCAAAAAGGACTCGGGGCCGATTTCGGCGGGTTTTTTTGAATGTGGGCCTTATCGTTGCGCGATAGTGGTCCGGTTTTCTCGCGTCGCGGGTTTCGTGTAGGGTCGAAATCTGATCGCGGCCGGTCTGTAGACTGAAACGGTTAATTCGAGACGGTATCGGCGATCGGGACGATTTTATGATTTCGATTGAAATTTTGCGTGATCTTGCTGTTTTTTTTTTGTTTGGTGTTGCGTAGGTTTTGTTGTGCAACGTGAAAAATGGGCAAAAACAAAGGAACGGAACGATTCGCGTGGAAAATCGTATACGCGACATTTTCACAGTGCTACGGAAAAATACGATGTGTTGTAATAATGCGTTCCGTTTTCGTAGCGACAGAAATATTTAATGTTACTACGAAATTCTGAAAAATAATAAATGTTGGGTTTTATCGTTAAATTCGACCATTTTCTGTAGAGGTAATAAATTTTAAAATGATTCCGTTTCGAATTTTTATCAATTTTCCGTAAAATTTGATATATAAACATCAAATTCTTAGTCATTTTTCTATTATACATTTATGGAAATCAGTTTATACATATTTGTCTATTGAGTCTATTCGTTTAATTGTCATCGTTTTTTTGAAAAAAAAAGTTTCAAGTCTAAAAGAGTAAACTTTATATTGATAAATGATTAAAATCATCAATTAATTCTAATTATTACTAATCTTCAGAGTTTCCCAATAACATACATTTCGTACAATATGCGTCATATAAATACAAAACCTACCTAAACAACCATAAGCTACAATCAAATAAGATTCACACGAACAAAAAGACTAATGAGCGCATACAAATCCGAACGTACAATCGAAACATTCAACGCGTCGTAACAAGACACAATTTAAAGAAACAATATACAAGAAGTACAAAAAAAAACATAGTCAATCGAACGTTTGTGAACGGCATTATTTATGTCTAGACGTTGAAAAATAACGATAAAAAATATCGTAGAGTATCAACGGGATGGTCAATGTCAAAAGAAGAATCGTTACCGTCGTTTTTTACGACAACGATCACAGTCGATTGATCATAAAGAAAGATTTAGCGACGAAACCGCTGATAACACTTTTTACCATTGTACGGTAAAAAAATTGAAACTGTTACGTCCGAGACGAGTTCCGATTCGAAAAAGGCGGTAAATAGTGTTTGGCGTGGGCGCACTTTATGCGAAACGCGTATGAAATATGCACGGGTGCGGTAATCGCAATTTATCGGGTAGACCCGGAAAAATAATGCGGTAGGTGGGAAAATTTGCATGCTCCGGACTTTTCCGGGATAAGCGATCGCATGGAGGTTCGGTCGTTTGGAAATTCGGAGGAAGTGTATGAAAATTTTTTTCGGTGTATGGGAAATACATATATTGGATGTTTTTTTATCGTCGTGAAAATAGAAAGTGGACGATTCAATGTCGGAACGAATATTTTATGGGTGTGAAGTAAAAATTGACCTTTTTTTTCTTATCTGCAGTGGCTCAATATATTATAAAGTATTTGGATAGTTCAAATTTTAAAGTTTACTGTGATAATTAGTAAAATTTGAAAACTTTTATATCATTGATATGCTATGATATAACATCATTGATTTATGTCCATAGTAAAAAAAAATGTAGAGAAAGAAAAGTAAAAAAATTAATTGATGCCAAAAAAAATTGGATACCTAGCAAAAATTTTATTATTTAAAAAAGCCTAGTTCTTTCAGGGATTACTATCAGATTTTTATCATTTGATCGTGATAAAAAATGCAAAAGATTTAAAAATTTAAGAAATAATATGAATTTTTTATCAACATAAAAAATCAGCTCAATATAGTTTAGTAATAAAAAATAGTTATCTCTTACTTAATTCCTAACCATTTATTACGATCCCAAAATTTAAAAATGCTAGAATATAACTAAATATTATACAAGAGATCAAAGTAAGCTATACAGGTTATATATTACATTATACACGATTTATAATAAAAAATCGAAATTCAACAACCAATACCACACAACTGTCGCATATTGAACTCGTAAAAAATCAGCGATACCTTCATAAATATGGAATATTTCCACGATTCGAGGGGCGTAGCCGGCATAATTGGGACTCAGACGCAGACATAACACAGACCAGATTGTAAAATGTAGTTTATATATGGAAATCTTTATCAAAACTTCGACCGGTCTGGTAGGGTACATGTGGGGGGCACCTGAAACCCCACAATCTCTCGTGTGTCCGATTATTAAGAGATACATACATACATACATATATGTTAATTGTGTAAGGGTGTTTCGAGATTCGAGGGGTTTATGAAATGAGGAAGTTGAAATATCGGTGAATCGTTAGATTCCGTAATTAAATTTGAATGGATACGATAATACAATAATTGGGTTTACAATAATTTGTTAACTCAATATACGAATTTCGCTCAAATTTTTGTTGATTTGTGTTCAATATAATAATATTGTTGTACTAAATGTGTTATAAGTACTGTTTATAAAATATTTCCACAATGAAAATTATGAAATTTATAGAGGTGAGCAAAAATTTTAGAGCGTTTATAAATTTGTACCAAGGCCGCCACATCCTGAAATCGGGGCTAGAACTAGAAACTTTATCGGGCCCCCTCTTTTCACCATTTTTTTTTTAATTAGTAGGTACCAACAAATCGAATTATATTTAGTACGAAGACAAATAGAATTAATCGATTTTGTTAAAAATAATTTCAAAAAATTTATCGATATCGGGCTCTTTTGCTATGTCGGGCTTAGGACTAGAGTCCTGTCGAACCTCCCTTAGTGGGGGCTATGATTAGGATCAGTGGCGGCTCGTGAAAATTTGTAGTGGAGGGGCTGCAACGATTAAAATGAAAATAGTACGTATGTTTTCATCTACAAAACACGAAAACGTCATCAACACAATACAACATACAAGAATCAAAATATGTATTGCATTTATATATCTGTACAACACGAATATAGGAATAAAAAATAATATACAGGGAGGGCTGCAGCCCCGCAGCCCATTAGGACGAGCCGCCACTGATCAGGATAAAAAACGGATTGATTTTCAAAAAGAAGATTGTAAAAGTCAATAACGAATCGTGCTATATTGGAAAATTTCTGAATTTTCATATTCTGATTTCTTTTTCAAGCTTTTTATTAGCTTGCTCTACCGCACAAGTTTTTATATAAATTATTTGAAAAATTTCACATTTTTTTTAATACATGAATGAAAATATTCATAAAAAATTCCCACAAACGAAAATCCTTCAAAAAATTTTTCCAAAAAAAAAAACCCACCCAACCTTCGAGCAGAAAACCCAAAATCATGAATGAAACATCAAAACGCCCCGGAAAATTCCTCAAAAACCCGGAAAATCCTCGCCCCAAAAACCGGGCACGAGGCGGGGTCGAACCTTCCGGGGGGCTACGAAGGGAAGGGGGGCGAGACGAAGCGGAAGGGAGGCAGACGCGTCAGAAGCGAGAGCGGTCATGTTGCCGTCCCTGCCGGCCATAACCTCAAACCGGTCCGCCGCGGTCACCGTTACATTTGGGTTGGCGCGCTTCGGCCGCCGCCGGATCGATAAGCGGGGGGGGGGGGCGCGCGGGGTAGGGGCGGAGTCTCACCTTGCGGGCGCGGGCCCCGCAGCACCACACGGCGGGCGTCTCCCGGCGCCGCGCATGTCCCGCGGCACCACCGGCAGCGGCGGCGGCGCGCGCTCCACTGGGAAACTCCGAGACGGGACGGTGCCCCTCCCCCGCCCCGCCGCGCTCGATACTATGGGCCGCAGCTTCCGAGTGCGGGTCCCGGCGACCATAACCCTGTTGTCCTTTGAGGGATGTGGTTTTTTTGAGGGTTTTTGAATGGTGGAGGTGTTTGGTTTTGAAGGTTGGGGGGTTGGATGGAAATTAGGGTGTAATGTTTGTGTTGATTGAAGATTTTCGTGTTTGAAATGAGAGAGTTTGAGATATTTCGATCGGATATACTTAGGTGCCGATTTTCCGAGTGCGGGTCCCGGCGACCATAACCCTGTTGTCCTTTGAGGGATGTGGTTTTTTTGAGGGTTTTTGAATGGTGGAGGTGTTTGGTTTTGAAGGTTGGGGGGTTGGATGGAAATTAGGGTGTAATGTTTGTGTTGATTGAAGATTTTTGTGTTTGAAATGAGAGAGTTTGAGATATTTCGATCGGATATACTTAGGTGCTGATTTTCCGAGTGCGAGTCCCGGCGACCATAACCCTGTTGTCCTTTTCGGAGATGTGGTTTTTTTGAGGGTTTTTGAATGAAGGAGGTGTTTGGTTTTGAAGGTTGGGGTGTTGGATGGAGAATTAGGGTGTAATGTTTGTGTTAGTTGAAGAAAACACATATATGAAATGAGAGCGTTCGAGATTTTCCGAGTGCGAGTCCCGGCGACCATAACCCTGTTGTCCTTTGAGGGAATGTGGTTTTTTTGAGAGTTTTTGAATGAAGAAGGTGTTCTGTTTTGAGAATTGGGGTTTTGAGAGTGTTTTGGGGTGTTGGATGGAAAATTAGGGTGTAATGATTGGGTTACTTGAAGATTTTCATGTTTGAAATGAGAGCATTCGAGATATTTCAGGATAATTCTATCGGATATACAATGTACATAGTATATAGGTGCCGATTTTCCGAGTGCGGGTCCCGGCGACCATAACCCTGTTGTCCTTTGAGGGATGTGGTTTTTTTGAGGGTTTTTGAATGGTGGAGGTGTTTGGTTTTGAGAATTGGGGTTTTGAGAGTATGTTTTAGGGTGTTGGATGGAAAATTAGGATGTAAAGTTCGAATTAGTTGAAGAAAACACATATATGAAATGAGAGCATTCGAGATATTTCAGGATAATTCTATCGGATATACATATATAGGTGCCGATTTTCCGAGTGCGAGTCCCGGCGACCATAACCCTGTTGTCCTTTGAGGGGATGTGGTTTTGAGGGTTTTGAATGGTGGAGGTGTTTGGTTTTTGAAGGTTGGGGGGTTGGATGGAAATTAGGGTGTAATGTTTGTGTTGATTGAAGATTTTTGTGTTTGAAATGAGAGAGTTTGAGATATTTCGAGATATTTCGATCGGATATACTTAGGTGCCGATTTTCCGAGTGCGGGTCCCGGCGACCATAACCCTGTTGTCCTTTTAGGGATGTGGTTTTTTTGAGGGTTTTTGAATGGTGGAGGTGTTTGGTTTTGAAGGTTGGGGGGTTGGATGAAAATTAGGGTGTAATGTTTGTGTTAGTTGAAGAAAACACATATATGAAATGAGAGCGTTCGAGATTTTCCGAGTGCGAGTCCCGGCGACCATAACCCTGTTGTCCTTTGAGGGGATGTGGTTTTTTTGAGAGTTTTTGAATGAAGAAGGTGTTCTGTTTTGAGAATTGGGGTTTTGAGAGTATGTTTTAGGGTGTTAGATAGAAAATTAGGATGACATTTTCGTATTAATTGAAGAAAATACATACTATATGAAATGAGAGCATTCGAGGTATTTCAGGATAATTCTATCGGACATACTTAGGTGCTGATTTTCCGAGTGCGGGTCCCGGCGACCATAACCCTGTTGTCCTTTTCGGAGATGTGGTTTTTTTGAGGGTTTTTGAATGAAGGAGGTGTTTGGTTTTGAATGTTGGGGTTTTGAGGGTGTTTTGGGGTGTTGGATGGAAAATTAGGGTGTAATGATTGGGTTACTTGAAGATTTTCATGTTTGAAATGAGAGCATTCGAGATATTTCAGGATAATTCTATCGGATATACAATGTACATAGTATATAGGTGCCGATTTTCCGAGTGCGGGTCCCGGCGACCATAACCCTGTTGTCCTTTGAGGGGATGTGGTTTTTTTGAAAGTTTTTGAATGAAGAAGGTGTTCTGTTTTGAGAATTGGGGTTTTAGAGTATGTTTTAGGGTGTTGGATGGGAAATTAGGATGTAAAGTTCGAATTAGTTGAAGAAAACACATATATGAAATGAGAGCATTCGAGATATTTCAGGATAATTCTATCGGATATACATATATAGGTGCCGATTTTCCGAGTTCGAGTCCCGGCGACCATAACCCTGTTGTCCTTTGAGGGATGTGGTTTTTTTGAGGGTTTTTGAATGAAGGAGGTGTTTGGTTTTGAAGGTTGGGGTGTTGGATGGAAAATTAGGGTGTAATGTTTGTGTTGATTGAAGATTTTCGTGTTTGAAATGAGAGCTTTCGAGATATTTCGAGATATTTCGATCGGACATACTTAGGTGCTGATTTTCCGAATTCGAGTCCCGGCGTCCATAACCCTGTTGTCCTTTTCGGGGATGTGGTTTTTTTGGGAGTTTTTGAATGAAGGAGGTGTTTGGTTTTGAAGGTTGGGGTTTTGAGAGTTTGTTTTAGGGTGTTGGATGGGAAATTAGGAAGTTAAGTTCGAATTAGTTGAAGAAAACACATATATGAAATGAGAGCATTCGAGATATTTCAGGATAATTCTATCGGATATACATATATAGGTGCCGATTTTCCGAGTGCGAGTCCCGGCGACCATAACCCTGTTGTCCTTTGAGGGATGTGGTTTTTTTGAGGGTTTTTGAATGAAGGAGGTGTTTGGTCTTGAAGGTTGGGGTGTTGGATGGAAAATTAGGGTGTAATGTTTGTGTTGATTGAAGATTTTTGTGTTTGAAATGAGAGCTTTCGAGATATTTCGAGATATTTCGATCGGACATACTTAGGTGCTGATTTTCCGAATTCGAGTCCCGGCGTCCATAACCCTGTTGTCCTTTTCGGGGATGTGGTTTTTTTGAGGATTTTTGAATGAAGGAGGTGTTCGGTTTTAAAGATTGGAGTGTTGGATGGAAAATTCGTATTAGTTGAAGAAAACATGTTATATATGAAATAAGAGCTTTCAAGACATTTCAATCGGATGTTTAGATTTTTAATGATTTATGAAATATTTTTGGGTTTTCCGGATTTCACGTTTATAGATTTTGAGAATTATTTACCTAGGTTACGATTTTCCCTGTCATCATTTTCGGGGACGCGGTTTTTTAAGGAATTTTGAATGAAGGAGGTGTTTTGTTTTGAAGATTGGGATTTTGGAGGAAAAATGAGGGTGTACGTTTGTGTTAATTGAAGATTTTTATATCGGAAATTAGAGGTTTCAAGATATTTTAGGTTGTTTCAATCGGAAGGTTAATTTTTTAAAGATTTCCTTGCATGAAATCTTTTCGGTCAAGATCAATTTTTCCACTTTCAACTTTTAATATTTTTAAACTTTGAGAATGATATACATACATAGATCCCGATTTTCCGAATTCTAATCCCGGTGTCCATAACCCTTTTGTCCTTTTTGGGGAACTTTTTTCAGGTTCTATTCTATCAGGTTAAAGAAAGTGTTTTGTTTAGAGAATTGGGGTTTTGAGAGGATATTTTGTGGTGTTTGATGGAAAATTAAGATGTAAAGTTCGTGTCAGTTGAAGAAAACATATGTATATGAAATGAGAGACATTTCGATCGTATGGTTAGACTTTTAAAGTTTTACGAAATGTTTTGGTCAAGATCGATTTTTCCGGTTTCAACTTTTCACGTTTATAGATTTTGAGAGTTATATACCTAGGTTCCAATTTTTCGAGCTCGTATTCCGGCGTTCATAACCTTATTATCCTTTTTGCGGCAAGCTTAAAGGCTTTTCCGATTGAAGGAAGTGCTTTTTTTTGGAAAATCTGAATTTTGAAAGTTCATTTTGTGATATTGGATGAAAAATAAGGATGTAACATTTGTATTAATAAACGAATTTCATATCTGAAATGAGAGCTGTCTTCAGGTTATTTCGATCGGACAGTTGATTTTTATTTAAAGATTTTATTACATGAGATATTTTCTATCAAGATCGACCTTTCACATTTACAGATGTTAAAAGTAATACAGGACCCGTTTTTCCGAGTTCGTATCCCGACATCCGTAACTATATTATCCTTTTTTTCGAGTATGTTTTTGAAGCTTTTTTAGATTGAGGGAGGTGCTTTGTTGAAAGAGTTGTGCTTTTAAAAGTACGTTTTGTAATATTGAAAATAAAAAAAACGAGGATGTGACATTTACATATATTCATTGAAAAAATTCGTTTTTTAAATAAGAGCTTTCATGACATTTAAGGCTATTTCAAACAGAGTGCTGGTCTTCTAGAGAATTCCTTCCATAATTTTTTATTGATCGAGTTCGATTTTCCGGCCCAAAGTAATTATTTTCCACAAATACAATTATGTACGTATTATGTGACTTCTGAATTCGGATTCTGATACTCATAATTTTCGTGATCGTTTCAAAATAAGCGTATCTTCTTTAAATTAATTATTCTAGATAAAATTTTCTGATTCAAACAGACGATTTTCCATATATAAAAATAAGGTGCGATTAATATAATATAACTACCTAGGTATCTGCAGTTTGAGATTATTTTTTAATCACGATTTTTTTCAAATTAACGTACTTTCCCTTATCATTAAGTTATGGTCACTGATTACATATGGATAGGAAATATCCACGAACTTCTAATAGTAATGAATTTTTTCCCAACAATCAATGTACTAAATTCTACACGTGATGATAAATACAGTGACTATTAAAAACAAAATATTGTTGCCTAAATATATAACCGGAAAATGATCTATTTCAAAAAAATCGTACGTCATTGTAGGACATATTATAAATGCACAAGCACATAAAATTTTGTCAATGCGCCAAACTTGAATTAATTAAATTTTTACATCCAAAGTCCGGACGTTTCGGCGTATCGAGTTTTAAATATTTCCAAGACAAACAAAAAGTCTGCGTCAGCAAACACTACATAGATTAAAACAAAGAAATTTATGGTTTGACTTTTGAATTCGACGTATTGGCTCCGCGTCGAACCGACTCCAGACTAAACAGTGGCCATTTCGAACGAACTCACAATCTGCATAAGAAACAATGCGAAAGCTATACAATGTTGACGAGAATTCCTCCTCGATCGTTCAGCATGAGGAAAAACAGAACGTCGAGACGATTTTCAATTCACGGACGATTAAAATTTAAAGGTTTAACGCTTTCGTGCCACATTCTTTCACGTTCGTGAGAAGGTCCAGAAAACTACCGATGAAATATTTAATATAAAATATATTGATGGGACGCTATCGTACAATGGGAATGCTTAGATTTTTTTTTTTAAACGTATAACTCTCACATTTTAAATATTAAATTTAATATCAAACGGATATATAATAATAAAATAAACATTAATTTTTCTTTTTCTTATCCTCTATAGACTTTGATTCCTAAGAAAATTTCATTGAACAATAATCGATTGAACATCAAAGATCAAAACCAAGCCCGATATATTCAATGCATCATAAATACTATTTTGACAATTGAAACG
This sequence comes from Hydropsyche tenuis, assembly GCA_009617725.1. Lineage (NCBI taxonomy): Eukaryota > Metazoa > Arthropoda > Insecta > Trichoptera > Hydropsychidae > Hydropsyche > Hydropsyche tenuis. The sequence continues at coordinate 1,305,220 of VTON01000007.1, forward strand.
ACCAACGGATCCATATGCAAAATCATCAAATGATTCATCGATGGGACAATACGAAATAAAATGTCTACGGGAGTGCACGTATACGTGCAATTCGCGCACGTCTCGGCAGTCCTAAGAATAATCGAAAAACAAAAGCCGAAACGATATAACAATAATAAAAAAATGACGTTGTTACATCACCGACCATCGTCATCGACAGACCAAACATTAGCCGTGAATTAATTAGATGTTTCGTACGGACAAACAAGCGTCTGGTCGTTGCTGGTTTTATTGACGTCATTTTAGAATTGTGGGTGCATTTGGATCGAATATGCTTCCGGTGATTTGAATCGGTACTCATTTGAAAGAAAAATTTTCGTAAGATAATTTGTGTTTGAAATACGTACATTTATGAAAGTCCATGTGATTACATCGAATACTTGTTTAGTTGATGTTCGAACCACAAACCTGAAAAAATACAATGAAATTTGTTAAAAAGGTTATAGATTTAATAAAATTGAAAATGGATCGTAATAGATAAATTTTTATATATAATTACTGTGAAAATTTATGGATCACTGAATTTATTAGGTCCTTAAAATCGATCTAATCATTTCTGTTTTATTTGACTGTGTGGGTTTTAAATGAATACCTATATAAGCTTGATTTTTCAAATTTAATTTTAATTTAATACAAATATGATATTTATTGTACTGAATTTATATTTCTAATAACCATTGTCTAAAAGAAACCTAAATTGTGTAGAGTCCGAAATAAAAACATTTTCAAGTTTTTATTTACAATTTTTACCACATCACTACAAAAAATTCCACGACTCAGTGTTAAAATCTATTTATTACAATTTTCAAATATTTACAAAATAAATATCACTTCAACTTGATTTATGAATATTATAAATTAAAAACGGTATAAATATTATATTTTAAATAAATAAAATTTTCCAAACGTAGAACAAACGCATTCCGCACGGCAAGAGCGTACATTTGGAGAATAATTCGAATTTCATTCTGAATACTTTAGGGTCGACAAACCATGAGTTGTTTTCGCTTGCATACTTCTAAAAACTATTGCAAATTCACATTTAAAATTATTTACAACACAACAGCAATATAAATCCTTCGAACCGTTCGTTTTGCGACAGTACGATCGGGAATAATAACCATTTGTGTGACGGCTAGTATTCCTTGACCCGCAATGGCGGGTTTAAAATCCCTGAATTAGAGCATTATTCGTTTATCTAATTTTCTTGTCTGTCTGCAGCTGTCATCCCATTGTTTGTGCTTATCAGGTTAAAACTGAGTCTATGGGCGGACATTGGCCCCGTGGCTTAATAGTTTCGGCTATTTAGCCAAGTGTACGAAGTATCCAAAAGAATTTGATCCAAAAATTTTTGGTTAATATTGAAAAAATCATGGGAGGAATATTATATATGAAAAAAAATTCAATTTGAGTGTAATATTTTTTATTCAATTCAATACGAGTAGGTGGAATCTTTAGTTGTTCGAGTGTTTGAAAATCCAGCGATATCCCTATGAAGAAAATGTACTTTGTAAATATTTATAAGACGTATCAAATGTTTATATACAAAGAATAAATTAAATTCTGTTATGAAAAATACATGAGGATTTTCGCTTAGTGAAGATCAAAAAAATCGTGTGTTGATTTAATTTTTCAAAAGTTTCCGAAGATTTTCCTTGAAGATACGTACCTATATATAAAAAATGTGTAACCTAATAACGTTTCGCGAAATGAAATTTGAGCCTATCGCACGAAAAATGTAATAAGCAGAATTTCGCGAAATGTGTCGTATCTATAAATAAGAAAATGTGTATTTTTCTTTTATACACACATTTTCCACCCTTAACGTATAATATTTCAAATACGACTAATATAACGGCCTTGTGCCGATTTCAATACACGTGGAGCGCGAACAAAATACATATTATTTACAACGAAAACAAGAGGATTTTGTCGGAAAAAAAATACATTATTTACACTTCGTGAACGAGTGATTACTTTTTAATTAAAAAAATATTTCTCCTTATTATATTTAATGGTGGAACGGCTCAGTTGAAACTTTTCGCACTTAACAAGTTTTAACGACGTTTATTTAACGTCGCGCGTTTGATCCGTCCGAAAAATGTATTTATAAACTGTTTTAGTGTCAGAAAAATTATTTAATACTATTTTGTTTTATCTAATTTTTATGATAAAGAACGAGTAGGTGGAGTTTTCCCGGAAATTTCATTGTAAACAGTGTAAGTGCGCTTATCGCCGTTTGATTGTGCAATCTGTTTTGTCTGTTCTGTTTCCGGTCCGAAGAGGTCGAATTTTTCAAAATTTTTTCACGTAAATTGCGGAAATGCACTCATTTAATTTTACTAGAAAGGAAACGATTCGAATTTAAAAAAAAATCATTTGAAAAGAATAATTATACATTTAACTAAGCAAAAATTAATTGATCCGTTTTGGCGTGTAATCGAAACTACAAATTATTAATAAACATTGGAATATTTATTTTAAATGACAATAGTTTGGAAAGCACTGAAACGGGTGCTGCTTTCTCTGACCCAGACGGTTCGTCGGATGTTTAGTCTTGTTTCTGCAATCGTTTACACACATAAATGCACACGTGCACTTGTATATGCAATTGCATACGTATAATTGCACTGTGGATATCCTTCATTATTAGTAATTATGATTCACGAGACGTACTTTGTAAATTCATGGAAATGCCGACAAACAAGTCTGTCATAATACTTACTTTTCTATGCGCAATTTGAATTATTCAAAACGCATATTTATCATAAAACATATTGAATAAAAATTATAATTTATTTATGGATGGATGTTCAATGGTATTAAATATTTCGTAAAGTTTAATTACAAGTCAGAATAATGGTGTCGATTTAACAGACGTTTTTAAATGAAAATAAAAGATTTTTATGCCAAAATAAAACATGCCTGAAAAAACAAGTGTGAGTTTTATAGCTGGTTGAGTGTACGATTTTTTTCGAAAGACAGGATGCTGATAATATCCTCAGATTTTCTTTTATTTATGCGTCTGAAAAAATCAGTTTCACGTTACTTTTTTGCGGTTGCACAGCGAAACCGTCAGACCAGATATGCATCGCTTTCAATTGCAAAATGCACATATTTTTTATAAGTTTACATCATATTTTTCGTATATAAATAACCTTAAAATATTGCGTTTATTATTATTCACTACAATTTATAATCTTAATTGTCTTGAAATCATATAAAATTATTTCCTTTGATTGTGCAAAGTTTCACAATGGATAACGATCGCAAAGTGCGTGTTTTTCGAAACTCAATACATATTTTTCGAATATAATGAATTCTGAAGATCATTATTGTGATTGTAACACAATTTAGATCCACATGCGGTTATTGATCGTGTGAAAATGCGACTTTCAGATGTGCATAGTTTCCGCATTCTTCAGTTCGTCGGTCTCTGGTCGCCGACTCATAAATCAGCTCACCGTTAGCGAACCAACACGTGTCAAAGGAAGAAAATAAATATATGCACGAAAAAAACAAAAGTTATTAAAAAAAACATTTCTCCAAAGAATTTCATATCCCACGAGTAATTTCCGCGTTTAACATCGCGGAAAATTGAAAGAATTGTAATCGGCACGTGTTGCTACCGTTTTCTTTGATGTAAGAATCGTTAAAAATATTTTGATCAAAATGTTATTTTTAGATTGTTTAATTATAAGATGCACATTTTTATACCATTTTAATTATGATTGCACTTCCTCAATTAATTGCAATAAAAAACGGACGGATCCTCGTGCTCATCATCATATTTTACTACTATTAGGTGCGAAATTAATGGCCGAACGTTAATCGGTCCGATGCACTTTGAAAAGGATTAATGAAAAGGAAGTATCCTTGGATGGCAATTGCATTATCTAATTGCGCACTGGTGCATTTCGGGACGACCTTCGTTTGTTAATTTATTTTCTGATGGTGAAAAATGCAACCGTATCAACCTTGATTTGCATTGTAGTGCAATTTTTTGGTAGATCGAAGCAATTGCATTTCGGCAGTAAAAAATTCTAATGGAGTCACTCGTGCAAGGTGACGACTAAAAAAAAATTATGAATGTGGCGAATTTTGAAGGGCGAATTTTAATTTTGCATGAATATCGCATAAGTGATTCACTTAATCGGAAAAAAATTTAGAAATTTATCCATAAATATTTATTTTCAAACTGATCAGTATAATATTATATAATAATTATTATTTATCGTGATATTTTACGAGCTGAAGTTATCATTTAATGACGACAAACAAATAATTGATTGTCTTTCCCGAAATGTTCTTCCGATAGATGTTTCATAAAGAATTTCAGTTCGAGATTGTTTCAGGCACGAGAGGAAGAGAATGGAACTATAGTTCGGAGAGAGATATTTCAGACGATTGTTTATCTTGATTGTTCTGGATGTTTTGTTTACGTTCGGGAAAAATCTCGAGAATCTTGTTAGTACCACAAAAATGTCGAAATCCATTATGGAAAGTGGTGAGACGACTTAATCGCTTCAGTAAACTATCAACATCTTGTCAAACCATGAATATTTATTTGTTTTTCCACTTACAAAATGTCGATATTGATCATTTTAATGATGGAAACGGCGCGGTTAACGTCGGAAAAATTATAGATATACAAACAAATTAAATTATTAAAATAATTGTTCCCAACGATCATAGAAGCTAAACAATTAATAACAAGGTTCATACATGGATGAATTTTCATGTAGAGTTGGCATGAGATAATTTAGCATGAGTTTTAAACAGGAAAAATGACTTTTCAACAACATATATTGAAACTTTTTTATGATATATTGAAACAATTTCGATGATTTATTAAAAATAAATATTTCGAATATTATATAGACTACTTGTGATGATGTCGAACTGCAAAATTAACACCAAAACCAAACAAAACACTCCAACGAACAATTCCCGATTGCACACACACACATAACATCGATTCCTCGAATCGAATAATATTGAAATATTCGAACGGCAACCTCACAAAGCGCAACAGCAAACACGCCATATTCGCAAACGGCCATTGCGAACACATAATTATTTACCGTTCGCACAAGCGCGGCCATATTTGCGCGGGCGGGCGCGGAAATGTTGAGAGCCGCTGGCTGCACTTATATGCAATTTTTTATCCCACTTTTTTGCACAGATACACGGGTAAAAGTGCGATACACTATCGAGCGATTGCGTCTGGCGTATTGTGCATTGTGTTTTTTCCTGTTCGATTCAATCGTCATTTGCGTCGAATTTTCCATTTTTTTGCGCATCTCGTCTGGCGGATCGAGATCGGACGTGTAAAAAGTGCAAATGGAAATATAAAATGTATTAAATGTGTTAAAACAAAAAAAAACTGGTCGTCTCTATTCGGGCCAGCGAATCCGGATAGTCGATTTGCACACTTTTCATTCGATTGACGGGCGGATGCAATCGCATTACGTATGCATTGCACCGACGATATTGAAAAGTTCACCTATTTGTTGATATTTATTGTTTTATTATACTAAATTGATGAAAATTTTATAAAATTTAAACCAATTTGAATCATTACTTTCTTTAGGTTTCCTAGAATTTTTTTTTCAAACCCAAATAGTACAAGAAATTGAAAGAAAAAAATTCAGGTTAACGAATGCTGTTAATATTTAGAAATTAATTCAAGAATTTAAAAATTATCAACACGTATTCAATCATTCAAAAATATAAAATTTATCTTCGTTCAAAATGTTAAAAATTAAATTAATAATTGCAAATCAAAGTTCACATATCAATAAACAGTTATTTTTATATCTCAAAAGATAAAAGTAGGTTAGTTTGGTTTGATAAAAAAAACACATACAAATCTTCTCTATAAATCAATAAATTATGTTTTTTTATTGTCTCAACAGATATTATGATTTTCGTAAAAAAAAAAATACCCAGACATCAGATATCATGCGTGAACATTAAATTAAATTTATGATGTAAGCAGATGGAAAATCTGTCGTTATAATGATGAAATGCTATTATCACATATCACGATGGATATAAATTGAATCGACAAAGAGTGGTGTGATGACATTATCATCACCATATCGTCATATGGGGTCAGTGAATAGATACCCTCGATTTTTGCAGACTAAGTGCCCCGACACTGATTATATTTTATATTAGCAGACATTTTCGTCGATAAATCAAATATAAATAAATAAACAATATTTTTTTATGTGTTGCTGTGAATAAACGAAATTTAATGAATTTAAAAACATCAATATCATTATATTGTAAAAATAGGAATTTCAAGAACGATGCGTTCTTGGAAGTCTAGATGTTTTTCATGATATAATAAACATAAATTATCGATAGGTTTCAGTATAAAATATTTGTAAACATGTAATTATATAAAATATTATTTGAACGAAGTTCAAGGTTTAAATGACTTAAATTTTATCAATGAATTTTTGATTATTTTCGAAAAGCAATCACGATTCATTTATCACTTTCATTCATCAATTGCGTGTAATACGATAAATTTGTCGGTGAAAATTGCACGCGCTATAATTGAAAAAATTATAAAATCAACATAGGCATTTTTCATGTTATAAATATCGATAGTGGTGCTTATTTTGAAAACAACGTTGACGCACATCTTTACTCTTTGTTTACTCAACATTTTATTTAGTCTACTGTATGACTTTATCGTTCTACTGTGCTTTGTATAATGAAATCGTGCGACCTTATTTGAATAGTTTTTTTCACTCGAAAATTTAAGACAGACACCCGTTGCAGTGTCAGATTATAAAATAACACTTTTTTTTTCTTCTATAAACGAGAATGACACTTGTTTTTCGTCGTATTGCGTATATTATTAAAAAAATTTCAAAATAATATCGTTATCAACGGTTTGTTTAGTCGCAGACAATATGGCGACACTATAAAGACATGGTTGATTTGATAAGTTTAATTAAAAATAATTCTAAAAGTGATAATTTGAATATTTTATTGTGAATAATTTGTACTAGTGATTATAAAAAATGAATAATTAGTTTGGTTCATGAAATAGAGTATTTATGTAATCTCGTTTGGTTCTTTAATATTTATTATGTCATTAATTAAAAATTAGTTATCGGAAACTGAGAATTATCTTAATTTGATGAAAATTCTGAGAATTATTAAAAAATTATCTATGTTGACCTCAAATGATCCTTAAAAATAATTTAAATAATCGAATTGGAAAGATATGTATTGAAGTACATTATTATGTGCAATTAAAATTACCACGATTGTATATAATTTATAAGTCTAGATAAAAATTTGATCATTGTTCTGTAAATATAATTAATTAAATATAAAGTAAAATTAAAATTTAATCAAAAATCTATTCACAGATGTAATTTAAAAAAAATAACATTTGTCACACGAGACAAATAAAATTGATAATACATATATGGTCAGTAGTTGAATGTAACCTTGTACATTGAATAATGTTTGAAACTTTCAATTTGTATCTATCACTTAAGTGAAAAAAAAACTAATGGTACCAAATGTCACATTCATAGCACTGTTCAGAATAAAAACGACAAAAATGAGTCACCATCAGAGCTACGGTAAGGATGCCCACGCAATATAAAATCTATTGTAAAAGATAAGTAACTCAAACATTTCATTATAATTGCGGTCACAGCCGTACCGAAAAAATAATCTATTTTTAAAAAAACGTCGGAGATTTTGGTTATTTTCCTCATATGCCAACTACCCACGTATTGATAAGGAAAAGACAATTCTCGAGAAACTGAATTAAAATATTAAAACAATCCATTATCAAATGATCTCAGACCGAAGTCACGCAATCATTTCTATATCATCATTATCATATGCAACAGTTATAACAAGGCTCTTCCAATACTTTATAAGATCTAATTTTAAAATGTATCTATCAATAATTTTTAGTTCTATAAATAATCTAAATATAATAAAATTACATTAGTTTACAAACCACATACATCATTCAACTTCAATAAAAATTAAACCATTAATTATTTTTACTCATACGATCCCAAAAACTCAATCAATTAATCCTAATTTTATCTATATATATATATCACATATATTCAAATGCAGCCTATATAAAACACGCATTTCTTCGAAATTAATCAAATCGTATTTAAAAATATTGATAAGAATCTAAAAGATTTCAATATTAAAAACTATCAAAATTATTCAAATGCAGCCTATATAAAACACGCATTTCTTCGAAATTAATCAAATCGTATTTACTAATTATTGATAAGAATTTAAAAGATTTCAATATTAAAAACTACCAAAATATTTTCAAACCAACACAAATTCAATGCCAACAAAAGTCAAAACCTCAATTAATTATTCCCAATTTCTAACCAGTATCTCAAATATTCAAACCACACCCTGATGCATAATACAAACGTTTCTCCGAAACGAATACAAAAATTCCAACAATTACTTCAACTTATTCATAACACAAAACTTCAACAAACACAAAAAAAAAACCCCTTCAAACCCCAAACGACCATTGATCACACCGCTCGACATCAACGACCGACAAAACCCAAAAGCTCCATCGACCACCCCCCATCCCCACCCACCATCCAAACGCAGCACCACACCCCGATGCACAACACACGTGTTTCTCCGAAATGAGTTTGACCGTGTATAGGCGGCATTATTCTGAAATTGTTGGGCGTGAGTCAGCGTTGGTCGCAGACGGTCCGCAGACCGCGGCCGCTATTTATACGCCGGAGCGCATTCCCCAACCCGACACACAACTCATAATAACAACCGAACGACTCCGTCTACCGACCGCGGATATTGTTTCAATTTTTATCCAGGATCCGGTCTCGGGATGGGTGAAAGGTCTGGGTTCAAAAACGGGTTCGGGATGAGGAAAACGGCCGAGGAAAATGGAACTTTAGTACTCGAGAGTTGAGGTGTTTTTTTCGACTTTTGGTTTATGAATATTGATGGATGTTTGTTTTAAGTAGTAATGTATAATCGGGTTATTGTGAAAACATGTGGATTGGTTGGAAAAATAGATTTTTAATTGTTTGATTCAATATGGAACGTTTATATTTGACATTGACCAAAAAGTGTGAAATATGCTTCAGATTTGATATATTATAGTTTAATTTATTAATCTGAAGAAGTATGGTTTGAAAAAATTATCGCTGAAATGTCAAGGAGATTCAGTAATGTTCAAACTTTGATTTTAGTATAATGTACCAAATGTTGAAATTTTTTTTGATAAATTTAAATTGAAACATCCGAATGCACTTCAAATTGTATGAATTCTTGACAGTGAATGGAACTCGAGCGACGCATCCTTGGCCCGTGAAATATAGGACATTTAGAGATGGCGTCGGTTTATAAATAAAATGCACGCTTTTGACGACTTGATTGAATAAGAGAAGGTTGTCTTCGGTGTTACTAACACTCATGACTAAATACGACCAGTATTCCATTCATGAACTCTTCTATTTTCGATAAAGCACACTCACTTCCGAAAGGACCGATTCAAAGCGTCTTCTTCAAAGTATATGGTCTTATCTCTTTATAGTAAAAGCTAATTTGCGTTTTCTTGTCCAGTGATAACACTCATATAAAACTGTTAATAATCTCTATTTTTCAAACTAACTGTTCATTAAATCTCATTTTAAATGACGCATTTAATGATATTCAAAATATATATTGATATTCAATATTTGATTCAAAATTTACATTCGTTATCGCGCCACTACCGAATTCACTTTTCGGTACTTTTACATATTTTTTTTTGGAAATTTATCATGGTTGCCTTATTTTATTTTTATGATAAAAAAATGGCAAGAGCGGACAGTCAGTCACGACTTTTCGCGCACAGGTATACAAAAAGCACTCTGGCCGAGAATACTAAAACGCAAATTCGTATTCTGCGAGTCGCGGTTTCGATTTTTTCGTTTACAGGTACGATGTTTCAAAGTGAGCATCGTCGAGATTGAAAAGATGGGATCGTCACTTTTTTCTTCTGCTTTTTTAATTCAATTATTGTGCGAGAGCTTGAAAGCTCTCCGAACGTCGAACGCGAAGTTCGTTTTCGGCTTTTATTTTCGATTTTGTTCGAAACTTGAAAAGGATTCAGACGAGGTTGTCGTTCGATGTTTAAATCCTATGTTTTGAATGGGTCAACTTATTTTTTGTTATGCATATGTTGATTTGAATGTCTGAAGATTGGAAAATCTCAGGTTTGGTGGGTAAATATTAATATTTATAAAGTCAGTGGATGTTTGTAAACACTTCGATTTCAGTCAAAATAAATCAAGCTTTCTCGATACATATAAAAAAAAAAGATCTTGTACTACAGATATACAAAATTTTGCAATATTTAAAAAAAAAATCATGTTCGAATAAAAAATATATCATCAATTGGTTGATTAGCTAAAAACTATAATCTCAAGATTTGTAATAATTGGAATTATAATACTGAAATACCAGAATTGAATGTGACCTAATCCAAGGATTTTGAAATCGAATTTCAAATTCTGAAATCCCAAGATTCAAATCACAAAATTACAGATTCTAATCTAAACAACTATTAAAACGATTTAATAAAATTTTAAAAGGAAACGTTTATAAACTGTTTTATTATCTCATTACAAAACCTTAAAATGACCAATTTCGAAACATTCGCAGTAACGAACATATTCCGACCTCAGCACGCGCAACCGAATCAAACCGTCCCAAGCCGAAAAAAGAACATAGACATCCGAAAACAATTAGTATTTGAAATTTTCCAGCATTCGCCTCGGTACATCACTACGTGCATCCGCCGTGGATGCAATTACGGCCGAGAGATGTTCTTTGCAGATATGCAATGGCCGGCCGCCATCAATCACCATGACGAGGGTATCAAATCGCCGGCTTCTATTACGAAAGATAAAAAGTCGACAATGACGAATTTCGGCAATGACAAATCGTCTCGGTCAACATTGTATTATGCAAAGTCGCCGGTGCTTTTTGTTTTTTCGACGTTTTTTGTCGGCGATGGTGAGGGACAGGTGGGCATTTCGGGTGCATCGGTTCTATGCATTTTTGTTTCGGTATGGTGTTTTTTTTTTTTAAATAATGAAATATGATTCTGTTCTATTATATCATGAATATTTTTATGATTCAATTCGACCTACTCATATTATACTATATTCATTGAATCGAAATTAATTTATATTTTTTACTGGTTTTTTTCGCCGGCTGAAATTAATTGGCGATGTCCGATTAAAGCGAAATGCACTTTCAGCTGAAAACACTACACCGAAAATATTTTCGAATGACACACATTAACTTTTCAGAGCTGAAAAACATGAGACGGAAAATGTTTACCGCATTCCTGCGGTTTTGGTTCGCAATTTTCTTTTTTTTGTCCGCAATCTTATAACAATGTTAATTCCATTTATATTCTCGCAATAATAACATTATATTTTTCAATTAAGAAATGGATTTCGAACGGAAAATGTACAAATAAGGCGATAATAATGATTAATATTGTGTGTAATTTGTCTTTATATAGAAAAACAAATAGTATGCAAGCGCTGTTCAAACATTACAATCGTGTTATAATTTTTCGAAATGTACACTCATTAAAACTAAAAATATACGTGTTGTATGCACACGAGAATCGAGGCCTTCGAATATTTGAAATAAGACGTAAAATATTATTTCAAATGTAATTGTTCGACAAACACGATTGAATAATCAAGATCTAATTTTCATGCATTGGTGGTACATTTTTCAAAACGAATTTTAAATTTGAAATGTATAACGAAATTTAAATTTCGACTTCAATAAATTATACGCTATTGATATCAATAGCGTATAATTTGAGTTTTGTGGAATTATTAAAGTTAAGCAACGAGCAGGTATGGTCAATAGATAAATAAATTGTATCGAATTTTTATCCGGAATACCAAAATTCCAAATCATACAAAAACCACCACATAATAAAACATCAGCAATGACAACTACAACAAACAAAACACATGATCCAAATACAAAAAAAAAACACCATTCGACAAAAAATTAATTGTCAACGCGGGTGGGGAGGCGGTATATGTGCAATCAGTTGTAGCGTTTAATTAATTTGTTTGTACGAGGCGGTGCAATTAACAAACGCAATCAGCGTCTGGGGACACACACGTATATTTATATATGCACATGTCTAATACATGATGTATGTTAACTGCACAATGTGCATGTGCATTCTGTGTCGTCTGGGTCAATATGCGAGCGATGCAAGACGCATGTATGCACATTTACACGTACTGATAGAACAATAATCGTTCGTTTGAATGGTTGACATATGTCAAAAGTTTTAGTATGAATTGTTCGTGTGTTTGTTGAATGCGAAATAGTCGTGTTGTGCGAGAGGAATATATGATCTTTTCAAGAATCATGATCAGTGCTTAAATATGAAAATTATTTTTGAAAAATGTGACTACAATTTGCAATATGTATAATTTTCGATTCTCTAATTCATGTATTGATTATTTTTTTAAATTTATAGATATACACAGTTCTAACTAAACAAAAAAAAATCGAACCAATGAACTATTTTGATTAATATTCTTAATATTGAACTTATTTCCGTGCGAAACCGGCTCTATCTAAAAAAGATGACTATACAATCCCTAACAAATCATTTTGAAAACATCGAGATTATACACACTGGACTAGAACCAAAATAAGAGCTCGCCTACACCAACACCGAAACGTTCATTCACAAGGCGACCAATTAAAACACCATTATCCATCATCACTATGGTGTCAGCGTCTGATGATTCGGAAGTCGAGTGTTGGCCTCGCAGATGCACAAACATACACGTGCACACACACACACTCTCACATAATATGTGCAATGAACAGATGACGTCATCGTCTAGACAAAACCTCTCGAGTCGTCGTTGTGTTTGCTTGCAAACGACTTAATCGCACAGACTAAAAAGTCTCGTCACCACCCCGACGTTTGTGTATGGGACTTTTTCGTTCAAAAATTCACACGCTTTTACTATGATGAGTGCATAGGCTGCGTTTGAAAGGCAGGTGTCTTTTATAAAAGGTTCTTTTAAGAAAATGTTAATTTCGGTGATGAAGTGTGGCTTTTGATGAAAGATGTGGCAGAAAATATTCAAATTCATGATTTTCAGAGGCGCGTTGTGTGAATTTCCATTTAAGTATATTTAAAAGATCGTGTTATAGTGGAGATGTCAATCGTGCTATATAAAGCTGTGTTGTGGGAGATTACTGTACATAGTTTTGCGGGAAAATCTCGTCCATATATGAATTTGAAGCGGTGTTGATACAGGCCATTGAATGATGTAAATGTAATTCAAACGGAGTGGCATCGCAAAAATGTGCGCGATTGAATCAGCGGCGAGAAATTTGATATCGCGTCTGGATTTGCGCGCATATTTTCGTGTACAGTTATGTCGAGCGGAAAAAGAAACGTATAACGTTTTTCCTTTTTCGGTCTGGAAAAATGAAAGTTCGTTTATGTGGGATTTCGCTTCAAAACGCACAATGAAGAGTGACATCTTCACGTTGTGAAGAATCAAAACACGATTGCGATTTATTTATTTAGTAGTAATCATATGAATTAATTCTCAAATTTTATTGTGATGATCTATATTTATTAAGAATCTATATAATGTAAGAACTAGAAAATATAATTTCAGAACATCGAGATTCTAATACGACTAATCTAAAGAGTTTAATCAAATTCACATTTCAAATCATATTACACGTTAATAAATCCACGGATATAATTTATTTTTTTCCGAAAATACAGAATAACAACCTATCAAATAATATTATAAATATAAACGTTCTTCCCAAGCATTGAAAACAACTCAAATACCTAAATATTGAAACCATCCACGTCAAAACAATTGATTTTATTTCAACAGCGAGTTTTGAACCAGAATCATTTATGTGAGCATCGTTTCTCCACGGAGAGAAAACGATAAAAACTAATGAATACCAGAGTCATGTATATCTTATTTATAAATGCGAAAAAGAATGCATTAAAGTCGGGTTTATAATACATTCGCGTTGGCTAAATCGTACGTGCATGTATGCGCCTATGCAAGTTCGTTTAAAATAAACCGAGTCCTTTTATGATTTTTTTTAATCCATTTCAGTGCTCCTGTTGTGACCTATGCGTACGTTTTAGGTCAAATATTTCTATAAATAATTCAATCATTTTTAATATCATATTAACTCGATAAAATTTGATACGGCTTGAGTTTTATAATCATAAGAATCAAATCTGTATTGAATGAGTAATTCAAAACATGGTTATTTATGAATTTATAAACATATCGACTTATATACAATGTAATTAAATAATAGATTAAATTTTCAACATATTGAAAATCAAAATTCATCGAATCCAAAAGCAACAATGAGCCGATAAATCGCAAATGATTGGCGAACGACAAAACGCAGACGCGTCGCGATTTTTTTTCTTTTTCCACCTTCATTGTGAAAGCGTCTCACTTATATACATACAATCGTCATAACATTATTATATGATTCCTCATTGTTCCCTTACACAATGGTCGATGTTTAATTTTGAACGTCCTTGATCGCAAAGGTCGCCTCTGGCAACAATCGGTGGAAACTTCAAAGTATCGTTGACTCGTCTGCAGATAACGAAAGTCGGAATAACAGAATAAATATAGTGAGAATGGAGAGGACTTTGTCGTTTGTGCGTGTGTGTTCGATCGAGTTTCGTACTAGATAATGAAAGTAAATATAATAAATATTGTATCGAAAATTTTTGTATGATTGATGAATTTTCGTTAGTTCGAAAATAATCTGTCAAAAGTTTTGTTAGTAATTTGTATTTAATAAGATGGGTAAATACTTTCGAGCGGAAGTGTATATATCATATATTTATGAACTTGAATTGTGTTTGATAATATACTGTTGGGAGTTTAGAGTCTCGGCATCCTCGAGGTAGAAGTTAATTATGTTATTCATCAGTAAATGATAGTACAAATTTATTAAAATTAATAACATTATAACAATATTTAATTATATTTTAAATTGCAATAGTTCATTCAATATTTTCCCGAATCATCTGTAAAATAATAATATTTTTAAATAGATACTTTGAAGAGAACCCGATATTTTTATGGCAGTTTAAAATTATATTTATTTTCGTAAAATCATTATTCAGTATTCATATACATTTAAAACAACGATATTTTCATTTAAACATATCAACAAAAATAGATGCTCTTTGTTTGATTATACACACGTGTTTCTGAAAACATCAAATTTATATAACTGAAAATAATAAAATATATTTTATACGTAAACGTCTAAAATTTTTGTTTATGAATAAACGAATTCAAATTCATTGATAGTGAGCAATAACTGTTTCATTAAACGCACATTCACTGTAAATTAATGGAAGTACATTTTCATCAACAAAAATATAAATCGACCGAATAACAAACATTCACTACAACACAAATACTCTCGATTCTCTTTTTACACGGGGGATACGTTCCAGAGACTACCGTGTAAATAAAAAACCGTGTAAAAAATGTATGGTAACCATACAGAAATTGAATATAGGTTCTATCACTTTGTTTGGATAGAACATCTATCCAAATGTACTTTATAAAAAATGTACAATGTGAAAAATTTTCGCCGTGAAAATCATCAAAAAACATCGAAATTTTTTATTTAAAAACTATAATTACATACATATAATTATGTCAATATACTGGCCTATATCGAATCTTACCATTGTGGTATGATAATACATATTTTTATTATTTTTATACCGTGTCAAAATGAAAAATCCGTGTAAAAAAGTTATCGGTTCATCTTCCTTGAACCATGTTATTTCGGAATCGTGTAAAAAGAGGATCATCAAAAATTCCAAAAAACCCAAATCGAACACGCGGAAACGTCCACGAACATCGGACCGAACTGCACCTGAACGGACTCGATCCGACGCAGTTCGTAAATAATAAATACGCAAAGCCCAAACCCGAAAAAAAAAACCAGTCGAAAAAAGAAAAACTTGAAAATCGTCCAGACGTTACGGCGACGCGAGTTTGAATGAAAATAGACCCTGTTTATGTGTGTACGCGTATTGTTTTGTCGCGGAATAAAAGCGCGTATGTGGGGCTATTTCGAGTTTAGTCACCGTTCGATTTGTACGTGTCGGTGTGTGCATGATGGCTATTTTCGCAGACGGACCGTTGGCTAATTATCGAGGCGCGAAATTAGCATTTTGGCGGTCATAATTTGAAAATTTCGGCGGCGACGCCGATTTGGACGGTTGATGTGTGTGCGGTTGGATTGATCGGTTGGTGTTTCGATTTGTTTTTAGTGGTGTTGTGGATTGGATTCGTTGTTATCATATGAAGCCTTTTTGATATATTATTAAGGAAGTTGGTATAGAATGGAGTATAAGTAATAGATGAGATAGTTGGCTTCCATTTGAAATTTATCTATTTTTATGATAAAGAAAAAGTTTAACAATTTTTTTTTCAACCTCACAATTACTTACAATTAAATCAAGTCAACCCTTTCAAATAATTTTAGATCAATAATATATGGATACAGCCATTTACCGATTTTAATTTAATTTCAGCATATTCGACAAGGTTAAATACCGTTGACCATCATTATCATATGCAGTCTATAAAAATTCCATTACAAAAACAAGGTTTTTCCGGTATATCATCGGAAGTCCAAGCAATTTTACATGTCTTTAAAGTACTTTTTTTTTTAAATATGACTATAAAATATTATTTTTATATAGTCCCAGATCAATTACATCCATCGTACTTTTAAAAATTGTTGAACCATCATTGTTATATTATATAATATAAAGTTGATTAGTGAAAAAGGTCTTTCTTCAAAAGTGCAATAAGAATAAGATAACTTTTGAAGAATTTGAATATTATATCACGTTCATTTACCAACAGCGTTACTTATCATTTAATTTCAAAGATTGATGAGAATCGATAAAGCTAAACCGAAATTAAAATGAATCGTAGTTAAATTACAATGATTGGAAAATGATATACCAAAAGAAGAAAATAGTCAATGATTAAAATTATTTCAAACTTTTAGTATACTGAAATAAATGAAAAGTGATTTCAATACATCGATCAAATAATATCTTTTATCGTTCGAATATTTCATATTGAAATTCGTCTGACGATTATACTAATTGTCACCGTTCAAAGTCGCCCACGCAATTAGTAAAGGTCATTTAGAAAATGCATGTAAATAAAACAGCAATTTAAATTTTCGACGGTGCATTACAAGATAAGCGAATGCTTGCGAATATCCATTACGTTTCGATCCCGCGGAATTTCAATATTCAAATCCGGGTATGTTTAAGCGCCGAAATCAATTCTCAAAAAAACGAAATCCAACTTCCATTCAAATTAATATGACTTTCGAAAACTTATCACGACGGATCTGACCATCGGCACTTTTCGATTCGAAAAATTCGCAAAAAAATGCAATCGCAAAAAGAAAAACTTTTACTCAATCCCGTTCAAGGTTAAACAGTCGACAAGGTTAAATTGCAAATCCTCAGACGTCCAACACACACACCTCATTACAAGTACCCGAATAATTACTTAGACACTCCACGTTTATGTTTCTCTTTTCAATTTTCGAGCGCTAGAATTCAATATGTGAAATTATTATTTGTATCTCCCCAGACTGTATACTTTGCCATACAGTGGGTGTAAGAAGAATGTATGTGCGATGGTTGGGCACCCCTGGCGTAGCGTCTAGACGGCCAAGGCCCGCGTCGAAGTGCATAAAACCTGTACACCCCGCAGCGATGAGGTTCTATTCCCGGACTCGCTTGGTTAATAAAAAAAATGTGCACTGGACATATTCAGCTCGGTGCAGTCGAACCTCAATTTGATATGTGTGTCGATGGTTTTTTTTTTAAATTTAAGATCGTGAAAATTTTTCGGTTGTCTGATGTGATTAGTTTATTAACTTGTATGACTTCGAAGGAAAGAATTTTAATGTTATTGTGAAGGTTTGAAGATGAGTGTACCTTAAATTTTATCTGAAATCGTAATATATTTCATGTGGGTGGTAAAAATTTATAAATGTTTCCATTTTGGGATCGAAACAATTTAAGCATCTTTGAAATAAATGATGAAAGAAAAACAACTCTTGAATAGTCTAAGAATTATAAATAATTTAAAATAGTCATCTATTTACCACGTCACTCATTGCTCAATTTCCACAACCAACAAGATCAAACTTAAAACAATATAATAACAAACAAATTTCTGAACCAGAGCAAGCTAATAAAAAGCTTTAAAAAAAACGATTCACCTATACAAAACATCAAATAGACTTCGACTAGAGTCGTTCATATGGTAAATTGATATCGCACTGTATATACTCATGCATGTACGTGCATTTTTACATAGTTTTATTATTAAAGTGTATGGATAATGATGGTCATAGTTATCTCCTCCCCTTCACCTCTCCCATGTCGAAAAATATAAACCTGTTTCGGACTTTTCCTATGTGGGTGTATTGAAGTTTTTTTCATGCTATTTTTTCGAATGCATGTTATGCGGATTAGGCTAGAGGTGCGCGAAATTTGCACCGTTGCAAATCTCGGTTCAATATCGAATCGTTATGTATATTTTATAAACCTCGTATTAAATATTTTAATTTTAATTTACGAAATTAGCATTCACGCTCAACCGAATCTTCAGTTTCAACACGCAAAAATTATGGGTAATTAATAATCCGATCATATTTTGATTAATTTTGAATGTTCGAAAAAAACTGAAATTATCTAGCTACCATATACAACTAAATTGGTTGAAATAAATACAAGCATATTTTAATAGATTCAATGCCTTACCGAATATATTATATTAAACATTCACTATGATATCTGATTGAAAAATTGACGGCTAACAATAGATTTCAAAATACAATATAAAAAACTAAACTGAAGATAACAACCATGATAAAATTATTAAATAAGGAAGAGTTATTGTAACGATGATTCAACTTAAGGCATCATAAATCCAACTAATTACCATTATCTATTTGAATCACAGTTAACTTTCAAATCGATATGTATACTAAATACACGTTACATTTTTATCTAATTATACAAAATCACTTTCTAAGAGCGCATTTGCCTCTTCATGGTCGATTTTCAAGTTCGAAATGCAGACGTATGACGTCTACGTGCAAAAAAAATCATCAGAATGAACGATGACTCTTGATAAATCAAAAATACTATTATGTTTTGACACACAAGCTTTTATGCGTTTCGCGTTCTCGATACTGGACCGAAAGCAAAAAAAATTATAAGAGCCACGATGGAAAAAAATCGACCAGACGGTGATTACGGTTGGAGTTAGAAGTTGAATTTAGTTGCAATTTGTCCACAGCATACGTGTTATGATGGTTATTTCGACATTTATAATAAATATATGAAAATAGAAAAGCTTGATTTATAAATCGGAATTTTATTTTTTTATGTTTCGAAAGACGTGTTTTTAATATAGTTATTATTACGATAGATGTAATTTAGATAATTTTTTTTTAAATTTGATATATGCAGTGTGTCAGTTTAGAATATTACATGTAAAGCTTAATATCATTTATATTTCGATGGTTTATTAGCATTCTTGCTTGAAAATATGTATTATATAAATGTAGAAAAATTTATAGCAATAGTCTTATAATGATGCTTATACAAAGCTTCTTCATGATCATATTTTCGTAATTATTGTGGAAAAAAAATGTAAACAAAAGTCCTTCACATTTTTAATGAAGACTGAGCAAATTTATATATTCATATAATGAGTTTTCACTTGAACTTTGAAGGAAAACTCATCAAATTCATTAAATATTTCAAATTTTTTGAGATAAAATATGATATAAAATTGTATTGATGAAATAAATAAAAATTGTATACAAAATACAATTTACAAAAATTCGATCCCAAAATCATATGAATGATTTTCATAAATAAAATAACCAAAATTTTGAATCAACTTATCCAAGAACTTCACGATTGAATTTCCGATCAGAAATAAACCAAATTTAAAAAAAATGTATACTGAAAACAATAATAATTGTATCTACTAGATCTTGTAAAACTTATCGTTTTTCAATTCTATAAATTTTATTAATCAGGTACTTTCTTTCACATACACAAACATAAAATTTTCCCGAAAAACAACCTCGATTTACACTACAAAACATCTCAAAAACACATCCCGAACCAAAAACCACCTAAAAAAGCACCGATCACAAACCACAAGAAGCCCAGCACACACATGCACCAAAAACCGAAACGAGAGGCCCACGCGGCGGCAACCTTTGGAGTTCGCGTGTGCAATTTTTTCGCATGCGACCTGCATTTTTTCACTATCCCCTCATGGGCGTATATTTATACGTATGCGAAAACATAAACGTCGCCTTTTTTTCTGCGGGTTTCGCTCGGCAAATTCATTTTTGGATACGTCGCTCGATTTCCGCAAACAACTTTTTTCCCGCGGGCCCCCGTTCGATGAACCGCAAGAGGCTCTGTTTTTTCATCGGTGTTGTTGTTGCACGTCGATTTCTGCAAATTACTGTTATTTATGTCCACGATAAATGTGCACGACGTGCATACGCTCTTTTTTTGTGCGTAATTATTTTGTGCATTGTGATCTATCATTAAATTTTTGAAATATTGCACGTATCGTCTCGCCGTTTGCGGATTGTGTTTTTTTTTTAGATTCGGATTTCTATTCTTGTGTCTATTATGTGCAAAATGTATGAAATTTAATGTCGTTTTTTTTATATATTTTGTTAATAGTACGACGATGGTTTCCATTGTAGATTTATCAGACGGTTTTTTGCACCCATGCATTAGAATAACAATTCATAATAATTTGAACTTTTTTTAATATCTGTTTTTTATATTATATATTTGTGACTTGCTGGCGCAATGGTCGAAACCTCATTTGAATTTTGTGCGCTCATTATTTTTTTAACGGATAATTTGAATCAATTATTTGCATATATACTCGTGTAAAGATTCACAACACGAACTTAATTTATTTTCAATTAAAATTATCTCACATCCATAAGAAACATCTTCATAAATATGCTCTAATTAATAAATTTTTCTTAATACGAACCGTTTTATTAATTTGCATATTTTTATTATTTAATAACAATTTAGTATGCATATTGAACTACGTGAAGGAAGTGTTAAAAAAATAGATGAGGAAGTCGATATAACAATTTCGAATATAGCAATCGACCGAAAAAGGCATCTTCGAGACATGTATGCGCCTTATTCAAAAGGAGGTACACACGTACGTGTCGCGCGACGCATACTAGATACCTTCACGTTATTTATTATCGTGTTTTTTCATTAATTTTTTCAACATGCAATTCGTCACTTTTGGACAGTTTGGGAAGCGCGGGTGTACGGGACAAAGGGTTGACGTAATCCGTGTCAAGACAGTTAACGTGATTCACACACCGATTAACTGGAAAATCGTGAACACGACGCTACTATTTTGGATTGTGACCGCGAAATGTTACCAGTTCAACATGCACTCGTTTCACGCGCGAGTTTCTGCGTGTTTTTTCGATTAAATCAACGGTATTTTGGGCGCGATTGTTCCCGGGAATCATCAAAGTTAAACGAACCAATATGGTGGATTTGAGATTAGTTAGAAAGGGGCGGTTTTTTGTGTTTTAAGTCTTCGAAAGTTTGAATATAAAAACAAATCGTTGAAATTAATTGTATAAAATAGGCTTGAAATTTGATCTCGTTTGATTTGAAGGTCTTATTTTGGAATAGACGATATGTAGGTTGTATATGATATTGAGGAAATCATTGTAATTTAAATTTTATAAAAATATTCAGTCAATTTTCTATTTATATAGTATCTCATTGTTATTTATTTAATGCACGACTAGACTTACCGAATGCAAAATCAAAATTGGGAGAAAAAAATATAGTTTTTATCCAACAATAAAATCTGGATATCCCAACTTGAAACAAATAACATCGAAAAAATTAAATATTTGTACTAAAACAGTTAACATTAATATTTTCTTAATACGCAATTTATTCATATTTTTTAAGTTACTTATTTTCATCCATTTTACAGATAACTACAAAAACCAGTTCACATCATTTATAATATAATATAATAGTTTTTACACTTCGAATTCAACGTTTTACATTTCAAATTCAACTATAGGGAAGTAGTATTAAGACTGTTGTCATAGTTATCAATGAAATTCATTAATGTAAATTCTTGTTGATTTGTTAAATTTGAAGAGAAAAACGTTGAATTTGAAGTGTAAAAACCGTATTCTCAAAATTGTACCAAAAAAAATCCCAAATGCATAACATTTTAGATTCATTTTAACCAAAAAATGTAGAACATCCCATCATTTCAAACACCATATGTAAACCCCAGTCATACGTTTCGAAATAGATCAAGATCTCACTAGGATTCGAGATCCAGTCCAAATTACAGAGCCGACGCGACTACACACTCAACCACAAGCCAGACGAGACCTCATAGTCACACTTATACTTCTCACACGGAGTCAACGAGCCCGTTTCTTCAATCGACCGACACATGTTTCATCCGCATCATAGAACGAAAAAGCGAATCAGCCTGCATCCGATAAAACATGGCGCAAAAAGCGGCACACGGAGGGGACTGTTGCACAGAAGGCAGCGCAGCCGGACGATAAATAAACCCATTCGAGAGCGAAGTCTGACTACCACAAGAACAACAACAACGGCAACAACAGTCGTCTGGTGCCGGTCTGGTCTGGTCCAAGAGCACTTTTCCAGTCCGCCGAGGAGGCTGGCCGGGTCAAGGAACGGAAGGCCGATCTTCGCCGACGACACAGACGGGCGGAGGGGGGGGAGGGGGGCGGGGAGGTGTCAGGACCGCGGGTCGGGGGTAGGGGGGTGAGGAGAGGTCTCGCGACCCACACTTTGAGGAGTGCGGCTCGAGCGGTGTCTGAGCTGGCCGTCGCACTTGTATGAAAGTGCATGATGATGTGTCCGGCGATCGTGTAATCTGGCCGTTTTAAAATATTCATGTGTTTTTTTTTTCAGTATGGTGTGTGAAGTCTTTGGGATTGTTTCGATTGGATTGGTTCATTTGGAATGTTGAGTTGGCTTTTGTGTTTGAAATAGCGTTGAATTTTATATGAATGAAATTTTATTCGAATAATAGCAATTTGATGACTGGGCAGATCTATAGGTATTTATTCAATGGTTTAGTTTTATTTAGCGCATCGAAGCTAAGTAATAATAACTCAGTCTATACATGAGCTTAATATTGACCTGAAACCATCCGGTAAAAGAAAGTTTTTATAATTCAAGCTTATTTTCTCCGTTTCGATGAATAACAAGAAGACTTCGCTCTTGTAGCAACAATGTATTATACATATAAGCCGGATATAATTATATTATGAGTCATTCAGAAACTAATGCGATTAACATTTTTCAATCTAATAAATAATATTATTTTTACTAATCAAAAGATTAACTCGTTTCTTCATTTATTTTCACGTCCAAAAACCATTTTATTTTTGTCTTATGAAGTAGTTTTTAAGTAATTCCAGAAGTCATTATGTTAATTTTCTCAAAAAACATAATCTGATCAATGTACGATTTCCACACAATTAACAAATCAAAACCAATCACAATCCCATAAAAAAATTGCCACCGGAAAATCGGAAAAACGCTCCAACATAAGAAACCACGCATCGAATTTACCGCATGTTAACGACAACTTTAACGGCCAACGGACAACATAACGGGCCGTCCCGTCTTCGGACAATGAAGAAAGCTCATCGCAAATGCGAAAGCGGTTCTCGTACAACTATGATGTTGTATTCAAATAAAATATATGTGATTCGAACGATCGACGCGAGCCGATAACGACAATCGAATGCTCGCCGATGGAATGCTTAATATAATAAAATTCGTTATTATTATGCACCGCGGGTCAAAAGTTTAAGAACGCCTCTTCTATGGCGTGTGCAGTCGCATTTCGAATATCTATTATTATAATAGGCGAATGGATGTGTGATTTGAATTATTGATCGGTTTGATGGACGACGTGTGCGTTGTTGGGAAATTTGTGGGTGTAGGGGTTTTTGAAAGAAATCGGGATTTGAATGCGAAGATTGGGTTTGTATCATTTTTTTTTTTTGGGTATAAGATATATACTTCTTTTACATTATTTGATTTTAAGCGCTGTTATTTTTTAAATCCACGTTTTGGTTTACAATGTAAAACAAGTATTGAAGAGTATATTTGAAATATTGTTTTCTTTTGAAAAACGTGCGAAATATACCACTTAAATGGTTTGAGATTTAAAAAAAAGTTAAAACTCGATTTTAAAAGCGATTTGCAAAAGTGGTTAGTGAAATGATTATTGGTTTTACAACACGACGTTTTCGCATGTATTATAATACAAATATATCATAATAAGTATTTTTATAAAATTACTTCTGATCTTCCTCAATTCGTTTTATTATACTTTTGAATATTCGATACATTGCGATTATTAAAAAAAATATAAATTATATAAATTCAAAAAATAAATAGGACACGCTATATTTACTCGGCAGAAAATTAATTTAAATTGTACGAGTGCGGGAGGAATAAGGTAGGTCGCATAATTGGGTTACGCTCTAGGGTCACAATTTCACGTTATTTGACCCAGTCGGGATTTGGGCAAATTCGATTTGCTCGAGTTTCGGACGGTTACCTGGCATTTATATGGTTTCCTGGCTCGTAACCGAATTCGGCGACCTCTTGCCAAGGATTAAGGACCAAATTCGTAATTGTTTAACGTGGATTTGGTCGACCTTACTAGTGCTAATTGGGTGCGTCAAAATGGCGGTGCTGTGTGTCCTTTTTTTACGACACTTCTTCTTATTCAATTTGATGGAAAACTAAATATTGTATGTGTATTTTAATTTATTATAATATTATCTTTACGAAAATGTGTTCAAATTAATTTTAAATCTATGGATGTGAATTTCCTTATGCAAGTACTCGGTACTCGTGAAATTTATGTGTATGGAATTTATTTTTAATTTATATTATAATGAATTATTTAAGATATATTACGTGGTGAATTTTTATAACGTATAAATAAACTTCCTGTCCGTATGACTTAAAAGAAATTAATGAACGTAAAGAATTTCTCGTATAAAAACGCGCTCAAATTTCATTTAAGTAGACAATTTCTTTTCACTACCTGACAAATTTCATCATCGAACACTTTTTTATTTATTTGCATAATAATATGCGAGTTTAATCAAAATCTGTCTAGCCAATTTTTTGCCCCATTGTTCAAAATAAACGTTATTTTTTTCGAGCCATCTGCTATGCTATGCAAAGTCTAATGAGATTACGTCGAGAATGTTCGGAAAAAAAGGGTTTGAATAACGAAAACATAATATATACAAAAAAAACATTATGAAGCCGGTCAGATAGAGTCTACATTACATTACACAACCTAGATATCAGTTTAAGTACGAAAATAGTCAAATAGCTATAATAAAAGAGGGGAATTTAAAACATGAATAATTTCGCGTAAAAAAATCAACCACTATTTAATTTAGAGATCCGAACAAGTGTTTTGATGCGATTATTGCTTAATTATCATATTCTTATGCATATGAGCCGTTAACTGTTGCTATTACTCGATAAGTTTTCTTCGCTTTTATGAATATTCATATAATGATTTAATGTTTCAACGAGGGATATTTCGAGAGCTTTCGCGATTAAATCGAAGTGATTAATTAACAGCCGCTTTATAATTAAGAACAATACGGCTATGAAAAATTGCTACGAAAATTAGTATTGCAATGATGGAATGAAAATTATAATGAGTTATTTTATTCGGTCGTATATATGAATGATGGTATGGTCTAAAAAAAGTGTAAACATGTACCGAAAATAACGTTCCAAAAAACGAATTTCATTATTATAAACTTTTTTTTGCCCGAATAAGTTTACATGAAATTTTAGCATGAATTTTAATATAAACTTTTCTTATTTCCTGGAAAAATATCAGCCTCAATTCTCGCTATACTACAACGTTCATATTATATCGTACATAAACCGGGTAGTTTTATAAAAAACAAGAAAAATGTTTCGTACTAAAATTTGCGGAAAATTATGCGAGATTTCAAAGTATGTATAAACTTATGTGTGTGCTTGAGTTTAAAAAAAACGCCGCTTCATCTCATATTTTATTTTACATTTATAGTCGGAAAAATTGAATCCATCAAAAAATTTTCTTAACAGAAAAAAATTTAATATAGTCTTGTATAAGATTATCTCGATTTTATTATCATATAAAATATATGACATGATTGAATCACAAATATGATACAAAAAACTACGTATTTGATAAATTATAATGAAATATTCGATTTAAAATTTTTTCTGATACATTTTCTAATGCTCAAATTTTTATCTCATATGAAAGTTGTAACTAATATAATTTCATAATTCAAAATATAAATTAGTATTTAAACATTTTAGTTTCTAATAAATTATCATAAACAATCTTAAATTTTTTCGATCGAATTTCCATCCAAAATCTCATAACTTAATCCACTCCATAAAGAAAACTATCACTCAGAACTCTCATCACATCCATTCACCTAACAAAACGACACGCACACTCAACAAGACCAAACCACCGAAACAACCCCAACAACACCCCGAAAAAGACACGAACCACATACACACCACACACTCCAATCACGACGGCACACACTCGACCGAAATACGCATACGAAAATCCCGGTCGTCATAGTACACGAGCATAAACACGAGCGCCAGAACCGTCGCATTTTCCGGTTGCCGGGGGGGGGCAGGGGGGGTGTGGGGCCCCCAGGGGGCGGAGTCGCGGGGGTCGACGTCTGCGCCCCGCTGACACACTGCCCACACCAGGACCCCCTTCGCAGACGCCCCCATGAGTCCCCCAATTTCGGTACAATGGTGTGTTTGTTGTGTGTGTGTGTGTTTGGATAGGGTGGTTTGCGTAATGTTTTAAATTTTTTTTTGTATGAAATGGTTTATTGTGGGTTTTTTATCGGTTGATGCGATGGTGGTTGGTCGTTTTGTGTTTTATTGTATTTTTTTTATGGGGGCATATGTTTTTTTTTTAGTAAAATATGATGTTTTTAATAATTTTTTAAAAAGTGATCATTTTTGTATTAATTTAAAAAATGAATGTTGATATTCTATATTGTTCATTTTCTGAATATAAAATGGCAATGCATTGACTTTTTTTTAAAATAACAGAAGGGTCAGAAAATAATAATACTGAACATAATACTGGTTCAAAATAATACTGAACATAAAAGGGAGTCAGAAAATATTAAAAATAATGTTTTGAATTGTATATAAACTGGTTTTTAATCAATCATTGGAATTTAGTGACTGTTATATGGCCAATGAATGAATTTGAGATCAGTGATAATAATTTTCAGTACTCAAACTTTTTGTTAATGAAAAAAAATCTTAAATTTCAAATAATTTATTAGAAATATTATATAATTTAAATACACTTTACATGATGAATAGGAGATACGAAAATAATAAAAAAATTAAATTTCAATATGCATGTTTTCATCACTATAACATCGCGCCCAGTTCCGATATTAAAAAATAATTTAATTTCAAAAACCCATCCGAATTAATAGCGCTCGAAATAGTCGCATTAAATACGACAACTTTATTCAAATTTTTGTTACACTTTTACGATAATTCCATCCGCCGTCGTATAAGTTCTTCGCCGCCAATAAAACCGCGCGCTCGTAAAGAAGCCATCGAGTTCAAGCGGGCGCTAAAAAACACACACACGCACACACACACACACACACACACACACACACATACATACACATACATACATACATGCACACACACACACACACACACACAGACTACTTATTACACTACCAAAACGGACGGGAGCGACGAAATTCTCTTTTCGCGAGAATAAAACGAAAATCCGCATTCTTAAGTCGCCTCCTCGGCCTTAATCTCGAGCACTTAAGAGCGCGTTTTTTCTTTGCCCCCGTGCACCTTTAGCGCGGAAAAATCTCAGCTTTTCCCCGACGGAGTAAATTATCCGAGGGAAGTAAGTAAAAAAGGCGGAAAAGTGCTCCGAACCGGTGGGCGTATTATGTATAGGGGTTTCGGATCAGTAATGTGTCTTTGTCCGTATTCAAATGGTGGGGTGGCTTGCCGTTCCCCGGGTTAACAGTTTTTTGGGCAAGTACCCCACATCTGAAAAGGGGGCAACAACACTTTTCGGAAAACTGGCTCTCTCCGTCTCTTTTTCCCCGGTTTTGGAAGGGGGTGGTAGTTACGAGGGCGTTGTTGCTTCGGGACTGAAGGATTTTAGTTTCAAATTTAAATCTGATAAAAAAATTCGTTTTTTCAATCAATTTTTTGTTAAATTATAAAGTATCATTGACTTCTGTTTTTTATATTTGGTTTTTGAATACACACCTGATACGTATGAAAAAATTTATGAATATTCAAGCGATGTACAAGTCAGTGAACTATTGCTTATTGAATTGACAACGACAACTCTTATATCAGCTCTTCTGAATCATTCAACCGAAAATTAAGTAATTCGACATGTCAAATTATTTTCTTCTCATTACACAATATACAAACAATTCGATTTATCGTTTTTGAATGTATTAAATTATTAATCAATTATAATAAATTGATTTTCAGAAAGTTTCAATATCAACACGCACTTTTCGAACTGAACACCCGTAGACCAGAAAAAGCAGGGGTGCTTCTGTCCACGACCGACCTTGATCCCTGGCAATTTTCACGGTTTTCCCGGCACGGAAAAGCCGACGGAGCAATAAAGAGGGTAACCACCCCTGGCTTCTATCCCGGCTGCTCCATTTCGCAGTTTGATAGTGTTCATCTCGTGGGCCCCCTAACCAGCGGTGACGCAATGCGCCCCTGACTCCCCTATGACAGTGGTACCCAACCATTAAAAATATTTGGTTCAAATGGAATCATAACCATTCGCCATGTGTAATTATTTGAAATGATTATGTTGTTATATTCAAATAAAGTTTATTGGAAGACTGGGTTTTTGAGTGAAAGTAACTATGTAGTACGGAGTTTGATTACTGAAAAGCATTTCTTATCATGTCGTCTCAGTTTTTAGATCCATTTTACGATCGTGTCATCTGTTGATACCTTCAATAATAATGGAATTAGTGTATTTGATAAGATTAAACTGTTAACATAATATATTATACTATACAAATTAATCGCAATAATTTCCGCTAATTAACAAAACAAAATGTAAATTGAATATCGAGACTTTTTGGGAGTAGATATTTTTAGTATTCAATTCCGCAAAAGTTACTTTTTCATTATTATTATGAGATAAAAAGACAATATGTACTTTTTTTTAACATATCGAAATTATTTTTTCTTAAATAATCTATTCAATGACTACTAAATATGCAACTTAACTTCGTTAATCAGTGGAAATCACTGCATTTAACTCTCAAATATATTATGTAATCAGACAAAAACTTATCATTATTACTAAATATACTAATTCCTATAGACTTTAAAAGTTAAGCAGAACATAGTATAATATGATCAATAGACGAACCGAAAAATTTAAAACCACACAATAAGACAACATTTATTATTAGATCTCCTTTCAATTTTCCCCATACACACACAAACTTCCTATATTATTAAAAAAATCAGCAGTAAACATTTTCAAACTTCCAACCAAAAAATGTTGCAAATTTCTTTACAAAGGAAACACGGCATAGGGGTGGATCCAGGGGGCGACGACCGCCGCTACATTGATTGCGACTTTTTTTCAGTCACTCATTCGTATAATAATACATTTGTGTTTTTCGGCTTTGGCCCAGTACGGCCCCTCGCCGACTGTTTTCCTAAACCAGCCCTCATCCTACCACTTCCAAAAATTCTGGGGTTATGGCCCCGTCTGGACAAGTGGGGGAATTTTTTGGCTGTGCGTGTTCAGTGTTGCCAAGTGCGAATTTAATTTTTATATGTTCTTATTGGAGTTTTCAAGGACGCGCGTGAGTAATTGGGCTCGTTACGTATTGTGGGTAATGTAATTATATGGTGTTTGCGGGGAAAGTGATGCTAGTGTGTGACATTTTAAAATTTTAATTTCGGCTAAAACGTATTGAATGTTGAAGTGTTTATGTAAGAAATTGTATTAAATAAATTGATAATAATATACAATTCGATTATGATAAGTGATACGGTTTGTTTTTTATCTTATTTCTCGAGACGGAATATGATTTGAATTTGAATTTTTCATAAAAATTCGTTCCATAGGTAAAAGCAATCTGATCGTTGATTGAATCCGAGCTATTGAAAACGGTCGAATTTCTTCAGATTCGTTTCGCGAAACATAATAAATACGATCGCGAAACACGATATTAAAATAATTCAATTCAGTATATACTTTACATTCGTAATTTAATATTGAACCGTTTCAGCACCGACCATATTTTTCACGCGCTCGATACATATTACGATTCAGACGCATACGATTTTTTCATATTACATCTCATATAATATGTAAGTATCATATTAACTTATATATTATAATAACTCGTTTAGTTAGAATGGCGAGTCTCACTCGTAATTAATTAATTAGGTTCAAATTAAAAAAAATTACTTTATAATTTATTAAAAAAATAATTTGTTTATATTTTTCCATGATAGAAGTAAAATTATGTTTGATACTAATTATGAACATATGAAATTATGCTTTAAGTGCCAGAAATCATAATATTTACTTAGAAATAGGTAAAATTTATTATGATTTATGAATGATGAAATATGTTATTTTACATTATTCAAACAAATATAATAAAAAATAGCCTTCTGGATGGCTTAATATGGAAAGTTCAGCTTACGCGACGCTTGACTCGCCTATTAGTTCGAGCAGTCTATTGAAGGAGCATGTAGGAACTATAGTGCGTGCGACATAATAAAGAGAGCTCACAGTATTTTATATAATGGTGTAGTTCTCGCATTAGTGCCGGCTTTCATTGAATCCACGATGAAATCTGGCAGATGGTTCCCTTTGTTTCTGTGCGTGACATGTGCGTGTACTCTTTCACAAATGCTAGTGTGTGTGTATGTTCGAGATGAGGGCTGCCCGTATAGTTGGAAAAATCGAGTTTGAAAAAATTTGCACCGATTGGAGATTAATGATTTATGATGAAGTGGCTTTTTATTAAATTTGTATGGGTGACTTTTCGGTGACAGATTTGTCGTTTGAATGCGATTATTCGAATGAGGGATTGTTGTTATGTCAGTGACAAATTATTGTTTAGAAAGAAATAAAATATATATAAGATTGCTCGTCGTTGTTACTAGGGTTGGTTGTCAAAATAAGCGACAATTTTGTTGATCATATGTATTGGTGATTTTTATTATGTAAGAAAAACTTTTTAAAAATTTAAAAATAGGACAATTTATGAAGTTCATATATATAAATCATATTTATATTATCAGATACGAAATGAAATATTAATAAAATTTATTATAAAATTTATAAAACCAGAAATTCACTAACAACACAAAGCACAAACACGATTACGATTACATACGATTGTGTGATTTCATCACGTCTGAAGGGCGTTTCTAGCACCAACTACCATTATGTAAGGTACCCACCCGTTTTTTTTTTATTCTTCTTTGTTCCAACGA
Organism: Hydropsyche tenuis; assembly: GCA_009617725.1. Lineage (NCBI taxonomy): Eukaryota > Metazoa > Arthropoda > Insecta > Trichoptera > Hydropsychidae > Hydropsyche > Hydropsyche tenuis. The sequence goes on from VTON01000007.1 coordinate 1,337,132, forward strand.
ATCAAAGAATATTCTATTACTCGTATATAATTCATATCCTTTCTCTATTCGTCGTATCGTATGCATAGTACTCACTACGTTTTATAATGCCGTGTTTGTACGAGAGGTCGATGTCCTGTTACTATGAACGAGCACTATACTATTTTTCAAGAGGGTGCACTGCGTAATAATGATTTGAACTGAGAATATATGTGCTTCACATATGTGCCTTCGATTTCTATTTGTACTATTATTATAGAACTAGTTTTGAACGGTTAATTTTTATCGCTTTGTAGGTTTTTGAATGTTTAAAGATTGGTGAATATATAATATTCGAAGTGAGGATAGCGCTTTATTTGATTTCGAGATTGTGAAAATGTTTGTATAGTTCGACAAATGTAAGATTTCAAATTTATAGTAGGGACAAGTGTGAACAATGAATCAAGAAAATTAGAACGCTTCCCACTGGTATATGGCACGTATTAAATTATAGTAATAATAGCAAAACTCGCATTAAACGTACCCCTGTAACGTAACAAAGGGGAAGAAACGCGGATTGCGTGTATGGAAAATACACTGATACAAGTGAATTCACAAATACGTGAGAGAATAGAATCAAATCTCACAACTGCACGACATTAAAATATTTTTAAGTGCTATAAATTAAAATTAATTTTAAAAAATCATCATGAAGTATGCACGAATACTAATTTAAGGTAAACAGCTTTCGCGGATTGTTAATAAATGTTTAGATTTTTTTCACATGTGCTAAAATTTAACATCAATTAATGATTTTAGCTATTAGTAAAAAACAAAAAAAAATCCTATTAAAAACTTTTAGAAATCGGTTCATGGTTTATAATTTTATTATGTATTTATCAATCAGTTAAAAAAAAAACGTTAAAAACATTTTATAGCCATGAAAATGCGTAGTTCTTAAGTAGAATAACGAGGATATACTGTCAATATAAAAACACTTTTTTTATAGCTCACTCCTAAAATAAAAATATTTTTTTTCATTAAAAATTTAATTCATTATCATCATGCATAACAACCAATAAAACACGAGGTTTTTCTTTATATTATCAAAAGTTTAAACATTTTTCAAAACATGATACTTTTAACAATATATAAAACAGTCTTTGATCAACAATTTTCAACCATCTCCTGATTGCAACACTCATCACTTAATTTTAGAACAATCGACAATACTAATAAACTATTGAACATCATAACATCTCTGAAAGAGTTGAAATGATTTTCATATAATTTATTTATATCATTCATATACTCAACAAGACTAAAAAAAATTGAGTATCGAACCATCATTTTTCAAATATGCATCCATTAACTAACCGTTCGATTAACCGCTCAACTTTGACATATATTTAAAAAAAAAAAACTCAAAACACTCATATCAATCTCGACCGATCATCAAATTTAAGCGACAATCAAACCGACCACAAACGCAACAAAAACGCAACAAAAACGCAACAAAAACGCAACAAAAACGCGAATTTCACAACTACACCCCTCACGACGCCAAACCCACGACCACTTTCGCACAACCCCATCCGTGAATATGTGTCGATAATAAATTCGAGCGCCCTTGGGAATGTGGGGCGGGGGCGCAGGGTTCAGCGCCCGTGGCCCTTCCTTCCTGGTGGGGCGCAGCCTCCTGGGGGCCCGGGTCGACGCCCCGGGCCCCAATTTCACGGTCACACGCGCCTCTTTGGTTACATCACCGCTGATTCACGGCGTGTCCACGACCGCTTAACGGCCGAGCGAATTTTCCGGCGCGTCCTTGAGACGGAAAATCCGGAATTTTCCGAATTTGTTTTTCGGTGGTGGGCGGGCTCGTGTGCGCTCGTTGTGTTGTGTTTTTTTGTTGTTCGGAAAGGTTGTGTGAGAATTGTTTATCTGGTGTTATTGTGTAAGCTGGGTTTGGGAAATCTTAGGTGGTTTTATCAGTTGGAGGTATATAAACGGGTTGGGGATTTTTTTGAATAAATGATGGATTTAGTACAATTGATTTATAAAAAAAAATATATTGAATTGTGGTACATATGTATACCCTTATTAAATGGTTTAATAAAATTATGTAAGATTTACTGCAAAATATGAACTATTATAAAAAAATATTGAGGAAAAAATTATTTTTTTAGTCAAAAATTTCATAAAATAAATTAAATCAAATTTTTTGATATTTATGTACATAAATATTTTTTTATTATTTATTTACATAAATATATTTAGTACAATTTTTAAGATTTTAGACAAGAAGAATAGTATTTAAAAATTTCAATTTAATTAATACTTAAAGTTCAGATAACAGATTAGACTACCGTTGCAAAAGAATATATTATATTATAATACCTAAACTCAATTTTTTTTTCTATGAATATTTAAAAATAACTTCAGAGTCAATAAAATATCCAAACACGCCCAAAATTCAACCGTAACGATCTCAAATCGAACAAATTAACAATCCAAACACACAAAATTGACACAATCCTAAAAACAGATAATCATCGCCGTTAAACACCAATTATTATCGAAAGCAGAATCAATACACTCGAAACGACAAACCCGCAGAGTTTACTTACAAAATTGTCGCAATTAAGAAAACCCTGCGCAAATCCCGAGCGGATGAAAGCCTCGAAATTTAATATTCATGAACGAATCCCTTTGTTGTACATCATACGTTTATAATATTACGCACTCCTTCGCCCAAAGGACACCTCCTATCCACGGAGACGCCCTTAATTAAGTTTGTACAGTTTTCTCAGCGGATTAAGAGTAAATCTTAACGATGTTTAACTTTGGGTGTGTCTTGTAGGTCCTGGCCTTGGGTGGAATTCGATAACGCTTTATGTTTTCTCGTTTAACGGATTTTGTATGTATTTGAGGGAGGGTTTTCATTTCAGCGGATGTGTTTTGTATCGTGCTATCGATTTTATGGGGATTTGAATTGAAGGATAGACGAGTGAGTGTTTGGGAAATGTGATGGAGGCTGCTCGGCGGTGTAAAAATATGGTGGAATTATTGGAATCGTCGTGTTTATGTGTTTGATTAATTGGAAATGTTTATTTGTGATTGTTTTTCCGGAATCAATATCTTATTTGTTTTCGAGGTGAAACTTCTTGTGTTACGATGATGAGGATTTGTTTGTTATGTTGTTTTTCAAAATGTGAATTATTTTTAGGAAAAAGATTATTATTATTGTTGTTGGTAAAGACAGTATTTAGTTATTATCGTCACTTTTTTTAATAAAATTTGATTATGCTGCAAAAGTGTATAAAATTTGTTCGAATATTTCGAGAAAAATAAAATTTATCTAAAAAAATGAAGTGCCATAATACTTTTTCGTTGCCAAAAATCACTTAAATAATATAAAACATACAATATTAGAGAAAATAACCTAAATAAATATTATATTTGGTGGAACATTATAAGTTTAAATATTTAATTACATTTTCAACAGTTAGAAAAAATAACAAGTTTTTCGTATTATTGTTATTTTAATATTTTTTTATGCATCGACATGTAAGAATTAATTTTGACAAAATAAGAGAGTGAAAAATTTGTTCAAGCATTACAAGCACAACACAATACTAATAAACTACAAAAAGTTAAGTTTTCTCTTTTGACGTGCGAGAGTGCTACACATTGATCTTTTTTCACTATTAGAAACCACTTAAATAATTCAGAGCAAATAAAATAATAAAGCATTTGAAAGCAAATTCATAGTCAATCTTTCATAAATAAATAAATCAATTAACCAAATTTTCACAAACACATCAACTTCAAAAATGAAATATAACACAAAGTTTCACTTTCGAAACCCAAAATTTCCACTCGGCATTTTTTCATTCAACCAAACCCGCCTCGAAAAATTTAAACAACCCATACATACACTTCAGAGCTTTTGTGTGTCATTCCTTTTTATCACAATACGAGTTTATTGTGTTCCTTTTTTTCGTTTGATCATCGGGTCATGTTTTGAAGACATTTGCATTTCGACTCACCACACCGCCGGGTCATCCATTGTGGACGAGTTATTTCAAGTTGGCGAATGAAAAGGACTTCGTATGTTTTATATTATATTACATAATACCGGTCCATATAATAATCGCATTCGGTTGCATAATACACCCCTTTTTTGAGCGAAATGTGAACGACCCTATTCAAGGGAACGATGCGATGACCTCCTTATATATTTTAAATACGTAATAGTTTTTAATTTATTATTTTTTTAATGCGATCAAATCTGTATGACTAATGGAAAAACTGATTTGATAACATTTGGGTTTTTACTGTTATTTTCTTTAAAATGTAATTTTTTTAATGTTAATTTATGTTAATAAACGTGTTTGTTTGGCTATGCAGAAAATGCATTATGCAAATGAGATTAAAAAACGCGGTCGTCAAATGCAGCTTAGGTAATAACTATTTTTTATTTATATTCAAAACCGTTATTATAGAGATAAAAGTATTCGATAACAGATGCTTAAATGCTTATATGCAAATGCAAATTTTATGCAATTTTATAAGCTGGTAATGTAAAAAAAAGACGAATTATCCGAAAAGTGTGTTAATGTAAATGTATTTATTCAATTATTAAGCATGAATATATTATATCCTGAATTTCTTTAACATAACTCACAGCTAGGGATTCGAAAATTACTGCTAAAACTGAAAAAAAAATCATTACCGGTAATGGAAAAATATTAAGATAGCGACTTGAAAATACTAACAAATTCAACTAACCTAATTTTTTTTAGCATATTTATAAGTAGAGAGATTTTTATTTCGATCGATTTTTCTAAATTACCGGTAATACTGATAATAGCTTAAAATTTTACAATATTAACTGGCGACCTATTTTATTATAGCTCATTGAAGTTATATTATATTATAAATTGATAATTTTTATTATGAACGACTTTTTTCAAATTACTAGTAATACTACAATACTTATAATAAAATTTCTATCCGTGGTTTATTAGGCTGAGCGCAGACGAGACACTTTTTGTCGTACGATAATCTGATCGGATTCTTAATCAGTGTGTAGATGTATGCTAGTGCGCAAATTATAACAACTCGTTATAATTTGCACACTCGCATACATCTCCATACTGATTAAGAATCTGATCAGATCATCGTACGACAAAAAGTGTCTCGTCTACAATCAGCCTCAGAGTGAAAAGTAAAAATTCCAAAAAAGATCAACTAAAATAAAATTATAAATATAAAAGAATACATTTGGCCTGTATTTAATTGATCGGTTAAAAGATCCTATTTTGATCAGTAAAAACAAAGTATATGGTTATTATTCGGTTCTGTGCACGTGGAAACCTGTTTGAACTTGTTGGAACAAGTCTCAATGTAGTCGCACATAGTAGCAACCTAACCTAACCTAACCTAACTGATCATTTAACAATTTTTTACTGATCATTTTAGTTATTATTAACCAGCCAAATAATTAGTTGCCAATACATTTTACATTACATTAACCACTTCTTCGACTACACAAAAAGCTCCATAAACAAAAACAACCGCCCTTGATAAAAACCCAACAAACCCAACCGAGCGCCACCTATCGGACGCGCAACGAACCCACGTCCCAAGCTTCAAAACTTCCAAGACCCGACCCCGAAAGCCTCCGAATAGAAATGTTTCAGATGGGAACATACCTGTGTCATATCTCGCTCGCGGCGGCCAGGTGTGTGCGTTGTCGGCGGTGTGGGCGGAGTGGGCGGCAGGGGGGGGGGGGGGGGGGGGGGGGGGGGGGGGGGGGGGGGGGGGGCGGCGGGGTGCGCGCCCCGCCCCCCGCGCCCTCCCGGCGCCCCTGCCCCGCGCCCGCGCCCCGCGCCGACCCCCCGCTGCCGACGCCCGCCGCTCCTCACCGCCCGAGACCACCACCACCCCGCCCCTCATCTTCTGCAAGCGGCAACCGAAAAAACAACAACACACTTTACTAGGTGTCAATAATACATGTGGTTTGGTGTGTGTGTGTGTGTGTGAAGGCTCGGTAGTCGGTTGAGTGCTGTGGCGTTTCGATGGTGGGAATTGGTGTGATTTTGATGTGATTGGGTATTGATATTGTGGGATTTCGAAATTGGAGGATAGTAGGTGTGTATAGGTTGCGGTATGTTTGTGTGATCGCTCCGTTCTGTGAACGAAGCAAAAAATTTTGATTTGTCTGTTTAGTGTAGGTGCATCATTTAACATCTTCTGTCAAATATGACAGTTGACGCGTCATACGATGTAATAAAGGAAGCGATCAAAACTTTGGCATGCCTGATACTTGGAAATTTTGGTATATAAATGAAAAAAGGTTTTCCACCACTGTCGTAAGGCAGTCCACTGTCATCTCGTAACTATCGTATTTAACAAAAGAAGTCAAATAATGTATTGTACCTAACAAGGAGAAGGCACAACGACGGAAATCAACTTTGATATGGGATTTTTTTTCCGATAGATCACCTCTATTGGTTTGATAAGTGGGCACCACCGAGCCAATTTGATTATAAACGACATTAAGTTTCGATAAATCAGTATATGCGATTGGACGCCATCTCGATATGTGGCGTAAAGTACTATAAATTCCTCCCATTCTAAGCGTCACCGCAGATGCTTATGTGCCAGTGATTCGGCGATTTAGACCTTACGCCACACATCGAGACGGCGCTAAACGCATATACTGATTTATCGAAACTTGAAAGTCGTTTATAATTAAATTGGCTCGGTGGTGCGCGCTTATACTTTGCCATATCAAATCAATAGAGGTGATCTATCGGGAAAAAAATATCCCATATCGAAGTTGATTTCCGTCGTTGTGCCTTCTCCTTGTAAGATGCGCCTACACTAAATGGCGCATACACACCACTAGATATTGTTAAATTTCATAGAAAAAGCAACATTATTTGCTTCATCCACGGACGAAGCCATTACACAAACATAGCATAACATATATTATATTATATTATATTATATTATATAAAAGCTCGATAGTCATTTGGGTGCTATGGCGTTCCTGTTTTGGACATTAGTATTTTTTGTAAAGTGATTGGATATTACAATTCTAGGATTTCCATACTCGGGGGTAGTAGGTAGGTAGTAGTAGGTATGTGCATAGGAGCTCGGTAGTCGTTTGGATGATATGGTGTTATGGTGTTGGAAATTGGTATGTTCTGGGTTATTTGATGAATTGTGTTTGCGGTGATTAGGAATTACAATTCTGGGGTTCGGAGCGAAAATTCAATCGTAAATTGTTATCAGGGCGAGGCCCCATGAATGCATTTATGTTCAAACGTTTTCGTATGCTCATACTTATTATGAGGCATTATTTTTTATTAGATATATCAGCACATTAATATTTGGAAATTATTATATAAATAATTCAATTAAATAATTTAAATATTATATTTGCAATATTATTGGAAAATATATCTGTTAGAACTATATATTATAATATCTGATACACTGGACATTGTTGATCTCTGAAATTACAGTTACGCGGATGTGTGTATCATTAACCTGATTAATGCGTAAAGAAAAATTACCAGACTTTCACTGTTTACCGGAAAGATTTTATTTTGCTGTTGACGTAATGTAAGCTACATATAATGATGGCGATGACGATGAATACGATATAAATGAATCACGTTATAAAAAACATTTGATTATATGACTTTTAATATGATTTTATTTGAAATATTTTTACCACCATCTTAAGACGAACAAGAAAAATTAATTTTCCAATTAAATTTATACCCTTAAATTTTAGTAAGTATAAAATAAAAATCCACTTTAAAGTCCAAAATGATAAAAACAATCGAAAACCACAGTATTTTAAACATTTCCGACTTAAAAATCACACAATTGATCCGCACGATTTTCCTCCATTTTCCGTCGAATATTTCAGATTTTCCGGAAGTATTTTCCTGAACAAATAAAATATTAATAGTATCGGATTTTCATAGTGACATAGGTGTCGTAGACACAATCGGGGTGTCTCCTTGGCGACGACGTGTACCGTTTTGACGGACGGCCAAATTCGCTTGGACCGACCGGAGGACAGTGATCACCAACTCGAGGACAATGCTAGACGTCACTTTTATTGATCATCACTATATGCCTATGTATATTTTAATTTAATGTTCTGAAAATTTTCCTCATAGTAAGTTTGAATACTAAAAACCATCACTAATTAAATGATTTTTGAACAATGGTGAGGTAATCGTGTAGTGACTTTTTCTCAAATTTTTCGTTTAATTTCGATAATTGAAAATAACTCGTCAAAATGTTTTACATATGTATATGCTATTTTTTTAATATTGGAGATATAAAAATTTTCTTCATAGTGTTATACTTTGGAAAAGGTCAAATATCATTACGTATGTATAACATAACAAGGTCTTTTGACGCTAAAAAAAATCTGGCTTTTTCACATCGAGTCAATAAAAAGAAAATAACTTTCAAGGATTAGTTCTTTCGATACAACTGAAAATTTATGTTAAAAACATTTTTAACCATGTTTTTAATTAAAGAGTTTCACATTTATAAGGTTTCTATTTTTCACGAAACGAAATGATTCAAAATATTTTTAAAATTTTGCGAAAAATTATAACAACCCTAATGAAATTCCTATGAAATAAAATCAATTATTAAAAGAACCCTCTCAAAATCAAAAAAAGTTTTCGTGCCACTGTATTTAAAACGGAGACAGTGTGCGTTTGCTTCTACACACCGACACACACATCCCATTAAACCGTCATATAAGCGCGTAATACGTATATAAATTTAAAATGATTAATTTAAATGGTTCGCACGTGTGAGTTTAGCTTTAGTCGTATGACGTTCGTCTCGTTGGCAGATTTTTTGCACGACCCGTCTCCACGCGGACTACTGCGCGGATGACACTTTTAGAACCGATTTTAACCCCCTTGATATATTTTCTAGTTTCTAGTGTAAATAATTCTCGTTATAATATAATATACCGACGAGATAAATCACGAAAATATGTCTGACAATATGTAATATCGTTAAAAGAAAAATAATTGAAAATTGACGTAGCGTGTTAACACGTTCTGGCGGATTTTTTTCTGCATACAGATTCATACTATATTTTATTTTTTAAATATAAATCAATGTCATACCTAAGTTATCAAAGATTATGTAATATAATAAATTTAATTAGAGTATTTTACTATTAAATGAGAAATATAAATAATCATAAACTAGGTCAATATTTTTAAAACAAATAGCATGATTTAATATAACTGATACTAATCATGATATGAATAATTTAAAAACATCAATAATTTTTTTTAAATAATTGTTTTTTCAATGCATTATTAATAATAATATTATAGAAACATGTGAATTTTTAAAAATTATTTTCAACACGAGTGTATCCACATTTGAACCAGGTTTATTAAAAATCGAACCGAACGGGTTAACTCGAATAAATTTTAAGCTCAAATACGCGACGTATCAATAAAATTTCATATGACGTATAAAGATATTTATTTCAAAAGTGTCACCGAACGTTTCGCGTTTTATTTTTCGAAACATCCATGATTTATTCAATATGTTGAAAAGCCATGAAGACAAACGGCACAAATCCGTAATTTTCACGTCTGACCCAAATCCCGCGAGACTCTCCGATATTTCTCTATCGAAAGACGATATAAAAATCATATATATTTCTCGCCGAAATAAATTTCAGCCGTCGTTTTCGAGCCAATACGACAATATTTCAGCGACGATCGCGGCAACGATGATGCAATTTGCATATCATGCCAATCTGACTACCCAAGGTTGTTACGTGTAGTCAAAGGCCGAATTCTAGCGTTGTCTAGTGGCTAAATATAATACGTAATGCTATGGGGAAAAAGGTGGAAAACTGACGAGGAAAAATCGAATTCGGATCGGAAAATTGTTGTTGATTGTGCGTCGGCATGTTTCGGTTAATATTTTAAGTGTGTCCGCGGGACGTCTATAAATACGATTTTCACTAAAATACACGCATGCCACGTGAAAATAAATCGTTCTTCTTTTCGCAGAAATATACCAGACTCGATAATAATATTATACTAATTATAATACGTGAAAATATCCTTCGCGTTTTCGTTCGGTTCGGGAAAATATAATTGTTTGTTTTAAAGGGGAACGGGTGTATTAATGTTTTTCGTTGAAAATTTTTGAATATTAAATTCGTTGTAGATAATCTGTTGAATTTTGTGGTTTTTACCGATGTTGAAGTATTTGGAATATTACAAGATTTATAATAATGTAAATTTCAATGAGTGAAAGAATTTATTGAGAAATCTGGAAATTTTAACATCTTGAATTAGTTTTTGGTTTGAAATTCAGAATAAGATTTTAAAGAATTTATTATATTAAAATAAGTTGTTGAAATTGAATTTGAAAAGTCATATATCAAAACTTTAAAACTTAATTTATAAATATCATCAAATACCAAAGAATGTTTCAACGAAAATATAGATATGTATAAAATAATTCAACTCTATTAAAAATCTTATACGATATTAATTGAAAATATTTGCATAATTTTGTTTCTAATTACGAAAGAAAGTAATAGATATTATTTCGAAACTCTTCAGGTTCACGAAAGTGTTTATCCACAAACTCGCTATCATAAATTAACTATTATACCATACGTAAACTTAATATATTCTAACGTAAAATTTACCACTTATGAGGTAGGTTTACGGTCGGTTTTCACATAATGAAACGGATTATTTTATGAAATACTCAGCTCATACGTATTACGAAAAAGGTCTATTACCTGGAAAAGCTAATTAGACATTTTCAGAATATTCAAAATAAATTCTCCCCAATAATACGAATCAATTTTTTTTTCTTTTAATCCATCAAAAAACCCGAGAAAAACAACCCGAAAATACAAAACGCGACCCTGACCGAGTAAAACAATGGCGACATGCAAGAGTGGTAAATCGCGCAGCATGAGTCAAACGAAAGTGCAACGTTCCCGCACCGAGAACATGCTGAATCATCGGCACGGCAGAAGCAGAAGCACTCTGCTTATACGCATCATCATCATCATCATCATCATCATCATCGGCAGGCGGAGTCATAGTCGTCGGGCGAGACACGAAGACGTAGACGGTGGCGGCTACACCCACGTCAGAGACGCTTTCAATCTAAAGTTACTCCCGGTTCTGAGAAACGGTTACGGGACGAGGACTGTCTCGTTTCTTTATCTTACTACAGTTTTTTTTTTTATTTGCTTGTTTGCGATTTTTTTGATGATTGGAAAGTATTTTTTTTTTGTATTTAATTTAAAATTAGTTTTTATTTTTTTTATTTTAGGTTTTAAATATGTATACCTTAAACCGTGGCTTGATCGATTTGTGTTTCGTAAAATTTGGCCAGTTTTTTCAACGAAATTGAATTATTTAGCATTGATCGATGTGGTATTTTTTATTCATATTCAAGTTTTTATATCATTCTGAATTTGAGCTATAAGTTTTCTTTTAAAATTGTGGCTTAATGAATCTATTTTATAGAAAAATATTCATAATGTCGCGTCCTTAAGTGAAAAAAAAAACGTTCTTATTTATAGCAACGTCAAATATTACACAAGACAAAATTACTACACTGCAAGAAATAGTATTATGATCTCTAAAGAATATGCGTCAATTATTTTACATCAAATTGCGCAATATAAGACGATTAATAAATCACAAATTTCCTTAACGCCGGAAATTAATTTTCCTACAAATATGTATTAAGCTACATACCTCATAAAAAATCTACACTCATTTCTACATTAGTTTTTCAATAAAATAAATATTCAAAGCAGTTTTTTCCACTTTTCAAAACCAATCAGTCATCAACTTTTCACGGTATTTAAAATCGTTCTAGATGCTTGTTAATTTCAATGACTTTCAGAGTTTATTCATTTCCTACAATACTATAATATTCAACTGAATACACTTTTGAAAACATTTTATTCATACACTAAAATTGCATGTATTCTTAAAAAAATTAAACTTTAAACGCAATCACAGCACTACCGAACTTTGAGGTTAACTCAGATCTTTCAAAAGCAAAAATCTCCGAACCTTACCACAGATTTGGAAGAACCAACGACCAAAAACCACCAACAATCTACCACGACCACTCGATTAAGCCCAAAGAGGACAGCAAGCAGAGGGAAAAGGGCAAGAGTGCGCAACACGCGGCCGTCGGATAATCCGCGCGGCAGACAACGCTCGAATTTTGAATTCAGGCCAACCGATCCACTCCCACGTTTATAAATAGCGTATATTTTGATATATGCTATTTTTCTCTTACAGCCGGCACACACGATTCCGACATGGGACTTGTTTCCCTCCCAGGTCCGTCCCTGTCTGTTATGCGGTCCGTTTACGCACGTCTATGCGCGATCAATATGGCCATTACGCAAGATGAGTTGTGAAGTGAAAAAGTTTATAAATACGCTTTGGGTGTTGTTGGAAAGGTGATTGTGTGCTTTTTTTTAAAGTTGAGTGTAATTTTGTTGTAAAGGTTTATCTGTGTATGTTGTCTTTTTATTTTAGGGTTTGTTTCGTGAATTGTTGGAATACCAAAATGAAAGTTAATCGTGATTGTTTTCATAGAAAGTCTCTGTTATTTTTGAATATTTTTAGAAATTGCTTTGTGAATTCATTGTTTTTTTTTTTGAGATTGAGAATTTTTTGTGTGACTCATAGTAATTTAATTTACATGATTCGATATTTTTATGTTTGTCTAGTCTAGATGATGATGATATAATAAAATATTTCGAAAGTTGTGTTTGGCATAAAAATAGTTCTGAAAATAAAAATAAAACATTATAGGGAAAATCAAACTATCAATGATGAAAGATCGCTAAGATAGTAACGAATTTCCCAAAGTACACATACACTAAAATTTCATTTCAGTTATAACAAAAAATCTGAATCGTTTACGTCAAATTTCCCAACACATCCCCTAACAAAACACAACTAAACCATCGAATCCATCACCCTACCCAACTCAACAACAACACTATCCCTCCTACCACCATAAATGCAAAAAAGTCCCCTTATCACACACACCGATACCAACCCAAAAACCCCAAACCTCATCTACCACCACAAACCACCGACCCAAACTGGCAACCCTGCCGCGGACCATTCGCGCCCACGCCTACCAACCTGTGCGGCGAGGGTGTGCTCCTCCTCAGTGGTCCGAACCTCCTCGACTCGCGCAGGGGCACCAACGGCAGCGCAGTGTCGACAACCCGCGGCACCATTTCACGCGCGTGAACCGCTCGCACGTCCGCGTCGGACACTACTGTTGTGCTTGTTGTCGTGTCTTCGTTTCGCCGGTGGCGGCGATCGCGCCGTACATTCGTTTATTTATATTCGCGTTGTGTGTTGGTGCGCGTGTGATTCCGTTCGCGTTGTTTACTGGCCGCCGGCTCACTATTCTGAGACGCGTCTGCGGCTAAAACCGTCCGTAAAAATCATCCCCGTTTAGCTCTGGTGGCCGGAGCGAGCCCGGAGACCACGACCGCACGTGGACACGCTCTTAGAGCCGAATCTGGTCGGAACTGGTGGAAGAATATGCGAGAGACGCTGCGAATCGATGGTGGTACGTTCGAAGAATTTCTAAGACTGAATAATGGATGGTTCTGATAAAAATTGTTTTTCACATTTTGAAAACGTTTAGAGATTGGAATAGATTGAATGCAAAAGAAGTCTGGTTGGAATTGGTGGAAGAATGTACGAAAGACGCTCCAAATGGTGATAAGTACGTTCGAAGAATTTCGATGATTGAATAAGAAATAGATTGTTCTGATGAAAACTGTTGTTTTTCGATTTGAGGACGCTTAGAGATTGGAACAAATTAAATGAAAAGAAGTTTGGTTGAAATTGGTGGAAGAATATGTAAGAGACGCTCCGATTTGATGGTGGTGCGTTCGAAGAATTTCTGAGACTGAATAATGGATAGTTCTGATGAAAACTGTTTTTTATCATTTTGAAAACGTTTAGAAATTGGAATAGATTGAATGTAAAAGAAGTCTAGTAGGAATTGGTGGAAGAATGTGCCAAAAACGCCCCAAATGGTGATACGTTCGAAGGATTTCTGAGACTGAAGAATGGATAGTTCCGATGAAAACTATTTTTTTTTTCATTTTGAAAAAGTTTAGAGATTGGAATAGATTGAATGTAAAAGAAGTTTGGTTGAAATTGGTGGAAGAATGTACGAAAGATGTCTCAAATAATGATACGTTCGAAGAATTTCGATGATTGAATAAGAAATGATTGTTCTGATGAAAACTGTTGTTTTTCGATTTGAGAACGCTTAGAGATTGAAACAGATCAATTGAAAAGAAGTCTGGTTGTAATTGGTGGAAGAATATGCGAGAGACGGTACGAATCGATGGTGATACGTTCGAAGAATTTCTGAAACTGAATAATGGATGGTTCTGATGAAAATTGTTTTTCACATTTTAAAAACGCTTAGAGATTGGAATAGATTGAATGCAAAAGAAGTCTAGTAGGAATTGGTGGAAGAATGTGCCAAAAACGCCCCAAATGGTGATACGTTCGAAGAATTTCTGAGATTGAATAATGGATGGTTCTGATGAAAACTGTTTTTTTTTTTTCATTTTGAAAAAGTTTAGAGATTGGAATAGATTGAATTCGAATGAATTTTGGCTGGAATTGGTGGAAGAATATGCGAAAGATGCCTCAAATAGTAATACGTTTGAAGAATTTCGATGACCGAATGATAAATTATACGGTCCTAATGAAAACTATTGTTTTTTCGATTTAAAGTCGTTTAGAGATTGGAACAGATCAAATGAAAAGAAGTTTGGTTGAAATTGGTGAAAGAATATGCGAAAGACGCTCCGATTTGATGGTGGTACGTTCGAAGAATTTCTGTGATTGAATAATGGATGGTTCTGATGAAAACTGTTTTTTTTTTTCATTTTGAAAACGTTTAGAGATTGGAATAGATTAAATGCAAAAGAAGTCTGGTCAAAATCGGTGGAAGAATATGCAAAAGATGCCTCAAATGGTGATACATTCGAAGAATTTCGATGATTGAATACGAAATAGATTGTTCTGATGAAAACTGTTGTTTTTCGATTTGAAGACGCTTAGAGATTGAAACAGATCAATTGAAAAGAAGTCTGGTTAGAATTGGTGGAAGAATATGCGAGAGACGGTACGAATCGATGGTGATACGTTCGAAGAATTTCTGAGACTGAATAATGGATGGTTCTGATGAAAACTGTTTTTCACATTTTAAAAACGTTTAGAGATTGGGATAGATTGAATGCAAAAGAAGTCTGGTTGAAATTGATGGAAGAATATGCAAAAGACGTCCCAAATAGTGGTACGTTCGAAGAACTTCGATGACTGAATAATAAATAAATGGTTCTGATGAAAAGATTAGAGTTTAGAGATTAGAACAGATCAAATAAAAACAAGTCTGGTCGAAATTGGTGGAAGAATATGCGAAAGATGCCTCGAATAGTGATACATTCGACGAATTTCGATGACTGAATAATAATTAGGTGGTTCTAATGAAAACTGTTGTTTTTTCGATTTCAGTACGGTTAAAGATCGGAACAGATCAAATGAAAAGAAGTGTGGTTGGAATTGGTGGAAGAATATGCGAAAGAAAATTGTGATATGTTCGAAGAATTTCTATGACTGAATAATAAATAAATGGTCTCGATTTGAAGACGTTTAGAGATTGGAATAGATCAAATGAAAAAAAAAACTGGTTGGAATTAGTGGAAGAATATGCGAAAGGCGCTCCGAATTGATGGAAAAACGTACGAAGAAATTCTATTATTGATTAATAAAAATATGGTTTTAAAGAACACTGAAGTATTATCGATTTGAGGACGTTTAGAGATTAGAATAGATCGAATTTAAAAATAAGTCTGGTTAGAATTAGTGAAAGAATATGCGAGAGGATATCCATACTGATGGTGAAACGTTTAAAGAATTTCTATGACTGAATAATGGATGGTTCTAGTGAAAACTGTTGAAAGAAAGTGCCAAAAGATTCGAAGACGTTTAGAGATTGGTACAGATCAAATGAAAACGATATTTGATCTAAATTGGAGAAAGAAAATCCAAGAGAAGCTTCGAGTTGGTAATAATACACTCGGAAAATTTCAGAGTAAATAAGCATGATGAAAATTGGTGGAAGAATACGCGAAAAGATTTTTATTGATTTAGGAATATGTATATGAAGATTGACACAGATCAAATAATTTAGAAATAATATGATAAAAGTTCAAGGTAGATACTCCAACTGGATGGTATTATAATTCGTTTGATGAATTTCGTAAGTATTGTTGTTATAAAAAGCGGAAAGACTTTTCTTGGTTTAAATAATATAATATAGAATACTAAATAAAAATAGTGAAAGAATATATTATTTCTAAGAGCTGTTTTAATCTGTTTTTGTTCGAAGAATCTCATATACTAAACAATATAGACCTCTAGTTGAAATTAATAGATTCAGATACAAAGAAACTTTCCTTAGTTAGAAAACATAAAATAAAAATAAAAAATTAAGCAATATACATATACTATATTGAAATTCTATTCAATAATTTTGAAGAAAATTTGGTTCAGTTTTGAACTTATGAGTTTCAAATTTCTTTTAGAGAATTTTACTGACCAAATCAGAGAAGAAAATTATCAAAACTGGTGGAAAAGTAAAAAAAAGATATGCTTCGATCGGCTGATGACTTTTCTCGATTTGGAAACGTTTGAAGAAATTCTCAGACTAAACAATATACAAGTCTGGTCGGAAGAATTCAAGCAGCGGCTCTGAATGGTCGTAAAGTTGCTGGGATGGAGTCATAACTTTACCCGGTTCAGAAACATTCCATATATTTTACAAATCTAATCGTAGAGGAATCTATATAGAGCTAAATCCTCGCCAAATATTTTGCAAGTCCACTATGAATCTGAATTAAGAAAATTAATTAGTGTAAAAACTACGTATTAAAAATACTAATGGATTTCCAAATCATTATAAAATATTGATTTAGATATAAAATCTCCGTATAAAAAAACTTGATAAAGGAATATAAAATTTGAGTATAGATTGAATAGATATTAACTGAAAATCGTGGAAAAAGATTCAAAAAACAATTTGGAAATCAACTGATTTTCGTTTCAATTTTACTAACATATTTCGACATACATAGTATAATTTAATTCGAGTAGATGATAATTGAAGCAAAAAAGACATTTAATTTATTTCCGTTGAAAACAAAAAAATGTTTAAAAATCTTCTTAACACGCGAAATATTTATATTAGCATACTCATATACGTATTTTTCTTACAAAACATACAAATTAATCGAGCAAATCTTCACATTAACCACCAACAACAATTCTGAGAAATCAAATGAACTCAAAAAAAAAAGCAAATTTACCGTAGTACTACGAGTATGTGCGTACGTTTACATTGCGATCACTTTACGAGAATTATGGGACACTCGTTCGGTCCGAGGGTTATTTATACTGTTCATAAGCAGTCCATTCATCTCTCAACGAGCCAATCTCGACCGATTTTCAGCTGTAAATTCAACAAATTCAACAATATCTTCGGCCGAGTCGTAAACAAAGATAACGGCGTAGCTTTCGTAGCGGCGTCGGGTTAGTCCGGTGCACGTGCACTTAAGACGACGTTCACCATCGGCCACCTGTCGTTTGTCGTTTCCCAGACAGAAATAAGGCTTTTCCTAGAAAAGCGACGCTAGTTAGATGGACGATGCCAAATGAATTATCGCGAACAATAGGATGTCTGATTGTGCAAGATAAATGCGCGAAAGCTGAAAGATCACGGATTTAATGTATCATGAAAGTTATTATTATAATTTTGCAATTTCCTGAATGAATTTTCATTTTATATAAATTTAATTTATGGATGGTTATAATATAAAAATATTTCATCCTAGAGAATTAAATTAAAGAAAATATTTATAATGAAACCGTTTTCCGGCTGCTCATTATCACATTATTTTCGTGGACGTAAACAATGAAATATTTTATTCGAAATGTTAATGCTTTCAAAGAAACGACTCTCAGGTTAATTAGCATTACGAAATGCCGAAACAATGGTCGGTTTGTTGCCATTCCGCCGCCATAGTTCAATTTGGAAGTTTCAGTTTCGTTCTAGTAACTTTACATAAACACTAAAAGTGTTGTTTTCGAGTTTTGAATATTTGATGCGGATTTTAAATAAGATTTTATTCAAGAAGTTCACGGTGAATGAAAATTATTTCATGAATATGAATAAGTTAATTCTTTTTAAGCGATACGCAAACGGGAGCGTTTGAATTAATATAATAAATATAATACAAAATTAATTCATAATTAAAATCAGCCATACGTTTTATGAACGATATTCTAAATTTTATATTTAAACCTGAAACGTGCTGAAAACAGCGTTTTATGCTCTATTCATATCGGTATTGTATTTTCGTATGAGTTTGCGTAGTTGTGGTCATAAAACACGGTACATCGTATTTTACTATTATTGAGGACAGAGCAGAGACACATCAAAGATAGTGCAAACGAAAAGAAATTGTGTTTTTATTCGTAGTACGTCGTATTTCATATATGATGCACGACGGTGCATCCTTTGATGTCATCGTGCAAGAAAAATCTTCAAATATTTAAAAATACGTAAAGCGTTTTATATTGTAGTATATCATTGGTCAAATTTTGTTGAATAAAACGGTTAAGATTTATTTGGTTATGATTAGTAGACAGCTGTGATTGTCTGATTTCATTTGAATTTTTTTGAGATTTGACTTAAATTTCTGATGGCATATTGGAAATGTAGACCTTCGTATAGGTTGCTCATAATGACGATGATGGTGAAGAAACCATGATCATAAATTGTCTTACACTATTCAGTAAGGGATAATTTTTTTTGTATTCGGAATCATCAAAAAACCTTTCCTTTATTTCCTAAGTGATAAGAAAAATTAATGATATTTCGATAAATTTATACAATACTAGGTTCTGAAAATGATGATGACAACAAACAATGTTAAGTTTTGATCGGGTATAATAGTACAGACGGAATTTTAGTATTTCAAGATCTTTCTTCATCACTGTGTATAAGAAAATTTCCCAAACTTTTGAATAAAACTTAAATAAAACATTTATGTATATATTTTATGATTATGAATGTGAAATTAAAATCAAGAACTGCAATCCTAGAATTTTAAACATTTTTTCCAGAAATCTTGGTTTAGTTACAAAATTGGTCAGAATGATGTAATAATTTCGGGATCCTTATAAGACCAATCTATGGATTTTAAGATTTTTTTTAAATTTTCATCCAAAATCAAGAAAGGACTGCAATTCCCAACCAAAACAAATTCATCCAAAAAAAAAAAAAACACATACTCCAAACCCAGACAGCAACAACCACCAAAACACACACAAGAACAACAACCGAAAACTCGCCGACGAACCCGACAAAATCAAACACCATCAAACTTCAAATTCGCCTCCACGAAACGCGACCCGACACTCCACGCACTCGAAAAGCATTGAATCAATCAACGTCCCCGCCGTCCCGTCACCGGCCCACCACTGACGCCGAGCGAACGTGACCCGCCGGCGACCGATGACGCCGCCGATGATGATGGGGCCGTCGACAATTCGCGATTGTCACGGTGTCAATGTCAAGGTCGTCCGTTTCGGGCGTCGCAAGGCGGACTTTCGGCCGCGACCCACCGGTTGGGAAGCGCGCCCCGGCCGAGTGCTCCGCATTCCTGGCCGTCGTCGCTGACACCACCTGTGTTACTGACGAAAGTCGTGCACGCACTTTTTGGGTTAGTGTGTGTGTGTGTGTGTGTGCTTTAGTGTGTGTATGAGTGTGTGTTAGTGTGTGTGTGTGTGGTGGATTGGAATTTTCGATTTTGGTGGGTGCGTGTCGGAAAATGCGAGGAAGTCGGTCGGAGGGTTTGGAAGTTGTGGGTAATTTGAGTGTTTTCGATTTGATGATGATGAAAATAGTTTGATTTTTTTTAAGTGTGCGCGTGGCTTATTGTAAAGGTGAGGTCTAGTGATGAGCGCGAGTGCTAAAATACGGATGTTTTTACGATCAAAATGGGAATGAGTTGGTTGAAGTGTTTGGAAATTGTGGGAAAATTGAGTGTTTTCGAACTCATGATTTGATGATGAAAATAATTTGATTTTTTTTTTAAGTGTGCGCGAAGTTTATTGTAAAGGTGAGGTCTAGCGATTGTAAAAGTGTAAAAATACGGATGTTTTTACGATCAAAATGGGGATAAGTTGGTTGAAGTGTTTGGAAATTGTGGGAAATTTTAGTGTTTTTGAACTTATGATTTGATGATGAAAATAATTTGATTTTTTTTTTAAGTGTGCGCGAAGTTTATTGTAAAGGTGAGGTCTAGCGATTGTAAAAGTGTAAAAATACGGATGTTTTTACGCAAATGGGAATGAGTTGGTTGAAGTGTTTGGAAATTGTGGGAAATTTGAGTGTTTTCGAACTTATGATTTGATGATGAAAATAATTTGATTTTTTTTAATGTGTGCGCGAAGTTTATTGTAAAGGTGAGGTCTAGCGATTGTAAAAGTGTAAAAATATGCGAGTGTAAAAATACGGATGTTTTTACGCTCAAAATGGGGATAAGTTGGTTGAAGTGTTTGGAAATTGTGAAAAATTTGAATGTTCTTGAACTCATGATTTGACTCTTCGGGGCATTGAGGTATTAAATATGTCCCACTTTTTTTGATCATTAATAATTTTAATCATTTATTTATTTATTGAATTGTGAAAATTTTTTAATGATATGAAATGTGTAATTATAGCCTATAATGAAGGTGAGGGAATGAAAATTAAAAAATATATATTATAAATGAATTGAAAAAATTCTGGAATTTCGAAATCAATATTAATTTTATGTTACTAATTTACGTTTTTTTTTAATTAATGAACACTACCGTATTTTATAAATAATAATAATAATAATATTATTATTATTCATATCGATCTTAATTAAATAAGTAATTAAGTTTAAACTTTCAAAGAAAATAGTACCTTTAAAAAAGGCAAAAAAAAATCCCATAGAATGGTATAAAATGTAGTATACTAAATCTCGTCAATAAATAAAAGGTAAAAGGGTCTTTTTATTGTTTCAATATCTCAACAGCAACTCGCTTTTATATTTCGAAAATTAATGTATCGCAATTTTTTCTATATAAAATCCGTCACATTATAAATGAGATAATAAGCGAACCAGAACCGTTGAAAAATTGCATGTTTGTGTGAGAAATAATGTAAAGAAACCGTCTGAAAACTCCATATGAATAATGCGACCAGATTAATTACATCATCGCGCTATTTTATTCAGAAAATAACTTCTACAATATAATAGGTCTATACACATCTTTGGTTGACCACTGATCCATTTTAGATTTCATGCGACTCTTGAGCCAATAAATCTTCGCGGACTTGGATTATATCCATTAAATCAAACAAAGTATTATGACATGTAACACAACACGATTGCATTGAAATACCAAACTCATTGAAAGCGAATTCGAATTCGAGTTCAAAAATATCAACGTTTCGAACGAGGCACAAAATCAATCAATCAATTAAATGATTTTCCGAAATATGATTTCAGTTATGTATTCCGTAAATAAACTATTATTCATTATTCTTCAAAAATATTATACAAATTGCACGTTTATATTCTCGCACATACATCACGTATGGTTTGTTGTGTCCCGGCGCGTTAATTTATCGCATTTTCCGCGGGAAATTCGAATCTTCCAACTCGCTCGTTCACCGAACAAAAGTATGGGCTTTTGTCCCGTTCTCTTTATTCTTCGTTTATTTATTATTTACTCTCAAATATACAACTTCTTGTTTCGTTCGCGAAACATTCATCATTCGTGAGGAGACGTCTCCAACGCGAAATCTGTGTATTTCGAAAACGCTCTTCTGGTTCCAACTTTCGAAAGAAAAAAACTTCTGAAATGGTGACATAAAAATTTCTCTTTTCGTAAAATATGATTCGGATAGACGAAGTGTTTTATAAGCACAAATCGTTTGAGGAGTAATTGCAGAGTGGATTTTGTCCATTTTAAAATTCGATATAATTTATATTTAAGATAAACACAGTCTTATAGTTGAAATATTAATTCGTATTCAAAGGAATATGAATATGTACTGTAATAACTATATCAAAGTACATGATAGAAATGCGATAGAATTAACTAGTGCTGATGAATGAAGATGACACCAGAATGGCGAGATTGAACAAGTTTTCATTCAGAAACAATTCAGTTGTCTGTTAACGAATGTACGTCTATTGAATATCATAATAGTATAGCGTTCAGCAGAAGCAATTTTCCAATTTCAATACAAATAATTCGACATGAGATATTATATTTCGATGTAATCAAATATTCATTTATGTCAGTACTTTTGAAAATAAGCGCATACAAATACTATATATTATATTTGGTGTTTTGAATTTATGCATTGAACGTTATATTGTATAATATTCATCGTTAAGTAAATAGAATTTTCGATTATAAATTAAATATTAATTTATAATAATATTATTTTCTCATATCGTAATCACATTTGCCGATCTCTAGGGGTCCTTAAAGTACAAATTGAGAAAAATTCTGTTGAAGGTTAATAGTAACATATAAAGATTTATTAAATAATTTATTAATGTTCTATTAAATCGATTCAATAAATGTTAATTTTGAAATTTGAGTTTATTAGTTTTAAAAAAAATCTTTAATCTCTATACAATAAGAATTACGTACATAATAAATCATTATTATGATATTGCTCGATAATATCAAAGCAAATCTTTATATTTTTAAAATTTGAAACGATTTTCAAATCATGCATCCATTTATACTCAATAGGCTACATACTAACTAATTTTCATGTATGATTTCTATTGTATTATACATTTCTAATGATCAAAAAATACAAAATGAAAGTTATCATGATAATTTCACAATTTTTTTTTATTTTCCTAAAATTTACCACTATCTATAAAAGAAAACATCAATACTACACAAATCGATTACC
Source organism: Hydropsyche tenuis (assembly GCA_009617725.1). NCBI lineage: Eukaryota > Metazoa > Arthropoda > Insecta > Trichoptera > Hydropsychidae > Hydropsyche > Hydropsyche tenuis. The sequence continues at coordinate 1,360,262 of VTON01000007.1, forward strand.
GAAGATGAATCCCGATTGCGCAACGGGCGACACCATCCGGAAAATCTACGCGTTCGATAGCCGCCATTCGGAAAACCTCGAGCGACTATTTCCAAGGCGCGTCAACGAAACAGACGAAAAAGAAACTAAATATGCGTAAAAAATCCGAACCGGCGCGCCCGAGGGACCAGAACGGGACGGACTCGTTTCTGTCTGGAACTGAAAATAAACAATTACCATGGACGTTGTCGCGCTTCGCATCCGAGACAATTAATATCTGCCGAGTCGCCGACCCGCAATACAATGCGCACGCGCGTGCCGTAAATGCGCAATGGATCGTGCGTGAGGTGGTCAAGTGGATTTTGGCGAGTTGGATGTGTCCAGGTTGGCGGGTTTGTCGTTATGGAGGTTTGGAGGTTGGCGAACCATTGGTCGTGGAGGTGGATGGTGCTCGAGGTGGTCGGATGATGGTCGGGTGGGGTTTCGGCTGGTGTGGGGTTTGGGTGTGTGGAGTTGGGGAATCTGTTGTTGTGGAGTTGGAGAATCTTGGATTGTGGTGGTGGGTCATAGTCGAGGTGGTTGGGTGGGGTTTTGGTTAGTGTGGGGTGGTTTATGGTTTTTGAGTTTTGAGTTTTGAGGTTGGTGAGTTCATTGTTGGGAATTTATGGAGGTTGGTAAATTTAAGATGAATTGTATTTAAAAAGTGTAGGCGTTTAAAAAAATATTTATCTTGGAATTTCTTATATTGCAAAATCTTATGAATGGATCCATTTCTTTTTTTAAAATGATTCGAATTTTTTTATACCATATTAGATGATATTGAAGTAGGTGACTTTGAAGATAAATTGTAACTGAAATAGTTTTGTTTTAGTTTTTTTAGTGATAGATTAAAGTTTCTTTCTAATATATAATTTTGATTAGAATCGTGAATCTTTTTCTAAAGAAAATTATATGAAGACTAATTTCATAAAATTATTCAAGATAATATATGAAATTCCAAAATAATAAAAAAAAAAAAATAGATTTAAAAAGTATCGTGATATATAAAAAAAATTGTTTATCGATGGCGTTAGTAAACCCTTGTAATTACTGAAGTGATTTAGTGAAGCCCGAAATGAGAGCTTTCACAAGCTTTATGTGAACTTTTATGGTAAATCATATTTTTTATAAAAAAACCAATCATTTATTAATCTTCAGAATCTAGCATTTATATTTACATATATCAAAATAATTTATTTTTAATTAAAAAAAATTTAAGTAATAAATCACGTTTAGCGTCAGATTATGTGCATATCTCTAAATTAGTAAACACCAACGAATAGATACAAAAAAATAAAATTTATACACATTATAAACTAATTTAATTTGAAGACGATTTAAATTTACATCAATCGCCCGATTGACGCATACTGAGCGTACCCCCATCAAGATAGTTTTCACCTCTTTTCGTACGACGAAGAGTCGCTTTTCGCTTTCGGCGCGCCTCATGCAAAATGTAATCTATGTCAATTATTTTAGCAATGAGCGGGGTGACCGGCTGGCATTCGGACGCGTGCGTCCCCTTTTGTACGTGCCACGTGTCCGTTGGCGTGCGCGCTGCCGATTGACGGTCAAATACGCATCTTAATTTAGACATTTGCCGTCCGAATTTGTCAACAGGTATCCGAGATACATCGCAGCGCGTTAATGTGTAAATTTAATCCGGAAAAACTCAAAGTTTTCATGGAAAAACTGAGGAAAACTCGCGCGGTCGACGCACACTTGTTGAAGTCGAAATTGACATTTTACGTAGTTGTTCAACGTATATACGAACTCCAAACGTCTGCACGGTCAGTTTTTTAATCGATCCAAAATCCGCGAAGATTATTTTCACGCGGGTGGACTTTAAACCGTTTGAAGACCTCTCAAATATGCGTTGTCGCCGAGATTTTATGAGGGACGACAACGAGTTTTCGTCTCTTTTGAACGGTTCGATTTAATAATAGATTTTCACTTCGGATGCGCGTATACGTTATAATAATAATCCGCGCGAAAATAAACTATTCTGCAAAAAAAAAAAAAAAATTATGCAATACCCGTGTGCGGCACAGCAATAAATTTTTAACATCAATCCTCTTCGCCTGCCTTTTTTCTGCGACGTTTCCGACGATATGTGAAAAATCCCAATGCGACTCCTCTTCTATATATACGACGACAAAACACGCACACTCAGCACTAGTATCCACATATTTTTAAGAGCACAGCGTTTAAAAAATTCATCAAAACAATTACCAGATCAAAACAGTTCAAAAGTCAAGAATACATACGCGACACGGCCAAACATAACTTTCGAACGCGACCAAAAGTCGAAAACGCATCGAGCTCTCCATCGGCGCAAGGGCGCAAAGGGCTTGACACGGCCTCCGCGTCCCAAAAGGGCGGTGCGCGCAAGAGACGCACGCCGCGGCGTTTGCGCGTGCGAGCGAGAGCGCGCTGCACGTGGTGTGCGCGCGCGCACGTGCGGCGGCGGCGCACGCGCTCGCGGTCCGCTATTTCTGTTGCGGCGTGCGCGCGTCCCGCCCGGGATATTTCGGGGCGCGGGCGACGCCAGCGCCGGCCGCGTTCGCTTTTGTCCCGCCCGATCGATTGGCGAACACTAGCGGGACGACCGGGACCCGGCTGAAGAGAGCGGGAGGGGGCGGGCGCGCGGGGGGAGCGGTGGCGGTTCGTGCTGGCTGGCCAAGTCGGGACGGATGAGATTGGCGGCCGTGCGCGCGCGCATTGACGGGAACGGGCTTTTCGTGCGCGGGAAATTCGGTTCGGTTGGGGCTGGCATGTGTTTTCCGGCCGTTTAAGGTCGTCGCCCACTGAACTAAGCGAGGAACGCCTTTTTTCGGACTTCACTCAAATGCAATATTGCGCTTTATAGAATACGGATTAAAACCTATATTTGCATTCCGCATTCCGCTTTCGAAAAGTATTCAAATATAGGTTTTAATGCGTATTCCATAAGGCGCAATATCGCATTTGAGTGAAGCTCGGAAAAAGGCAGTCCTCGCGCGGAACTCACGCGCCGACCTCGTTCGCTGAATCAATCCTACCAGAGATATAATTTTGCGCTTTACAGATTACGAACTCAAACTTATATTTGCACTCCACACTCCACAAAAGAATTCAAATATAGGTTTTAATTCGTAGTCTGTAAAGCGCAAAATTGTATCTCTGGTTGGATTGATTCAACGAACGAGACCGGCGCGTGAGCTCCATGCGAGGACCGCCCGAGGATCGCCTTTTTCCGAGCTTCACTCAAATGCGATATTACGCTTTATGGAATACGCATTAAAACCTATATTTGAATACTTTTCGAAAACTGAAGGCGGTCCACAGGCGGTCATCGCGTGGTTCGGTGGGCGACAACCTTTATGCGTTCGAGTCCCATTATCACCGGCTCTAGTTTACCTGCGTCTCTGGCGATCGCTAGTAGAGCTGTGTTAACAGTCAGACGAAGTAGACGAAAATGATCCGTATCCTCATATACAGAAGGTCGCTTTTCGTTGGCTGCTCAAAGTCTCTTTTGGGCGGAAGCACGTCTGCCCGGTTGTATATATTTTCTATACGATTTGGAAAATAAATGATACCGTCATGTTTTTGTAGGTTCCAAAGTAAAAACTTCTTAAATAGAGAATTTTTATCCATATTAAATAGAAAGATTAGTTCGGGAAAATCCGCATTAAAAGAGTCTGAAATATATTTGAAAAACAATAAAAAATATACATATATATATAATCAATTTTTAATATTAGGGTCGTCGCTCACTTAATCACTCGCGGACTGGACGCCGTTTTCGAAGTACATATTCAAATATAATATAAATTTTAATTCGTATTTCATAAAGCGCAATATCGTATTTCTGGTTGTAGTGATTTATGTACGGACCTTGTGAGGGCCGGACATGGATGCCTGCGAGGTTCTCGCGCAGACCACTTGCCTCGCGGCACCGTCGTGGTGGTTTTTGTACATGTATTATTCGCACAGAAGCTCGAAACAAGGCCGACGCCGAGAGGACTTCGGGCGGTTATATGGGCGACAACCCTAAAGACACGAAAAAACAACCGAAGGACGCACCAAACAATAACAGCACATTGATGAAATCACATACTTTCCAAAAATAATTACATTTATTGACACCCACTCGTATATTTATGATGACCGTTTCAAATCTACGGATGATTCCATTTCAGTATTCAGTGCGTGAAAATTCTTCGACCATGCACTCACTTCACTTTACCTCACTTTATTTCACAGCACTCATGAGCCCTTCTTATGCACTAAATACTTTTCTCGTATTATAAAAATTATGAAAATTTAACACTAAGATCATAAAATATGATTAAACGCGTTTATATTTATCATAAAAACCGCGACCGACCAACCAACCGTTAACGATATTCGAAAAAAAAACTGAAAAATAATTCAACGTCGTAACCAATTTTTATTTGAATCACGAAATTATTATTTTTTTTTTTTATTAATTTAAAATTATTAAAATTTGTATGATAAAGTTATGATATGCTGTTTTGATTTCGAATAGGTCTCGTCCTAGAGTAGAAATTATGTAAATTTCATACGATGATAATTATATGACATGCATAAATAAACACCGAATAGATTGAATGAATACTAAACAAGTCAATTTGAGCAACATTTTCTTTGAGCTTGTTATCTGAAAAAAAAAATTACGTTCATTCAGTAAAAAATGTCATTATGTAATTGAAAAAAAGTGATTTATAAAAAATTTACTATAGCTAATTCTTTTGTATATTTTTAAAAGCATTTTGTGCGATCCCGAACCGAAAATTAAAACGATAAAAATTTGCATATAAATAGAATTGTTTTGATCCTATACAATTCAACTACAAACAAATTAACTTTTAGAACGGTACCGGATACATTAGCATATTAGATTATATAATAAATATCAACTGACGAAAAAAAGAGTTTTCCATTGAAAATTTTCAATTTAAATGCATAAATATGTACAGGAAAAACTTACAAAGCGCTTTAATAAATCTGAGATTGCGAAAATAATCTTATTTATCTATATCCTATTTTTTTTATGCATCAGATGTTGATTGTCAATTTGATTAATTAAATAATTATTTATTTATAGTTTATGCTAAAAAAAGTTAATGTATGCATTAATATTTTCTGTATCTATGCACACAATAAAAGTAGTAGAATTTCAATTATTTAGAATATAAATAAAACAAAGACTAAGTACTTAAAGATATAATTACTAATCTACAGTTAATGCTGTTACTATTATAGTTATACTAATTGTAAGTTACTTTTATAGTTGAAAATTGATCCGGAAATCACATTTTTTTCATCAAAAAACTTTAAAAAAAAACCCAAAATTCATTCAGCCCAAAGACTATTTACACAATCACATTCGCCAAAAACGAAAACCTCAATTTGCATCCATCGAACGAACCCCTATTTACAGTCGGACTTTGGGCAAGTTTGGGGCACGGCGACGGCGCGTCCATTGGCGTCGTCGAATGTTAAATTCAATTGTCGTCCTTGCGCGAGGACACGAGGAATGTCCGATATGAATATTTGAGGAAGAGTGGTCGGATGCTGGTGCGACGACGCGGGGAGGGTCATCGCACCACCACCGTCTGTTGACACCGAGTGCACTGCAACCCGCTTTTGCTGCATGCTCGGGGTAAACTCGGTTGATTTCGGGATGTTGTTTTTTTTAATAAATAATTTTTTTTTAGTTATTTGATTTTTATTTTATATTATTTTATTTATTATATTATTATGATATTTATTTCATTTTATTTTATTTTATTTTATTTTATTTTATTTTATTTACTTTATTTTATTTTACTTTTATTTTTATTTTTATTTAAATTTTATTTTTGTTTTGAAAAATTTATGTTGCGTGATTTTTTGTTGTATTGTTTGAATTTGTGGGTTTTTGATCGATGAGGGTGGGTTTTTGTGGGTTTTTCACGATGATATTAGAATTTTTGGTATTTTCTGTTATCATTTATTTTTATTTTGTGGTAATAAAGATAAGTTAATTCTTTTGAAGAAAAAGTTTTGAACTTCAAGTCATTGGTCATTCTTATATTTAAATAGCCTATGCAGCATTTACAGTAAGATAAGGCCTTTACGATTTTTTTCTTCGACAATCTGTGCCAATGTCAAATTTATAGCCATTTTATTTCATCGTACAACCGAAAAATTTACTGATAGACTTTATAGAACTAAACTTTCAAAAAAAAATTAAAATCATCATAATACACAGTCATTCTCAATTTACTCATATTTATACTCTTTAATCGTCATTAATCTTATACAATTCTTATTCAGTGTACTCCTTTCGACTTCATCCATCCATCATTTATTCGATACTCATTGTTAATTCTATAGTATCGAATACCATTCCAATATTTCATGTGACTATCTTCAATCTAAACAATTAAAACGAATGCTTTATAATTTATCTTATTTGTACCATTGCGTTCAATTGTCGGTGTTTTAAATAGTATATGAGTTCACTTGCCATTGAGTGCAATTGTTACTGTGTTCAACTGTCGTGTTTTCAGTTGTCATAGAACCTTGAAATAAATAAAAAAATTTCGTTTTGTAATGAAAATAAAATATTTTGAAAAAAATCTATATCAACCAGGCATCCCCATTGCTCCTAGGTATATGGTACGCTTTGAGTGCACACGGCACAGTGTGGTGTTGTGGTGTGTATGTAGTATGTGTGGTTCTTCGAAGGCTCGAAGGTGCCCCGCCCCGTATGCACCGGCGCCCCAAGGAGACGGAAGGTCATCGGGTGCATGCTGCAACAGCCTTCGTACAATGCACGTGGCCATCCGTGCTCGCCAACTACTCCTGATGCATGCACAAGGGTCGTTTTAGTAGAATCGAATATGAAACGATTGATGGATTTAAATTATTCAGTACTATTTTGAAAATTATCAATATTCGTCCACGGGATAAGAAGTGAGGTGAAAATTTATAGTGCCTCGGGTCTTTTGCTAGGTAGATCTACCATTATAGTCAAATTATAAAATATTCGTCTTAATAAAAAGTTTTAGAGATTGAATATAAAATTTCGATGTAGTCTTCAGTATAGTTTATGTAAATACAATATATGGAAAATGTAAAAACTATTCTTGTTTCAATACGAGAATCCGTATGTTTAAAGAAAACTCGCGTGGGAGCCGGAAAAGTGCATGGAAAACTCCTAAAGGTCACAACGCCATTGCACTCAAACGTGCATATTAGATACATATTCCATGTATTCATACAAAATTTAAATTAATAAGCTTCTTTCAAAACAATTCACATAATCCTTTTTTTATTTATTCAAAAAGAAAACCAAAATTATTATTTTATAAATATTCACATCAAAATCACTATTTCCATTCGAGTAATCTGCATCATACTATAATTTCATACAAAATTTACTATCGGTTTAAATATGAATCATTTTATTTGTAAATAAATTCGATTAAATTTAATTTGAACTCCCCATATACGTTTAAAACCCGTCTTTGTCGCGTCGAAGCTCGTTGACCGCGTTATCGTCAATGACGCCGTCAATCTTTGCGATAACGTGTCCCGTTTTTCTCATTAATCTCGTGTTTATTGTACGGGTAAATTGATCCTGCAGACTATCGAGGACATTTCTATTCCGAAAATAAATCAAGAAAAGTGAAGGACACGTGTCAAGGGTGCCGAAGTCCTAAAAAATGGACACAAACTCGCCAAAGTTATACGATTGAAATGTTTAATTTTGGTTTTAGTTTGTTCAGAAAACTTGATCGATGAACTTTTTTGAGTTAAACAATCCTTTTTCTTATGTTTTGGCGATATTTTTTTTTCAGTATTTTCTTCCACTTGTTGCTTTTCGCATTATAATCTTGTCACGAGTCTCAGTCGTTTGCCGTTTTGAATAAGTTGTTCGAGCCGATTTTTTTTTCATTTTAAGTTCATTCTACGTGCATAATCTCGAATCTCGTTTTTACTTAAAAATTTTTGCAACGTAAGTGTCTGCTTAATTTAAAAAAAAAATCTTAAAGAAATTATTATGATGTCAAGAATTTTGTGACTACATCATAAGCCAAATACATTTTTATTCAACAATTTAAATTTTAATATCAATAGATAGTAATTTACTATGAATCAATCAAAAATTTGAAACAACTTACGTAATTCTATGGAACTATCGTGCTAAAATACATATATTCAGTTATTCAATTCGAAACATGTATTTTTAGCACATCGTCAATCGTTCACTTTGTGGAAACTGAAGAAAAAAATCCGAACATGCAAAACGTCGTCGTTTTTTCCTTTTTCATTCGAACAACCAAAGCATTATTGATGATGCATTTCGATCAGATAACATTTACAGACTTTTTTTAAGTTACCTTTCCGTTTCGAGATATTCGAAAATGCAACGAATAAAGACGAGGTGCAACAACAACACTTTTGCAAAACTGAACATCGAAAACAACAACAAAAAAACCTTACACGGACTTTGCAAATAGCATTAGCGATTCGGACGGAGTTTAAATGACTTGCGTTATATTTTACAGGGAATTTATGAAGCCTTAACGCGACTTAAATTGTTACGATTTCATTTCGTCCTTATAAAGTTTTATGCTCGAAAATATATGTATATGTGATTCGATTAATCAAAAAAATCATAATATGAAAAATTATTACTATTTTCTATTTCAGTTAAGGTTTAATATAATATCGACAAATTTTCCTATCACAATTTGAAGCGACTTCGGGAACTCCCTATACAATCGTGCTCCTCAAAACGTACACGGTATGCTTCGACGACCCCCGCCGCACAAAGGGCCACGGAGATAATGCATTTTAATAAATCCGAGGAGACGGACAGCTACGGGGCCCCACTTCGTGTTCGAATTAATAATAAACTTCGGAAACCCCCTGTCATGCGGGTGCATTCAAAATCGAAACTCCATTCAAACGGCCATTGTCTTTGCCGGACAATGACGTCTCACTCGGTGGAAAAAATCCGATTAAGGACGCCCTTTTTGTTATATTAAGTTGCGTTTAATCGATATTCGATATATTATGTGGGAGGATGCACGGTATGCTCCGGAGGCTGCACTCGATCGGTGTTCGTCAAATGCATTCGGTTTTTTGTTGTGTTTTGGGTTTGATGGCTTCGTCATCGTGTGATTAATGGATGTTCGAAATCGGAGTTGGCGAATTCATAGAAATTTCTTGACGGCGTCAGCGTCTGGGTTTTTTGTTAATTTTTGATTTAAAAAAAGTTGAAATTGCATTTCGTTTATGTGAGGTGATTTCGTGTTTGAATTTTTTTTAAATTTTAAGTAATTTGCACGTTTTTTAATATTCGTCTGAAAAATTTCTAGAAGAATTTTTTTATAGTTACTGTTTTGAATATGTATTCGTATTTATAAATTGTGTTCATCAATCATCCGTATAGTTTTAATTGGTAAAAAAATATATGTTTCAACATACATAATTTACATGAATGGTATTGCTGTGATTCATTTTTTTCATTTGAAATTTATATTTTATTTTCTTTACATTCTTACATCAACATTAACTTTGTTATACTGAAAATTTTCAGTAATTTTAATTCACTATAATTTCATGATAAATCCTTTCATCATACACAGCCTCTATTTGCCTATAATTTCGTTTTTTATTTGAAAATAAAATTACAAACCAGATTCAATGAAATCAGATCCTATGTACATATTATATATTAGTTCATTATAATGAAACAGGAAACTTTTCTCAAATGAAAACGTCACGAATCCGTAAAATCTATGTCTGTACTTTTATAAGTATCGAGGATTTTCTTTTTAATTGTGAATTCATATTAAAAAATATTTTTTTCTAAAGACTTTTTTTAATATTAATTTTAATATTGAATTTAGGCAAATCCATGAAAGCCAAGTCTACTCACTTATACGCAGAAAAAAAAATAGTATATAAATCCACAGTAAAAATGATTTTCATTTCATGTTTTTAATTAATCAATTGATATTTTTTATTACTATAAATATTGATTAAAAAAATTGAATATATTTAGTTAACATTTGTATGTCTATCCAATTTCCATATATTTTTATTTTCATATCGTTGAATAGGTAACATAATCATCATCATAAATTGCAACCTGCTTGTATTCACTGCTGGACAAAAACCTTCCCAATATCAAAGCACAATATTAACTAAAAATAATAACACTAAACCATTCAAATCAATGATAAACCAAAAAAAAAATAACAAACCCATCAAAATCCCCACAAAACGAAAATCATCCACCAAAACCAACCTCCACAACGACTCCATTCAAACCCACACAAAACCAAACACCCCCACACACAACACCCAAACCAATTCCCATAATCAAAAACCCTATTTAAATTAAAAAACGAACACAATCCCGACTGCGAAGGTAATTTCCTGAAACCGACTTCATACCGAGTGCATGTTAACATGAAGCATTGCACCCCCGGATGCACACACGAGGGTTGGGGCCAAGCCGCCGCCGCGTCGCCCAGGTCAGTGCCGCCCCTCGGACCGCGCCCCCGCCCACTGCAACCTTGCTGCGCCCCCAAGGACACGTGCGAGGGCGGAGGCTCTGGGGGATGGGGGCCCCTTTTGCTGAAACGTGATTTGGTCTCGATTAAAACGCGATTGAATGGGTTTTCGCGGGTGGAAATTATGATGTGTTTTGATTTGTTTTGGAATTTTTTTAAATATAAATTTGAAGAGAGTTTTCTTTTATATTTGAATCAATATGTTGTAATGAGTCTATATTTGATGTGATTGTATTTTTTATATGATGAAAATGTATTTCTATTAATTCAGATAGGGAATGTGTATTTGACAATAGGATTTTATACAATCGTTGCTCACTATCAGTGAATTTGTATTCATTCGTTCGCAAATAAAAACGTATAAAATACGTAATGCATTTTATGAAAATGAAAATGATTTTCATTTGAAAAATATAGTAGATGTAACATATATTTCAAATAATAGGATAATATTTCAATATTCTACTTACCACCTCACTTATCGCTTAACTTTATGATCGCTAGTGGACTGATGTATTCCATAAAATTTTCAAATATACCTCGGTTTATCATTTTAAAAAAATATGAATGGATTAACTTTTTTGAATTTACTTATAGAAGTTAAGCAATATGCGGTTCGATTAATTATGGATATAAATACGTGTTTTTGGCTCAAAATTATTTGACGATGAACAATTTTAATGTTATATTAGAATCGATTTTTTGAAAAATAGTGAAATTTTCAATAACATTAGAAAATTTTTATTCTACAGTGATGATAAAAAATATGATTCTAAATGAAAAATTAAAATCATTCAGTTTCTTTTTTTAAATATTATATAATAAAACTAATTTTAGTTTACACGTCTATGTTTTAAATTATGTATGACCTACCGAAAAATTTCAACTATTCTACAAATAATTCAATACAAACAGTCCGTCGCAAGCACAAAAGGTTGAATGTGCATTAAACGAAGCTAAATTCTTTTAACAGTGTAATGCCGCAAATCGTCAATGATTGTATTATAGCTAAATTCGGTATACGACTGCACTTTAAATGCCCCATAAAATAAAATGAAACGTGTCCAAGTACGTGTGTGCCTGCGTTTAATTTTATACCGTTTCGAATTAATTGAACTCAATTAGGAACGCGATAATATTAATTCAGACAATTGTGAATTATCTTCAGCGCGTCCGATTTCACAAAAATCATCGCGTGATTCATTTTGTTCAAGTATGCTCAAATTATATTAACATTTTTTAATCAATTATTAAAATTGATTCACAACAATTTTATGCATCGAACACTTTTTACCCTTCATCTAATCGAGACAGCAAAAAAGAGCGAGTTCGCAATAAATTCTCGCCTCGACATCTCGAGACAGCTCCTCCAACCTTCGTCTTCTTTAAGTCCCTTACCTACTCGAATCCAAACACACTCGCACCCGTCGATTCGAACTCCACAAAAAGAACACAATCGCTGAAATCGTCAACATTTAACACTCCTTTACAAATTTTCGATCGAGTCGACAATCGGCAATGCGCGATGGGTGTCGGGTGTGCATGTCGAGTGCACTTGTGCAATGATGCAGGGCCGATGAACCCCTATCGATCCCATCCTGGTCGTCCAGACGGCTAACAGACCGGCCCGACGGCCAACCGGCCAACACCACACCAACTGGCCAACGACCCGGTCTTATCGTGTTGGAATTACTCGCGGTTGGCCCTTTTTACCGGGTACGCGACAAATGAGACCCTCGCACACTGGGCACTGACCTTCCGAAACCAATGGGCATTGGAGTATCACAGAATGTATATATCATGTTGATTTTCTTATAATTATAATTAATTTCAATTGTTTGTAAGTCAGTGTCCAGGTGTCCCTTTTTAAAGGTCGGTTTCGTATTCGGTTTCAATTGATAAGTGTGTTGAACTCTGTCGCGAAATAAGCCTTCGCTTTGAATGTTTTTTTCGTGGCAGCCTTCAGTGTTTCGCTTGTCTGTTTCTTTGGGAAAAAACAAAGTTGTAAACGTTGGTGGTACGAAGTCAAATATTGACGGCATTATGGTCGCAGTCGAACCGAACGAAGATGGTTCTTGCAGGCGTCGGTGCTTTTTTTACGATTGTTAAACATTTCGTGACGGTCTTTTGAATATTATGGTTTTCAAACAATACATTTTTTAAATCATATCATTTTTCATATCAAATATTTAAAAAAACTGACATTTAACATTTTAGAAAGTTTGTTCTAAATGCAAAGTTCGTTTTTCATGTCGGATTAAATTTTACAACGTCCAAACTAATTCACAGCTCGTGAAACGAATTCTCGTGCTTGATGCATACGATACATACATGTATTCTTTATGAGATCCAGTAAAACGTTGATCTTGATTTTATATTATCCGTATCTCCAGACGGTTTTAATCCTCGCGCTTTTTGCATTGTTTGTGGTTAAATTGTTTCACGCTCTTGACTTGACGCTGTATTATCGTCCAAATTTGTATTATTTAAGCACATTTGCATGATTATTTTTCAAATTAAGCCACTCGGATAAAAAGAATAGTCATATTCAAATAGCGTATTACTGTTTGAATTGCTGAAAGTTTACTGTGCGTGAAATTTCGACATAATACGCTCTAGCATATTTTAAAATATGGGAATCGTTAAAAAATTTCAGTTTTTTCAACGGCCACCGCACAGGTATCTCTTCATGTGAGAATTTTAATTAACTTGTGAAATTCTAATTTTTCAAGGCAATAAAAGTTACTTCAATGTTTTTTACTTATCTAACTTGAAATAGTGGTCTACCCGACTAGACGATTAGCCGATAAGCATTCAACTACTCAGTTAAAGTTTTATTATCGAAAAACAAATAAAAAATAACCGATTCGTGAAAATCTTCAGTAGATAAAATTTAAATGATATTTCAAAATGCATCATATCATATTAGGCATTCAAAATATTTGAAAAATTCATACCCATCGACGGTAATAAAAAACACTCGTTTTTTTTTAAATTCCACTTTATTGAAACATCAAAACAAACAAATTCTTCTTGATTCATTTTCAGAATCTCGAATGAAAATCAGAAACAATTAGCATCCAATCAAACGCGCAGCTTCACAAAAAAACAACTTGCCCCGACTCATTACAGGCAAAAAGGATCGAAAAACATTTTTAAATTGCATATCGTGTTTCGTATCCTCCAAATTGTAAAGTCACTCAATTTGAGCGTCTCGAGCTAAAAGCACATAATTGACACTATCACTTCGGTACGAATCGAGAGCACTTTCGACGAGTGCAAAAAATCAACGGAATAATGCACTTTTTTCGTCGGCAGACGGGTGGGTGAACCGGCGGAAAAAATTCGACGTTCACTTATAAAATGTTATTTTAAAATATCCTATCCGAACAATGTCTGGAGGAACGTACGTTTCCGAATCGCATATCCCATATATAGGGGATAGTTGAGTAGTTTTGTGGTTCTGGGAGGATATTAATTGATTTTTTTTAATAATTTCGAATTGAAAAATTTTGGTTGTTTTATATCATTAAAGTTTTGTTAATTATTTAAACTTATTATAAAGATAGATGTGACTGTGTATTTTAAAAAATATATACCATTTAATAAATAAGAATACTTTGAATATTAATCTTTTCATTATGTTTAACTCTTATCATTCTTTTCCACTTTTGTAAATCTTATTGTTAAACAGCTTTAAATGCAATTCATAGATCTTTTATCTATTTATTGTTTTTTATAGACTTAGCTCATACAAGCGACTTTTTAATAATAGATATGTCGACGGCAAGATACAACGACAATGTGTTACTTTTAAAAAATTTTTTTATGAGTCAAACGATGACTACTTGTCACCAGTATAGATGATTTCTAACGAGCGATTGTTGTTGAGATTAGCGACAGCTTGTCGTTTACGTCTTGTCTAATGTCTTTTTAAATTTGGTCTTATACAATTCTAGCACTTCAAGTGTTCATTTTTTTAATCACATTAGTATTTCAATTTCTCTATCAACCTAAATTATCCATAATGATGAATCGTCACATATGATCAATAAAACTTTGTGAATTTTCTCTGACAATAAGATAATAAAATGTCTCATTTTGCAATGAACGTTTAGAAATTTTAATTAAAATTACTGACGTCAAACTTTATCAGAATCAACCGATTCCCCTCAACGAAAACGAATAAAATTTTCATATAAAAATACTGAAACGACACGTGTGTGTATTGTACGCTGACGTATTCTGCACACACGTGTCTGCACAGTTACGTTCGGCAGTTATTATGAAAAACAAGCGCTCGCTTCTGCCACGGTCGTCGTGGAAAATTTTAATAAAAGTCGCATGTATTTATTGTAAGTTTTCCGCGGGAAATGCACGCCGGAAAAGCGATAGAGACTTGTCTTTTATTGCGAGCGCCGCGCATAAATTTCGTACACTATTCTATTTTGCGGTGTATAATGTGTGTTTTTTTGCTATTATTTCGTTTTATTGCGATGTCTATTTGATACGAGTATACCTGTATCATTTGGTAGTGAATTTACATATGATTTTATGTGAGTGTTGTTTTATTCTTGTGTTAATGGAGTGTAGATAGAGTGGTACTGAAATGTGATACGAGAACGAAGCATTGTATTGAAATAATATCTTGTATAAATATTTTAATGTTAAATGGTATTTGTTTTTAATTTTAGTGAATTCTCGAACATGATTGAAATTTTTTTTTGATAAATATTTCGGATCGTTCGATAGCGATCATTTAACTGAATAATTGATATTATGAGGATCGGAATCAACAGAGCAGATGTTTTCAAAGGACGTACGTCGTTTATAAATTTCTCTAACTAAATTTAGAAACTATCGATGAGTTCAATTGGCAAATTGTAGACAGACACGCTCCCTTTATCAAGATCAAAGACAAATTACAGCATCAGATGCTTATTGGCTATTTCTTTTCATCGATCTTATTAACAAAATTCCACAATATGTTTTTTTTTATTTTTTCTTGTTCTGACACGAACTTCGTGCCAATGCAGCAAATTTTCAAACCACCTGCCACTAATTGAGACTTCTTATATTTATTTTTTTCATCTTTTCTAATTTAATTTTCATGAATAATTTTCAAATTTTTAAAACACCTAATTAAGAACTACAATCTCGGATTTCTAAACCTAAAATTTCGAACGAAAATTTTATTCCAAAATCTCCAAAATAGTCTCATCAAAATCTTGGTATTTACCAGCAAACTGCTTTTACTTATAAAGATGAAAACTCAAGGTGAACGTAAATGTGAGTATGAAAACTTACGAAAACGTGTAGGAGTAAACACGTATTTACACTCGCATTTACGTTCACCGTCCAGACTAACCCTTATTTTAAACATTTGAAAATCTTGATATTTGAAAACTTTGATATGTCTAATCCAAGCTAATATATTTATTAAATAAATGAATAAAACTATTATAATTCCTAGAAATTGATTAGGTTTCTTTTTATAAATCAGTCAAATGACTCCTCGTCACGTTTATGCATCGATGCACATAACAAGACAGAACAAGCATTCGACAAAAAGACAATCGTATCGATACGACGCCAGTTAATAATATATCTGTAGCATAAAAGTGTCGTCGGGGGTTGATTGTCGACTCGCCGGTTGCCAGTGTCGCGTCTGGCCCCCTTTTTTCATATTATTTGTCCGACGACGGAAGACTGCGCCCCCGACGATGCAACTGCAACCGTGGGTGGGGGACTGCACTCTGATAGCTGCACACGAAGCTTCTCAAATATTATTATGATAAAAATAATTAATATTTGATTTTATTACTAGTTTTTTTTATTGAAAAAATTAAAAATGGGGTTGACCCGGCTTCCCATGGATTCGATAAAAATTTTGAATTTATGTCATATTTATTATTTTGTTATTATTGGGAGTAATGTTAACATATATTTATATGTTATGGTACGTTTGTGTGATCGCTTCGTCCATGAACAAAGCAAAAAATCTTGCTTTTTCTATGAAATTTGACAAAATTTGATAGTGTATAGGCGCCATTTAGTGCAGGCGCATCATAGATGCATCATTCAATGTCTTCCGTCAAATATGAGAGTTGACGTATCTTACGACATATTTATGGAAAGCATTAAAATTTTATTGGCACGCCTAATACTCAGTAAATTGTAAATCTTTGGCACGTGAACGAAAAAAGGTTTGCCATTACTGTCGTAAAGCACGTCAACTGTAATATTTGATAGAAGACATTAAATGATGCACCTATGACGCGCTTACTCTAAATGTCGCCTATAACCTATCAGATGTTAAATTTCATAGTAAAAGCAAGATCCTTTGCTTCGTTTATGGACAAAGCGATTACACAAATATAGCGTAACATATAAATAAAGTGATTCAAGTATTTTGGAATCGACTTAATATTTTAGTTTTTGCAAATGCAGTCCCTACTCAAATATTGAACTGATTTTTTATCATTTTATAATGAATTTAAAAATTATATAAATTAATATGATATGAAGTAATTATATAAGTGAATGTGGAAATATTATTTGAAAACCGTTGGTTTATACTACAAAGTATAGTGATGGGGGGGATGCAGTGGCGAATGCAACCCGTCCGTCCAGACTCCAGACGAACTGTGATAATTCGATATTGCAGTTTAATTACTGTTTTAGGAAATGCTCTTAGGATTCAAGTTAGTTTTTATGTAAGTCGATTATACTTCATAATTGAATACGAGTTTTAATGAACGTATTATTTTTTCGTTGAAATTACAAATTAATTAAAAAACATTGAAATTTTGTATGAAAACACTTAACATCGAACACACTGCGAGACTAATGGATTCAATTTAAAATTTGCAGATTTTTCTGAAAAAGTACATAACAAACAGCAAATTTTGAACGAAAACAAAATACATATTTACAAAAGATGCATCACACATATTTTCGTAGACGCCGCACTTTTTCCTTAGGCAAAACCCAACATTTGACAAAAAAATTAGCACGAACCATCAAAAAAGAAAAGATTTTCATTTCAATTACGATCTATCACCGACAATAACAAGAAAGATCGATCGTTTCATTGTGATAACGAACATATTCATGCCGAAGATGAGGCCGGCCACATTTATATAAACCGTTTCGAAATCGTACGCTTTCATTCCGAAACACAATAACAACAACGAAAACGACTCTCTCCGCGAAAACACAATACATATTAATTCGCCGGCAACATTCGAACGGGCTCCATTACGGCCAATTTCCCCTCCCCAAAAATAAAAAAAACATCGATAATTGCTTTATGACTTAATGGCCTTTGTAAACGAAAAAAAAAATACATATACGAAAACGCACACACAATGGGTGTTGTGCGCAATTAGGCCCGTCTTGCACGGCAGGTGCATTTGCGGTGGTGGTCGTCGAGCAGGTGCTTTTGGCCTCCAGAACGTCGCCTTCATCAGGGCGAAGGCTTCGAGTGCACCTTCGTTCACGAGGATACGAAGGTGACGTTTCAATATGACCTGATCGACGGAAAAGTGGACCGGACGAGGCCAAAGACGGACGTTTGACGCAAATAAGACGGTTTCGAATTTTGCGGTTAAGAAGTTGTTGGATGATGATTTCGATTGTTATGAATTTTATTTTGAGTATTTTATGATGTTGTTTTGATGATCTGATTTTTTTTTATTGTTTGAATGATTTCTGATTATAATATCTTATATAAACATTTTGTATATCAGAATTTTATGTTAAAAATTTGATCCGAAATTCACTGGATTAATCACGATAGAATGTATTGGGATTATATCATTAATTATTCTGTGATGAATCCTGAAATTTTTATCCAAAATCCCGAGAATCTCGAGACTTGTACTCATATAAAATTCTAATTCTAACGAAAAAAAGTTAAAAGCCTTTATTTCAAATTTTGATGAGGATCAAGCTAATTTATAATACAAAAAAATCTACTTCAAAAATAATTTTGATTTTTAATCAGTTATATTATAAATTCAATTTGTATTGTTAGTTGAACAATATACTTAAATATGAGTAATTACCTAAAACGATGAATGTAAAAAATTTCAACTTTCGTTTTTTATATAAATGTTAAATATTTTAATTATGAATAATTAAAAAGTATTAATGCATTTAACGGTGTCTGTTCGAAATAAATATAATCCATATTTAAACAAAGCTGCATAATTAGTTTAAATTGAGAAATGTTGGGATATTTTTGGCTTGTTTATCAGTAAAGTCGTTTGATTAGAACAAACATTTTGTTTGATTTCCTCGTGTGATAAACAAAAGCAAATATTTATTCAATGTCTAGCCGGCGTTGAAGTGTGAAAAGCAGAGGTGTAGTCAGAAAAAAATCCTATAAAAAATCGAGGTAAAAAAGAGAACGCTTGGTTTTTTTCCGTTACTGCGAAAAGTGATACGTTTTTTTCAGCTTGTTTACTTTCGTAATACGAAAAGCATACTAGCAAAGACAATTGCAATATGACTACGTAGCGTAATTTTGGTAACGACTAAAACTTGCGTACAGTAATAGTTATATTTTTTCAAATATTTAATTTCAAATGTGATTGCACAACTTTGTTGAATATTATATTGTTATGTATATTTTCTTTGTTTTACTATTATATCATGCCATATTTTTTATATAAAGTAAGTATTTTATGTTTATTAAGACCTACTTTAAAATTTATATATTTTTTCTTCAACAAACCATCACCCACAATAAAAAAAATCAAGGTAATCTGATACGCAAACCGAATTTTCAAATTTTTCCAAAATTATATGATATATATAATTCTCACAATACCCATTCATGAAAATAACCAACACAATCTCTCAACACGACTCCTCATTTTTTCCACAAGCCGTCATCCATATTTCTCACCATTATACAACCGCGATATTACGTCTGGAGGTTAATCTTATCATATTCAATTTTTTTCCAACAGTCTGCCTCTGAGTTCGCCCTTCGTTCGTCTGGTTCTAAAACCGTTCGTATCATTGACTAATCGTCGCCAAGATTAGTATACCGAGAAATCACGGCAGACGAGAGCGGCGAGTCATCAATGAAATCGGTCACTTATCGTCACCGAATTTTTAGGACGATGACTAATCACGGATGCAATGAACGATAACCTATATTGGGCGTGTCTAGATAAAGCAGAATGGATAAAATATGTCGATGGTGTTGACGCACGATATCGCCATTGAGTACGCTGCGTAAACAATGTCGGTGATGTTTTTGGCCTGTGGCTTTATGCTATTTTTATGGGATAGGTCGAATAAAATCGGCTAGAATTTATATGGACATGAGTAGTATCGACATGATAATTTTTCGTTAGGAGTATGAGTGATGTTTTATGTTTAAAATAATATTGAGAAATTTTTTCAATGAAGAAATGATTTGATTCACGTAATACATGGAATATGAGATATTTAGTATTTAGATTAGTCAAGAGTTTTTTTATAATTATCTACGTAATATGAAAATTTTGAAACTTTCAGTTTGTAAGTATATGTGTCAGGAAGTTTTTGTTTCATATGTTGAATATAATGATTTTTTTTTTTTCAATTAAATTAATCAGATATTCTTTTATTCTGTTATTAAGATTCCTGTATTCATTTTGTTACAGGAATGATATAGGATCTATTACAGGTATTGTGAGGATACCTTCGTTTCAAGATTGCGTAAAGTAAAAAAATTGTACTAAAAAGTATCGGAAAAATCACATACCTAAAATACCTAGCTTCATTGAACATAAATTCCGTTTATATTAAACTAAAAAAAAGAAGTAATACACGATTCGATTATCATTTTAAAACCAATCATAATCATTAAACATTCTATTCAAACCAAAATCGAAAAACATTCCTAACAAGTTAATAAAAGCTTGAAAAACAAGTCCTATCATGAAATAAAAGCAGGAAATTCAAAAAACATGTCCCATTCAACATTTTTCCCTAAAAAACATAAAAATCCCACACACACGTGAACCCAATCATAAAAGCCACATCCGCGTCCATGCACCGACGAAATGCGGACACGAACAAACGACCAACGAACGAAACGTCCAGCGGCCGCCAACGGACGCCTCTTTTTGCAGCCGCCGATGCAACCTGAACGGCGGGGGGGGGGGGGGGCGGGGTGAGGCGGGGGGGGGGGAGGGCGCGGGGTGAGGGGGCCACCGTCTGGCGCTCGTCTAGACGCCGGTTGCCCCCTCCACAGCGGCCGGCGGCGAGCGACAGCCGACCCGACCGACGGCCGCTGGTTCTCAAACTGTGGGGGTTCGATGTGTATGTGTGTGTGGGTGTGTGTGTGTTTATGGTTCTGGATGTTGGAGGTTTGATGATTGTTTTTATGGTGGAAGGATTTTTTTTGTGGTGGTGGGGGTTTGGGTGGTTGGTGTTGGGGGGGTGTGGGGTTTTTGTGTTTTTGATGTGGAGTTTGGGTAAGAGTGGTTTTGGAGTGATTAGGAGGGGTTTTGATTTTTTGTAAATAATTTTTTTATCTTGCAATGTGTTGTAAATTAATCGTTATCGAAGATTTTAAATTTTTTTGTTTATATTAATTTTTTTAAGATCATGATCATTTTTGATAAAAATATTTATGTTTTTCCACTGCGTTATCAATTTTCATAATTTCCAAACATATTATATTTCATTAAGAAATCACCGAATGTTTCGAATTTGGTAAATTAAATCGAAAAAAAATGAACGATAGGAAGGTTTCACATCATCGAATATGAAAATGGCATACAATATATTTCACCACTTTGGAAAATTTGTGAAATTTGAGCTATAATCTAATTTTAAACGAGGCCATTATTCTTGAAATTCTTTATACTGTTATATAATTTTGGTTAATTTAATGAATTTCTTTCTCTAATATTATTAGAATATTTTGAAAATGAGTGTACATAGGAAATCGATACGAAATGATAAATTTAGGCTTATCAAACAAACGTTACATTAACAAGATAAAAAATGGTTATATGAGTTATATTCAAATGTTTCTAATAATTTCAAACAATAAATAAAATATGAACTAGTCGATTTTAATTATAATTACTTATGAAACACGTTTTTTCTTTAATTATCTAATTTTCAAATGCGATGTATTTTCTATTTTTCAAGCTTTTTATATTAGTTCAGTTTTGTTTTTGTCACCAAGTCACCAATATTATAACATAAGATTTATATTCAACGATCTCTCCTTATTTTTGACATACGCCCTACAATTCGGAGACGACAGTTTATCAAGACATTTAATTAGGTATCATTTGATACATTAGATCTATTTTCAGCTACCTCGAATATATGTATAGTTCGGATGTTTTGAACAGTATAGGAATTTTCTAGAGTCCTTATGTAATTGTGTAGCGAATGAGAAGGTAAACAATACACTACGTTGCCAAATATCTAAACTTACAAATACGAAAACAATAATTTATTTTTAAATTATCCGAAGCGTTACTACGAAGAACGTTAAAAAAATGCTTTCCTATTTATAAAAATTGATAAATATCCTCGATGAATATGTGTAATGTGCGATATTATGGGAAATTCGGATATATGGACGCTTGGATTGAGGCCAACGAGAACTATCACTATACGTAACGAATAAATCATATTTGGAAAGCGAATTCGTGAAAAAAATTGAATCAGATATTTTTGGGATCATTATAAAGTTCGTGGAGAACTATTTCGTAAAACAGTTTTGAATTTCTCGACTTTTTTACTGTCTATGCGTTATGTGAACTCAGCTTTTTTACTTTCCAATTCTGAATGAACTAAATATTGTCTCAGTACATTGAGAAACGGGATAAAAAAAAGTGATGTTAAGTTTATTTTAGCAAACGGCAATGGAATTCAGTTAGATGTGAAATAAAACTGTCTCGTTCACGAAACGCAAACATCCATAAAAAGTTGACCCATTTAATCCAGCCCGATAAATCGTTCACGAAAAAAGAACACGTTGCATGCATATTTGTTTGCACTATCATTAAGTAAATATAGCTTGGTAAACAGAGAAATCTCTGTGTTTCCATTGTTAAAAATAATTCAAGTTTACATTAGTAATTGTAAGATTAATGCACGTACTGTTCGAAATGTCAACGGTTTAGTTTTTTTTTAATACACCAATTTTAATGTTGAGATATAAATGATACGATTAGTATATAGACGTATAGGATAATTATAATTTTTGGAAAAAATGTGGTTTTTCAAAAATGGACAATGTTTTATGTGATTTTATTGATTCAAGTTGATTTAGATTAAAAAAATCAACAGACTTCCATAATGTGTCGAACAAAGTTTGTCGTTTTAAATGATATATGATGATTAACTAAAATTTGAATTTACAAAAATATTAAGTTTTCATTATTGGAAATATAATAATTTAAGTTAAATAATGTTTACATGCACATTCTGTTCAAAATGCTATCAGTTTAACCTTTTTGAATTAATTTTGAAGTCGAACGACTAAAATTGCGGTCAGTAAATTGATATAATATAATAGTACATTTTAGTATACTGTATAACCATTTATCAAAATATCGTTTTAAAAAACAACCTTTCCCTTGCTAATAAATAAAAATCCAACAATATTCAGAAACGCCTCGTCTTGCATAGAATATTTCATCACGTAAAAGTAGTTGTATGTTTCCAATGAAAATATGTAAATGTCTAGAACTTTTGTTTGCAAATTAACTCACTGATTAATTGTATAAACTTATTGTCAAATACAAATTCACTAACTGAGTTGATAAAAGTATAATTTCAACATATAAAATATAATTTCACTGAAAAACACATATTCTGCATACTATAATGATAACGACTGACCAATTTACCATTAATTCAATTAATGAACACAACATATAGAACGAAATCACTGCAGACTGACGCGAACCACACTTTGAAAAGTGCCCAAGTTCAGCGAGAGAAAGCTGTGTGTAGCCTCCCCGGTCGGTCTGGCAGTAAACCCACTTACGACCCGATGCAGCCTGCACTTGCACACAAGCGGAAACGGAAAGCGACCCCCACCGTACACCCAACCCAACGGGATCTATTGATGTCATACAAAAAATCGATAGACGGCTCGCAAAAATAGGCGAAGTAACGGTGAAGCGGTCGGTGTGATTGCGGTCAATTATTATATTGATGATGATGATGATGATGACGGTCATTGAATAGGTGGCAGGAAGTCTTTTGGGATGTCGACGTGAAAATGTGTTCGATTTGTTTAGTTATGGTGTGGTCGTTTGATCGGCGCGATGCGGTTCAATAATATTGATTGTCGGTACAGGTGTATTTTTAATGAATGGTATTTTGACCCCGCTTATGCAATTATTATCGATATTGTATAATATGTATATCTGAAAACAATAATAACATTTTCAAGCAATTATTTTTAATTATTATATAATAAAAAAACATATTTTTCACATGTCAATATATTATTTACAAAGTATCGATCGTTATTTTTATTATAACAGAATCAACGATCAGATTGAGCTGTATCCTTTTTCGATCAAACTCAATATGAACATCGCATAAAAATAACAATAAAATAGCCTACAGATCGATTTTATTTACGAATATACAATCATAAAAGAAAACTCGAAACGGAGACAACCATTTACATATCAATATTTGCCAATCTGCGCGAAACGGACGTACGATATCTCAGACAGTCTCGATTGTTTTTTTTTTCATTTTCTTTTTACACCTTTTTCCATATTTTCGTATGGCCGCTCACGTTCGGCGCTTTCATGTGTTATTTATATGTGCAATTATTTATTTTATTTTTTTCGCGAAAGGGTTCCGTTCGGGGGCGTTACGTCGTGCGAAAGTAACGGGGACACGCCGTCTGGTGTTACGAAATCCGTCATCGTCTCACAGTCGTTATTCATCGGAAGTGTTCATCGGAGACATTCTTCGCATAGGCTTTTGTTCGCGAAAAAAGCGAAGTCTTCCGGAGAAAGGTCGCCGTTGACGAATGTGTCGATTTTTTTCGAAATATAGAATTAACTTTCGATTAATAATTGAAATTTGCACATTTTTACTTTATTTAAATCTCAATATTAAAAACCATAAAATTTCAATCGACCCAACTTTGATGGTAATAAATTTTTAATCCGTTCCCGACGAAAGAAGCTCTCGTCATTTTTTATTGAACTTAATCGCCAGACCCTTTGTAGTCTAGTTAAAAGTGCAACGTACACACTAACAATAGTTAACGTACATTCGGTCCAGACGCATAAATTTTTCATCATCTCCCGAGTGTAATCGGATAAAGCCTTGGCGGTAATAAACCTTCACGTCACTTCGCCTAACCGAGACGGTTAATTATTTTAAAATTCGTGCCAAGACAACGGGATTAATGCAGGGCTTGTGATGCTCATGCATATTTTATTTATTTTAAATAAAATTCGCAAAAGTCGATTAACATTACGAATCGATTTAGTGGAATTGACATAGTGCAGTAGTAACAGTTGGTCCGTTGGCGTGAGGCACCTGGCGTGTCCCGGCAAATGATACATAATTGCAGACAACAATCTGTCTGGAAATGTTGCCAGGCTGCTGCTGCTGCCATCGCTTCTGGCTACCGCGTTTGTACTTATGTGTATGAGGCTGACTTATTAACTACAAAGTCTCTCAAACTACTTATCTGTTTAAGTTGGAATGAGGTACCGTCGGCACTTTACGTACTCTCTGTCAAACTATGCCTATTATCATATTCCATGTGAAAGCACTTAATTTTTTTTCAACTCTGAAATGTTGTGTGAAGTAATTATTTTTATTTTTCGTTCAACCTTGTCAGACGTATTCGTTACCATTAATTATTAAAGCGATAAGTGACACAATCAGTATATAGACGTAATTGGTCTGAGAGACGTTTTACTTTTTTTTTCTTTAAAATTATACTTTATGTAGTTAAGCATATGATAATTTCTTTTCATTAACTTAGGAACACCAGATTTTCAGTATTCAAAACTGATCAAAAATCTTCCTTTTTTAAAGAAAAATGTTTGAATTTAAAAAAAAAGGCTTCATATAATAACAATAAAAAATCGATTTAACATTTCCACCTCAGATAAGACAAATCAACACCTACAAAATAAATAACCATTCACCGACCATAAAAGGACATCCGTACGTGACATTCTATTATACGGTCAGCTTCGATGACATTAGCACGTCCATTTTTCCATCACACACACATATCTTTTTCACTCACATCGCGAGTGAAGACATACAAAACGACGATACGAAACGGCACGTACGGATCTCGTTTTGCATATGAACAATAATTGGCGCATTCGCGACGGCTGCATTATTGTGCATTTATCGTGCACGTGTAAATTTGCTATACGGTATGTACTATGTTATACCGCGAGTCTCCGGTGCATTCGAAGAAAGCGCAAATTGCCGTCGCCAAAGTTCGCGACAGACTTCCGATTTGCGATGCGCAATTGTGTAAATGCTCGGATGTCGTTGAAGAATTTGCGTTGAAGAGGTGCGCTGGGAGTTGGTGGTTCTTGAGGGTTGCATCAGTTCTGTTGGTTCATTTCGGTTTGATCGAATAATTTTTCAGTAGAAAAAAATGTATGTTATTGAATTCAAATGGTTTTATGTGATGTCCTAAATAATTTGCAAAAGAGATCTACTGGGAATTGGTGTTTCGTGGAATTGAGATCGTAGATGTTCTGTTTAATCGAACGTGCTATGTTCATATTTAAAATAATATTTATTGAAAAAAGTAAATTATTGAATACAAATTATATAGGTACGTCCGAAATAATATAGATTGATCGTAACACGAAAATAACGATTTTTTTTTTCCTTTTCGTTGGCATCCTTTGGGAAATACGATAAGAATTTATTCCTGCGTAATCTTTCTAACGAATTCGAAAAGGTCAAATTGATCAATCTTTTAATTACGACATAGAATTAATTAATGAATATACATATATGTACATATTATATATATAGGAAAATAATATTATTTTCCTTTTAATAATTAATGGTTTTGATTTGAATGGGTGACTCATTTCAATATAAATATTTTTATATTCGCACGTCATATGTGGATATAAAAATTGAAATTGAGCGTCACTCAGATGTGTATCGGTTTTCCCGTATTATTTAAAACGCATTTAATTATATACGCGAAAATGTATTCATAAAAATATATCACAATATGCAATCACACGACAAAAAAAATTCCTATAGAATCATTCTTTCGCGCACACAACACACTAAAAAATACAAAAGGAACGACACGATTCGTTTAAAATTATAATAATGTTGCATTATAATTTATGCTTAATGATAGGTTTCCCATTCGAAGAGCTCTATGAAGGCACACAAGCGTATAACAGTCTAAAATATAGGTTGCGAATAAAATTTGATAGATTAAGACAGGTTCGCTACCGTTGCACACACCGTGTATTTTGTTTTATTTATTGAAAACTTTTTCGTTTTTTTTATTAGCATACTCGGACATTAGTCGATGTTCTTGTTTGTTAAAAAGATCGTCGCGGTCAAACATGGCCTGTTTTCAATTTTTATACGATCAATATTTTATATAAATAATTTGGGCTTGAAAACATAAACAATGAATTTGAATCAAATTTGCATAATATGAATAATGATTAGGAAATGCTTGCTTTATATTATTACTGTGAATAATCTTATTATTTTAAATATAAAATTAAAATTCTATCAAGAAAATTTTCATATAAACGATATCAAGATTCTTTGTGAAAAAAAAACTTCCGTACGTTGAAATGAAATAAATATTTTACATCATAATTTCTTTTTTATTGTTTTTGATAGTTTTCAATCAGAAAATTCAATCTTGAGATTTTATTTCTAGGATCCTGAACGAAAATTTGTTCAAATATAACATCCTAATTATTATACAAAATTCCGAGATTTCGATATGATTTAATTCGATATTTCGCAATTCAAATCTCAAAATTGCGCTCCTTACTAATAACTTTCCTTCATTACATTAAGAAATCGTAAAAAAAAGTCTACATATACGTTTTGATCTTATTTTTCGTCCGTCACGCTTCGGATGCATCGAAAATGGAAAAAAATAACGAAAACGCGGGTCGAAAGTCGATATCTCGTTTCGCGAGAATTTTAAAATGTCTCGGGTATGATCCTCGGGGGACTGGTAGTCTCTTTCATGCACAAATGTAATGAATACGTAAATAAGACGTGTGTCCTGAAGAGAATTCCCCTTCGATGGGAACGAACTCGAAAACGAAAAATTGCGTGCCCAGAGGTCGTATGTGTGTGCATTCGATGGAAGAAATTTCAAGATTAATCGAGATTGTTTCGTATTAGTTTCGTCTATGAGTGTTTGAAGATTTGAAAATGCGATCGAGTCATTGAACGTGAATAATGAAATCATCAGTCATAGAAACTTCGTTAATAATCGAGATAACAAGTACAACGTAATGTGTTTCTGACACATACGTATTTCTGTTAATGTGCGACGATTTGTAAATTTTAGGTTTGTCTAATAATCCTTATATTTATTTACCACTGTAGTAAGAGTTGGAAAAATCTTTAGAATACCTTAACAAAAGTATTTGCCATTACTAAATACTTGATGGCTTGAAATGATTTTGACTTAAAAAAGGTGTATTTTAAACATTTACCGATAAAAAACTTGAAAATGACTTTTTTTATTTTTTTACCATTTTGCTTAAATTTACCGACAAAACCAAAAATTTACCAATTTTCTTGAAGCTGTAAATAATATAACACAATAAAGAAAAAAAATTGTACACAAAAACATATATAATTTTCCTACTAAAAGCGTGCGTAATGTTTTCAATGGAAATCATAGACGTGTTTCACACCTGTGGATCGATTCTAAAAAGGTCAATGTCAAATTCACTTCAAATAAGGTTAATGTATACAATATGGAACAAAATACTCAGAAAATAACATATATTCAGATTATCAAAATTTAATTTCCATTTAAATTCAAACTCACCAAAAAACACCCAAGAAACATTAAAAACAAAACCCTCCAACTATCAACTTCCCCAAAGCACACCACCGAATCAGCCATTTTCTAACAAAATCAAACCCACCAATAACGATTCCCCATCTCCAAACCAGACATTTCCTAACAAAAATTTTCCAATCATCATCATCATCGCCGCGAACGCGTGTCGGACGTCGTTAACGGCGGATCGCTCCTGACGGGGCCCGGCTCTATCAAAAAAACGTTATTTATGGCCAAAAAGTCGGTCCGGCTCGTTTTTGTGCCGGCCATACACGCGGACTTATATATATGTATATATATCGGCGTATAAATACGTTTCGGTTTAATTTGCGACGGGACAGGTAAAGTCAGACGGTCTCGTCTGGTCCGCGCTCTAGAGGTCGCGTGAGTCAACCATCTCTCTTGTCCAACAACCAACATTCACTTCGTACAAATTGGGGGTATGTGTGTGCAAAAGGCTCTATCGTAGTTCTCGTTTGGAAAATATTTATATTTTTAAAAGATTAAAATTTCATTTTTACAGTTTTAGTGATTCGATTACGTGGATTGATTCAAAATAAACTTTTTTTAATACTAAAAAATAAATCAAATATTCTTTGATTCAGGGTGTTTAATTTATATTTTTATGATATTTAAAAATAACAAATATGTTTTAGTTCATTGAAGTCGTTTGAATCCGTGCAAATCCAAGTCTATCCGTTTGTTCATTTAAACAAAATATAAATTTTTTACATACAAATTTTTTTTAAGGCAGCCATGGCCAAACTAACAATAAGGCCCGCGGGCCATGTGGCCCTTTTAATTGGCCCTTTTGAGGTGTGATTTTAAATATAATAAAATATCTTAGTTGTAAGCTGTTTTTTTTTTATTTTTAGTATTAAAAACTATCATATTATTATTAAGTTTTACGATATATATACATATATGTATATGGCTCTTTAAAATCATGAATTATTTGATGTGGCCCACCAAATGATTTCAGTTGACCATCCCTGATATAAGGGGATCCTAACATAGGTGATCATTGCCATTTTTTTCAGTAATTTTCAAGGAAAATGACTTCTCATTACCTATTGCATTTATATTTTGATTTATTTTCATTTTATATATTACATATTTTTAAATAATCTATGCACATCTTTTTATTATCGTAAAAGTATTTATTAAAATTTTCAAAATATTATAATCTATTCAATCTGATAAAATTCAAGCAAAACCGAGACTACTCATCAACAATGTAATAAGCAACACAATTCAAGCTATAGAGCTTAACGATAATTTTATATTAAAAAAACAAACATTTTCACTAAAAATATTTTTTATATTGAATTTATTTGATTCCATAAGAAAATAAGCTTACCCGCTTATACAAATAAAGAAGAAAATTAGATCAATCGTTAGAAAAAATTATTTTGTATCATATATTTTGCGTCAATAAAATATTATACAAAATCTATCCGATATAACAAATTACTCAATTTCTAAAATTAAAATAAAATACATTGAACATCTTTGAATCCGTGCGAAGGCGGGTCTACCCGCTTGTCCCATCGAGACGATTTTTCACAAATCGTTTTCGACGAAAATGCTAGTTTCAAAACTATATATTTATATAAAATATGGCTTTAGAAGACTCAGTTCGATCACAGCTAGATGGATCGAGGACGTGAAAAGCTCATAATGTGCTGAAAATCGTCTGAAAGCTCGTCTAGTTGTATGGGAAAAGTTGGGAGTTAAGATTTTATCGCGCGTTTATGAGTCTATGCGCTGTGCCGAGTTTCTAATCTATGTTTTTGGTTTAATGGGTCTGATGATTACAAAATCAAGTTCGGTTAAGGCTTTCGGCTCGTGTTCGCAGATTTAGATAGTGATTTAATGGCTTAAATTGCGATAAGAGTGTTTCGAGCTAATTGTAGTCTACCGTACTTTTATATTATGTAAATGTATTAATAAGACTGATATTTTACTTCGTTGCAAAAACAAATAGGATAAATAAAAACCGTTTCTTCAAAGACTTAATTGTAAACGCTTTAGAACGCAATTTTTTGTCGGATTTTTATTACGTTAGTAACAAATTATTCGGATATCGTGCGGGTAATAAATAAGTTCCACTTCAGTATTCAATTATGTACAAGAAAGCTAAAGTCGCATTAATTACGAAAAGTCGACGATGTTTTTTTTTGTTAATTCGTCACAACCGTAAATTCACTTGCAAAGTTTCTTTCGATACTCAAAAAATAATTCATTTCAATTACAAAAATATTGTTTCGAAAAATAAAAACAAACATTCGCCGCTTACGAACAATAGCCGTCTTAATTTTCGCACAGAAACACAATAAAGTCTGCAAACTTTGTTTAGAAATTCAAAACTTAAATCAATTTAAAAAACAATCTTGCTCCGACGACGGATTCGAAAACGCCATTTCGCAAATACGGATTCGGAATATGAATCGTCGGAAAAATATCAAAAACATGTGCACTTTTTTGCACCGCTTTGTTTACACTGACTAATTGCACACGACGATGCGCAATTGTCGTTTTATTTGCACTTTTATTGTCGAGTGCATCGAGCATTATGGGTTTCGCAAATAATGAGAATTTGACGCACGTTTCCTTATCGAGAAAACCGCAATGTTATCGGCCATCCGTTCCAGACGTAAACATAGACGATGCACGTCTACGTTTCAAGCAAATACCTCACATTTATGTTTATTATTATTATTGAAAATATATTTATAATTGATATAAAAGTGAAATATGAAAGTTTTTGTTCATTATTAAGCTAATGATTCAAAATAACTGGCATTTTTACGCAAAGGAAGTTAATTTTTATATCAATGACTTTTTGTATAAAATACAATAATGGAATTAATTTTTTGATGAAAATTTAATCTGAAATTCTTGAATAATTCATAAAAGTAATAATTTAATGTTATTTAGAAATATTAGGTACATAATGTAATTAATTTATGGATTTTAAAACTGAATTTCTTTTCGGAATATCAAAATTACATTTCCTAGTATAGGCAAGATCGATGTTCTATTATAATACTTTAATTTTCACAAAATAAAATGTATTAAATAAAAACAACAATCAACATAATCTATTTATTGATCATAAGGTGACAAAATACAAATATATATTCTTTTAGTAATATTATATAAATATCCAACATACCCGATTAACGGTCTACCAAATTAGCACCGACCGCAAAATAAAAAGTTTCCATCACAAAAACTACACACCATAAACCAGCCATAACCACATTTCAGCACCACAATATCCCCAATCAAAAACCATAAACATTATTACCATCACGATCGAAAAAAGGCCACGGTGCCCTTGGCGTCATCGCCGAAGGGCACCTTTCAATCAGGTGACAGTTGGCGAAAGTGGGGCGCCTCCGCCCCCCGCCGATGGGCCGATAGCGATGGGGGCTCTCTGCGGGGGCGCAGCACCCACCCAGCCCCCTGTATCAGACAATCGGTCATTTGTAGGAGTGATCGTCTTCTGGCGTTATCGTCCGTGACTTTCATTTAACCCTTTTCCGACCTCTTGTTTGTTGAGTACGATGATTTCGATGTTTGTATTTTATACAGGCGGTCTTCGACTTTAGAACAATTCGCTATTTTGAATTTTTTCAAAATATCTATTTTTTTAATGATTTTTGTCGATAATGCAAAAAAATATGATTCGATAGTTTTGCTATAACAATACAATATGTTATGTCGGGTGGCAGCAATACGGGTTTATTTAGGGAAAAAATGCCTAACCATACATTATAATCTATGAAAGAATCAATTTCCCCATGACATAAACCTTCTAAAAACTAATTGTTACTGCTTCTTGGTGGAAACTTAGCTGGTGATTTGATAAACGTTAAAAATCCGTAAAATTTTGATATTTTTTTTACTTCCCTCTACTTTCGAATATTCAACATTCAAACACATTTTCAGCAATCAATTATGTTTAAAAGTCGAAGGCTGCCTGTATACAAAATTGGTTTTTATAGGAAATGTTTTGACTGAAAATTCTACCTGTTTTAGTTATAAAATTTTAAATATTAAAAAATGATTTCGATGTATATTCAAAACCATATATGAAATATTTTCCGTATTCAGTTTCGTATAAACGATTTTTCATAAATAACGAGAAAAAAATATTAAAAACATATATTTACCGAAGGTTTTATTGATATTTCCAGTCAATTTTAATGGTTTGCAAAATAAACTTTTTTCGTGATAAACGAGCATCTCGTTTCGAATAATATCGGAATATTAACATCAAGGATCGACGAAATTATAATATTTCTTTTTCCGTTAATCTTTTTTTCATCCTCATTTATCATTTACGGATGAAAAATTGTATGAGCCGAAACCGATCGGCGTGAAACGTTATTGCCGTTTTTCAATTAAAAAACGAATTAATCTTTCGTTTTCCTTTTGAAAAAAAATAAAACAGTAAATATTTTTCGGCGATTTATTCGTTTCGCTCGAACGTCTTTAAAAAAATCTCACTTCGATGCCGAAAAAATTTGCAAATAAATTCAACCGTTCTCTATTTTTTTTTCAACAATTTTTAATATTCGAATATTTGATGAATAGATAATTAAATTTCGCACATTTTAATAAACTTTTGAATGTAGAATTTTTAAAAAATTAATATTTTACGAAGGTAAATTTACATTGGAATATATTACCCGTTGATATTTGTGGATGTTGTTGGTTCGCAAGCCGCACATATAAAAATCCTGTTGACTGTTAAATCCTGGTCCTCGTTCTGTCCCAGGGGTTTTCACCATTCAGGAGTTGTAGGATATCCGTGTCGTCCGGCATCCGAAGCACCAGACGCCTGAAAAAATGCATTGCTTTATACACTTCCATTGCAGCAGCGTGCACTTACCCTATTTTCAAAATAAAAAGAAAAAAAACTTCAATATGACACATAAAGTTTCTCTCATATGTTTTTATATTAAAAATTAATATGAATCTCAGTTTGTTTTTAAAAATTGAACTTATGTACGTCACGATATGAGTATGTTCTGTGTAGTTTGTCTTGTATATTTTCATTATACAAGAATCGTAAAGAATATGCACTTTTAAAATGCACCGCCCTTGAGTGCAGCACGGTCAAGATAGAGAGTATGAAAAATAGTAAATTCGAATAAAGCCACGTTCACAATCCAAGATCCGTTCATAGTGCATTCAAATACAAAAGGAATTTATTATATCCCAGAACTGTGCATTGAAAATAAAATTTCCATATAATAACCACTTCGAGATAAATTTTTTTGTTGATTTATCAACGAAATTTTTTTTATAAGAGAAGAAAATTTTAAATGATTTTGAATACTTTAGTATTCAAATACATCGTTTACAATCTATTTTTTTCAGATCAATGATACCTGCATGTAAGTTGGATCATTTGTCATTTAATATCGATGATTGATTAAAAAATTGATGCATTCTATTTAATTCTAAACCATTTTTTCAACGTAAAAACTACAAAAATTCAAAAATTTTCATCCAAAATAAAGTCAGATTATAATGTAACATTTATTGTAACTGCACCCTTAGCGGCTACCGTTGCGAGCGAAAGAGACAAAACGATCAGACATACGAAAACCAATGTGTTGAAAAGAG
The DNA here is from genome assembly GCA_009617725.1 of Hydropsyche tenuis. NCBI lineage: Eukaryota > Metazoa > Arthropoda > Insecta > Trichoptera > Hydropsychidae > Hydropsyche > Hydropsyche tenuis. The sequence goes on from VTON01000007.1 coordinate 1,394,570, forward strand.
ACAGAAAATATGTCCGTCTGAGTGGGTGTCACCCTCGACGGCGGTTTTCCGAAGTGTGCGAGCGAGAGAGATATGCCAGACATAGGATTTTCCCTATGTGCGCGAAAGGGACGGAAAATTCGAATGCAATTCGTTACGCGAAAGGGTTTTCTCTTTATGCATGTGCGAATAAAATATCCGCGCTTTGCACAAAGAAGTCAAACGGTGTGTACGTTCGTTCCGAATGACCTTTTATGTGCATTTGCGTATATTTTTGATGTCGGCATCGCTTTGGGTTTCGATGGCACTTCGATGATGATTAATGATGCTTTGTAATGTGCGAAACGTGTTTGACTCGGAATGAATATTAATTTTGTCGTTGTGTATATTATACTTGGAAGGATGTATGTGAAAAATAAACAGATGAGAAAAAGGAATACATGGGTGAGAAGCATGACGTGTGTATAGTAAAGGAATTGAATTTACAATGGACTGATCTTGAAATAATATGTATAATATAAATAAAAGATGGACATTTAAAGTGCTAAGATAATATATAAAAAGAGTAAATAATTAATAGTTAAGATCAGATAAATATGTGTAATAAATTGGAAAAGGATTAACATAGATGATTTAATTTTATCAGTTTTAAGCTTGTCAAATGTGTTGGTTTCTTCTAATCACTTAAATGACACAATAAAAACATGTATTAAATATTACAATTAACCTATTATTTAATATGAATACTCAAACTCTTTGAAAGTCACCTTCGAAAAATACTCAAACCTCAAATAGTACATAGAAAAATATCAAATGATTATATCATATACTCCTTAAACCCCATTCAAATTCTCAGAATCAAAATCCGGAAGATCACAATACCAAACATTACCCATCATCACCATCAAAATCAAACTAAACACACCGAACGCACCAAACAACGAGACGAATCATTCGATTTCGAATTCGGCAAAGCATGCAAGCTTAATGGCTCCTCAGGGCTTTATTTTATTTGGCCGATTCACTTATGCGAATTGGCGAATCTGCATGAACGTCTGTTCGCGGTAAGTGTTTTGTGTACGAGCGCCATTGTGGCGCAATATGGCCGCCGCGATAAAGAGACCGGGACGTCTTCCAGCCGCGAATAATGGCGTTCGATTTGCGACCCGTAAAAGGTTCGGCTTTTGCGTGGGCGTTTGTGCAGTTAGTGCAAAAATAAAAACGTATAAAGGATTTGCATGTTGGAGAGAGAAGAGGAAATACAGTTTTTACACTTCAAATTCAACGTTTTAAACTTCAAATTCAACAAATCAACAAGAATTCATAATCATGAATATCATCGATTACTATACAACAATCTTAATAATACATAATTTCTTATAGTTGAATTTAAATTCAGAAAAATCTAGTCGTAAATTTTTCAGAATTCGATAACTTGCTGTAGGTGTTTGAATATTAAATCTACCATTCAAACATCGAATAATCCAATTGTTAAACAAGCCCACGTCCAAAAAGAACATCGACACCCACAAATCTTCAGTAAATATCACACGCCCGATTTCCATAATCGTCGGCCATTCTTTCGGCGGCGGCCATTTTCATTGTTCGCCATCTTCTATCGGCCAATTATGCGATCTTTCGGCGCGGGATTTCGCCATCTTGCCGCTCTCGAACAAGTGGAGGATTCTCATATAATCCTTTTATAATGCGATCAAAATTGTGTGGTCTGATACGAATTTCGATATGGAGGGTATTTCTACGATCGAGTATATATTTTTTTATGTTATTTGTTTTGTTCGCTTGTTTTGTTGCGCGTTTGATCCTCTTAAACGTCTAATTGGCTTTGCCGATCGTTTGTATGTTATGCTTTTAACCGTGGCTCAATTAGCAATGAATTTGTTTGATTTGATGTTTATTGAATAGTTGGTAAATATAAATATGGGATTTTTTCGGTTGTTATTCGAATGATTTCAATCACTTATATTAATGAGTAAAACAAATAAATATTGTGTGGTTGTTTTGAGTGAAACTTTTATATAATTTAAGGTTTTTTTCTATTATTTAATTGAAATACAAACTATATAAAAATAATACACGCTAATTTTTCGCTACGCGGCACGTTAGAATAAATATTTAAAAATCTACAAAAATATGGTTCAATAAAAATGCGTGGCTTATTAACTGAAGAAAAACATATACATTCAATGCGTTAATTATTATTATATTATATTATATATTAAATAGCCTGTCAACCGATATAAGCGGATTCATAATAATACAGCTTTATAAATAAAATATGAATATTTGGCCATGAAAAAGTTTTATAATACTGCGACTTAAAAATACAGTTTCCTTTAGCAACAAATCAAGGTGATGAATGATCGCAAAATATTTTATTAACCATTAATTGAACAGCAAAACGATCATAAAAAAAGTCAATCCCGTTTTTTAATAATAACAACTAGAAACTATAATCCCGAGGTTAATTATTTTTTATTATTGTCACTAGCTGCCACTATAATCCTGGAATTCTAATCTAAAATTCGACACCGAAAATCTTAGATTAGTCATCAGAAATCTGATATTTTAAGATTATGATTATATTTAAAATTTACAAATCTAGATTATATCAAGATCGAATTTCCGTACATTATTCTGAATTTGCAGATCCAAATATTCAAAAACGATCGAGCCAATTTGCACTGCAGTACAATAAGAAGTTTTCACGTTAAAAACGCAAACACTCAACTGAACAAAAGACCTCAAAAAAAACAAACGAATCGTCATATTTTCACACAAGTCGCCGAAAACGAATGCACTTGCAAATGAGCGCATCGCACAACACCCGTGCAAAATTATCAATTAAAACGTGCATTTTGAGTGCATCGTACCTAATCGTACTTATGTCCTTCGACTTTCCGATCGTCGGAACGCGAACAACAAACTCATAAAGTCGCCGAATTGTAATAAAAGCGTTAGCATACACATACACACACACAGATATTCGAATAAATTTTGTTTAGAGGATCTCGCGCCACGTTCAAAATCTGCTGGAGTTCGAATGTTTGTTTAGGTGAGCGCGTATGTGTGCCAGACGAAAGCAAACATGTTTATTATATTTGTATTATTGATATTTTGTATTAAATGGTTGTGTGGATGGTTGAGTTTTTGATAAAGAGCTGAAATCTCTTTCAGCGCATACCTTTCTTTGTTAATGGGTTTTATAAGCTTCAACGTCTTTGAGATCGAATAAAATTTTTTGTTTTTTAGATATCAGTTGTTTATTATAGTAAAAGCATTTATTTTTTAATTAATAACGATGTCTAGTTTTAAATATCAAATATAAAACTTGATGTCTATTTAATGCATTCTAAATCTGAAATGTTTTATGATCGAAAATATCATATGATTGTTATCGAATCGAATAAAAGTCCACTTATAAATTGAAGTATCGACTTATTGGTGTTTTGCAGACAATTGATGATAGAGTAAGAATTTTCGAATTTCAATTTTAGTATGTAATTGAATTTGAAGAGTTGTGATAGATATCTCTACTCCATTTACTAGTCAATATTTGATTTCGATAATTGAATTCTTATATAGTGAGAGGAATAGTCGTTTTACGAAATGAAATTGAAAATATGAGTTATTAATGATTTTAATTGGTTACTTAAATTATTATTTCAAAATATAGCTGGATTGATTAGATCAAATATTTCAGTAATCGAAATATATGTAGTTGTTAAATTAATACATCTCTCATATAGTTTTGGTAATAAATATATTTCTACATATACTTAAAATTGTTTATTTATTCCTAAGATTAGTTAAATATTTATATTACGTGCTAATCGAACGTGTGCATATTGATTCCATAATATTTATTAGGATCATGATATTTAATTGATATATTCAAACCAAAAACTTGAAAATTAATTCAAATATTCATCATCATCTTTAATATTTAACTTTAATAATTAAGAATAAATTTTCATTATAAAGCTATCAATCTTATGATTCATGCTATTAAAAGTTTTAAATAATTTTTCATAATACATGTATATAGATCACCGTCTGTAAATTGTTCAATAATGCATAGGTACTCACAAACAACACTCGCATTGTTCACACAGACGCAATTAACATTAACAGAACACTTTAATAGTGTCTGAAAAAGCCATTAACTACATAAATAATTAACATTATCAGCGCTTGTCTAAAAAGGTCACGTGCGTACACTATTAACCAACTTAGGGACTTAAACTTTGAACTTATTTGACTGAATTCTTTATGAGACGAAACAATACGGTGATTGAAATAGTACAATTTAGACGACGGGTGATTACTATGTTAGATTGCAATTTTTCATTGTGTACGAAATAGTGGAGGATTCGTTCATATCGTTTAAATAATTGTATTAATTTCAATTTAGTAAATTGGCATATCGATCACGAGAAAATGGACTTTTCATCGGTGGAAATTATATTTTTGGGATGTATCTGTATTTTTTTTAACATAAAATTGAATATTAATGTTTTCTTTTAATATATTAAAAGAAAACATCTATTAACATCTATAACATCTATTATTGCTTATTAGTAATTACTAAAACCTTGTTATTTTTTATATGAATAATTCTGGAGCTGATTTTCCGAAAAACTTTCAAGCTCTTTTCCATATGATATGAAATATCAGCAATCTTAGAATTTTTTTCTTTATTAATTGTTTCAGTTTAATTAATTAATGGAAATTTATGTTGCTGATAACAGTAACAAAATCTTATATTAATACAGTAATCCTTACTTTGAAATTGAAAAATGATCATTTACACAGCTTTTATCAATCAAATGAATAATATAAGTACAACCATTTCACGAATAAAACTTTCTCACCACTTTAATCATATGGTTTGTATATTCATTGAAATTCTTAAACAGAAAATCCCTCAAAATAACCCACCTGCGTCCACCACTGCACTTTAAATTAACCTATTACGAATGGTAACCGGAATGCAATAATTTTCAGTGACCATCATTATATCGACATTACGCTCTGACGTGTCTCCGAAAACGAATCTCGTAATTACTGTTGTGCAGTCGTATTATTTGTGCGACCTCGACAATGTCACATTTGCCAGAAGAAGGTTAACGTGCGTAATACGATGTCAAACACAATTATATTGGACCGCGAAAAAAATCGCGTTAATGTACAAAGAACATGGCCATTCATATGACGAATGCATGTGCATTTTATTTTCTGATAAAAAAATTGATCGCATATGATTGTTCTTTATGTATAATATTGGTTTATACTTCAAAATGAACTTTTTGAACTTCGTATTATACCTTTTGCAATTCAAATTCAATCATTGGAAAGTAAATACCATGAAATATTTTATTGATAACTACATATAGTAATGATCTTGATAATATTATACTTTCCGATGGTTGAATTTGTAGTTTAAAAGATAGATTTTGAATTGTAAAACCTGTAATGGATTTTCATCTATTTTTCTGTGGTAATATTCACTGAAAATCTGTTGTTATAGTAACTCTCGATACTATAAAAGAAAACAGTTTAAATTAAGAGCTCTATTTCAGTACTACTATACCGAAAGTGAATTTTCAATACATCACGAGCACTAAATTAAATTTATATTTGATATGTTTTTGAATGAAAAATATATTAATATCTATTGACTTTTTAAAGCATTGCTAATTAATTTTTCACGTGTTTTAAATAAATGACAAGTTCACACAGACACATTGAACTCTCAAAAATATTTATCGCAATACACAACATTAAAACGTCACATGGTATTCGAAATCCGAAAATACGACACGATTCACTTACGTCGATTCGCATCGAGCGAAATTGAATTCGTTACCATGCATGTCTCGCATGTTTTATAATAAATTAATTCGATCGTAAAACGTATGGCGACACATCTGCACGTTTTTCGAACTGTCGTCCCTCGGTTTTGTATTACTTTTATTTCGGTTTATTTTATTGTCGTTCCTCGACGGTGTGCATTCGAACGTTTCATATTATGCGCGGCTATAAATCGTACGTTTGATCGTCGGGTGTAGTACATACCTAAGTCTCAGTACATTGCATGCGATGCATTTTTAGTTGGAAAATCGCGTGACGCTTTTTAAAAAGCTAGACTAACTCGCCTGTCTGTCACTAGACGCTTTAAACTTTAAACGGGAGGATGTTTGATCAGGTTTTCAAATGTTTGCTATATGCACTGTGAGTAAAGTCACGGATAAATATTGCTATGAAAATGTGTAAGAATTAAACGTACAGTCGATCTTTCATTTTAATGTTTTGTGAAAAAAATTGCTTCGATTTTCATCATCATCGTAAGGAGTCTAAAAAATTAACAAGGTTTTTTCGATAGTATTTTATATCGAAAATTCTGGAATTTTCACGCTCTTGCTCATCTATTGACCAAGCCATTTATAGCTTAACTTTAGTATAGTATGATCGATAGATTAAAAAAATCAATGTACCATGAGAAATTAAGATATAATTTTTTTTCACGAAGAAAAGTACCTTTCAATATATTTTAATATTAAAACCAACCCTTCTAAATAGTTTAAAATATTTTGTCTAATTACTAACTGTATCATTTATCACTTAACTTTAAGTACGTCCAACAATAAAAAAACTAAACGTATGTATTTATAACATCGATTACTAGATGAAACGTTTTTAATATACTATTGAAAGTTCAAGCATTTTTCTTTATCCTTTGAATGATCTTCAAACCCAAAAAACATTAATTTTATCCGATATCAGGTATCTTTTTCATTTGATTACTGAGTAAAACATCGTTTGACTTCTACGATCGGTGAAAACTGTTAATATTTATATATCTTGTATTTATTAACATACGATATATAAATATTAATATAAATTCAAAGGAAAGCTTCAATTAAATAAATCGTTTCAATTTCACCATATCGACTTCAATAAACTTAATTGTTGACTCAAGAACGAATTTGAAATTAAAATTTAATATAAATTTGTTTAAATCAAACATGATCGAAATTTGAAACTGCCAGATTTATGAATATGCATTTATGCGAATGCAAAATCTGTGTCAATGTCAAAGGACAAAACGACATGAAGAGTCAACGAACGTCTAGAAGCAGTTATAATACGTCATAAAGAATCTTTTGAAAGGAAAACTGAAATTAAACTATTTGTATTGACGAACGAAAAATAATGAAGTGCAGTTTTTCCCCACAGAAACGTCGGTGAGTAACAAATGAATGAAAAAAATTCGCAGCCGTCCGGACACATGACAGACGATTTTTTCACGTCGACGAATGTCATTCGTGTGTATGTCATGTCATTTAATTTCGTTTTTTTTTCTATATGTTATAGGTGTGTATAATTTTTTGTTTATTCATAATGATATGTGCACTAACAAAAAGACTCGACCGAATGCAAATAAAATGTGTCTGGATGTTTGCATTTCCTCCGTTTGTTGGACTTTTGAAATTTATTATCATTGATTACAGACGTGAGACGTGCTTTGAGACTTTCATAAAAACATTATGAATTATTGAAAATTGAATATGTCGTGTATGAATAATTTGTAGGGAGGTTCTTTAGTTTTTATAATTGAGATTAAAAAAATATACACTTTACTCATAAATATTAATACCTAAAAGAAATTTTCTTATATTGAAAGTGAAATCGTCATGTTGTCAATTTTTTATGGTCTACTTGCGTTTTCGTCATTCTTCGCTACAAATTCATTGCTCTTTCTTTTGCCATCAAATATCTTCACATGAAAATATTATAATAATAACAACAGAAGTTTTGTCATTGGTCGCACGATAACAAAACGCTCATATTGTAAATCAAAAAAATTATATTATAGTAGGTAAAATTATTTCTCATCGTTGATATCGAAGAATTTATTATATTATAAATGTTTTGAAAGTAAATTAGAGTTTAATAACAAATAATAAGACCTTAAAAATATATTATTCAATTTAACCATCTTACAATCAGAACTAAAATATTATACTATTTTTTATAGAACTCATAAATTCAATTCTATTTCAATTTTATTTCAATTTTATTTCAAAACTTAAACATTTTTCAAGACTTGTACACTACTTTCAATACTCAATCGAATCTTCACACCAATTTGAATAAATTTCACCAAAATTCCAACGTCTCGCAAACATTCGACGTCACCACATAAATTCGCACTCTCATCAAATGAAATATATCACCACAAAAATAGGTGTCTTCATAATATGGTACGTGGTGCATAATGTCATTGCTCCCTGTCCAAATATCAATTGCGCACACCTTTTTTCCATTTTCAAATTATTTATTTTTCGCGCGACAATGCGCCGACTGTTTTTTGCCCCCAATACGTGAACGACGTGCGCAAATATTATTTGTGCAAATTTGAACCAGTTTCTCTGGATTTATAGACGTTTTGTTATTTTAATATATGTATGTGTATGTGCACGTGTTTTTGCATTTGCGTTTGAGTCATGTCGCGTTTAATTGTTCCATGCGAGAGAACGTTGACGTTTATTGTACGCGAAATCGTATTCGACTTCGTATATAAAGCTGTTTACGCTAAATGATTTATTTCTGGATCGAAACGTGATTTAAATGTATTAAAATTTTATTGTTTTAAAAAAAATTATTGATATTATTGGAAATTTTTGTGTTTTTTTTAAAGAGAAAATTCATTTAATTGATATCGAATATATGTATGAGACACTCTTTTTTATTTAATTCTCATTTTTTTATAAATATTGTCGATAAAATATATAATAAGACAGTTTTACTTTTAACATTTCATTTTTTCAGCATTAATTAAAATTATTTATATTTATAATTCGAAAATTTTGGTTTCAGAACGATTTTCGACCAAACGATCGTACAATATATGTATCTTTTAACTTCAACGATTTGTGTGAACCGATGCGTTCAACAAAATCATAAATTATATATATTACGAGAATTAAATTAACTATATTACTGCATTTTGACGTTAATAAAAGACAACACGCAACCGACAACAATACAAAACATATGCCAAAAAAAAGTACACGTCAAACGCACCCCTCGACAAATGCAATAATCGCACAGACGCGACGCAACATCCGAGTTTGTCGCATCGTCGATTTTGGACACGAACACGTCTCTCACCGACAAAAAATAATTATATGTAATATATAATATATATTGTATGATGAAATTAATCGTTGGTTGTTTGTTGCTGGAAGATTTCGATTCGAATGAAGGCGAAATGCGTGCACTGTCAAAATATCGTATGGTCGTATGATCAGATTCGTATGAGATCGAATCCGACTTTATATGTTGTGTAATACAATTTTCATGTGTTATTGTAAATTTGAATGTTTTTTTTGTTTTTGTATGTGTGATATTAATTGAATTTTTTTTATTTCGTATGGTCTGTCCTTTTGTTATAAAGAACATAATAAGTATCAAATTCATATACATGTTGGTATGTGAAAAAATTATAAATAAGAATATTTATCTGTCTTTATGTATGATATAAAAAATGTACTTAACAGTAGCGTGCAGTGACTTCTGAAAAAAGGTATGCTGTCTGAAAAAATACAACTTATAAACGATAGAAAAATCAACAAACATGGTTTTGACGGGCTAAAAAAAGTTTGGGATCTAAACACAAAACAATATTAAAATACTCATGATTTTAAAAATTTTTTAATATGCACCGAATCTATGACAGGTCTATTCGATTCTATATAAATTCAAACCAACCCCATTTTTAACAAACCCCAATTCAAAACAATATGTATATGTGCAAAAAAAATATACATATGAACAAGTGACATTTCTAAAAAATATCAACATTGAATCCATTCGATCCCACCCAAATTCAATCCAACCTATCCACTTTTAACAAACCCCAAATCAGACAAACATTATCAACACTTCTAGCACGAATTATACGATATGACATAACTAAAACCTATCAAAAAATTCGACCCTATCCGAATCCGGGCCAACCCACCCATCCTTAACGAGCCCCAAATCGAAACAGGTGCACGAAACGACACACGTGCACACACACTCATTTGGTATTCGTTTTCGCAGTTGGTGCATCACGGTGCAGAGGAAGCGGTTTGCAGTTCCGGTGTTGGCGCGTCTAGCACGCTTCCGGCGACAAGTGACCGCCATCACGCACCAACTAACACCCGTTCATTCCTCCTCCTCCTCCCACTAGGCACCCAAAAATTCTGTGGTGTGTCTTGTTGGTTGGGCTCGTTTGATTTTGATCGATGATTATGTTGATGGTGGTAGAAGTAATGGGATAGGAGTGATAGGACCATGGCCCCTCACATCCTAAAATCGGGGCTAGGACCAGAAATTTTATCGGGCCCCCTCTATTCGCCATTTTTTTATTATATAGTTTAGCAGGTACCGATAAGTCGAATTATGTGAAATAATTTTATAAAATTGATCGATGCCTCATTTGCAACCTCGGGTCTAGGGCTAGAGCCCTGCTGACGCCATGGATAAGGAATTTGCGTTGGGTTTAGGGCAACTATAGCCAAACTAACAATAAGACCCGGGGGTCATATGTTGCCTAGTTGAAGGTTTTGATTGGCCCTTTCGAAATATAATAAAATATCTTAATTGTAAGCTTTTATTATTTTTAATATAAAAACTATCATATTATTATTAAGCTTTGCAATATTTATACGTGGCCTTTCAAAGACATGCATTATTTTATTTGGCTCACCTAGTGATTTCAGTTGGCCATTCCTGGTCTAGGGTGGGTTTTAAAAGTTTGTTATATGTATTGGGAATTCGATGTTTTTTGATGTATTGGGTTTTTAATGATTGTTGATATGAGGTTTAGTCGATGATTTGTTGCAATTGTGTGTTGGTTTAAGTTTATTTGAAAAGTAATGGATTTTATAATAGTATTCGAATTTATTTTAAGTGTGGTAATGCAACAGTTATCGACCGTGTATCTGTACTTGAAAACGTAAAAATTTAGGTTTTTACAGACGATAATCTTTCGGAAAGGATCTGATAGATAAGCTGCTTATCTATTGCACTCTTTCCGAAAGATTATCATCTTTAAACACATAAATTTTTACGTTTTTCGACATATGGTCAACTACAAGTACATGGTCCACTACTGTTGTCGTTATCATACATACTCGAAAGAAAATATAAATATAAAATTTTTATGATATATTAGGAATTTTCGTACTTAATTAAACTTCAGCTTAAGCTTTATAAGATAACGATGATGATTGTCCAAAATAGGAATTTATATAATTAGATAAAAATTTGATTGATACATCATCCAATGATATTTGAAATGATTTAATCTCACAGTAGACGTTGAATAAACTGCACATACGACTTTCTGATAAAAAACGAGTTCGAATATAAATTTCACCGACTTAACAATGAATTATTCATATTTAATCTATTTAAAATATCGCGAAAGATCGAAACTTTTAGATATGCACAAATGAAAATAGTCCCAACTATCGAAGCGATATCTATTACAACACATAACCCTTCGTGTGAAACTCCTTCTCGTGTGACATGTCAAAACTGAATACGCTTACCGTTCAATTAGCATAATACCGCGAAAATTGCACATTGAAAAAACGCGATAAATAAAACGAGAATTTAAATAGAACACCGCATCGAAAAAAAAAGCCATATCTCAGAAACTATCTCGAGAGCGAAAGAGGCCCTCCTCTTGGACATGGAAGTGTTAAATGGTCGACGATTAGGCGTCTCTTCTTTCGATGGCGGCACCGGTGCGCACTTCCTGCAAAGTGTGATTTTGTCATGAGATAATAAATTGCTCGTTGGAACAAAGCAGTGGCGTGCGTGGTTAACGTGCACGCACTTCTTGCGAGTGGAAGGTCGTTGATGGTGTCTGTTGTGGTTGAAAGTTTTGTAAGTGTATGATTTTTGTCAGTGTGATTTTTGTGGGTTCGAATCTGATTTTGTGTATTTTTGTATCGATAATTTTTAAGTTATATTTTCATAGGGGAGCGATGATTACAACGAGAATGTATGTAATGGTTTCGGTGTATGTGTATAATATAATATGTAACGATTTCGGTGTGATTGTTTGAGTACTTGAGGTTGTGTGTGGAGATGAATTTTATAAAGTTTTTGTGAATATGGGTGGATTTTAGGATAGTTTATCGAGTGTTCATAGGAAATGGGATTGAAGTATAACTTTCAGTACACGTGATGGCTATGTGATCATCTTTTTTTATATAGAATGCTTGTATATTTTTGTTTCGATACAATTGAACAAAATGCTTATAATAACAATTATTATTATTATTATTATCTTTAAAAATACAAATTTTTAATTAAAAAAAGTTTAGCTCTTACTACAAAAATTTTCCTTCAAAATATGCAAACAAGAACGTTTCATATTTTAAATGTCAACCGACTAAATTTACACTAACGTTGAAAAAAATATTATATACATTCAACGATCCCTACTTACAAAATTGAGATATTTTATTTAATGATGACTGAATTTACGAGTACATTATATTAAATAAATTATGCACATTTAATTTCTACAGTCTAAGAACGTCCATTATTTACGAACCCTCAACAGAACTAATGATAATTGCTCGCAATCACACATCAAATTTCATTCAGAACACAAAACAATTCAACACTACTCTATTCCACGTACACATTTTCATCGCTCACTTAACATATAAATAATCACGCTTCACATCAACTCACAAAAAATAAATCAGATGCATAACTCATGTAAAAAAAAAATAATTTCACCGACACGATCAAAAGGTTCTCGAAAGTTTAATCACCTCCCAAATTTTCAGCAAAGTTTTTCACGCGTGATAAACCGTCGAGTGCGTCTGTCGGTCGTCCTATGATCTCTTTGAACTTTCCAAAATTGAAAAATATAAAAAAATAAATATTAATCATCATCACGAACATTCTTTCGATGATGTGCAGTCGCAATCACGCGTGTTCGCGATTTACATATCAACTAACTTTTCATTTGCATGCTCCGACTCATTATTAATTCTTATAAATAATGCATACGAGCAGAACACCAATTTCGACTCCTTAACGCTGTATATTTTTTCTTTATTTATTTTTCGGGTTAGGTAATTAAGTACAATTTGTTTCGCCGCAGAAGTTTCCCGCGCAAATTGCAAACGTGTTTTATATACGGAATACTTAATGTCTGTTCGATTCTTGGAAATCGAAGAAAATGTTCAGTTTGAATTTTGTAAAATGTTAATCTGTATTTTTCTAGCATGTATCAATGTTTATAGAACTTTCTATGTTGATTCGCGTATCAAAATTTATTAGGTTCGCTTAATTCAATTTTTCGGAGTTTAATGAGCGAAAAATATATTTGTTCTTAAACGTATATTTTTAGTGAAGTTAAACACCAGCTGTATTTATTTTTGCAATAAGTCAAAGAAACTTAACCGAGCGTGATTCGTGTTTCCACAAACGCCTTTGCTAGACAAAGAGTTTTTCTTTCATTTTGAAATTATTGTGAATATTTGCAAAGAGGCTCAGATGTGTTTTTCCATCATGAGTATTTCGGAATCATATTGAAAACAAATCATGCTTAAAATTCAACAGTTCAAACACTATTAAAAACTATTCGATTCTCAATAACAATGATAACTGAGACTATAAATTCACCAATAATTTATTCCGATTCGAAAATACTAAGAAACCATTATAATATTTTAGTGAGAATTATTCATGAATTTCTAAAGATGCGATTACAAAAATTCATTTTTCTAGGTATGTCATTTATAACTAAATTCTTTGATTAATCAAATCTTTATACCGATTGACATAATTAGAATTCTAATTCGAGATTTTTATTTGAGATCTCAAAACTATAGTTTTCGAGCATATTTAAAAAAAATCATCACATTTTCCAACCATCAAACAAAAGATTAATTAAAATTCACGACGCGGTCTCCTCAAAGAAACAATACATCCTCGAACAACTCCAAACACAAAAATACAATTAAAAACTCAAACTAATTCCCAAGTAATTAGCGACGATACGGCGACCACACACACAACACATCCGACAACACAACAAAACGAAAAAAATCGAGACTTGCGCCTTTCGCCGGCCACAAAGAGCGCGGAAAATTTCTGAAAGTCAAAAGGCGTGCAGGAAAGTTCACCTTCTCCGGTGGCGGAGTCTCGCCGTCGGGAGGACAAAGGGTTACCACGTGCGCGCCCCCAGACTGCACGGGGGGCGCAGGCGCCAGGGGGGGGGGGTGGGGTGGAGGGGAGAAGTGCACGTGAATGTCGACCTCAGACAACAAAAGCTTTCGGCGGCCTGGTCCTCAGTCTCGTCTTGGAAAATGCTCGTGTGCACTTTTGTCGTGTGCAATGGCAGTGTAATAAGGTGGTCGTTGGTGTGGTTGGCGTGTTTTTTTTTTTAATTTTGGGGTTTGGTTGATGATTATTGGACACGGACGATGGACGTGGATGGATTGGATATACGATGTTTTTTTTTCAATTTAAATTTTTTAAATTGTTTATTTTTAGTTTTTCTTTTTGAATTCGATCTTTGTTTTTGTGATTTATTTTTCTTCGTATCTATAATCGAATTATTTTTTATCGGAAAATATTTTTTGCGTCATTTGTTTTTAAAAACAATTGCACTGAAATATGAAATATGTCTATCGGTGATTTTTTGTGATGCAAGTAGTTTTAAAAATAAAAACTGAATTTTAAAACACTTGAAATCGTTGGATCGTTATATTGAGAAAAATATTGTAATTCTACAGAAACAAAATTTAATATTTGCCAAAAAATTAGTCCGATAAAGAGTATCAATATGTAATTCTAATTATTCAACTAATCAGCACTTTTGAAGTTTAATTATTCCATATGGAGCCACATTTCCTTCTCAAAGGTCAATCATTTATGCTCTATATACTTATAACCGATTTTCATCTGATTGTATGTATAATAGTAATATTCGATACGATAAAAGCAAACCTTTAGGGCAAGTCTACATAGTAAGTGTAAGCGACAATGCAACTGTATGAATAGGCGAAGCTCCATAATAAACGCGAGTGTGAGTAACATGTAATATAATATGTAATACATGCTACAGTTCCTCCTAAAAATACGTTCACATCCACTTTATAACCTTACCCTTAATATTACTTTATTTTTTCATTTAAATCCAGTGGTGGATTTACTTCGCCAGGAGCCCGAGTTGTCACAAATTTTTGTGGGCTTCTTATTCGGGACTGGATTCCAAACTTCCCTTATCTCTTATCCCTTCCCTTCTCATTACACAAAAAATAATTAGGAAAAAAGTACCGCTGCAGGCAAAAAATTTTCTGTTTATTATTGACATGAAATATGTAGTCGATTTCACGAAATAAAAAAAAACAATTGGGCGATTTTATAATACAAATTGCTTTTATACTAACAGATGCCTTTTTTTCAGAAAGTGATTCAAATTTATGTTTAACGGATTGGTATAAAAAACTATAATGATTCATAAAAAATGCTAGAGACCCTCTCCAATCTGGGGCTACGAATAGAACACCTTCACCACCTATAAACAAATCCGCCACTGTTCAAATCAATAAATTTCAATCAATTTCCCAAAACACTCACCCATCCACTCAACAGATCCACCCACCAATTCCTAACAAGTCATTACTACACCTAAAAAACGCAACATACACACATCAAGTAATTAAAATGTGCGGGACGAAAGGATCGCATGTCGCACGCGTTGCACCCGCCTTCATGCAGTATGCAGTGTGCAGCATGTGAGTGCACCACGTACGAATACGACCTGCCCCAACGGCGAATTATGCCCGTTTTGCATAACCGCATTCTCGGCTGGGTGCGTGATCAGTTCCGCGTGGTTACGTGTGAGATTGTCGCTTTTGATGTGTGTTAGATGTCGGAGGTCGGATGTGAGTCGTTGATGGTATGGTGTGAGTTGTTGAGTGGGTTTGAGAGGGAGGTTTTGTTTTGGGGTTGGTGTTTGTAGATTGTGTGAAGTGTTGGAAGTTAATGGTTCTTGTGGAGTGTGAATATTGAAAATTATGTTGCTCATTTAAGTGTATGAATTGATTGTGTGTTAGAGATCGGTGGTCGGATGTGAGTTGTTAGTGGTATGGTGTGAGTTTTTGAGGTGGGTTTGAGAATGAGATTTTTTTAGGATTTTTGTTTGTAGATTGTATGAATTAGTTGATTATTGTAGTTTTTAGAAATTTGAGTGTTTTACTATTGAGATAATTTTTGAGGAGTCCGAATATTGAAATTAATGCTGTTTCATTAATTCTATTAATTGGCTGTTTAATTTATCGCTTATTTTTTTTTTGATTGGTAAAAATTGATGCGTTTGAAAAAATTGATTGAAGTCTGTTTACGGGATTTTTCTAGATATGATATGATTTGAGCTATGTTTTTTATCATATTCAGTGAAATCTTATAAATTCAAATCGTATTAAGATTAACTTTCAATCGTCATTATGTACATATGTACCTCTAAACAACGAACTCTTTAATCCTATTCTTTTCTTGTCTATCAAGAATAATCCTTATCCAATTTATAATACTACACATACTTACCTTCTTGATTTCATCCATAGATCCGTTCGATCTACCTTATTTTCATTTCCAATTTTTCAGGCACCATTCCAGTACTTAACATATCCACCCACACATAAACAATTAAAAAATCAAACATTACTATAATATATTCTTCGATAAAAAATAAAAATACTCATTTACATCCTTCCTCATATACATATTCCAATTCGGGTTGATCGAACTTGACGAACGCACCAACGCATTCCGATACTGAAAATAACACGAAGCACAATAATAAATTCGCAAATTTACGATCACGAATACGAAAGCAGACCGCGAAAAGTCACCAGCTCGCATAACAACTAACAATAAGCTCGATTTAAAACCCCGGCTTCGTGCATCGGCCGCTTCGACGGCCGGCCTGCAATAAAATGCAATTGATGCATCGCCCATATTGATTCGCTGCACTCCGCCGAATTGCGCTCCTCCAGCTGCCGGGGCTGCGCCCCCCGGGCCCCGGGGGCGGAGCACCTTCTCCTCGGACAGAGTTAACTTTATCGAGCGTCTGGCTGAGCCCGGCTTGGGCAGGAGCAGCATCGGCAACTTTTGTTCAACTCATAAAACTTGGTCTCGGACCCCCTCAGGCTCTATTGAAAAGCACTCACGGACAGAAATAATCAGCGGGGACTCTCCTCCTTGACCGCAACAAAAGAAATTAAAGCGCTTATTGGACCGAGATTGAAGTCTGGGCACGTCCTTTCGGTTCTTGTGTGAAAGGTTTGTTGTCGGTTGGGGATTGTGGTGATCGAGTTTGGTATGAAGATGCGGTTTGTTTTGGAAATGTGTGAATATCGTCGTCGTGTGTCGTTTGTTGTATGTGATGTCCTTTGTAGAATATGATTTTGAAATATTTTGATGTTCGAGTTTTTCTTTGATTTTCGGAGAGTTT
The DNA here is from genome assembly GCA_009617725.1 of Hydropsyche tenuis. Classification (NCBI taxonomy): domain Eukaryota; kingdom Metazoa; phylum Arthropoda; class Insecta; order Trichoptera; family Hydropsychidae; genus Hydropsyche; species Hydropsyche tenuis. The sequence continues at coordinate 1,412,118 of VTON01000007.1, forward strand.
AAATAATAAAAATCAATCGCCTAAATTATGGATGGCTAACTAAAATCACTTGGGCCAAATAAAATAATGCATGTCTTTGAAGAATCACACATAAATATTGTAAAAACTTAATAATAATATGATAGTTTTCATATTAAAAATAAAAAAAATTGCTAAAAATTTAGATATTTTAATATATTTAAAATCATATCTCGAAAGGGCTAATTAAAACTTTCAATTTGGCTACATGTGGCCCGCGGGTCTCAATTTGGTCATGGCTGATTTAAATGATCCCAGATTATCTAATAAAGTGAGCACTGGACAAAACCTTTCCAATGTCATCAGGATTTTTATCTATTCTCACAAAATGAACACTAATGATTTGATTTAATGACCGTGACATTTTTTACTTAATTTCTGTAATAATTTGTAGACGAAAATTCAACGATTTATAAAAGAATATATTGAATGATTTGAATTGCAGATAAATATAGTAATAGTTTCAAAAAAATATAAAAGTGAAACTTACAAAATTAAACTTTCAATCAAGATGTTTAATGGAAAACTCGAATAGAAATCGAACATACAAATTTTCAATTCAAATCCATCTGCTAATTAGAAAACGAATCTATCAATTTTTAATCATCTTCAACGAAAGTTTAATCAAACTTTTCAACCGAACTTTGGGAATCTCAATTCTCAGGTAACAAAAGGCGATCTTTGAACATATAATATTTTTATTATTTCACTCCCGAAACTTTTTCCTCGTTTTACGACGATGATGCGATGACTAAATATAGAAAGGACACCGTACCTTCACGTCTATATTCCGATATTACACACACATCAAAAACGTCCAAAATAAATTATGCGTAAAAGGGCAAACTCGAAAGCATTCGAAGCGCACGCCGGCCGCATTTTAAAACCGAAATGAGTTTGTAATTTCGCGCCGAAACGTGCGACTGCAATCCGTGGCGGATTATGGCCATGGCCGGCTGCAATTGGCGCTCTTTTTCGTATACTTTTTGCGTTTTAAATTGCACGCATTCGGACGGCGATGGGGATCGGGGAATTAAGCCTTTTCGATTTATCACTTTCTCGGGATTTTAGTGCCGGTACGTGCGCCAGGTTCTTATTGAAGAACTTTATTATTCTTTCGGTACAAAGACGCTATAAATAAACGATGTTATCTTAACTTTTCTCATCTGAAAATGTATTGTTGCGTATTGTGTTTGTTGGTTTGGAAACGAATCGCGTTTGTATGGGAATTTCTGAAATTTCAAAGGTGCTTTTTTATTGAATTCTATCGTGAAGTTGAAGTGTTGGGTGGCTGCTGAAACGTCAAGAAGGAAAATCGACGATAGTCAAAATTGATGTTTATTGAAGTAAAAATTTATTTATTATTGAAAATCGTGCGTTTCATACGTTATATGAACAATAAAAATGTAGGAAGTACGCATCGCAATAATTCACCATTATCATAACATGCAACCAACTGCAAAAAAGAAAGCGCACACATTATTCCATTGTCATATATGGCGGAAACTCTCTAAAGATCGAGTATAGTTTTTTATGACATATGTTACATATATATGGTAAAATATGATTTGTAAATTTTCTTCCTTGCTGCAAATATAAAGGCGCATATTTCAACACATCCATTTTCCTTATTTCCATTATCAATACAATAGGTGTTACATAGAAATATACAGTTAATGTCTTGTAATATATATATTTTATATCTATTGTATTGTATCTGTAATAAGTTAAAAAGAATCAGTACAGAAATAAAGGTTCACAACAAATAGATAATGCACCAGCGGTTGACCTATGAATCTATAAACGACCATATATCACAAAAAAAAAAAAGCTAATAGGTGACTGATAGGCCGTGATTTAAAGCCTATCGATCACACCCTTTCCGAAAAACTACCAATTTAAAAAATCCTAATTTTCACATTTTCCTATCAAATAGCCAACAATAGATTCACAATCAACCATTACCCAACAAACCCAAAAACTTCAAATTCTTCATCGACACAAAAACAGAAATAACTTCCACAATTTATTCACGTAACGCATCCGAAACCATCGCATAACGAAACGCAACGAACAAGCGACACCATAACCTTCAAATTCGGCGGCGACGTAACGAGGGGGTTGCGTGCACGTGTGCGTGGGGGGGGGGGCCCTGCGCCCCCTGCCCCCCGCCCCCGCGCCCCGTCTAGCCGCGCTATTTTTGTCTGCGCCGATTTCCGCCTAGCGCGACCTTAACCTTGAACAGGCGACGCCCCCGCCCCGTCTAGCCGGCTGCGCCCGCCGGGTGCCTCCGCCCCGCGCCGCTGCACCGGGGGGCGGGGGGCGCGACCTTCCTCGCCTTTGGGTGTCGCTCACGGTGACAACTGCAACGGGGGGAGGGGGGGAGGACGGGGGCGCTTGCACCGATATTGATTTATTGTGCATCGTGTGTGTGAGTGTGTGTTCGCGCCAATTCATGAGGCGCTTCCGTGAGAACTGTCAAAGTGACAGGGGTGCCAATTGATGGGTGGGTGATTGGTTTTTTTTTTGTGTAGTTGGTTGGTAAATTAATTTTTTATTGAATAGTTCTTGTTGTGCGAAATAAATAGAAAATTTGTGTAATGAAATGTGAAATGCTTTGTTTTATTTTTTAAATTAAATTAATATTGTTGTGATATAAACCGGAAATTATAAAAAGTTTAAAACATATTTGTTTCTGATTATTACCTTAATTGTTGTTGATAAAAAATATGAGCGTTTTTGGTTTGTGATATTTTGATATAGAACCTAGACCGAACAAAATGAACATTTAAAATTTTTTTGATATGAAGTTTTGTTTCATGTTTTTCAGATAATTAAAGTCACACAAAACTGTGACTATTAAATTTTTTAATATTAGTCTTTTTGAAAATTATTCAATTTATTAATTAATAAAAATTCAATGAATTGAATCTTTCATCAAATTAATGATAGATTTTTTTTATATAATGTTATTACATTTACTAGTTGAATAATGTGTTTATATATTTGAGAACATTTTGAAATATAGAGAAAATTCCAAGATTAAAGGTATTCGAACATCAAAGACCTTAATTACGACGAATTTTTCTAATAATTTAATCGGTGAAAAATTTCACGTTAAAACCCGATAATGTCATGAAAATAGGATATAATGAAAGCTTTCAATGTCACCTCAGCGAAAACTCGATTAAATTTATAAACGGAGTTTTTAAAAAATTCCCTTTGTACATTTTTTATAGATCATGCCTATTTACAAAAACCACATACATATTTATATATACTCTAATCGAAACAACAGCCTTTGCATGTATTTTTTTATCAAAGGCAAAGCATGTTTAGAAAATGCTCTTTTTATTACAGCTTATTTTTCTTATCTTAACATTCGTACGAAATTCAATTCGCAATATTTAATTCGGGATCGTCTGGAAGCCCCCTTTGGGCTATCGCTTCAAAAAATTTTATTCGGACAACATAAACTACAATTAATCGGATTATTATTTATGAAAAGATTCATCATAATAACGAATTCATAAACTTCGAATTATATATTTATTAAATTCGCTTTTTTCATGTTAACCTATTCAGACGGAATAACGAGTCTGAATTTAGTGCATAATCAAGGTTCAAATATTCACCAAAAGAGTTATTTATAATTAATTTATTAATTTGTGAAAGATTAATAAAATTATATATACGAATAGATATATTAAGCGTTAAGAAATATATAAAAAATCACACGGTTTTCGCTTAATACTCTCTATATAATAATAGCCAATCTCTGACAATGTTTTTCTGTTGTAACGGTTAGAGTAAACCGCTAAAATGATAACGTTCGATAATATAATAAAAGTTTGAAAAACGTTTTTATATATTTTAATATATAATCAATTGAAACGCATTAAATATTCTATTTATTCTATAAATATCAATAAATATAAAACTCAAACGGTGTATATTATGTATCCAATAAACTCCTAAACCGATCTTCACTAAATTTGGCAAGAATGTGTTTTGAAATCCGGAGAAACTAAGTGAGCATCCAGTTTTTTAATATCGTTTTGCATTTCAGTTTTTCTCCATACAAATTATAATATAATGTGCCGGTGTCGCAATTAATTATGACAATAATTACAAACGGTACACAATTTATTTTCACAGAGTCCCAAGCAACTCCGAGTACAAGCCGCTAGTTTATAATAAAAAAAACAATAAACACTGCCATAAGTTTTAAATATTTATATGAAATTTTTTTTATCTAAACGGGTTAACATTAAATATTATACGATTTATAGAACAAAGAAAAATCTTGAAAAAAAAATCATTGAAAAATTACAATAATATAATATTTACCTTTATAAATCTTTAAAAAAACCATCAAACATTTGACCTACTCAATAAAAAATAAAAAAATTACAAACCAATCAACCCAAAAATAAAACCATACACCATGACACGCTGAAGTGCTGAAAAGCCGTCGCAGACAAGGTCGTGAAAATCAAAGCTCGTTCGAAGCCTCGCCGACACGATGGGGGCGAAGGTGTCCGTCTCCAGGGTGTGGGGCGCAGGCCCCGGGGGCGCAACAAGGTGGTCTCGCTCGAGCACCATCCGAAAACCACCCCCTGGCCGAATAGAAAAACCACCCGAAGCCATTGTTGCGGAGAACAACCGAAGACCGCCAACCGTCCGGCTCACCTTTCTGCGCTTTATCGGGATTGAAATGGGGAAAATGTATGTGGGTGTGGGTGTTTTTGGTCTGAGCGTTTTCGTTTTATGTAATTTTTTCGTTTGTAAGTTTTTTATTTGGGAAAAAATAAGTTTTTGTGTGGTGTTTGTGTGTAGGGATGTTGAAATGTAAAAATTGTATGTGTGTGTTGCGTGGTTGGGAAATGAAACTTTGTGTCGTTTATTTTATTAAAAGTTGGGTTTAGCGCGAAATCGAATAAGTTCAATGTTGAAATGTTATAAATTATGAATACATTTCCGGTGAAAGTGTATTTTATACATATAAATTTGTATCCGTTCATTTTCATTAAATAATTCTGGAAGCTTACGTATAAAGCATACTTTCAATGAATATATACGACCATTATAAATGGGTGACCATATTTCCCAGGACTCAAAATGGGATGCTCTGTGAAAATAATTGCACTCCCTCCTATTTAAGAAAAATGTTTTCCTCATCCAAAAATTAAAAAAAATTTCTTTCATAAAATTATTTATATCTCTTTTTATGTATTATATTTTCTTTAAATTTCAAAATATGAATTAGTTTCATAATTGAATTTAAAATTTTTTAAAAATGAGACAAATAAAACAATTTTACAAATGGCAAGAAGAACCAAAAGCACGAAATGGACTGGACGTATGGTCGCCCTGATTATAATGTATCGATCATAACGAATTACGGTTAAACTTCATGATAAACATGAGCTCACTATGAAGTCTTATCAGCTTAACAAAGCTAAGCCTGTTATAAAAATAATTCAATTATTACTATTGAATGGTATTATTATTATTCAACTAACTGTAAGATGATCTAATATTGAGTCAATTAATTCACTAACAATCTACGAATTCAAATGAAAACGAAATTACGCTTCGCATTTAAACATCTGCAAAAACAATGAAATTTTCTCCGCATTTATTAAGCTTAAAATAAAAAGAAAAATTTTCTTGCCGGTCTGCAAAATATTCTAAAAAAGTGAAACGAAATGACACTATTTTTATCGTGTCTTTTGTTTGACGTTTATGAGAGAGGCTCATTATCGGTCTCCTTCCAGACTCTCCAACTCTGAAGTTTCTCGTTTCAGGTGTTTTTTCCATGTATTTTGTTTTCAGGCTTTTCTGAAAATTGGTATGAGAATCGTACTCTTCTTATATACGTGTTTTTACCGATTTATTCATTTTAATTATGAGAAAAAACTAGTTTTCCTTCCAAAAAACATCTCTTATAAAGAGGCACTTTCAGATTTTGAAATTCATTGGATATTTTCTTTAGCACCTAAAATTTCAAGCGCTACTTATTCAATACACAATATTGAAAATTTTATTGATAAGATTTTTATTATCGTGTCAATCAAAATTCAAACTGTTATAAAAGTTAAATTTAGATAATCGAAGAACCCGATTGTTTATTAAGCTGAAAAATTATGTCATATATTATTTGCGTTAATAAATTGTTTAATTTATTACTCATTTCTAAGTTAATCAAGCTGTTAATCTAGTTAAAGTATGAATTAATTAGAATTGCAAAATAGGTCAAATATGTCATAAATTACTTTTTCATTCAAAACGTTTTCGCCAAGTTTCGAAAACTCGACGAGCAAATGGCGCATAAAGTTGTTTCGCGTTAATGCTACGACCGTTTACGTGTTGACTCAGGAAATTAACAATCATTTGAATACTTTTAATGTAAATCAGAAAAAGACAAAATTGAATAACTGACACGCGATATTACAAAAAAATGAGCCATTTTAAAATCGTCAGTTATTAAACTGAACCAATTCTATCATTTCAGCAGAGTATAAAGTTTCTCGAATTATTTTTTTTCTTAATTCATGTTTTCATTTAATACGAATTGAATTTATATAATATGAAAATCTTTTTTTTTTAAGTATTATGTGTCATTCGAAGTGAAAATTTCAATTCATCGATTTTTTTATGGTTTATCAGTCATTTTCATGTAAAAAATAATATTGTCCATTCTTATGGTACTAATATTTATCAAAAATAATTATGATACTTTACGAGGTAAATGAAACCTTTCTAAATATTTTATTAAAAAAAACTGAACAAATTCACGAACAAAAAAAAGTTTCCATTCATAAAACCACACACACATACAAAAATTTCAGCCATACAAAACGACCCAACATAAAAATTATTATTTAACAATTACCCAACGAAAATTATCGATCAGTTAGAACACATAACGAGTGCCCTCACAAAATTAAGCCGACTTCTTTGACCCAGACTTTTTTATCGATCATGACACACAGACATGACAGAGGTGACATTTATGCGACGTGAAAATGACATCATTTCACTTTGCGAACTCGACGGTTCCTCCTTTGATTTCGCGCCGTCCATACATATCGTTGCGTATGTTTGTTTTTTATTTCACATTTTGGCGGGAACGGAAAGCGGCGATAACGCGACGCATATCGGCCAGACGGCGCGGCGCTAATTGGCCGCCGCGTTAAGTCTTCGCAAAATGGCCAATTAATTTCCGTAATCTGTCCGAGTGATTGTTTGTTCTGACGCAAAATTGTTCGCGGATCGATTGTTTAATTGTTGTATTAATTGTTGTTAATTGTGGTGTTTGATTTGTTCGTTGTTTATCGTTGGGGGCGATGTTAATTTTTTATTTTTTGAATGTCAAGAACAGAGCCTTTGATAAGATAAATGTTCGTGTCGTCTTCGTGATGGTTTTTTGAGTGAAATAGACAAAGAATTTTCGTAAAATATTTTATGTGAAAAGTTATATCAATTAATTTTATATTAAAATCGTTGATGAGTTCGTATCATATAATATTATATTACTTTGCTATTTTATTTCTGGAATATGTCTATAAAAACCTATAATCAGTGGAAAACGCTTAACACGAAACTAAAGAGATCGAAATATTTTTTTTATTTTAAAAGAATTTCATATTAAGTGTACTTATGGGTATTTTATTGGGACCACTGTATTATTTCTCGTTAACCTATTTTTCATGTTAAACTATTCCCTCTGTATTTTAAATTGCGTACTATTATATTTATTTAAAAATATATTAATTAAGTCCTAATTCTAATTCCCATCGAATAAAATTAAGAAAATTAAAGTCTCTTAAAATTTCTAATTACTTATTGTTACGCGATCATTTTTCTTTGTTTAAAAAAATTATTATCTTATCAAATTTCGGCAATATTTATTTTTCGATTCTTAATTTCAGATTCACAAATTATTTCATACAATTTTTCAGAATATTAGTTGAATTATTTCAAATTTCATTAACACATCATTCAAAATCAAATAAAGAAAATCCTTTCTTTAACAAAGAACTATCAGCGATCAAAAACTGCTACACAACTCATTATTTTTTATTATTTCCAACTAACAAGAAATTAATTCAAAACAATCACCCCGAAAACCAAATCACCAATTCAACAATAATCAATCACACAAACTCGAACAACAAAAACATTCAAACCCAATCAAAATTCAAATCACACAATTGTCAAGCCTCGCACCGGGACCGTTTTGGCGCGCTTTCTCCTGTCAAAGCGCGTCGAAACAGCCCGTTTCGCGTCCATGCCCCCAGAGATTATCTGATCGCAGACAAAGCCCGTGGATAAGATAGCGGACGATAAATATTAATATGACGCTCTCCGTTGTCGGCCATCCATCTGTGTGCGTGCCCGTCGCCGTGTACGTGTTGTCGGACGAGACGGGGGCCCGGGGGCTGAGCCCCCCGTCTGGCGGGCCCCCATGCCTCCCGTCTAGCCGGTGGGAACCTAGGAAATGTACCGACATAACGCAATATACGCCGCTCTAATGATCACTCTGTGCGGCGGGCGCCGGCTTTTCGAATTCGCGCGCGCTTGTCTGTGTTGTGTTGCCGGAGGCTGTGCGGGGATGGTCGGCTTTCTTGCTTCTTGGGGCCTTTTGAGTTTTCGGGTGGGGGGGATGTTGTTTTTGGGGGGGGGGAGTCGGGTTTGTTGAGTTGGTTTTGAGGTTGTTTGATAAGGTGGTTTTGAGGTTTGATTGTTTATGTTGTGTTGATTGGTATGGGGAAATTTTTTGATGGAAAATGGTTTGTTGGCGAAGTTGATCCTTAGGGTTGATAAGATAGTTTATCGATTTAATTGTTTTTGGTTTATTAATTAGTAAGGTAAGGCGCCAGTGGTTAATGTAGGAAATGTAATTGACCATCTGTCGGAAAAATTAAAAATAATAAGGTTTCTAAACATGGTAATTTTTCGGAAATGGTGCGATTGATAGGCTGTAAACTACAGCCAAAAAAAAACTACAGCAAAATTACCAATTTTAGAAACCTTAATTTTTACGTTTTTCTGTCAGATGGTCAATTGTAGATTCATGGTCAAACACTGGCGCATTACTTTATGATGAGGAAAAATTTCCGAATTTTCGTTGGTGTATTAGAAATGGTGTATGTATTGAACTACATACTTCGGTTTACGTAATAATTATTGTATTACATGTAGAGTTATGAGAAGAAGTTTTGTTAGAATAAAAAAGAAGGATATGTTTTTTTTTGCATAATATGTGGCAAAATCTTATAAGAAAATATATTCAGAGCTGAAATACTTTGATCGTCAACTTTTGAACTTTTATTCTATCTTCTTACTAAAGTTTCGATATTCACCATGCTAGAGATGTAGCAATCATATTTTCAAAATAATTTTTTTTTTATCATATTATACATATTTACAGTTCAAACTTTAAAAATATTTTTCGATGAACTTTATTTTAGAGCGTAAATTGATTTTGCTACATTTATAAGATGTACTTCTTTTCAGACAGCATGCTTCATTTGACAACAACATAATTGACCTCCACTATTCGCCATACAAAATATAAATATAAATATCTATCTATTTTATCATAAGTATCAAAGTTTGTCGTAGTCGATTGTAAAATAATTAATTTTTGTCCTTTATTGAAAAAGTAAATAATTGTAAGAATCCAATCATGCCCAAATTCCGTCAGATATCTTACAATTAGTTTACATGTATCTATCATCAAGACTTTTCCGAAAAAAAAAAAACAACTTAAAAAACCAAAGTCCCTTCCACGCCGGGTACTACCGCTAGTCCTCCATATAATAATAGCGCTATTCTGTGTGTCTGTGTTGTAAGGACGCTAGAAATTACTATGCGAATTGCGATTTTGAACTTCGAAATTTAATTCGGCAATTATCCCACATTAAAAAAAATGTAAAGCATCTAGCATAGTACCTCCTGGGTGATGTGGAAATCTATGCTTTATTAGATAAATTAATATTAAATTAAAATAAATATTGTAATATCTACAAAATATTCTATAATATTTTATATAATAAATTAAATAAATATTTCACATTTTCAACTATATTCAACGGGAAAATATACTGTCATTATATTGTATTTTCAAAATTTTTCCTCAAATCACGCGTGCGATGTTATAACATCGGGCCTACCGCTCGTATAATATAAATTCACAAAATGACAACTGACAACAATTTCAAATAAAAAATCCACAAAAACCAATTAAATACATTCTAAAAACAACCAATATTCAACAGCAACACAATACATCTCAACCCATTAAAACTGAAAACCTTCTTCAACAAAACAGCATCGAATAGAATTAACGGAGCAATCTGGGGGGCGAAAGGGGGCGCCGGTATCCGGGAAGTGTTGACACGGTTGTTGCGGCGGTCACACGGCTGGAGGGCGGCGCCCCAACCCCGGGCGCTACGCCCCCCACGATTAATTACCCTCTGGCCGGGACGAGGCGGCTAGACTGGCGCGGGGGGCGCGCCACCGTCACTGGCTATGGGGGCGTAGCACCATCGAGACCGCTAATCGCACAAAAACGTCACGTATATGCACTTTGTGTGGCCCATTCGCGAATGCTGTACGTGTTTATCGCGATGGGTTTTTTATGTTTAAATTTGATTGATGGATGATTTTTGGTGCTGCTTTAATGTTCAATGATTTATAAGTCATATTATGTAGTCTTCGCTACGAGGTTGGCTCTCGGATAAGGTATATATAGGGTTTCTGGACTCGACCCGACCCGGACCCGAGCCGAACCCGTCGGGTAATGCACCTAAAACCCGGACCCGAGACCCGGGACTAAAAACCATCGGGTCCGGGTAACAAGAAATAATTTTTTTTAATTAAAAATATTTTTAAAAAATCAAAATGCGTTATAAAATTTAATTTTTTAACAAAATATAGGCGAAAAAAAATGGAATAAGCAATTCGAAATATTTGAAGTTTAAATTTTCTTGTCTTTTAAAGTACATACATATGTAAAACGTTATTTTCGTACGCAAATAATTTCTTCTCAGAATACCGCTAAGGATAAAAAAATTCAATGGGGCATATATGGATGCACGTCCGTCTTCCGAAATACAATGCATTTTCGAATGCGTCATGTATTTCAATTTGAGAAATACCTGCCTAACAATAAGTGATTTCGTTTCACGGAAGGTTCACAGTTGCGATCTTCCGTCTGCAGTATGTATTTTGATTTTTCAACATTTTATTTTGGACCCGGACCCGACGGGTTTTGAAAACCCGGGTTTACAGAAACCCTAGGTATATAGCCTAGACCCCCAATATTTGATGGGGAGACCTTGTCCTGCAGTGGGCAATAAATCGGTCGACAATGATGATGATGATGATGATTAAATAGTCTAGCTGAAGTTTACTTACGTAATATTAGGTATACATATTATACTAGCCAGGGGTGGCTCGTGACTTCGGACTCATTGTAAAGGGGATAAGTTTAGAATCCGAATTTGTATAGGGGCCCTCGAAAATTTGTGACGCCTTGGGCTCCCGATGAAGTGAATCCGCCCCCGACTTTACTATTTACAAACCATGGCATGTGCCTTACAATTAACCATGGTATGTACCGTACTCATACCATTTGAAACTTTTTTTGCGGATTGTATTTAATTATCGGTGTGTTCAATGATCCATGAGTTCGGTTGTCAGTGTGTGCAATTGTCGCTATATTTAACTTTCCTGTATTCTCTTGTCATATGTATGTTCAGTTGCCGTAAAATAGTGGCATGTCTACGAATTTTTTAAATATTTTATTATTATGCTATTTTCAATTACTTTACCATAGCTGAAAATGCAAATAAAATCCAAATTTATGTGAGCATCGCTTGGAAATACATAGAAAAATTTTCCATTTTCTTTTCAATCATTCCCAATCATTATCCATTACGAGATTTTCCCTCGAACATGCAAATATACGATCGCTGAACTGACGTGACGTGGGATTTCGCAAGTGATATATCGTCGGATATTTGCAGACACCTTCCTTTTGTCTACCATGAAGATTTCATTTTGAGATGCCGGCGAACGTTGCGATGCAGACGAAATTGTCGCCGCAAACCTTTCTACGTTTTTAATTAAATTCTCCTCATAGATCTTTTCTAATTAGATGTTTCGCCGAGGCAATCTCGCGCTTTGTTATCTTGGAAACGTGTTGAATCAATAACTTCAGTCTTCAGGACGAAACTTAATTGACACGTTTGGAAGACTGTTTGGGTATTTTTGGCTCGATGGCGCTACCGAGACGTGGGGGTTTTCGTGATTATGTGCAAGAACAGGGAAAATTGTAAATTTTTATTTGATATTTTTAATAGAAGTGAATTAATTTACGGATTTTCTTCTTTTGTAGAGTGTCTCAAGTAATGAAAGAAAGGACTTCAGCGGAAGAGTGGGAAAAAAATTGGGGCTTCTACAAAACTCTTGATAAGATTCTTGAAGAGGAGGCAATTAAAAAAGGTTTCATATTGAATTAATATAATTTGATCGTTTAAAGTATTTTTAATAATTGTTGAACTTAATAGGAATTACACCAGAAAAATATTGGTCAATTGTAGAATCTTTACAGAAAAAACCTTATCCAAAAAATCAAATTAATCTGGAAACAAATTTTTCGAAACAACTTCCACAAACATCGAATGGTACGTTTAATTTAAATATTCTCAAAAAAATCATTTTGAATACCTATTTGTTTAATGATTTATAAATGTTTGTTTTCTTTATTTTATGTTCACAGCAATGGTCGGATGGCGTTGTAATTTCAAAATAGACAAAAGGAACCCTTCATTAGTTGCTCCATTGCCATTGCCCGAAAAACAGAATGTTATATTTCTGGGTTGAATTTCATCCTAATCATTTTCCTTATGCTTGGAGAATTGTGTGCATAGGTTTTATGAAATAAAACAAGAATATTCACATTTTTTTTAAATAAATCACATTTTAATAAAAATAATATTTTTAGATTAAAATCGTACATGTGGTAAATGTGAATGTCACATTTTTGTATTAAAATTAATTTACTTATTTTACATGCAACCAAAACGAGGTTTGTAAAACATAGGTGGCAATTTTTCCATTAGACTCGTCGGCTCAACCACTACCACTGCACATTCTACTTCATTGTTTTTATCGAAAACCCAACCAGCCGACACCAAATACTGCAAATAAAAGGAAACAAACCATAATTTTTTACACAAATTACATCTACTAAATCATTCAGTGAAATAATTAATATAAACAACAAACTTTATATCTTTTGACTCTGCAATAAACACTTTTTTCGTTCCGTATACTGTTATTACCCTTTTGTCTTTTATTTTCGTGATGGATTTCAATGTCCTAAAAATAGAAACCGCATTTAATTACCATAACATCAACATATATTTAAGCATATATTTTTGCGAAATGAACATTACAGCTTTCTTATTTATGAAATATACAGCAGAATCGTCAAAAGTCATTATTATATGAGGTAATGTAGGATGAACTAAAATTCCTCTAGGTGGGAACGAACGTGATTGCCGAACCTTCGGCACCCAATTATTATTCAAATCTTCACTCCATTTTGTGAATTTCAGTTTTTCTAAATCATACTCGACCAACTGAAAATAAACCAGATTTCTAAAACTTGTCCAATAAATATGATGAATCTAAAAATTTGTTTAATTTGATACCTTTTGATCAGTATACACAACGAGCAAATTTTTATTTTGTTTATCAAAAGTTATGGCTCCAGGAGGACACTTATATTGTGGTAAACAAGCAATTAATTTTGATATTGTTTCGTCAGCTTTTTTCGACACTTCCCATATACCGATATTACTACTAGCATCTGCCAATGTCATATAAAAACTGTTTATTGTTATTTTTTCAGAAATATACAAATGTGTTAAAGTGCTGTTGGATAAAACTAGAAAAAAAAAATTATTAAATGTTTATATGTAAATAATATTTCAAAATACAATTGTTAATTTCAGCAGTACATACCAGTATTAGCTGCTAAAGTATTCTGTATAGTTACGGCACCATCATCATGTATATGTAAAAATTGAACCGTAGCATCAGCAGATGCAATTACAAGTGTATTCGAGTCAGAAGAAAATTCCATTTTATAGCAACTTATGCAATCAGCTGGTAGAGGAACTAATTTACTCAATGTTGGTAAACCGTTTTCCTAAAATATTGAATTTTGAATTAATCCAAATAATATTGAAGTTATCGAAAAATTACAATATATAATTTATTTACTGTAGTAAATTTGAATATTCTAAAATGTTTATCTGTAGAAAATGCTATCCATTTACTGTTTGGAGACACAGCATAACACACTAATGGTAAGTTAGAAGGTGTTGTCAATCGAATCACAAGTTTAGGTCCTTCAAACAATCCTAAGCGTCTGCCTAATTTTATATCCCCGTTTTCTGTGTTATTAGTTTCTATTTCTCCATTGGTTTCATTAAATGTGTTTTCATTGTATTGTGAATTATCTTCTTGAATAGAAAAATCAGAATTTTGATTTGGATTAGCAGTTCCTAGTTGCCAAATTTCAATACTGCTTTCATACCTAATATACATATACAATATAATAGAATTAATAATGTGATTTTCATGAAAAATATTATGCATTATGCATAAAAAATAAGAGCCTAACCTTAAACAAATCAATTTAGATTTTTCACAAAATATTACAGCATTGTCTGGTAAAATAGGAGGATACTTTACGAGAAATTTAGGAGGATAAATAGACACAGCTAAATAACCATCAATTCCACCAGTTAGTAATTCTTTTCCGAACATAACCATGGACCTAAAAATGCCATCAAATCAAAATTTAAAAAAAATGCATTATTTTAACTGACTTGAATATGCACTTAAAATTACATACCTGACATCATGTTGATGAATATTACGTTGAATTGATTTAACCCATTTTTCTACATATTCTTGTTCACTACCTTTGTGCTTCATTTTAACTTTTGTGTAACTGACTATGACTGGATCGACGCCAGCACAATATAAAGAATTTTGGTCTTCTGATAAACAGATAGACAAAATATCAGCTTTATGAGTTTGAAGAGATTCAATTTGTTCCCCTAATTTTCCATCCCAAAACGTGAGCCGTCCTCTAGAATCACCAGATACAATAGTCAAGTCGTCGGTAATTTCCAAGCACCAAATTATCGTTTCCTTTTTCTGTTCAGCACGAGCAGTGGACATTTTGTGTAATGCTTGACCGGTAGCGACATTCCATATCCTTATAGTTTGGATTGAACCTTGTGCGATAATTGAAAATTAATAAACAATCAAATATACATTATAAATCATGATTTTTTTAAATTACCAGTGACCAAAATGTTCTCAGTTTTGTCAAATTTACAGCATAATATTCTTCCATCTTGTTTATCGAATAATTTTTCATATTGAAATGAATCATTTTCGACTGTGAATATATTTACAAAACCCTGTTCTGTGCCTACGGCTATTTTACTATACGATTTCGTCACGTCGATACACCAAGCAGCATGCCCGGTGACCAAAACGGAATTTTTTATAGTTAATTTTTTCAAATCCCATTCAACAACAGCCCCGCTTAACCCTGTCGATAATAACCTATCTTGAACCCAACACATGGCTTCTATTGAGCCAGACGGAGTCCCTCCCTGTATTTTCCGAGACAAAATAGGTCTGCCTTTCAAGTCCCATATCTCAATAGAAGCGTTATCTCTGAAATTATTATTTCTAT
The DNA here is from genome assembly GCA_009617725.1 of Hydropsyche tenuis. NCBI lineage: Eukaryota > Metazoa > Arthropoda > Insecta > Trichoptera > Hydropsychidae > Hydropsyche > Hydropsyche tenuis. Next base: position 1,427,938 of record VTON01000007.1, read on the forward strand.
TAGGATTTCAAAAAGAATTTCATAGAAAACAAAACTAAGAATAGTACCTGGATAACGCTAGTAATTTTAATTCAGATTGTAATGCCATACAATGAATAGCAGTAGGTTTTGGCGAATAAAAGCGTACATTGTGTACGCGACACGCCATGATATTCGAATTCAAAACAATTCACACGCCACACGCGACACTGACATTTTGTTTAGGTTAGAATCGGTAACACAATCAGTGTTGCCTCACGACTAAAATCTCATAAATCCAAATGGGTACCAATATTCGGCCCAGTATAACGGTGTCAGTTCGAGCAGTATAATTTAGCATTTCGCACAGTAAAGCTGCCAGTAACAAAAAAAATTATAAAGCATAACTGGAATCAAAATATTCTTAATTTACATTATATTTCGTATGGAAATCAATCGGTTCCCAGAAGCTAACTCACACGAAGCAAACGCACACGAAGTAAACTCATAGGAAGCAAGCTCACACGAAGCGAGCTCACACGAAGCAAGCTCAAAAGAGGCAAGCTCACAGGAAGCAAGCTCACATGTTTTCGAAAATTTTCGTATCATTTAACAAGAAATATTACTTTGGTACTAACAAAATATTATGGACGTATACTATTACGTCTAACGTGAAATTCTTTTAATACAAAAGCGTTTTTTGGTGCTTTCAGTTTCGTGTTAAACGTTTTTCACTTTAATTTGAAAATTTGAAAATTTTCGAAAGCATGTGAGCTTTCTTCATGTGAGCTTGCTTCCTGTGAGCTTGCCTCGTTTGAGCTTGCTTCGTGTGAGCTCGCTTCGTGTGAGCTTGCTTCCTGTGAGTTTACTTCGTGTGCGTTTGCTTCGTGTGAGTTAGCTTCTGGCCACCGTACTTTATAACTTTGAATTTATTTAAATTTTAACATAACATATTTTTGAATGACAATATTGAATTAAATGAAGATTCTTATCCAAAATGATAAATTTTCTTTAAAATATAAATTAACTAAAGAATTTAACTTATTTTAACGTTAAATATTAACGACATGAGTATATAATGCGTTGGTCGGAAACTGTCATTTTATGCCGACACAGTGCGGTTTTGACAATTCAATGTCTCCCAATAGCCGGTAATACTTGTGGCGCGCTTTTCTTTATTTCGTTCCACAATAAAGATTGTGATATTGCGAAATAAACATGGAGTCGTTTCAAATGGGTCACCGCGAGGTGATCCCTTTACAACCAGTTTCCGATACTTGGAGACATATCAGCCTCAACACTGGTGAGTTTGGTTATGTTTATTAAACGAATTAACCTTTTGTTCAAAAACTTTTCTTGATCAATTGTGATACATTTTTGCAGGAGGCACTCAAAGTATGCTTCAAGATATCAAATTGCCGGAGAGAGCAGGTGGATACTTTTACAAAGATTCTTCCAAATATTACACTCGGAATAGATACATTTGCTGGTAAGTTGGGTGTAGTGTTATTATAATATTTTTGAATTTCAATTGCTAAATTATTGTCAATTCTAGGCGGATAAGTCATGATACGTTAGAAGTTGTCGAACAATCTCTAGAAATGAAATTGAGCGGGTGCCGAGTTCGTTGGCGAGGAGGAGGTGCTCTTTTAGGAGTCAGCGTGTTCGAATTACCAGGAAGCGTTGTTTTACTAGTCACTTCTGTTTGTTCTGTACATCGTCTTATATTTCCTCATCCCGATGTTATACATAAACAAGTCAGTTGTTTAATTTTGATATTACGAAAAAAGAGAAGCTTTTTGATACTAATATTTTGTCTCGTTTAGGAAAAACAAATAGGTAGAGATCTCGAGGATAGCAGTCCATCTATATTGAGCGAAGCTACGGCAGCTCAAGCTTTGGATCCTAAACATTTTCATATTATTTCTCACCATACTAATGCCAGTATGTTTTAAATCTTACTTTATTTCGTTTATACATATGTTTATAATTATTAATTAAATATATAAATTCAGATTCAGTGGTTCCACATACTTGTACAATGGCGTTGAACTCAAACGGAGAAGCGTTATTTGCAATAGCAGGAACTGGAGGATATACTGGCATATTATTAGTGCGTCTAAATCCAGCAGGAGGAGCTCTTACAACTTTACTTCGTCAAGAATCAATTGTTCCTAGATTTCTTTCGGCATTAAGGTGCTTTTTTTTGTACTTCGTGTTTCAACTATTCTTGATTATTTATTTTTTATATTGCAAATTTATTTTTCAGAGGAAATCGAAACGAAGGAGAAGTCTCGTGTGGGCTTACTTTATCGGTCACTCCCCGAGGAATTAGATTATATGCATTAGGTCGTGATGCTCGTCTTAGAGTTTGGTGTTGTGAGCGGGCCACTTGTATTGCAGTGCATCCGCTAGTTTCTGATCAAAATGAATGTGCTACACAAGGAAGTTAGTTTGATTTTTTCAAATAATTTATCTTTACATCTTGATATTGAACATGAACACTATTAGAGTATGTTTATTTATTTTTTTGTAGCTCAATCACACATGTTGCGATCTGGTGAAACATCGTCTGGAGAATTATTACTGGGCACGTTTTTATGCTTTTCTACAGAATGTCGTTTCACTGTTGTAAAACCTATTTTTGGAGATCAAAATAATATTACCTTCATGCTGATTTGTCATCTATTTGGCCCTGAAGTATAAAATTATTTATTTTAATTTATTTGCAGTATTTTTTAGATTTAACTTAATTAATTTAATATTTTCAGCGCGATTTAGTCGACTTTGGAATTTGTGGGAATGGTATCTGGGCTGTTTGGGGCAGTGGCAGTAACGGTGAACGTGATGCAACTGTTACAGCATCAGCTTTAGGTCCCACTGCTCAATGGCACTCTTGTTTATCTGCAGAACTTCCATCTCCCGAATTGTTACCTCAATCTGACCATCATGCATATCTCGACTATTTGTTCCGCCCAGGTTTATTTCCAATTGCAGTTATTGCTAAAGCATTGAGTGTAAGCATTAAATATTTAATTTATTTTACTTGTAAAATATTTTCCATACCTAATTAATAATGGATTCTTGCTTATGATTTGTTTATATTATATTATTTAGATTTATGAAAGAAGTAGTGAAGCCAATAATGTTTCAACAAGAGATCAAAGCGTTCTTGAGGGTGAAACTGATGAACGGGGAATTCAAAATTTACGAATGCGAGCACTTGCTGCTACTCGAGCTGCTGAGCAAAGACATGCAGTTCGTACTCAACTAGACCCTGAAGATCTGATGCATAAGTTAGCATTAGAATTTTTTTTTCAAAATCAATAAAAAATTGTTGAAATTATAGATACTTAAAGCTTTATATCATTTCAGATGTTGGTCTGAACTATATAGTTGGTGTGTACAATACCTTGAAGTTTGGAGAAAGCCTCAGGGTCTTGTATTATCTAATCATGTATGTATTTATTTTTTTAATTATTGACACAAAAACATGATGTAACTTTCTCATCAATTTTAATTTTCAGGAAAATGGAGAGTGGTGCCTCTTGTTAAGACAAGGAGGAGTTTCCTTTTTCAGAGCTTTAGATATATTCGAACATTTACTATTATTAGATAATGCTTCTGACATTTCGTCAAAATATCTGTATTCCTTATTATCACCAGGTATTTATTACTTAAGTCAATTCTTTTAACTTGGTGTTAAAAAAGAAAAATTCAAGTTATCGGTTTTTGCAGATGAAATGGTGTGTAAATGGATATGCACTGTAGTCTCAGCAGCAGGAGAAGTTGGTCGTAGATTACCCGAAGGAGCCAAAGCTGCTGTAAGAGCAGGCTTGGCATTGGGTCGAGCCCCTGAACATTTGTTACCACAGTTAGCGGAAGATCTTTTAGCAGATGGTGAAGATGGAGCTCCACCTGTAACTTTTTTTTGTTAGCAGTAAATAAACATTACTAATTTTTTTTTTCATATCATGATTTTCATTTACAGATATTTCCACCAGAAGTTGTCGTCAGTTTAGCCCGTAAATTGTCTACGATAGGAGATCTACCTCGCGCTCTTCTAGCACTCAATCAAGCTTTACGTTTAGATTGTGAAGGTTATTTTTAACTGTTTGTTTTTGTCATTTTTTATGCATTATGAAAACTAATATAAACTGAAAATTTTTAGATGATGGAGACGATGGAGATGCCTTGTGTGGAGATTTTGAAACATTATTTTATAGTGACTTAGGTGTATCTCTAGCTACTGATACTTTGTATCAAATGGCCCAAGTTAGGTATTAGGTTTTTATTTTTGCTATTTGCTGAATCTTCGCTAATTTCAATCATTAAAAAAATATTTTTGTTTTTTAGATTTTCAATTTGTTGCAATTTATTAGTTCTTGGAGCTATGTTGAATGGTAGTTCACAAAAACCTTGGCCAGTAGCGGGACATACTGGAGTGAGCTTACAAGCATACAATGCCTTATGTTGGCTTTGTGAAACAACATTAGGGGAATGGGAAAATCGAGATTCATTGTAAGTTAGATTTTTAATCTGAATCTCAATTTTCATATGTGAAATTCACATTATTACAAATACTTTATATTATTTCAGAAAAAGTGGGATAGAAAGACTTTCATTATTAAAATTATGTTCTGGAGAAATGAGAGATTCTGGTCTGAAGCTGAGTACAACGTCAGGACGGTCTGCTGGAATAGTGTGGTGGTTCACTCAAGGAACTGGTGGTCGTTCTGCTCGACATCTCCTAATCCAAAGACAGATTTCTCCCAACCTTCACTGGACTCGTACACTTCATCCATATGTACATTGCTTAGGCCATTTATTGTATGTATCGATTTATTCATAGATAATACATTGGTTGTTTTAAATGAAATTATTTTTAATTAATTTTTTCGCAGATGGGGCGTGAGTGGTGGATTTACTTTTGGTACATGGTTGGCCGCTTCAGGTCGACCTATACTCGTGAAGAATTACGCTGCTTTACTTGCACCTTGGTGTGAATGGAATGCTTCTTCAAGTATTGATTTTGTTAATAGTTAATTTATAAATCAACAAGTTTTTATTTTTTTTAACACTTAAAAATATTACAGGAGAGTTTATCGTTGGTATGGCATTATTAGATACTGGTGAACCACACAAAGCATTAGCAGCATTTTTGCGTGCTGGACAAGGTGTTACTAATGAACCTTTCTTGGCTAGATTGTTACCACGATCTCAGTCTTCACGAAATGCATTGCTCAATTACTATCTTAAGGTTAATAAATTTTAAAATTTGAATATTTTGTTGAATTATCTATATGATTCAACCATTACGTTATTTGTATGTATGAATTGAAAAAAAAAATTTAAATTTCAGGTGATCAAATTATTTGAATTACATAAAGCACCAGAATGCATCATAAGTGTGGCTGAAAAAGCGATAAATATAGCAGATAAAGATGATCCACATTTGGTAATAATTGTGATAATATCATATAATATTTTTGTGAAGAAGCATCCTCTTTATTATGAATACTATTTTCAGCCGGTTTTCCATTCTCTCATGTTTCGCACATGGCTAGAGTTGGAGCAATGGGAGCGAGCATTAGCAGCTGCTGGTGCACACCCAGATGCTGAACAAAGAGACAACTGTGTCGCACGTTTAGTTGCAGCTTTAGGAGAACGTCGTTGCTTACCCCATCTTTTAGCTCCGGGTGCACCTCCTCCACCACCAACTACCTGTAGAGTAGCTGAACAGAGAGCTCGGTTATGTGATGAACCCTACAACCACTATTACAACTTTTTATATGCATATTACATAAAATGTGGTGATATGAGAAAAGGTTCATAATATTATCTTTTAGTAATATTAATTAAAATTAGTGTGTGTGTTAATTCATATTCGTATTTTAGCTGCGGATGTCATGTATGAGCAAGCTAGTCGTATCGGTAATGAGTTAGGTGCTGGTGCTGATGCTTTAGGTCGGCGAGCCCGTTGTTTATTGGCTGCTCTAAACTGTTTGAGTCTTGTAGCTTCTAAGCATGCTTTTCTTGTTGTGTCTCGAGTACCTGTACTTGCCGATAAAAGAGATAGTCGTGGAGAGGTAAATTATTTTATTCTTAATAGATTTTGTTCAATTATGTTTATCATAAATTGCTTTTAAAGGTTGTTGAAAGGATTGATAAAGATAGAGAAGTTATAGTGATCGGTGTAGAAGATCTTAGAAAAGAATTACACCTTGTTACGGCTCGTCTCAAATTTGCTAAAACTCAACCTGATCAAATGTGCCCCGAAATCGGTAAGATTTTTTTTGTATATGTTCAAAACTTTTTTTTATAAAATTGATTAATAATTCAAATAAATTTATATCAGGTGTTGAAGAAGTAGCTTCTCTACTAAGTGGAGTTGGTCTTCATGTAGCAGCAGTTTCTTTACGAGTTCGATTGGGTGCACCAAGAGCTCCAGCACTTGCATCACTAGCAGCAGCAGCAGCTTCACTACCGTTACTACCCCCCAATGCTACTCAACCAGAAACTCAAGCTGATTTAGATGCATGGCGATGGCTAGCTGAAAACGATATTACAGGTAAGGTATAATTATCATTTAATTGTTTTATTAAATGTGTATTTAATATTTTTTGTTGATTCACAGAAATGGCGATCGGAGAACATAGTGCATCTGGGACTGCTTGGGCTTTGTTGAAAACTCTCGTTGGAGATGCTAAAGCAGATGAAAATAATAAAGTAGAATCGCGCGCATCTATTTTACATATTGTTGCTTCTCGTTTACTATCAGTTGGTGCTTTTTTGCCACACTGGTTACTTGCTGAATATAAGGTAATTTTAACTTCCGCTTATAACCGTTTTTAATTTTAAAAGAATGTCTTATAATCTATTCTTTTTCTTTTATTTTTATAGACATTAGATGTAGCTTCACTGATTCGTTTATTAACTCGTCATGGAAGATTATCCGAAGCAGCAACGATAGGAATAGAAGCTTTAAAAACTTCTCGCCCCGATCCCAGACCTAATATATCTTATCACCCTGTTTGTTCACCATTACCTGCTTTAGATCTTCTTTTGGCTGAACTTCAATATCAAGCTGAAAATGGAGATGTGTTCTATGCACAAGTAAAAAATTTACCTGAACGTTATTACTTATTATAAACCTATATATTGACAATCTAATAAGCTCATTTTATTTTCAGTTATATGATGAAATGGAAGATTTGATAAAAAAACACTGTGAGAGTGTCCAACGGGCTACAGATAACTTAAAGCAAGTAAAAGTCGTTTAGCATTTTTATAAGCATTTATTTTCTTTTCGTTGTAAGTAATATGTAATTAAAATAAATTGATATTTAATTTTGTATATAATGAATTTCATTATTTATTCTTTTAATTTGTACAAATATTATTCATAAATAAGTTTCTTCGGAGATATTGACAACAATAAATATACAACTATTATTACCAATACAAGAACAATACTAAATGCAGCTGTGCGAGACCATCTTCTTTCGGTTAAAAGTATAAATGTCATCACCGCTGCTGCTCCAATCGTTAAGATGGCGATGAATGGTCGTATTGACTTTCCTTCGTTTTTATTTGTATAATAAGAAAAATAATAAATTTATCTTGAATTACAATACTCAAATATATAATATGAATATTACCATTTTGGAACAACAACCAACTACGATTTGGATGCTGCGATGAAATCGTAGCATTTAAATAGATTTGATATTGACTATGATTTGTTATCATCTTGTATCACTTCTTTTGATACCTTAAATGTTTTTCAAAAATGCATAAATTCAACTTTATAAGTGTTTAAAACTCGTCTTTTACCTGATGTGAATGAACTGCTATTTTCTTATTGTCGAGAGCATAACGTGATTCTATGAATTATTCTGCACAAATGCCATAACAACAATAAAGCTTGAGCTTATAAGTATAACTTGAAATGGAGATAAACTGTCCAGGGAGAAGGTCACAGAATATAATGTTTGTTATTTGTGTTTAAGATCGTTCACTTTGTTTACATTTCACTTCGGTTTTTGTTTCCTATGTGATAAAAATGTATAAACTTTTCAAATGTTCACACAAGATTCGATGAATGCTTCTCAAACACAAATAATAATTCCGTACAAGTATTGTTGCAAAAATATTAAAATAATTATCAAAATTTTTAATTCTTCGAACTTACAAATTAACGATTTTTTTTGTAAAATTTAATTAATAAAATAAAGACTCATTTGTGTAAGATAAAATGTATTTATTGCATAATAAAAAATATTTAAAATACTCAAATGAGTGAATCACAATTTTTTCTGTTAAAATTAAAAAATGTCATTTTTAAGCGATTTAATCACAAAAAAATACTAGGTACCTTGAAATAATAATCACCAACTACAGTAATCACACACATTCCTTAAACAACATATAAATAGACATATGTTAAAGAACAAACAAAACAAAACAAAACAATATAATTATTCGCTCTAATGAGCGAATAAAAATCAAAAGTTAACAAATAATAAAGAAATAAATTATTAATCAAATTTAAAGAATCTATCAACTAAAATTTGGCAACTTTGATCATTGTGTTTGCATAATTTAGATATTTCCATAAAACTATTCACAATCAAACAATGAACGGCACAAACGTTAAACAACCCATATTCAAATAATTCTTCGAATACAAAGTACATACATATATAAAATATGTAAAGATTTTGAAGAACCGCAACATTGTAATGTCATGCAGTCACAGCTCTTTGTATTAAATTGACAAATATTATCTAAATATTTGATTTTTTTTTAATTTCCAAATTTAGACCGTACTATCACCAAACATACAAATATATGGTAACATAAACAAACAATTCGTACATTCCTTCTTTTAATCGAACTAGAGAGAATAGATTTTTTATGTGATCTATAATTTTTTTTATACATTCAAATGAACAAAAAAAGTTAATTTGTTTATGTTGGAATAAAAAAGTTTTTTATTTAATTGTCCCGAAATTTGTTCATAAATCACATACTTCAGTTTTGTAGAATGGACTAATCATAACATAGGTACAGATCTTACACGATTCTCTAAAATAAAGAGAATGATCAATCTCTCATTCTACATGACAAAATGAAATACTGAAAACATCAATGCATTACAACCCGAGGTCTTTTCTGCAGTAGTGTAAATACAAATCTGGTTATTTTCTCATACGTAGAAAACATGAGAGCTGCCATGAGCACAGTCTGAAGCAGCTTGGCTTCGAGTCCTCTGAACATGCCCCGGAAACCCCGCCGTTTGCACAAAGCTAATAAAGCAGGCAAAATCCCACTTGCTTCGACTGCTTCGCGTCCTCTATGCCTCAATCTAGCTTGTACAACTTGCAAGGGATAAGTCAATATAGTGGCAACAGCTTTCGCAGAAGCTCCTATCGCTAAAGACATGGCTGCCGTCATTCGACCGTTGGGAGCAAGCCTCCTCTTCAGAGCTTCATAAGTCATGAATTGAATTGCAGGATTGGCCACTAATAATAGTGAAGGTAAAGTGCCAGCCCATAAACCGCTCAAGCCCTCAGTTTTGGTAACATGTTGTAATCCTTCGGTGAGATTTTTGTACGGAGTTCCGCTCATCTGGAAATCAAATTGAATCGGTTAAAACTTATTATATGTAAATTTAAAAGATTATTAAGTTTGTTGGTAATCCAGCATTTTAGGTGCGTAAATTATTTTTTTTTTTAAATTTCGCGCGTAGTTTGGAGGTTATATTTGTCAGTTTATAACCAAGTAACCAGTTTCGGGTTTACGTATACAGCACCTTTTACCATCTGAATTGTTAGCGTGTGCAAATTTATAAGATCAAATTGTAAGGCAAAATAATTTGTAAAAACTGACAAACATAGCCTCCCTACCTACAACACGTATAAGTACGCGCAAAATTCGTTAAGAAACCTACTTTGGGGACTTATATAAATATTTTGCGCTTAAAAAAGATTAAGAAATTTAATCTAAGCATGTAAAATACATTTTTATACGTAAAAATAAAAATTTGTTAACAAATAATTTAAAAGTCTAACATAAGGCTGAGCGCAGACGAGACACTTTTTGTTGTACGATAATCTGATCGGATTCTTAATCAGTATGGAGATGTATTGCGCAAATTATAACGAGTCGTTATAATTCGCGTACTCGCATACATCTCCATACTGATTAAGAATCCGATCGAATTATCGTACGACAAAAAGTGTCTCGTCTGCGCTCAGCCTAAAGTGCAGGATTACCGATTATTTAAATACATGATTATAATAATGAATGTATAATTTGTCAATCATTTGAATACGTTATTTTTAAATTTTGATCTTCGGGTTATTGTAAGTCATAAAGCTTATTTTGTTATTTGTTCACTTACAATGTTAAAACGAATATTGAATTTATCAATCAATTCCTAGAATTCCACAACCAATATGTACAATGAATTCATATTTGTGTTTACAATAAAGCTAAATGACATTATCAATGGACGAGGATAAACTCATCCAAAATATACGTCAACAGAGCTTTCAAATACTTCGATAACATTCAAATAATAAAAAAAAAAAAAAAAAAATCGATTTACATAATCGATGGAAAAAATCAATCGATCAATGTCGACAAGGGCAACCGATTTGCAACGATATCAGTTTGGACTCAATTGTATTCAAATTACGACAAAGAAATAACCCAACATTCGACAAAAATACCCAAAAAAAAAAACGTAATCACGCAAGGATGATTTGATATTATATAAAAAAGTTTGTAATGCGCGGAAATTATATTCAAATCTTTAGAACTAACCATCAAATAACAAAAACACACAATTACTATTTAAATTCGCTATAACAACATTCATAGTCCAAACAAACAAAGATCTAGCACATTCATGGGTCTTCTTGCGCAATCTTTCTGTTCTTCAATTTATAAAATTAACCGGTGAAAGTATAAACGTAACTGAGCGCAATCTCATCGTTGCCAAATAGTTAATGGATTGCGTACAATAATTCGTTTGGATTGACCCGAATGGGTGGTGGCACACTTCCGAGGTGTTAGACATCAGAAAAGGGCCTTTGGTTGTAAATTAGATCGATATTTTGAAGATAAAAAATGTTTTATAAGTCTTTGCATTTGGACGGGCGACTTATCGGCGACTTTTTGTCGTTATAATGGCGTTTATTGCATCGCGACAAATTGTAGAGATGCTCATGGTGACGATTTCGTAATGCGTTATGTTGTCATAAAATAAAAATTGTCAAAAAGAATGGCATTCGTTTAAAATGAGACATATGACTATTTGTCGTTAATGGTGACGTTCTATGAAATCGGTTGTCCATTTGTCTTTCGACGACGTTTTTGTCGCAAAAATATTATTAGACATTGATTTTTGGACATTGAAAAAGTGTCTTTGGTTGTAAATTAGATCGATATTTCGAAATAAAGAATATTTTATAAGTCTTTGCGTTTGGACGGGCGACTTATTGGCGACTTTTTTGTCGCTGCAATGGCGTTTAAGCATCGCGATAAATTAAAGATATGCTCATGATGACGATTTCGTAATGCGTTGTTTTGTTATAAAATGAAAATGGTTAAAAATAATGGCATTCGTTTTATAAAAGGAAAAGAAAGATACGGTCATTTGTCGTTAATAGTGACATTCAACGAAATCGGTTGACCATTTGTCTCTTGACGACTTTTTGTCGCAAAAAAAATTATTAATAGTCTTAATAAATTTGCATATTAATAAATATTCTAGAGAAAAACATATGATGATACAATCGACTCGTTAGATAAATTTTTTAAATAAAAATATGTTTTTTGGACATTCAAAAATAATTTTTCCGGTCTGAAATTCAAGAAATATTTAGTTTTTAGAAAACTGGCTACGTATCGAAGTTACGTATTCCATTGTGAAACGTGTTTAGGGCTATGATATAATCAGTTAAAAAAATGATTACGATATAAATCGAAGTATGTATTGATATTCGTTTGCACGAATTATATTCTATATATTGTATTTGTTAGATAATATTTTTATCATGTCGATTTTATCGAACGATTGTGCAAATTGCATGCTGAAATCTGCGTCATTTGCCTGATGAGCAAAACCAGCATAATCCATCAGTCGACAACATTTTGTACAAATAACATCGATTTTAAACAATTCAAACAAAATAAAAATCAAAAAATCAAAATAAAAATTTAAATCCATACTTATCGAGTACATCGAATTTTCTTTAATATTTTCGAATTTCGAATCAAAAGTTATTACATACATAGATCAACATTTTTTTTTCTTAAATACACAGGAATTTTTACATTAATTCTTCCGAAAATACTCTATCTTATTATTCGACAATACAAAATATGCATTTTCAAATATCGAAACGAGTACTTATATTATTCGCGGACAATAAACAAGTTGGCGACCGCTCGCTTACATAATATTTTATAAAAGTACATGCGGAATATAAAATAAAAAAGAATGAGCAAATCTCGTACGTACTTTGAATGTGTGCAATGAAAAAAATACGTAAAGAAATTTTCTTTACGTGGCGTAAGGCTTCACGTGTGGAAATCCATTAAATACAAGGAAACTCGAGTTTGAAAAAAAAATCGCATCGAATGTGACGTAAGTGCTATTTGTCAAAAAAATAACATATGTATGAAATAAATGGTTTTGAAAAATATGTTAATAGAAATTACTTGAATATGTCAAGTGATGCTTATTCATACAAGTATACATTTTAAAATTCAAAAGCGAAAAATGTTTCATGAAATCAATAGCTTGAATGTTAAAAAAAAAAAAACTAAAATTTTGTAAACAATAATTTTCAATATAAAGAACTTATTTGGTTTTCAATTGAAATAATGAATTAAAATACAAACCTTTAGTCGAGTGTTGACTACCCAAAGAGGTGTTGTGACGAGCACGTTGATTATTCCAGCTAAAGACCCAATTAATAAATCTCTAGCAGCCGATTGATTGCGTGTACCATGAATAGATTTGAGTCCGTGAAATGTGTAAAAATAAACGAAATTTGAGGCACATATCGATTGCAGCACTGGAACGATTCCTCTATACCAAGATAAAATCCCTTCGTCTTCGGCCATACGAGCCAGAGCTCGAATGGTACCTGCTTTGGCATATTCGCTATCTTCTACTGCAAATGTAAATAAATATTTATCAAATAGTTTTTATCAAAGACACAAGGAAGTGATTATGCATTTATAGGAAAATACGAGAGAAAAAATAATCATATCTTGTTAATACAATATGAGTAAACATTTATGTTCATGGACATTTGAAGTGCAAATGTTAGATGACGACCAAATAGCATAAAAAGGTGCAAAACAGTACATATGAGCTCGTGCCAAAGTTCATATGTTATTCATGGTAATATATTCTTTCACTATTAGCTAACAATTTATTTAATGTATTTTTGTAATGAGTAGCCTTTCAGAATAAAATTGTCTTTAGAAAAAATTGATATATTATTGTAATAATAATGTCTCGATAAATATTAGATAATAAATTGAACAGTGTATCGTAAATAAAAAACTTTAATTTTTTTCACACGTTCTTTGTTTGTATTACATTTTGCATATGATTAGTATCAATTTAAAATTATCATAAATATTTGAAATAGTGATAATCTCAAAATAAATTTAGGGGCCTCTTTGCCTTTACCCTGCACCATGTCAATATAATGATACCTATAAAATATTTTCGATCTGAATACCTGAATGAATAAGATAAGTTCAGTAAAATACATTCAGCAACCCATCCATGCTTTCAGTAATAAATACCTTCAGACTTTTGACTGATTGAGACAAGCGGGATTAAATAAATGCGTTTAGTTTTACTGACAGAAATGCCGTCTTTGCCTAACCAACCCCCATGTTCAGTTTTTCTAAAAGAAAAACGGAAGGGAAACAAGTTTAAATGTCACTAATATAATTTGGTGCAAGGTGACGCTAAAGATTACCCTAAATTTATTTGAACCGAATAAAAAAAAAATTGTGAACACTCACATTGAAGCCTGCATCGAATTGTATCCAATGGATAAAATGTAGCCATTCCCACGACACTCCCCTGAAAATAAAAAATAACAGATCAGTATTTCTCAAGTTCAAATTCATTGAAACGACTAAACATCGAAAACTTTCAATAATAATTAGTGCAAATGATCTGAACAAGTTAATAAAAACTTGAAAAATACATAGAATCGAAAAGGGAATGGTATCGATTTTTAAATATGTAGAAAATTGTGAAGATAAAAGACAACAGTTGAGGAATAATGTCTAACCGTGGCTCCAGCGATGGCATGCACCAACGTCTCATAGCTCAAGAGAGGCTTCCGCGGATGCGAACTCATTTTCACATTTCCCGCATAAAACTGACGTCCGCCCACTACGAATGACCACTGGATACTGAAGACGCATGTCAGTTTCGTTGATATTTGACAATCGAAAGATTCATAATATGCAATTTTACGACCGAGTACTCTAATTCGTAAATTTTTATGTTGTGCCGTACCAATATTTGAATTTTATAATCAAAAATAATAATTTGATTTTGTAAAAAGATAATAATTTGGTTTAGGTGTTGTTGAAGTAAAAATAGTTTTGGTCGTTAATTTGATTCTTATTATCTGTTAACTTGTCATATGTCAAATGTCACTACAGTTTTTGCTGTCGGTGTATTGAAAGATGAATTCTTCTTTCAACACCGAAGAAGTCACTTGCATTCAACATTTGCTCAATTCTGTTTCTCATGGAAACGCTATTATTGCAGAAATTCTTAGATTAAAAGATAACGTACCAAAAGTTTTTAAGTAAGTATATATTTCAGAGAATATAAATATTCAGATTTGAACGTTTCAGCTAATTAAAAAAATATGGTATTTTTTCAGATTAGAAACCAAAGATGATTGTACAAAGTTTGGAGATATTATATTTGATTTTAGTTATTTCAAAAACACCGATATTTTAGAAAAGAAAATTAGTAGCAATACAGTAAGTAGTAAAATTTCGTATTAGAATTTGAAATTCAATATATTTAATTTTTTTTATTTAATAGATCTTACAAGAATTAGATGATGAATTCAAAGAAAGTCAGTTATCTATTGTGACTAGATTTTATTCTGCATTTGAAAGTATTTTTCAATATATAGTCGATTTGAATTCGTTTTTATCTCAATTAAACGAAGGCGCCTATATTCAACAATCGTTGGATACTATACTTCAAGATAATGATGGAAAACAACTTCTCGTAATAATATAATAATGTTTTTTTACATGAAAATCTCAATTCAACGGAAGTTTTAATTTTGTTATTTTGTAGTGTGAAAGTATATACTTGTACGGGTGTATGCTATTTATTTGCGAAGCGTATATTCCTGGACACGTACGAGAAAGATTATTGGTTTCTTATCATCGGGCTGCAGTTTCTCATCATCAAACTAATTTGGATAGTGTTTGTAAGCTCTTACGTGATACAGGATTTAGAAATTCCCCAAATGCTAAACGACCTCCAAACTATCCAGAAGAACTCTTTAAGTATATATTTTTATCTACAAATCAATTTATTTTCTTAAGAAAACTTCTGATTTAATTAGTTTTTATTTACAGACGAGTACCTGTAGATGATACGTTTTTAAAAATAGTGATCGGTCGCCTTATAAGTGAAGATATTTACAATCAGTTGAATATTTATCCTTTGCCAGATCATCGTTCAATAGCACTCGCAACACAAGCAGCGATGTTAGTTGTTTGTTTATTCTTTTCGTCGAATGTCTTAATTTCGGAATCTGCAAAAATGAGAGAGATAGTAGACAAATATTTTCCAGACAATTGGATTGTGTCTATATATATGGGTATAACTATTAATCTCACAGATCTTTGGGAACCTTACAAAGCTGCAAAACTAGCTTTAAGTAATACTATTAATGCCAAAAATATCAAAGACATATCCCAAAAACATGTAGATCAAGTCAGTAAACTTCATCAACAAACAACCAAATTATTAAAAGGAAACTTCCTGAAAGAAGAAAAAATAAACGAAAACATCAACAAAGTGCTAGGCCTCATCAAAGAGTGTAATGTCACAATACGTTGGCTGATGATACATACCACAAATACAGTGCTGTGTGATAATACCAAAAAATGCCGTCAAATAAAAGATCAAATCATCGCTGATTCCAAATTTCAATCTATGGACTTATTCAACCTTCTAATTAACGCATCACTTTTAGAACTGTCTATAAAAGACATTTTAAAAAACTCATTAGATAATAAAGAAATCAAATGGAAGGAACAGCAACAAGAAGCATCTCAAAGAATCACCGATTTAAGTGAAGTATTTTCTGGAGAAAAACCTCTCCCAAGGATTGCAAAGAATGAAAACTTATCTAATTGGTTCAATGCAATCAACAGACAGATAAACTCTTTAACATATGATGATATATCTTTATCGACAAAAAAGATTATCCAACTAATTCAAGCATTAGAAGACGTTCAAGAATTCCATCAGTTAGATGATATAATGCAAGTGAAACAATGGTTAGCAGAATCTCGAGGAAACTTAAGAGAAATGGTTCGTGGAGGTGGAGTGACCGAAGATAGCCTTGTCGCATTACAAGTGTGCACAGATTTAAGTTACGGATGGTATGCAGCCCGTCCATTTATAGATCACGGTCGGGAGGCTTTACGCAAAGACCCTACAGTAGTTTCACACATGCGTGCTATATTTCTAAAGTTGGCTTCTGCTCTTGAAATACCTCTTTTAAGAATCAATCAAGCTGGAAGTCCCGATTTGCTTTCAGTTTCTCAATATTATAGTAACGAATTAGTAAATTATGTGAAAGACGTCCTACACATAATTCCAGAAACTGTATTCAGTTTGTTAGAAAAGATTATTGAATTGCAAACTTCAGTCATCAAAGAGTTGCCGACGAGACTGGATAAGGATAAATTGAAAGATTTTTCACAGCTCGATAAAAGGATGGAAGTGGCAAAACTCACACATTCCGTTTCAGTTTTTACCAAAGGAATTTTGAAAATGAGAAGCACCTTAGTCGGAGTCATATGTATTGATCCAAAACAGTTATTAGAAGATGGAATACGATGCGAAGTTTCAAGATTAGTAGAAAGACGTCTAACTAATGCTCTCGGTAGTAATACTGAAGAACCTCTTTCGAAACGTTTATCTCAACTAGCACACCACATGGATGGTTATCGTCGTTCTTTTGAATACATACAAGATTACATCAACATTCACGGATTGAAGATTTGGCAAGAAGAGGTAACTCAACATAAATATGCCGTAAAACTCATTAATTTACAAATATCTTTTATAATTTGTACATAGGTTTCAAAATTAATCAAAGAAAACATGGAAATGGAATGCACAAATATTCTTCGAATTAAAAATGTTCAGTCCATAATTCTCAGTAACAATAATGGATCTACTATATTTATGAATTTACTACGTGATATATACGCATTGTCTGACCCGAGGTAAAATATAATAGTATTCAAAATGCATTTAATCTTGTATATGATTATGTGTACAGAAATATTTTTTGTTCTAGAAACACGGTATATGTAGAACACAACAACGCTTGGTACGATTATAAAAATCATCAAGAGACACTAAGAATATCATCATTCGCATTAATTCAACGCGGCATCAGCGCTAACGGGTTACAAGCATTAGCTAAAATATGTGGATGCGTCATTACGAAGAATTTACTCGTCTTAACCAAGCATCTTAGTGGATTACTTCCTTTACCGGCACAGCCAGCATTTCCTTCTACGGAAAAAACCATTCCAAATCCAGCTAAATTTTACTCACAGTTATCTTCAAAACTATCGAAATATTGGCCATCGATATTAGGTAGGATTTTAGAAATCGGAACTGTGCAGTTATATATCAAACACATTAATTTTCAATTGAACAGCGCGTGCAAGTTTGATTCTTTTCATATTGAATCATCTTTGCGAGCTGCAAACGAGTATGTATTATTTTAATTTTAACATTTAAATTTTTTTTTTTTATTCATATTGATTGATTTGGTTTCAGTGCAATATTGAATGATATTAAAAAATCATCTAAGCCATCTACATACTATTTAGAGCTTTTACCTAAACTCAATGAGATGCTCCAATTTGCAGGAATTAATGATCCGTACGACACAATTTATGTAAAAACAATAAATAATAGTCAGATTTCACAACTCATATTTCTACTTACCATAGCCGAGTTACCGAAACTTGAATATTCTCAAAATATTGGTAAGTTGTTGAATTTATTTGGCAATTAATTACATTATTTATCATACTGCTTAAATAATTGTTAGGTACTCTTATGGCGCGTCGCTTAACAAATCATATAGATGGAACACCGTTTCTCATCGGAATCATTACATTGTTAAAGCAGTTCCATGAATATACTTTAACAAAATTTGCCTTACTTCTTTGTCAATATATTATGTCTTATGTTGAACTCGGTTTGAGGTAATAATTATTAAAAAAATTATATTTATATTATTATATATTTTTATTTAAAAAAATATATTTTTTAGTTTCAAAAGTCCCGAGTTACCTATAGAAGCTCAAGTAGCATTGAAATTTTTGGAACATTTGTGCAGAATAGGAAAAATACCCCAAAGTTTAATAGAAACTATCATTCCTATGAACATATTAACTCAACAACAATTTATGTTCAACAAAACTATTGCGTGAAAGTAATTATATTAATGTTTACTATTATCATATTTATCATATACATATATTTTATAAAAGTGCTTTAATACATTGTTGAGATCGAGTTAAGGATCAAAGAAATTGTATACTCAATAAACTTTTTAATTTTATTGATAAAAATTGTCTTTTCAATAATTTCACATATCAGTTTTTTAACAATATTTTGTAATACTCCAATAAAAGATCTTCATTTGATTAATGAAAGAACAAAATAAATGCTATAAGGAATTACAAAATAAAATCTTAAAGAAAATAACATCTAAAACATACTTTATATTATTTCATTATAATAGCAGTCCTTATTTTAATAACCGAAATAAATCAAGACCTAATCCTTTTTACAAAATTCGAATTTGAAAAACGGTACGAAAAACGCTCATAACATTAAATAATAGTTGCATTTGAATGCAAGCTATAAATCTATTTGAAAATATATATGTTTTGAAAATAATGACTCATTTAACAATCATTAATCATTATTAAAATGATCGACAGGTACAAGAGAATTTCGAATTTTTAAAATATACATTATATATTACCTTATTTTAATGAAGTATAATTTGTACAATAATTCATGTAAATAAATATATGTTCATATAAAAATTTATATATGGGTTTTTTTCAGCAGTCAGCATGTGTAAGCTGCTCGCTATGATAATATCAACTGTAAAACTAGACCATATCAACAATTTACCCATATTTCATTATATTCAATTATAATTTATGTAGTACCATTAATATGTACAAAAGGAATACAGTTAATTAATTTAAATATAAAATGATTATGAAAATTTTCATAACGTATTAATGAAACGATTTATATGATAGACCAATTGATTTCAATTTCTTACAAATTATGTTCCAAAATATATTTAATGATAAACGAAAACGAATAGAAATCTTGAAATTTTAAGAATTTCTATAGAAATTCTTAAAATTTCAAGTAATCGTTATAACGATTATTAAATATTTACAAAACTGAAATCAAATACAGATTTTTGGTCCCACAAATATTTTTCTGATTCTAAAAAAAAAAAATTATAATTTCATTGTATCAGAGTATTAAATATTCTGATCGAATTATGCTATTTTTTTTTATAAGTAAACGATGAACATATTTTAAAAAAATTACACATACTGAATTGTGTACCTCCTTCAAAATGGATCGACTATATGGATAATAAAATAAATCGAAAATTGTTAGTTTTAACAATAACTGTGATGACTCAAATTTTACGCACAAAAATATTAGCGCCTGAAACATACATTGCATTGACTCGTACTGTTTCATAGTTGAATCTACAATATTTTATCTTGAGTACATTGAGATCATTTTATAACAAGAAAATCAGTTTCGCAATTCATGACCATTGTTTATGAGCAAATATGCATATTTGATATTTGCATATTTGTGACCGATAGCTACATTATAAACGATTTTGAATTATGTGATTTGGTATTTCCATTCATGATAAATGTATTATAGATTTCGTAATAAACAATAAGAAAAAAATAGATGAAGAATCGAGGATCGTAACTTAAAATCTAAATTAAATATTAGCGTATATTTTTTTAATAGTCTCTTGACCAGATGGAGAATTCCAGTATTCAGCAAGGCGAACAAACTCGTCGTCCAATATGTCTATAAGGCCAACAAATCTACTTTCTAACATGGTAAATTTATTCATTTTGAAAACCTAAAAAATAAAAATTTCTAAGTGGTCTGTTTCAAAATATTTATGCATATTTTAAAATTATATTACCTCCATAGGATTCATTGAAATTTCTTTTACATACGAATTTAAATCAGTCGAAAAGCTTTCATTTTCACAGATACGAGATATCAATCCATATTCTAATGCATTTTTCGGGGTGAATTTTCGTCCACCCAATATAAAACCTTGTTTCTGTAAAAAGAAATTTTATTTAAGAAAAAAAAGCCGTCACTAGAAAATAAATCAGTCAGAAGTACTTACAACTTTCGAGGTCATAAAACACATCTCATCAAACAAAGATAAACCTTCGGGCGGCAATAAACGATGAAAGTCAGCGGAAAGACTAAACGTAGATCTTTTCGAAGCTATAACAAAATCTACTAACGGTAAGAGTATCACTCCGATTCCGCAACATTCACCATCGATTCCGACAATAATAGCTCCTCGATAGTTCAATAAATTCATTACAAAATCTCTAAACCATAAAATATCAATATTAATATGGATAAAATTATAAATATTAATGATACAAATATAAATAGAAAAATTTCAACCTATATTTTGCTATTATTATGTCCAAATTTTTAACTCTTTCCTCTTCAGTTCCTTCAATACCGCATTGTAAATCCAAGCCGTTGCAGAAAAATTCATTATGCGAAATTATAGACACGATATTTACTTCGAATTGGCATATCACCAAAAACGCCGAATTCAATTCTTCAAATAACTGCAACAGAAAACATTGTAAATAAAAATAAATTAAACTTATGAAAATGAAAAAAACAAAATTACCGTTGCGTCTAATAAACCGCGGGTTTTTTTGGATTTGATCACAATGTTGGCTACGTTACCATCGAACTCCATAGAAACTTGAGAATATATATGGTTTCTTTTAGGTTTCTTATTCAAATTGGACGAATAATAATCAATTATGATTCTATTTCTTCTGTTGTTATCGGAGTATTTTCTTTTCAGTGCTCTACTCTTCATTGCTGCGTACGAGTTTGGATTTGGGGGTCTAGTAACTATAATTCCAGAATCGTTATTGTTGACGGATTTGTTTGGCGATGTTTTTTCGGAAAATCCATCTTCTTGATTCTTGTTCGAATTCAAAGAAAACTCTGAAGGGGATTGAGGTCTCGGAGAAAGACCGCCGCTCGAAAAAGACGAAGACGAATGTCTTCTGATTATGCGGGATTCGTCTGCGACAGCGTCAGTCAGTGAAATTTCGCTATGCGATGGCGACTGCAGACTATTCCTCATGTTCGGTTTTTTGAAGGTCTTCTTCACGTATTCCCTACGAGTCCTGAGGGCTTTGCCGTCTGAATTGTGTTCGTCAGTTTTCGTAACGCTGAAAACTGCGTCTTTTATAATTTTAGTCTTGTTTATCAAATTTCTTTTTTCTTTCGATATCGAAATCATGGATTTGCTATTCGGTTTTAAAACTAGATCGGGAACGTTGGCGTTATTGCTTCGTTCTAATTGATAAATCATATTGACGGCTCCTTCGTCCATGAGTAATTTGTCCACTTCTGACATTTTTTTCCGTTTCAAATTGTGTTTTTCGTTTGCTTCAGATTTATCTAATTCGGGTGAATCTTTGTTCGGTTTGGTGGGAAGGTTTTTGACGATTTTAGAACGGACAGAATTCTCTTTGGGGCTGGATTCAACGATGCTCACATTCTGTTCAGACTGATTTTTAGTGATCGCGCTGCTAGCAAATTTGTAAGTGGCAGGATTATCTGGATCCCAAATTATTTTTTTCTTGATAACTCGCGACGAGCCTCTTTTACTGACCAATATGTCGTCTGAATTAGAAAGATTATGTTTATGAGCGCTCGATTTGCCATTTTGTGCATTGACAATTTTAAGATTGCCAACATCTATTTCGACAGATTTTTCCGAAACGTCTTCGTCCGCCCAATCCTGCTCGATGAAAGAAATATGGTCGACTGCTTTGTTTTCATTCGCTTTGCAATCATTCTTCACAACCAATTCGGGTTCGTCCATCGTACCCTTTTCGATAACATAACTTTCGACGTTAACATCCGAAGACTTAGACTTCAAAACGAATCGTTTAGTCGTAGCAGGAATCTTCACATCTAGGATTTTGTTCAAGTTTTTAGGAGTTTTACGTCTAGTCGAAGGCATCTCTTTGAGTTGTTTTAAAGCCAAACTCTTTTCCGTAGCACGGTCCATGATTTCTACACCAGATTTCTGTCCGCGGGTCTTATCTTTATCGACAACAGGGACATCCCCGTCTTCTAAAATAGCCAACAAGTCTTCCGTGGACCTGGGTTGAGAATGATTCTCTGAAGTTTTGGAGGGTTCGTCCGCTTTGATCTCGACATCAGCGTCATTCCCGTTACCTTGCAGATTAGCTAAAACGGTATCGATGAGGGTGGCATCGGGGGCGTTGAGCTGATCGTACACCTGGATCATCTCTTCGGGAGACACGTGGGTGGGATGGTACTCCAGGAGCGCTTTGGACGTTTCTTTGCGTTTCGCGTCGGCGTTATCAGTTTGCGGCGGTGTTTCGGCATCTTTCGCAGTCGCGATCGTCTCTGTGGTGGTTACCGTTTCTTCAGAGGCCACGCAGAGTGAAGGGGAGCGGGCATTTTCAGCATTTGCAGCGTTTTCAGCGGCTGGCGCTTCGTTTTCTTCAGGGGCGGCGGCGGCGACGACGGCCTCCATGTTTAGACGGCGTCACTTTGACAACTCTCTTCAGCTAAATGCACATATGTACTCAGTATTGCCTAACGGAAATCGGACAAGCATACACGATTTCTCTTTTTCATTAATTTTTTTGATAAATAAATAAATAAATAATGTTACTTATTTTGATTCGTATGCATTTAAACTAAAACTCCGTTAAGATATTTTTATTTTCTCATTAATTTTTTAACAAAAAATATTTGGTAAGTTATGACTTTAGCGTTCTACGTTTGTTTAAAAGAGAGTTGGCAGTACTTATTAGTCTTGCATCTGCTTTTTTCACCACCTGTTGACTTCACTGATTACTCAAATAATTATTGATACAATCAAATGAGTATTGAAAAAAAACCAAGTCTTCGCACCATAATTTTTTTCGTTTCGGTTTTCAATTACGGTTTAACGAAAAATATATTTAGATTCGATTCCGATTTTCTGTTTATGGTTTAAGGTTCAGCTCCGAGTTTTCAAAAAAAAACGGTACACTTACAAAAACTGATTTCCAAAAAAAGTCAACACTTCAAAAATATTCGAAACACATTTTTTTTTTTTTTTGGTTGAACCGAAATAAACCGATATTTTTTTCTCTGTTCAGTTCCGGCAAAATTTTCCGTTTTTAGCGGTTTTCAGTTACGGTTCAGTTCTGGTTCCGCTAAAAATGAGAACACAATTTGAGATATTATGGCCTCGGTTCTTAAACGGGCGGCAAAGTTGTAACTTTTTGACGCATGTCAAACCGTTGAACTTTCAAGATTCGTTCTTTTTACGAATGCGTCGATATGAATTGGAATCGTCGTATTCCAAGAAAGAAACCAATACGATCGTTTTCTGAAGTGTTCGGTTTGCAGTCGACGAAATCCTGTAGCAAAATTTTGGAAAAACCGAAAGAGATTGTAATTTTGAAGCCGGACGCCCCTGTGAAAACTGTGGTCGCCGAAGTACCTTTGATTGCGAAAGGTGTAAGTTTTCGCATACTCTGGGCACGTCCTTCAAATCGCAAGAAAAGAGTATGGGAAGGTGATGGACTTTTGACTATAGAAAACGGCGTCGCCATCTTGCTTGATGATAATGGAAAAATTATTGGGACTTCAGCTTCGCCTGCACCAAATCTTCTTTCGCCTGGTTCTATTTTCATGTATGTTTCTTTTTGCGTTTGTATTTATTTCCTTTTTTGAATTGTTGTTGATTTTTTTTTGTCTTTTAAGGTTTGCTTCGAAAGAAATAGAAATAGTAGAATCTTGCGAGACTGAAACTATTCAAACCGTAGAGAAAAAATCAAATTCGAAATCGCTGTCTCAACTTTACAACAATAAGAAATTCAAGCCAAACAATACAAAATCTAATTCTTCATCTTCTAGTTTTATTGAACCGTACAAAAACCAAGCATCAACTTTAGTATTACCTTCACCTCCAAATGAGCATCAGGTAAGATATCTATTTGACAATTTATTGGTTATTTAAACGTATTGTTTTATTTTTTTTTCAATTTCAGTTTTCAGATTAATTTAAGTTATTTTAATATAATTGTAGTGGAAATTCAACCCTGATAAACGACCTGTGATAAATGTTAAAGTTGACTCTTTCTTAACATCACGCCTTCGACCACATCAACGAGAAGGATTAATTTTTCTTTACGAATGTGTAATGGGATTCAAGCAGCTTTCGCATACTGGAGCTATTTTGGCTGACGAAATGGGATTAGGAAAAACTCTACAAACTATATCTTTGATCTGGCAAGCAATTTAAATAAATAATTATTCAATGCTTCTTTATTGTTGTTTGTTAATTATTCTTTTACATCCGAAGGACTCTTTTGAAACATGGACCATACGGAGTTTGTGTGGCTCGAAATGTTTTGGTAGTTGCTCCAACAACACTATGCTCAACATGGAATAAAGAATTTTTGAAATGGTTAGGTAGAGAACGTATACAGCCGTATCTAATTGACAATTCTAATAAACCGTCCGGATTTTTGAAAAACATTCATTCAGTTATGATTATATCTTATGAACGATTAATCAAACATATAGCAGATTTAGAAAATTTTAAGTTTGATTTAATTGTATGTGATGAAGCTCATAGACTGAAAAATTCGAACGTCAAAGTAGCTCAAGCTTTGCAAAAGTTATGTTGCACGAAAAGAGTATTACTCACTGGGACACCCATCCAAAATGATTTACAAGAGTTTTTTGTCTTATCCAACATTGCGAATCCTGGCATATTCGGCACTTACGCTGAGTTCAAAGAACAATTCGAAGATCCCATATTGCAATCCCAAAAACCTCATTGTTCGAATGAAATCCGGTCGATCGGTGAGCAAATGGCCAATAAACTGAATTTTATCACTTCATGTTTTCTGTTGAGGCGTACTCAAAATGTACTAGAGAATATTTTACCGACGAAAACTGAATATGTTTTGTGTTGCAAATTGACACAAATACAAAAAGACATGTATTCATCTGTTATAAAAGAATGGTGGGAAAATAAAGACGAATCAAATATTCCACCGCTCAGTATAATTATTATCCTTAAAAAAATTTGTAATCACCCATTATTGTTGAAAGCAAGTGAAGCAAATATCAACAACATTATTAACGATGATGACGACATTGATAATAACGACTATGCCAACTTAGACAATCTTAATCTTTTCAATACATTATCGAAAATTTCTCAAGAACCATCTGGAAAAATTTTGATTTTACGAACAATGCTTAGTAACCTAGTAAAAAACAACAATGAAAAAATTGTAATAGTGTCATGTTCTACGCGGGTATTGGATATAATAGCTTCAGAGTGTAAATCTCTTGAAATCAACAGTTCAAGGTTATAATTATAAAAATAAAACTTTTATAATTTACGTTTTATATTAAAGAAACATTTTTTTTATAGATTGGATGGCAGCACCCCTATCCCGCAAAGGCAAAGAATCGTCGACAACTTCAATTCTAATGCACATTCTAAATATGCTTACTCCAAAGTTCCATATATCTTGCTGTTGAGCTCTAGAGCCGGCGGCGTTGGTCTCTCTTTGCCAGCTGCATCTCGTTTAATTTTATTTGATTCTGACTGGAACCCCGCTATTGACAATCAAGCTATGGCACGCATTTGGAGAGATGGTCAGAAAAAACCCGTACATATTTATAGATTTTTGATGACTGGTACGTAGTTTTGAAATCCTAACCAAATCCTAGCTGTGTCGATGATTTTTAGTCTCATTCGTAAGTTTAAATGCGTTTATTGATGTTTAGGGACAATAGAAGAAAAGATTTACCAAAGGCAAATGTTCAAAACTGGTTTATCAGATGCCATTTTAGATAGCAAATTAAAGAACACATTGAAATTGTGTGATGCAGAGTTAAAAGATTTGTTCACATTGTCTTGTGATTCCGAGAGTACCACACATGATATGTTAAAATGTTATTGTGCAGGAAATGGTTTATGTGAGGTAACAGAAAATCTTGGTTAACAATTTGTCGAAAATTTTTCGAAAATCTATTTTCATCGTTTGATTTTCAGGAGATTCAAGAAAATGAAATGAAAGAAAATGAAAATTATGGAAATTTTGGTGGTAAAACAGAAGAAAATAATTTCAAAAGTATAAACCAGCTCAAACTTTGGGGACATTTGAGAGCGCCGTTTGATGACACATTTTTGGAAGTCAGTTGATATTTTGTATTTTTTGATTTAACATTGAACCCTAGTACATTTTAATTGTAATTAAATATTATTTATAGGAAACTGGATTGTCAGAAGTAAATGAACAACTATCGTTTATCTTTCGCAAAGTTTCTGAGAAGAATAAATAATTACCTACTTTTTTACTATTATTTATCACATAATTTCGTTGATTATTTGTTAATTAATTTATTGAAATAAAAGATTAAAATTTAATTAATTTTAGTGTAATAAAAAAATACCAATCACAAACATGATAAACTCTTAATTAAACCCATAACCGTAGAATTGTATGGAAATAAAATAAATTCAATATATACATAACAAACTGAATCAATATACATATACAAAAACACTGGTAAAATCACTGTATTTTTCGAATTTTAAAATCTTCATAATTTGCTGGCTCTACTTATGAACGATATTACAGCATTTTGAAATTCTTCTGATTTCCATCGTTCTTCGAGCTCATCGCACTCTTTCATATTTGCCAGAACTAAGCAATCCTTATCAAACATTTTCAATAACCTCTTGGAATTTAACAACGAATCTTTGGGTAGATTCGGCAAACTGTATATTTTACTCCAGATTTTTTCAAGCATATCCTCAGAAGAATAAATTTCCGATACAAAACCAAATTTCAAAGCTTCTAAAGAAGACATTTTATGGCCCAGAAGCAACATCTCCGTTGCCTAAAAGTTATAAAACTGTGTTTACATTTGTGTAATTTATTATACAATTGTTTATTTGAAATTTTCTTACTTTGCTTGTTCCAAAAAGTCTCGGAAAAGTGTACGTGGAACATCCTTCAGGACTCAATCCTAATTTGGTGAATGGAGTTTGCAAAAATGCCTAGAATTAATGATTAGTTATTATTCAAAGTTTGATCAATAAAGTATAAATTTATGTGTAAAATGTGAATGCCTTTTCGGACGCATAAACAACGTCACATAATGCAAGGGTGGTTGCTGCAATTCCGATGGCTGGTCCATTCATTATACCGATTAATATTTTAGGGAAATTAATAAACGCCTCAACGAATTGGAATAAAGACAACTTTGCTTCACGAATCGGATCTTCGCTACTTGCGTTTCCCATGTTCGATAAATCAGTTCCACTGCTGTAATAGGCACCATTTCCCGTCAAGACGGTGACCACAATCTGGTCATCTGAAGCTGCTTCTCTCAAAGTATTTGTCAGTATTCTATACATGGAGCTTGAAATAGCATTCTTCTTCTTAGGCCTATTTAAAGTGATAACTTGAACACCATTTTTCACAGAAATAAGAATTTCCGAATCCATGTTGATACTTTGATCGATCAAAAATACTCTGATAAATTTAAATTAGTTAACCTTTGGTTTTGACAGATAGTAATCCGGCATCGACGTTCAAAATGATAAGCATGACCTTAATTGATAGAGATGATAAAAAACTACTTTTCATTTCTCACTGAAAATTATTATTTTATAACTCATTACGACGAAATAAAGAGTTAAACTCGTGATATATAATTGAATGGTGATCAGACGTTTGTCAAACGACACTGGCACACACCAACTGATAATTGAATATATCGAGAGCTTTATTAATTTATTAGATAATATTACGATTTTCTTTTTATATTACATTATTTATTTCTGATGATTTAATTATTTGCGGTTACAATAATTGGTGCAGTTTTAGCCAAAAGGCAACACATTATTTTCTATAAGCAACCCTGTTGACGTTTGACGTTTCTCGTGCTGGCCTCGTGTTTGAGTGTACGTACAGTTCGCACAGTCTTTGGTTAGCATATGAAGGTTATATCTCTTTAATACAACAAATTAGTATCCATACCCAAAGGATGGGTAAAAAAGATAAAACTGGCCTAGGCCGGTCTCTAGTAAAAGATAGATTCGGAGGAGCAAACAAGAAAAGAACTGTCGGAAACGGAAGCTTGGTTAGAATTTTTTCTTCACTGATGATCTCTTTTTGATAATTTCAAATGTCACTGATATTTTGTTTTTAATTTCAGCTACACACTACAGTGGTTCAGGATGGTTACGATTGGGGTCGCTTGAATTTACAATCGGTTACGGAAGAATCTAGTTTTCAAGAGTTTCTATCCACTGCTGAATTAGCTAATACTGAATTTCAAGCGGAAAAATTGAATCTGAAATTGATTAATATCAACGATGGCATCAGTAATATCACTTCTAAAGATATGCGTGAGAATGAAAGAAAAAAACATATTGCATCTAAACATTTGTTGCGTGTACCTAGAAGGTAAATAATTTTGTTCTTCTAAAAACGTATATTGTTCATTGGAAGTACTACAATATATTTTTCAGACCTGAATGGACGAGAGAAATGACTGCTGAACTAGTTCAAGACAATGAAAGGCAATCATTTTTAGATTGGCGAAGAGATCTCGCTGCTTTACAGGTGAATATATGAATATTTAGTTTATTAATTTCTCTGGAAAATGTCGTTTCATCAAATCAATAATAATTCTTGAATTAAAAATGTTATAATTTTTTTTTATTTAATAGGAGAAAGATAGTGTACTTCTCACACCCTATGAGAAAAATTTAGAATTTTGGCGTCAGTTATGGAGAGTTTTGGAACGGTCACATATTCTTATTCAAGTTGTCGACGCTCGAAACCCACTATTATTCCGGTAATATTTTGTATAATTCTATTATAATTGTTGTATCTATTTGCCATGCTATATTTTATTTATTTATTGTTTCCCTTTTTCTAACTATTATGTATATATTTCAGATGTGAAGATTTAGAAAAATATGCTGCAGAAGTAGGAGTACAGACCTGTCTATTGTTGCTAAATAAATCCGATTTGCTCACAGAAAAACAAAGACAAATATGGGCTGAATATTTCGATCAACAAGTTTGTTCAATTTTTTATTTTAACTCATTGAATTATTATTATATCTAACTAGTGCTTCACTTTTTAGGGCATTAGATTTGCATTTTTTTCTGCAACTGAAGCAGCCGAAAAACTAAAATCTGAAGATGTCGATGAAACTGACTCACAGTTAGAGGATATCAATGAAGAAATGGAAACAGACGACTCAAAACAACTCGAAGAAGTCATACAAGGTCCCGTATCAACAAAAATTGAAAATATTTTAAATGACGCCAGTGCTCTAGAAACGTCTATTAATGAGACTGCTGAAAAATTAAAATATCTTACTTCTAATTTAGAAAAATTCCTCGATATTAAAAAATCAGATGAAGTTCAACAAAGTACTGAAAGTGATGAAAAGTTAGCAATAAAAAAGAAGATGCTGTAAACAATGACGATGAATGTGATTTGTCAAATCAACAAAAACAAACTGAAATCTTGGATCGTGATGGATTAATTGATCTTTTAAGAAGTATACAAATTGATACTGATGACAGACTTTGTGTTGGCTTCGTAGGTTATCCAAATGTGGGAAAATCTAGTACTATTAACTGTCTCATGAGTGCAAAAAAGGTCTTTATATATTTTTTTTTGTTTTATCATTATTATTAATTATTAATATTAATATTAATATATATTTAAATGAATTTTTGATAATAGGTTTCAGTCAGTGCAACTCCTGGTAAAACAAAGCACTTTCAAACATTGTTATTAGACGACGATTTGATGTTATGTGATTGCCCTGGTCTTGTTTTACCTTCTTTTGTATGTACGAAAGCAGATATGATAGTTCACGGCATTTTGCCTATCGATCAGGTAATTAAAAGTCATTGTTCTAATCATAAATTTTTTATATATATTGTATAATTTTATATCAATTTACAGATGAGAGAATACATGGATGCAGTAAGTATTATCACAGAAAATCTAGGAACTAGATATCAGGCTGAGAAACGTTTAGGGATATTACTTCCGCCTCCACCATCCGAAGATCCTCTTACTGTACCACCTAGAGACATTCTCAATGCTTATGCTTGTATGTTTATAAATTTCATTGGTTTTCTTTTATTCATGTGTTTTTTCATGTTGATTTTTTTTTGTGTGATTATATTAGATAGTCGAGGTATGATGACTGGTAATGGAACACCTGATTGTGCCCGAGCAGCACGCGTTATATTACGAGCTGCAACAAGAGGTCTCCTCCCTCTTGCTATTCCTCCTCCTGACTGTGATATTGAGAATTTTATGAAATCAATGCATCTCCAAATACCTGAAACCAATGAAATAGAAAAACGAAGACTAATGACTCCAAAAGAAGCTCGAGCCTTAAAAGTATGTTTATTTTTAATATTTACTGCAATTTTTTGTGTATCGTATTGTAATTTTTTTATTAAAATTTAGATGGATGAAACACGAGAAGATTTAGACAAAAATTTCTTTGGTGGTTGTAGTTTGAAAGCATATTCAAAGGGCATTCCAGGAAAACCTTCCGGTTTACCTTCAGCAAGGTATGTTTTTGAATCAGTTAATTAATTAGATATTGTATAAATTGTTAAAAAAAAATTTTCTAATTCAGTTCTCAAGGTGGAGAAGTTCCTTTGACTGGAAAACCTTGGAAACAATTCAATAAACATGCAAACAAAGGTAAAAAAGAAAAAATTAGAAGAACTTACTATTACCTTGATCAACATTGAATCTGTTGTTTTTTTCGTATTGTTAATAATAACATAATGTACATAATTGATTCTTATTATATTCCACATACATACATACATACATATGTTGTTTTTTTTATATTATTTATCAGCATAAACAATGTCCAATTCAGGACAATGTCTTTCCAAAGCTTTTTCGAAAGTTTTTTATCGATCAGGCCAACAATATATGCATCCTTATACAAAACACTTGATGTACTGCTTAAGATGGATTATCAACAGCAACAAGCCAATTTCAGTTCATATAAACAAATCAAGATTCGACGATAGCCTCCGTCGGGGAGTAGCCTCTTTCTGTTCGCTGGCGACTCAAATACAGCGGCAGCAAAGCGGAAAAAGACACTTCCACGGAGTCCATTACAATCTAGCACCATTGCCCATCCATTTCGCTAAAACGCCAATACACTCCCGCCGACAGCTGCAAACCATCAAAATAGAAATGTTAATAAACACTCGAAACTTCACACATACAAACGGTGATTACGTTAAGGCCATTCCGCCACAACACGTCTGTTGTAGCCTCATGCACCAGTGGTGGATTTACTTATAGGCGGTAGAGGCCTTACCTCGATTGGAAAAATTTCTTACCGTTTTCTAAAAATGAATTTTTGATCAATTATTATAGTTTTTCTATATCATTCTGATAGATATCATGATATTTGAATCACTTTCTAAAGAAAAAAAGTTTTTTTTTGCAAAAAAGTAAATTTTATTTTCTAAAATTGCCCATTTGTTCTTTGGTGTAACGATACCAATGATGGACAATGTACCTGTAGTTGATAATCTTTTAGAAAAACGTAAAAGGTTTTTAAAGGTGATAATCTTTTGGAAAAGGTGCAATAGTTAAACTGTTTATTACAGGCTTATCTATCACACTCTTTCTGAAAGATTATCATCTTTAGAAATCTTAAATTTTACATTTCTCTGAGAGATGATCAATTACAGGTACTTGGTCCATCATCGGTGTCATTAACTCATTTTATGAAACCGATTATTATACATATATCAATAATAAACGATAAAATTTCTACATATAACATAACTTTTTTCCAATTTTAATTATTAGTCCATAGAACCCAGCCCTATATATTTACATACAGTGGAAAACATTCAAAGAAACCGAAACATTTTCCCTTGTTAAACAAACTCCATGCTAAACATCATAGTATACATACACAGCATTTTATCAAGACCGCAATATTACTTCTTATAAATCGACATTGGGGCCACTGCATGCAATTTTCAACACCTCTATCCCCTGATGAAGCAAACCCACCACTGTCGGGCACTCCTCGGGCCTCGTCTCCAGAAGACGAGCGCCTGCTGGCTCGGATTCGAAACAGTTTATTGACCAAGTGTGGGCACGGGGCCGCGGTGGCGAGAGGGGTCGTCTAAATTTAGGCCCAAGTTTGAAATATTTCATCGGACCGAACACTCACAGATTCGCGTAAACATTTTCAGTTGCAGCCAGAGTCCGAGCGGGCGCCCACACCCACCGATGCCAGAATGCGGTGTCCGAGTTGTGGGTTTTGGAGATGCTTTGTGTGGTTTTTTTGGAGATGTATGGTTTTGTGATGTGGATGATTTGTGAGGGAAAGAAAGCTGATGTAATGTTTTGAACACGTAATAGGAGGGGTTCTAGTTTCCCTAAATTTTAAAGATAATTAAAAATTTCACTCGATTATGTGTGATAACACGATTGTGATATACTTATCTGATTTTTTTTTAAATTTATATACGTATAGTGGGAAACGTTTAACACGAAACTGAAAGGACCGAAATATTCTCTCGTTTTAAAATAATTTCAAATTTTGTCAGGACCGCAGTACTATTTTTTTGTTAACCGATTTTTCGCGTTGATTGTTTTCTTATTAAACGATTTCCATTGTATTTTACTCCAAATGAAAAACAACAAAATCATATTTCATAATACATATAAAAAGTTGCATTTTGGCCCCCCTCAAAAAAATCCAAGCTACGGCCCTGGTTTTTAATGGTGAGAAAGAAAATTTTTGTCTTAATAAAACTTCAGAATGAAGGATAGATTTGTTCCAGTTTCAAATTCTTTAGATACGTTTTAAAGCGAGATTTTAATGATCTGAAAAAGCTTGTCGCCGGAAATGTTGGAAGACAAATTCGAGAGAGAGAGAAAATTGTGGCAATTTCCTTAAAACAGTAATCAAAACAAACTATTCGATCTTATAAAATACAGATTTCCTTCCGTCTTGAATTCATTAAACACGTTGCAAAAAGACTCTAAAACCTGCCTTCCTTCCGTTTCAAATTCTTTAACACGTCACAAACCAAGAGCAAGACTATGATAATCTAAAAAAATTCGTCGCTGAAACTGTTGAAGAACATGCTCAAAGAACCCAAAAAGTTAACGAAAACATTATATAGAATAAATTTTTCAATCTTACCCATAGACTATCCACCCGAAGTTCTTTGAATATCGGGAATACTATGATGAATGTTGGAGAGCAATTATAAGTATGAAAAGGTCACAACCTTCAGTTTAAAGATGCAATAGATGAGAAACGATTGAAGAAGTAGAATGTATGAAATTTGTAGTGAAAATGAGGTGAAACCGTTGTTGAATTGGGTGTGGAGTACACGTGTATTCGAACGCCTTGCCAAATTGGAACGGTCGAGATTTGGGTCGATGGAGTTTCGCGTATTGAATTATTTTGTGTTTTGGCACATAGATTGAAGTGATGCTGGAAATTAATGGTCGGACGAATTCTTTATTCGCGATCGAATTCAACTGTTTTCGTTTCTGATTTTACGACGTTCAACAAACCATTCAATTTTACGATTACGGAATAAGAAAAACCGTAGATTGGAGAGGTCTTCGTCCAGCAGCGGATGGCAAATGACTGCTGCGTCCGATGATGATGATTTAAAATAGAATTTTTTTTTTGGAATCTTCCGAAACGAGTTGATTGATTCGGATCTCTCTGTGAATTTTAATAAAACATTCGGCGATTCACTGCGAAACAATTTTTAATATAAAGTTACATTTACGATATCAACTGAATGAATGAAAATTGAATTAAACGTTCTAACATAAGTAAAGTGGGTTATTTATAATGTTCGGAATGTCTCTATTAATAAATGAAAAGTTTTTTTTAGGATTGTGTAGATATAATAAGAAATTTGGCTTTGAACCACATGAAAATTGATAAAAAATTTCTCGAAAATCGACACAATAAAATGATTCGAATACAGGTATTCCTAAACTTACGACGAAGATAAGTTCCTGAATTACGGTTGTAGCTTGAGAGTCCATACAAAAATATCAATCAATTTTAGTTATATCAAAATTTCCATTTTTAATACAATAATTCGATTGAGTCTATATTTTTTTCTGAAATGCATAGGCAACGGTAGCTCATGATTTAGCAAGCAATTTTTGAAAAAAATAATTTAAAAACACATTTATATAATTTTTCTTCGGTCGCAAGTGCGAACCGACGTAACTCAAGAACTACCTTTAATTGAAACTATTTAAAATTTTCAACTGCTATACAACATAAACAATTCGCTTTGACCAATTAACACACCTGAGTCACTTCGTCCAATTGGCACGAATTCCTCAAACGTTTCAGCATTTCGTTTTCATCACTTAACCATCCAAAGCTAACTAACTAGTAACTAGTATGAGTAACTAGTAACTAAAAGCCTCTCTAATACGACAACCAACAGGTCAAAACCTCCGATGCAGTTAACACTTTGGATTGCGGCGAGCGTGATGGCACGTATTGTCGATTTAATTGGTGTCGGGTATTGGCGCGGGTGGAGGTCCAGGTTACTTGACCTCTAGGGTCAATTATTGTCCTGAACATTCACTCGTGGTTCTAAATTCGTTTTTAATCGACTGCATTAATCAATCGACCGCCTTTTGCGGTGGCAGTTGCGAGTTGTCGAACTGAATTCGTGGTAGATTGCAACTATGGAATGATTCGGCGCTTTTTGACGTTGTTGAATGTTGTCGTTGTTGTTATATGATTTTTATTGTAGAATACGGTTTTTTTTCGATTTTATTGTCTGTATGTTGTAATACAAAGCTTTTCTGATATGATATTGAAAGTTTAGAAAAGTTTCCTTATTACATAAGAAAAGGGTGAATGAGCTTAAATTATCTTTTGAAAAAAGTTTTAGCTCAACGATGGGTGTATCCATGTATAAACTGTGGTAATCGCAGCTTAACTTTGAATCGATTTAAAGCTTTGATTTAGAAGATTCTGATATTTTTCATAATATCTGATATTTTTCATATTCTGATATTTTTCATAAAATTGTAAATAATAATATTTAAAACTTTAAATTTTTAATAGTCTCAAATCAATGGTTTTCTAAAGATTGTATCATTTGTCGTTTAACTTTGAAAATCGATGTAAATTATGCAAAATTATGTTCTCACAGAATAACAATAATTATTATAAAATACATATCAATAATTTAGTTTAGTTTTCATTTTGATGGATGAATAGGTAACTTTAATTATTCTTTACTTTTCTCAAAATGTATCCAAACTTCCGATGGTATATCGAAAATACCTTGCTTTAATAAATTGTATATGATGACTTCATAAGATTCCCATCATAATTACCCATCGAATGACCGAAACTTTCAATCGAAAAGCTTTATTGTACAACTTCACATACATTGCACGCGATGATGGTACACAATTCACAATGGCCGCCGTGTTCTATTACCATCGAATCGGAAAATTGTTTAGAATAACTGGAAAGGAATGGGGAAAAGTTTACTTTATGGCATGCGCACATGTGCTTGATCGGTGCACATGTACGAAAATATGTGTTTGTGTGTGTGCGCGAACGCTCTCTAGCATGGACCAAAATAAATGTTACATTTACATTTTATTTCAATCTCTCACCTTCTTACCTCATCGATATCAATATCCGAACACGTCGGGAATACGATACGAATTTTCCGGAAAATGGGAGTTCATTTTGACTTGAGATAATGATCGAATTTTTGAGCGTTTCCGTATTTGAAATTTTTGCGAAAGCGCGCAAAATTATATCGTTTTTGGAATATACGTATACAGGATTAATAATGAGTAATGAGTAAAGTGAGTCAGTGAGTCATTTAAATATGTAACAGTGAGTCATTTAAATATATAAAAGTGAGTATGTCATAATATGAAAAAAAATATATACATATATTGTTACATTTCACGAATTATAAACAATACGAATTTCAAGATGATGTTTCAATTGATGAAATAAAATTTAAACTTATCTCATATTAAAAATTTTGGAAAAAATCACAAAGGATTTCGGATTTGATTCTGTGAGTCAGCTTCGAATCGGATTTCAGAAATTCTGGGAATTTTAAAATAAGTTGAAATTTAATACTGACCTTATTAGATCCAATCCATGGAAATTAGTACGTTGAAGAAAAGCGAGTGTTTTATTCGATGGAAATTCGCAAAGTGAGAAGAGGACACACCTGCTGTTACCAAAAATACATGCAACCTCCTCGGAGCGTGCTGATGCAGAGACTCCAGTCGTTCTGGAGAAACGTTCGAAGAACGAGTGGGAGCACTCCATCGCCGACCTGGACACGTTAACGTCAACAAACTGCTTTATTTTCATATTCGAAGCGATTCTCAACATTTTTTTTTAATCTTTTGCTTAGAATTTAGATTATGATTTTTTTAAAGAACTTAATTAATTCTGATTTGATAAATTTGCGAAAGGTTGCATTTCGTAATGTTTTTGAGAAATTCTTAATTTTTTTTAAATATTGTGTTATGTTATCGTATGTTTTTTACTATAATAACTATCATTATCGAAAGAAAAAAATATGAACAAAACTATTCACTCTATTCACAAACAAATTCACTCTTGTATATGTGAAAGTGTTTTATCAGTAAATGTGTATTAGCAGCAGTGAAAGTGTGTTTTTACAATAATAAATCTGTACAGAAATAAAAATTCACTTTATCGAAAAAAAAAAACACCTAACCTAACCTCACCCAACCATTATTTATAAAGAGCAAAAATACACTTTCAATATAACGTATTTAAAAAGCTTTCACTTTATAAAAAAAACGGATAATTCAAAAAATTTTATCGGTTTTAGTTTTTATTTTTTCGATTTGAAAATCGCTGAGTTTTCCGACGATATTACGTGTAGGTTAATTTTCCACTGACATTTTTACCGCTTTCGATCGGTACATGGCGGCAGATCTGAAATGTTCCAAAATCAAATTTAAATATACACCTCACTACGAATGAAACGAAATTCGGATATGGCGGAAACATCGTTTTCGCTAAAGCTCCGCGTTTTAAAAATAATTATAGGTTTGGATGCACATAATGAATGATTCATTGTTTATAATTTTTTTTGTATTGTGTGATTTGTCTAATTCCATTTGGAGAATCGTTCTTGATTTGAGAAATAAAAAATTCGAACATATAAAGTAAAAAAAAAATTCATTGTCAAGATCTTTTTATTGCATTTTTGATTAAAATTACATAAAAATAGTATTTGAGAAAAATATCAGATTTTTCTTTGTTTTGATCGAAATATAAAATGTAAATAATCTTAATTATTTTTTTAGTAAAAAGTAAAAAAATCATGTTTTAGCGTACTAAAAGTAAACTGATTGTATTTTATGATTTGAAAAAAAAAATTGCAAAACAGAAATTTAACATATTGCATTTTTTTTTTTAAATAAATGTATTTTTCATTTGAAAACATGTCATAATATCTCTAAATTACCTAGCATATATTCACTATATTAATTTACTTTTATCTACAAAAATTTACATTCTTTTCTAAAAAAAACATTATTTTATTAATTGACTTTTTCTGATATTTCCAAAATATCTACAATTTTTGTTCAAATATTGCACATATTTAGAATATTGTAGTTTATTTTCTAATCTATAAATTACTTTTCACAATCAAAATAGCTTTTTTTTTACAATAAAATACATCTTATGAACACGATCATCTTATTTACAAATTATAAAAAAATATTCAACGTCAAAAATTGCAAAATCATCTTAAAAACGTAACATTTACAAATCTAATCTTCAACACTACTTTTATACAAGCTTTCATTGCGCCTTATAAAAACTTTTTTAACAATTGGCGTTTCACATTGAGACAAATCTTCGATTTCAGTTGTTTCAGTTTCGCTTTGGGTCACATTAGTTGATGAGTCGTCTTCGAAACTATCTTCGATTTTTTTCACTGGTTCTGGTAATGACAATCGAGAAGTAGAAGATCGAGACGTAACCAGCGAATCAGTAACAGAAATATTTGATGACGTTAATTCATTTGCATCTACATCCGCATCTACCGATTGGTCTGGCAAATTATTATGAAATGTGAAATTCTTTGATGGTAATTGCAATGAGTTTCCCTTTTGTAACATAATCAAGCTTACAGGATCGTCTAAATTTAATGCGTTACAAAATAGAGAATTTTGTGGATTAAGAACAGGTACTGATTGTGTTGAGTTTGGTGATTCTGAATCGAATGCTTCAGCAGTCATTTCGAAGTTCGATGGTATACAAAGATCGTTTCCCATCAGTTTTAAAGTTTCTTCCTTTTCACTTTCAGTCGGGGTGAAATTCCATCTGAAACAATCAAAAATATTTATAAAAATTGGTCATACAATTTTATATTATGTATAGAAAGACAGAAACCTTTCAGGTGAATTTTTTCCAGGCATATGACAATTAGTTGAACGGACGCTGAGTAAATTATTTGTGAGATGTAAAACGGTTAACCATTCTAAATCATATTG
This sequence comes from Hydropsyche tenuis, assembly GCA_009617725.1. Taxonomy (NCBI): domain Eukaryota; kingdom Metazoa; phylum Arthropoda; class Insecta; order Trichoptera; family Hydropsychidae; genus Hydropsyche; species Hydropsyche tenuis. The sequence continues at coordinate 1,467,212 of VTON01000007.1, forward strand.
CAGTTCCATGGAAGCCTTTTCATCATGAGGAATGTCCAAAATCTAGAATTTCAAATAAATTGATAAACTTGTGTACACAATATCGTGAAAATTATATTATATTACAAACCTGCAAAAATTTTCTACGAGGTAGACATTTATCGAGAGCGAGAAATTTGGTGGTAGAATCGTTTTCTTCATGATGCACAATAGCAGGAAAAAAACAATGTAAATGAGCAGCGAACCAATACTTTGGTTGCATGGATCTCAACAATGTTTGCAAAGGAGGTGATCCAAGCTTGCCGTTTCTAATATCGTCTCTAATTTCAAAACAACAAAAAAGGAATAAGAAAACATGGTTAAAATTATTAAAAAAAATACAAGTAAAATAGAAACCAACTGGAAAAATGGCTTATTTCTCAAAAGTGTCGGTAAGTTTCCGTATTGAGTTATTTCATTCGGCCAGTCATGAGATAAAAATATATCCAAATTTCCACTTAACTGGTGTAACCTGAACATCTATTAAAAAATAAATTATATAAATTTTTTGAGGTACAATATTCAAAATTATATATTCCAAAATTTTTTTTACTTCTAGGTTCCTATAATGGTACACACTACGTTTAGTATCTTCCGAGTACGGCGGAGATTCAAAGTGACCTTTTAGATAATCATGTCCCTTATAAATACCAGATACACCTACAAAACAAAACAAAACCGATCACGTTTACTTAACACAACATCTAAATCTAAACACATCAATAAACGTTAAAATTACCGCCTATTCTAATCCCCCCTATAGTAACCACACCGGCTGCACCCAAATAATATATATTAGGAGCCACCCATCCACCGTAAGGCAATTCTTGCAAATAGTTCGAAGCTTCATGATTCCCACCGACGAATATCGTCAAAATGGGAGCTTTCTTCTTCCCGCTATAATATCTACAAAGACAAAATGACATGAGAATGATACTGGAATTCGAAAAAAGATTTGATTTATGACAGCATACAAATGGAAGTCAGCTAGGTGGCGATATTTGGCCGGTACTGCCAAATTTTGAAGATCTGCCCGATTGCGCGTGGACTGAAAATCGCCGCAGCATAACAGCAATTGTGGCGGTTGGGGAGCAGCCAACAGGGTGCTGAAAACTGCTGAAAGTTCTCCATGCATGCATCCTTCTACGGCGATCAGCATACCTAACCTTTTTCGCAAGCCGGTTGACGTTTGTAAGTTTGGCTTGCACAAGCGAGCGTCATTCTTTTGAGCATGACGGTTAAAGTTACGGCCATTTTTATTGGCTCTTATTTTCAGGACTTTGAGACGGAATTGAATCTGAAATATAAAATTTTTGCCGGATCGAAAAAATTATGGTTCAAAACTTTGGTAATTTATGTTGACCTGACGTTTGCCCAAATAACGCTAGCACACTCGACGCTGGCACATTTCGATGATAGTACATACGACATTAGCACATATTTACGCTAAAATATAAGCCAAAAAAAAATCCAAATAGAGATGTTGAGTTGATTGAAGAATTGAATCTGATGTGATTTTTATATTATTTTGATGATTGTCTACATTAGAATGTGCATATCTACTTATTTTAGGCGAGGCAACTTAAGATAAGACAATGAAAGGATTGCAGTGGTTAAATGATTCGATGACTGTTAATTTATTTTAATCATATTTCGAAATTTTTCAGATTATGTGCTAGGGTCAGTGTGTGCCAAAGTCGTGTGTTTAGCGCCATTTGGGCAGTCTTGAAACCATTTTTTTAAATCAAATTACAAAACAAAAACTGTTTTACAATATTTATTGAAGCATTTCAAATAATCACAAAAGCAAGCATTTTGTTAATTGTATCAAAAATTAAATAGAATTTTATGAAATAGTACACAAGTTCAAATATAATTTTTAAAAAAAATTTATCGCTTAAATTTACTTATTAGAAGTGTCTCGCAAAACACTTCAAGATCGTTTACATAAAGCAGATTAAAATTTGGAATCTCAATATTTTTATCACAAAGAATAACCTATAGGAATGCACAAAATAATTTATCATTTATCTGACAATGAGTATTGATCTGTTTATAAATTTACAGTAAAAGCAGTATGCGTTAGATCGTTATCAATATTGATAATTGTATTAAAGAGATTCGCACTAATTTTAAGTTTTTCTAAATTTTGAAAAATAATTTAATTTGTATAGCTTAAAAAACAAGATATTTATAATTTTATTTCACAATCAGTTTTTTATTATATGGCACAGAGTAATCTAGAATTTCATTTCCTACGATTACTCCAAATCAGATGACTTATCATCTTTTTCCGGATGGTTATAAGGCGGTGTCCAAAAGAGCGATCTCCAAAAAAAGGATCTGTCTTCAGAATTTGATTCAGGCACATCGTTTTGTAATAAATGTAAACTCTCCAAAAGATTACTCAATATTTGACTCTGCGAAACGTTAATACGAACATAATGTGAATAATCGAAATAGAAAAATTTCAAGAAGCCAACACGAAAGATTCTTACTTCATTATTACTATTTAAAGGTTGTCTAGAATTTAAATTGCAATCAATTAGATTATTTGGCGAGCAGGGTTCTGGAGTATCATTTTGAATATCAATATCGGGCAAAATTAATTCAGAACATACTGCATTTTCTTCACTTTTTATTTTTTGTGCAATTTTGGAATTAGTTTTAGAGTTTTCATTAGGAACTGAAAATAACGATAAAATATAAAAATATTTACACACATAAAAAAATTTAAATAAATAAATTTTCCTAGTAGTACCTGTTTCTGCTCGAAGGTTTAACATATCTTGTTGATTTTCCGAAACATTACCTATAAAAATAATTTTATTATATTATATTTTAACCAAATTTCATGAAAACATAAGGACAAAACAACACACCTGAATTGAATACATTCGAGCGTAATATGTTACTATAACTTATCATTTGATCGGAATGGGAAAGATTGTTGATATTGAAATTGGTAAAATCTTTTGGAATTTCACTTTTGTCATTAGTTTTAAAATTAGCGAGTGAATTGCTAGAATCCGATTCAATATCTCGAGGAACTGACGAATGATTACTCAATAAATTGCTTTCTCCTGAAACATATAAATAATGTTTAATTTAAATTATTTAAGCAATCGTTTGATGGTTGAATATATAATAATAACCTAAAATCGATTCAGTCGAAAGATCGTTTCGTTCATCACAATTTGGATTAATATAGCGCAAATTGTATTGATCTATTTTATTGAAATCCTGAAATTTATTAAAAAAAACATGTAAAAACTTTAAAACAATACAAATTTCATAAAAATTTTGTTACTTACAAGTAATTCATTATGAGAGGAAGATGCTGCAATCGGTGAAAGCAATTGAGATGATCCACCTAAATGCTCTGGTAACTCGTTATTATCTTGTTCACTTATAAAGTCTGTATTTGGATGAATGCTATCTATATTTTCACCACTATTAATTTGCGATGCGAACGATACATTAACCAATTCAGGCGATGATGAAGAACAGTGTAATTTTTTGTTTCGAGGCACATTTTGACTATTATCATTCACTACAATATATACACTTTATTGTTAAGAAACAGTTAAACTGATAAAATGTAAAAAGAAAATTAAAAAATACCCATTTTGCTAGGTTTTGGTTCTTTCTTATGTGTTTTCATATTCTGTGGTTGTTGACTCACAGAAAAAATTGTATTTAAACTAACAGGAGAAGGTGTCGATCTTGAATTTAATAATTTGTAGCAACTGCAGATGGCATGAGATGATCTGAAAATAAAATAAAATGATTATTTCATGAAAATGTATTTGTGGATATGATTTTTTTACCTTGCTGAAGCACAAGATCTGTCATTGTTTGGGTCTAGCAAATGATGATTTCTATGAATGGCCATCGCAGACGAAGGAATTGTAAATGCATATGGGGAAGAATTTTCGTTTTTATTTGTCAAATTATTGCTGTCGTCACTTAAAGTCGAATTATTATCAGGAATATCACAATATGAACAAAGCTCACGACTGTTACTTTTCGTCCAACATGAAGATTGAGGAAAGTTATAAAGTAAATTATCCGGAGAAACATAATTTACATCTCTTCTCAGTACATGTTTGTTAGTTTGACTTTCAGATGAATTAGTTTTAGAGAATTTGGGATTAGCAGAAGCAGAATTTTTCGCTATTTCATGATTGAGTCTCTGAAAATTTTTTTAAATAAGCAATTGCAGTATAAATTGGAAATACGATATTCTATGAAAATTTATTTATAAGTACTTCGATCAAATTATTCATTTGGGCCATGTGTTGCGTTTGCAACGTCAGAAGTTGATTTATGTACCATTGTTGATCTCGACATTTTTGATAGAATGTTGGAGGACGCACTTGAAACCTACAATGTAAAATTATAATAAATAAATATGCACATATTGAACATTAATAAAAGAAAAGAAAGGATTTACTTTAACACTAAAGTATCAGTATCCACTTTATGATAACCTTCACTCGCTAACAAATCAAGCCTGAAAAATCTGTTATATCCCCAACATTCACCCATTTCAAAATCAGATGCAAATTCTCGGACAATATTTTTGCTAGAATCTCTAGACCCTTGATGTATCATTTCTACACGATATTCATATTTCGATGTTTCCGGTAATCCAGCACTCAATTCTAAAAACACAGACAAATAATTTCCGCGAACCACCCCATTTCCATCGGGATAAACTTTAAGCCTCCAACACAATCCACTGATGTTCAACGGTGCCGAATATACAGGATCAGCTTTGTGTTGCAACTGAGAAAACCCTGTTAATGTAAATGTGCTACTATCATATCCAGGCACAATTTCACTGTGAAAATCTGCTGGTACGGGCGCCGATATGAAACTGGCCATCGGTTTCATCCTGACTTGATTAATCATTTTCGATAATTCTCCGCTTTTCGTTATAAGTTCAGATCTCGTACACGTGTGCAACTGATGCTCAATTTCTTGTAATAAATGTTCTAAAATCTCGATTTCTTGAGTCAAAGTGTTTCTTTGGCCTAATAGCGTTAAAAGTTTGACTTTCAACGACGAATCAAGACGAGCAATCATGAGTTCTACAGCATATCTGATTTCACGGACTCTTTCATCTTTGGCTGTCCTGACAGATTCGACGTTGCGTTCAACGTCTTGCACAAGACTTATTATTTCCATGAATCTGTGGCGCAGTTGAGCTACTTCGTCTCTGATTTGAGTCACGTGTTGTTCGTAAACCTCTTCTAACGGCTTGAAGGTGTGACCGGAATGTGTACCGCCCCATAAAGCGCACTGGTGACAAATGCAACAACGGCATGTCCAACAATAAACGCTCAGTTTTTCATGGTGACTAACACATCGGTCTCTGTCGATATCTTTGATAGCTAAATTTCCATTTTGCTGCATAGATTCGATTTGTTGAGTGACTTCTTCGACCCAACGACAATTTACAAGTTCGTGAAGATGCAATGATGCTCTGCAATGTGGACATTGAGATCTCTGTTCGGTTAACCATCGTCGTACACATCCATAACAGCATAATTTTGAACAATGTGGACAAAGATGGGCATCTACTAGTTTTTCCATACAAATAAAACATCGAAACACTTCGGCTAGTGTCTGAAATTTTATAGAAAATAATATAGAGTAAATATAAATCGAATAAAATAATTAATAATTTTTAATACATGAACAATATTGAATTCCATGAATCAATGAAGTTTTCATTTTCTGAAAAAATTATGTCCTGGTTTAATTTTTAAAATCTATCTGTATTTTTAAACAAGAATTTTTGTATAATGGTGCTATCATTATAAATTTAGTTTGAAGACAAAGTGAACTTTCTTAATTTCCGAAAAAAATAAAGATAGAATGAAAATCATGACAAAATTTATTAAAAACGTGTCTGTAACAAAATAATTAAAAAAATACCAAAAAACACGTCCAAATTTATTAGAAACGTGTCTGTAGGAAAGTAATGAAAAAAATACCAGAAAACACGTAATTTTTTTTGGTCGCATTATTTTTTTAATTGATTCCGACATGTTCAACAAAGAACACATAAAAATATATAAAAGTTGGAAATTTGCATGAAATTTTCCTGAACATAAAGAAAATACGTAATATATTTGGGGTCATCAAAAACCGGAACGTCCAGTCGTCCCGTAATAACGGTACTTCTGGTTCACTACAATACTACGACATGAAAAAGGACGATAGACAAACAAAATTGTTAAAAAATTCCAAGTCCGATTCTCTATCAGATTCGAACTGGAAGGAAAGACTTTAGTGCAACATCGAATGATAAAAACCATGACAAATGTCAACAAACGCGCCGGGTTTGTTCGAAAAAATCTCAAAAATTTGACAAAATCATATCGGAGACACTCACTTCGACGATCCTCTCTTCAGCGTCGGCCATCCTGTCGATATCTTATAAAGAAATCAAATTAAAACGAAGCCATTCGCCTGCAACACCCAACACGTCAGATCGACTATGCACTCTCGTTTCTTTGTGATTGACATACACAATTCATGCTGTCAACACTTTATTATTATACCTAAAAAAAATCATAATAATCAAGATTATTATTATGAAAAACGAAAATCATTTAAAAAAAACGTATAAATCATAAATTAAATAATGACAAAATAAAAATTCATAATGTTGCCAGTTGAAAATTGTTTTTATTTTATTCTCAATTTTTAGGTTATCTGTCAAAAACGCGCGACCGGTCACGATAAGGAAAGTTTTATTTTATTCATATAACGATGTCTAGATTGAGTCGTTTTATACATTTGAATCAATTAAGATGCTTCTCTAGTAAATCTCCTAAAGAATCTCCTTTAAAATCTGCATTGCAAAACGCTACACTTTATGATGAATTGCGCGTGAAGTCAGAATGGGCTACACAACCTTACACCCATTTACCGCCCGATATGGAAGAAGAACAAATAGATCCGAGAGAAGTGTCTATAATACTTTTTCCAGGTCAGGGGACTCAGTACGTCGGGATGGGAAAGAAATTGTTTAAATATCCAGGAGTTAGAGAATTGTATGATTGTGCAAGCGAAGTGGCAGGGTCAGTTTTTGATTATTATATAAAATTGAAATTTTGGCTTTTGTTCAATGTTTGTTGTATTTAGGTTTAATTTAAAAAATATACAAACGAAAGAAGAACTCGATAAATATTGTCAAATTGCTATCGTCACCGCTAGTTTGGCAGCAATAGAACATATGCGAGAAGAGCGTCCTTCTATTTTACCCTCTTGTGTCGCTACTGCTGGATTTTCTCTCGGTGAAATTACAGCTTTAATATTCGCCGGTGCTTTGTCTTTCGAAGAAGGTGAGTTGAAAAAATTTGAACCTTTACATTTCGTATTTGTTTCACTGATGATGTTTTTTTTAAAGGTTTGAAAGTAGTAAATATTCGAAATTTAGCTATGGAAGCTGCTAGCAAAGATCATCCAGGTGGAATGATCACAATAATGTTTCAAGCTGATGCAAATATTCCGTTAGCTTGTGAAGAAGCTAAAGATTATTGTATAAAGAACGATGTAAACAATCCAGTTTGTAACGTTGCAAATTATCTTTTTCCTCATTGTAAAGTCATATCAGGATCTATGAAGGTTTACTTTCTTTAGCTCGTTTTTGTAGTTTACATTTTCATGTATTTATTGCTGGCTTGGTATTTCAGGCGATACAATTTTTAGAAGAAAATGGAAAAAATTATGGCATTCGTCACACTAAAAGACTCAACGTAATCGGCCCTTTTCATTCGGAAGCAATGAGACCAGCTGTAGAACCTTTACGTACAGCTTTAAAATATTGTAATTTAGAAGCGCCAAAAATACCAGTCTATTCTGGTGTTAATTGTGAAAGATACCATAGACCTCGTGATATATTATCAATGTTACCTAAACAGGTGATTTAAAATTTACAAAGTAAATAATTTTTTTTGTATTGTGCTTTATATGTTTTTTTTTTAATTTTTTTATAGATTGTAAGTCCAGTGAAATGGGAACAAGTAATACAAACTATATTTAACAGGCGAAAAGGAAACAAATTTCCCAAAACGTACGAAGTGGGACCTGGTCAAGCACTGCGTGCAATATTGAAGAAAGTCAACGCTCCCGCTTGGGATAATTCTTTGTCAATATTTGAGTAGTTTTAGCTTTAGTTTTAATTGTGACAGCTGTATTTTATAGTTTTCTTGTTGAACTTACGGAATAAAACAATTACATTACTTTATTTTGAGTAATATTATATTCATTCCTTTGTATTTTATTTTTAATTGTAAAAAATATCCAATCATAAAATGGCGAACATAATTAATTCCAATAAAAAAATATGTAATCTCTTATAAATGTTTTAAAATAATATAAATTTGTCATTTACTGTTTTATAAAAATTATTCAATTTTTCCATTTTGTTGACTAAAAAGAAAAAAACATAATTACTAAAATTAGCACGGTTAGATTGTGTAATAAGATAATTGTAAAAATCACATATTTGGAAAATTATGAAACATGTATATAAAATTTTCATAAATTACCGATATACGTAAAGCATTTTCAGCATAAAAATATTCATCAGATTGTGGGTGAAGTGCCATTTTGTATTGTGTGAGAGCTTGACGATCTTTTTGGGTCACAAAACAATCTATGACTACTTTATGTACCTACAACATGGAATAATTTAATGAAAAAAAAAGTAGAAAAAATAGATAATTTTGATATGAATTTATATAGCATAATTACCTTATATTTCTTGGCTAATTCAAGCTTTTGACTTAAAGAAGATATTTGATTTAAATAGACTATTGTCGCATTTTCTTCAGCATTAAATTCACTCAACAGTGCAATTACTCTAGGAAGAGATATATTACAGGATAATGTGGAGCGACCTAAAAAATTCTGGACACGGTGATTATTTTCAATGTAATTATCCAAATCTATATAACAATGTTTCAACACTTGCCTTTTTGACAAACATCGTTTCAACTACGTTCCAATTTTTTAAAGATGCTTGTACACTTAAAGCAGTCCAGTCAAATTGTTGAGAGCTGATCTGAAGAATGAAAAGCTAACATAATTTCAAATGAACAGGTTGATATAGAATTGTATAAAAGTATGTTCATGTAATCCTACCCGCTGTTGTTGGCTCAAAGTGAAAGGAGACCCAACTTTTCCAGCACTTTCAGACCAATTATGAGTACAGCAATATGCCAAACTATGAATTACTGGTTTGTTTTCGATTTCCGAAATACCTAAAGATTTTTGCCATTCTAAAAATGAAAAAAATTTCAGGAAAATGTCTATAAAATCATTTAAAATCTATTTTTTTTTATTTACCTAATAAATGTATGTAATCAGAAAGTACTTTTGATTGAATTGGTTCTACGGCTTGTTGTGAAAAATGATTAGATGAGAGACTTTTCAATTTAGTCAATAAACCATCCAAAGACCCACCCGATGATTCCATAATCATTTGATATTGTTTCATCTAAAATCAGATATGAATCTATAAGAAGATTTGCGTGACGAAAATCACATTTTTTATAAATTTCCAAACTTACTGCTGCATCTCCAGTTCTTCCAAGCATACTACAATACATAATACAATTTCAATAATAAAATAATTCTCATATTAATATTATATAAAAATAAATAAAATACATTAGCAAATCAGCAACTTCGTGGGTTTTCATTCGAATAGTTAAATAATTCACATAGTGGTTCACTGCTACTGGTCGTGATGAAAATATCTGATACACTAGCTTTTTTTTTAGGGTTTGAATGAGAAATAATACTACCTAAAAATTGAATAATAATTAAATTGAATCTGCATAAGTTAATTTTAAATGTTACCAAAACAACTTACCGTTAAAATTGCATTTCCATCTCCGATAGCAATTGCACCGTCTAACAACTCGGTTTTACTTTTCAGTGATTTATGATGAATAAGAGAACAAGGTCGACCTAAAACAAGTCTTTTTAGAGTTATTGAAATGATAGGTTCAATAACATTAAATTTCACTTGCTCGTGACTTGGAGGAAATTTTCCAGAATCTGCCAGTAAAACTGTAAAGTACAAAAATGTATTTCACGATAATAATAAGAGATATATCAAATTAAGTAAAATTTAAGAAAAAAAATATTAACTTGTTTGCATAGCCTGATCAGAAATAATGTGTTGAATCGGTAACAAATCATCAGATTGGATATTTGATTTTAAATCAACCATACTTGAACTGTTAATCAAATCAGCTCTTATTTCTGCTCCTAGTTTACTAAATTGATGCGATGCCAACTGAAAACAATAAAAAAAATTATATTCTCAAAGGTTATGAAAATTTTATATTATTGTAAACTGTTTTGTTTTTGATACATGTGCATTTAAATTTTAAAATATGCGAGTAAAATAATGTTTGTTCCATATTTAACACGTGAAACAAGTCTATGACTTAATTGTAATTGTGTATGAGTATGACAATAGTCGGATTCAAAAAGTAAAAATCTGATAAGATACTGATAATTATAAAACAACTGATAAATCACTTCAAAAGATGCAAATGTTATAAACAACATATTTACATTGATAAGATATAGAAAAATTAATGAAATGTTTACAGTCAAAATTTATTTACATAAAGATTTTAATTCTACCTCATCATCTTCGAAATTGATGGCTTTCGTTTTTACATCACTTGCGTCCCAAAAATCATCTTCTTCTTCCATTTTTTTTATATCTAAATATTGTTCAATTCCGTAACATGAAACGTCAAAGTGACAGTTACGTTATGTTTATCGAACACTTGACCTTAGCAACGCATTTTTCGACTATTAATTTGTACATGAAATATAATTTTAGCGAAAAAAAAATGGCTTTGAAAATTGTTTAAAAGTAATGTAGGTTCTTTAAAACAATAAACTATAAACAACTTCCATATTTTCACAATAAAAAGATTTTCAATCAGTACTTAAAGTGACAACAGACGTTTGCGTAAATGACATTAGCGTGCACGACACTGGCATACACCAACAGTAGCATACACGACACGTTTTAGGACAACTGGAAGACTAAATGATGGTTAAATGATCCAATTAATGTTTTATACCTTTATTTTAATCATACTACATACATATTTCTAAATTTTTCGCAGATTGTGTTCTACGCTCGGTATTGCAGTGTCGAGTTCGCTAGCGTTGTGTATACCTACCTATTAGTGTCATTTGTGCAAATGTCTGAGAGCCAATAATAACATGCTTCAATTAACCAATAATTATCAATAGTAAAAATAAGAATAGATTGAATAAACGTATTTATTGTAAAGTATGAAATATCTATATAAGTATTCTTATTTTTTTTATTAATATTGTATGTACATATTTCAAAATTATTATTCCAGTTTTATTAAAAGTTTATTTGACATTATTTTTCGAGAAAGTAAAAAAAATATATGATATTATATTATTCTTTTTAATAAATTTAGTCGAAATATTAAAAAAAAAAAAACGATAATAATACATAAAATATGTATAACTTTGAAATAATTTACATAGATTAAGTGAATGAATAAGTGTTGCAACTGAAAGATTAGTGCATGGGTACATATTAAGTTACAATAAAGAATTTCATGTGGATCAAGTTCGTGGTAAATAAGGTTTCTTACACGTTTTTTTTTTGTATCTATGTATAAAATTTAATTAAAATTATACACATAATAGCTTTTATGTTTTACATACACAAATTTAAATTTTATAATGCAAATTAACATCATAACACGCGATTTATTACGGCCGTGAAAATACGATAACGGTTAGCTTTTCATCTTGCTAATTGTGACTGACAAATATTTAACTTTTTCGCGATTGTAAAATGACCCATTTAATCAAAGCACTGTCCTGAATTTGCGAAAATTTCATTAAATAAAAAATTATTTAAAATTGACAATATTTACTATTATAGTGTAAAATTTTTGATTTTCTAAATAATTTGCAAAATTTAGATGGAAAAATTTGATTTTTTTTTAATAGTATATTTTTCTGAATGTTTTAAATTATACCTATTAGATATGAAATCTCTTACTTTCATGTCAATTATGTCATGCCATGTTATGCTATGCATAATGTGTAAAAAGATTAGTTAAATTTATAATGGTGATAATTTTTATGATTTCTACTGCATTTTTTTTAACTGATACTTTAATACGTTAATAAATATTCGAAAAATAGCAGTTTAACTAAAAAAATACCATATGTTATGCAATATCTTAACAATTTATAAAATTATAGTATTGAAATTTTGAATTGATACCCAATTTTAAATTATCAACTAAAACATATACATATAATATAATACATTAGTTCCAAAATATAAAATACAACCTGTAATTTTAATAAATTTAATGATAAAAAAGATCATCCTTATGGAATCCTTCCCAGTTATTATATTTCGGGACGCTGAAATAGTCTACATCTACAATTCTACATCATCAATGAAGGTCCTGTTGAATTTTCGGATCAGCAATAAGATTCTGAGTTTATTATATTTTCAGCATGTCGTCGCATTAGTCGAAATTGAAACATTGTATCCTCCTCTTGCACTTGATGATATCTTGCGAACAATAACGTAATAGAAGTGTATAATTTTTTCCCGGACGTCCTTAAATCATCATTTATAATTTGAGCTGTCTTGAGGGAAAATTACAAAACGAGGACGAATCGTAAAATATTGGCAAACAGAAAGATAAATTCGAATGAAAAGAGGACATTTTTCACTTGAAATTAGGACATTTACAAATACGTCTTTTTTAAATATACATATTCTTACATAATATGTATTACGATTATATAAGCAGTATTATGTAATACTATCTGTTTAGTGATACTTTTAGAAAAGTCTACGTATTTTCGAAAACACCGAAAATCCGTACATATTTTTTCCTTAAAATTATTTTAATCTGAAACAATGATAAAAGGTACTTAAATTTTAAATAAAAATTAAATTGTAATAAAAAAATACACGTATTTTGGATTTTAGTAATTCTATCCATATTTTGTTATTTTGTCGAATTGTCAAAAATTATTCATCATAATTTTTAAAAATAAATCATACTCAATCTATCAGTTTAAAAAATGTGTTATATAATTTTTTTTATAAAAACCGATCAATAAATAACTAAAATTTCCAATAAGTTTCACACAAAAAAAGTTACAAAAAAAAAAAACCAAAAATTTTTCAATTACAAAAAGCCTGAAGCTACTTAACAAACACGATGTAAAACCAGTTTTATAAAACTGCATTCACCGTTCACTTTAGTATTCAACTAACCAAACTAAACCTCAAATCCAAAACATGTTTGAAAAACAAATATTAAAACAATACAACAAACTTCGCGCGAGTTATGGTGGATATGTCTCTCGCGAGAAGAATAACATCTTTACACCAGTTTAGTTGGGATTTATTTATCTATCGATTTACATTTTTTATGGCTTATATACTATTTTGATTAAACATGAATACAGTAACTAATTGTAAATATAATTGTATGACGTGGATTAATAAACAATATGAATAATTATTATGTGACGTCGATCAGTAAATAATATGAATACAGTGAATAATTGTAAATAGATAAATATAAATATATGATATGACTTTCCATTACGGGAGTAAACATGGATACAAGATATTGTGAGTACAAACAATTATAGAAATGACGTCAGGATGCAATACGTAGATTGTAAAGGTGATGTTCAGGTGTAGAAAGTGGTGAAGGGGTTGGATCAACCCATAACTCGCGCAATTCAGCGCGAACCTTTAAAATCATCACCTTTTACGACTCCACTAATCTTTGACGATTCATCATATTTCACCGAGTATTCCACGCACTCATAAACGTGCTTAAACTTGAATAAAATGATTTAAAATAAGAGCTAAAAGGTTGTTTACCGGCGACAGATTAAATACTTTGCCCTTCGTCAGTATTCAACAAACCGCACAGTTTATATACTCGTTGACTATTTTGGTGGACGTCATTCGAAGTGAAATCGCCGACATTGACTAATGTGTGTCAAATGAATCGTATTATTTTGCATGTCGGAAAGTAAATGAATAAATAACAGTTTTTTGGGATTTTTTTATCGGAGATCAATCGTGGAAATGACGTTGAAAAATGAGAATATGGAGGAGTCTATTTCGCTCACTAAAATATCTATATTATCGCAGGTTAGTGTTGAAATTTTTCAATTATAGTTGTTTGATTGAATTATTAGTTTATAAGATGTAAGAAAATTTGTTGGTAGGATTATTTAAAATTTGAAATTTTTATTGAATCGTAAACTGTTTAAATATAAAGTGTATAACAGATGTGTTTAAATGAAATCAAGCATTCAAATTGACATTGTGCAAGTTTTTTAATACTATATTTCGAATATACAAAAAAAATTATTTATTTATTTATTTATTTACGCTTTTTTTAAATAGTTATTTATGAAACAGAAAATTTCTTGCTACGATTTGAAAATTATATAAAATATCCATAATACTATAATCATTTTGATTGTTAAATCAATTGCTGTATAATTTTTCCGCTTATTGTTAAGTACGTCATAGAAATTTTATAATATTTCGAACTGAAACACAATAGAGCGCATTTCGTTTTTCATGACCATTGAATGTAGTATTTGTATTTTTTGTGTTATGAATTTTCTTATCTTATCGTTTATTCAAGCTTTTTATTATTTTATTATATGAAAATAACTTTTGTCAAATTTGCATATCATAAAGTTAATTTAGCAAAATGATGTTTGACGATTATTAAATATCATTGCATATCATCATCATTATAACGACTTAAAAGTATTATAATTTTGACTCGTTTTGAAATTATCGTATAATATATTATTGAGAAATATTTCAAAAATAATTTGTTGGCCTGTAATTAAATGGATGAAATGACTTAAGTATATCGTAAACATTTTATCTGTTCATATATTCATAACATATTTAAATGCATCAATAAGATTTATAAGATTTAATTTATTAGGTTTATAAATTAAATATAAGCTATTAATATTAATTATAAAGTTTTTATTCTGTAGTTTACAGCCTATAGATCGCACCCTTTCCGAAATTTTATCATTTTTCGAATCCTTAATATTTACGTTTTTCTGTCAGATGGTCAATTAATTATAGATTCATGGTCAACCACTGGTGCATTACCTTATATATGAAATTTAATTTTGATCATCTTATTTTAGGTATTAGCAGCTTCTGCCCAAAACTTAATGCTGTTGAATTTAGGATTATCCGTCACATTTCCTTCAATAGTAATACCCAGTTTATTAGGGGCCGAAGGAAATTTAGCTCTTACACAAGAACAAGCTTCATGGTTCGGTATGAATATAAATATTTTCAACTTATAAACAATATTTGGATATTAATTCGAAGATATTTTAAAAGGAAGCATCGGTTTGATAATGCAGCCTGTTGGCAGCATGCTGTCAGGTACTACTATGGAACCCTTTGGTAGGAAGATGTCATTGTTAATTGTGAACATTCCACATGTGATAGCATGGCTTATTATGTACTTTGTTCAGGATGTTACATGGCTGTTTATTGGAAATGTAATCATTGGATTAGGAGTAGGATTTATGGAAGCTCCTCTCATGACTTACGTTGGAGAAATTAGGTAAGATGAACATATGACTAGAATTTTAAAAAGATAATTTAATATTTCGTTTATTTCAGTCATCCAACAATAAGAGGAATTTTGACAGGATATAGTCAAATATTTGTGGGACTTGGATTTTTTTTGTCCTATATACTTGGAAGTATTTTTTCATGGAGGAACACAGCACTGATATCATTATCTATTCCTATTATCACTCTCCTTGCAATAATAACAATAGTAATTATGGTTTATTATATTTTTGCAAGAAATTATATATAGTATATTAAAATTGAATATTAAGGTTCCAGAAACGCCCGTCTGGCTTATATCCAAAGGTAGAATGGATGATGCAATGAAATCTCTTTGTCGGGTGAGGGGCTGGTCTAAACCAGCTTCAGTTCAAAACGAATTTGATGAGATTGTTTTGTATCATAGAAAGAGTACAGCTTGTCAACAATGTGCCATGCTATCTCCAAATCAATTGGAATGTATTCATCGTAAGGAAGGAGTTTCACAGTTCTTACAAGAAATTTACGAAAGCATGAATAGGAAACAAATGCTTAGACCTCTCTTTTTGATTATGTTTATTTATTTGATTCAGCAATTTACAGGAGTTATGGCCATTAAACCAAATTTAGTTAACATCTATAAAAGTTTCGGCTTACCAATAGATCCATATAAAGCTACTGTAAGTGTCTGTTAAATATGTGATATGATCATACAAAATATTAATGAAATGAAACGCATTCTTTAAATTTCCAGAACATCACCAGTGGATTGGGATTAGTAGCATTGATTATTATCGTGTGTATCATAAAATGGACAGGAAAGCGTATTCTTACCCTTGTATCACTGTTTGTTTTATGCATATGCAATTTACTTTTAGGGTTTTATGCTTATTATACAATACCTACAGGATTTACAACATACACTAAAATAGTTTCAGTACATAAAAGTGATACGTCTTGGATGCCCACATTTCTGTTTGCGATTTTACACATGGCTTACTATTTAGGTATTGGACCAATGCCATGGTTGATGCTTTCTGAAATCTTCCCTCTTAGGTAAGTTTATTTGAAATAAAAAGTTACTGTAAATCAAATTTTGCAATATATAATGAAAAAAATTTCATTTTACAATTAGAGGTCGAGGGCACGCAGTAGGTTTTGCTGCAGCTTCTTCATACATTTTTTGTGCTTTAACTACTAAGACTCATTTTAATATGGAATTAGCTATGGGAGTACACGGTACATTTTGGTTGTATAGTGCATCATCAGCTTTTGGATTGATCTGTTTATATTTTTATCTTCCTGAAACTGAAGGGAAAAAATTTGAGCAGATAGAAAATGAGTTTTCTGGTAGAAAAATGAGAGTGGTAGCGAAAGATTTTGTTACTATGAACTTGATAAGGGTATTTGGGCATAGAAGGAATGCTGTAGATCCAAATGCTCCTACTGATAAACCAATTGATATTGAAGTTGATACTTTGTTGCAAAAGAAATTGCAGAATGTGGATAGCTCAACGAGATTATAATGTGATGAAATGATAGAATTGTTCAATGCATTTAATTTGAAACCGAACATATGTATGATAAAATCATTCTTCAAGAATCGTTAAATATTTATTTTTGCTTTAATAAATATTAAAAAATATGGTCAGTATTTAAAATTATATTTACAGTTTTTACATTTTACAGAAATAAAAACTATTATGAAAAATGTCTTATTTTTTTGTTAGTCATGAAACTATTTAACTTCAATGAGATATTAAGAAAAGTAATTTAATTTATTTTCTCATGAGATAAACTTACAATTAGACATTTAGAATGTTACATAGTATTTAATAATATCATATAACAGACAGTAAAGTTATACCTATTTAAAAATTTATTACACACAATCTTTAATTTAAACATTTCCCGAATAGTTTGAGAAAAGTTTCATAGATGTCACCGTATATGATTCAAACTTGTTGCACTATTAATTTTCGTATCGTGATTATGAACAGCAGAACAGATATCATTTTGAGCGGCACATCAACACCTTCTGTGAGGAGACCAGCGACTCCCTCCTTTGCCTGATTACATAATTGTCCCTGTTGTAGATAATGACACTCCTTGACCTGCAAAAATCGCCTCCTCCACTACCACTCAAAGGTACCATTTTTATGGACTCCTGCGATATAAATAAAAAATAATAAATGATAATACCTTACTTTAAAAATTTATAGAATTACAGCAATGAAATTTTGTATTGATATCCAATTTTGAATTATCAACTAACAAAAAATATATTCTACATTATTTTTCAAAATATAAATACTACCTGTATTTTTTTTTATTTTATGATAAAAAGGATCATCTCAGTATTTTTATCGAAAAATAATCATACTAATTCAATTTTCGAATGTATAAAAATTTCCTAATAAAATCTTCCCCAGTTACACCTGGATGATGAAAAAGTTCTAAATCACCGATAACGGTCCTGTTGGATTTCTGAATAAGTAATAAGATCTTGTTTCATTATATTTTAAGCATATAGTTTCACTAATCAAAAATGAAACATCGCAACTTTGACGATTTATTGTGAATAATAATGTAAAAGATGTATTAAGTATATATTATCTCTTTCCGATCTTCATCGTTTATGGTTTAATTAAATTGTTAGTTTGAAAATATAGAGAAAAATATGTTGGTAAGAATGTTTAACGTGTAAATTTTTTATTGAATCTTGAATATAAAGTGAATACACAAATCTACCCAAGTCCCAAAAAAAGTATTGTGGCCATATAAAAATTGGAGATACATAGGTCCCATCAGTATATATGTATCTGGATAGAACTTCCATCCAAATACATTTTATAAAAAATGAGTAATTTGAAACAAATGCTTAGACCTCTCTTTTTGATTGTGTTTATTTATTTGATTCAGGAATTCACTGGAGTTTTAGCCATTAAACCAAATTTAATTTACATTTATAAGAGTTTCAGCTTACCAATAGATCCATATAGAGCTACTGTAAGCGTGTGTCAAATATCTGAAGTAGTCATATAAAATATAATATAAATTAAATATTATATATTTTTAAATTTCCAGAACATCACCAGTGGATTGGGATTAGTAGCATTGATTATTATCGTGTGTATCATAAAATGGACAGGAAAGCGTATTCTAACCCTTATATCACTGTTGGTTTTATCCATATGCAATTTACTTTTAGGGTTTTATGCTTATTATACATACAATACCTACAGGATTTACAACATACACTAAA
The DNA here is from genome assembly GCA_009617725.1 of Hydropsyche tenuis. Lineage (NCBI taxonomy): Eukaryota > Metazoa > Arthropoda > Insecta > Trichoptera > Hydropsychidae > Hydropsyche > Hydropsyche tenuis. Next base: position 1,486,198 of record VTON01000007.1, read on the forward strand.
ATAGTTTCGGTACATAACAATGATATGTATTGGATGCCCTTATTTCTATTTGCGATTTTACAAATGGGTTACTATTTAGGTATCGGACTATGCCATGGTTGATGCTTTCTGAAGTCTTCCCTTTAAGGTAAAAATTCTTAGTAAAAAAAATCTTGCAAAAAATTTTTACAATATTTAAAAACATTTCATTTTAGAGGTCGAGGGCACGCAGTAGGTTTTGCTGCAGCTTCTTCGTATATTTTTTGTGTGTTAACTAGTAAGACTCATTTTAATGTGGAATTAGCTATGGGAGTGCATGGTACATTTTGGTTGTATAGTGCAGCATCAGTTTTTGGTTTGATCTGTTTGTATTTATATCTTCCTGAAACTGAAGGAAAAAAATTTGAGCAGATAGAAAGCGAATTTTCTGGTAGAAAAATCGAAGTGATAGCTAAAGATGTTGTTACTATAAATTTGATGAAGTTATTTGGACATAGAAGAAATGATGTAGATTCAAATGCTCCAATTGATAAACCAGTTGATACTTTATTGCAAAAGTAAATGTAAATAAAAAGTGGATAGCTCAACTTAATTATATTATGATGAAATAATAAAAATTTTCAATGTTTAATTTGAAACAGAATTTGATAGAATCATTTTGTGAGAATGGTTAAATATTTATTTTTAATTTAATAAATATTAAAAGGGGGCCAGTATTTAAAATTATTTTTATAGTTTAAACATTTCATAGAAATAAAAAAATATTTTTTTAATTATTAGACTATTATATTATGAAAAAACGTCTTATTTATTTTCCTTATGTAATTATTCAACCAAAGAAATATTCTGTAGAAAAGTAATTTCATTTATTTTCTCAAGAGATAAATTGATTTTTTCATATAGTACTTTACATACCTAGTATTAAATAATATCACAAGACAGACATAATAAAGTCATATTATTTTCTTCTTCCCATATATAATAATAAATTAATTAAGTAATTTTTTCAAAAATATAGGTATAACAATACATATAAAATAATGATTGTATTTTTGCAATATATGAAAATGAAAACTCCTACAATTTTCTGAACATATTTAATCATTAAAAGCAGAAAACGTTCACTTTTATATAAATTGGTTTTGTGATATGTGGATTTATTTAAATAAAATAATCTAATATAAATTGAAATTATGCTGATAAATTAATTAAATAGTATATTAGTGAAAACAAAGAACTAATTTTGGTAATAGACTCATAATTAATATAATTTAATTCCTAAAAACATCTATCTCTTACAAAATACATTTTTAGTTATACCTCACGTATTAAATTTGTCTTATATAATATAAGAAACAAATGTATGATTTGATTACACAAAAAACTAATCTGCCTGGTAGCAGTAATGTATTTTTGAAAAAAAAAAAATTTATATTAAGAATTGTTGTAAATATGTATGTATCAGATGGCTAAGGCCTTTTTTTTAATTACACAACCTTTCAATGTATTTATTTATAAATTAATGTTGATATAGAATCATAAAAAGATGTTTTCGGTTTGTGCAATTGTTAGTAGATTAATTAAATCCATTATTGTTATGAATTGTACATAAGTGTACATAAATATAAAAATATTTTGTTTAATAACTTTAATTTGTACATAAAAAGATTCATATTACTTACAAGGATTCACAAAAATAAAACTTATTTGAAATTTATATAATATTCACATTTGATATACATTTATTCAGTTTATATTATATTTTCAATTAAATACAACATCTAATTTATGTACATACATATTTTAAAATATCATCTGTATATTATAATTAACAAAAAAAAATCTTAAAATTTACATTTGAGGTATGTATTAAAATCCTATAATATTATTTATTTGTAAATACATATATCATTAAATTTTTGAGATTACAAATCTCAAAAATGTAAAACAAATCAAAATTTTACATCCATCTGAAATATTGTTAACACACAATCATTTTTTTGACAATACACAATAATTTAATTATCATACTTAAATATAAAATTAATTGAGTGTACAATTCGGTTACCCTGATCATCCAGTTACCGTTCTTGTAATAAAAATATTTTGTGAAATAATTTATTCAACATACATTACAGGTCAGGATAAAGTACAATAATATGTATTAAATTTTGACTTACTCGTAAAATATTTTTCTTTTTGGAAAATATTATTTTTTCAAATAAAATACTTACATTACAAAGTAGATGATTTCACTATTATTTGGTATCAAGAAAGGAACGCTTGTTTGTAAGAAAATAAAGGAAAATTGAATGACACATTTTTAAGTAAAAATAAGATATTTTCATTTAAACATTTTCCGAATAGCTTAAGAAAAGTTTCATAGATGTCACCGCATGTAATTCAAACTTTTGTTGCACCATTAATTTTCGTATCGTGATTATGAACAGATACCATTTTGAGCGGCACATCAACACCTTCTGTGAGAGCCAACGACTCCCTCCTTTGCCTGATCACATAATTGTCCCTGTTATGGATGGTGACACTCCTCGATCTGCAAAAGTCGCCTCCTCCACCACCACCCAAAGCCACCATCTTTGTAGACTCCTGCGAATAGTGTCTTTGGGTGAATCTATCCCTTTTGATAGCTCCCAAGTTTATGCTCCTCATCCTGTTTTCATCAGCTCTATACGAATAGTAGCACGAATTGTACTTTTCATACCTAAGTGGTCCACAGCAGGATTTAGATGTGATTATTGCTTTGAAACCTGCTCGGAATTTGCGGTTGAAGAATGCGTATATTATTGGGTTGATGCAGGAATTGGAAGCTCCTAACCATTGGGCCATAGGGATCAGCGTTATGATGATGCTGTCAGAACTGTCAAACTCTGGAGATAGACCAAACTTGATGATGCAAAATACTACGTATAAAGGTAACCATGATAGTGCAAACGTTACTACAACAACAACGAGCATTTTCAGAACCTGAAACCACAGTATTTTGTTAGAAATTGATAAATTTAGAAGCATCGTACTAAATTAGCAATAAACGACGTCGTAAGAGATTTTGCTCGGTAAGCAAATTTGTTAGTTTACCACGTACCTTAACCTTGCTCCTGTTGATGATAATTTGGCCGCACACCTCTCCTGGCATCCTCCTGAGGGCAACCCTTCTCCAGATCTGGACGTAGCAAGCGGATATGACAGCCAGAGGGAACAGGTAACACACAACGAGGTTTGCAAGAACGAAATATAAGTTTTCGCTTTCCTGACTGGGCCATAATTCAGTGCAAATCTGAAACAAATTTGGGTATACATAAATATATATGTAAAAGATAATATTTTTTTTTATATTTTTTTTATTTTATTTATATGTCGTATATATTAATATTTTTATAGTTTTTTTTTGTTTAAAATGTTAATGGTTTTTACGAATTACGTTTTTGATAGTTTTTTGTACAACAATTTGACATATAGTACATACAAGAAAATAAAAGAGGAAAACCCAACTAAAAATACATTAAATTGTAATTCAAAATACCTGTATTATACACGTATACGTTATCCAAGCTTAGTTTTGTCTATTTGAATTTCACGAGGATTCGCGTTGTGGTTTCAATTTGAATTCCCCGCCGAAACGGGCAAGAAAGGACCAAATTCAATTACCTTTATTCCGGTTCGATTGAAAGCTAATTATAAAAAAAAAATAAGGAAAAAGCTTAGAAACTCCTTTGCCCGGGATTACATGGATCGCAAATGCGTATTCGGACTATACGAAAGTATATAATTTAAATTCTACATGGCGTTTAATTGCAATGTCAGATGTGAGATTTCGTGTGGTTTTCGACTTTTAGAAACCGTCTCTATTGCCTGCAAAAGGTCTAAAGATAACGTTGAGGTCTCGTCTTCCGAGACCATTAAGTACCAGAACAATGGACCTTTCTTTTGTGACCCGAAATTGGAACGGTTGAACATGTCAACTGACCTAGGATTATCTGAGAACACCCGGATTAATACTTTCACATGTGAATATGTATAATACAATATATTTCGAAACATAGATCGGAATTATATATATAAAATGAAAATAATTATTTGAAAAGCACATAATCGTTAAAATAGTCGATGTTTCGAATTCGAAACTCGTTAAATTGGTGTGTCGAAAAGTTGAAGTCTGGCAATAATTTTACAAAGATGTCCATACCAGATATTACTGAATGCCGTTGTTTTATATAATAATAAAGATGTTTTTCTAGATTCAGAAAATTTTAACAAAGTAAACTTATTTTGAAAGAGTTTTATATGTTGAACTTTAAAAATATAAATTTAGGGCGTTTCTAAGAAGGTCATTTTGTGGTATTTTGTTCCATGGATAAATGAACATCAACCGTTTGATCTTATCGAACGTATCTATAAAAGGAAAATAAGCAAAATTCTACAAAATTATCAGATGAATATGATTGTATTTATATAAAAGTTTTAAGGTAATTCAGAAAAAAATAGTTTTTGATGAAACTAATCAATTAAAAAATTATTCGAACATCTGATATATTGAAAAAGTGAATATTGCAAAAGACTATGATTGGTAGTATTTTAAGCCATTCTATATATGTATTATATAATATAAAAAATCTATTTAAACATACATTTTTAAGGGGATCATTTGAAAAAGCGAGCGGCATTTGCGCCGATAGATTTCAATTTGTGCGAAACGTCAATTTCGATAAACGCCATATTGTACATTGCCTCATGCAAAATTGGCTCACGCGATTTGGAATTCGTTCAATTTTCAAGGCTTATTCACGACACATGGATTCTAAATGTCGTATTTTCACTATTTCACTTTTTTCTTCTTTCTATACATGTTTCATCGATCGAAAACGAGTTTAATATACATATGTAATTTTTATTTATACGATGTAGTAAAATTTGTATTTTAATATTTAATATGCAGTTTCGGTACGAAATGATTCGAAGCGTATTGACCTTTGAAATATTATATAATATATACAGATCCATCTGAAACTATAATAATATTTATTATATAATATAAAACTATTTGATTGTTTGAATGCTATTTTTTTCATTTTGTGTAGCTTTTCTCTTAAGTCGAACAATTTGTATGGTGAAAGTTTCGCGTTGTTCTTCCCGTCGACGGCATGTACAATCTATCATCGGACCGTGTCTTTTTCTGGTTGGCCTTTGACGAAAATTTGAAAAATTGTCCTTCATACGTTATGGAAAAGCCTCTTCGTGTATTTACTTGAACAATAGAGGAAAAACTTTGCCGAGGATGGGTACGAGAGGCTTTTAATTTCTTCGTCTGTTGTTCCCGCGTAGTACACTTGATCACGAAAAGACGAGTGTTTTCGACAGTTTTTGTCATAAAAAGACTTTATGAATACGTACAGTTTGATAAGTTTGGTAAATATTTTTGTATATAAATGATAAAAAAAAATTGGCATTCATTAAAAATATTTAATGAAAACTACCACAGAAATAAATAAATATATTTAAAGACTTAATTATATAGAAAAAATATGGGAGAAATGAGGAATACAAGTAATACATCATAAACTGTCACGTCATGTTGTTCGTACATTACGGAAGGCAGAACAGAAACGAAAATACGCGCAAAATTATTCAAAAAAGCTCGAATTTATGTTACTCCATGAAAAATTATTCCGTCCACTGAATTTATATGTTTATCGTCATTCTTATTATTGCAAGTAGTATATTCTTTTAAGAATAAAGTTTTGAAATGATTAATGATACGATGTCTATAGCGATAAAAATAATGAGCCCGAAACTTTCCGAAACAAATATTATCAAAATCGTGAAAACTTTAACGGTAGTGTTAATTTACTCGAGCATCTATAATAATTTGAAACGTTTATTTGTATTTTTAGTTACAACTGCTTTATATTTAAAATATATAAAGTCCTAATTTTTATAACCACAGACAGACGGAAATTGGCCATTATTTTATTACAGTGAAAATATATAATACGATTAATGAAAGTATATTTTTACTGATCATAAAAAAATATTTTGCGTTAGAACAGTTTTTAGTTAAGTAGAAGTTAGTATATTTCAACAAGAGAATTTTTATTTCTAGACAAATTCCCTAAAACTCTAGTAAAAATATACTTTCACTGATAATACATTTCGACTACAACATATACACAACTAGTTTTCAATACACAAAAACCTCTCCCATATCACATTATTTCTAATCGATACAAATAATAAACGAATACATTTTCCGATTCCAATAACCACCCATCGTCTCCTCGCAGAAGTGTTTGCTCTCACCGAAAAGCCATCTTCGGCCGGCTCAATTTGTCGATATATCGAATTATTGGCGTCGTATTTTCACACATTAAACATATAATTTTATATTTACTTCGCCGTATCGAAGCGCGAAGAAAACGGCTTTTGTCCGCCGAAACGTTTCCGTTTCCGCCAAACGCAATTTGCGCTCGACTCTTCCCCTAACGAACCGAGCAACGGAAATATTTAATGTCGAAACGAAAAAGGGCCACCCGTCCGTCTCGCTTTATTTTCCTTTCTCTGATGAAGGGAGGGTTTATTTATTTATTTTTTTGGCGGGGAAACGTGTGAGTCTCCACGAAGATCGGTCGATTCGAGGAGACGTCGACTGTCGCGTTCGGGTGTGTTTCGTTAAGAAGTTTTGTGTGGAGTGATTGTTTTTTAATGTTGGATTGATTTTCTTGAAATGTTCGGTTCTGTTAGGGAAAGTCGTAGAATGAAAAGCTTTATATCGAATGTATTGTTTTTGAATGATCTTGATATAATCAGATTTGACTGTAATCGATATTGCGAAATATTATATTATGATTCAAAAACGTGTTAATTCAAATTATCTGTTCGCGTGTCGAAATAATACTGATTTTAGTGAACGGGTGCTTTTTGTATAATTGTGGCGTGCTTAGGCTAAAATTTTTTAATTTTCAGTACTAGTGGAAATAATGTGAATGTATGAAAATATTGTACTACATTATATTATATTTGCTGAACGATAATAGTGTAGTTTTGATATTCGTGAAGGTAAGTGAGTTAATGCTGTGAATGTTTAAAAAAATAATACAAACGATCAGTGAATTAAAAATAGTCAAATGATCCAATACTCATATTATCTTAAGCTTTTTTTGTGGATTATGTTCATTTATTAACATGTTTAACTGTCATGTACCTACTCAAATTTCGTGTGTTCAAATGACATGTGTTCATCTTTTATGGAATCAAAAGAATTTATACACTATCAACTTTATTAACATTCAACCCACATTAACCTCGCACCAACTTCAAAATTTCCCTAAATACACGAAGTTTTATTACATTATATTCACATAAAGCAAATTATCGGTTATATTTAGAACTCGCAGATGTCTACCGTTCAAATAAAGCAAAAAAAAAAACAATTTCTTTTCGAACGAAAACAAAGAGGACGGCAAGAGTTTGCAGGAGCTGTCAAACGGTCCTGACACGATCGAAATCCATAAACAATTTACATTTTTCAATAAAAAATCCATTCGATATGAAGCGAAGCTGGACTCACAAAAAACAAAAAAAAAACTAATGACTTCTTCACATTGAAAATAATATATTTCGACATTCCCAGCCGTCGTTCGAATAACATGCCGAGATATTCACAATTTTGGCGGAACAGCGAAACACGTTTCAATTTCATGCCTCGCCGCGTCTATTTTTCAACGTATCCCGTTTTCCTTATAAACGTCCCTTTTACCGTTTTTATGAACCCTCCCTTCAGTGTAGGGGCACGCACCTTTGCGAAATCCGACGGCGGCACTTTTCCTTATGGCGGGAAAGGAAAAAAGCGAAAAGCTCCGCCCTAGGGCCGTTAATCTGTTAAGTTGCGTAACGATTAGAATGTCGATGCGAAGTCGTTCAATATTTGCACAAGGATGGAAACGTTCCTGTGGATGTTTGACTTTGGCGTAGGAAGTTGGTTAAATTAGGAGCGTTTGTTTGTGCCTGCTTCTAGTTGTCGTTTAGTGTTGAATTTGTGCTAAGACGAATGGTGGTTCAAAATAATTAATAGATTGAAAGATTGATGGGTTGCTTTGATTTAATTAATTAATTTTTTCATAGTTTGGAATGAATGATTGAGTTTTTTTGTAGTGTGGTTCAAACGGTTTTCGTTTGTCGTATCGAGTAATGTATGTACTTTGGTATGAACGTTACCACAGTCAGAAGGATATCCGACATTTTTCATAGACAGTTGAAAGAAAATGGTTGTAACATTTTTTTAAACTTACCAAGTCGATCTCAAAATTCTTAAATAAGTAATAAAAATAATAATTGTAATATCATTCTGAATTTTTGATGAAACTAATCGAAGAATTGAAAGTTGGAATTTCTGATATTTGTTTCTTTCATGTACTTTGTATTTACATATAATATAAATTTTATATACAATTTAATTGATGCATGGGGTTTAATGTAATAAAATTCATTTTAGTCAACAAAATATTTATTTAATACAATATTTTTTCATTAAATTTATAAAGTTGTTTAAATGTATTAATCAGATTGTATAATATATTAAAAAACACAAGAATTAATTTTTCACACATTATTCCATACGTTAGAAATGTGGTGGTAGTAAAGCGATCACAACTATTACATAAAAATTATATTAATATTTTATTTAGTTAATTCTCACGTGATTCAATTTACCAACTTCCATATATGATTTCATATTTCTTATTTATGAAAATTTTATTAAAATTTCATATATAATATATACCAATCGAAAATAAAATGAGAAATAGAGAAATTCCTTGATCCCGTCCGTAGCAAAAAAATCATAATTTACCATTACTATTTTTTTTTATAAAAGTAAAATGTTCTTTAAAAAATGAGCGAGAAACTCTCTGGACAACAAATCTTGACCCTTTAGCGAAATCACCTACTTTAACGATCACGGAAAATCTGGTTCTTTGAATCAGTGGCATGTCTTGTTCAATTCTTTAAATAACTGTCACAAAACAAGCGATGTTGAATATATATATATATACATATATAATATATATATATATATATATATATATATATGTGTGTGTGTGTGTGTGTGTGTGTGTGTGTGTGTGTGTGTGTCTAAAAATAGAACCTATCTGTAACAGTCACATAATTCCTAATTGCGAAATATTTTTATTGCAATCACCTTTAGTCCTTTAACGATTCCTAAATCCTATTATTTCCAAAAAACAAGCGATACATTTTCTCTTTGGCATCGACTTGAAAGAAAGAACCAATGGATATACCTATGTTCTATCAGAGCTGACGACAATTGAGATCAATTGTAATGGTGAGATTCACGATGTTAGTTTATTATAAACTGGTATCCTAACAATGGATTCAGGATGTCAAAGTCATGCTAGAGACGTCAAAAAACATATGTAAAATAATATAAAAGCCTTTGAATCAATGTTAATAAATCAGATAGAGAATACCACTGGTACATACAATAACTAAAAAGTGTTCATATTATCTACCTTCATTATCGGACGGATTATCGAATTTCAAAGCTAAGAAAAAAAGACTTCGAGAGAACATCGGAGGACAACCTATAGAAGAACAATTGAATATTGAACTTCTAAAGGCAAAAAACACTAAGTGATACCTTTTTTAATGATATTCCAACCCTATCCCTCAAGAACTGTTACAGCTAGTAAAACTATTGAAACTACTAATATGAGCAATCCAATAGAAATTTTCGTTAATTTAAGGATACCGGAAGTCATTAGGGGTCTACCCCTGAAGCTTCGCTGGCTTCACTGCCTAGCGAACTTCACTCTTCGGAAGCTACTATAGCTTAAAAGGTTTTCTAGCCTTGCTAACTTAGCTTAAGATTGGTTGTACTCCTAAACATAAAATAAAGTTCTTCGTGGAAAGTTCGTGTACATTATTTAATATCATCAATGAATCGAAGGCGAAGAATAGTAGTAACTGGTGCAATTGGTAGGATTGCTCTCGCTTCCACATCACGTAGTCAACTGGTGCAATCCATAGGATTGCCTCAGCCACGACAACGAAAGACAAAAAATATTAAACTGGCGCAGTCGGTTGGATCTCAACAGCTGGAGATTTAAGTGGATAAGATTTACAATATAGATAAGATAAGAAGTGGATAAGATTACAACAACAGAAGATTTAAGGAGCCTACTACTATCAACCAAGAAGAAGCAGAAGTCCAGGAGACGACGAGAGAACATCAACGAGGAGAGATTGAACGGTTATCATATGTAAGTGTATTCAAACATTTAAGTACTTCTTATTCCATGCTCAAAGATTCTCTCTACTTCCTGAGGAAAAAACCTCTTACCAACCAATCGACGGTTTATCGGTTAACAAGGGTTTAGATTTGAATCCTACAATGGCGGTTGAACACTCGCCAGCGGTCGTTCATGATAACCTTCGCATACCAGAATGCATTAAAATCTTTCCTGAATTTTCCGGCAATACTTTGCAGTTATCGAATTTTATTACAGAAATACGATTTATACGATTATTCCGGAGCTCGACGGAAATAATGGTTATAGTTCACTTATAAATTCAGCCATCAGACATAAGATTGTCGGAGAGACAAACAATGTTATTACAATTTACATATAATCTAAGACAGAAAAATTATTCGAAACTTTACTAACATATATGTAATAATTCCATCCATTCAGTAACAAAACTAACACCACATGAAATAATTAACGGACATTTAGAAGTAAAAGGCATACTAGATGCAGACACTACCACTCACATACCTTTACATGAGAATTTTACATGAGTATTTCAGGTATAATCTTGATTCGTTACGATAATTGTTCTGTTGAGGAAAACGGAATAGCTTATCCTCAAACGAGTCATCGATACTTGGAAAGTATTAAAATAAAATCAAATATTTTTACGCCCATCAATTGGACATTATCCAATATCCATATCAATAACTTGGAGGACTACACTATAATGAATAGGAATCCAGTACATTTTTCAAATAGACAAGAGGTTCACTACGCGGTGTTGGCCATTTCTACAGCGCTCGTGTTCATAGTAGCAGCATCAATCTTATATTGGATTAAAAACCGGATGAAAACACAAGACCAAGTACCCGTATTCTATGAAGCAACAGCACCCAAGGTAGAAATTCCCTGGGATACTATCCAAGCTAGGGGGGGGGGGGTTGCGGGTTGTCCTTCAACCCTTACATCACCATACGCCGGACTTCTCCATTAACTACGTCATATCGTTATCTTACATCACATGTGCCAAACTTCTCCATTAACAACATCATTACCTCTTATCAAACTTATATCGATATTGTAATCACGTTTTTCAAGATATGTAATCACCTTTCATACTTGTATTAATGTTCATTAAAAACTCATTAGACATATATATAAGCTGTACAACAAATCAAATATTTAGCTCATTCTCAGTTTGTAATTGTCTTTGTCCACATTAAATTGAAATAAATCTTTCATCAATAAGAAACCACGAGTATCAATTACAAACAACCCTTAAGTAGCGATAATTTCTAGTTTATATAGCTTTGTAAATTAAGTAATCAATCAAAAGTACATCACCTGTGATGTACATCATACAAGTGATGACATGAGTTTCTAAAATATTAAATAAATGTAATGCATCGCCCCTGGCGATGACACAATAGATTTAAATATAATAGTATATAAGACCACTCAAGTTCAAGTTCATTACCATTCGTTTATGTACGAACTTATCGTACACATTTATCACGCTTCTGTCAAATTATTTATTTGTTCATTTGATTATTTAAAATAAAATATTGTTAACCTATACCAAGTGTTTCCTTCCGGACCTCAACAACCACTCCGTACAAGGACTATAACTGACGCAGTCGGCACTCGAACTTCAAACAGCTCCCAGCTCGACGTTTTATCGGGCTCGAAAGCAGGACACACCAGAAGACTTCGAAGGAACATCGAGGGACAACCATCAAAGGATCAACGGCTTATTGGACTATTGGAGGCATCTCTACTATATGTCTACCAAGACTAGGAAATAACTTCAATAGAATAAAATGGGAAACTATAAAGAAACAGATAAATTACATATTTCATGACTCCGCGATAAAAATTATAATATGTCACAATAAAATCATCAAACTAAATCACGATGAAATTCCCTCTGTTTTAAACGAATATCATGACTCTATCATTGGAGGTCATGCCGGTTCTGATCGAATGTTGAACCGTATAAAACTTAAATACTTTTGGAAAAATATGCAAAAGGATATAAAAAATTATGTAAAGTCTTGTGACTCTTGCCAACGTAATAAAATGTTATCAACAGCACAATCGACCACGTCATTGGACAACAAACAACCATAATTAATAATTCATTTGACGATAAAATCTTTTATTTAACGAAGAAATAAATCGATAATCACAGTTTTTCAAATAACTTCATATTAAAGTCTAATGGTGTCGTCATTGTCGTTGTGTAATTATGATACAAATTGGTGTATGCCTAAAGCTAAATAGCGTGTATTAAAAGCCATAGGAAAATAAAATAAATCAATCAATTACTATCTCAACTCCACTGAGAGCAGACTACATTGAGCATTTTTATTGTCTACCCTTTGGACCACTACCTGGACATCCCCTTTCTCGACGTAACAATATTCAGTTATTGTTATATGTCAAAATCGTAGTTAAAGAGAATTTGGACCAAGTAGTTAAAACTGTCAAAAATAAGATCCATAAATTGAAAATTAAACCGAAACGTAAATTTCAGATTAACAATGCTGATAGCGGTGGTGACAGGACGACAAATAGAAGTGCATGACCTAATGAGATATCAAGGATTGTTAGCACTGGATATGGGAAACGATAGAATAATTGAAGGTTATAATCATTATATTCACGTAGTAAATTTAGCACCCTTTGGAGATAATATAAATACAATTAGGGAAAATATTAATACATTAAGCAAATCGTCAGAATTTAAATACCATTTTAACTATGACGCCTCTATGGATATTGTTAACGGTAAAATGAGTGAGCTAGAAAACAAATTTAATACGATCAATCCTTACATTAGAGTAAAACGGGGGATAATAAACGCATTGGGAAGTTTCATAAAAACGATTAGTGGAAATATGGATAGTGAAGATGCAGAAAAAATTAATAAACAAATCGACTTATTTAAAATTAACGAAGAAACGTCAAAAGAAGCATCTAATAAACAAATTAAAATCAATAATTTTATTAACGATAGACTTAACAATATTTCTAACCAGGTTAATCTTCATCAAGATACGGTAAAAGAATTTCTAATATCGAACGAAGTCACAACTAATAACGTAATAATGAACTTTTGTATACGCAAAATCTAAATAGAATTGCTTATAATATCGATACAGTAAAAACTCATTTAAACGAAATACACAATTCCATTAGCAAAAATCGTTATAACATCAAAATATATTTTGCATCCGGACGAAATAGATCATTTAATAAATCAATTTGAAAAACAACATATTACAATTTTATCCTACGAACACATTTACGAGTTGTTGGAACTTCAAGCTTACTATAATAATACAAATATTGTTTTTAATGTTTTTATTAAGTAAATTGTATCACATCAGACCGCTTCCTATAAATTCTACCAAGAGCATCATTATAAAGGAGGAAGAAATTATAGAAATGATAGAACCGGGAAATTTACTAATATCATCAAATACAAACATAAAATTTACAAGTAACTGCGGTACCGACACAAAGGAAATGTCAGGTATAATCCTAATTTGTTATGATAATTTTTCTGTTACAGTAAATGGAATAGCTTATCCTCAAACAAGTCACCAATATCTAGAAAATATTAACATAGAAACAATCTACAACTATCAGAAAATTGTAATCCTTGCATTTTTAACAAGTTTTTGCTGCATAGTATTATGTAGATTAATCATAAAGAAAATAAAATATTGGAAAATAGGACCCATGGATATTAGTAGAAACAGATACTTTATCATCCGAGGGCCCCACACCCAATCAAACTTTTATGGGAAGAGTTTATATGGGGGGGGGGGTTCACATATCAAACTGTATGAAAACCGTCAATAAATTTCCAAATACAGACAGAGAGAAACACAGGATCATCAAGCACTGATTGTTTGAGCTCTGATCATTTGAACAACCACAAAAGAAAAGTAGTGTTCTTATAATTCCTTGGCCAAACGTCTGGACATCCATGTAAAACAATTAATTAAATCGAGAAAAGAACCGATAAAGGATATATGGCCACGACTTAAAGAATATTGAACGAGTTATGGGTTTCCCCACAACCACTACGTCACCTTATGCCGGACTTCTTAATAGCTCTTAAATCACCTATTTTAATAATTATCAATATCACGTTTCTTAAATCACCTTTCTTAATTAATCAATATCACGTTTCTTAAATCACCTTTCTTAATTAGTAAACACTCATTAAATACTCATTTTCAATCATATATAAACAGTACCCAAATTGTAACATTTAGCTCATTCTCAATTCATAATTGTAATTGTCCACATCAGATTTAAATAAATCTTTTATCAATAAAAAAAAAAACAACGAGTATCAATAACAACCCTTAATTGGCATCAACAACCCTTAATTGGCGCAGTCGAACTGGAACAAAGCTGCAAGGACACAGGAAAACCGGACACTTCAGGAGAACACTGGACTGAAAAGGAACCTGAGCAACTGCAGTAAGCTGATCATCCATTTGAGCTACGAAGAAATCGAGAGGATATCGAGTCTTCGGGGACGATAACTTAATAAGACGGGGACTTAATTAACGCAAGTTGTCACGTTTATGAGAAGAGGATTATAATAAAGATTATAATAAATATTTAAAACAAATTAATCTTTGTTCAAATAAATTTTTATGGCATTTTCTGAAGACGATGTCAAGGTGGACAGCCATTATCTTCGAGGAAGCATAAAATTGGCTCGTAATAAAAAAACAGCCAAAAATAGCAACTCACAGATTAGCATGTACTACTTGCAGATTATTGAATTTTTTCCCAAAAAATGTCAGTTTGCATTGAAACAAACATTGCTTTACACATGTTTGTGTAAGTGGAAGAACTGTTTAATTGTAACATAAAAACGATAATTTGCAAAATTCGAGTTTTGATTTATCATCAAATCATTATTTTTTTTTAATCAGTTAATAATTATTAGTTTTAATAAGCCCTGCTTGTTACACACAAAGCTAATTATCACCAATATTGTTAAGTGTACCAATTTTGGGATTTTCCGTGGTCAAATGACCAGAGAGAATATTTTTTTATTAAATAAATGTATTATTTTAATTGATAACCTTGTGGTTTTATATAGATGGTGCAGAAACGAAATTCTAATTAGTGCTAAATCGAGACACTTATCAGAAAATTGCACTGACCTTTCTGTTGGAATATAAATAATAAATTTATGATCAAATATTTTAAAAATTTGAAAATGGTAAGCCGTGTATTCATAATATATCAATTTTCGATAATGTTATGAAATGTTGGTAAAAGTTACGTATTGTATAATATAATATAGCAGAACGTACAAATAATATACATAATATAAACAGTCATTGAACAAAACGGAAACATACATTGGGTTCTGCTATTCAATTGAATAAATAAAGAGTATTATTATAGCTCATGTGAGGTCAAATGATGAATTCACCTCGTATGGACATCTACAAGAGATAGAGTTATATTCACATGAACATAAACAAAAAATAAGAAGTTATTATATGGAAGCATTATACTACAATAAATTAATGAATTTCAATAACCCTTGTAATAATATAATTTTAAATTTTCGAATGTTAGATCACTTTACTACCACTATAGACATTTTGAATTTCTTAATATATCCCTAATAATGCATTTACAAAAACAAAAAGACTAGAGAATTATATTAACAGAAAAATATTGTTCTTTTAAAAAATCTTGAAAACATTCCAAAAATTTATCATAACATTTAACGATTTGGTATCGCTTAAATGTACACAATGGTCATTAATGTGTTTTAATGACGCGTCGTAAATTACTGTTGAAAACATCGATTATTCAAATAGCGGATTTCATGTTTCACAACAGTTTCAACGATAGGAAAATCTAAGACTTACGGTTATGATTTATAACGGTTTGTTGTGAAGATACCACTGAAGTAATGTGTTGTAGCTGTTGACAAAATCACTTCCAGAGTTGAACCTTCAGATGTTTGATTTCTTTGTTCGAAATAATTGATGACCCTCCAGAAGCTATTGATGACCCTCCAATAGTGGTTGATGATTCTCCAATAGCCATCGATGAAGCCCATCATTATGAACGCTGATGATTCTGGTGCGATTCCCAAAATTCACTTTTGTTTATCACTGATTATTGGTAAAAAAATTAATATTATTTTTTCACTTGATAGAATGATTTTCACTATTTCTACCGATAGATTATTTTTAATAAGATAGGTTATGACTTTGTTAAAAAAAACACTGATCGGTGAATCGAAATATGTAAAATATTATAATAACGATACAAAATGTACCGGGTCAAAGACAAAATGACAAATGACAATTTTGAAAATATTTTCTGTGTTTATATAGACCGAATATTAGAAAGTAAATTTCATTATATCCGACAATGAAACAATTAATGTTTCTCGGAAACATTAATTGTTGTTTCTACATAGTTTTGTTTGGATTTCTAAAATTTTTCACAATTACAAAAATTAGAAATCATTAATTTGACACATTAACTAGTTATATTAAGAAACACGTATCATTAAATGTAATTTTGATTATTCAACACATAAACATTCACTTTCACTACAATTTATTCAAAAAAAAAAAAATTATAATATATATTTTTTAAGATTCATATTTTATTTTTATCCGTTCGATTAGGAAGGTTTCACGACCATAAAAAAATATTTGGTTAGGTCTTCGATATTCTGTCGATTGTTGTCTTTGACACACACTTCCGTCACGAGCAAATTCCGGGCCCAGTTTCCTCGAAAGCCTCATCTATTCCACTATATATATACAATTCGGATGTCGTTGTGGGATACTTCACTGGTAGAATCAAACTGTACGATTATATCTACACGAAAGTGTACCTATTGTATAATATTTATATCAGGAGTATGAGAGATTGTCGTAATTAATTTCGAAGACGTCTAGGGGAAACCCGAAGCCGTTAAAAGGGCCGAATTTCGTTTGAGATAGTGGAAACTGTCGATGGGTTATTGACGCGTTTTTCCCTTTTTAAAAAAATATTATTTTCACGTTGGAAATGTAGTGATCTTTTCGTAGAAGTACGTGACGCATTTCGCAAATATTGTATTATCATACGTGACATTTCTCTCAAAAATACATGTACGGAAAAGTAAAACCAGCCTTTTCAGTTTAGTCGTTTTTTTTTCATATACTTTTTGTCGTGGTATGAAAAATCGTGAGCGTATATGTATCAAAGTTTTCGTCCAGAAGACGGATTCAAACTCGGAATACGAACGAACTCAAAAAAATAGGATGAAAAATATCTATTTTTGCCAATGTACACGGAAAAAAGAAGATACCGGATTTGTACTTTTTCTGGTTCAACTTTAGAACGTTCAAAGACGAATTTTAAAATTGGTTTTCTATCCATATCGTCAAAATATATATAAATAATAAAAATATTAGTGATATGTTTTTTCAAATGGAAATTTTATACATTCTCTCGAGAAATTTTGACAAGAAAAAAATGAGATGATATTAAAGATCATATTGAGATGCGGTAGATCTCATCTGATTTTAATTTTCTCGTAGGAAATAAAAGCGGAAAACAGCGGGGCGTGAGACGCCGCATTCGCTTTTCGAGAACGTAATAAAAATGGCATAATACATTCTGGAACGCACGCAAGCACTTAAAAAACAATTCGAAAGGGCTCGGAATAAATATAATAAAAATATCTTCGCTAAAGACATCGGCCACATACCTGAGCTTTGCTCCCGCTGATCCCGATCGGCTCCAGGGTGAAGACGACTACCCATGGGAGGTTGATGCTGAGGGCGAAGGCCCATATGAGGGTCACCACTATTTTGCATGACCTGGACGTCATGGATCCGCTCAGAGGTGTGCTGATCGCTTTGCATCTTTCCAAGGAGATGGCCATTAGGGTGTTGACTGAAGCTGATACTGATACTCCTTGGAAGTATGCGACTCCTTTGCAGATGGCCGCGCCTAGAACCCATGCTAGAATTGGATGGAATTTGAGATTAGAAGGGTTTGTTTGCAACGATCGTACTAGGGAGGATATTAGGTCATTAGGATAAATGGCCCGAATACAGTTTTTATACTTCAAATTCAATTATAGGAAAGTATTATTAAGACCATTGTCGTAGTAATCAATGAAATTCAATACTATAAATTATTGTTGATTCGTAAAATTTGAAATGTAAAACTTTGAATTTGAAGTGTGAAAACTGTAATAGCTCGATAATTTATCAGTAAATTTTAACTTTTATCGGTAAATTCACAAATTTTTATTTTGACATGATTAAAAAATGCATTATAAGTGCTTAAATTCATTCGTTTATTATAGATGCGTAAATTAAGTTTCTTAACAAATTTCACGCATAGTTTGGAAGTTAAGTTCGTCAGTTTTTAATCATATCTTAACGAGTTTCGATTTCACATGTTGTACATTAGCACTTTTAAGCGTTCAAAATGTCAGCATTTGCATTTATATGACATATATAATTTGTAAAAATAATTTTTAAAAACTGATAAACATGACCCTACAACACGTTCAAATACCAAATATAATACACACGAAATTCGTTTAAATATTTTCAAAAAAAATGTCTAATTTTTTCATCTTTCTCAATTGATACCCTGCAGTGATCATACTGACACAATTATTTTCAAATTTCCACTCACAAAACAAAAAAAAATCCACTCAAACATTTAACCATTCTCTCAAATTCAAAAAACATTAACGTGCCAAAACTTAGAACATTTAATGCACTTTATCTCGCAGATCTTACACATCCTTCTTCACGTACATATTCAAGAACATGACGAAGGTGCGTCATCGTACCGCGACGTGCAATAAATTATAATTAAACGGTTCAACGGGCGGTTGTCGGCCATTGTTTCCGCGCGAACTTTTCCCGCCAAAACTGGCCGACATCATTTGTCAAATTAAGCGCGCCGCAACCGGACCGCGTTCAGCTCGCTCATTGAACTAGAGAAGATCCTTTTCGAACTTTGTGTGGAAATTTCACCACGCGAGTGTTGCCCGAAATGAAAATTTCATAGGGAGATTCATAAGAGGAATTTAATATGGCGGTGTATTTGGTATCGCGCGAGTTATTTTGTTGTGTAGAAATATTTCAGTGGTGTGTTATGATTGTTATGGAATTTGATTTATTTCAGTGTTTGAGATTCTTCGAATTATGTTCGCATTATTGGTTTTCGTATGTTGTAAACTTTAAGTAAATGTTAAGCGTAGCAGACTCGTTAGGTTATATTTGCGGCTAACTAAATTGATCCTTCGAATAGAATACAATTGAATTTAAGTTTCGCTATAATGAAACCTTCTTGTTTACTGCTCAATAAATATAATATAGTTGAATTACATTGTAATAAAATAATTAAGCACATACGAGATATTTATAGATGATATTTTGAATTTTGCCTATGAATCTGTAAAGTTTTCTTAAAATATTTTTCTTAAATTTCATTGATGAGAATGAATAATTAGGAATAAAATTCTATTCTAAATTCTATTTGAATATTTATAAATAAACTAAAAAAAATTCTATTTAAATGTGTCATATGAATTTTTTTTATACCGAAAAAATTTATATAAATACAAACTAAAATATTCTTATAACGTAATACTATTTTTTGAATCATTCTTTTCGGAGCTATTTATTTTCAATATAAATTTTTTATATTTTAACAAATGATCATGAAAATAAACGAAAATCATCGAAATTGATTTCGATCATATCAAGAAAATACGTCCTTCTTTTGGATGTCATACGGTAACCCTAATTTTCATCAAACGGAAGTTGTAGGTCAAATTAGGAAGAGCAGGATAGGCTATTATCGATGACCTCTGTTTAAACTGCCCTCTATGTCAAAGACCCTCAAACTTTTGAATTCGAACCTCCCTTTCCCGTACTGCCGACAAAATGAAATTCCTTTGACGATGCGATGGCCGATTTGAAGCTAGCGAGTAGTCAGAGGCAATTCCCGTCTACCATTTTACTATGTAAATACTTATTACAATTTTACGGTCTCAATTTCGCCTTTGGAAGCTTTGGGCTTTTCAATTGAACGAAAGGCGTGAAATATATGCCGAAATTTAATGATTTTTTATTTATATTATGAATAAATTGAGCCGTTTAATTTTTTTTTTACCAAATTATTGCTCAGTGGAGGTTTCGCTTTGAAAATTTTTGAGTTGGAATTTATTGAATACACAAATTATTATATCAATCGAAATGTATTGTAATAATATCAATAGGGCTTATGTTTCAGGTTTGGAAATCCTTTAACCCTTCATTGACGCTGATGCTTTGTAAACAGTCCTTTGAAATCAATACAACGACATAATTGATTGTCGTTGCCTATCGAAAACTTTGTATACAAGTTTATGAGCTATGTTTAACAACAATACACAAGTATATAGTTTCTTATTATCATCCCAAAAATTTATAACGATTATAATATCGGAATCGTTATCATTCCAATTTACTTCTCAGAAACGAAAAAGGATTAGTTCGTTACTGAATTTTTCCCGCAGGAATAAACGAATCCCAATTCACTTCCGGATGATGAGGAAAAAGAACAAAATTTGAGAGCATGTCGAAGAGCAACTCGACTCTATCAAAATGTACTGGCAAAAGAAAACTTTCACCGAGCAAAAGAGAAAAAAGTGGCAAGCGCGCTAAAACTTTCTTTGATAAATAACCCGCTTTATTCCACATAACCCGACATGCTCTATATTATCTGCGAGTTTCATTATTATATCAATAAACCGAAATTGAAACGATGAATTATCGCCTAATGTGCAATAGCGTAATGTGTGCCGTGTTTCTTGCGCGGGGCCGTTAAGTTGTTAAAGTTAAGCATTAATCAGCGGTTGGGGCGCAATACAAGGACAGGGGTCGTAAATTTGACGACGTAATTGGGGAAATATTGAAAAAATAATTGTTATTCGGGCGGAAGATGGAATGGCGCTTTCGATCATTCGGTTTCTATTGTTTGTTCGCGTTTCGGTGAAGGCCAATCCGTCTTGGGGAAATAATATACGCGGGTGTTCAAAATAAACAAATGCGAAATATTCGTGCGAATTCGACACGGGTCACTTGGGTGAGGTGGTTTTTTTTTTATTGTTTTGTGTGGAAAAATTGTCATTTGTATGTGAAGTACACGCTTGAAGTATTTACGTTCGAAATATGTTCGAATGTTTTTTGTATCCATATGAAACTCTTTTTCGTTTCGATAAATATAATCAAGATTCATGAATTTCCTTCAATAAAAATAATTTTATTCGTCGAACAAGAAATTTCCGTTACGATGAAACAAATCGAAAAGCTTAAATTGAATTTTTACTTCTGTGAAATCGATCAATGACAACTGATATTTTATTATTGAATATTTCAATTAATTTTAATACTTGATACTTTCTCAGAGTATACGTTACGTTACAGTGAATCTACATTTTTGCTAATGAAAACACACTTCTACCAATTCAGTTTTTTTTTTTTTTTTTAAAGGAATATGAATGTGTTTTTTTTAACAATAAGTTTTACAAAATCATTGCTCACTTTTAGTGAATTTGTATTCGTTCTAAAAGTTCTAGAGATTTACATATTAAATAAACTTTCACTAACAATATATAGGTACAAACATTGCAACATATACAAATTTATGAGGAATTTCTTTCCTCTAAAAAAAATACTTTCAATGAATATCAGAAAAATTTTATATAACAGTAGATTTTTATAAATTACATATTATTTTGATAAATTATAAAATTTCAAATCGACCATTTTTCGAGACTGAAGGTGAAACGAATAAATCGAAAACACTCCCATCCGTATTATATTCAAGGACAAAAAGCGAAAAACTAAGATCGAGCAAAAAGGACACGAATGAGAAGGGCTATGTGAACAAAAAAAAAATGATTGATTGTTATATAATTTTACAAACACTATCACCCCATCTCGGAAAATTGAACGAACGCCGAAGGGCGAAAGTTTTCCGATCGAAAGCGTGAAATATTCGCGCCACACCACATCCACTATTAGATAAATCGCGAGTCTTTTGTGTGTGTAATATTATGCGATATTACGGGAATTCGTATCCCGAAACGTTCCTCCTAGAATAAACTTCGGATCTGTTTAAAGTTGAGCAAATATAAAATAGGAAACGCCGCAAGGATCGCGGAGAAAGTTGAGCGTAATGCGATAACGCCTTTGAATCGACGGGAAAAGGAAATGTGCCCATAAGGATACGACTTTTGTGTTTCGATACTGTCTTTGATGTGTTGCGTGTTGAAGAAGTGGATTTTATAAATGTCTATATGTGTGTAAAGGTATGAATAATGTTATTTTTAAAAAAAGTTTGCGACAACGATATGAATTATGTTTTTTTTATTAAAGCTTTTTATTAAATTACTCTTTGGCGTATCTATGTTTGTTCGTAGTTCTAAAAAAAATCTTGTTTAAATGCAAACTCGGTGTGGTCGTAAACATGCACGATAAGGTCGGGAATCCCAATGTGCATTTACTGCATATGTTACTGGATATGTGGACTGTAAAATCCCAAAGATAAAATATGCGAAAGGTTACTTACCCGCACTGGATCAATTATTTATTGAAAAAAATGTATGTTTCGAGTATATAATTTTCGATACGGCAATGATCGTATCGCTAGTGCCGGGATAAATAATTATTTGAAACTTTCGGAGAAAAACGGGAAGTTATCGGTCTCTGTTGATTGGCCATCGTCAGAAAAGCTGCTTTTAAACGGAACATCTGCCAAATTGTAGGCAATAATTCAAGACCTACCCGTTGAAAATGGGTTTCGGTAAATATCCGCTGAGGTAAAAATGATTAATTCATACTTCTATACAAAGGGACGTTTTAATGTGAAAAATTCATATACGACACGTTTATCGTGAAAAATATGCGATTTAAATTTAAATGAGGAATAAAGTTGAACTATGTAGATTAGTAAGTTTTTGGTTTTATAATAAATCCTGATATTATATTTGCTATGATGACAAAATCTGAAAAAATTGTAATTGTAATTTCAAATTAAAAAATTATGTATTATTTATGATCGATTCTTTGTATAAAAATTTACATATTAATAAAAATATATTATTTATATTCAAAATAAACTGATTAAAATTTCTGACCCTCAATTTTTTCTTTAGTTAAAATAGATTGTTATCATTAATCTGAAATAATTAAAGAGACACTTTTTTCGCTCGTTTAATTTCACCTCCTCTTTTCAGTTTCTTTCAGCGAGTTTTTTTAATATACCCAAGAAAAAAATCCTTTCCTGGACAGAGTTCCGTGAAACGATTTTCACGCTTACGATTTTAAAATTTTAGTTATCACGGCCAACATTTTAATTAATATACAAACTTTGATCGGACATTACCGAAGTTATGAAACAATGGCTCGTTTTCATCTAAAATGACGAAAGGGCCGGGACTTGGACAAAAGTGCTCGAACGGCGCCATCTGATCTGCCTTAATTACATTTCGGCTTAATTTGCGAAGTTATTTTTATGAATTGAACATGGAAAATAAATGATTAATTAGTATCTGTTCCGTTGCTGTTGTATTTCCATGTGATTTTAAGTTATAAATTTACCTTGACTGAGTGTTTATTTTCGGAATCTTCCATGTGAAAGACGATTTCGTAATTTTGCAAACACTTCAGATTGTGAGACAGGTTTTCTGTTTTCATTTTTTTTTTTAAATGAGTTTACAACGTTGACAACACATCCTTATTATTGCAACGTTGTCAGTGAAATGTGTACAGAACCAGTTTTTCCGTTCAACGGTGAAGAAGTGCATCATACTCGTATATATTATAGTACTTGTATGCAGTTAGCTGTTTAAAATAACTTTGGAATGCTACAGTTTTCAAATTATGTACGTTGATAAATATTATATTGAAATAATTGAAAGTTTTAAATTTATATAATTTTTTTTGTAATTTCGTTCAAAAATTTATCTTTTGCAATGGAATAACGGATCAGGTTCGTTATTAAAATTATTATAGAAACTACGAGTATTTCTTCGTAATAAATTCATTCATTTGTGAAAGCAATTTATTAAAATTTATATTTTTATTTTTTAATATACATATTTTTCAATGGTATGGAAAAAATTAAAAAAAAAATCCAAAAATTTATGTCTTAAGATTAGGTATAATAAAAAGCTTGAAAAATATAAAAAATTCCAAGCGAAAAATTTAATTTAAAAATAGTAAAAATATAATTCTGGAAAAAACCGGTTAATTTAAGTGATCAAATTATTTTAAATTTTTCAAAACAAAGTTTCTTCAAGGCTATTTTCTACGATGTACATATTTATACATGTTGGCTGAAGACTATTTTATACAGAATAATCATGCGAATATATTACGAACACAAAAATAGAATGGCCACGCACTCGTTTCGTATATTTTATAAATGTTTACGGCAATTTTAAAATTTAAATTAAAAGCAATTAGCTTAATTTAGTGTCGGAGCTGAGTAAAGGTAAAAATTTAGTAGGCCATTGTGTATTCGGCGCGCGATTAATCTACGCACAATAAAGACCCGACTAGAGATATACTAGACGAGATTAAAACTGTCCTCATTTACTTGTTTCTACGTCATTAAGAATTATTTTCAATTTGAACGATAAAATATATTTTTAATAAATTCAATATATAATAAATGGATTAACCCGGTTTCGTTAATGGAATTCTACTAATAAGCCTTTTGTGTATCAATGGAAACGGGCTTCAACTTTCCAAGTGAATTATTTTGGAGGACTTTTAGTATTTTCATTATAATTCGATTCTTCTGCACTTACTTCGATTGTTTTATAATAAATTTAATCGATAAACAACTTAAAATATTAACAATTTAATTGTATCATATGAACGTTACCACAAACAGAAAAAGGCTATAGATTTCACATAAAAGTCGATAATTGAATCGAACAAACAAACCGTATAAGGTTCAAATCGGATTTTAAGACTTTTGTCACAGTCTTAAGTCTCGGAGAAGGGACAGTCGAAAACATTGAAATGCCGAAGTCGGCCATAGTAATTATCCAAGAGCCTTATCCCTTTATCGGCTTCGGTCGGAGTTCCTTTTTTTATTTCTTCCTGTCTTGACGTGGGTTGAACTCGATCCGTAATCAAATCGACAGAACGGTCAGACGTTCAACTCCTTCCATCTTCCATACAAACGTCGATCGCTTCCATTTATATGTAGATATGAATTTAAATTATCGCGATCTGTCAAAATCACGGCTTGGTCTTTGTGTAGGTTCGAGATTTTTATATAGGGCTCTCAGTTGCGTAATCATAATTTTCAGTCTTTCGAGAAGTTAATAAAATATAAATGGTTTTTATATTGCTTGGGTTTTCATATATTTGATTAATTTATTTTCGTAAGTACCTGTATAATAAAATGTTTTTTTTTTTAGATTTTATACTTATTAATTTAATTCTGTTTATTTACACGGTTCGTTTACTCGTATGAAATGTGATTAGGAAAGTTTGGTAATAAATCATAAAACTTATTCGAATTATTATCTGTATATTACTTATTCAAACAAAAGATCGAAACTGAGTTTTAGTTCAAAAATTAACAAGTATATAAATATGTAGATATTTAAAATACAATTACTTTAATAATATTATCCATATTACCGTGACTATCGTTTACAATATCATAATTCAAAGTATTTTGAACTATAATATTTTGAAAAAAATACAGCATTAACGATATAGTATATCTTTAACTTACATATCCTATTATAATCTACCAGTAAATATTTTATAATGCAAATTATATCTCAAAAAAAAAATCCATATGATTGTATAGTATAAATGGAATTTTATTCCTAAGATAAAATAGAACTTTCAAATAACAAAATAGATTGGGAGATCCAACTTTTTTATTTCAATGTTGGAATAAATATACTTAAATCGAATACGCATTCGATTCTAAATTCATTGAATACGAATAATTTAATCGTAAAGATGTAAAAAACAAGAATTGTTGAAAGGATACAAATTTCTTTACATGGAAATGTGCTTTTATCGTATAACGAATATAATTTATTGTATTAATGTATTTGAATTTATCCAATTTAATTGGACTATATTTAACAATAATAAATTAATTATAACGACTTATTATACGACAAAAATAATAAGACCGAATTTGAGTTCATTAATTAAAACAAGTCATTTAATTATCTTTCCCGGCTTATATTATTTTACTTACATACCCATTTGGCGCATTTTGCTTACTCGTATCTATAATATGCAAAACAAATATGTACTCAAAAAAGTTCCGACATTAAAAAAATAAATACCGGTATATTATAATTAGCAACACTATTTTACAGAAATTTATAACTAACTTCTAACTATATGAAGTGGAAGTGATTTCGCTCACAGTATATTACAAGTACATATGCAAGGCGGGTAGAATACATAAAGACTTACACACATACTTGCAATAAATGGTCCATTAGGGATGACCGATGAACGCTCTACCTAAACACGAAAAGGCAGAAATGGATCCATTTAGGCCGTCGCAGTTCAGAGTAGCGAATATTTTATATTAACCCGTTAACAGACGAGCGAGTTCGCAGTGATACGCACACGTGTGTCATTCAAGACCGGGAAGAGTTTCGAATATAGCTTGAAACTTGAAGAATTTTATGAATAATATAACTGTTACATATTCAGGGTTTGGTATTGTTAAAAAAAAATCTTATACGTGTTTTGCTTAAAAAAAATGAACGAAAGCGGCATAGCTTATAAATTCGGTAACGATTTTATCGGATCGAACACATCATAAATATCTTTTGAATAAAATAATCGGTTTAGGGTTGAATGGTTCAAACAGTTTCAGTTAATTGCGGTTTCGAGTGTGTGAATTAATCACGAGTCGGCTATTTAACCTGTTAACTGTGGCCAGTTTGTTCCGGTTTCGAAATTTTAACGAAATGTGTGACAATATCAATGCGCTTATATACAAAGGGTATGCCCTTCAAACGCTGAAATGTATTATATGTACACCGCTTTCAGATCTCAATTTAACGAGCCATTGGATTTTTACGAATTTTCCCTTTCGTGTCTTGACTTTCGTCGGCTAATTGTCATCGTTTGTTGCTTTTCGAAAGGGGCTGCTTTGAAACATGGCTTTATATACATTTACAATAAAAAAATGTATTTTTTAAATTTAACGAGTACACAGAATTTTTCCAATAGACTTCAAAACCGATGTCGTAATTTTCCCGTTCAATCTAATAGAAAAGCCGAGAGAAAAGGTAGTTTAATCAACGTGTTACCGAACTTAACTTATGGGCGGTCAATTTTACCCGTTTTTCCCTACTGAAAAATATCTGCGTTCGCTTTAAAGTAAACGATTTACATGTATTTCTTTTATTGTTTTAGTTCGAGAATAATTTCTGTGGGTTTTCGCTTAGGTCGACTGCAATAAATCAATCGGCATTTTCCACGGAGAACTTTCGTTGCGCAGCAGTATAAATATTTGATTTATTGTCGACGTTTGGACAATTAACTGCTTCGTGTTGTTGAAGTTAATTTAGATAAGATTATATGTTAATATTATTATTATGGAGTATCGTGAAAATTAGATCTCGCTTTTGTAGGAAAGTTTACGAGTTTTATATTGACAGTTTGAGTTAACTGAACACTTTTCAGTCGACACCTCGAAAGGTTTTATAAAGAGATTGATTTATACCCGATCGAGAGTACCGATTTTAAATATAAATAAAACCACGGCTTAAATATAAATGTAAATTTCAGGAAAATCTGAAGATTTTTTGGATGGAAAATCGCCATTAACGTATGAAAGTGTGCGAGGACATTACATGATGAGATGACGAAGCGTAATAACTTTAACCACGACCGTGAGGCACTTCAGCCTGAAATTGACTATTATATTTTTTTTCGTGATGGTATATATGTAAATTCTGAGAAAATTTGAGATAAATTTATGATTTTTGCTTTCTTAAGTATTGACCAATTTATTGATGAAAAAAAACTGAATTCTTTTAGACGCATGGTGAATCTATTGATATTGAAGATATCAGATTGTTCGAGTTAATAAAACTATTTTGTAGAAGAATTTTCTTTTCGTAAATTAAATTTATGTTTGTGCAACGTAAAATTTATGTCTAAATTCTATCACTGTGGTACCTTAAAATATTATTTTGAATAAATTCCAGACAGATTTATTTTTGTGAAAACTTTAATATACCTTCAATTTTTCATTTTTCGTGCACAATAAACCGAAACTTTCTAACAGATGGGATATGAAAATATGTTCAATTGAACAAAGATCGCTAAAATTAAAAATCATTCAATTCATGTGTTGTTTTCATTTGATTTCGATTAAAATATTTAATAACTTTTCGTACACAGCGCAATAAAGTTCCAAGCAAAGTTAGCCAAGGCAAATTAAATTTCAGTAATCGAATCCGTATTATATTTTGTAATTAAAATTTACGGTGAATTATTTTATAATTTAATTCCATGATTTTGGTCTCTTTATATTATTATTATTTTAAATAAAACACTTTTTAAGCATTTTATAAATTTCTAGTTTAAATAAAATTGATATCGAATTTATATATTATATTATTGTTAAGGCAAACGCGATTACTTCAACGCATTTTCACTCACTAATCCCCGCATAATCCACACGAGATATGAATCAAGATTATTCGTATGTGAAAAAAACACACTCACAAAGTCGAAATTTTTTCAGACGAATTTTCAGCCGTGTTTTTGTTTAATTTTCCAACAACGTTTCTGTGACACACACACACAATATAATAACGTAACAAGCAGAAGGGAATAAAACGAAGCGATTATTTTAACAGCGGAAAGGAAGACGCGGAACACTCAGTCGAATAAATAAACAGTTTTATGCAAATTGAGCGAAGACTTTAATTTAATTTTTTTCATCCATCCGGGAACACAAGGATTTAGACCATTAGACGGGATTTCATATTTTACATATTTTATTTTATGGATTTCGAAGCAAACGGGGACAAATCCAGGAGTACTGTCTTTCTTTCTATTTATGATTTTCTTTCTTTATCGCATACGCTGTTGATATAAACTAGCTTTAAGTGCAAGAAACAGTGTTTTCGTCATAATTCAGCTTTTTTTTTTGTTAGTTCAGCAAGAATAAGCTATAAAGCTGTCGTTGAGTATGTGTGCCAAGTTGTAACTCGTTTCAATATTAAAAGTATGAACCATTTAAATTTGTATATTTTTATATTATACTTTGCGTGATTAAAATATAACAACTTTTGGATATGTTGAAAATATCCGTAACAGCTAAAATATTATATATTAAACCTCACAGAAAAATTTAAATATTTAATCGTAATTTTTGTTGAAGAACATTTCTGTTTGTCCGTTGTATTTGACTTGAAAATGTTTCGCGTGTGTTTCGCTCGAATGAAACACAATTCAAATTTATTTCTTGGTCCGATGATAACGTTGAAAGTTTAATTAAAAAAACGTCCAATTAAACCTTTTTGCTCTTATCTTGCTTAGCGATAACTTCGTGATATTTCCCAGAATCAGACTAAATAATAGTTTCAAATAAAAAAAAGTTTATTTCTATTTTAGTTTCGTTATTGATGTGTATGAAATAGCAGACTTTATTGGCAATAATGAACAGCTTAACCCATTCAAACAGAAGTACATTTTCAGACTCAAAATAAGAAACTATAAATAGCTTTATTAATTTATAAAAAAAATGATTAAATTAAACATATTAACTATTAAAAGGTAATATGATTATAGTAAAATTTTACGAAAAATCACCTTGTTTATTGAAATTACAAGTAAAGTTATAAAAAAAACTCAATTTTTATTATAGGATCAAAATTATGTTCTCATCGTTTTATTTTCATAAATTTTATCTAAAAAAACCACCCTCAGACGACATTTTTCATTCATTGACTCATTCATGAGCAAGTCGATTGTCGCCGACCGAAACAGCAAGATTTATACCGAAAAAAGTTAATTTTCATTTCACGTATAACATAATACGTTATTCGATCCAAAAGCACACGAAAGAGAGTCGGAATAAAAAATGGTGGGTCGGACAACACAAGAATGAGGTCTGGTTAGTGAATATAGGTAGGTTGACGAATGTGCTCTGCTGCGTGACGTCATTGCGTAAGGCTTCTCCGGCGGTCGTTCACCATTAAATATGGTAGTTCATAATGTGGTGGGTGGGTGGTTTCCCGCCCACGATGTACAAAATCACACGTGTGTTGTTTCGATTGAAGTTGGGAGTTGATTAAATATTTTCTAGAACGGTGTTGTGGAGTGTGTTTGTTCGCCGTTTAGAAATGTGTAATGGAGACGAATCTTCATTTGGGAGGAATTTCATTCAATATGGCGTGTGAATTTAATACGGGATTCCACTTTGATTATATATTCGGGGATCGATTTTGTATTTTGTTTGGGTTTTTCGTGTGTAGTTTATGTAAGGGAACTTTGTGATGTATTATTGGAAGTTTGAGTTTTTTTTTCGTTAAGGAGAAAGTGTGTACTGATGGGTTTGAATACTAAAAATCATCTCTTGTCAAATGGTTATAGATATTAAATGTGATTTTGGATGAAAATTCGATCCTTAAATCTCCGGATTAGTCACAGAAATGACGAAGGTAATGTAATATGGAAATATAGGGATTTTGACATGAAGGGTGAGGTCCTATTATGAGCGTAAGTGTAAGAGTGAATAAACGTGATTTCGTATGCTCATTACGATGCTACACCCTAACCGTAGAATTTTGGTATCAAATTTTCAACGATATCAACGATCCTCACATCCATGTACAAACCCACCACATATTATTATACTTAATATCATATATAATATTTAACACAAAATTTATTTGCATACATGAAAATAACTTTTTTTTACATAATTCAGTTTTATGAATTTACAAGCACAACAAAATTCATTATTATATGCAACGATAACACGTACGAGCGAAAATGTTGGGAGACATAGCAAAGGTTCATTCAAGCCCTCGCCGCGTATTCCTCACACCACCAAGGGTTTGTATGAGAGGAAAACTAGGGAAGTGAATGAGGAGGATTGCGAGGAAGGTCACGCCTACGCTTCTGTGTTTTCCTTTCGTGTCTTTGTATATACAACTTCATGCGAAAACCGCGAATTTCAAAATCCATACCATAATCCGCGCGTGAATTGACGAAAATCTCGCAATTCCGTGAACAATTCTAAATTTATACTTTCATTTTACTGAAAACAACAACGATTCGTCGAAGAACGAATGGATTTTATTTGTGATTGACAACATCGAGATGAATACATTATAACTTTTATTTCGGTGTTTTATTATAAATATAAAATCGCTATACTTTAATAGTCAGTATTGAACTCACTCATAGTAAGTGAGAAATATCCTGTGACTAATTTAAATATAATACTTTGAAATCTCAAAATTGAGTTTTTTATCAATAGATTTTAGTATACAAAATCTTCATAAATTTTTTTTTAAAACTGAATCCTCATCCTTTCAATGATAATGAAATGCTTTCACCACTAGTCGTGGTCGTAAAAATGATATATTATGATATTTTTTTGATAAAAAAACTATTTTCGCTTACCCGGTATCAAGTTTGCAATCAAGGTAAATGGTAAACACAGCACATTGACCAATAAATCTGCACATGCCAAATTGACAATGAACAAATTGGTTGGCGAACGCATCCTTGGCGAACGTGCAACAACAGCTACCACGAACCCATTGCCGACCAGGCCTAGCAAGAATACAGCACTATAAGCCAAGCTAAAAATAAAAACATGATTAAATATACATTTTTACTTTCAATAATAGTCAAGAAGAAACTTTTTCGATTTGCGTGAGGTCTAAAATAATAATTGAATAACTTATCGCTTATCAATCTTGTAAGGCGGTTTTCGGTTTCGGTTAGGTTCTATAAATTGATTTTTTCTATAAAAAATGTTTCGTTTTATAATTTTATGTAACAATCATCTGAAAAATTTATTTAAATAATAGATATTATCATCACAACGAAGAAAAATTTAATTTTATCCTTTGAAAATTTATGTTTTCTAAAATCTGATGCAACCGGCATATAAAAACTTTCGGATAGAAATCATAATTGTCCAAATCGAATAAAGGGGAATCAATCGAAATAACTAACCATAATATTGTGGTTGTTAGCAGTCCGTGTTTCAGCAAGAAAGCTGGATCTCCGTCGATTCCGAAGTCATAGCTCGCATTCGCCGGATCGTCTAATAAGTCGATGAAGGGCCAATCAACAGTGGTATTGTTTAGCATCTTTCAGCTAAACAAGACTGAAACTGTTCAGCGGTCTCTGCTAATTTTTGTATTAGATGTAGCGTCCATTGGAGGCATCTGTCCGGAAACCTGCTGGAGAGTATTTATTTATTAATTTAATTTTTTGCTTGCAATTAGTAATCATACATATAAGTATACATTAGTTCAAAATATATTCAGATCAAATCTGTCTATTAATATAAAAATAATCTGAACTATTCAAAGTTTGAAAATAGAAATGTCTGAATATAAATTTAAGTCACTGTATATATTTATTTATTAAAAATCTATATAATACAAGAGACATATAATATAATCAATTTAGTGTTGTTTGGTTGAGCTTCAGGTGGGCATAGCACTAATTGAATTTACTAAGGATTCCTATAATACAATTCATGTCTACATGAACACTATTGTTATTGATTGTTCAGTTTCGTGAACGAACGCGCGCGGTTTAACTATCAAGGGTTAATTTAATTAAAGGGTTAACTCTTGCGATCCTAGACTTTGAAGAATAAACCAAAAAAGGTATTAAACCGCTCAAATTTCTAAACTAAATATTTCCATTTAACACTAATATAAAAAAACAAAATGCTTATAGCAGTCACTTTCAAATATTGAAATCATGAAAATGTGAATTTAAATTTTCCCAATTTTAAGTAAATGTTTCGTAATATTTTACCGCTGTTGAACATTTCATTAAACGGGCACTGATAAAATGGTGCAAAAGCAAAACCTATCGAACGAGAGTGCTTTTCGCTTTTGTAATTGATTTTCAGCAATTTTTAACTCAGAATTCATAGCTTTATTTCGTCTAGTGAGTTTCTTAACCGATGGAATATATCTTTGTCGAAGAAAAGAAATTCTCGCACCGTCTGGATGTTTGATAAATGGCAATCGGGGTGAAGATGTATTCCATTAAGTCGATAGGTGTATAATAGTTTCTCTTGAAATCCATCAATACATGTTTAAACACACAATTTAAAACCATCTTCGTATTGAGAAAACGAGCATCTACACAAATACGTATTAATTTCTCAAAGTATTTTTTCAATCGGGTTACAGTTTAATCGTGTTATTGTATCTGAAAAGTTAGCGAACGAACCTCTCAACGATATATTCGTTTATCGAGCTTTTGTACGCTCAAGTATGCAGTTAGCAGAATTAACTTTGCTCAGAACTTTTCTTATTCAGAGCCGAGAGTATCCTCGATTAAACTTTTCACAAAGGCGTCCACGTTCAACTCTTCACGTGCCATCGAATATTTAATACGCAGTTTGTTTGCGAGTTTTTTTCCCACACATAGTGGATGAAACTTTGATTATATGCGGTTTGAAATTATAAAATAGACAGTTGATACTATTTCGGGTCGATACTTTTATATACTAGTAAAAATGAAAATAAAACGTTCATTTGAGCAACCACTGTGTAGTACTAAAATAAAATAAAAATATATAAATTAAGATTATCTACTTGTAAAATACACACATTCAAGATAAAAAATATTATTTCATCGTGGATTTTATTGAGTCATCCGGAAAAATATATATAATAAGTCCATTGGGAGTAAGGTCTCCCACAGAATCAATTTCTTTTCATTTAATTAAATCTGAAATAAGGATAATTTCTCAATGTCAACAGGGTCGTTCTTCACCCAGAAGATCTCCACATATATACAATATTCTTCACAATAGAATAAAACTTTATTCCGTTCCGTTTCGTCCTTTTTGCGTATTGGTTTTTTTACCCTAGAATAGGCTTCGAATATTGAAACGGATGTTGTCCTAAATCTCTTGAGGGCTGTCTAATAAAGTACACCTTCTCTTTATTGCATTAGTTTCGTTTCATCAGATATAAAAGAGTCATTTTTATAATCCAATCGGTAAAAAGTTTCATATGAAAAGTTTTAAAATCGGACCGATTTGAATTAATCCAGGCGTCGATGGCTTTTTCATTCCAATCACGTTTGCAATTCGGCGATAGATTAAGATTCTTTTTATCTAGATGAAATTCAGAATTTATCGAAAACGAAATTTTAAATATAATAGTTCATCGATGATATTTGTATGGAATGGATTTCAAATATTAATACCTTTGAAATTCAATACGTATCTTTCGAATATGAATTATCGAATCAGATTTACATAAAAAGCGTTTGTTTTTGGAAAAAAAAACTTAAAAAGTCCATTTGAAATAAAGTTTTATTTGTAAATACATGAATAAAGTGATCTCTGATATGAAATACAATACAACAAAATGGAATAATACGCGTTTCTTTTTTCGGGTCGGAAAATTTTTCAGGATTTAGGGATTACCGACCGTACAAAGAATTTAATTTCGACCCATCGTAACGTGAACGAAAAAAAAACAAAAGGAAAACACATACGAGCTCCTTTCAATCCATAGTAAACACAACGTTGTTGAATACATCATAAATCTTTTTCCCTTCTCGTGGATTCTTTGTTGGTAAACGAAAACGAAAATTGGAGATTCAAGATTTCTTAGATAAATTATCAATACATATTGATATATTCTAAATCAGTGATGTGTCCCATTTTTGTATGATAAGATTCATAAAGAAGAACGTATATGTGATATTGAATTTTGAGGTGTTTTTTTCGAAAGGTAGAATACGCATTAAAACCATCTATTTTATTACTTTTCAAAATACAACACAGCAATATTTTAAAATTTCCGTTTCGCTAAATAATTTGTGAAACGTAATTAAATTATTCTTTGAATCCAAAGTACGGGTGTTTTGTAAATATTTCATTACGCGCGATACAATTATTTCTAGGGTTCCGGGTGTTTTTTAACGCCTCGAAAACGAAATTCACGAAAGGGCGAAACGCTTTCGAATATTGTGAAAATGACAAGGAGACATTATGAAAATAATAAGGGCGTTTATTTAACACTAAAATCTCAATATGGCGTGCGAAATCGTCCAATTTAACGCGGTTGGAATACGCTTCGGTTAACAGTTCCGCGTTTTAATTACGAAAGGATTATTACTAATACGGCTCTCGGGTATAATTGCGGCATTAAAATGGAAGAGGACCTTTTTAACTGAGTATATAATGACCCAGAAGAATATACCGATCGCGAACAATGCCAGTTTTTCGAAAATGTGTATTGTAATTATCGGATAATACTTGCACGCATGCAAATATATTTTTTCGATATAAATAAATTGGAAGGAAATTTCTATAGAGGCGTTAATACAGGTTTGATCATTAAACATAATTATTTAATAAAATTCTAAATTATTAAATATAAAATTGGGAAATAAAACTGAAAAGAACCAAAAACAGTATAGGAAAATTTTTATGAGTTTTTGCTAGTAAAACAACTATTAGAGATAGTGACGGTCTCTAATAGGTGTAGCTCTAATTTAGAGTATTAGTACGAATCAAAAATTAAAGTTGTTTTGAAATACCTTGTTATTCTTGCAATGATGATAGTTTTTTTTTAATGTATGAGATTTTTATTAAATTGTGATTTGATCAAGTTATTCTAATTTAATTAAAATATTGATTTACGAAATAACATTTCATACTGTTAAATTATTTTTTATACAATTTTTTGAAATTTTATTGCAGTTGTTTCTTTTATGTTATTTTTTTTCCATTTTCTTAAGATTGATGAAAATGTTATATTTAATATTGAATCTATTTGAATTCATTTGAAGCCAAATTAATAATGTTGATGATTTGAAGTTTTACTTTCGATACACAAAAACTGAACAATCCTCAGTATATACACTCATGATATAAAATTAAATCAATGAAGAATTTTAATTAGATCTTTTTCATAGTCACTTTGAAAGTTATATGAAAATTTTACAAAAAGTTTTTAATTTAAATGGAGTTATTATATCCAGGAAAAAATTCAATTTAAATCTGATCCGATCGATAAGCACTTAACGGATGAAGTCGCTTGTCCGAAGATCCATCGTCTTCGCTTTCCTAATTTTACTTTATTTTATTTTCTATTCGTAGTTCGAGCTCTCTTTTTCGAAATTCAAAGAGCTTAGAGATTAAATTTGAAGTGAATGGAGATTCAGCTGAATTTATTGTTCCTTCGGAGAGGATTTTCAGATCCACGCGCGTATATCATTCCTTACTATTATATTTTTTTTTTCAATATGCGTAATGATAAATACGAAAAGCAATTTACGTGAAACAGTTGTATATATTTTTCAGTTTAAATAATAAAAAAAAAATCCGCTTTTGTTTCGTAAGAGGATATTAAACGGCTTTTTTCGGTCTAATTCGGGATCGTCCTTTAAAATTTCGCTCATTAATCGTGAATAAGTGCGGCAATCATAAAAGAAAAACTGTAATATTTCCAATGTCGCTTTTCTTCTTTTGAAATTAACGAGGCGAAATTTCACTTAGCACAAATGATGATGGATTGAACTTGAAAATAGCTCTTTTTATCAATTTCTATTCAAGAAATAGATGTTTTCCATTACAAAATTTAAATTGATGTTATTAGTCTACGTACAAACATAATATTTGATCTCATAAATATTCAATCGATATGATTTGTTTTGTCATGTCATATTAACATTTTTAAATATATTCTTATGAATTGAAGCATCTGTTGAAAATATATGTTGACGTATGTAAAACATCTTATTTGCTCACGTATACACAGTGTAACGAACATATCCAAATTCAATAGTATATAATGATACGTGCCATTTGAGATTTCCAGCGACATGTCGTAGAATTGAACATACATATTTACGATCCAATATTTCAGACTCATAAAAATTAAAATTGTATATTGTATAATCCTACTACTATGATCCTTTATAATTTCACTTTTTAGTATTTTTTAATAATCAAAATTAATCAATTTTTACATAAAACCTGACATACTATAAATATAATAGATCTATATTTCAAATTTTAAACCCGAAATATTATATTATACATAAATTTACAAACATCTTCCAACAACTATCCTAATAACTAGACATTCTGATTTATCGATGATTTTCATTTCTCGAGAAATGAGAATTCTCGATTTCACTTTACAAATTTCTTGAGGATTCTCGAGAAATTTTGAAAATTTAAAAATTAGGCGACTTCTTCTGTAGATTACCATAGCAAAGATATGGTCGGATATTCATAACCAACTTTTTGTCATTCAAATATTTTCGTCCTTATTGTTAGAAGAAAGTATGCATATTTTCAAACATCGTGCATACACATTTTAAACAACCTTTTAATATCTAAACGGAGATAAGGTGGATTCTAGAAAATTTTAAACACAATTTGGCATCAAATACAAGCCCTCTTTTAACTTTTTGCACTCCATAGGCAAGATCTAAGCAGGTTTATACTTGCTTTGGTATTGTCCACGGAGATCCTGAGTTGTGAAATTAACGGAAACCCTTTCAGATTGGAAATAAATAAACATTTTAACATCCAGAATGACAATTGAGTTAGAATAATTAATTGAAAAAAATATAAAAATTTCTCGAGAAATCTCGATTTCGGCATTTTTTTCGAGAAATTTTTGAGAAAGAATTCTCAAGAAGAAACCACTAATAACTAACGATCCACTACAACCTCCAGCATACATAAGTACCAACACCAACACACACGTTCAAATCCAAAAAAAGACCATCCTGATCGACTAGCCGAGCAACATCAATCGGAACTAATGCGATAACAATTACCCTCACCACGGATCCTCCGGAAAATTTACCACCGAGGCTCTCGTGCACTAATTTATTTTTGATGGCGGCTTCTTCGACTTCCGACGCGTCGTAATCCTCAACTAATTGCCGAAGTCGGATCGAAAACAGAACCGGGAAACAGTTGGGTCGGTCTCGCAATAACGTCTAATGCCTTCGGTTTGAGTTGCGTTCTTGAACCGAGAGAGTTTTATTGTCGTAAATTATATAGCGACCCCTTCTATGTATATTAATTTATATTCAGGTAGTGGTTTTTTGAGTTTAATTTGAATTTTTGTAGAGAATTATATGTTTTTTATTGGGTGTATTATATGACTTATTGAAGGATTGATTGTGAGATTTACTCGAATTTTCAAATTTTGTGGGGTTAAGAAAAATGTATTTATATTATACATATCGAGAATTTTAAGGTTTTAATATTAAAAAAAAATAGCTTTTAAGTGCAAAGATAGTGCTTTGATGTATTTTTTACTTTAAAAAAAATATTAGGTGTTTTCTTTGACGCGGAAAAAATTCATCACACTTTAATTACTTTTAAAATATGTAATGCATTAAAAATAATATAAAAGATCATCTTCATCATCATATGCAGTCATTTATTTATCTAATACAAAATAAAGCACGGTATCTACTAATATTGTACAGAAATATATGATTGAAAAAGTAATGTATGTTCAAGTAAATTAAAATGATACAGATGAGTGAAGTGCTGAAGTAGTGAGCTGCCTTTTATTGATTTTATATATAGAGCAGAGCAAATGAGAAGTTTTACGTCTGAAAGATTTATAAATTGAATTATACAACATACAAAATCGAAAACGGAATGTTCTTTTCAACGCTCTTTGTTATTTTAATAAATTTATTGT
This sequence comes from Hydropsyche tenuis, assembly GCA_009617725.1. Lineage (NCBI taxonomy): Eukaryota > Metazoa > Arthropoda > Insecta > Trichoptera > Hydropsychidae > Hydropsyche > Hydropsyche tenuis. Next base: position 1,525,465 of record VTON01000007.1, read on the forward strand.
TTCCGAAACGAAAGCAGATTGTGCGATCCGTCCATCCTCCGGCCAAAGACGAACAGCTGAAAGAAAAACACGCTTCCGTTTTCCTTTTATTCAAAATAACTTTTCAGCGTTTCGCATTGTTGTGATTTCGGGTCTGATTCGTGGACATGACCGTTTTTATTTGTCACAGCCGCTTTCAAAAGTGAAAACGCGCTAAAGAGCCACAGCCCTATATAAATAATTTCCATCGTGTATTATATGTATATATATTTTTAAATCCTCAGATTACTCAAAGTAAAATATCATTGGAAACTTTCAATATTTTTATAATAATAAAAATATTGAAATATCTTTCAGAGATAAAAATTTCAGAAAGATATTTCTTATATCGAGGATAAAATTTCGCTTTTCTTTCGAATTTTTTTATTGTACTTTCACGTTTTTAACGGGACTTACACCCGAGTCGGGAATAATCCCGTTTGACGGCAACAGATTTGTTCAGCATTAAAAGCAAATGAACCCCGAAAGTAACCGATACAATCCGCAAAACATATCACATATGATATATACAATCGCTCGAGGAAAGTGGAAAAAAAGTGGGATGAATTGGGCAAAAAAATTCAATGTGCAAATCATGGAAAAATACCAAACGAAAACGACATATCGAGAGAAGCCCATTCTGTATAGAATACGAAGGAATTTTTATACATGTACGTGTGTGGAAAAGGGAATCCAGCATTGTCCGAATGGGTTTTTCGCGCTTTTTGGACGTTAGCGACTCGAACGGGTCTGCTTATTTTTTTCGCTATATTTTCAGTTTATTTATTCTCGTTATATATGTATTTTTGGCGTTGTTATTTCGTTACATCATCAATGTATGTGGAGAGGCGTCGAAGGGCGTGACAGTTCGATCAAGGGTTGACGTTCGGACGTGCTTGGAAATTTGCTTCTTAAATCCGATGAAAAAAATATATTGTGATTTTCGCGGAAAAACTATAGTAAATAAGCAAATACTTGAAAAAGATTTTGTATTTTTTTGTAATCTACAGATCATTTAATTAATCAAATCGATAATATGTAATTGAAGCAAAGTTTCATAAATTATTTGAATCGAGTAAAAATTTAATTGTTTTTTTTTCAAACTCTGAAGAATACATTGAGAATTATAAATTAAAATATATACTACTTATATGTTATTTATTTATATTGTTATTTGATCTTTCATTTATATTGTTAGTCAACGGGCCGAAAAGCGATTATTAAAATATGTACAGTCAACCCTTTTCATAACATATCTAATATCTATCATATAATATGATCTTCTATAATACAATTCGTATTTGTGGCAACAAAATTATCATATATATTATTGATTGGCAATAGGATTTCTAGATTCCCAAAACACAGAACCTATTTCTATGTAGTTACCACTGTAATAGGCTGTATAATGAAAAATCGTGATATATAATAGGAATACTTAATGAGTTCCTAGTTGACAACTGGATTTATAGGTCATTGGTTTCAAACTCGGTTTCCTATAACAAGGGTTCGACTGTAACACGAATCGTTGATTTTCAAAACGTAGGGAGCTATATCCACATTTCGATTAATCAAAACATACGTCAAAACACAAACAACGCCCACGTCAAGATTAATAAGAAAAATATGCGATAAATAAGTTTCAGAAACGTTTCAACATCGGATAAATCACCCCGCAGAAGATTTTTTCATAAATATGTAAGCGACTCAAATATACAAGACTCAAATTTTATGATTTTTGGATATTCAGGACCCAAAGGAGCCGTTTCGTGATTTCGACGTTTCATTATGTTCGACTGATAGATGTTTTGAACATCGACAGATTGTAATTTATAATCACGAAAACGGGAAATGTGGTTTTGTTGTTTAGACGTCATCCAGCTCTCGACAATGGACAATCATTAATAAGGGCGACATTGTGTATAAAGCCTTGTTTTGTTTTATTTTTTTTTTCACTTTGAGTATCCCTTTTGTTCTCATCTTTGATCGAAATATAAAAGGAAGATTTTAATTACGTACGAGATATATTTTTTTATTAAAAAAAACAGAAATTATCATATTAATTAATAAAATTCTCAGAAATGTCATGTAAGAATTTTATTTATTTAAATAATACCCCATTGCGCGTACATGTACCTATAGTATTTTTTCAAATAAAATTATTCGTATAACTAAACTCAGTATGCTGATATTACAAATCTTCTTAATGGATAAGGAAGGTTTCGGACTTAAAGGCTCAGAAAGATTGCGCATATATGATACGATATCTGTTTTGCCTTTTACTTCTTTTTTTTTTGACGATGCGTAGGTAATCTTCGTTCGTAACGAGATCGTTTGATATAAGAAAAAAAAATAAGTATCTTTTTGAGCCTTTTTCAATTGTACTTACCTCGTGAAAAATTGCTAACAATAAGCCTAAAAGCTTGGTAATTTTTCGTATAGTGTAATATATTCTTTCTCATCTTTTTTATATATTAAAATAGTTATTTAAGCTGCCAAGAAGAAATCGTCAAGTTTATACCGTATTTGAACTAGAGATTACTTAACAATTCCACAGAGAAAATTAATCATATTCCCTCAAGATCTAAGACTCAACTTAGACAATATATCGAATTAGTCAACAGTTACCTAGCACATACATGAGAATCAAATTTTCATAGATTTGTTTGTGAGAAGTAAGGATCCTTAATTTGTAGGATCGAGCATCGAAAGCCGCAAACTTACGCGAGGTTCTGCTAAACTTGGAGCCCTCGACAATATTCCATGGAGGGTTAAGCCCTTTGAGGTATCATAATGTGTATTTATGTTAAAGTGTGTGACGTTAGCTCGAATTATTGCGACGCTTCAAAGTTTGATGGAAATTTTCGAATTTAATCCGAAGAGGGACAGAAAGCACGCGCTAATGACAAAGCTTAAATAAAACTACTAAACGTGTTAAATTAATTGTTACATTTTATTTTTCGAACAGGAAATCAAAATATATAGTTAATTGTAAGATACTAAATAAAGCGGTCCGTAAATGATACAAAACTGACAAATTTGCAAATCAAATGATCAAAAATTTGAAACAATTAGCAATTTCGTTTAAAAAAATCATATATATTTAGATCTACCATACATCGTTGAATATTTATTTAATTAGTCATTTTCATCGAACCGCGGCTTATTAAAGCAAAAAAAAAAACGACACAACACATCAAACATACTTTTCACAAAGCATCCACATTTCGCGTTCAACGAAACAAGTGTTAATAATATGTTTTGTTAGTATTATTTTAATTCCACAAAAAAGACAAACGATTACGCCGCTTTTCAATATGTCGAGTTTGTGCTCAAATCCGCAACAACAATAACACGCAACACGGTCATAAATATTCATGGCGGGACCGAACTTTCCAAACATTATGGCGCTGCCGGAGAATTTTCTCGAACCCGTTTTGTATCAGCGGTATTATAATTCATAAACGTTGGGCCCCGAGATTGTTCCCGATGGGATAGACGCTCGCTATTCATCGATTGTCCTTACAAATTAATATTAGATTGAAAATAATTCACTATGAAACGTTACGCTATTAAACTTCGGACAAAGAAAAGTTTTGCACGAGCCAAATAATACATATACTGTATATCTGTATAAAAATATAATAGTATTCACATATATTTTCAAAATTATATTTTTTTTTATTTGTATATATTAGGATGAATATGAATATATGCTAGCATATGTTAATTAAGTTTGTTTTACATAAATATTTGTGCATACTAAGCATAAAAATATAATAGTTTACATATATAATTACAATAATATACATTGTATGCATATACTAAGATATATATGCATATATACAAGTTTATTAATTAAGTTTGTCTTATATAAACAGTTGAGTATATTTGAACACACATTTTTGGTGTATCTTTTCCGTGAAAAGTAAGATGCCAAAGTTCAATTATGTAAATCCCGAACTGGAAAACTCGGTTCTTGTTTATGTTTAGCATACAATTTACAATTAAAACAGATCAAAAACCACAAAAAATGTTGAAAAATGACGTGAAACGAGTGAAAAATCGGCCTTGCAAACAATCGATTTTAATTTTTCCAAAGGCTTTTTTTCTCTGTGTTTCGACATTTGATACATTTCACAATCAGTTGTTTTGAGACATGTCAGTGTGGTTTTTTTTTGTTAAAAAATTATTTTTTTAAGTGAACTTTGTTGTGCTCAAAATTTGATGTATTTTTTGACACATACATATACTTAAGGGAAATCGAAAGAAATGCGAATCGTCAAATGTTTCAAATATGTGATCGTTAAATTCGCATACAATGTAAAAAAATGTTGACTTTAATATTATATATTTTTGGTTAAGCCCCCTTTTACAATCAAATCAAGAACGCACAATTAATCCGGGTGTTCAATTAGCGATCGTGTAAAAAAAAACAACTTGAGAGTTAATTTTAATTAAAACAAAGTCGCTTGTCAAAAGGAAATTTTTTGTCTTTGTACATCCGTTCGAATAATTAATTATAGCTGAAGGGGTAAACCCTACAGGATTTTAATCAATTAATAAGTAAATTCGTGAAATATTTCGTATAAATGTACAAGTACGTAACGAAGTGTAGGTACTTTCATAAATTAACTCGAGAGACAAAATACAATAGCAAGATAATTAAATTTCGTATTAAATTGGGATGTGGAAAATTATGTTTATCTGTGCTAATGTAAATATGAATGTTCTGATTGTTAATTTATAGTTTTTTTTTAATAATTGCTTTAATTCATAGATCGTGTATCTTCTTATTGAAACTAGGTTAATTCAAATCGACAAATTCATGCCTTTTATAGATTTATGACACACTTCAAAAATTCAAAATAAATCCATAAACTGATAGTAGAAAAAACAATCAATTTACATTTTCTCAAAATAAAAAATTTACGACATTAATCGAAAATTTCAACATCGAACGGGTTCGATCTCGCGCAAAGCCGGGTCTACCCGCTCGTTATGCATATTTGCAAAATGGCAATTTGAAATTGAAATCTGGAATTAAAAAGTCTCGATGATAAGATGGCGGGTGAGGACAGCGTGTCATTTCTTCGCATGAATAATGCATGGGCGTAAAACGGCGTGTCATTTCGTCCCTTATGCTTACACAACCCGCGAACCTACCTTTAACCTAACCTACCCTTGTTTACGTTCAGGGTTCGAAATTCTCTGGAAAAAAAACTCTCTCTTTTTATCTGCGGAACGTTGCAGTTTAATTTCGGAACTTAGATTAGAGGTATTATCTTTTTTCCGAATTTTCAGCAGTTATGTTATCTCCTTTGTAGAAGAACGTGAGATGGATCGACGAAACGACGATAATACGGCCATAACCGTGCGTCAAAGTGACTGGTGATTGTGCTAATGCGAACTATTCGATTCTTTATTGTTTATTACTTTACGAATTATTTTTCAATTGGAAAATATTTACATTTCATTCTCAGAATCAGATAACGTAATTTTCGCTTGAAAAGCTCATTACGATTTATTTTTAGAACGAAGCTTATAAGCTCATTGGTTTTTTTCATTTTAAAAACCCTTTGATGATCGAAATTTCGCATAAAAAAACTCCGAAGATAAAAGCAGCATCATTATTTATTTCCGAATCATTCGAAAACCGCAAAATTTTTCGATAATTAGTCGATTTTTTTTGAAAACTACCACCCGCAATCCTATGTCGAGTTAAATCACCAAAATCACTTTTATTAAATAAAGGTACATAAAACGCCGCTTGTGTATTATTACATAATGTAAATTGGGCTTCCACCGTTCCCGAAAGGGTTAATGGTCGCTATTTACATTCCGCGTGTCGGACGGCCGTCCATTAAAACATCGTTGGCCATAAACGAAAGCGCGCCATTTTTTATTTGAAGCTTACGTATTTTTGAGGTATAAATGGAATACTTTGGGGACTTATAAATAATCGTTGGGCGATTTCAACCCTGTAGGGACCTCAATATTCACTTTATTATAAATTTGAAAGTCATTCGTCTAATTGCAAACAGATTCTGAAAAAATATGCGTAGCACTCTTGATCGTTATAAGTAAAATTTTATTATATATCATATTATATTAATAGGTGGACGTAGGGGATTCTGGATATCAATTAAGCCAGAATCCCCCCCCATATTTCTGGATATGCTAGAAATGAGGGGGATTCTGGCATAATTGATATCCAGGATCCCCTACCTACTAATGGATATGCTAGAAATCAAGGAGGTTTTGGCTATTTTGCTAGAAATGAGGGGGTTTCTGGATATTTGAGAAGGTAAAAACGACAAAACCCCCCGAGGATTCTGGAAACGAATTTTGAAACACCGTCATTTATTTCAATAGTAATAATAATAGAATTTTGTTCATTGATGAGATTTAAAAAAAATCAACAATATAAAGTTTCAATGCGTGAAAATACAAATTTTAATTCAGTAACCCCTCAATAGTACTATTTTCAGGAGCGTACTATAGGAATTTCTATATATGTAAATATACTTATGAAAAACTTTTTCTTACAAAAAAAGACCGTGTCATAAGAAAAACTATCTCATGATATAAAAAACCGCTTTACAAGAAGCCGTGTTAAAAGGGAAAAAACTATCAATTTTAATATCAAACTTATTCGAATCCACCCAAAGACGGTTCTACCCACTCATACAAATTATTGTACAACGAGAGGGTAGACCCGTCAAAAGCCACTTTTTTTAAAACTAAACCATATTAAATTTATTCAGGAGGAATACGACGATGTTTCAATAGGTCTCGAATTTGCATCGAAGAGCCAGAGGTCCTTGTTTGGATCCGGGTCGACAAACACCCACCTCAGGAGGCAGTGTTTGTGGTCGAGAACGGGACGCATACATTCGGCCTTCTATATAGGGGCTATATTGATTGTAAAACATGTGCTAATTACGCTCAAGAAACACTGACTCTGTTTAATTTATTGCTACACGATTGAAAGCGCCCTCGAGTTGGCTTAAATTCGTGATTTATATGTCCGTGTTGTGTTATCCGCTGGATATTATTATGTTATTATAAGTTTGGGTTGTGAATGAGATTGTTTTTGAAGTTTTTTGTATTGAGAAATTTGGGGTTTTTTAAGGGAATGCTGAGGTGTGAATTTCGTGAAGAGTTTTAAAAAGTTAAACGAGAAAATCTTTCTTATTGTTAGTGTTGACTTTAGACCAACAGTAGGATTATTATATATATACATATATTTTTTGTGTGCAGATACTTATTTTAAGTATGATAAAAGGTTAAAGTACTACAAATAAATTGACGGTATGAACGATTCACTTACAACGCCCGAGAATTCCACACAAAACTTTTTGTATTTTTTTAATTATCTGAGAAGTATTTTTGTGCATTTAAAAACATAGCAATTATCTATAATTTTCTTAAAATACATAAACAAGAACTATAATTTCACTATATTCAAATCCCAGGATTTTACATTAAAATTCGGTTTCATTTAGGACATTTTTATACATTTAGTCTTATTGTTAGAATAATTTTTTTGACTTAATAAATATTGATTTGTACTATTTTACTAATTTAAAGATTGAATTTTCAAGATTAGATTTAAAGGTTCTGATATTTTAATCATAAAATCCTGAAAATTTTCTGATTCCATAATATAACTGTTACCAAAATCAAACTTTTTTAGAAGCCAGATTTATTCATTGTGCATTCGATGCTACCTTCGAAAAATCCATTCAGAATTTTCTCAAATTTATTCGCGACATTAATGAAATGGATTTTAAAACGATTATACGCTTTTTACGATTGCAAAGAAGAACAGAGACAGTCTCGTTACTCATAAATAATTAAAAGTGTGGGAATTTAAATGGAAGAATAAAACTTTTGACGTCAAACGTAGTGGAATGAGGCATTTCGGGAGCCGACTGGAATGAAATGTCATAATAAAAAAAAGAGAAAAACGTAAAAGTAAGTAACGATCCGCGATGAAGTTTAACGGTTACCGATTGCGAGGAAAGCTTTAGAAATTACAAGGCGCCATTATCGCTTTGTCAGGAGAAAACGGACCCGAGAAAATTGAGCAATATTTTATAAAACCAATAGGGTTTGAGGACGAGGCACGAATTTTCCTACAGTTTACTAGAAGCGATATTAAAATATTGGATATTATAAATTAGTATTTTGTATATATCGTTATGGTTGTATAAAACGAAAATCCGTTGCGCAATTAATGGAATTTCTATGATAATATTTGGGTTTTCACTAACGGAGAAATTATATAATTAACGGCTTCGTATAATTTTTTTTGTTGACTCTAAGTTTTTCGTTATTTCGAATCATAAAATTATATTAAAAATTTTGTATGATTAAAGGAAATATTATCTATTTTTATGAAGTTAAAATTTCAAAGTATTGGTATAATATAAATCAGAAAGAAATTTTTTTTTATCGCGATAAAGATTTTTCTTTCTTGTGTAATTATTACGAATGGTTTAGAAAATTTAATAAGTATATTTAATTTCTATTCCTATTACTTTAAATATTAACTGCCATTCATTTTTTTTTTATTTTGACCGAAATTTTCAACACGCAAAACTTCAATCGAATTAAAAAAAATTTTCAACGTACATATGAACAAATCGAAATTTCATGATTTTTTTTTTTTTTTTTAAGAATTTTTTTCATGATATTTTATATTTTTATGCAATATCCGACAATTTTCATAAATAATAAAATAAGCATATGTAAAATAGGCACATATTCAGACTACGAAAAACCTTCAGCGTACCGCTAAACACGCCATTAATATGCTGAACCATGTACCGCGGAATGTGCTTAAGTCTTTTTGACGTGAAAATAGTCGTGTTTGTTCAGAGAAAATTCTTTAGAAAATTCGATGTTTCTAGTGTATGTCGTGTGTAGAATTTTTTTCGGAATTTTCGCGGCATCTATTACCAGACGGTAATGGCGTTTTTCCGCGCGTCGATGCCAAGTAACGAAATTTTCCCCGGGAAAAAGCGAATCTCACGGAAAATCTGCTAAAGATTGTGAAAGTAGAAAGACAACGCATTTATATTGGTTTTCCTATAGTACCTGTACGGTGTAGACGTATACGTTGATTTTTGGTTTCACGAGAAAAAACGTGAAATTTTACCTCAGAGACATCCGATAAAGTTGCTCGCAGGCATTTTTTTTTTCAAAAACACAAATTTTATTTAAAACTATGACAAAATTATATTCAGTTTTCATTTGAATAATAACGAAAAAATATTAAAATTTCGCGATATATAGCGCAGTTATTAGTTGAAGTTTATCCTGTAATGTTGTTTTGAAACCATTTGGCAAAATATGGCTTCAGTTTTCAATATTAAAGTTTAATTTATTTTTACCACATATAAAATATATTATACAAAAACCTCAAATTTCACTTTGAAATTTTGCACTTAGAACTCATATAAAAACCACAATTCGCACTAAATTAAAATTCCAATATTTCTTTTTCTAACATATCTGAAAGCTCTGATGTAGGTGATAAATTTTCTCTGATTTTCTCAAACAACATTATAAAATTATATTAGTCATAATTAGTCGGGATTTCAGTTGGAATTTCATCCAAATCCCGAGCTTTAAACCAAACTATGGCTAGTTTAACGTACATACACACAAGACACAATAAAACGTGCTGCATTTTCAGTTTTCATGAGTTTCGTTACCGCGGATTGCCTTTTCTGAGCTGTCGTCCTTCGAACAAAAGCTAGCCATATCTTTAATGGGTTAAGGGCTGATGGAGCGAAAGCACGAGGATCGCCAGGCGATTCGGTTTCATGCACCATTAGCCTTCGAGTCCCTGAACGCTCTTTGACTTTTCGTGTAACGTAAATAAATCGAAATTAATGAATTTGTCGCTATACGGACCTGAAATTTTGTTATTTACAACGCGAAATGTGTACTCGATTTGAAAAAAAAATTCCTGTTGTTCATATCGATAAGTTTAATAAAAAACGGTGTAATGTATTCGGAATGTAATATAATACATTCTTGGAAAAAATAAATGTTTCGATGGGAAAAAAACTTACCGTTTGCTGGCTATACTCTTTATCTGTTTCGTATCAAATTTTCACGTTTTCTTTTAGTCTTTGGGCGATATAAAAAGCGAAAACTCCACGTTTATTTACGTGGAAAAAAATGAAAACAAGAAAAAATGTAGAAAAACGCTACGAAGATAAATGGGAATCGACATCGAGCGTCAACGTGCACTGGTGAAATTTCTCATTTACATATTATAATTTCACTCAAATTATATTATTTTTCATTCAGTGCGATTACCATATTTTTATTTATTTTCCTCAAAATAACTTTGAAAATAAAATTTAAAAATAATTATGAAACTATACATGTCTCTTTGAATGCTTTCAGCAACGGGTAAAGGAATTTTTTCTCAGCAAAATATCTCTTTTATAGAATGAAAGTTATTTTTATGCATCGTCGTAATATTAAAATTTTGTATTGTAATTTATTTATGAAGCGTTTAAAAACAACGGAAAAAAAATCAAATGCTGAAAAAAAGAATTATATAGAGGAGGAAGGAATTTTGAAGGACGCATGGTGTAGGCTTCTTTACGCGATTAACTTTTTGACAGGAACGAGAAAATGTTTTCAAACTTTTTTCAAATTTCGTATTACGAAAAAATGAATAAATAAGAAATGCGGCTTAGTTAGGTTTAAGAACGAGCTCAGCTATACTAAAAAGTTAAAGTCTTACTTACAGCAAAGAATTGACGTTGAGAAAAATATTAGATTTTTCAAAGTAGGTATACTTTATTTTTCTAACATCATCTTGCAAATGTTTGATTTTAATTTGTCTGTATATATTTGAGCACGTGTACAGGAAAAAGGATTTAGAATTAATTTCCGCAGCAGGCTTTGGATAATGGAAATTCGTCGTACGTTTGCGCCGACACCTTAATCATTAGCGTGCTCTTGTTGCGTATTAATTCAACAACTCATTATTACACAGACACTTTGACACTTTGCACATCGTCAATGATCTAGTCGTATTTAGCACAGCAATTTGGCGGTTATTTATTTCGTAGATCGATTCTGAGTGTCTATCTTATTAAGCGAAATTGCTAAAATTTACTATATTATAAGTATAAACGTAATTGGTTGTGATAGTGTTATTTTTATTTTATTTATTCGTTTCATTTTCGATTCGTACTTACGCTTCTATAAAAGTTTTAATTCGAAAAACTTTGTTCTGAATCGTGATTTTTATCACAATATTTAGTGTAACGCTGTTAAATAGTTAAAAAATAATAACTTCAATTCGGATAAGAAAAAATACTGGCAAATTACACAGAAATTATCAATAAAAAGTTTTATTTATCTTTGACGTTATACTTCGTAAAGCGAAAACGTTGCGCAACGGTAACGCCTATATGTAACGCAAAACGTATCTGCAGAAGCTCTAGTATATGAATGTAAGTATCGGGATGAGAGTTAAATTGTATTTGGGTGTGATTATAAGTTCAAATATAATAATATAATTTCATAGAAATATATATTTTGCGAATAGCTTCAAGAATATATCGAAAAAATATTCTGACAACATAAACACTCGTACTTGCGTATCTACAACGTAACGTAACGTTGTGTGAAAGAGTCGCACGTTCTCTTTGATTTCGATTGTAGAATTTAGAATATTCAGAATAAAAATATGTATTCCGATGGGATAATTTACATAAATTCGATGCGGGGGAAATCTCGGTATCCGTTTGCGGAGTTATCAATGCCTATTTCGGAAAAATGCTCGCGTACTCCGATAGTCAGCGCGTGAAAATGATAGTATGTAAATTTTCCTTTTTGTTTTCAGATTTTATATTTTAACAATGGCTTATAAACATTTTTCTATATTACTTGGTTTTTTCGGACCGTTGTTGGGTCGATTTGATTTCAATCCGAGCGAAAGAATGGCCCATTCCGAACGATATCGTTAAGAGCTAATTACCCGAAATGTGTTAAGGTTTGTCTCGAATCCTTGTTTGTTTTTATATTTTTAGCAATTAAATAATGTGTATTTCAATTCACACTACTTCAAACATTAATTGTATGTATATAAATTGTTAAAGGTAAATCAAATTAAAGAGAGAATAAAATTTTGAATGTGTAAGAATATTTTTCATTCGCCATTTTTCTTATTCCGTGAACGTTTTTTTTCTTTGAAATTATTCAAGCGGACGAAGATGGGAGAAGCAAGGTTGATTTTTTCAGCACACCGAATATACGGTTTATTTAACAGTGGTGAGACACGTATAACTTTCAACCCCTCGAGGACCCTATCCATCTATCTGAAAAAGGCAATAAATAAATCGGTAGTGTGAAGGAGTCGTCGGCCCTTATTCCCGTGGCAGTTAAAGAATTAACGAGAACTGGTCCGAATGTATTTATTATATTTATTAATTTTATGTTATTCTATATTATGTTTTTTGTTATAATATGCGAACGATGCGGATCGGGTAAACGCATTAGTTGCGCATGCGCACTGCTAAACTTTATTCAATCTACATACATATATCTTTATGCGTAGGCGCTGACAAACTCATATTCATTAACTAAATCACCTTCCAAATTTGATACTAATTTAAATATGATAAAATAGAAAAATATTCCTTTTGAATGCAGAATTTTAGGGCATGCGTCGCATACCCCGCATCTATGGACTACGCTCCACTGAAAAATTATAATTTTGATATTCTGTCATATTTTATATAAGCAATTCTTTGTCTGGGATGCAAACAATTCAGATGACTGTTATATGACTGTTTACAAGAAATTTGCGTCATTGTTAGATTCATCTGCGCGAATAATTTGAAACGTCAAAAAAAATCTGCAGTAAAAAAAATATATGACTGCGAAAAAGTGGAAAAATGGAACAAGTTTGGCGAGAATGACTAATGCCCACCGGTGTAGGCATTATGAATTTTTCATAAAATCGCACACACATGCGTCGCGCGCCATTTTGTGACGAGAATTTAAAAACTGTTTTACATTTTTATCGTCGCCGCATTATACGGGTATTACATTATGAGCGGTGATTTGTTTAATTTTTCGGCATTAAAGTTTTTAATAATTTCTAAACGGTTCGGCGAAGTAGCGCCATTAGCATTTTCGAACGCCGACTTTTCTATTTCACATCGATTTTCAAATATTCCAATTTAATACAGAATATTTATTGTATGCATGAGATATTTGTGATCAGCAAACATGAAGTTCGATATAGGAATATGAATTTTGAGTTACAAATAAAGCAATGTGGAGAATTTAAAGTTTTATTTTATTTTTTAAATATCAAAAGATCGTACAAATCTTAAAATTCCGATAAAAGCATTTGAATATTTAAATAGGAAACTTTTCCGTAATATTGAAACACATTAAACGAAATGATTATTCAATTTTTGATGGGACAATTTTTTTTACGGATGTCTCATTTTGTATGAGAAATTGAATAATTAATGGAATGAATCATTTCTTCTTCAATTTCGAAAATACATATTGATTTAAATTGAAGGAAAATAATCAAAGTACGTTTGTTGAGTCACGTGACAGCGCAGCGGTGATACGGGGTAGGGGGTGTCAAATTTACAACGTTGTCACAGTTATTTTCAAACACAACGTTGCCTTATAATGAAAATTACAATAAAAACTTGATTTTGGATAGAATTATATCGTGTTGATGAATTGATTAAAATCAGTTATTAAATAAGAGCATCTTATTTATTTATTAAATACAACCTCATTTTATTTATTATCAATAACGTAGGAATTCATAAGTGTTTTGAAAAAAATCCAATACTGTTTTGAGAAATAGAAACACCACCCAAAATTATGATTAAAGATGATTGTGGAATTCAAAAACGTATTCCCGTTAATTAAATTGTCACTTGATACTCGGCGAACAAAACGAAGACATACAACTGTTCGGAGTTGATCGATTATTGAAACTCATTCACAAAAAATATTCACTCCATCAAAATTAAATTATTCTCATTTTGCGTGCTACATTTCTGAAACTTTTTCGTTACGGGTCAATTTTCGAAAAGGGTTAACAGCGAAGCGGAATAATTAATTGATAGAATTAGTCGCGCACGCGTTTTGAATTTGTGAAAAGTTCGCAGGTTGTTTCGATTCAAAAATTATTTACATTCTGTCATATTTTGTTAGACAAATCATGAGTATTAAAAATCAACACTTTCTGATATAAAAAGTAATATAAAAAGCGAAATACATACTTCAAACTCATTGATTTAAAGCAAAGTATTTTTTAATACATATCATCACCTCTTTGCATTTAGGTTATTTAATCAGATATATAACGATGTAAAAAAATTTTTTGAAGAATGTTCCTTGGCCGTGAACTTCCTAATTCATCTATTGACCGTGCAAAATATCGCTTAACTTCGATGAAAACTAAGGTGTTCGACACGGTTTTAACTTTACATATTATGACGATCTATATTTGATTGCGTTTTCGTGTGAGTCTGAAAGAAATTTTTTGATTTACGGTCCGTAATACGAAAGTTTTTTGCGCCGAGATAATCATCTATTTAATTTACATATGTCGTGATTTATTTAATTCTGATAAAATATATCGTATCGAATCGGAACTCATTTTCGCAACATTATTTCTCATATCGCAATTTTATTTTCAAATAGTTGTTTCAGTGTGCGTTTTTGTGATAGAAATTTCAATATTTATTCATAAAATACAATGTAATGTACTTATTACGATATAAATTCAAATTCGAGTGTATGTGTGTGTTTAATTCAAACGCCTTCATTTCCATATTTCAATGTATACGCTTTTGTAGCCAGCTTATGAAAAACCGAAAAATAGAAAATGGCGAAATTTCCGCACGAATTTGAAAATAATAAAAAAAAAATACCTTTTTATACGAACATCGTGTTCTGTATTAAAATTCAATATAGTCCTGTAACGGATTTTTTTCCTTGGATATATCTTCCTGAACATGATTTAAGATTCTATGCGCGGGCCATTGTTCTCTCTAAGGTTTTTCCCGACTCGCATATTTTTTTGCGCCTCACCGTTTGGGAAACGCCTCAAAAGCGAAAAAAAGGTTTTCTCTTATGAGAAGAAACTTTCATACACCCGATCCGTAATTTATACGATGAACTGATCACGCATAATTAGCATCTAATTAGAAAATCTAGTTCAGTGAGCTTTCCATTTGGGATAATTATTTGGGGATCATATGACTAGGAACTGAAATTTTGGGATTTGAATTTTAAGATTCCAGATTATTATTCAATTCCCAAATCTAAAATTTAAATTTAAATTACATTCTCAAATATATAATTAATCGAAAAAAATCATTTGGAATCGTTATATTTTACTTCCTATATGTATATTATATGTTATAATGATTTTGTGATTTCGGAAAATTTTCTAGGAAATGATCATGAAAAAATTACAATTTTCGATTAGAACATTCATTGATCGAATATTTTCGCATAAGTTGAGTCGATTATATATTAACTTGTAATGATTAAAAAGGCTTTCGTGAACCTTTAGAATGTAGAAAAAATAGGAAAGAAATTTTTTCACGATCTCAAACGTGTTCTACACATTTTTTTGTTATCGTTTGCGAATGTCTTGGACGACATAAAAGAGAAATACGTAAAATAATCTACAGCAAAGCATTCCAAATAGACTACAATTTAAAGAATTTATAAATAAAAATATTTTATGATAAAATATGAACGCAATAAATATGCATTCATTGTACGACTTTTTTATCTGTTATATTAAATGTAGACTCGTACTCTAATTATAATACATTGAACTTGTAATCAAAATATATCATTTTTAAATCTTTTGTTTTGATTAATAATAATGTATTATCGCTTATTTTTATTAAGTTGAAATTTATACATATTGGAATTCTAGAAAGGACTAGTGAAAATCTATACGATAAATTGTTTCGAGGCGACGAAAGGAAACACATCAGTCTCAAATGTCCACTTTCTAAATCTTCAGCAAATCCGTCATTTATTTGGAAAAAAACGCAATTCGATTCGTTTTTATGTGCTTAATCGAAGATCATCGAGAATGTCTGAAACTATCTGATAAAAAAACACGTTTTTTATTTGAAATAATAATAAATAACTATCTAGTATTATATTTTGATTAATTTAATATTAATATTATAATAACAAAAAAAGGGTTAAGACGAAAATATTCAACTATCCAAAATCTTATACAATTTAATGTTTAATTCACTGATTATAATAAATAGTAATAAAACCATTTCTTGAAATTTACGTATATTTGAATAGGTTTTTTTCTAAGTGTTTGACAATAGCAGTTCCGGTCCAACGAACCGGATGTGCTCTTTGGCATGTGCACCGGAAAATCTATTTCATATCGTGTGAATCAAAGCATTTTCAAACCCCTATTTATATTTAGATAAAATATAATAAAATTACTTTTACGAATCTTGAATATAACTGGATACACATAGCTCGAATATAACACAATCTCAGAGTAAATAAAACGACAATAGCCAAAAAGTTTTCTCATAGTATTTGTTATATTATATTATATGCAAAAATATCTCAACAATTCACAAAACCGACAGTTCGATCTAGATGTGAAGAGATTCTAAGAAAAAAATTAAAAGCCGACCCATTCGTTCGTGGAAAAAATCAACACGTCTCCGTCGCTTGCTAACGCGACCATTATCGCGATTAGTTTTCCTAAAGAAAAAATTCGGATTTGAGATATTAAAGGTTTCTAGATGCGAGAGATTTATCGTCCACACTCTGACACCGCCTCGAGACTTGATTTGATTGTGTACAATGTGATAGAAGGCGCCTCGCCTGAAATATGTTAAACGATCCGTCAACCGTTCGACGAACGACGCTTTTCATTTTCGCTTTTCAAATTTTTGATCCTTTTTGTTAAGATTCGATTGTCGTTAGCGACATTGTTGGAAACACATGTAAGTTTTGCAGATTGTTTTTTCGGAAGCGAAAAGTCACTGTGTCACTGTGTAAGAAACGCGAGCGATTTGTTGTCGCTGGCTCAGCGACAAATTGTCGATGATAGTCGTTTCGTATAGATTGGTATTGTCGTAGAATGAAAATTCGAGGAGTGAATATTTTGTCATTGAAAAATCGCTTCTGTGTTGTTTTAAGCTGAGAAAATATGATGTAAAGAGAAATTTGAATAAAAGTTCATCGGTATGGTTGAAAGGTTACTGTATTTTTAAAAATAGCATAATAATTTTCAAATTTGACATGTTTATCGTCTAATAGTGAATATTTATTTTTCATTCAAAATTCTGAACTTATAATGATATTGAAGGTATTCCAAAAATAAATTCTCGAAATTAAAAAAAATCATGCTTGTGATAAATAATTACAAATCCAAAGCTCGTTATAACGACGGATTAAAAGATTAAATTTTCCAGAAATAAAATTTTCGAGGGCATTTATATTTTCGCGAAAATCAAATTCAAGCGCACCAAAAACAAGTCGATTTTCGATTTTTTTTTCGTTAACTACGATAAAAAAATATTGTGTATATTCCAGAAAGAGTTCATCAATCAACAGTTTTATATAAGGTGTCCGTAATTTTTTCAGCAGTGCTTTCGCGTGTCTGCCGAACATCGATTCACCGTCGAGTTGTCTACACTCGGATAGCAAATATTCAGTCGTTTCAGACTTTTTTTTCATTGTTCGGATTCATTAAGATGTTCGAACCTGGTAACATTGGAAACGTAACGATGTGTACATGATTGACGGCTCGTGTTAGATTTCACAGTTGTCAGTGAAGAGTTCATATTTGTTTCGAATCGAATGTCATCTTGTTATACTTGGGAATTGAAATCTTTGAGTTCTGGTTGGAAATTTTATCCTGAATTGATTTGTATATGATAATTTCTCTTACTGATACAAAAATATGATAGAATGATGTGATTTTGTGTCCTTTGAAGATATAATTTTCCCGGAATCGCTATATGATATATTGAAAAAGTATATAATTACAGTTACTTTGATTATTTGAAAGGTAAACGAAAATTAAAAACTCTTCCTCGCAAAGGTTTTAGATTTCCTGACAGAATACTCTCTTTTATTTGATTGCCAAGATTCTGAGAAATTATTGCGTTTTATTTTGAGTTTTTTTTGACAGAAATCTAATCTGAAAAACAAACAATCTGGTTGAGCTCGTGGCCGAGACGAGCACACGTTTAATTCGAAACGAATTCGTCCATTTTAACGATGTTTACTTGGATGGAAAATATCTTCATAAAAAGGAAAACGGTTGCTTATACAACAAACACAAATCTTTGAACGTAAACACACACACAAATAATAAGCTTACTTATTTACAATATTTTCTTTCAAAACGATTTTGAGACTCACCCGTGCGATTTTTAAACAATTATATAATTTCCAATACAACATACACACTGACGCTCATAAATATTCACCCCCTTATTCGTTTTTTAATTAAAAATATTATTAATTCCAAATTCAAAGCACAAAATTAAGCACAATCCAAATTAAAATCGACAAAGCACAAGTCATCATTCGTTGTCGACATCAAACGAAAACCTTCACCTAAGAACACGATCCGGTTGTTTATTGTAGCTTCACTCATTAGCGTGACTCTTCGCGGTCTCACCACGACCATTTCCCAAAGAGCTGGAGGACATTAATGGTGTGACGAGCTTTGCCTAAAAGCCTCCAGAGTTGAGAGAGTGGAGCGGCAAAGCGGCTCACGCATCGATTGCTCACATTTCCCCTAATGTTAAATACATATAATATTATAAATGTCACGACAAATTACAAGGCAACACTCCCTTTATTTTGTGTACGTTTGCTTTGATTAACTCATTCGGATGAAGTGATTTTTAAGGTAGAACTTCTGTAAAGGTGTTGGTATGAAAATTTTGAAAAGCTCTTATTGGTAAAAAAAATATTTGTATGAATCTTTTTCTACATGATCAACGAAGGAATTATCAAAAAATTTAAACCTTTTTAAACATAAATTATAATAATGCGATATTTTTTTATAAAAGGCAATATTTTCATGCATGTGTATATAAATTAACATTGAGCAAATCCAAATGTTTTTATGAAATTATTTTTTAAAGGAAAAAAATGCGATTTTAATCGCCGCACGAATTAAATGCTCGTACGTTAACCGCCTTGTAGACAGGTGTCATTTTTATTTTATTCTATTTTATGTATGTTTATTTAAGCGCACAATAAATTACGGTGTCGGCTTACCCGTAGGCGTTGCAAAAGTAGTAATACAATATAAACATATGTATATACATCAACACGTACGTGAACGTTTGAGGGTGTTTTGTACATATGGGAGAAAAATGTATATTCCTACATATCCTTTCTTTGGGTCTCATAAAATGCTTTCAGGCTTGCTGTCGAGTCACACCCCCTTTACATGCGGATTGCGGTCAGAAAAAGGTATTTACAATTTAAGTACAACAAAGATATTTTGAAAGTCACATTTTTATAATACAAAAATCATTTTATTTTATATAAAAATTATATCTGAAATTAATATCCACGTAAAACTGACATACGTTTACGTTCGTTCAACATGGAGTTTCACCCCAAAATTAAGTTATTTATATATCTGCCTAAATTTTCAATAATGTATATTATTAAAAATGTTCTTGAATAAAAAAAATCGAAATATTTCATTAACGTTTTTATATATTTCTATTACGATAATCCGATGAAAGCTCAATAAGTATGGATTAACATTTTTCATATCATATAATATAAAAATGCAAAATTTAATTAAAATTTAAGTCAATTAACTTATTTTACGGGTGAGTAAATACTTTGGATTGATAGTGTATATTAATGAAAATTAAAAAAAAATCGTGATTTGCTTCATTATATAACACTTAAAATACAAAATACGATCGTTACTTATAAGTATGTATCCATCAAAAATAAATCTTCTCTTTCCGCGTTGTCGAAACTTTTTTTTTGCATGACCGATTGATTTATTCGACGACCAATCGTGGCGAATAAGCGGCCGAATTTTTCACGTTCGGATGGACAGAAATTTTTCAGGAAACCGCCCGAAAAACTTCGAGAAAAATACAATATTCTTGAGAAAATTATAATAAAGTAGGAACAATAATAGCTAAGTCAATAAATTAACGAAAGCAGTTGAATAACGATCTTGGAAAGATTGAACAGTACTTTTGCAAATGGAAGAGTCGTTTCATCTTATTTTTAATGAAAATTTTCTATCGATAAATTGATTCTTTAATGAAAACAGTTGTAATTAATTTAAGAAAATACTTTGATCCGACCTGATTGGAAATACGAGTATTTTAACAATTTAAAAAAGTTTTTTCATAAAAAATGTGGTTTTAATTTTCAACATCGATAAATCTTTATTTTTTTCAGCATAAACGCAAATTGCTTGCAAGACAGAGTGCAATTTTTTTACTTTTTTTTTCGTTCAAAAACATCTGCCGTCTTTATTTTATCGTTTTAGTCTAACTGTAAAATTGACGTAAAAGTACTCGAATTTTGAAATTAATGAATATCTGGCCTTTTCAGCGTTAGCGTTTCAGCCAACTTCTGAAAATATTATCGCGTTAGGCAAAACGATGCGCAAATGTAAATACTGAAATAAAAAGTGAAACGTTTCGAAATTAATAAAGAAAATTAATCACTCTTTTAGTAGTCAGGAAGAAATTTGTTTCGTTTCAAAACGATGAAATTCAAATTAGTATTCAAACGACGCGTATTAACTTAATCGAGTATGAACTAACTTTTATACATATTTCAAAATTTATAAATATTTTTATGATATAATCTTCATATATTTTACGGCTCATATTTTTTTATCATTCTCAAAAACAATATACATATGTATGTACAATGTACATATATTGTAATAACACTTATTTCATAATCTATACATGTATTTTCTAAGAAATCTTATAAATGAAATATTTAATAATAGAATAATTTTTCACTATCTGAAATCAGATTATTATAATTTCATATATTATATTTTCAAATAAAATAAAATTATATATAGCTCATTGGTATTAAAATTTCTTATTATAAATTTCATTGTACATATATTCTTTAAAAAAATGTCACATATTTTTTCATTTCTAATTAATATAGAAGTTTTATTTAAAAAATTTATACATTTCACAAAATATTTTGTTTTTAACGAACACGGAATTAGTCGAAATGTCAGTGACAAAATGCGCAAGAACGATTTGTCCGTTTTACGCAAAAAAGCAAACAGTTGTCCGACAAACTGGGATAATTGAGTGACCCCTCTAACGACATCCCAAAATTTTTTTTACAAATAAAAAACAGAACAACTCCGTATTTAAAACGAAAATATTTCAAAGAAAATATACAAACTCTCTCTCGTATTCAACAATCGGCTAAGCAATCTTCACCACCTGCTTCATGGTACTTAAAACTTGGGCACAACGTGACAACAGACATTTCCATCTTAGATGTGCACTATTATATGTAATGTTTGGAGAGTTCAATTTGAATATTCGGATAATCTTTACGATTATTCGCCAAACCGAGAAAAATATCATGGGGAAACGGATCGATTTAGCTTCCGGAAAGCTTTCACTAGGACACAGGATGAGGATACATCTCAAAAATATGCAAATTCGGGGGCCAATGTCGCAAAAAGCGTTTTCGGGCACTACTATTATAAATCATGGTCACGTGTGTATGAGGAAACTCAATTTGAAATCTAACCGTAGCGAAGGATATCAAGAAGACAAATGTAGTCGACTTATTAAACTACTAAAGGAGCGTTCTTTTTGGCTTCTACTTTCGTTCCTTTGAGAATGAAAAAGGTTGAAATATATCATGTTATATAATTATTAAATTCAATAGGAACTAATAATTTAGTTCTCGTTATTTTTTATTTATTATTTTTAATACTGTTGAGTAATTTTCCGTCTAGGTTTTCCTTAGAAAATAAAAAACTTTCTAATATACATATATCTTTTTTAATAATATTTATCATTTCTGTTACGCGTATTCTCAAAAAAAAAAACTAATCCTGAAAGCGTGGAGTTTGATTAATTATATTTTCGGGTGCTTTTGAACGTCCAAAATTAGGCTAATTATGTGAGTTTGCTAATTAAATTCTATTACAGTATCACATATAACCAGATCGTTCTAATATTTCCATCCAACTAATTTCTTTCACTTTCCAAAAAACCATTAATATTTTATTTCATAGAAAAATATTCATCATAAAAAAATCTTACCAGAATAATTTTCAAGAAACCTCCAACTTCACAAAAACACTTTTACATAAAACCGAAAACATTAAATCAACATTTGAATATGAAATATAATAAAAATTTAATATATGTTATTGAGAAAATGGGCTAAACGTTGTAACGCGTTCGGAAAATGTGGGAAAACACTCCGCACGACTTTCCCTCGAGACGGGTGCGTGCGGACTGAACCATCGGGAAAACTCCGCCTCCCTATCTCCAGAAAAAAAAACCAAAACCTTCTTCCCGTATTGGGAAAATATCGTAAATTTTCCACCGATTCACGTAATCCATTCATACAAAACGAACAACGATCATCCGCTACGATTTCGTCCAAACGAAAAGTTCACATACGACTTTTCCTCTTCTATCATTACAAATAAATTTGAAAATTATAATTTATACCAAATACATATTAGCTTTTTTGAAAATATTCCATAAAAATACGTTCATGATTAAAATATGATGATGAAGGGATTTCGAATGGTGCTGAATTTTCCGCGGATGGAAAATCGATGTGAACGTTCTTTTCCAGTTTTAATTGCGGCTATTAGTCACTCTTGAACGGCTATCAAAGTAGCGGAAAAAAAATCTATGGTAATAAGCTTCGGTGCTGTGATAGATCGCCTTTCGAACGCACATAAATAAATGGCGTTCGTTCAATTTAAGTAGTCGAAGCCTCGAATTGGTGTATCGAAACAATTCGTGATTGTATTTTCGTGAAATATGGTGTATGATTGTAATACGGTTGCTTTCGGAAATATTATATCATTGTTTTGTATAATAGATGTGCGTGAACAGTTTTTATGATAGCGTGAATATTTGTATATTAAAATGATTTTATTGATAGATTGTGATTTTAATTGAAATCGACAAGTACGAAAATATATTTCGTCTATTTTTGGAGAAACGAGCAAACAAACGTTTCATTGAATTTGAATCAATTTTTTTTCATTTCGATGCGAATACGTTTTTGTATTTCTCTGTAAATGGAAATTTTTACGATTTTTTTTTTATAAACAACCTATATTTTACGTTTTCTCTCACATTTCACGTTCCGCATACTAATTTTTTATACGATTTAAAAAAATTCAGATTTACGAAGAATGTATATCAGAAGGTGAAAATACTTTAATACTTTTGATATATATTTTTTACGATATAATAAAATTATCGGTAAACTTTAAAAAAAAAATTCAGGTGTATATTGTCAGTGTTATATAGATTTTTTAAAATAAGCGATAAGTAGCGCGCTCAGTTATGATGACGTAACATTTACTTATAGAACCATTTTATTAGAAAAATTTTCATTAAAAAAATTATTTAAGAATCAAAAACCCTGTCTAAATAAACGGTAGTGCTTTCAAAATAACATTAGCAATATAATATTAGTTGATATTGGCAACTAATTTGTAATATCAAAAGAGATTTTTTTTTAAACTGTTTTGTAATAATAACTTCGTAATAATATAGTACATATTATACGACAACTTCAAAATACAAACCGATGGTATGGTATTACTTATATTATTTTATGGTATTATACATTGTTATAGATTGTGGATATATGTATGTACATATATCGTTTACCAAGTTTTTCGGTAGGAAAACCGAAAACCCAAAAGGACATTCTCTCCTAAACTCAATCTTCAATTTGCCACTCCTCACATGCCCTTGGGAACTTTCATGATTGTCCTTCGTTAAGTTTTTGAAAACTTTGAACTTCAAGTATCGGGTAATGAATATGTTAATTGGTAAATATTTACGTTAACTTGAATATTTTTCTAAGCTTCTTTAGTTTCATTAAAAAAATACAACATTAAACAGCAATAAATATTAATTTATTCAAAATCAATCAGCATTTTTTTACTGCTGAGGGTATCAATCATATACAGTTATACGTATATAATCAAATGTTTAGAGATAATTTTATTAATAATTATAAATAATTATTCGTTAAATATCGTCTTGTTTTTTATTATAAAAATGATTTCATAAATTCATATATAATTTCACACAAAGTTATAAAAAATCAAATATCGACATTATATATCGACTCTCCGAATGATTATGTTGAAATTCAAGGGTTGTAAACTTTCGTAATCATAAGAGGCACTTTATTCTTTTTATCGACCAATATGGCCAAGAACGGCTCGTTCAATCTGAGAACAAAAAGTTCAGAAGGCGATGGTAACGACAAAGTGTTAACCCCTATGCTGGTTACTGATGCTGCAACAGTGCCAGATTCATCTACCGATATTGCAGACTTCTGATTTGCCGAAGAAACAGATTTTCCTTGACCAGATTGAATCAGTTTGGTTATTTGGGAATTAGCCGTGAATAGTCGCCGGATACCGAGCTGAAATTAAAAAAAATTCAATCCATTTTCTTTTTAATACAATTCAAACTTATCAACTCTAATGATTTATGAGGGAATACTAAAATTATTAATATAATTATTTTTACTTCTTGGAGCACATCTGTTAACGACAAGTCGAATGTGGCATTGAATCTGGGTATGGCTATGGCACATTTGAAGTCTTCTCCGGTGTTCATGATTGTGTACAACTCATTGGAACTCATTCTATCTAATAAAGCGTCAAGAGTATGTTTTTGTTGAGGAACCACAAAAACCATTGCGTACTTGTTACCCTGTAAATGACAAATTATAATGAATATTCTGGAATATTAAAAAAAACTGAAGTACTTTATATTATTAAAAGGTCATTTTTGAATCGTGTAGGATCATCTTGGGAATACACTGACTTTTATAGATATTGCTTTCATTGTTTTCAAAAAAAAAACTGACAGTTATATTTTTCTATAAGTTCAAGGTCCGGGGTTGACCCTTTAAAGGTTGAGATCTCGCATTGTATTCAGTGCAAATTTAACCGAAATTTTAAAAAGTAATATTTATATTTTTTATTTCAGAATTTAGTCATAATTATTTTTTTAATTAATTTACATTACTTACATCGTAAGGAATGGAAATCCATCTTGCACCTATATTATCATCATCACCAACATCATATCTATCATTACTTAACATGAATGGTTTTTTAATAATATTTATCGAATCGGGGCTATAATCTAACATTTTAGTTCTTGTCGCATCAAACATTTTTTGCCACACTCCTTTGAAATAGACAGAGTTGAGTATAATACACTCACTGTTCCTTTTAATATCACCTGAAAATGAATCAATGGTATTTTTTTTTACTGGTAAGTATGGAATTTAATTACATATATAATAGTTTTGTTAAATAACCTGGTGAAACTATTTCTTCAATTATGTTATACGTATGTTTCTTCACCCAATCGTTTATAGTTCTTGCTGTTGATTGAGGGTTACTGAAATCAAGTGCGTCTATATGAACACCGTAAGAATTCCTAGCAATATCTTTGGCTTGAGCAGCAAATCTCAAGTTTGCATTGGCAAACAAGGAGTTAGCAACACTCAAGGTGTTCTTTATGTTGCTTTCCTACAAAAAAAAATTGTCATTCTCAAGCATTGTTGAATAATCATTGTTGGATCTTAGAAATGCATATACCTGACTCAGCTTTTTTATGAAAGACGAATAGCTATTTTTCGACGACTGCGGATTTTGTAATAAAGCATCTGATATTTCGGTTTGAGTCTGATCAACACTCACTTGTTGTAAGTAAGATAAAATCGTGGCAACCGAAAATGGAGATATAACTACGTTTTGGTTTTGGTTCTTTTTCACGACGGACTGCAAAAAGAATTAATTTTTTTATAAAAAACCTATAATATATCGAAACCAGCTTCAGGAAAACTTGATACCAGCTTTTCGAAAAATTAATCATGCAAAAATTTAGTATACTCATGAATATATTAATAAAAATATATTACCTATTAAGAATTCAAAATTTCGGTAAAAACATATAAATTTCCGAATCACTCACATTTTCATATCGATAACATGATTTTATTGATGGCATGTAAATGTTTGATTTTTCGACAAGCCGGTGTCGAGTTAGTCAGTAACTAGTTGACTATGTTCCATACCTTCAACATATTGAGTGAGAAAGAAGTAAGCGCTCTATCCCAACCCTCATTTGACGCTGTTACTGTTTCAGATGTTCGAGATGGTTGCCTAATGTCTTGTGGTTCAGTATATTGAGATCCAAAATTATATTGTGGTGCACTTTGCGGTTGCGATGGTTGCCCAAAGCCTTGTTGTCCACCATATTGAGGAAATTCACGTTGATACGGTAATGAACTTTGTTGATGAACTGGTAATTTTTGTTGTGATTGTGTTAGATATTGAGTTTGTTCGTTTTGACCAGGCCCGGTATTGATATCATCAAACCTTATAGATTCTGAATCGGGGGCTCGATTTTCATTTTTCGTTAACTGACTGTAGCTTTGACAACAAGCTTCGACTAGTAGAAAAGTAAGGACTACTGCAAATAAGGCGGAGTGCTTCATCTTTTCTGAAACGAAATGCTGTTAATTAATAAATTCGATTATGCGTTTGAGGAAATCGATATTATTGAATGGGGATTTTCGAAAATGTTTTTCTCATGAAAATATGTTAACGAATTATAATGTTTGTACAAAAAAATCGCGTATCGACTCGATTTGCGAAGAGGTTTTCCCCACCGCGTCAAACCAGTTTGATCATGATAATTAGTTTCTTGTAAATAGCAGCTATATATGGATGCGATTTTTAATTTTCAATGTTATTTTGTACCGATAGTAACACAATTTAAAATTTATATATTATGGTCGTTACAAACAATTCCGATAAAATATTATCGAAAACTAGATTGACCTCAAATTATTTATAATTACAGTAGAATTCAAATTAATCAATCAAATAAAAATTTCATCGAAAATATCAAAATCAAACATATAATATTAACGAGTTCTGTACTTTTATTTTAAATAGCAAAAAAAACAAGTCGATTTTTTATTGTAATGACCTTTAAATCAGCGATCGCCAACCTTTTTGATGTTGCGAACCACCAAATCATAATTTGAAATCCCGCGGACCAACAACATTACCTGTTTTTAATATATGATAAATTAATTTGTATCATGAAGATCAGATTATTTATATTTCATTAATGTGCAACGCATCCATTTAATATTCGAAAGGAAGCCCACCGTTTCGTCTGTTACATTCACTCCACTTTATGCCAGCTTTCTGAGCATCCATTTAATACCATAAGATTATAAATGCTTATTTAATTCAAATAAATTTGTAAATTCGTATTTAATGAAAATATAATATTTAAATTTTAACGGCCACGACCTAATCTCTTTTGTTTCTAACTTTCTAGTGCAGTTGGTTAATTAAAAACCCATATCCTGCCAATTTTTTCACGATTCACCGAAAAATTTTAGCTTCTATTGCTGATTGCTCGAAATATACGACACAAACATGGATTATTTTTCTTTATTTTAGAGTTTTCTTTACTTAAATATGTTATTATTTGTAATATTTCACCAAATACAACCACCTGAAAACCAAAAAAACTGCGCATTTCGATATGGGTTAATGCAATGGACGAATATTGTTATTAAAAACCAAGAATGTCTTAGAATATTATATTTCCAGATTTCCCTGTGGACTACCCAAATTTACTCGCGAACCACCGATTGGCGACAGCTGCTATAAATCTTCAAAATACTGGTTTTCAAGCAAACGAACCGTTTTGCAATTCTGATGTATACGAATCCAAACTAATAACATTAAAATAAATGACATCACTATCAAAAATAAAAGAAACACCGTCGCTTCTTCAAAAACAAAACAAAAAAACACTGAAACTCCATCCGATAAACGCATAATAAACAACAAAGAGGTCAAAGGGTTAAACACGCACAACGGCATCCCAATTTAACCGACAAGCACATCCGCACATTGCAATCATCCAACAAAGACTCACCTCTGCTACGATCTTGGATCCTCCTCCACTTATTATTCGAAGATGAGCAAATTCCAAAATTCCCACGTCCAACACCGAATCAATGCCCGGTCGAGTGCCGACTGCGAACCAGCTCAAAGGTGGTCATCGTTGGTGCGCCGCGAAATCCCCACTCTTGGTCGTCGTCATTGGTGTTGAAATTTCAACTGGATGTACATACATACTTTTCCGAGACGACGATGCATCTTGTTTTTGTTGCGAGTCGATGGTCAACCTTGGATGGTGTAGGTAGGCTTGGGTTGTTAGGTGGCCGTGGTGTTGATTGTATGTACTGTGTTTGGTTGTACGGTGAAATCGTGTTTTTTGAAGGGATCGATTAAAAATAATGTAGTTGAGGGGAAAATGTAGATTGAGGGTTTCAAATATTTTAAAAAATGGTTGAGAACTATTTTTATTTAAAAAAAATGCATATTTGCCAAATGTTTTCGGGTTTATACAGTTTTTTTATCCCAGGTTGAATGTTTTCCGCTTCAAACCAAGTACTTTACATTTCAAATGAAATATTTTCCATTTTAAATAAAATATTTTTAATTTCAAAATAAATATAATATTTTCCATTTCAAATCTTCGTGGATTCAAGAACATTTTATTTGTTGAAAATATTTTTTCTCCATTACCATTATCAAATCGCTTACTAGTATTACAAATGCGAACGAAATGGAGAAAAAATATTTTCAACAAATGACGTGATTTAAATCGACGAAGATTTGAAATGGAATATATTTATTTTTAAATAAAAAATATTTTATTTAAAATGGAGAATATTTAATTTCGAAATGGAAAGTATTTGGTTCCAAGTGGAAAACATTCAACTTGCGGTAAAAAAAAATTGTATTAGCTGTTTCAATTATATAATATAAATAGATTTGTTGTTTTGATGTCATAAAATTAAAAAAATTATCAGAAAACTGTCTGAATGTTTGTAAAAATGAAAAGAACAAAAAAAATTACAAATTGATAAATGTCAGTGACGAGTGACCGATACGTTTGAACGAAGAATGTCAATAACCGTGAATTTAATGAAATATTTTTATAAATTAATTCTATTTTAAATATTTTAAACGTTAATTGGGAAAAATAAAAACGTAAAAGAGGGTATTAAATGTGTTAAAATGAAACGGGTAGAAATTTTATGCGAAATAGCAGGAAAACATGAATTCTGGATACGTAATAACAGAGTTTCACTGTATACTGTGAATGATGATATATAAATATATAATACATACTGTGTATATATGCATTATACAGTACGTGTAAATAATATATAATATATACTTATACATAGTTACTGACTATCATATAAAGTTACTGCTATATAAACATATATTCGGTCATTGTGTTTGTGTATATGGTATAATATTATATCCCAAATCAGGAAAATTACTAAAAAATTAAAAACAACAATTTTATGATAGCAAAATTGACCAACCTAAAGTTCAACGATGTTTCTTGATAATTTTGTCTCATTAAAACCATATATAAGTTAATATCATTATCGCCAAGTAATTGTCCTTTTCTTTCAATGATAGAATTTCTAGATATTATATGATAAAATCGGTTTTTTCTTTTGTAAAAATTCAAAAAAGTGAAATAAAATAGCATATATTATATTATGATATATGTATATTATTACAAACCGGCTATAACCTGGGAATAAATAAGTGTCTGGAGAGCATACGTTTATTATATTATACCTATATATGTATTTGTTTGTATTGATGTATAATATATGGTCGTTATTTTGTACTGGAATAATCTGCTGTATCATGTTCATAAAATTATATTGGACATACATATATTAGTATGTATTGTATATATGTATCTTTTTAATATATTAAATAAATATAAACCAACTAAAATATTAAAAATAAGGAGAAAATATTTTTTTTATATTTGTGTTATATAATACCTATTTGAATTTAAAAAATGAACAAAAGATCATTGAAAAATTATACTGAAAAAATATTTTGATGGAAAGTTGTTTAAATTTTAAATCATTTTCTTGCTGCTCATTGAGAAACGTTCCATAAAATTTCTGGAACAATTTGAAAATTGAACTATAATTGTATACCCTGAACTACACTGTTATAAAACTTTACTTAAATCAATTGATTTCAACTTCAATTAAAATAAATACTATCATATTTAGTACAATTGTAAATCTCCCAAACGAAATTAAAAACATATTTAAGAATACCGTTAACGTAAATTAAAATTTATCTCATTCAATATATTTCTTATATATTTTCACATTTACTATTAAAATGCTTTTTAAATGGTTTTATTTATGTTATAAAACTTTCAGAAAATATATTTGGAAGGGAATGGTATTTGCAGGAAAGTGTACTGAAATTAAATTTATAAAATATTTTAAAATAAATTCAACATATTTCCCAAGTTTATTTGATAAACTCATTTATTTGCAAAACAATACATTTTTTCACAGGCATCCAATATTGATTCTTATTTTTGACAGTTTTAATTTCCTTAATAAGAATCATGAAAAAATGAGGAGAAAAACATGAGTATTTATAAAACGATTTGTGTACTTTTTCAATATCAAATGCTTCTGGGCTTTTAATTAAAATAAAACATATCACAATAATATATTAAAATAAATTAATATCTTAAAATTAATAATTAGTAAACTGACTAAATATAAAAAATAAATTACGTTTTTGCGAAGGTAAACATATAGTATGATATAAATATATAAATAGAATATAATATCATTGTAAAATTAAACGGGCGTTTAATTTGTTAATATCAGCATTAATTTTGTACTTATCTACTTAGATAATGCTCAATTCGATGTAATATATCGAATGTATACATACACATTAATATATTCAAACATTATAAATACTACACATAATAAAATGTATCACAGTAACTTTTAAATATCTAATGGTACAGAAGGATCGACAACTTTTCCTGCTACCACAATGATATTGTCAATGACATCTCGAACAAAGAACAAGAATGGATGATCAACAACGAATTCCTCTATTTTTTCATCATTTTTCTTAACCTGGACCAATGGTTGACTTCTTTCTAATATAATACTAGGATCAGCAGCTGAAAACAAGCAAACGTGATATTTTCATTATAAATTTGTAATTTAATTCAGTTTTTCATTTAGAATGAAGACTGTGTTTACAAACAAAATTTTTTTTTGTTGTCAATCGAATCATCGTCATCAAAACTATTCATTTTTTTCAATATTAAAATCCCCATTCTTATCATTTAATAAAAGGAAATTAACTCTTAAATAGTTAAAATATTAGAAACCATTTTATATTTTGTTATATTGTTTAAATCAATAGTACACGATCCCAGTCACGTACTCGTCATGCCACTTAACTCTTAACTTATTTGATTATGGATCAAAAAAAAAGCTAGACTGTTGACTCTTTTTAACACTACTAAAAAAAAATTATATATTAAGTTTTATTTTGATAAAAATGTGTGTGCTGGATCGGATTTTGAGATGAAAAACATGTATTATTTTTTTATTACAAATTGTAGCATCGAATTTCCAGACAAAAAGAATATTATGTTACGCAACAAATATAATACAATATTTTACACTTTTCACAAAGCTGTGACTCGAATATTATATTTCGGTTCTTTAGAATGAGACGAAAAAATAACTCTTGTTAGTGTTCCATAGTGAATAATTCGTTTTAACAAAAAAAAAATTTCAACAATGATAATAATTTTGTTGATAGCAAAATTTAATATTCAAAGTATAAATAATTTTGCAATAAACGTTCTGCATTTTCGAAAACCCATGATTCATCAACACAACTCATTAAAATTTGCAATACTTGTTTTATAAACAACTTGGTGAAAATTTTCGTTATATGAATATTTTATTTTAGATTTCTATTTATAAAAACAAGTATTATAAATGTCAAATTGATATTTTATATTCTTAAAACGAGAATGGAAAATCTCGATGGTGAAACAATATTATTTTATATAATTCAAAACGAAAATAAATTAAAAATAACTATACCAATCTACAATATTATAGTATGGTTATTTATTTTATTACATCAGATGATTCTGACGTATGTGATAAATTTTTTTATTGATTTTCATAACAAATGATAACTGAAACGATTCCTGCCTAATACCTTCTTCAATGATAAAACTATGTGTATTGATAATTTTTCAAAAAAAATATCCTTCGAGCCGGATTTGAACCAGCGACCTATGGATCACTTCAGCGAATTCAACGTCTACAGTCCACCGCTCTACCAACTGAGCTATCGAAGGCACATACGCCTCGGCATTCGAACCAGTGAAAACTGGACCAGTGAATGGTGAAAGGCAGTATTGCCGATTTCCAACAGTTAACAGTCGTCACACTAACAGTCCAATGTGCCTTCGATAGCTCAGTTGGTAGAGCGGTGGACTGTAGACGTTGAATTCGCTGAAGTGATCCATAGGTCGCTGGTTCAAATCCGGCTCGAAGGATACTTTTTTGTTGCCAATTTTGGGTGTTGGGTCATCGTGAGAAGTCTATGTGATGTCTTTTTGGTATTTCTTGGAAGTTCGGGCAGTTTTGTCCTTGTATTTTGTAGTTGGTGATACGTAGAAGGTGATTATGGATAAGTTTGTATTAGGATATGTTCTTTGGTGAAATTGTGTGAGGTTTATGTAAAGACTGGGTCGTTTGTTGCTTACTTTTATGATCGATGGATTGATAAGGCTGAAATCGTTGATCGGGATATGGGTTTCAGATAAAAATTGAAAAAAATATATATATACGGATGATTTAAGAAAACTGGTGAAAATATGTAGGGTAAAACCTCGGTTTTACGTGCCCGGAATTTATGTTTTCACATTCAATTTTTGCAGTCCGATTTCATTTTGGTTTCATTTAATACAAGTTTTTACATTTTTATTTCCCGCAATTTATGTCTGAAATATTTCAAATTCGATTGGTTTTATAAAAATATTTAACTGAATTCGCGGCGATTGACAATCATTATTCAAATGGGCAGTCACTTGTTGCGGTCATTTTTTTATTTAAGTTTTATTTTTTTGTTTACCTCCATTCAAGCGGTTTTCAATATGATGACATGACATCGAAAGATCAAATCCATTTATATACATATGCCACATGTATAATTTTTTTAATTTTTGACAATTTTTTTCAAATATTTCAATCTACGTTTTTCCGTCAATCCTTTTAAAAACGTGATAAAGGGTTTCACTGTATTTCAAAATTCTAACAACAAAAAGTATACTCTGCAATTTTAAATTAAAATATTACATCACCCAATTGAGATTCATTATAAAATACACATTATTCACATCAGTAAGACTGATTTAATTAACTTTGCCCGAATATTGCTTGAAAAAGAATTTTCAATCTTCTTCTTTCTTTCTTTCTTTCTTTCTTTGAAAAAGAATTTTCTTTTTCAATCATTTTTGGATATTTGACGAAGCAAATTTTTATTTGAGAGTTGCAATAAAAAAAATCTTTATTGACCTAACGAATATTCTTATATTCATAATTAATGAATAAACATTGTCATTTCTAGTATTATTAATTCATATTTTGCGTTTTATTTTGTTAAATTTATTGTTTTATAAATATTTTAATATAAATTTCCCGTCTCTAACGATTTCCGTAAGTAAACACGAATAATCGTCCATTTGCTAACAGAGTATATATTTTTATGTTAATTAATCCGAAAAAAATTCATATTAATTTAATAAAATATATAATATGTATAGTATTATTTGTATAAAATATATTTTTACCTGCTATTTGATTTGCCATTGAATTTGTGTCATCGATTTTAACTGTAACGTGTTGAACCATCTCTTGTACAAACAGGCCTTTAACCGAAGAAATTCCTGAAAGATCTGCATCAGGACTGAAAATTGAACCGACACCAAACTGAAAAAAAAATTAAATCAGAATTTATTGATTTATAACTAAATTTAAGCTATCAATTTCTTATACTTTAGCCAAAGCAGCTACAGGCTTGGTGGTTGTTTCTATGGAAAAACCAGGAATTTTCAAATTCAACTTTTTTTCTTGAAGCAGATTGGAAAGCCTCGAAGGTGGTAGACCAGCTAAATCGGCAGCCAGCCTCCTCAACCCATCGCGACTCCTCGGTTTTATGAT
The DNA here is from genome assembly GCA_009617725.1 of Hydropsyche tenuis. Taxonomy (NCBI): domain Eukaryota; kingdom Metazoa; phylum Arthropoda; class Insecta; order Trichoptera; family Hydropsychidae; genus Hydropsyche; species Hydropsyche tenuis. The sequence continues at coordinate 1,559,953 of VTON01000007.1, forward strand.
GACAAGCGCATACCTGTCCCCCTGAAAGGAAGCAATTATTTCTATATTATTAGGTAATAAAATTATTATTCAGTCTTCCTTGTAAAGCTTGTAAAGCTGAAAGACGCTGCTTTCGTAAAATCGAAACGTTAATTTGGCAAAATGACAATTTGAGGCTTCACTTAATTTCAATAATTCGATTCCGATATTGGCGGCGTTCTGAAAAAATCTCATTCGTGTAATTTAATCTGGTACAGTTAATCAATTCTATTGAATATTCATCCGTTTATATGTTACTGTTAAAGTCTGGAAACAGGTGAATTTTTGGTTTCGTTAGGAAATCTTAGTATTATGTTTATCACAATGAAGTGAAAAGTTTTGAATCTTTACATTCGGGCTCTTATCAAACCACTTCTGTATATACCAAAAATTACAAATTCCAATTGATAAAAATCTGTTCTCTTAATGTGTGTATTTTATTTATCAATCTTTATTAACTTGACATGCGGATATGTATAATTTTCAAAATATTCTATTAATTTTTAGTAAATGGAAAGATTTAACATCGGATACCAATTTTCAGACTTTTACAGTAACATTTACGCATAATACTATATATGAAACCCGTTTATAAAATTTGTAAATATTTAATGTACATAAACGTCCGTTTAAAAATTAATTGATTCGACAAAAGTTTAATTACTTCGTAAGGCAATTCCACAGCTTCGCTATCTAAGCCGGGAAGTGATCCCGTTCTGAAAGTACCCGAAGCCTTCATCATCGGAACGGTTTTTTTCTCAGCAGCAGAACGGTAGAATACGTCAGAGTTCACTTTTGAAAACGGTATTTTCCAAGAACCACGGAAGTAGAGACCATTGAACAGGATCATGACCGAGTTTGCGTCTGAAACGATGTTGTGTAAGTTACAATTACGATATTTTTAAACTATAAAATTTTAAATGTTCTCACCTGTGCTTCCGACGCGATTCGCTGAAAGACTGTTGGTGATTCCATTGCCTCCTAGTGCTTTTGCTGTTCTTGCATGATTTCTAGCTTCTACAGCTTCCATGATTTCGTAGTCGCCGCCATCTTGAGTTTTCTTACCAAAAGTGTTCGCTAATTTTATCTTTTCTTTAATGTTTTTGCCTGGTTTCAAGTCCTGCTTGTCGTACAACTCTGCTGCTGGCTTTTCCGGTTTGTCTTCCATCGCGAAAGTAATTATTTTTTCATCGTCTTTACTAGCAACGTCGACTTCTTTTTTGGATGGTTTTTCCTCTTTTTTAGGTTCGTCTTTTTGCAGTTGATCGAAATTTTCCACGTCTTTACTGTTGTGTTTTGGGCTGGGCAATATGTCGGAGACAATTGCGTCTTTGATCTCTACAGACGGAAGAGGATCAATTTGTTCCACTTTTTCTTCTTTATCTGGTTTTTTGGTCAATTCTAATATATGAGACTCATATCGTTCAACACTTCTCACTTCAGTAAGATAGAATTTTTCGAGAATCTTTCTATAATCTTCGTCGATGGTATAATTTTTATATACATAAAACCAATTCTTGAATTCGGGTTCATTCAATTTGTACTCATTAGTATTTTTAAGTCTTTGCATTATATTCTTATACATTTCTCTGGATACTTTTTCGTCTTTAGGCAACTTGAGAGCTGAGCTTAATTGATTCTTTGTATCTCCTCGAGCTCCTTCAGCCAATATAGCTAATATGACTGAATAACCGAGGGGTGAAAAGGCCATATTTGAATCATCGTCAACGTAACTCTGAAATTTTTCAATATAATTATAAAAAGTTATATTTTTTATGAATACTTAAGATAATCTGCTTTACTTGTAAAATTGCTGTTGATAATTCATTTGTAGCTTCTCCTACAAAACCTCCAGTCCCAAAATCGTCAGATCTTGCTTTTCTAGGCCATCCATTACATATAGTAAATAAACCGATAACAAACCATACTGAAAATATAAGAAATAGTAATTTATTTTATTTTATGAAAATACATGAATCCGATTCGCTATCAAATATATTTTTTGATTAAATATTATGTAATTCAAAAAATACGATTGTATGTATGTAAATTTATTTATTCTACACAGTGTAGAGTTTTCCAACGTCCTCATAATTTGATTTTCAATGGTAAGAAGTGCTAATATTTTTCACCAGACTTTGCACAATCGGATCGCCTCGATAGTATTGAGTGAAAAAAGTATGTAAATTCGAAAGAAAAAAGTTCTTATCGTCATATTTTCCGACCGAGCAAATTTGTGTGTCCTTTTCGAATATTTCCAATTTTTTATCATCTAAGAAATTTTGCTTAGACGAACCTTTTTCTAATAGAACCTCTAAATCGAAATAATTTTTTTACATACCCGCTTTTTAGAGTGCTTTTATATTATATCATATCATTATTATTTTTATTTATTCGAAGCAGTTATGTCTAAACGAATATTGTGTTAAATTGTGCATCAAGATATTTATAGCGAGACGATAAATGTGAAATATTATATTAAGTGAATCTAGATGAGATCAAAATGTTGATCGAGCACTCAAAGTTTTTACTATTAACGTTTTTATACTGAAAGCTTATATTTTGTGTACATAATGTGTTAAAATGACAAATACCCGAAACTCACGAACTCGCCGCACATTCGAAACTCGTTAGGAATATACACAAAGGTTAAAAAACTCTTATGACAAAAAGGATTAAAATAAAGTTAAATTTGAAGCTGTACTTTTTCACATTTCGCAAATTTATCAATTTGAATTTATTCGTATAAAAAAACGAAAGTACGAAACATGTAAAAAAACATTACGTTATACTCTCGCTAGTAATTATGTAATAAAATAATAAAACTTCATATCATCATTTTTTTAATAGTGGTTAATAAGTCCGGTTTTGCTCAATTTAATATAAATTTATCAAATCAAGTATCTACTTGTTACAACATAATGATCTTAATGATAATCTCACAGTTGGTCACGTAATAGCAATACTTTTTTTTATTTTACTACTTTCATCAATAATTATCGTGATTTAAAAAAAAGTGTTTTCAAATTCCTTATTACGCATACACAACTATAATATTCAAATCCAACAAACGTGCATCCCAACTTTCGCTTTCCATATAAAAATAATTATGAACTGTTCCAAGAATACAGTAAACGTCATAGAAACTTCTGGATTATCATATGAAATCAAATTTCGTATCATACGAAGTCGAAAGTAAATTTCGAAACCTCTAACGGAAATTCGACCCCGAAATCCTTGCATTAACCACACATAAATCCCGATATTTTTTATTTATTTTGGACTTCATTTAAACAGCGAAGATTAATCCAACGTTTAAATGAACTTGCTCTTGACAAGATGCAACATCCAAGTGCAACTCGAATTGCAGCACAAAGTGAAGCAAACGGTAGTGTTCTGTGGGCAAGCAACCAGTGCCTAGGTCAAGTGAGGGCATTCACTCCGAACGCATTCACCTGGACCCTGCAGTTCTGCTCAACATTTTACTTCTCGGGATTTATGCTGTGAAAATTTTTTTTGACCATTTCGCATGTCATTTCGCATGAAATTTTCGAACACTTTGATTAGAAAGTTTTCGAGAGACGTCAAATTTTAATGATGTGTATAATGTATTGTGTTGCACAAACTTTCTCCGTATCTTAAAGATAGTCCGTGTTTATTGTGGAATGAAGCCTCTTTCGCGATTTTGAAGTATGTTATGATAAAAGGATGTATATGTCGACTCGTTAGTATATGCATATTATTTTATATTGATTGATGGATTTATTTTTGTATCCGGTTTGATAAAAGTATGCTCAAAGTCATCTTTATCGTATACATTTTCATCGTGGTAAAAGGAAAGTAACTTTTAATAAGTTTGAATACAATAAAATACCATTCTGAATGATCTCATTGTCAGATCAACAGTGAGCGCATTTATGTACAGATCGTGTCATTTATTGCTTAAATTATATTGAATTGATTAAGAGAATACATTAACTATTGAAGACATACATTTTTTACAGTTAATGTTTCAACGGGGACAAATACTACATCTATACTAAAAAACGATTATTTTATGTACCTAAACCAATCACAGATAATTTCAACAGTAAATTTTTAAATAATATTGAAATTATTCTAACATTTTAATAGAAAGAAATTAAATTGACGACCACTGATTCTGTAACAATATGATGTTTGTCGTACGGTACTTGCAACCATACGGTTATCGGGACCGGTCCATGTACTTAATAAACACGACCAATTATCACTTATTTTTGCAAATGTTAAAAAACCGTTAAATATAATATACAAAAAATTGACCTGATCCAAGATATAAAAGAAAAATTTTAAATTTCGCAAGTACGGATATTTTATCAGAATCGAATCGGTTCTGTATATTCTCCTTTTCGAACGAATTCAATGTATTAAAGATGACTCGGTTTCGCATCACACGTTACATATGTATTCGATTCATATTATTCTATAACAATATTAATGTGAAAATCCTATTAATAATTCATAAGAATATTATTCCAAAAACTTCAAATATAATATTTCCGCGTCGAAATCTGTAAATGGTTGATTTGATTTGAACCCACGTTGTACACTTGCACTTTTATGATTCTAAAAATATAAAATTCTGTTATTAGATCAAAATTGTTAATCACGAATTAGTTTTTCATTGGAAAATGATTTAATGAATTTATTTTCTAAAGACAATAATTAGCTTTTGCTTAGAAAATCATATTAGGTGTTTTTCGATGCATTGGTACAGTGACGTAACGAATCAGTTGATTTTTTAAATTCAATTAGCAAAAACTAACTTATTTTTTCAGTGAAAAGGAATCGTTGAAAGTTAAAACGATGTTTTGTATAATCCATGTAACTAATAGAAATTCTAACGCCTCAGGAACAAATTTGAATTATTCAAGAAAAGGAGAATCATACAAATGCAAAGTTTCACAAAATTGTGCTTATATTTGAGAAGCACATGCTGATTTAACCACGTCTTTTAATAAAATGATCATCATTTGGCGGTACATACGAGTATATGCGGTATATGTGAGCATATGTGGTATATAGGCACGAGCCGGGTTCGGTAAACAGATACCGAAGGTCGACTGGCTTTTCATTCAATGTACGCATTTTCGTAATTCTTTTGTGTTTTCCACATTTTCGTAAGACGATCCACTAAAAAATGTTTAATTTTTGAATTTTTCGTACTATACATTTGTACTGTTTTAGGTAGACAAAACGGAAACAATCCAAAGATATAAACGTTGAATAATTCTTCGAGTGTGAAGATAAATAAAGATTCCCGAGCAGTGGTTTCGAATTGAAATCAATATGAGAAAATGCTAAATAAATTAATAATTTGATATTGAATTTGTAAGGAAAATAAATTTTTGAATTAGATTTGTTATAAATAATAACATGACTAATTTTATGAACTTCGAACGAAAAATCGACCCTGAAATTTCTAGATTAGTCATAGCTTCTTATTTAAAAAAAAAAACACCCGGATATTGAAATAGATTTTCAATTCGAATCCTAGGATTTTGGGATCTTAGTTTAATCAGTATATAAATATCTTGAACATTTTAGAAGCTTGTGAATTCTTGTGAATCCCAACTTTTATCTAACAGAAAAAAATCGGCGGTAGATATTATCAAAGACACATCCATCGCTACACAATGAACGATTCCGCACAATGGATACAACCAAACTTGTTCAACCACCCTTGCTATATTCAAAAAGCCAAAGGTTGAGCATTCGATATATTACATCCAAAAAACAAATACAACATTCACACATTCATAATTATAATATTGTTCTCGTGAAATTTCTCGAACAGTTTCCCCTCTGTGAAAGCTTGTCATTCATTGTTCCGAATGTGGCATTGTTCGCACGTCTTGCGGATTCGCTTTATTAATCCCAAATTAATAAACACTATATATATGTGACCTATGATTGAATCTGAGAATTTCATTCTCATATAATTTTATATTATAGAAAAAAACATATACCGGACCGTTTTCTGCGCTTTCCAAGTTCCTTTTGATTACCGTCATATTACCGCCTAATGGAGACCGTCATTTTTTCTATCCGCCTTTCCGGCACGTTTGCGGAATAATTCATACGACGAATTCAATGAGCAACAAAGAAAATTCGAAATATAATACACCAAAGATCGAATTCGATACGTTTCCAACAATAAAACTGGGACGATCAACGGTTGTACGTACAAAACACACACACAACCTTCATAACAGTGACATCATCGACACGAAAATCCGACATCGCACATTCAATAAAATTCAGAATATAATACTGTTTTTTTTAAATATAAACTAATATATTTATATTACATATGAAATTATTCAAAAATAATTCGAAATACTCACATAAAGTCAGCGTTCCCATCGTTGCGCTTTGGCTGTTAAGTCAGGATTTTTTTAATGGTTTTTCCGAACTAAAATTGAATGGATGGACTGTTATTTTAATGTACTTTTGTGTTTAATCTCACTGAAAATAACGTAGTGCGTGTGCACGCGTCTAACAATGAATGATTCGAGTCAGTCGAGTCGTTTTATATAAGACGTTCGCTGGTCGGGTCGTTTAGTGGGGACAGAACGGACGAGATCGTCTTCATCTCCATCGTCGTGGTCAGGGTTTGTTGTGTGCTTATCGTTCTGGGGATCTTCAAAGTGTTGGAAAACTGGAAATGGGATAACGGAGGTCGGTTCGTGTGTGATTTTTGCTAATTTGACGAGCCGTTCGTGTTTGTTGGGTTCGTTTCTTAAGATTTTTTGTTTGAGTTATCGTGAATGTAAGATGATTGGTGAAGGTAAAAATTTTAAATGGGGAGTCCCAATAAAATTTGTAAATGCTTCGTTTTTATAAAGTATTTTCATAAATGTTAAAATCTACCGGCATTGATTGGTAAAAGTTTGTTGTGTTTGACTGCGATTGGGTTTTTTTTTTACCGTTGTTAGTTTATGAAACTCATTGTCAGTTATTATGTTATATTTTACTGATTCTTATTTCAAATCGTGTATTGTGTAAAAAGATATCCGAATTGTTTTAATGCGAAAATGTTAGTGTTTACAATTTTTCTGACTTTTATTGGAAAGTTCTAGCATTTTTTTCCTGATTGTGAGATTTGCCGTTCTTCTCAATTAGTATTTTATGTACGAAATGTTTTTTAATGTAGAGATTTATTATCACTTAATTTTTTAATAGATTTGTGATCAAAAAATCTTAATTCAGAAAATTATTCAAATAAAATGTATTAATAATATTATTTCTTTGTGTCTACTATCTAATATAGAAAAAAATCACAAGTCATTTGACTAATATTCACTAACGAGTTCATTGTAAACTATTTCTTTTTATCATAATGAAATGTTATATAATAGTTCATAGATATTTCGGAATTTTATTCCAAAATACTGGAGTTTTAATATAAATAATTTAAGAATTTCAGGATTAAATTTTCTCCCGGAATCTTAAGATTTTGATCCCTGGATTGCAGTTCCTATTGGTTATTTTTTACGTACATATTTCTTGTTATAGTGTGGTCTTACAATTAATCTTTTGTTTTTGTCAAGTATGATGGCTAATTATTATTTTACATATACATAAATTAATTATTTTTATCTTCTAGTTAAAAAATCACAACCAGATTAATTTGAATTTCAAATTTACCCAAAAATGACAATAGTTGAACTTTTCGAAAGATCTTGGGATGTATATTATTTTGTCTCTCTTTGTATTGTTTTTGTGTGTAATGTAATAAAGAAAAATAAAAATAAAAACTAAAAAATTAATATTTCAATATTTTTCCTACGAACTTATACTGTATGTATGTTAACAATATCAGTGTTAATAGTATGAGTTTAAAGATTTTTCGTTACATATGCATTAACATTCCTAAGTTTAATTTTGATAACTCTAACGGTTTTTAAGATATGATCCATTTTATGGTATTTCTTTGTTTAAAACAGATTTTATTGTTTTCTGCTAATTGTAAGTTATTTATATATTATACTTATAAAATAAAATAAAGAAATAATATTATATTATATAATACTTTTACTATTTGCACTATTACAATTGATTCACCATTTCATCGGTAATATATATATATATATATATATTTTTTTTTTTTAAATCCATGAACCCTTTTTATTCATACAACCATCAACTTCATAAAACTTAATTTATCATTAAAATTTTAAATAAAAACAAAAGATTCTGTAAAATATTTTTATTTTATACAGCATTTCAACATTAATATAATGAAAATGAATCACAGGGATTTTATGTTCATGTTTCATGCCGATATTGAAAAATATATTAGAAAACATTACATAATATATTCTATTCAATTCATTATTAATTAAAAATAATATAAAAGCAAAAATAAACATAAAATCGCACAAAATCAACTTAACAATAATTATTGCAAAATATATTGCTGGGGGGGTGTACGTGGAGTTTTTACTGTATGAATATTAAAAATATAATGTGGATAAATAAAAATTGTAACATTTGAATAATATGAATTAAAAAATAATGATAATTCTCCGCATTTATTTAATTTCATTAAGCAAAACTCGAAAACACAATTAGAAAAAAGAATTTTATTGTCAAATTGACTAACTGAAATGGTCAAGAACATGGTCAGTAATAACTATTCTTTCTTACTCTTAGTCTTTTTATGAAGTAGAATCTTTAATTTGTCACCTTCGATCATTATTGAGGTAAACTATTATATTATAAATGCATAATAAAGGTACAACCAACACATTTAACTAAAAATTATATCTTAAATTAAATATTATGACTCTAATCAGTCGAAACTTTCAGTAAAATTTATTTATTTATCATAAAATCAATTGATAAATATCACTCCTCTCAAAGTATTATAATTTCTTAAGGAGCATACAAATGTTAGCTTTATTAGTTTGGCAATATTGGGAAACTTATTCCATCTTGATAATTTGTGGTAGAGGAAGGTGCTTCATCGGATGAATAATAAGGAGAGTTATTATTCTGCAAATAATGAGAGTTTTTATTAGTTCTATAGTTATTATTAGTTTTTGGAGATTGTTCTGGTTGATATGGTATTGGATAATTGTGATTATTAGTTGATAAGCGATTTTGGTGTGGTTGAAGTGGTAAAAAAGGTCTAGTGATTATATTGTTTGTGCTAGTTAGTGGAAATTGATTGGGTGGTGTTTGAGGTGCGTTATTAATATTAATTGAGTTCTCACCATAATTTTTTGGTGGTGGACTATTTGCAAAAGGACGTGCTTCGTATTTATTTGGACTTTTTACTGGTACGCGACTTCCACTTGGTCGTTGCCGAGTATTACTATTTACCACTGTATCTCTATTTGGATACAGATTACCAAAATTTTCTACTCGACCAGAAGATGAACTTGGTTCTTCCACTCTACCGGCGAAGAGGATTGCTCCGGACTCAACTTCTCGTATGATGAACATAAATGGATGATCTACTGTCATTCTCACTCCCGAAGTACCCATCAATGGCACAACCATTGCTCCAGTTGCAGCAGATGCAACTGTTCCTTTTTCGTCTACTTGGATTCTTGTTTTATGAACGACAGAATTAACTTGTGGCCGTCCAGTAGAGTTAATCATTCGACTTAAATCAGCATTTTGTGAAAATAAGTCATGAATACCCATCTAAAATTCAAAAAAATATGTAAAATTTCATTATGGTTTTTTTTCATAATGTATTTATCATGATATTATAGAAATACAAATTCTTGATATATTTTTACCTTCTTCAATATAGAAGTCATGTCTGTGGAATAATCAATTGTAAATTTGGGCATTGTCAATTCAACGTCTGTTGGTTGTAACTGACTTAAAATAAGTGACATAGTAGACTGTACAAAATCTTTCTGTAATGAGGGGAGCCCATTAGCATCAATAGGAAGTACGATCATCATTGAATACTTTTCACCCTGCAAAATTATGGGATTTGTTATATATGGCATGTATATTTATATTTATTACCCTATTTATTTTATAAAACTTATTCAGTGTATTTTTCAAACATATTACTTGATTGTATCATTATAACTATAATATTATGAATTACTGAAATTTTTATAGTTCATTACCTGGTATGGTATTTCTACAATTTGAGCATGGATTTCATCATTGGTAGTATATTTCAATTCAGCTTGAAGTTCCATCATTTCAGTCATTATACAATCATTATTATTTCTACGGAAACAAATTGGGTCAGAATATTTTTTGTCAAAAGCGTTCTGCCATACTCCTTTGAAATACAAAGCATTTACTAAGACAATAACAGTTTCTGCATCCAAGCTACCTATAAGTAATTAACAAAATATTAAATTTATTATTATGATCATTTTAATAACTGTATATGTGTTTTATTAGAATTCTCAATTTACCTGGGTCAATCAAATTTTGTATTTCTCCATGTGTGTTTTGAGCAACCCAATTATTTATATTTTGTGCAGCAATTGCTGGTTGTGAAAACCTTAACGTTTGAATTTCGGATTGATAATACCTTTTTAATATATCTTCATAAAGAGGATTTGTTGTATATTGGGCTGAAACAAACACTTTATTGGCAGCTTCGATTAACACTCCAGGTGTATTTGTCTGAAAATACAAATAGAAATGAATGTTTCCGGAAATTTTCGTATGAAAAAATTTTTGAAACCTAATTGTCTAACCCGAAGACGAGATAAATAGTTTCCAAGTTCTTGTCTTATTTCACTATGGTCTGTTGGTAATCTCAAAGTACTTCGTAATTCTTTAGCGCAATTCCCACCTGCACCTTCCAATAACATAACTAATACTGCTTTGACACTAGCAGGGGAAATCATAAAATTCCCGCTGACATCATTTCCCAGTTTATGAAGAAGTTCAAAATCAAAATTATTCCATCTTTTCGTGAAGTCTGGTTTTGTAACAGTTGGTGATAGATCGATTGGTCTTGGGTTGAAGTTATTTGCGAATGAGCTGCTTCTTGAGAAACTATTGTAGCTGGAATAAAAGGGAAAAGATAATTATGATTAGTTAAGAATTTATTTATTACTATGTAAAATTGAATATGTGAATTGAATATAGAACATGGTTACAAATCTGAAAAATATTTGTTTTTTTCAATGAGAAATGCATACACTCTGCCATTTTTAAAAACGTTCATGAATACATTTAAATAATGTCTAAATATGCAGATTTTGTTATATTTTAGATATCACAGGGTTCACATAATTCTGAATTTACATTTTTTTTATTAAGATAATAACTTTAAATTTTATTTTTTGTGATACTTACATAATAATTTCTAATATTCACCTATTTACCCATTGCTATAAAGTATTTCAGATTTATATTTTTGAATATCTTAAATTTGATTATGATTTTGAAAAATATGTATAACAGAAACAATTCTCTTCATTAGTTGGGCATCTCTCATTGAAGATTTGTTTACATACACATAATTGCTAATTGAAATTTAATATTCATAGTTGAACATGATTTCAAATTTAGTCAAAGCAATAATGGTATTAAAATTTTTCTTAACTTTAAAGATATTTAAATATTTTGGTTTTCAAAAAATTATAATATTGATATTGCATTTTTCAAGAAGTTGGTGTAAATGTGTGTTAAAATTTAAAAGAATTGTTGAAAAAAAATCAAGGTGAACTAAAAATATTAATTTGTTCCACTCTACCGATTTAAACTTCCTGTTAGATTATTTAATCAAACAATGTATCAAATTCGTTAGTTGCAAAATAAATTAAAATTTAAAAATGTTTTTGTTTATAAAGCTATATTCTTTAGAAAAAATATAAAACAAATCAGATTTTCTTCATATTCACAAATAAAAGCGAATTGAGTTTATTTCTTTATTTTATTTAAATATAAAAATCACTATTATATATTATATGATATAATAAACGACACCGACATGAGAAAACCACACAATTTAAACATATAACATAAAAAATATATTTTTTTAACTCATTGAATTTATTTTTCGTTGAAAACGTTACATTTAAAACTCAAAAATACTTTCCATTGATTCAACCTTTAATTAAACTTCCTCATCAATGAAAACACTAATAAAAACAAGGATTTCCCTAACGATCCCCTTCTAACACAACTTCAAACAACATAAACAAACCCAACAATAGAACGAAACTCGGAAAAACCCAAAAGTCGCTAAACCGGTTACACTATCATTCGGAGGCTAACGACAAGAACGAGAGAACCGACAACAAAATCCGAAACACAAACAAAAACTAAATGATGCAGCTAGTTTACCGGTTAAAAGCAAGACGGTCAGCCACATGATGGGTGAGTTGGAGAATGCAAGGCGGGCTGTCGAATGGCGGCGAAAATTGCCCACACTCCATTTTATAACACCAGTTTGGAAAACCCCAACTGCGCACAAGCAACCACTCCTTCTCAACATATTCGAACAAGCGTGAAATCTTCTTAGGCTGATTTGGTGTTCTTTTTTTTTCAGAAATCGTTTCCATGGCGTCGATCGAGGACCGGAACGAATCGTTACTTATGGATTCGTTTCGTTTTTTTTTTTATTTTTTTTTTAAACCAATTGTTTAATTCAGAATTTGATCCTGAAATCCTTGGATTAGTCACGTCGTGATCCAATATTTTTTTAATAATCTAGCAGTTTTTAATCACTTCTTTGATACATTTCATTTTATCAATATACAATTGCCGAAGATTTAGCTTGGTTAAAAAAATACCGATTACTGATTTTATTTCTGTATTGAATAAATCCCGAAATTGCGTAGTTGAAATGTCGCGAATATGATTTTTTTTCTGTTTGTCGCTGTTATTGAAATTTGTTGATTGGTTGCTTCAACATACTTTATTTGCAAAGTGCGTAGGTCAAATGGTTTTTCGGTTGAAATTGAAAGATATTGCTGTTTGGATTAGAATTTTGGAAAATTGTGAATAAGTGGATTTAATTGAGTGATTAAGGATGGGCGAAATTCGTAACTCATTCCGTATGAAGTGGAATTTTCGACATTGAATCATGTGAGTGCAATTGTGTCCTGTTTATTTAAATAGTCATGATTGAATCACTGAAAATGATTTTCTTTATATGTACTTTAATTCATTTTCTGACTACATAAGAAATAAGTCGTTGATATATTTTACATTTCTCAGAATATTTTAAACAAATCAGGTAATACTTATATTTTTTGTGCATTTTAATGAACGAAACAATTATTGTATTAATAGTTGTTATGAAAGAATAACATTTTGTATATAATTGACATTACGTAGATGAAAACAATTTTGTTTTCAATTCATATCGTTAAATTTTAAATTCGGTCAGTCTTAATTTTAGCGTCAAATAGAAAGATTTGTTACGTAAAAAAATCGTTTATTCTAAAAATACCAATCATACATGTCACCTCACTTTATAAAATTTAAAAGCAATATTCATACTATTATACGTGATATATAATATATTTTAGCGAAATACTTAAATTAAATATTGATTTCCTTCAATTGTGATGCATCCCATCCGACATTTTATCCTAAAAATAAAACAAATGGTTAATTAATCCACCTAACAAATTAATATATTCTGTATATTAAAAAAAAACACCTATACATTAGTTATACAATACACATGCATTTAAATATTATAATTATTAATCGATAAGCTCATAAACGTTAAAATGAAATGAAAATAATGATTCAAATAATTTTATTTAATGATTCATTTAATTAATTATTTTATTTTATTTTAAAACATCATTACGAATGGGAAAATCCAAAAAGATAAGTCTTCGAACATGCTGACTACAACCAGTGCATTAAATTTGATAATATTTGGAATTGAAACCGATTTAAAATTTAAAAAAAAGTTTATTATAATTATTTATATTTGTGCATTACATAATATATAGTGAATACTTTCATGACATATTCCATTCTATTGTCGTATTATTGTTTATCAAAATTCAGCTAGGATTTTCCTAGTATTCATATTTTTTTATTAATCCGTTCAATTTAATAAACACAAATGTCTGTCGGTTTCCTGTGAGGTTAACTTCACAACACTATCGCGAGCATTATTTACATACACATCAAAACCACAACACAATTAACTGATAAATAATATCGCAAAATTAACAAAACTTTAGAAATATATTTTTTTAGGACGATATTTTTTTTAAAACGGTTGATTATGCGATGATTCTTTCAGATATTATTAATACGAGTTGATCGATTATTTTAATACGTCGGAAGTAATCGTTGGATCTTTTTCATAAATCTCATGGCCTTCGAATGTTTAAATTAAATTTTCCATATCGATGAATATTGCAATATTCGATTTTTGATTAAAAAAAATTAATGTAACCTGTGATTGTGCGTCATAATTTGTATGAAAAAATATATAAGTCATCGTTTTGATGATTTTTTTTATTACATCGTTCGATATATTTTAGCGAAAAATTGTTTTTTTAATATAATAAAAGATGCAGAAAAAAGGTAACAGATGTATTTTTTTGAAATAACCAAAAACACATCTGTTGTATTGTTTTGGATTTAACCATTTTGAAAATAAAATACAAAACACCAAAGTTTACCCATATGATTTTAAAATTGTTTGGTAATTGAGGAATACGATGATTCATGTTTTTTTTTTGTAAATGATGAGTATTAAATACATGTAAATATTTCTTCATTATATATTCTGAAGGAAACCAATTATAATTCGTATTTTCGTGAATCACGCGTGTAATATATGTATTATGTATAATATTTTCCACTACGCACTACATAATAAATTTAACATTCACAATCAGATATGAAAAATGAAAATACATATTTCTCATAATACATATTTACTTCTGATTTATTTTTCGAATGGCCACCAATAATTCAATAATTTAATAATAATAATTTTGACGAAAAGTATAATAAACATTTATTTTTATGATTATGAATAGTTAATTGGACCGTTTATTTTGATAGTGGTGTAAGTCCATTTTCTCTTGTTTCGAGATAATTAGAGGTTTGCATATCTGTTAATTAAAAAATATAGGCAAATAATATGAAGTCTGGCAATGTTTTTATTGTTTTATCAATATTTAATTTGATTATATAGATTTGTTTCAGACAAATTAGACTACAATTATACATATTTATGGGCTGTAAATGGACTTACACCACTTTCAAAATTAGACATTTGTAATAATCGTTTAATTTCAGTTTTGAAAAATCAAATATCTCTTAAAATATACTTTATTTTAATCCAATTTTGTTTACAAATACGCATGACATGACATAAAACTTAATTTTAGACGCTAATTATATTATCAAAATTACAAGATACCTGATAGTATTTACTTATGCCTGCATGTGGCAGTGTTTCGAAATATGCATGATGCACCGGTGGTATATAAGGTAATAACTGCTTGATGTTTTTATATTTTTCGTAAGTAATAGGCCTGGAATTTTGATACAAAGGCGCCAGGGCGATTTTTTCAAATTTTAGCGGTCTTCCAGGACGTGTGGGTAATAAATTTATAGTTTTAAATTCGGCGTCCTTCATCGATGTTTTATATAAAATAGTATATGGTGCACTTTTGAGAAACCTCAACCAACATATTTGCAACCAATAGACCTGTTCACCATTAGTGTTTTTTTAATCTGTTTTAATCGCATTTTGAAGATTTTTTGTTGAAACGAAATTCTCTCGTTTCATTTCATGTAAAATAAATTTGTCATGTTTTCTACATTGTGTTAACATCATAATAATCTTGTGGTGTGTACAGAATATTCTTTTTTCGCAATGCCATTTCTACGATGCCAAAATCTGCATCGTTCGGAAGGTATGAATGCCCCTGAGAGTAAAAAAATTTGTGATCAATTATGTGAATGTTATTTTCCAACGACTGGACAACCTTTACCACATCAATGCCATTTGTAAATTTCGATTTTTTCCTGTACACATATCACCTGCAGAGCCACCTGCCGGTGTCAATTGGACTTACACCACTTTCAAAATCAACGATTATACAATTTCATTCACCGACCGATTTTAAGCTGTACAAAACATGGGAATTTTTTAAGAAATTAAACATGGACTAATTATACATAAAAAATTTACATTAAATTAAGCATGAATTACGGGATATCTCATTTTTTTTCAAAAATGGACTTGCACCACTTTCAAAATAAATGGTCCAATTAATGAGTGGCAATAGAAAATTAGTATGAAAAATAAAGAAACTATTATGTAGTTAAACTAAAATTAAGATTAATTAAATTTTAAATTAAAATTAACCAAAGTACATAAAATTGATGCAGTATTTTGAAAAATCAACTTAATTGCAAGCATAGAAAGCTATTCTATATCACCAACAAATATATTATATATCAATAGATTATGCGTAAAATGTGATTCTGAAAAATATGATAAAATAGAAATGCTCTAAAGAGTGTATTTTCTAAAAAGATGCAATGTATGAATGGTAAAAAATCTAAAAATGATTTTTTCATATATTAAAAATAAGCTTTTATATTCAAATAAAAAATTATAATACTAGGCTTGTTAAAAAGCTCATATGACCACTTCTCGTATTACATTTTCGAATATATTTTTTTACAAGCATACACAAGCGAATATTATATCCTCGAAATTGATCGGCTGTTAATTCAATTGCATTTTTTTTCCAATTCGCATGCTGATTTTCCGAAAAAATAAACAAATACAGACCGATTGTGACACTTTCCAATAACAGACATCGAATTCATATTTCCTCAAATCTAACCGAGATTTGAATCCAATGCCCGATTCCATCCAGCAAACTGATTTGGATTTCTTGGCTCTGTGGCGTTACATACACAATTAAAAAGTTGAAATGAAAAAAACAAACAAATACAAAAGATTGACACGTTGAATTCGACACGTAAAGTAACAAAGGTAACTCGAATTAGACGGAAATATTAAATCATCGTCGTCGTCAGACTGTACGACGACCATGAAGGACATGGCTTTTCCAATTTATCATCAGAAGTTCAGTTACTTTTCCTTATGACGAGTGTCTATTATAAGGAATACTAATTCCGGAATTTGAATTTCGAATCGCGGTTGAAAATTCGATCACAATACCATGAATTAATTGTGTCAGAGTTTCAGTATATCAGAAATAAATCCTGAAAAATCAAGATCCTTATTTCGGGATCGAATTTCAGTTCTTACCAATCATGTAATAATAATAGTAAGTTGACTAAAGAGTTTAAATACTACAAGCCTTTCAAATGATCTGCCATGTACTGACCGCGCCGTTTACTACTTAAGCCAGAGGTCGGCAAACTTTTTTTGGAAAGGGCCGGATTGTAAAAATGTGAGACTCGGCGGACCGGATAACGAACTCGATGATTTTATATGAATAATTCTACTCAAAAAGCAGCAAAAAAACAGGCTCAAAATTTTAAAAAGTTAAATCTAATCGATTTAAAAATAGTTATTTGAAAATTCAAGTGCTAGTTTTGAAAAAATATTTTTATATGCAGGTAATATCAAGAAAAAAAATTGTAAATTAATAGGGCTGCAGGCAATTTTTTTAAATTAAATCTATGCTATCGATAACAATTTATAATTTTACAAACACATAATTTTGGGGAAAAATCACTTCCTGAAAATGTTTTTTTGCACTTTTATCAAGACTCGAAAAATGCTTTTGTAAATGTAGTTTAAAATATATGTTCTGAAAATACTTGTATATCTGCAGCGATTTTTTTTTAAGATGAGAATCCCTAAATTGATTCTAAATTTTTCGAAAACAATATTAGCCCGCGGGCTGCAGTTTGCCGATACCTGACTCAAGCGATTGATTGAAATATCTTTTTAACGTTTATTGAATACATTTAACAATCGATGTCCAATTTTTTTTTAAACTCATAATGTAAAATGAAATTTTCATATGTACAAGAGGCGAACATGGTAACAAAACAAATATGAAAAAATACACACAGGAAGCTAATCATGGAATATTTTTCCATCGATATGATATTTGATATGTATTTTTTTTAATCACTCACGGTTTGGATTATTCGAAGGTCTCTGTACAGGACGTGTACCAGGTGTCGGTTGTGGAGCATATTCGGGTCGCAAATTGGCAATGGGTTGTCGGGGTGGTGGTGGTCTGTTCACGTTTTCAATTGCCGCTTCCCCGGATGGGTTTTCTATTTTGCCCATGAACAATGTCTCCATGGTGGTTTCGTCTTGGATGAAGAATACGAACGGCCGGTCCACTATGAAGTCTTCGACGTTGTCGTCCGATCCGAATTTGTTCACTAAGGTCACCTCTGAAATTAGAACGATTGTGGTAAGTAAGAATGAAAAGTTTGGATGTTGAAAATGAAACTGTGTGTTTCATGTGTTCATATGGATCTCATGAATTCAAGAATTTTTAACGGGGGGGGGGGCGATTATTTTTATTTGTTAAATTTAAAGGATTTTTTTCGTTAAATACGAAATATTCATAAATCTATCAATTTTCCACCTTTTTCAGAAAATCAGGGTTACAATATTATAAAACTATTTTCGAAAGTGCTTTTTTGTTTATTTTGCGAAAAAGATCGATTCGAAAACGCACGAATTTAGAAATTTTGTCATGATCCATAGGGGGGGGGGGGGGGGATTGCCCCCACCGCCCTCTGGATCCGTTCCTGGACTTTGAGACATCAACAATTTTTGGAATCCCTATACGTGTGTATAAATATACCGATTTTTTCCATTTAATATTAATTTAGAGTCTATATTATGGACGGTTTCATAAAATAAAGGAGAAATGGATGATTTTAGAAAACAAAATAGCTTTTGTGATTGATTTTTCTTCAGAAAGTGATTCTATGTCACAATGTCTATTAGATTTATATAAAAAAGTTATAATAATTAATCAAAAATAGATAGGACCCCTTTGTAGTTTTTTTTCAAATGGGAACCTGAGATAAGAGTCTCCAATGCCTATCGGTAAATCCACGAATAAATAATACTAACAATAAGCCATGATTTTCTAAACAAAGTATATTATCTTGAAAAAAAAAAACTTACAAACTGCATCAAAATCAATTCATATGTCGTTGACAAACTAAAAAATAATAACATTGTAGTAATTTCAATTCTAGATATTCTTGGTTTCGAAATTTTTGAACAGTATGGCCATCATTTTCCATACACATATATGGATGAAACCTCACCGATATGGATATATGGATATTTTTTCTTTATTACATGGATAATTTTTATACAAAAAAAGTATTTGAAATTTACCTGTGGCTGCATATGCTGTGCTTCCCAATTCGTTAACGTCAATTCCTGCCTTTTGCAATATGTTTGAAACCTGTAATTTAGTTCTCAAATAACTTCCATGAGAAATACCTGGTAACGAAGCAGAAGACTCAAACAAATCTCGGATACCCATCTAAAACATCATTTAAAATATTAAAGAATGATTTTATTTTAATGATTCAAAAAATTCTGATAATTCGAATGTTACACACCTGTTGTAATATCGGTATGAATTTAGACAAATACTCAATTTTGAACAAAGGCATTTTGACCTTTACATTTGAATTTTCAACTAAAATCATGTTTCTTGCAATTTGTGATGCAGAAGTTACACTAATCATATTCGATAATCCGTTATAGGTCTTGGGCAGAATTATATACATAGCATATTTGTCGCCCTAAAATATGTAGAAAAATATTAAAATTAAATCAAATAATTGTTTCTATGGAACTTAATAGTTTCATAACTTCGCAATACAATTAATGGATTGTGAACGATTAACAAAATGTTTACTAAAATGTTTATAGAATTTATTCGTATTGAATGCTCTCACTTTGTACGGTAATCGTAATATTTTGGCATCTAGACCTTGTGCATCATAAAATTTGAAAGTTTGGGTTTGTATCATATATTTGGTAGTGATCTTTTTCTCAGAATTCAAATAGAATGCGTCGGTTTTCGTTTCGTTAGTAAGGAACTGATGTTCCCAAGTGCCTTTGAAATAGATAGCGTTCAGCAAAACGATAACTGCATTTTGTAAATCCTCTAAAATGAGAGTGAAAAAAATTCAATAAAATCTGAAAATCGAAAAGTGAAATAATCGGCTCCGATCCAGATATGAAAAAAAATTGTTTTTTTTTTCAGTTTCAATTCAATTTTATTTGTATTTTTAAGTCGACGGCAGGCCAAATCCTAAATATCTAGAGAAATAATAAAAATTAATGTATTTTCTAACCTTCCTGGACCAAATTTGGAATATTTCCTTCTGTGAGTTGCTTGATCCAATCATTGGCTTCGTTGGCTGTTTTTCCAGCATCACTCACATCAATTTTTTTTACTTCAGTTTGATAATATTGTGCTGTAGATCCATACCTTTGTGTAACATTTATCGTTGAATCTACATAAATACGACTACCGAAATTCATTATGTAATTTTGGCTAGGATCCTATAAAAATAAATATTATATAATAAAAATATGAAAAGATTTTTTTCTTTTTGTAGCATTTTCAGTAATGATCCCTTTGATTTATGATCCCTTTTTCCCAATGTTGAATTATATGAATTTTCTTTACTAATAATACCACTAACTTATTTTTGAAAATAAACGTTTTTGAAACCTTAAGAGTTAAAAAAAATTCTAACATCTCTGGTTGAAAATAATTTGAAGAAAAGCTTCATTTTACATAAATTTGTCACTCGTGAGAGCATACAAAATATACTTCTAAAAGCTTGTCAATGTTAAATAGCAAAAAAAATGAATGTATTAATGTGGAATAAAAGTAGAGTAAAGCATTACACGCAACGATTTCAATGAGTTGAAGAATTTTTTTTTAGTTTCATTTCTGGATGGAAACTTCAAAACATCTCTAATTTCTACTTCGGTTTTTCCACTGGATCCTTCATACAATAACGCCAACGAGAACTTCAAACTGAAGGGCGATATCACAATATTATCCTGATTATCGGCGGATGTTATCTGAAAATTAAAATAAAAACAAGATTTTGATGTTTTCCTTTTAACAAGCACTATAAAATAAAAGATCTCTCAGAGAATTTCAAAGGAATTTTCAACTGAATGATAATATTTTTTCAAAATAAAATGTGATAAAAATTTTGTACATGTAATAAATTTTGGTGTGTATGTGTATCTTGATTATCGTTTTTGAGTTTATTTCACTTTTTTTTGTGTTATTCTCCATCGTAAAGAATGATTCTTGTGAAACGTTTTATGTTGCACAAACCGGTTACGTTGAAGAGTTCAGTTCAATCGAAGGCCAATGTGATCGAAAAATTATTATATCTAAACTTAATTAATATTTTGACAATATGTTGATTTCTTTCATATGGAAGTTATTGATTATTTTCAATGTCAAATTTTATTTGATTTATTCCAAGTGAAAAAAACCGATTGAAAAACATTAAATTTTAAATTAAACACGAAAATTTAATTTAATTTAATATTGAATTAAAGAAATATATATTAAAATATTTTAATACATTCCTATTTTTTATTATATTTTCCACTTATTGGTTTACAAGTATTATATGTATATACCTAGCATGTTGAATATCAACGGACACATCATAACAAAACTATAGAATTTATTTTCATATCATCGAACAGTTTATCGAAATAAAAAAAAAAAAGGTTGAATAAGAGACCGTATCATATCGAACGTTTCCATAGTAACGGAATTTGCTATGAGCGTTAGAACAGACAGACGTAAATACACGTAAGTGGAGAGAAAAAAAAACAATATTATAATTAACATTCCATCATGCCTGATCGTGAAATAAAACTCACTTGAAATAGATTCCAATCGAATTCATCTCGTGAACTCTCCTTAATTGGTCCATACAATTCATCTATATTCAAATTCGTATTCGAATTGGTGGATGATGTACTCGGATATTGCCCAGTTGAACCCGAATATTGTCCATGTGCAAGAGTTGCGATGAATAAAATTTCTGAAAATCGAAAATATTACAATTTACAGAAAAAAATTATATGAAAACGGCTGTTTTTAGGTCGAGCTTATTAGTATGTACTGAATCATACGAACATTCGTCAAACCGTATAACCATAATATGGCAATTAAGTAAATTTGGGACAAGGACAATCAATTTTTTTGAGTTAACAATAAATTGATATATCTGCCAATAGTCAAATTGACATAAAGAAATTTTCAGAATACAATAGTAACTTTATTAGTTTATACGAGTTGCAATCTCAGAATTGTACTAGATGGAAATTTGATCTTGAAATTCTTGGATTAGTCACATCATACTCAAATTATGATCTCAAATACTATGGTATTTTTATATTATAATTTGAGGATTCCTTGATCAAATTCAATCCCGAAATATAAAAATTCTGTAACAGATCTAGAAATTTAAGGATCAAATTTTTAATAAGAATCCTAGGATTGCATTTCTTACTTGCTTCCTTTTAAAAACACTTCCGCATTTCAATAACGTGATTTCAATTTTAATTTCTGAGATAAATTTTGCAAGAATTGAATATTTTTGTCCGAATATAAAACATTGACAGACTCAGAAGAAGAATCGTGCGGCTGGTCAGGTTCAAGATAATAACCAGTTACACCAGTCGGATTCTCTTTAGAAATACGTCTATAAATAATGCTAGAGATAAAACCAAATGTATCGTATCAAATTTTAAAGAAATTTTGATTTGTTGACTCTCATCAACACGTTTTGTGCCAGTAGAAATTTTGGAAAAACTTCCTAACTGGCCATATCAGATTTTCGTAGACCTTAATAAAAAATAATAATATAATTTTTTGCGTTTATGAAAAGAATTTGGGGGTGTGGTATAGAAAGTGTTAAAAAGAATAAAAAAATCTGTAACTCTAATAAATTATTTATCAAAAAGCGAAGGGTTCATATCGATGTTAATAATTGGAAGAGAATACATTTTGAAAATAACTTTAATATTGTATGTGCCTTTTGAGAAACAGGAATAGTGCGACCAATTTTTGCAAAAGGTCAACGGCATACAGTCAGGTCTCAGGTTACCCGCTTGTTCACTGGCCGCAACCGATGTAGCTTAACTTGACAGCGGTGTTCGACATGAATAAATAGTTGAAGAAGAATAATACAAGGCTATGTACTTTTTTTGCGATAGATCGAAAAATTTGTTGATGAAATTGCGCAATTTGCATAGTGAGTTTTAAAATTTTTGTATTCGCCATTTTGTTTATGTAAAAAAAATTGAACTCTTCGTTTTTATTATATAAATAAGACTTAACATATGTCCAATTTAAAACATTTTACCACTTCAAATTTCAAACATTACAAAAATGTATTCAATGACTCAAGCGAAAATTTTCTGAAAATACATAATCATATTCACGCTTATTTATACATAATCAAAATGCTATTTTTTTTTCCAGTTCTTTAAAGGTCAAAAAGATACGCTCGTGGTTCACTCGAGTAGATACGAAGCATCTAAAGATATACAAATCAAAACACACACGTATATACTAAACATATATGAGGTCAAAAAGACCACGACCTTGTTTATTTATAATAACCATCAAAATCCTGCAAATTCATACAGTTTATGCAACGGAAACACGACAATATTTGATATGACACCGAACTTACCTACTAAGTGGACAAGTTTGAACATTTTCGTTCGCTAATTTTTTGCGACGTGGACGAACTTTTAATTATCACTGCGGATCGACAGAATCACTTTTTATATTCCCATGAACAATTCGAAAGATATTTTGTATTATTAAAAGAGTTGTTATTGAAATTGGGAAGCGTTTGAATGTGCGTGTCGCTCGCTCTGCGGGCGACTGTCGATTAAAATTTGTTTAGTGTATTCCCCATCGGCTAGATTCACGAATGCGACTCTCAAACTGTGGTGCGGGCTCTGTGCGAATCTTCGATTGTGTTCGAGTTTAGGTCGTCTGTTTTTAGGTCAAAATAACAGCGAAAAAAAACAATTTTTTACTTATCAACTCGTATTAATTTTTTTGAGTGAAACTCGTTCGAATTTTATATCAAAAAAACGTGTGTGTGGATATTAATACACATAAACAATGCTTGTGTGTATATACGTATTTATACAAATTAATGGTCTGAAATTAAATCATTTACAATTTTTATCACTTCACAATGGTAAATGCTGAGATTTTCGGTAAAAATTAAGATTCAATATTTATGTTTTCACTGCTAATTTATTTAACTTTGCATATTGTTTATATTGCTACCTTTATATTGCTGTGCTCAATTCTTAAAAATTCATGTTCTACTTTCGAAATGTATTTTCGCGTCTTCTTTGAAATGGTGATATTATATTTGCACTTTCTTTGCTTCCTTCAATACTCTTTTATTTCAAAACATAAACACAATATGTGTTAAGTAGCAGCTATTTTCAACTATTGTTTTTGAAAATTTACAATACATTGTTCACTTTAAATATATAATATTTTAGGGGAAAAAAATTGAGAAGTATTAAATTTTTTTTTTCAGGTCAGTATTATTTATTACTTGTTAGTAAAAATAATAGTAATGCTATTTAATCTATCTTTAGCTAGTTAAAGTAAGTCCTGAAACTAGTATTGTGAGCATTGATAAATTAAACATTGAAACACATGTACATACATATAAATAATATTAATTAGCGAACTTATACATTTGCAAAATTAAATGCTTCATCCTGTAATATGTTTAGAAAAGTTCCTATAAAGTTTCTTCATTAAAATATTCTGAAAAACTCCCGATAATGCAAATAGTGACTGTCACCAGTCTGTACTGTCAAAAATATTGCCGATTGATGCTGACCGCTTATTCAACCTTTTTATTATTTTTAGTATAAATACGGACTTTTCAATATAAATGGTCAGTTAAGTTTAAACACTGTCCACGAGTGAATTAAAACACTGACCCAAAAAAATGAGTACCTGTATTTAATTGACGATTGAAAATAAACGTTTTTCAAATACAACAGTTACTCAATTTCTATCTAATTATTCTCATGTTGAAAACAAACAGGATAAAATTTACATAAATTATAATACATCTAATATTAAAAATGAAAAAATATACATTTCGAAGAACTCGTTTATGACAATTGATTAACTTTCGTGTAAATACAATCGAAATAAAAAAAAACCGTACATGTAACGAGTCATACTTATTCAACAGGATCACTTATACCGTCATTTTTTTACAAATATTTATTTTCAAAACAAATTAAATCCATCTCGCCAACCTTGAATACACGTTTGAACAATGTCAATTGGTTTTTTTTGTCATGCCGGATTTTCACCTGAAAAAGCACCACGGACGCGACCGACCGTAAAACGAGGATCAAAAATAATAAAAACCACAGCGAATCAAAAACCTAATCGACAAATAACCAAAACGCATTTTCGAAAGCAGAACCTGCAGTTTCGCTACATGGAAAATTATACGTGAACAAAACAAAATGCCGGAGTGTTTGTACGGAGCGGGTTTTTCCAAATTACCGTCTTCGTGAGTTTAACTCGCGATAAAAAAGGTCACGCCCGAAGATAATTGGTCAAAAATGGAAAAAATAATAATTCGAGTTGTGTGAGGAGTAAATACAGCGAGGGAAAAGATTTGAATTATGATGAAGTCGAAATTTATTTATTTATAAATTTATTGGTGTTTCTTATGCCGAGTGGAATAATTGTATATGTATTTCATTTTGTTGTTTTTTTTTTTTTCATGGAGTTCGTGAATAATTTCTTATTATAAAAGATATTAATAATGTCTGAATCTTCGTATTTTTACCTCAAATTTTATCAAAATTACCATTACGTTGAATAAATATATAGGATAATTTAACTCAAATTATATAATAGTTGGACATTTCAGATAGAAACCCTCATGTGATGAATTTTTTTATAATGAATGATCCGTTAGTCAAGTCACTTTTGAAATGGTCATCAGACAACCTTGAACTTGTTTTTGATTCGATGAAATCCATTTTATAAAAAAACAACTATCACATGTTTTCAAATGATGACCGATATTTTACCTGTTAAATTTAATAATTAAAAATTATTCCAAGATTGACTTATTTATGAAATCGAGTAATTATTTGTTGTGCTTTTCACAAGCATTAATTTATATAAATAACTGTAACGGTAATTTAATGGTACTTAAATTTTTTTATTATTGGAAAAATAATCAATTAAACTCAATGTATTAAACTCATTTTTTTTCAATATAAACATTATTATCCATATCGAGTCATGCAGTCAGTGCTTTACTGCTTTGTATAATATTACTCAACTCACAATCAGTGACTGATAGAAACGAGTGTCTAATACAAAAAGCTGTTGCTTGCTTGATTAGAGTATGATATTCAGTGGCGGCTCGTCCTAATGGGCTGCGGGGCTGCAGCCCTCCCTGTATAAAGTTTATTTTTTAATTCTTATATTCGCTTGTATAGGTGTATATATATAGGTGTATGCAATATATATTTTGATTCTTGATGTGTTGATGACGACGTTTTTGTATTTTTTACATGAAAACATGTGTACTATTTTCAATTTCATTGTTGCAACCCCTCCACTACAAATTTTCACGAGCCGCCACTGATGATATTTAAGAAAAAAAATCAAAATCATCGTTTGTTATGTAATTTTTTTAATTTCATTTAGAAAAAATATTTACAAGAGAAAAATTTGGAGCCAGAAATGTCGTAATTCAATCAATATTCTTGGACTCTGTTTTTTTAGGAGATTCTAACTCTATCGTTACAGGTCCATCATTTTCAATATGTACTTTCATATATGCGCCAAATACTCCATCTGAAATTGGAATATTCAAAATTAAAATATTTTTTTTTATTTACAGCAAAAATAATGACTGCGATGAATGAACCTTTGATTTTGTCATGATTATAATTTTTTTTAAGCTCGTTCAAGAACTCGTTATACAAAACTTGTGATTGTTCACCAGCCATAGCGTTGTGAAAATCTAGTTTATTTTTTTTCAATACACTATATAAAGTAAATTGACTAATACATAATATTTCTAATTGTTTATCAGAGACGCTGGCACCCCATCTCTTGCCATTTTCTGCATCAAATAATTTCAAGTTTAAAATCTTTCTAGCTCTGAAATATAAAATAAGTGCCATTTGAATATTAAAAAAACTATATACTGCTACATTCAAATTCTGTGTGTAATTACAAATATTCATAATCATTTTTAGTATCTTCCTTACAAATTCCAATAAGAATACACAGTCCTTGGCCGATATTGTTAATTAATTCATCACCGACTAAATAGAAAAAAAATGGTTAGATCTAATACTTTGATCTAGTTCTTATTTATTTTATGAGCATTAAGGTAAGAGACCAAGCAAAAATAAACTCTGTACTATGAATATTATCACAAATTGATAAAACATAGAATTTCAAAAATTCATTTTAAGGAAAAGAAAATAACGATTTCAAATTCATTGATTTTATTTAAACTTTTTAAGAATATAGCCCAGCTCTTCAACATGAAAACTGATTGATTAAAAAGATATTTTGTTTTGTTAAATCCAATATACGATTTTTTTGAGAAAATTCAAATGGATCAAATACCTGTAACACTTGCTTTAGTTACTCTCTGAATTATTGCTTTCATGATATAAATAATAATCAATACTAGTAATGTCAAACACAACGAACAGGTTATGTCGTTTGACAACTGATACGAATGTTGCCACTCTTAGCTTGATGTTGCCATGATTTTTACAAAAGTTTTCCTTTTTATTCGAACCATAACATATTTGAATAAATTTGTCTATTATTCAAGATACAGTACTAAAGTACATCACTTCTTATTTTATAATCGAAGCAATAGATTAATCTGTTTTTGAAAATAAAATAAAAATTTATTTCAAAAGTAAAAATTAATTTAAAAAAAAGCTCAGAAAAATTAGGTCTGGGTCGGATAATAATAGACATAGTAAATAATAGGCATGTATACAGATCCATTTTTTTATTCAAATACAAAAATACAGTGATCAAAAACTCATTTTCAGAGGTAATAAAAATGTAATATCGAATACTTCATCTCAAAACAATGATTGAGACAATCTCACATTTCAAGTTGAAAAAAACACACAATTTTACACTAAAATCCATCAAATACTAAAATCAATATATACATACACGCTTTACGAGGAATGGCCCATCGGCCCCAGCAATAAAACTATTTTGAATATTTAATAAACAAAATACATATTTGATGACAAACAACTTTTTTAAGAGATTCTGTTTTGAGATTTTTTTATAAAAGTATGAACAATCAGTATACGGTAAGACTTTTGTGAATGCAATTATATCCTATAGATTGGAAACTACACAAAATTCATAATATTATCAACATTTATGCAGAAAATATCTTAAATAAAACAAACTAACTTAGAATACATAAAACGATAAATTTCATGTGCTATATATAGAAGCAAGTATTAAAGTATGATTTACATGTATTTTTTGTTATTGAAAACGTGTCGAGACTAAATAATCTAATCGGGACCGATCAAGTCATGCAATATTAAGACAACACAATTGATAATTTGTAATTAATATTACAAAAAATTATGATAAAATTATAAATAAAATATAGTAAAAAAAAATTATATCGTAATTGAAATATTATGTGGTAAATCAAATGATAAAACCTCTTGTACTAAGAATCTTATGAACTTCTAAGTGATAGTCATAATTTGTCTAGATTACGTCACAACGAAAATCACAAGGAATGCGCTTAGTGCTTATATCTACTATATAAAAAGAGATTATTATCCATATTATGCATGTTAGATTGCCAAAATTTATAAAACATTGCAAATATATTAATATCAACAGGCAAGGACGGATGAAAATAATTAAAAATCAAATTTAAATTGTACAAATTCAGTCTCAAATTTACATCAAAATGGACAAACACAAGATAATACAGATTTAAAAAATAAATTGATATTGACATATAAAAAAATTCATTGTATATGCAGACACTGACTATTCATATAAAAATGGAATGTAATGGAATTAATAATGAAAAATGAGCATTTTGAAGTCCATTTTTCTATCAAATATCACAATATTATACGCGAAAATACTGATATGTCTGGTTTTTTTTTATTGTCAGAAAGATTGAAATCCTCAAAGCCTATATATTCTAAATTAAAAATATAAAAAAAAATTCATCTTCCTACAAAATAATAGAAAATAAATAAATCAGTACAATTTTACAAAAAGATAACTATGTAAAATTTACATTTGCACTTAATTACATGTTTATACATATATTTTGAAATCTATAAAGTATGCGAACGAGACAAAATACCCGTCGTGATCATAAGTGGCGTGAAAATAAGCGAATTGTGTAAATACGTTTTTGTGGCTGAACCGAAGTAATAATTGTAAACGACCGGATCCCACTGCAGACCCCGATAATTAATATCTGGAATACCTGTTTCTGTAATCAAACAAATTGCAAAAAATTGTCAGTTTGAAGCACCCTAACTAAATCAATATGATTATTTAAAATGCAATATAATCAAAAATCCATGCTGATGATCAATTAAATGCAATACAATCAAAAATGACAATTCATTCGCAAAACATTACTTAACTAAATTCAAATAAAATAATAAAAAAAAACAAACCTTTGGTCTTGATTATATAGACGATACAATAAGAATAAAGCGATCAAGCCGAGTCCCAGAGTGGAAGTTTGCGGAATTAAAGATGCTGCTGCTCCATATCGAGCTTGACCACAGGCAGGGGGGCAAACGGGGATAATCGATTCTGTTTTTGCAAATGAAGTAATAGCGGATGGGAACAGTATTGGAAACAGAAACATTAAAAACATTTCGATAAAGGTGTCGGGTGTTGATGTAGGATAAAGTGCAGAAAAAAATAAATATTTAATACTCAACAAAAAAAAACAACAAAATTATCAGGCAAATACTAAATGGACGATTGATTGATGAAATTTTCGATTATCTTAATGATTGGTATAACTGAATTCGTTATAAATATTTGATGAAAATGATGTTTATCAAACGACTTCAAAAATTAGCCAAGCATTTAAAATATTGTATAGATCGATCAAATGATCTATCAAACTAACTCATTCGACATAACACTTAAAAATATTTAAAATAAACAAATTCATAATACAATGTAAACTAAAAGCTAAGAACATTCCTAAAATCGTATGTATATCATATACCAATTCTGTCAAACTAAAGTATATAACACGAATATCAAAAATACTGACCGAAAAGTTCAACTTGAGCCTCGCTCGATCCTAGTTTGTTGGCGGCTTTGCATGTATACAAACCATATTGTTTCTTTTCGATTGTTATTATACGGATAGTAGTATCAGTGAATTCGTCAGCGGTAGCGAAATGTGAAATACTATTAAAAAAATTAAATAGATTTGTAAATATTAAATTCCATCACGATATAAATATTCTAATGCAATATCTTATAGTTGTAAACCTATAATGTTGATTGTTGGATAGCTGAATTTCGTCTTTCACCCAAACTATTGCAGGAGGTGGATATGCTTCTACGTGACATTCCAAATCCATGTCGTATTGCAAAGCCTTAAAAGATTAAAACCGTTAAAAAAAAAATATATATATATATATATCTTTAAAGAGAAATTATATATACATACTTGTCCAAGACGCGGTCTAGGCACAGTAATGACGGGTGCGAATTCTACTTCCACGGCAACATTTCTACGGGCTCCTTTTCCTACGCCGTTATCAGCGACACAATAATACGTTCCTCTGTCTTCTTTTTTGACTGCGTCTATCTTGAGAACGTTCCCTCTATCATAAATATTAGAGATCTTTGTTAGAAAATATAAAAAAAAACGTTAAGTGTATGTTTGAAAATTATGACAACCTATGAATCGATCCTCCGGTAGGTAAAATGGCATTGTTTTCTCTGCGCCACGATATAATCGGCAGGGGAAAACCTCCAGCGAAACATTCCATTTGAGCATCTAAAAATTAGTTTATTTTAGTAGAAATTAAAAATTTGTATTATACAGGCGACAAAAGTTGTTTTAATGTTTTAAAAGTTCCCTTTTAGATTTACTTATATTTTTGCAATCTATTTGACAATTTGTTTATAACTAATATTAAAATTTAGGTTTTTAAAATTTATATTACTCTTTTGACTCATTATGATTGCTAACTATGTTTCTTTTAGGGCCGATCTTTCAATTGTTGGTTAAGAGTTATTCTCGGAATAAGCCTTTTAGTTTTTATGGTTATTCGCGGCCGGTCACGGATAAAGTCACGTATAAAGTCACGGATAAAGTCACGGATAAAGTCACGGACAACTAGCTTATAGTTATCCGTGACTTTATACGTGACTTTATCCGTGACCGGCCGCGAATAACCATAAAAACTAAAAGGCTTATTCCGAGAATAACTCTTAACCGACGATTGAATGATCGGCCCTTAGGATTTTTCAAGTATTTATTGCCTCAGACATGTTCAATGTTTGAGTAGTTAATTTAAAAAAAAAAAATTTTGATCATCTATATAAGATTAACTATATATATTGAATTACTTTGCCCTTCGTTGACTACTATGGATCGAGTAGAATTATCGGAGATAATCGGAGGTCTTCTGACTTGCAACTCTACTTCGGCTGATATTTTGTTTGTTGTCGACAGCAATATTTGGCATTTGTACCAACCAGCATCAGTTTCTTGTATGTCTTTAATCTAAAACATAAACAATGTAAAAATATAAATACTATAAATTGTTTATTTCATGTTTTCACTTACTTGGAGTGTTATTGTTGATGATGCCCTATCGAGACGAAGTGAAAAGCGAGAATCTTTAATAATCAAAGTTGTTCCCGTTGAAATAGGCAAGAAATCTTGAAATTTATTCCCATCGGATTTAACCTTATGAAAAATTTTTTATTAGAATATGAAAAAAAAATATATTGGGAAATAAAAATAAACATACCCAAAGCACTGAATAATCTTGTGCGTACTGAACAGAACATTCTAATTCAACAGTACCTCCAATATCCTTTACTTGTTCTTGAGTTATATATGAAATTGTGGGAGTACGTTGACAAAAAACTAAAAAAATAACGTTCACAATGCATAAAAAAATCAATTAATTAGGCAGATAAATAAAATATAAATCTACTACAATTGAGTCAGCAATAAATGTAAAAGCAATATTTACTATCTTTCTCACAACGGGTTAACTACACTATCACCCGGCACCAAATTATATTAGCGACATCTAGCACTGTTGTGAGTGATAGCGATGATGAATGAATGTTTATTATATGTTATTAAATTTTTTTTTTAATAAATACATAAATGTATATTGTTTCGATTATTTGTTTAAAAAATAAATAATATTAACTAACTTTGAGTTTTTTTTTTTTGGAATGCAAACTCTAATTTTGTATGAACTTCAAACCTTGTATAACAAGGATTTATATTACACGACGTTTTTGTGGAACCATATAACAGTATTATACGAGGCCTATATGTATATCTAATTTAATTTTCGAAAATTTATTGACTGCTATATAAATTCAACTAAAGAGGACATTGAAAAGAAAAATGAATAGGCATCTCATTCATAAAAATGACAATTCATACACAATTGACTGTAACAATTGAGCGATTGACTTAATCCTATTCATTGTCGATATTAGACTAATATGGTAGTATAAGGTGACCAAACATGCTCTTCCTTCAAATCAAATCTGGTTAACGGGAAAAAAACACAAAAGTACACCAATTCTGAGTGTGCCATTGTTTTTTTATGGAAGTCGGTTTTTTTAAGCGTATCATCATCAACATAAACATCCAATGCGGGATGAAGTCTTATCAACTAACGTTGACAGTCTGGGCCGTACCTTATCACATGTGCCCACCGTGCTTCAATAAAGGGTATGTAAGCGTGTTTTTAAAAAATATATGAAGTGAATTCAAAGAAACATGAAAAAGAAAGTGCTTGTTTAAAATATTTGGATTTGTACCCTCCCTCCCCCAGTTTCACAAAAAAAAATTGAAAGGACCTTTTTGTGAGAGCGGCCCAACTATGTTTTTGCAAACTTGGGTAGTAATCATTTATCTTAACTTTGGCATTGGAAATCAGTTTTGACAATGAATAGTTGAATTTGAGTATCAATGAATTTTGAGTTTTTTTTAATATATATTTTCACCAAAGTGTCCTCCTTTGATATTTTCAAAACCTGGTCACCTTATATTAGTCAACAATTACACATTACACACATTCAACCGACAATATTTAAAATAAACTAAGCTAAAATAACTTAACACGATATACTTATGAAAAATATATAATCACCTGGAGAGAATCCACAACACAAAAGAACTAAAGGTACAATAAGTGTCCTGGTTTCGAAAACCGCCAGGAGCCTCTTTATATCCATTTTCTTTGGTGTTTTCGAATGCTGTTCAACGAAAGTTCGTCTAAAATGATTGCAGGATTAAAACAAACACGAAAATAAGGCTAATGATTCATTACTGATTCAACAAATCGTGAAACACTAACCAAGCGACGAGCGTCAAACGGCGAATGACGCCCCGCCGCCGCGCCCACCGTTCGTAACAGTGTAAATAACGGCCATGTGCCGAATTGGGTTGTTTGTTGTAAAATAATTATTAGGTTGAAATGGTTTCTATATGTTTTATCCAAATGATAGAAGTACACTTAAAATTAAAACACAAAAAAAGGTACAACAAAAAGCACTAGAATACCCAACAGACAGTATGTTCTAGTGTGGTGTGTTCTACTGTCGTTTAGGTAAACCCATCGCCTGATCACCGTTATGAAATATGGTTAGATGTTTGTTTATTTGTATGTAAGTTGTTAATTATTCAAGGCTATACGATGATTTGATTTGTTACGAATGTTTGTTAACAGAATATTAGTACATAGAATTAATATTTACCTCGTTATATTGTTTTCACTCATAATATATTTTTTTGCTTTCGTTTTTCGACTAATCATTCTCAGTACTACACTTACAGATTTTTCTAATAGAATTAACGAAATAATATATGAAATGTTGAAGAATGAATCGTATAATGTTGTGCAGTAAAATAATTTCCATAGATAAAAACTTTAAGGCTCGACATTCGTTCTATGAATTTTCTGATAGTGACCATTTCTGAAACCCCACTTTCCACCTTGTATTATTTGTAGAAGTTTGACTTTTCTCAGATACCAATTGAGATTTCTTGTGTTTTGTAGTCGTCTTTCCTATTTTTTATCTCTAACAATATATATTATAATGTGTAAAGGAAAAAATGATTTTAATTTGTGTTTAGAGAAAACTACGGAATATTTATAAAATAATTAACACAAATTTGTACTTTTTAGGATTTTTATTCATAAAAATATGTATAAATACGTATGAAAAAAGATGGAAATGTTTTTGATTAGACACAACATAATTACATCTAGTATGCTGTGTCATAATAATGATATAAATTTAGTTAAGTGAGGAAAAAAAATTCAATTTGTCCCTTTAGCAACTTGGCATAGTTTAGCTAATAGACCGGACAATTGTAAAAGAGAAGTTAACCCGTCCACTATTCGCATATGAGTGAAACCAATTTCTTTTATAAAATTCAACTTCAATGTTTCGTCTACGTTTAGATTTTTGCATACTTTGAAAATGTTTCCTATGATATCCTCTGCGGCATATCCCAATTTCCACAACTTTGATAAAACCTAAAACAAAACAAATTAGGTATACAAGTTTTCATTTAAGTTGTTATTCAGATTAATACCTTGTAAGCGCTTTGGATTTCGCCGTTGGCGCAATACTCCAACATATCTTTTATGAGAAGAGGATGAGGTTCGTCGCAAACTTTAAACACGTTCTCTCCGTTGACATGCCCGAAACCGTTAGTCGTAGATTGTAAATTGTTGAGCGCTTGACGCATATCGCCTTGAGAGGTAAACACTACTGCTTCCAAGCCGTCTTCAGTATATGACAAACTCTCTTTTTTACAAACTTCTATCACCTAAGATTTAATTAATAAATATCACAGAAAACAACGAAAATTTGAAACAGCGTGAATTGGTCTCACTTTGGCTAACACTTGTGCATCGGTGAGTTTGGAAAAACGAATCAAAGCACATCTGGACTGTATCGGTTCGATGATTTTCTCGCTGTTGTTGCAAGCGAGAGCGAAACGCGTCGTGTTGCTGTACAACTCCATCGTTCTGCGCAACGCTTGCTGAGCACCCTCCGTCATGCTGTCGGCTTCGTCTAAAATGATAATCTTGTGACGACCCGGCGGTAAGGTGACCTGGAAGACAAAGTTAAGGATAACCTTTAGTTTCCTTTCCACTTTCCTTATAGAAAAACTGAACGTGGGGGTCGGTTGGGAAAAGGCTGCATTTAATATATGCATTTATTTAATGCCGCATGTCTCAGTCAAAAGTCTGAACGTAAAGATTGGTTAAGCTGAACGTATCTTATTCGATCGAGTATTCAGATCGAAAATATTTTATAGGTGTCGCTATATTGACATGGTGCGAGATGATACCAAAATGGCCCCAAAGTTAAAATATCTTGTGTAAATTACGGTTATAATGTTTGAGTATGTAAATGTTCTCGAAGAAAACCTTCTGTTGAGCAAACATCTTGATTTTGTTGCGGACGACATCGATGCCTCGATCATTGGAAGCGTTCAGCTCTAGCACGGCGTGGCGATATGAATCGGCCAGGAGGTGCCTGGCCAGGCAGAGGACCGCGCTGGTCTTCCCCACGCCAGGAGGGCCAGCCAGCAGCAGGTGAGGTGCTCCTCCATTCGCCGCGAAAGCCTTCAGGCGGGAGACGGCAGCTTCGTGGCCAGCCACGTCGTCCAGGGTCACGGGACGATGCTTCTCCACCCAAGGGATATTCGAACTCATTTTTAGATTCGGAAGGGTTAAACGTCACTTGTCAATTTGTCACTTCGCGCGCAATCGTAAACAGGGCTGCCAACGATTGAATACTAATGTGCAACGATTGACCAGACGTTTGCCCGAACGACATTAGAACATGCGACAATACAGGTTTTTTGCAGATTGTGTTCAATTATCACTGTCGCTTTGTTTCAACCAGGGCTTCGAACCGTAGTTTTCTTCGTTCCGGTTTTCGGTTACGGTTCAACAAAAAAATTTAAAGTTTTCAGAAAAATCGTACAATTGCAAAAACCGACTTTCCTAAAAATAAAAATTTCTATTTTTAGCGGTTTTCGGTTACGGTTCAATTCCGATTCGAAGCCCTGTTTTTAACGTTTGACGTTTATACTTTTGATGTACTGTTTTAATATTTTTGCTTTATATGTTAAAACAAAGTAACATTTTTTTTCTACAGCACGAAACAATATCACAAGCAACCCAAAGATTTAAAAATCTTTTATTGTAAATTTTTAGAATTTTAATCGTGCAGTGGTGTATAAACGCGTTCAAAACGCATAACCTTTCGGCTCTCGGTAGACTCTCAAACTGTGTGTACATGTGCCTTCAGCGAGTCGAGTTGTCATATTTGGTTGCGCAATCTGCCGGCAGTCGTCGCTCTTTGCCGGTGCAGTGTAATAAATTCTTCATACTGTTATTTTATCAATGAAACGTAAACAAGTCTATAAATCATACTGTATAATCAATCTGGAGTATTTTCATGACTTTTTTATGTTTAGATGTGGCCAATTATTCTACGATTC
This sequence comes from Hydropsyche tenuis, assembly GCA_009617725.1. NCBI lineage: Eukaryota > Metazoa > Arthropoda > Insecta > Trichoptera > Hydropsychidae > Hydropsyche > Hydropsyche tenuis. The sequence continues at coordinate 1,596,814 of VTON01000007.1, forward strand.
GTAAGAGCTAATGTTCCATACATAACATTGCCGTTCGCAGCTTTAGTTGGAATTATCGGATACAATTTAGAAAATTTGTTTTCCGATAAATACACACCGTATAATAGTAATGTTTCACTATCGATTTAATTGTTAGGTTGACGAATTATGAAATTAAAGTTGTTTTGTAACTTTTCAGAGGCTATACAGGAACAAAGAGTGGACAGAAAAATTGACGAAGCAGCACTAAATGATCCTACCAATGTAAAAAAGCTCGTGTACCAAGAAAATGTGCTGGGAAAAAATTTGTCACCTTCTCTTCAACCGAATAAACCACATTAGTATAATTTATGTTTGTTTTTAATAATTTTGTGAACTTTCATTGTTAATAGTTATTTTTTTAAATTTTGAATATATTCAAATGAGTATTGTGATTAAATCAAACTAAATTAATTTGTAACTTATAGTTTTATTTGTACAACAAACTAGATATCCATTATATTTCATAACTATGAATTAACATTTATGTTTATAAAAAAAAAGTAAAACCAGTGACCATGTCGTATAAATGCCATGAAATTAAATACAATAAAACTGTAGTATCACAAAAGGTATTCTATTCATCCCCATGTGCATCATGAAAAAAAATAATTGCAATTGAACGATCTTCTGATCGTTTTGAATTTGACGATTTATCAATATAATATTATAGGTAAGCACCAAACATACTTAGATTTATCATTAATATTGGATTGTTTCAATACGAAAATATACAAAAATTATATTTTCATCACCGAGCACTCTTAAGCTTAAGGGCGTCTGAACAAATTTGAATGTTTTCAAAAAAATTTATTTGAATACGATATATGATATATACATAAAATGAATAAGCAAAATTTCAACACATACAGCTTTGAATTTCAACACATTCAAAACGCGTGATTAAAAACAATTAAAAAAAAACCATTCAATCATGTCTTGAAAAATAAATTATACAAAACTAGAATATATAAAAAATATAGAAATTATACATAGATAAACATTTATCATAATTTAAAACGTCAGACGTAGATTTCAAAGGAAAGATACAAATAACCTGATATCAACATCACAAAATGGTGATTATTGTTTATATGTTGTTGCTTGAATTCGTAAAGACTAGTAAGAGATTATCCTATGGCAGAAGTTATAAGTTCAGCTACGTCCGGACTCGGTGACCGCGTCGTCAATTGCATCGTCACACCGTCACTCAAGGCAAGTCTAGATCTAACGAGAATATCGAATCCTCCTCTAAAGTATCCAGCACACAATAGTGTGTGCACCGACGCTCCATCGGCCACTCTTTCTGAACCTTCGGCCGGCATCAGACCCAAAAATTGGATTATATTCTTCACGGCTTCTTGTAGTGTAGGTACAGTCGTCAAAGCGTAGGTGTCCTCGACTTCGACATATCCTTCAGAGTTAGAATTCTCCCATGCTGAATTGAAATTGACCTTTTTAACTCTTTGAATCTGATCATTGACCGTAACTTCTAAGTCTTCTAGTATGTATTCGTCTGAGTATCCGTCGTCGGAGTCGGGTATCCCTGTGTTGGGATCGCAATCTTTGACGATAAATTTAAGAGTGACGCCAAATACCCCAGCACTCGAAGCTACATCGTCCGGGAATTGTAATATAGAAAATACTGTACCTTTTTGATTATATGGTAATTTTTCACAAGAAACTTCTCTTAAAAGCCTGTAGCCTTCGGGCATTTCTAATCTTACATGAACATCTTCTAATAATTGATCGTTCATAGTATTTAAACAATCAAATTGTAATATTAGATGGTTTGCGTAAACGTGTTTGATACATTTAACTGTATATTCGGTTTCGGACTCAGTCAACTCGATGGGTTCGCAAGTCTTAAACAACGAGCCGCAAAAAGATATTCCCGGTATGGCGTTTAGTTTTTCAGCGTACGCTTCTTCTTTAGTTATTTGCTGCGGTTTCGGTAAATTGGAAGACGTAATAAGCATACCTTCCAGACCGTTTCTTTGTGTCGCCTCTTCCACGAGGGACTTGGGAGTAGCTATGGGGACGGTCTTAATATCGAACGGCGAATTAGGATCTTTTTGTAAATGATCTTTCAAAGATCTTTCCAAAGCCGGAATGGATATTTGAGGAATTTCTACGACGAAATTGTTAATTAAAGATTTCTCTTCGCTTTCTAAAATGGAGCTGTAATAAGTTGCCCGGTCCCTGACTTCGTCGTCGGAATCCATTTGACACCTAGCGAGTAAAACCTTGATGTTCGGCAACAAATCGGGGCACGTGGCTCCGAATTGGGACATGGCAGCGACAGCAGCCGCTCTGATATTTGCATTTTCTAATATAACCCGGTTATATATAAAACGTATATAGCGCGATGGCTGCTTCGTTCTCGGCCCTTCTTTACCTAGAAGATGTAAAATTCTGACTGCGAGCGACGTGTGTTCGCAATCTTCTATGAACTCGCAGAGATGAGCGAGGCCGGTCTCTTTCGCTTCCGAATTTTCCTCTATTATTGTAATGATCGTGTCTGCGATGGAAGCTTTGTATTCTAGGCCGCCTTCGTCTCTCAACATGCTGGACAAGAAACTCATGAGAACGGAATGTTTCCTCGGAAATTTGAGGCATAAGGCTCTTATGGCTTGAATGACGACTATTTTAAACTCGTCGGATATTTCCGACACGAAAGTCGCTATCTGTTTCATCAGCCTGTCGACTGAACTTTCGGCACCGGTCTTCAACAGCGTGGTGATCGCCAACGTCGCTATCGACCTGTTGGAGTCGGTTATTAAATTTTCGAGGTCCAAGTTGCACGCGGTCACGACGGCGGGATGCGTCATCGCAACTCTGTTCAAGGTCCTCACGGCGGCAAACCTCAAAGTCGGTTTTCGAGAGCAACAGAACAGCTGCAGAACGCTGACCGCCGGAGCCAGTTCGCGACTCGTCGTCCTTTTGAGATTGACGATCGCGTGAGCCGCTTCGTACATCACCATTTCAGATTTGTGCCTCAGACAAGACTCGACGAAATTGAACAGAGGAGAGTCAGTCGAACCGCCTACGAAATAAAAGATAGTCAAACATCGTTACAATAAAGAAAGATATGTAATAAAAGTTGGTATTTAAACCGTTTGCGTCTTCTTCTTCCAAAAGTTTGCATACGATTCGTACGAGCATACATATGGCGTACGGCGATTTGAGAGCCATGCGAGTCAATTTGGCCACTAATTTGGTGACGGCCAACCTGTCCGATTTCCGTATGTGGTACAAAACTCCCAAGGCGTGATATTGCACCATAACGTTTTCTGAATTTACGGCTTCCTAAAAAGAGAATAGAGTATAGTAAAAAACAACATTGCACAACGAAAAGAGATAAAGCAGGCTTGTCCAAAGAGCCGCTACGGTGCCAAAGTGGCCCCCACTTTTCACACAAAAACAAACATAACAAACAGAATTTATTCCGAAAAGTACTCATCGAAATAATTTTATAATGGAAATTAATATCAATATTTTAATACTTATTACGTTTTGAATTTACAACAATTGAAATTTTGAGATTTGAAATTTGCAAGGGGCCCCCGCATACTGAAATTTTGGACAAGCCTGAGATAAAGGATAGTTCATTACTTGAGCCTCGTTGGCCCATCGTCTGACGAGGTCGGCTGCGTTCCTCGGAGGAGGCGCCGAAGCCAAATGGAGAGCTGAAACGAGCGCAGCACTGCTGACGGCTGCGCTGCGATCGACGATAGCCTGCTTCATATACCTCTCCAAAGCGTGCAGCATCCCGGCATCGGTGACACGGCACAACGTACGTATAGCAGCAGCCCTATAAGCGTCCTCAGCCCCCGTCATGTCCTTTGTGAGCGAAGAAGTGACGATGATGACATCTTCAGCGGAATGGCTCAGTTCGCGGATGGCGAGGTAGACGAGCCGGCGGAGCGCCACGTCGCCGCACTGGAACAGTTTGGTGACGGCGAAGAAGGCGTCGGTGGCCTCGCGGGTGGTCAGGGCTTCGCCCCTGTTCAGCAGCAGCAGGAGGCGGGTGAGGGTGACGCAGCAGCGGCGGGGCTCCACCGGCGACTCGTGGAAGCGCTTCGCCTCCTGCAGGACGCTGCTGCGGTCGGCGGCTACGCCCGCGCCTGCGCCCCCTTCGCCCCACATGCCGAGGGCCCCCAGCGCCCCCCTCCTCCTCCTCCTTCTTGTCGCGGCGGCCGCTCATGCCGACGCTTCCACCGCTCGAAAGTGCACTATACTTGACGCGATCGGGCAGACACGTCACACGTCATCCGCCCGTTCGTTCGTCTTTCGTCGTAGCCGGCGACGCGGTCGTAACGCGTTTGGAGCGCGGCCACGTTTGAGAAACTTTTCGGGTGGTTTTTTCGTATTTTTTAATGTTTGGGTTTGGGTGGTTATTATTTCTCTATTGGAGAACGCCAGGAACGTCATTGGGGGGGCATAGGGGCAGTTTCCCCCTCTAGATTTTTGTGTTACGGGAAAAAATTATGGTCCAAATTTTTTTAAAAAGTGTTGACCATTTTTTTAGAGGAAAATTTTTTGGAGGACGAATGGTAAAGGTGATCTTTAGCATACATACGAATTTAAGTTGGCACCTCGGAAACATGTTTATACACGTACATGCACCAATACTCATTAGCAATATTTTTTTGCTCGGGGCATTTATCGGAGAGGCCTTTGTCCTGCAGTGGAGGTGAGTGGGCTGCTTATGATGATGATGATGATGATGATGATGATAGAAGAAGTAGATGTAGATATAGATGTAGAAGTAGAAAAAGAAGTAGATGTAGAAGTAGAAGTAGAAGTAGAAGATGTAGATGTAGATGTAGATGTAGATGTAGATGTAGATGTAGATGTAGATGTAGAAGAAGATAAATTAAAATTAAAAGTAGAAGAAGAAGTAGATGTAGATGTAGAAGTAGAAGTAGAAGATGTAGATGTAGATGTAGATGTAGAAGAAGATAAATTAAAAGTAAAAGTAGAAGAAGAAGAAGAAGTAGATGCAGATGTAGATGTAGATGTAGATGTAAAAGAAGCAGATGTAGATATAGATGTAGATGTAGTCGTAAATGTAGATGTAGATTTAGGTGTAGATGTAGATGTAGGTGGTAGATGTAGATGTAGGTGGTAGATGCAGATGTAGATGTAGATGTAGATGTAAAAGAAGCAGATGTAGATATAGATGTAGATGTAGATGTAGAAGTAGAAGAACATGAAGTAGAATTAAAAGTAGAAGTAGATGTAGATGTAGAAGTAGAAGTAGAAGATGTAGATGTAGATGTAGAAGAAGATAAATTAAAAGTAAAAGTAGAAGAAGATGAAGTAGATGCAGATGTAAATGTAGATGTAGATGTAAAAGAAGCAGATGTAGATATAGATGTAGATGTAGTCGTAAATGTAGATGTAGATTTAGGTGTAGATGTAGATGTAGGTGGTAGATGAAGGTGTAGATGTAGATGTAGATGTAGAAGAAGATAAATTCAAAGTAGAAGAGAAGAAGTAGATGCAGATGTAGATGTAGATGTAAAAGAAGCAGATGTATATATAGACGTAGATGTAGTCGTAAATGTAGATGTAGATGTAGATGTAGGTGGTAGATGCAGGTGTAGATATAGATGTAAAAGAAGCAGATATAGATGTGGATGTAGATGATATAGATATAGATGTAGATTTAGGTGTAGGTGTAGATGTAGATGTAAAAGAAACAGATGTAGATGTAGATGTAGACGTAGATGTAGATTTAGGTGTAGGTGTAGATGTAGGTGGTAGATGTACAAGTAGATGTAGAAGAAGTAGAAGTAGAAGTAGAAGTAGAAGAAGTAAATAGTGTTATATAATATTTTCGATTTTCATAGGGACAAGGAATCATGAATTAAAATTCAATAGATCTCGATTAAAGCTCGAAAAATGCGTAATAATAAATTTAAAAAAAAAACTCAAAAAACGGGCATTTCCGGTTTTGAATTTGTATGGAGGCCATATTGTTCGTAGTCGTTCATTTATTTTTCTCAAAACGCTGCCGTCCGAAGGGGACTCGCGATCTTTTTTGAAAGATTATCATTTATCCTCGCCGTAGCGTTCTTATACGTGTTTATTATATTATTGTATCGATTTATCGTAATTTTTGCAATGCAAGGAGAGTGTTTATCCCATCAGATTTTGTTTTTTCCTACCAGCTTATTCTTCATAAAACTATTGATTGATTTCGCTCTTTCAGTTTCTGTTATCATGACTTTTCAGAAAAAAAACCTAAGAAACCCGAGCAACGCCAGGTTAGTACCGCTAGTCATAAATATTTTAATTATTTCGCTCATCAAATTTGTTGATATTACCACCGTTTATACGATTATCCACATAAATATAATCAGATCGCTACACGAACGATCATTCTGGAAATTCAACCACCATAATGCCGTCTAAATTAAAAATAAGGAAACACGCATACATTTATGTTTAAATAATTATATTTATTTTCACATAAGACAAATATAAAAACGTTTAATTTCACACATAATCTCTTAAAAATTTCATATTCAAAAATCTCAACCGGACGCACCTATTTGACAATTGACACACTTAAATCTATAAACAATTTCAAGATGACTTTACAAGAAATCGTTTGTATCGGTTCTCTTGTAAAAAGTTCTGGAAAACGCAGCCGGACCACCTCCGTGGCAGCATGTGAAATATCCTCTTCTGTACAACAACATAATTCCCATAATGATGGGCATCGCGATCAAAGCTCCTATGAAAAGCACGAAATTATATTGTTTGAGAACATCCTTTATCGATTCCAGTAATTTACCTATCAAAGCGCCGACGAGGAAAAGCCGCATCTTTTTCAGGTCTGTTGCCGTACGAATCTGAACATCTCATGTGATTGTGAATCTCTTCTAAGTGGACCATCGATTTTCCTCTCATCTCGATTGGTTCATTGCAGCTGAAAGAGTTGTGAGTTCGTAAATTTGCGTCGATAATAAATATTTTGTTCATTTAAAAGATAAATTTAAATTTTGGCGTGCTGGTTTTTGGAGGAAGACCATGAAAAAAATGCTGTCGTGAATATTTGCTACTAAAGAAGTTATGCAACATAGAACGAATGTTCATCTCCGAAAATTCATTTAACTTAATAATTTTTACCCCGCATCGTTTCCCCCCCTAGGTGCTAAAAAAAATCTAAAATCTATACAAAATTTATACATGATTGCAAAAGTTGTGTATGAAATTTAAATTTTGTTTGATTGCCATTATTGCATAATAGCTTACAACCAATGCAGTAAAAATAAAAAGCTTGGAAAAAAAGCAAATTTTCTAACTTTGACAAATACATATGTCAAAGTTAGAAAATTTGCTTGTATCGTCGTCGAAATTTTTTTGATTTTTAAGGTTTAATTTTAATTTATTATCATGCAAAGTAATGCACCAGTGGTTGGCCATGTACCAGTAATTGACCACTTCTCAGAAAAGCGTAAAAATTAAAGTTTTTAAAAACAATAATCTTTTGGAGAGAGTGCGATAGATTAGAGCTAATCTTCATAATCTTTCCGAAAGATTATAGTCTTTAAAAACCTTAATTTTTACGGTTTTCGGAGAAGCGGTCAATCACAAGTGCATAGTCAACACCACTGGTGATATTACCTTAATCGGTTGCATGTTTAGTAATAGTGATATTATTTATTACCACACTTTAAAAATATTTTTTTCACTTTTAAAAAACATTTTTAATTTCAACCCATTATTTTCGCGGTCTTCTTCGGGAACCGGTGTTTTTTGAAAATACAGATTCATAATAGATAAGGAATATGTTGAAATTTGTACTTATTAAATTAAATTAAATTAAATTAAATTAAATTGATTGATTGATTGATTTCGTACATAATATCGGAGGTGTAATTGTTGTTGGTTTCCAAAATAATCAAAGCTAGTGTGTTTACCATCCATTGTGTTGTGCAATCACACAAAAATGGATTATGTCTGATATCAATGATTTTCAAACGATCCCAACGTCCGATCAAAGTGTTTTCAATAATCGACAAATTGTTTCTTTCAAGATACATCTGTAATATTGTATATTTTTAATAATTATAGTAATTTAATAATATGAGTACGATAGAACATTATTTTACTTCGACTATTGGAGGCCAAATTTTTCCTTCACCGTCTGGATCATCGCTTTCGAAAGCAGCTGCATCAATCCTTGATAATGCTGGATTGTTATTCAAATGTAATATTGATAACTTGACTAGACCTGACATAGACCTTGCTTTAATTTCTTTCAATTCAGGCATGTAGCACATATGCAGTTCATTAAGAAAAGACATGCGACGGAACGGACTGAAATAATAAGAAAGTTAAATACAAACATTGGAACATCATTTCTATAATAAAAAAAAACTATTTTTATGTTACGTGTATGTAGTCGAATTCGCTTCTATGTATTTGATAGGGTTTTTAGAAATGTCCAAATATTTCAAAGATTGAGCTTCCTCGAGAGGTTCTGGTACGTTTACGAATAGATTTGATGAAATATCTAACCACTCCAAATACCTTGGTGTATGTAAAAAGTATGGGGGCAATTCTTTCAATTGACAATTATTTAGATGTAATTTCTGTAATAAAATTGTTGGATTTATAAAAAGCATAAATTGAAATGAAAAACTTTGTCACAAACAAGATGTTTGTTCTCAAATTTACCTTAAGTGAGCCCAAAGAAGAAATAGCTATAACTGTAGGATGATCAATCATTTTAAGAGGGTTTCCATCAAGTCGCAATTCAGTTAGTTGCGGAATATGTTCGAATATATCTGAATTTAATGAATGGATGTCGTTATGTGAGAGCTTGAGAACTCGAAGAGACCTCAATGGAGTGTAAATTTCCGGTAAATATAAACCCTGAAAAATTAATAAAACCATTTTATTATAGGTTTTATTCAAATTTAAGTATAAATGAACCATTGTCAACTTGCATTGAAAACATCTGGGAACAAAGCAATTGATGAAATATTATTATAACTCAAATCGAGTTCTTCCATGCTTTGCAAGTACTTAAAACTGGCTTTTTCTATCTCGTTAATGTTTCCATGAGATAAATCTAATACGACCACTGTGAGATTAGTAAACGGTGATACTTTAGTGAAACTATTGTGACTCATGTTTATTGTTTTATAGTTGCCACTCCTTATTCCTGGAAAATAATTGTCCCATAAAGTTTACTCAATTAAATCATTGTATAAATTATATTAAAAATTTCAAAATTACAATGTTTTCATAAAATTTTGGCTATATTTCATTTGAGATGTTATAAATTTATATTGTGTTATATGATTAGTCACAAAAATGGTATTACTATAATAATAAAAAATCATATATTGTTCTTACCAGCCCAATCAGGTACACTGAAAAATGTAGATATATTTAAAGATGAACAGTCTACTAAATTTGAGCTGCATTTACAATTTTTACATATCAAATCTGTTTCAGGTGGCAAAGTAGATGTTGTGTCTATTAAAAATACATATATTTATTCAAAGTAATTGAATATTAATTTGAGAATTTTGACTAAAATAAACTAACCGTTTTCAGCTATGCACGTTCCGATGATTGAAATTATTACAAATATCAAATAAATTCGACGAAACATTTTACCTTTTTAAGATCAGTTGTAATACTATAATTGAGGGAAGGGCAATCAATGATTATATATATATATATATATATATATATATATATCAAATAGTATATAAAATTGGCTATGTGTCATAAAAATTTAAAATATTTAGAAAATACCTGAACTGAACTGCCTGAGCGTAAATATATTTCAAAGTATCATGAATTTATAGTATTTTGAACGGGGTAATTTTATAGTTATTCGTAACCTAAAGACGGTTATTCTAAAAAGAGTGTTTCTACATAAGTTATCTTATCTTATCACATCGTTGATAACAATTAGATATCCCCACCTGTTCAGAAAACATGATTAATGAACCATGTATAAAAGATCGATTTCTCACTAATCCTCAGAATATATCCCCATAAAAATTAATGATATCATTTTTATCTAATAACCAATATTTCAAGGAATTAACCTTGATAAAAATGACTTGAGTTTCAACAATATTTATTAAGCATTATTTGTTTAAAACAATGTTTAAAATATATTATACTTTTTTCATTTTTTCTCAAACCTTTGTCAATTTGAATATTATAATTGAAAAATCTGTAATTTGAGTGAAAGTTGAAAGTAAATTACTAATTTTTATATTCCAATATAGTATCATAAAATAATGGTACTGTTATTCAAGATTATTGAATATTAATAATTTTAAGTATTTTGAAACATGTCCGTTTATTGCCTTCATCCATTTGTCATTTTGAAACCCAAATTATGCTCCGATTTTACATTAGTGATGATTCAGAGCTATTAATACAAGATATCAGATAAGTAGTTGAGTCAGAGCTAAAAAACATAGATTGAAAACAAATATTGAAATATACAACTCTTTTTCCTATTAAGGATGAAACATTCAAATAATTTAAACTGTGCAACATTTTCGAACTTATTTTTGTAAAACCATCAATGAAGTTAGGCAGTATAGGTAGAGTCAGTAGATGAATGATGAGAAACGTTTTCATTAATCAGCTCCTTTAAAGTCGCCTTATGTTAGCAGTAGGCATTTGCAATAATGCAAAATTCTTATATATTTAGTGAATAGAAAAGATCTTGTCCTTCATTAGAAATAGTATAGGCATCATACAATGACATTTTTTGTTTGAATAACAGATGTAAATGAGTATTGAGTTCAAGATTTAAAAAATCATTTATTATAAAAGTAAAAACATATTCTATTATAGTTTTCATTAAATGATACTATACATACATATTTTGTATAGATTACATTAGTCAGAAATATGTGGAAATAAATAATCAATATATAAAGGCTTATGAGTCAAAAAATGTATAAGTTTATATAATACTTACAGGTACATACTTTTAATTTTGTTTATACATTGTCAGTTCTTGAAGTTAACATTTTAAGAGTTTTTTGAGCAGATCTGCTTCTTCGTTTGTTTGCCTGTTTTTCTTCTAAGCGCCCTGAACGTGGAGTAATTGGTTTAAGGAATAACTTGAAACATAAGTCGTCATTATGTATGAAATTTTTAAGAACATTCAAAGGAATGGCGACACAATTGCCGCTCTCGAATACTTCTTTAGATGTTTTCTTCAACGAATCACATTTCACAGAGTATTTTATGCTGTTTATGTGGCTTTTATCATTAAATAAAAACTCGTACATCATGGAACGGTTTTGCTCAAGGGATGCGACCCATTGTACTGCCCAAAAAGCTATCTGTTTTTCTAAATCAATTTTGAAAATATATGTAAAGAAACATTTTTCAAAAATTATCAATTTCAAATCAAAAGTCTCTTTTGATAGATTTATTTTTTCTATGACGATCTCTTCTTCGAGATTCAACAATAAATTCTTCGGATGTTGTTTAGCAAAATGTATTTCCAATTTGGGAATTGCAACTGTTTAAGATAAAATCTTTGTTTTTTAAATTAATAAACTTAAAAAGTATTTAATTTAAAAATATATTTAATTACCACTGTTTGAATTACATTTTCCAAGTTCTCTTTTAAAAGGACATGGAATACAAGTATATTTGCATGTTTTTATATGAATATCGATTTTGCCCATCGGAAGAAATACATCACAACCATTCGGTTTATTAGGACATGGTGATATTACCTGAAATTCATGTTGAAATACTTATAATCCTATTCTTTGTTATTGAACATATGTAATTAACTTGTATTTAAAGCATTGAAAATGAAACACTTAAATATTATTCATGAAGATGATATAATAGAGTAATTTTGCAACCTTAATGGCAATTGCTTCTAAGCCATAATTTCTTTGATTAGTAATATCTGCTTTGCAAACCGGACATATTTCTATTGACAATTTCTGACGACATTTATCACATATGTGATGCCCAGTCACACACATATATATTGGCGGTTGGAGAAAATCTAAACAAATAGGACAGTCCATCGAATCCAAAACTGTTTTCATCATTTCTCCATCGCTTGAAGATGGAAATTCTGAAAAAGACCTAAATTTTCCCTGCTACAAACAAGTCTCACAATCAGGAAACAATAAAAATTTAATGTAACAACATACTGATTATTCATGTCCTTATTTTTTTGACAAGTTTTGGAATTGTTTGCCATTTTAAAACTGAAAAGAAATTATGGTATTAAAAATTAGCAATTGAATTAAAAAAAAATTAGAATCTTACTTAATATATTTGTTATGAAATTCAATATGGATGCGTCCAGACTCAGAAGTTATATGTACACATTGTAAAATTATTTTTGTGCGATAAATGGATGTAGATAACATTTTATCTCATTGTATACTGATTGCATTTGGTCCTTATCAAAGATAAACTTTTGAATATAAATATTTTGGTCGGGAATACCCTTTTAATGTTAAAATAAAACAAATATCCATTAAATACATATTTTCTTTTATGTTTATTTACGATACAATATCTCATTCTATTTTTATAATTATTGCAGAGATTTTACTTAAATGGTAACTACATATTTTTACTGTATTCAATTTATAAATATCATTTATTTCACAATAGTATGCATACTTAAAATTAATCAAAACTGACTATGATGATTTTGTGATACTTCATGTACATCATCGACAAAACATACACTTAAAAAATATGGAGATATTTGTTAAAAAATATTTTCAAGGCTCTCGTGGGGTTATTATTGAACTGTTAATTCGTCAAGCACTTTCATAAATACTGCATACAATTTTATTGTGTTTAATACGATATATAAACAGGTTACGTATTTATTTTGCAGAAGGCGGAATTTTAACAGTATTGATGGAAATTTAAACAATATTTAATACTGATTATTAAAATATATAAAATAAACTAGTGATAAATTAAAGATTATTTTTCAATATTGTGTATTAATTTAAAAACTAGGGAATATTTAAGAAATGTTAAATGAGATAAACAAAATCACAGATTTCAGCTTATAAAAGTAAAAATAGAAAAGATACATTTATTTTGAAAAGTTATGAATAGCCATTGAAGTGCTCGACTATATTTTTATTTCATGAATATATAAACTTTTCCATATAATTATAGCTTTAAAATCTACCTGAAAAATCAATATCAATATCAATATATGTATAGCTAAATCTAAGTTTTCTCAATAGTTTTAATATAAAAAAAGTAGAAATGATTAAAAAAAATTCAAAAATGAGTTTATCAGATTAAAATAGAAAATTGAAATCATACAACAGATCAGAATTCAAACAAACAATATGCATATAAATATAATATATCAGTGGAACAATACTAATCTTTGCATTTATACAAATAACATGTTTGAGTCATAAAATTACCAGATATAATCAATCATATTGATAAATGAAATATTTTAAAACAATCTGAAATACTAAGAAATTATTTTTAAAAAAATCCAATAATTCTCTTTTTAAATTTTAGGAATAAATACAGTGGTATATTTACTGAAGTTAATACTTTAATTTTAGTTATCAAAATAGTATATTTATAATATTTTTTTTTAGGATATTTACATATGGCATTTCATTTTTTTTATTTGGCACTACAGACGTATTTGTTAAAAATGAATAATTTGTCACTATACTATGTGTACAATTTTCACAAATAAAAATCAAAGCCTGTCCTTCAATAATTTAGCAAATACTGTGCGAGATTGAAGAATCAAAATTATTGACTTCGGTTTTTAATAACATACAATATTAAAAATCTACATTTCCGGCTGGCATAATTCTGGACTTCAAGAGGCCACCAGAATCTTTTTATAAGAAAACTAATAAAAAGGTTAAAAAAATTGATTTTTCTTTCACAAAAATAAATTTGTAAAGATTCAGTCATCTAGAGATACAACTAGTATTGACCTATATTATTTTTCACGCTTTAAATATTTTGCTGCTGAAGTTAGAAAAATTACATACAATTCAAGGTCATAGTACAATTTCGATGAATGAAATTGACATGTATTGATTCTTTTTTATATTTACTTATCATCAAAATTGATTCACACACACATGTTAACAAACACTTTCAATCTTATCATTATCGAAATCGTACTCCGGCGTCTTAAAGTTTGTATCCACTTCAGATTTAAGTAGTTACAGCGAAATAAAAGAATGTTTAGAAAATATTTTATAGCCGATGTTAAGATTTTGCATTCATATATATTTTTTACTATAATAGGACAGTAATTTGTTCAATCTTAAAATTATCTCGAAGAAAAAAAATAATCTAAATCTTAAAAAATAGTATTTGGCAAAATTTTTTCAAAAACTACAACTGTAGAAAATAATTTTAATAATTTACGAAAATTACATCATAAGTAATTTGGTGTGCGATTATAAATTCAATAAATAAATAAAATCATAAAGAGCAATTGATACATAAATATACATAATAATTCTAATATATGGGAAAATCATGATAAATAGTCATATAATTCTTGATTTATTAAAAATATATATTATATAAAGTGTTTATATAATATTTACAAAATGGAGATCACAACATTTTCATTTCTTATCACGTAAAACCTAAATAAGAGATAGAGGCCATTGGTGCAGTTTTCGCTGAATCAAATTATCACAAGTAAACGAGAGAACGTCAAAAATGAAAATGCAGCAAGTATATGATACACAAATAACTAACCTAATTATAGCGAACGTTTAGTCAATATTATAAAATTAAAATCAATCAGTCTAATTTAATAATTTCTCACGTAAGCAAATAACGCTTATTGGATTGACTTATCGAAATACAAGCAGTCAATCGAACAAATATTGCTATAGCATTAGAATTGCAGTGGATAATGTATATAAGTTCGTCGATATAATAAAATTATATTAATGAATGAATGATAGGTTTTCGAATAACGAATTTTAAGGTATTATTTTTTTTTTTTAAAGGAAAAATATGTATGTATATATAGAGATTCTTTCGATTAGCAGTTCATAAATATAATTATCAATAAATAAGTAGCCCATAATTAATTCAAATGTATTTATTAATTAGGATACCCATATGAATACTAATGGCATTTCATATAATGGTATTGCCAAATTTTTAAATCTCATGAATGATAATTTTGTTATATTTGATCCTCAATTAAGTTTATCAATTGGAATTTTTTGAAGAGTTCTGCATTTTCTCGATAACAATAAAATATTAATTAAAATTGCTTTTACAATTCTAACAGTATTACTCGACAAACAACTTAAATATTACAAAATAAAGCTGAAATACTAAAGTTTTTTAAGCTATTGCTTTTATAATTTCTCATGATCAATATTACATTCAATTATACAAAAAAAAAGCTGTTATTTGGAAAAACTGAAAAAATTTAAAACTCTTTCAATAAGATTTCACTAATATTGATATTATTTGGCATTTTTAATAAATAATTTTTTTCAACAGTTTCTATTATATGTTGCAAATATTAAATATACAAAAAAAACAATAATCTAATGAGTATTTTGAAGAAAAAAAAATACATTGGTGTATTTTCAATACACATTTAAATACCGGGGTTTAAGAATTTTTGTAGAGAGAAGAAACTAAAAAGGTATCATTTTGAAAATATTTTTT
Source organism: Hydropsyche tenuis (assembly GCA_009617725.1). Taxonomy (NCBI): domain Eukaryota; kingdom Metazoa; phylum Arthropoda; class Insecta; order Trichoptera; family Hydropsychidae; genus Hydropsyche; species Hydropsyche tenuis. Next base: position 1,612,537 of record VTON01000007.1, read on the forward strand.
CAAGTCAAAAAAAAATTTAAATGACTAAATTTTTAAATTAAAATAATCATGTTGGAAGAAATAAGAGTCAATTATATATCAAAAGTTTTTTCATAAAATACCAGTCTTCACAAAGGTGTTTCTCTTTTCCATTGAAAAGCATTCGTTTTCACAGCTGGATTGTTTGAGCTAGCAGATGCAGCTAATGCTACTCCAGTACGTCTCAAATTCGCTGCTGCATTATCTGTAATGTTAAATATATTTAACAAAACTTTTCCAAAACAATATTTTCAATAATTATGGATAAATATTACCTAAACCATTTTTTACATTTGCTACTAGACGCATTGCAGGATTGGTTACAATTCCATTTCTCTTTGTTTTTCCACCACTGCTTAAATAAAAAGTAATTATGTATTATTATTTATCAAGCTATGTCTGAACAAATAAGTATAAAATATTTTTATTTAAATAGATTATTATATTAAATGATTCAACGAATACAGTTTTTGAATTTCATCGGTGAAGTGAAGACCAAAATAAATTTAGCCATGGAGCAAAGATTTGAAGCAAGCCAAAGTTAATTAGCAAAAGCTTTTATTTGTAGGTCGTGTTTGCATAAAATAAAACAATGAGTAAATAACACACTAAAACAAAATAAATTTTCGATATATAGTAACTTGTTAGATGAAGATGAAAAAAGTTAGTTGAGATGAAAGGTCAAAACGGTAGTCAACAAAATCATATACTTCTGGCTCCTTATATATAATATTTACAAGTACTTATATTAGATTCATTGAAATTCCACGAAAAATGAATCTGAACAGTAGAATCAATTATTTTTACAATTTGGATACACAAATTTATCAACACACTTACAAAAACAAACATGATTAATTAGACTTTCAAATATAAAATTGTGTCCCCATATGTAAAAAATACTCCAAACTGTGTATTAATCAAATATTCAATCAGTAAGAAATTATATACATGCTCACACACTCGTCTAGCTTATTAAACATGGTTTATCGACAATAACTTTTTTCACATGATGAAGAAATAGATAATTAAGAACAAAATACAAGTACACTTTGAAATAATCTTAGAATTGTAATGAATCAATCATAATCGTTTGGATGAAATATGAAATGAAATAATTCGATGAAGATGATGCAATGCTTAGAAAGTGATTACTCACACGATAGGGGATGTGGTTTTTTTTCTTCTGGCAATCTTGCCAATTGAACCGACAAGTTTACGGCAAGAAATGCGAGCAGCGCCAGCCGTGTTGCCAATATTAACAGTACCCATCCGTTGTCTTTAATTGATGACCATCAGCGAGAATTTTATGTAGGGATGTAGTAGGGGACAATACGCGTGAGTGAAAAAAAAACATGATGTGAGAAAGAAATGAAGCCAAAAATGAATTGAATTCTTATCAAATAAGTTTTTAAAAATTCAGTTTAATTGATTAGAGTCCATTAACATGCTTTTTTTTTTTAAATAATAATAAACATGCGTAAAATAGATGCTTGATTATGATGTTAAATAAAAGACGATATCACATTAGACATATAAAAGTCAACAAGTGTCGAACGCTAATATTATCCATATAAAAGAAAAAAAACATATTTTTCAAATAGTAGCATTCAAATGAAAAAAGCAGTAAAATATAGCAGTAAATTATAATAATTATATAAAGCAACTACTTCACAATATACATATATAAGGAGCCAGCACATAATATAATTTAGCGACAATCATGGATAATTTAGCAACGGAAATCCATCCGTGAAATGAAAATTTTATACTAAAAGTTCACCGGTTAAAATACAAAGAAGTAACATAAATAAGAAATTTACTTATCTAAGATTGAATATGAAAAATAAAGTAATTTGAGTAACTGACTTTTCCCTGTGATCGTTTGATGGTGGAGAATTTTTATTTTCGCGTCCTAAAATTATCCGCATATGAGTATCTCTGTGAAAATGGCGATCCGTGGACGATAATTGGCTCGTATAATTTGTGCTTGCTGGAGTAGCAGAACTAGAGAATTGATGGGCTATTGATGATAGCAATCCTGTACACAGAAATAAACTTAAATATATTCTTTTTTTAATAAGATATTTTCAAAATTGATAATGATTTTTACCAAAACCAGCTGGATTTATAAGCTGTTGGGGTTGAGTCGGACTACAAACATCACTCAAAGGACTATGAGGAGGAGTCGCATATAAAGGTGAAACTATACCAGATGCATGCCCAGATTGATTTCTTCCACCTCTTCTGCCACATCTCACTACTTGTTGTGCAAAGGAAAGTGCAAGATTACCTCGGTTCTGAAACATAAACATAAAAATTATAACATATTGAACCAGTTAGTATATATTAAAAAACCAGTAATATGGTAAATACAGCAGATGTTTCTTTCAATGGCTCTGAAGGACAGGTCAGGCGAGCATGCGGTGGGGGAGCTGGTGGAGCAACTTCTTGATGAGAGCTGACAGTGGATGTAGTTAAATTTGAACTACTTTTTGTTGAATTTGAACTATGAACGCTTCGCCTCTTTGAATCAGGTGAAACTGAAAATTTAAAATGTTTGATGATCAATCAAAATTATGAATGAAAAATACCAATAAAAGTGAGTATAAATAAAATTGAGAATTACAATCTTTTCCTTGAATTTGGTTGACAACGGGTAAAGGAGAAAGTCTGGCATTGCTCAATGATGCTGAACAAGCTTTAGTTTCAGCAGTTGAACCTGTTAATGAATTGCCTATTGTTATATACTTGGAATAAGAAATAATAAGTGTAGTTTAGTGAGTAATATTTTTACCACTTGTATTGGTACCGATTTCAGGTTGTAAAGGTTGATGTACAGGAGCAGCTCCCCATTTTTCAAGTAACCGGCAGACATGTAAGTGCCCAGCTCTCAAGGCAACCTTTGCTGGAGTTCGTCCTAAAAAAACATAAAAATAAACAAAAGTTGATGAAAATGTTTTATTTTAAACGTATATAATATTATTACATACCACAATGATCAGAGTGTTTTGGATTAGCTCCGTGTTGTAACAACCACAATACACATTCTTCATGTCCTTCTTGTGAAGCGATTCCTTATAGATAAATAAATGCAAATATATAGTTATATGCTTTTAATTATGAACTAAACTAGTTTAAAAATTCAATGATAAGTACCTAATGGTGTAGCTCCTTGATCACATTGAGCATTAGGATCAGCTCCCTTTGATAACAACAATCGAACTACAGCTGCTTGTCCTCTCCAGCTAGCAGAATGTAACGGTGTTCGTCTTTCAGCATCTCTTGCATCAATACAAGAACCACCTGAAATAATAATAAGGACCAGATTAGCTTAATTGGGAAAAAATTAAACGTAATATCGACTTCAAATAATAAAAAATATAATGTACTTACCTAAAGTAATAAGAAGATCAACCATTTGATAATGACCCTGCCATGCAGACACATGTAGTGGAGTTCTACCCTGTAATAGAATTTTTCAATATTTATAAACAAAATGTGAAAAATAATAAAATAAATGAAAAAAATAAATAATAGTGATTGTTACCTCACTGTCTCTTGTTTCAACATCAGCTCCGGCTTTTTGTATAAGATAACATGCCATAGAAACTCTATTATCCAAGGCAAGAATATACAGAGTACTACGCTGATCAGCATCGATTGCATCAACATCAGCACCACGCTCAATCAATGTTCTGACTGCTTCATAATGTCCCTCTAACGCAGCAACTCTAAAAATAAGATCAAATATTAAATTTTGAACTATGTAGGAAGATCCTTTAAACATAATTTTGAATAAATACCGCAATGCTGTTTTTCCATCATGAGCGTGTTGATCCACTGGTGCTCCCCATTCATCAATAAGAAGTTCTAATAATCTGAAAATTTAAATATATTAAATCAAAACACTTTAGCAATGAAATAGCTTTAGATATTATATTTTCAAAATAAGTTTATTGAACATTAATAAATAAAATAAAAACCCACCTACAATGACCTTCTTGTGCAGCTAACATAAGAGGACCTTTACCATCATTATCTTTTTCATCAACTTTAGCACCAGCTTCTAGCAAAACCTCGCAAACTTCCAAATGACCTAATTTTCGATAATTTTCAATTAATTAAATTGAGAAATCTATCAATTCAGAATAAAAATAAAATCTTTATAACCTTCGAATGCTGCATAATGAAGAGGAGTCCATCCAGCGTTGTCTCTGTGATGTTCGTCTAATCCTCGATCAACCAATTGTCGAACAACTTCTACACTACCTGTTAATCACAAAATAATGTAAATCAGTATCTGAGACTGATATACAAAAAAATTATCATAAATTTAAAAAAAGTACCTTGAGCTGCTGCAACACTTAATACTGTGCGACCATCTTGATCTATGGTATCTACGCAACATCCCCAAAAAAGTAATGCACGAACTGCTGAAGCATGGCCTGCAGCAGCTGCTGCCCACAGAGGAGTTCTACCAGCTTTATCTGATACTTCAGGATCTGCTTCAGCTTCTAAAAGTAGCTCCATGACTTCCCTAAAAATCAAGAAAATAAAAATTAGACCGATTTAAGTAATAAAACTGTGAAATATTTAACCCTTTTTCTGTGACCAATTTTTCAAATATTCTACTATTACAGTTACTTACTTATGCCCCTCAAAAGCTGCAACCAGCAAAGGTGTCATTCCATCTTTATCAGGTCTAGCTGGAGCAGCACCACGTTCTAAAAGTAATTGAGCACATCCTCCACGCCCAGCTTCGCCACCAGCCGAACAAAGAGCGGCAACTGCTAGCGCTGTTCGTCCTATGAATAAGCGTAATTTTAATTGATTTTATAATATAAAAACAGTTTCTTCTCCTATTAATATAAGAATCATATTTTTTTTAATTTACGTACCATCTGAATCTGCATGATCTATATCAGCACCATGATCGAGTAAATGATTAACAATTTCAGTATGTCCCATATAAGCTGCTGCAATTAACGCAGTGCGTCCTTCCAAATCAGTTTTATTTACATCTGCACCGTGTGATAATAGTAATTTCACAATTTCTTCATGGCCTGACCAAGCTGCAGCTCTGTAAATCAAATTATAAATAAACAATACATCTTTGAGTTACAACTATTTAACATGAGCTAAGAATACCTTAGAGCAGTTCTATGATCACTATCAACGCAATCAACCTCACAGCCATGATTTAATAACAATTCAACAACCTGAAATACAAATAGAAATTAAAATTATTTATTTAAAAAAAAAACCATTTGTTAAAAATTACAATCAAAAACATATTTTTTATTTAAGAATAAATAAATAAAATTAAGTATACTTACTTCAGTATGACCACCCCAAGCAGCAGCTCGAAGCGGAGTCCACCCTTCAGAATCAGCTCGATCAGCTCTAGCACCTTTCGATAATAATAATGCTACAGCAGCTCTTCTTCCACCACGTGCAGCTAGTTGTAAAGCTGTTTGTCCAGCTCTATCTGTTACTTCCAGAGATTCTAAAGAACCCCCAGCTGCTTCATAGGCCTGATAAAAAATAATTGGTATATCAATATCTAAAGTGAAATGAAAATTATTAAGCTGAATTAATTACCTCTAATGCAGATTTTAGTGAATGAATATCCCCGTTTTGACTAAGCAAATGTATTGGAGCACGTCCTGTTAATGGGTCCACATCAAATAGAGCAAACGCTTCTTCTTGGAAACAAGCTGCTTCTTCAGCCGCTTCATCGGCTTCCAACATGAGAAGATGTTCTAGTGATATCTAAAATTAATAAATGTCAGATATGAATAACTCTTAACAAATTTTATAAATACGATTTAATGAGAAATTTATTTACTTGACTAGCTCTTATGTCTGCTACGGAATTTTCACCTTCAGCAGTATCTGGTTCAGGTTCATCACCATTAACATCTTCAACAATTAAAGATGTGGAGTTGTCAGGCCATATTTCCACCTGAGCTCCCATTTCCAGAAGGGCACGGAGAACTTTTGTATCTCTTGGTAAAGTAGGGCAATAGAAGTTGGTTAAAAATTCAGGTATTTCCTGGTTATTTGTAGTGGAAGAAGGCGTAACACCTGAATATTATAAATTAGTGAGAAGTAGCGAAAAGAAAAAGAAAAATATAATATTTAAATATTGTACCTAGAGAATAATTGGAATTGTGACGTGGCATGTTATCTGTAGATGATAAAATGGATGGAGATTTGTTCAATAATTTTTCGTTGTATTTGGAATCTAGAGCATTTTGATTGCTGGTACCCCATGTTAAGCCTCCTAACTCTTTGCCAATATTGTCAACTTGACGTTTCAATGATGTTTCTATTCTGCAGCCAGAGTCTAAGATCCACAGTAAAATAAGAGTATGAAAATCAAGTGAGTTTGGATCGTCACCCTCTATGGATTTAAAATTTGAGTATGTTGTTGAAGAAGGCAAAGCCTTTTCAATATTCTGATCATGAGTTGTGTCAATAGTAGGTTTTATATCACTGAAAAAAATAAAATAAACATAAAATAAAAAATATTTGATAAAATTATAATATTCAATCTGAATAATCTAAAATTACCGCATTAAATTATGTTGTTGTTCCAAACGAGTCATGTGTAGAACAAGACAATGAATTTCAACAGGTGTAAGACGACGTGCACGTAAAGTGTAATACATTGCAAGTGCAGTATGACCAGCAACAGCATTGCACAAAAATCTTCTTGTACAATGCTTGACATCCAATAACCACTCGGAAAAAGAATGATGAAAAATGGATAATACACCCGTCAATGTATCCAGTGTAAGAATCCTTAAACCATATAATCAATGTTACTAATAAAAAATAATTGTGAATAAGGAGAGTAATGTAATAGAACACTACCTTTTTAATAAGTGTAATCGTTTGTTAAAATCTTCTCTTGTAATAGTATAATTGGTTGTTAATAAGCATCTGTAGAGCATTTCTACATCTACTCCACATTTGGCAGCAAGCAAAATGTTCAACAAAGGTTGTACCTAAAAAAATTAATCATGAGCAAAACAATGATATCAAATAACATTTTTAAATCATAATATCAATCCTCTTACTTTAGCGAATTTTCTGCCATGAAAAAGACGTTGACAGAGCCATAAATACAAACCGTTAAGCGTGCCAGGTATTTCACGGATTTCTCTCAAAGCGACTGAACCGTCTGCCAAGCCGTCTAACACTCTTTCTAAATACAGAAAACATCCATTGGATTTGATTCTTAGGTGATCTAATGCTTGGGCTGCATCACGAGAAACATGTTGCCTTAGCCGTGGTTCACTATCCAATCTAGCTAAAATATATCTTTGAACGTCTAATGTGACATGATTTTTCCTCAAGTCATCCAGAGAGATTTTTCTGAACCCTTAAATAAAATATAGTGGTTAGATTGAACTAAGTTTGCAATAAATATTCACTGGAAAAAAAAATGTATTTACCTGTGAACATTTTAGTAAGATATTTTGATTGTTTCCGTGCAGTGCATACCAACAATAACCATTGAGGGAAAAGATGATGATGATTAGCTAATAATTCTGCGATTGTCTTTGAACTATTGGCATTTCTAGTGCTGTTTCCAGAATCCGAACCACTCTTTTCTCTTTCTCTAGTTAGAGTCGAACTGCTACCAGAATTAATTAATGGAGTTTCATCAATGGAATCAACCAATAAAAAAAGACACTGCTTTGGAGGATCGATTTCTAACAAAGGAAATAAAAGCGCCTTTTTGAAACAGTCATCTGGATTTTTTTCAAGATTATGAGGAAGCAATGCTTGCTGAATTTCTGGTTCGGATAAAAGTTTTTCATAATAAAAATTTGCTATCAGTGTCCTTGGATTGACAGGTAAGCAAGGAATAGGTGGTGGTACATCCTCATTATTGTTATTTGTTAATTTTGTCGAATTTGAATCCAGCTGTTTTTGCTCTGAAATTGGTAAAGATTCACCACCGAAGGATTTAGTATAATCAATATTCATGTCATAATCGGGACTGTTCAAAACATTATCATTAGAAATCAAGTGAGCTAAAGGATGTTCTCCTGGCCTTCCCATTTTTGGACTTAATTTTTTTGGACAACTGGGAGGTTTGAGTACATTTTGATACTCGGGCAATTCATCTGATAGTTTGGGATCATTAATCGATTCAGATTGTTTAACTTCATCGGTGACAGAGGTTGGTTTTTTGTCAGATTTATTTTTTGTGCTAGATTCTTTATTTTCACTGGCAGAATTATCACTTGCTGAACTCCTTTGATTATCTTTTTGAGAGCGATTAGATAATTTTGAAGGAGAATTTTCAGCTGAACTTAGGCCTGACATATTAGGATACTTGAAATTAGCAACTGGTATTCTAGACACTTTTGAAGCATTTCCTCCAGGACTTAAAGGTGATTTGAAATTGGCAACATCAGATCGATCATTTTGTTTATTTTCAAAGTTTGAATCTCTTGAATCTTTAGACTCATCATTTTCTTTAGACAAACTGGATATATCGCTTCCGAGATCAATCAAGTTTTTATCATTCTTATTGATTAGATGAGAATTGTCGAGATTTGAATGATTAGAATTTTTTGAATCAGTCGAAAGACTTTTTTGCAACATAACTGATTTTTTGTCTGAAAGCGGTGGCTCTGATTGTTGTCTATGCAATCGGGATGATTTCAATTCTTTGTGATTTTGTGATTGGTTTCGCAAAAATAAATTTTCATGATTTTCATAAAGCTTGGGTTCTTTTTCAGGTTTTCCAAAATTAGGAAGAAATGGATTAGTATTCACAGCTCTAGGAGGTGGTCGTGTCTGAGTGTCATCATTAGAAGTAGCATTGGAAATTTCATTATCTTTTAATAAATCGTTGTATTGCTCATTTTCATGAATACGTTCCATAGTTTTATGAATTCTATGTTCAGATTTATCATGATAATCATTTCTTTCTATCTGTAGTAAATTTTCGGAATCTTCTTCCATAGGTGGTGCAGATGGTGTTACAGACATCGTTTTATCTAAAAGATTCATTGAATCTGAATTCACTGATAGAATATTAGAATTACTCTGATCAAGAACATCAGAATTATTTGATGTTGCAGTTTTCATCAACGACTGACGATGGTGAGTGGAATGATTCAATATTTGCATTACTAGAGTGCGAATAAATTCACCCATTGTAAGACTATTTTCATTTTGACCCTGTAAAACCAGAACAAGTAATATAGATATAAAAAAAATGGGAAGAAATAAAAATTATTTCATAAAATTATTGAAAAACCAACTTGTAAAAAGTGTCTGGCCAACATTCTTCTTTGTAATGCTCTTTGTTGTCGAGCAGCAGGTCCCTGACCTGGTTGAGATAGTTCACGACATAATGCTGTTTTGCCACTGCCAGCATCGCCTTTATCACAAAAAAAAAAACAATAAGTATAAAAATATTGGAGTAATATAAACAAAAAACAATCAAATTCATACCTAAAACGAGAGCACCACAAGTTTTACTAACAGGTCTTTGTTCAAGACAGTGTGCGATTTTTTGAAATGCCCATTCTCTGCAATAAAATTTCCTTTTTTCACTAACAGTTGAAGATGAGTTTCCCGTTCCTGTGACTTTATGTGAAGAATTTGATTTTCTAACAGAATGTATTTTGTTCCCACTGTCTGGAACGAGAACTTCTGTTTGAAGACTGTATCCTCTAATACCTCCATCATTTTCATATATGACATCTCTACCAGCAGCAGAATCTTTCGTGCTATCTTTATTAGACCTCGATGAGTAATATTCTTTATTAGAATTTTTAAGAACGTCTTTACTAGGCAACTCTTTAGCTTCTCGACTGCTATCCCGACAAGGAATAAACAAATCTTTCGTTGTATCTTTATTAATTGGTTCTCGAATAACTTCTCTATAAGGTGCAGAAAATTGATTGACATTCTCTCTATGAATTAATTCTCTTGATCCTTCTCTAATAGGTAATATTGGATCTCGCGAATGTTCTCGTGATTGACTATGATAATCAGTAGGAGTTTTGTCTAAACGGGCTTGAAATCTAGCTGATGCATTCTCATTTAACGACAAAGATCTAAAAACAATTATTAATAAATATTTGTCAAATTAATCATTTAACGATGAAAATATAAAAATGAAACCTCAAATTAATTCTGTGCTCTGCTTGACGAACATGAAGACCTATTTGCCTATCACGTCGACTTCCGCTTAGTCTAGGCCCACCTTCCATTCGACCAGAACCCATCTCGCGTGCGCTCCTTCTGGCTGATTCTCTTGCAAACTTTTCCACACGAGAGTAAGCTTCGGGGTTTTGGGTGACGTTAAACTGCCCAAAGTTACCGCCATGGTTGTGATTCAGTGGATCAAACCCGGGATCAAATACGCCTGGTTGTGGAGTTCTAGGATCGTAGCGAAGGCTTGAAAATACACGAGAACTTTGTGCAGATGTTTGTAGACTAGGAGATGTCTGTTTGAGAATTCTTTGTTGTTGACTCTTCGGCAGTACCTGACTGTATATAGGCACTTGATTTGACATCTTGCTAGTGTGCAACACGATCGATTATGTTAAAAACCAATTAACAGGAACATTTTATTAAAATCTAATTTGAAATGATCTATATTATACATATATTGTTCAACGTCTGGATAAATTATCAGCGATGAGTAAAAAAAGTTTAAGGTACATTAGAATATATTGTATAAGAGGTAATTTCGTTATGTGTAAAAAAATATTGTTGATATTTGAAAACTAATAGGCCTGCAAGTTATTTAGGAAGAATTATTTGAATTTCGGAGCTGCTAATATACTTCACATTTTAACTATTTCAATGTGCGATAAACACTTATAACGTACAATTTTCTGTTCATTATGAAAATTCAATTTCATACTTCAACACATTATAAAACACTTTGCACTAAATTTTTTAAGAATAGTTTCGATTTCTTTTTTAAAGTCTTCAAATCAGGAACAAGTACATACGTTGAAAACCTGGAAAAAAAAATTCAGGTTACTTAAAAAATGTTTTAATATTTTTTTGTATAAGTACAAATTAATTTAGTAAGCCTCGAATAAAATATTATATTCAAACGAAATATTATTTATCTTAAATAAAGTGCATTGTTATAATTGCAATTATTTGATTAATAATAAGTGTAGATAAATGAAAGGATGTCATTAATTTTATTTTAGGACAAATAAAATGGAAAATGATAAGAGTAAAAATGCACCATTGTTGTCAGAATGAAAATATAATAATGAGGATTTAATTATTCCTAAGTATAATAATCTAGAAAATGATAAGAAAAATCACAATTAATTTTTATCTTAAAAGATCCATTTCATAATGTAATATTATTTGAAATTCAAATTAAATTACTGTAAATACTTTCAATGCAAAATTTCGATTGCTTTAGAAAACAAAAATATTATTATAGATGGCGGAAATTACATTTAATCCAAACACAGAATGATCTAATTTAAATATTGTAAAAAGAAAAATCGAGTTAATAAAAGTTTATTATCGAAAATTCGCAAAAATCGAAAAATTAAAAAGTCCTAAATATATTTTACAAATTCATTCAAACATCAATACAAATTCATTCAAACATCAACACAACCTCATTTGCATATTATTTTGAAAACTACGGAGCATGATGCACCGGACAAAACAACGAGCGAATCGTTTATTTTTATTTGTATGGACGCCCAATGAATCCAAAATTTCCAAACCAAATTTGAAATTGACTCGCGCGCCTTTTCCGGCAGGAAACGGAAGACGAAACTACACATGTAAAATAGACGCATCGCATGTGCGGTAATAACTCAATTTCAGATCGTAAAAACTTTTGCACGGAAAAATCGCGAATAACGAACGGCGATTCGCGAACTTTTTCGATTTTTTTTTCAGCGTGTGCGCTGAAATTTAAAATTAGAAATATCGATCGCCATTATTTCTGGCAGAACCGAAGCTGACGCGAAAATTTCTAGGCTCGTAATGATTAGATAATTAATTGTTTAGATTTAAATTAGAAAATCGATTATTTTAAAAATCAGGTTATGTGCGTGTTGGAAACTCGATTACGAATACGTATCGCGTAAATATATTCATTTTATTTGGAAACGAAATATTTGTTCAGTAATTTTATTAAGGTAGTTAGTAAAAATGATGGTGATGCTAGTTAATCTAACAAGCTAAAGTGCGAGAATTAGTATTGTGAAATTTAATTAAAAATTGAAGCACGTTTGTATATATCACAGTCCAAGTATATTCCAGTTCATGTATATTTGTACTGGTCATAAATACGAGTTGTTCGAGATTGGATTGAGTAGTGTTGAGTTCTGTTAATTTTTTTTACAATTTCGTTAGTTTTGACCGAAGTTTTGGATTGGGTAGAATTGGTTCAAATATACATAGTCTGCGACATATATATGATATTAATCGGCGAACTTGTACATTTGCGAAATTAAACGCTTTGCCCGTAATATATTCAGCAAAGTCCTTATAAAGTGTGCTTCATCAAAATAACGACAAACTCCCGATAATGCAAAAAGTTTCGCCAGCCAGCGCTGTTAATAATATTGACCCCATATACAAATACTAATTTATTACAAATACAAACTATTTAATATAAATGATCAGAATCAATGTTTAAATACTGACCACGAACGAATTAAAAAAATTAGAGCAATTGTATTATTTACATAATAAATATCCGAACGAAAAAATAAAATAAAAAGTCATAAATGCCCGTTTTTCTCTACGTTAAAACACAGCCGAATTAACAAAAGTTTAGGCCGAATTACGAACGTGGTAAATGAAAAAAGGTCGACAGGTGACAGACGCATGATTTATTCCGGCTGCAGCAGACGTGCAGCGGTCAAAAGCCGGACATTTATTTCTCGAGGCGTATCGTTTTAGGGACACACGTGTCCATGTTTTCCACGGAGAAGCCGCAGCGTCGGTCCATGCAAAATCGATACGTCTGATTTCGGGATGACTCATTAGTCGGCTCGTCTTCCACACGCCGTCAAATCATACTCCTCATCTCGAACGATACGTAACTCTTTTCATGTAAAACGCTTATCTTTTCAGGAATGTTTATGTCGACCAAACGTCATTCTCCGATACGTATCGCAGTATTGAACAATTCGCCGACGCTTCGCTCCCGATACTGAAATTGATCTTACCTCGTAGCGCGGCGGGGGGTCGATTCGGCTTGAGGATGTCCGTCGAGGTGTTTAGTTGCGGTTCGTCGGCGGTTTTCGCAACTGAACGCCCGAGGAGCACGCCCGAAACGTGCACACCATGAGATGTCGAAGCACAGGACGTCTACCCCGCACGAACGCCCCGCCCCGACTCCTCCCCTCCCCTTTGACGAAGCGTCAACCGGGCCGGCCGTTTCGATGCTGAATTCGATACTAACACGAAGCTATAACTATCTATCAAAATACGAATTCGTGCCTTATATCAAAGTGCTATAAGATGGTTTATTTGTTGTTATACACTGAAATATCGATGTATGAAAAAATGTAAAATGTGCTAAAATTATTTGTGTTTTATTAAGAAAATAATAATTAAGGATTTGTTTGGTATTAAAAATATTAATTTATTGTTATTGGGTACCAATATTCGGCCCAGTATAACGGTGTCAGTTCGAGCAGTATAATTTAACATTTCGCACAGTAAAGTTGCCTGTAACAAAAAAATGATAAAACATAATTGAAATCAAAATATTCTTAATTTGCATAATATTTCGAATGGAAATCAATTACATTGTGTATATTATAATGACTATTTGTTTAATAACAACAATACATAACCTCGAATTATAATACGGTGGAATAAAAGATGTCTTTCTTTGTGAGATCATCTCAAAACATTGTAAATGTAATTGATTTCTTTACAAAATCAGTTACTTGTCATTAGCTTTGACAGGGACTAACTACCAACTAGGTAAATACTTAATACCACGCTATACTTTTGTATAATACATGGTCCTAAATATAATAATATGTATACATACTATCCCACAAAAAAAAAACATTTAAATTACTGTACATTGCAATGTACACTGGGCTTAATGTTTAGTTTTTATAATAAGTTCACTACTAAAAACGTATTTTTGATACTAGCAACTATTTGTCGGGCGAAAAGCTAATTTTGTTGCGAATTTGACGTTTGATATATACTGTGAATTTGTAATATAAACGCTGTGACCAATATATTGTCCCATTGTTATTTGTATGTTTTTATATTATGGTTGGTTTTAGTTGTGTTTAGTCAGTTGTCGTTCGTCATTTACCAGTATGCATGTGTCAGTGGGGTGAGGAACGTGGGTGTGTTGAAGATCTGAAGAAGCGGGCGCTTCGCCCTTCGATATAAACGTGTTTCAATCATTTCGAGTTGTTTTTGTCGTTCGTTTACTCCGTGTTTGATAGTAAGTCTTTTTTTTTGAAAATTCTGTTACGATTCGTTCGTACTTTATATACTGTGTATGCTTTTCAATCGATATTTTTGAACGTCAATGATCAATTATAAGTAGCCGAAGAAATATATTCTCATTGAAATGTTGTGTTTTTTAGGTAATGAACGACCAAAGAGTGGAAAATTTCCATGCTAACATTCAAAACTATGAAGTCGACGCTAATCATCATTTGAATTTTCATAAAAGTGAGGAGTCGATGCCGAACGTCATCGAACCGTTTCATATAAAAACCGAACAAGACGATAAAAACCCGTGGAACGGCCATCACTCTTATGTAGACAATGAAAATAATGTTAATTCAAGTATGAATTTATATTTTTATATAGTGTGACATGTTTGTATTCCTGTTTTATATATTTTTTTTAAATTTATTTTAGGCAACAGTTCCACCTCGCTACCCAGTCATCCCCCTCAAAATGTACCTATGGATTTATACAATAATCCTTTGTTTTACCAAAATAACTTTCAATCGATGTTTCCGTTGGATTTTTACGGACGGCATCATCAAGCTCTAGCCAATAGCTTTTTATCGACATATTCTAATGGAAATAATCCTAATCTTATGGTTCAGCAATATCTACAACAGTGTACTCCGCAACAGATGTTAAATAATTTCAATACACTAAAAGAATCCAATTCAAATGGGCATTTAAATTTTGTCAACGCTAAAAAACATGAAACTCCATCGCCGAATTCAATTCAAGATACTCGACATAATATCGATTCGAAATACAACATCACCAATATGACGACGAGTAATTCGTCGTTTCAAAATTCAGAAAAATTTCAAAAGAACTTTCACAACGCTTGTGAAAACAAACAGTTGTTAAATATGTGTAATACTCCGAAACCTAATACTTCTTTAAATCTTCTGAATCATGTTCAATACAATAATAGTGAAGTACAAAATAATTTGTATGTAAACAAAAACGAAAATCCATCTCCGAACGGAATCCATAGACATGTCGATCTGAATACGAACGGTGTGAAATCTGAAAACGAACTAAAAGAAAATCCTAAAATTTGCAGAACCGATTCGAACCAATACCCTCTTCCTGCTGCTGCAGCTCAATCTAATATGTCAAATAACCCTAACCAGACATCGGAAAATGATACGAAAGCGAGATATTCGTGTGAAACTTGTTCCTATGTGTGCCAATCTCCTGCCATATTGAAAATACACGAACGTGTCCATTCCGGGGAAAAACCTTTTGCGTGTACTTACTGTGATTATAAATCCGGACAAAAAAACAACGTAGCTAAACACATACTCGTTCATATGAAGAAGAAACCCTATAGGTGTCAATATTGTGATTATAGATGTGCTCAAAAAAATAACTTAATCGTGCACGAAAGGACTCATACCGGTGTTAAACCGTTTGCATGTACTTTTTGCGAATACAAAACTGTTCAAAAGCCAAATCTAGTGAAACATATGTATCTGCACACCAACGAGAAACCGTTCGCCTGTGATATGTGCGATTATCGCTGTGTTCAAAAGACCAATCTCACTAAGCACAAGCAAAAGCATACTATGGAAAAACCGTTCGAATGTAATGAGTGCGAATATAGAAGTTCTCAAAAGTCGAATTTGTTTAAGCATCAGTTGATCCATGTGAAAGGAGAAATTGTGAAATGCGATCAATGTCCGCACAAATGTATTCGTCTCGAAGATTTAGAAAAGCATAAACTGTTGAAGCATAGTGCGACGAAACGAGAGATCTCTGAAGAAGTTCCTAATTTACTCCACAACCCTGTTAACATGTACAACGGTCAAACGAGTAATTCTCATTATAGTAATATGATTTCCACTGGGAATATAAAATGTGAAAATAGTAGTGTCAATTATTAATTTTTTTAGGACAAGGTTTATGTAAATATATTATTTTATTGTTAAAATCTGAATTTTTTTCTGATTAGAATGTGATTTTCATAGCCATTTTTTTAATTTTAATGAAAAATTTTATTACACTGATAATTCTCATCTTATGACTGAAAAAAAATTATTTAAATATTTTTCAAAAAAAACTTACTAAATCATGAGCTACAGCCAATGCGTTTTGTGAAAAATATGGACTCATTAAACTGTTGTATTCAAAATGTTAATTTTGATATAAATAAAGTTTTATTGATTTTTTTGTATGGATTCGACTTACGACCTAAGAAGTTCAGGAACGTATCTCTGTCATAATTTGAGAAATACCTGTATTTATTTATTTATTGTATCTACTGTTGACATATTTTCACTTTTTTTATTTGCAGTAAACAGAATTTCAAGGACTTGAGTAAACTTGAATGTAAATGTATTTCAACTCAAATACTTTTTTATACACATTTGAAAGCGAGTAAGATTTTATTTGTAAATAAAAGTCGTGAAATTTAAAAATAGTTCAATATTTATTTGAAGAAGTATTTATACTCATACATGTTTTTCACAAAATAAAAATATACAATTATTTAACTGAAATTATCACAAATATATTTATACATGTCATTTATCGATTTCAAATTCAAAATATAGATTAAAATTGAAATGTTACAATGAAAAAAATTTCACATGTGATAATACAAAAGAAAATGTATTTCAAATTATGAAGATTCTAGTAAAATATTAAACGAAAATAAGTTTCAAAACAAGCAATTTCATTAATATACGAAACATCTAAAACGCAATTGTAAAAAAATACAAATTTATCATTATCTATCTCTAAAACACTAAAGCGTTATATCATAAGAGTATTATAAAAATTACAATAAAAAATATAATCAGCCTTGATGTCGAAAACTCAAAAACATCATTTAATATCAATATGCCTTTATGCTTAAATAAATCATTTAAACACCGCACAATTTGACAGGCAAAATGCTGCTGTATATTCCACGCATATGTTTTACTATGAACATTTGCCATGAATCACAGCGTAGCTATCACAATAATGGTCGATCGAGATAATAAAAAATGGAAAATCTAACCTCCATCCAGAAACTGAATGAATTCTCCAATGAAAACATTTAACTGGTATCAAAGAGCAAATATTCATTGAGCGTTTTAGGCAGCTCCAGTTCATCAATAACATCGCGTAAAATCATTCCGAGGAAATTTCTAAAATAAAGTCGCAATTGCATCTTTAATGTGAGAGGTCGTGAAGCTTTATCTATCAAAGCCGTCTTCTGGTCCAAGCTCATGACATTATTTCTTCGTATCATGCAGAGATCAAACGATTGAGCGGCATCCAGTAAAGCGTAGAAGATATGCTCTCTTTCTGGAGCTACTATGTTGTGAAGTGAATTGAGAATACCATCTGGATCTCTGAATTGTGTTTTCATTATGACCTGAAATTGATTATGCGTTTAAATAATTTGAAAATAAACAGTTCAACGACATTGTAAGTTGAATAAGTGATTGACTTACTTTAGCTCCGTGTCTTAATAATAGATTGACGACATCGGCATCAGGCTCTGTGTTACTTGCTAGATATTCTGCCAATACTGGTCTTAATTGAGAACCAGGATCGTCTATATCGTTGAAAACTCTCAAGTTAGGGTCTGCTCCATGATCCAATAGCATCTATTAGGAAAATCACAAAATTGTTGAATTTTTCCTTTTCAAAATTGATTATCCAATTTTTGAAATACGTACTTTCATTATTTCCATGCGATATGCAATGCTGTCAGAGCAGGCCACATGTAAAGGTGATCCAATTATATTGCTAGCATAATTCACTTTGGCTCCTATTTGTAAATATTTTAATAATTATTACCAACGTAAATAAAAATACAAAATAAGTAATTCAATAATTGATTTAACATACCATTTTCTAATAATAATTTGACGATAGGCATGTCTCCTTTTAATATAGCCAAATCCAGCGGACTTGGCTTGCATACATCAACACTCTCATAATTCAATTTTGCTCCTTGTTTTATCAGCAAGTTGACTATTGTAATGTTTCCTGCAAATTCACTTATTTAATATTTTTCTTTTCGTTTATTATATTTTAATTTTATTATTTTTAAAAACCTGAAAGAACTGCATAATGCAACACGGTTCTATAATCATGTCTGGCATCAGTCATAGCATTAACATCAGCTCCGTGACTCAAAAGCATCAAAACCGATTCCATTCCCTGTAATTATTATACAATTTTATTTAACAATTGATAAATATAATGACGATACCCTTAAATAAAAATATAAGGAAAATTAAGATTCAGGGTTTAGTCTTTTCTAATTCACTAGTCCCCAACGATCAACAAAAGTTAAAATTTAAGTGACAGTAGATAAACTTTATTGCACTATGATTCGAAACCATTTAGCAAAAAATGTCTATAATTATTCATACTCCATAAGAGTTATCTTCCTATTTATGAAAGAAATGCCTTAACTCCCAATGAAATATCAAAAAGACTTTGTACAGCAGTGGACATTTATATAGATATACGATGATGATAATATCCTTAGTTTATTTAGCTCACCTGACTGAACCTGGCAGCTTTCATCAAAGGTGTCATGCCAGATCTGTCTCGCGAGTCGGGATTTGCTCCGAACGTCAGCAATAATTCAAGATATTCCGGGTCGCTCACCAAGTTTATTTCAGATCCGAAGAAATAACGTTTATTCGGATCTGCTCCGTGTTCCAGCAATTTGCGGGCAATTTCCTGAAGAAAAAACATGGTTTTTACAAATTTCAAAACTGATTACATTTTAAAATTTTTAGACTAACCATGTGCTTGTTTCTAATGGCCAATCTGAGAGGTTCATCGCAAAGGGTAGTGCGAGGAAATTCCTCATCAGTGTCCTCGCGGTAATCAACAGCAGCACCACTTTTCAAGAGAAGATCTACCAATTCTGAATACCTAAAATATAAGAAATGTTGAATTGACTATTGTAAAATTTATTAAATATTTAATTTTAATTATTTACCCGTGTTCAGCTGATAAATGCAATGCGCTATAACCGCAATCATCTCTAGCATTGACATCGCATCCCCTGACCAATAACAATTTGGTCGCTTCAATGTATCTTTGCCAAATGGCATAATGCAAAGGTCTTAAACCTTGTGTGACAGGTTCGTTTACCTATGTTAATGAGAAGAAATAATATCAAATTGTGTTTTGATATATAAGTAATATATCAAATATTTTCAAAATATATACCTTAGCACCACAAGCTAAAAGTATCCTTATTTCGTCCAAAGGAACCATCCGGATGATTGAATCAGCTAATTCCCTCTGAAGGGGATTAGTCGTGATGCATTCAGTCGGCATTTTGATTTTCAGCACCAACCTGTTAAAAAAAAACTATTAAATATAAAAGAAACCTTCATAACATCAATCAAATGACGTATATCTAATATGAATTGAATTTAAACCGTTATTGTCATACACATACCCACAAACACAAATGCGATAAACGGACATTGGATCAACGAAAAAATCTCAACAACTCCAACGACGCTGATGAAACTAAATAATCATCATAACCGTGCACCAATATATACGTCCATTGTTCAGACCACGTGTTTTTGTTATTACGTTACCGCTTTCGCTTTCGAGCAGTCGAAGATTGTTGCCAAATGGAAGACCAAGATCAAAACCAGCGATTCGTCTCCTGAACACGATATGTGTGCCAGTGTGCCAATATCGCACCTTGACAGAAGCCGATCGATCGCAATGACATCGTGGCCCTCGTCAGAGACCACATGACGATGGTCAAAATTAGATATGGACATCGTTTGTGACCATATTTTGACAAACCCGAGGGCCTACCACGCGGTGCCGATCGGCCCCGATTTAATTAGAAGTTGCATCAACCGATCGGCAATAACTTTCGTTCGTCTGTCATTTTCACAATATGTGTATCGGTGTCAATGGTTCAGTTTCAGTGCACATTGTTGAAGATAAGCGATTAAAGATGCGGTCAGTGGGTGGGTGTGTTTATGGTCGGTCTGAAATTGTTCAGAGGATATGGTTTTTCGTTTGACAAAAGCCCACCATCCGGTCCCAATTGGCTCCGATTTAATTTAAAGCTGCAATAATTTTCGTTCATCTGTTGTTTTTATAATATGTATCGGTATCAGCGGTTCAGTTTTGTTGAACGTGTAAATTGATGAAGATGTCAGTAGGTGAGTGTGTTTACAATTGAAACGAAAAATGTTTGGAAGATATAGTTTTTCGTTTGATAAACTCGAAGGCCTACCACGAGGTCCCAATTGGCTCCGATTTAATTAGAAGTTGCATCAACTAATCTATAATAACTTTCATACGTCTTTCATTTTCATAATACGTATATCGTGTTAGTGATTTAGTTTTGCTGATTGTGTACATTGCTGAAGATAGTTGATTAATGATACAGTCAGTAGATACTAATTGTAAGTTTACCTACAACTATTATATTTGGAAAATATGGTTTTTTCGCTTTCTCAAATTAAATAATTACTACGTTGGTCAATAAATCAGTGTTATCTACGCATCGAAACAGGTACAAATTTGAAAAAATAAATACAGAATCGTGGAAACTCTTCCGTATCTGGCAAAGCACCAAAGTGTCAATTTATTTTTCACCTAAGCGAAAAATAAAGAATGAACGACACACGTGATCGGTCACAAAGAGGGTATGTGCATGTCAAAGTTTCGAAATTAGCGCTCTTTTCGTTGAAGTCTATTTTTTTTTGAGTCAAATGTGCGAAAGTCGGGCGGGTGAAAGAAATGTCAAATTAATATTTTCGCAAAGTATGTACTGCCAAAATATTCGCCGGTGCAGTCGCAAATGATGTATTCGAGGTGTAATTGTTATATGTATTTATTATTGCGCATTATATGTAATTATTTTGCATTTTCAAATATAGACCTCCAGGAACTTTCACAAAGGATCTGAAAATATCTTCAGACGGGGTCAAGCGTCTGCCGTGACAGTGAACTTCTTGTATACGTTTTAACATTGGCACGAAACTCAATTTTCTCGAGATATTCACAATCACGTTTTCGCTTTTTTTTTAGTCTGTCGTATTGTTATTTTTTAAAATCGATCATGTCACTCATTCCGATAAACACAGCATGCTTATTTTCTTAACACCAATCTGCCGGTACTTCGTAGAATTTTTAATGGTAAAAAGTTGCTAGCCAAGATTTTTACTTCCTCTTGGAAATGTTCCATAGTTGTCTATTAAAATTTCGCTACAATGTACTAATTAACTTTAGTATACGATTAGTTTTTGAATTATTAAAAAAATGATGTCTCTTGATATTTAATTAAAAAAATATTGCGTGGCAAAAAAGAAAAGTTCATACAAGTTCATCATTTTTTATGGTAATATTTTCGTTAATCATTTTATTCAAGCAAATTTATACTACTGTGAACTAAATGTTAATCAATATATTATAATTATATTATTTACTATTCAAATTACTGTATAAATAGAATATAATCAATTTGATCGATACTAATTTCGAACTAAAAGGAACAAAATTTCAAAATGGCGACCACGCACATCCACCGCAACGACTTCACTTCACATCATACCAAGAATAAACCTCTCCACGGCTACGAAAATGGAATAATCCCCGCCTATTTATAACCTTTGAAATTGCGCACATGAAACACCACAAACGAGCTCGCCGTTTGTTTTGAATGGAGTCTTCAGAAGCGGACGCCAGACTCCTCGGGGGAAACCCCGTCGTCTGGCAAACCGACAGCCAGGAGTAAACAACCCGAGTTCACAACACAAAGCAAAATCTGCTGAAAGATCATCGGCAGGCTTTCGATTGACAAACGAAAGCGTCCATTGGCGATGGGAGGTGAAGATTTCGCGCTGATCGGCTGCCAAAACGCGGCCGAGTTCTGCGACATGTTGGCGGAGTGGTCCAAATTTTCTTTTCTCGGTATTTTATCCGAAAAAATATGGCACGTACGCGATAAGTAATGTGTCCACTTCGTTGTCCAAGTTTATTTGGTCCTGTCTTCCGCGTGCGTCAATGTTTCTAGGTTGTGTTAACGGCTGTCCGTCGGTCAGAAGTGTGGACAGTGTTTGGGATACAATGTGCTTTTCGGTGTAAAGACAAAAAGTTTCGGTTTTGACATGTTCGAAGGAGAAATCTTTTGATCCATGTGTTTTGCCAATTGTGAGAAAATGGATTTGAAGAAGTATGAAAAAATAGATAAGAAAGGTGTTGGGTAGGGAAGAAATCGATGTAAATAGTCACGTGGTATTTGTCATGTTTGAAGAAAAAATCTTTTGATCCATGTGTTTTGCCAATTGTGAGAAAATGGATTTGAAGAAGTATGAACAAATAGATAAGAAAAGTGTTGGATATAGAAGAAATCGATGTAAACGGTCTTGATAAGATTTATAAATGGAATATGGATATGTGAGTGCTAAAATGGTACAAGAGATTGTAAAATAAGCAAATGAAACCAAAAAGATGTTGGGTAGTGAAGAGATCAATGTGAGTGGTCATGTGGAAAGATTTATAAATGGAAAATAGACATGTGAGTACTAAAATAGTACAAGAGATCGTAAAATAAGCAAATGAAACCAAAAAGACGTTTATATTTGGATGAGAATTGCTTAAGATTCGTAGAAATGGAAGAGAATTGGAAATATCTTCATCCAGAAAAATGACTTTGAATGATCATTCAAAGACAAAACTTTTGAAAATGATTGTAAAAGATGTTTTCTAGCAAATATAAATTGTAAATGACTATATTATATTTTAAAGACAGAACTTTTAATAAAAAATAAATGAAATTTAAAAGAACTTCATCTAGCAATAGATAACGATTCAAACTAAAAACATATCAAAATAAACAAAGAAAATAGAAAAGATCATCACCCAGCAATACACACATCAAACGGCCGCGCGATAAAAATTCACTCTCACCAAACAACAACAACCATTAAACTGCACCGCCATTAGAAATGGCGAAATGGATTCGCGCCATGTGCTTCTCCAATTGACGCGCACTGTTTACCTCATATTTTTAGCACGATATTTTTCTAGATCGCGCAATCAAATACGCACTAGTTCGCGGAACGAAAAACAAAAACAAACCGATCACGAGGACTCCGAAACGGAAATGCCCGACACGTGGAAAATGACAAAAACAAACCTATCACGAGGACTCCGAAACGGAAATGTCCGACACGTGGAAATGACAAAACGGAAAATCCTCCCGCGGATGCATGCGCTTCTTGTGCGCTTGCCAAGCGGACAATGAGTTCACTTCTAAATGATGATCGGAGTTGATGATTGCGAAAACATCAACTTTCTTTGTTTGTGGTTAAACAAAGCGGGTGTTCGACAATTATTGTCATGAGGGTTTGGATGGTTTTGGTGGGTTTTTGATGTTTGAGAGGTGTTTCGATGAATTGCATCATGTTGTATATATGGAGATTTTGATGCGAATTTATTTTTGTGTTGTTTTGAATTGATTTTGTGTTGACTTTTGTTTTCAAAGTTGATTTAATTAAATAATAATAAAAATGGTACCTTTTGCAAAAATTTTTGTCAGCTCTATTCTATTGATAGCTGCGCTTCAGGAATAGCTCAACACTGTTACGAATCGTTCAAAAGTTTTTGTTTACTTGGACTACGAATTTTTAAAAAAAGATCGTTTCACCTGTAAAAAAACACAAAACTTCACTAAAAATTTTAATGAAAATCAATTTAAATCATATTTTTTTTGTTTCTATTATTAAATTAAAAAAAAAATCACTATAAAAAAATCAAAATATTGCAAAATCATAAATTATTATGAATTGACAGTATCGAATCATTCGGATTAATGGCGGGAAAATGGTACCACCCTAATAAAAAAAATAAAAAAAACGATCGAAAGGGTGTTGAACCTGTTCAGGACACGATCCCTTTGTTGCGTTCGCACTTCCTTTTTCAGGAGACGACTGGCCACCGGGCCGTCTGACTCTTGACTGTTCAGCAGCTGGAGTTTCAGAGCGAAGGTGATGTTGGCGCAGCATCAAGATGGCAGCTGGCCAAAGACGAAGATCAACAGCTGAACAAAACGAAGTCAGCACGCGCTCAGAGTGCAACGTACACGTTGTCGCTAAACGCAAATTTATGCCTTTTGTTCGGAAACAATCGCTTTAGACATTATTCCGCGCCGGTGGACAATGGCCGAGATCGGGGAGCTTTCGACCCCCGCGACATGACGTTTTCGCGCGCTTTCTTGATTTATTTGACGTTGACGTATGGATGTGAATTGAACTTTGGGCGATGTTTTGAAAATTTGCGGTGATGCCAACGTAGCGTACCTGCTATCGATGCTGTTATAAATCCTTTTCATTGATTTTGGCTGCACTGTTGTAAACATCACCGAATTAATTTCCTTTGTTTTATCTTGGTGTTTTTGCACTTTTATCCATTTACGTTTATAGATGTGTTGTTTTTTTGTTTTTTCTTAGTACCAATATAGAATTGATATATTATTTCTTTGACTATTTCGAATAAGTGGATAGTCCCGATTTCGTATGAAATCTTTAATATTATTATATTTACTTTTAATACATTTACAATTACAAGAAAATGTTAATATATGTAATTCTTACAGATAATCCTATAACTTCTATAAATGAGCAAATAAAAATCTCAAATGACTGTACATTTTTCATTTATTTTCAAATATTTAAAATATATAATACAATGTGTTGGCTACATGACTAGAAAAAACATAGGTATAAAATAAATTGTACAATGCCACTTAATATTAAAAATACATCTATAAATTCAATCGTGATCGTGTGAACAAAAAAAAAACATTTAAGTGTCAAAAAACTGAAAATTTCATAGTCTAATTTCACAATCACAAAACAGGACGAGATTTAAATGCGCTAAAATTACATATGTACATTAATACATGTCGCACATCGACTAATGCAAGGTCACAACTGAAATATTTCGAAAAAAAAGTCGATTTTCAAAATGCCACCTGTTTATAACAAACTCACACTAGAGATTATTGAGTTATGAAATAACATCTGAAAGTCCGAGCAACAATAATTTTAATTTGGACGTTTTTGATAAAAAGCGTTTCGTGTTTTCATTACATCCGAGTTAATTTGTTCTAAATTGACCTCAAAATGCATTCTTTGGATTTTATGGTTAACATATTGATGAGAATCATACTAGATAAAAGTAGAGTATGATAAGAAATATCTTCATAAGAAAATGGATAGCAAATTATTACAATATGATGATGAAACGAAGTTATGAATAATCATTTTTATGAAACGTACTTTTTTATACATAAATTTCCCGCCCAAAGGCACCTGTCCAATAAATTACCAGAAGAAAATTAAAAAAGTCGTCTTCCGACAATGGACGATGAATGATTACATACAATGATGATATACAAAAAACTTTTATGAATACATAGCCTTAGCGAGGCGTATTTGAAAATCCCTATACAGAAGTTTCCCGCCCAAAGGCACCCTGTCCAAATACATATCGACAGTCATCAAGCACAACCCCTTCCCGTTCATCAGGAACCTTTCAGGCTTCAGCTCGTCAATGCGATGCTTGCAGGACATCATCGTCAGCCAACGAGCGACGTCAGCCCTGTTCCAGTTGCGCGGGTCTGAAAAACAAATAGTAAATGCTATAGTTAGCCAGTGTTTTGTCAACGCGAAACAGAAATAGAGTTCGCGTGCGACTTACCCGTTGGCAACACTTCGTCGAATGATTTTTTCCTTTTCGAGTGTTGGTATTTGTCGCGCGGTCTTTTCAAACGTTCCGTTTGCGACCAGTGGTGTGAGCTTATCAAGTTTGGGTGTTCGCAGCCTCTGACTAAACCTGCGCTTTCCATTGCGATTCGTTTTTCTGTGGATAAAATTGGACGATATTATGGTTTTCTATATGTGTATGATTGCGTCATAAAAAAATGGTTTTTTTGAACATTAAATGAAAAAATGTGAAGGACCTCGAATTGTGGTCTGTATTGTTTCCGGTGAGTTGAATTGAATCTTGGCAGTATTTAGAATTGGCAAATATGTTTTGAATGAAAATTATATTTTGGAAAATTGAGGAAGGGTGTGCGGGGATTGTTAAATTGTCGCATGATTGATTTTGTATATGTTTTATCATTTTAAAATTAATTATCAACAAATTGGATGATCGTTATCAAATAATATTTTTGTTTACAAAAATAATAAATGTATGCAAAATATTCATAAAATCTATTAATTATACTACATATTTCACTTTTCAGAAAAAAATTATCGCAAACAATAGACACAGTCATAAATTCCTTACATTTCCGGATTAGACTAACACCCTCCATAGAAATCCCACCAACAATTAAAACGGCATATTTTCGCAGAACTAAAAAAAAATGCAACGACACCGCACTTTCTATTCTCGACGGAACAATTGAAGTCTTGGTGCGTACTTTCAATACCAAATACACATTTATTTTTATAGTTCTCATCCGGACGCAGAAAGGGGCGGATGCCTACATCCGCCCCTTCGACAATTGACGTGATGCAACATATCCGCCGAATTTAAGTGGTCATCTGCCTCGGAAGATCACCAGCAACGAAAGGAGCATCCTTTCTTCTGAAGTCAGGATATGAGAGCCGAACGGGAATGATTATTTCGTAATAATCGTAATAACCGTTGTGATCATTTGGCGCCATTGTTGGATGAAGATGTTTTATAAAATGTTTATATAATAATAGCTGATTTTTTCGACATGTTGGTGGTAGTAATGCTCAAATTAAATTTAAAAATTGCGCTTGATAATTTTAAGGTAAAATATGTTCCATATTAGTTTGATTGTTAAACAAACTGAATTTCAAATTCACCAATATTGATATTAAACGATCCGTCATTCAAAATTTTGTATAATTGTTAATGTCTATGAACAAAATCTGTAAATGAAGTGCAGAGAGCGAAAATATCTCTGTGGGTGAAATTTTAGGGAGTGAAAAGCTACAGGGGGGGGGAAACTTAGGGGAGGTAATCTTAAAGGAGGAAAACGATGTGGAGGAAAAACAATGGGGGCAACTTTTGGGGGTAAACACCTACAGGAGAAACCTAGGGGAGGAAAACCTAAAGAATGAAAACGATGTGGAATGAAAACAATTCCGGGTGAAAACTATGCGAATGCGAAGTGAAAACTTTTCCGGGTAAAAATGATGCGGAGGGAAAATAATGGGGACGCAACTTTCGAGGATGAAGATTCGTTTTATAAATTTTATGTTGGAGAACATTCGCGACTTCCCGCCATTACCAACAACACTCGCAATCGGACAAGATAGGTCATAACGCATAATCTGCGCGATAATTGCAAAGCGTATTCGCTGACAGGATATCCTCGACATATTATTATTTGGCATAATCAAACATGTCGTTTTCAATGCGCATAAGCGCACGTCGTATACAAAAAAAAAACAATGTCGTGTTGAATGGCGCGGAAATGAATCCAGCTCACGTGTGCTCCGCGTATATTCAAATTCGAGCTCTCGGATATCCGCCGGCCACAATTACCGGTCGACAACAATTACGAATGTCGTTCTGCGGCCAAATGAAAATTTCGGGATTGGCGCGCCTGCGGGGTTGCCGCGCTCAAGGCTGCTAACTGCCCCCGTTTGAAATGCGCGGTCGTGAACTTTTATTGGCGTTTTTTGGTGAAATTTTACAGCGAAAGCATTGGATATAGTATGAGATGATTTGGGGTGAACGAATGATTTGATTTACGAAGAAAATTAAATGTTTTTTATCGCAATTGAAAAGAAAAAAAATGATTTCATGTGAATATGAGTTTATAAATAAACAATAGATAAAATTTATGATAATTTTCACTTCCGATATATGTATAAGAGTTCCATTCATATATTTTTTAATTCAAATTTGTTACTTTTTA
This sequence comes from Hydropsyche tenuis, assembly GCA_009617725.1. Classification (NCBI taxonomy): domain Eukaryota; kingdom Metazoa; phylum Arthropoda; class Insecta; order Trichoptera; family Hydropsychidae; genus Hydropsyche; species Hydropsyche tenuis. The sequence continues at coordinate 1,640,939 of VTON01000007.1, forward strand.
AATATTATATAATTGATTTAGATAATGATTTCTAAATTTGAGATTACTAATTTATTACTTTTTCATTAAAAATTAAAGGTTGAATGATTAGGTCGTATTCGTTGAATGTAATATAGACTTTACTTATATATCAATCAATTCGTTCAAGACATTTAGAAAATCCAATACTAACAATAAATAGGAATAATTAACAATAATTGTTGTATGTATTACATAATGAAGAAAAAAAAACATGTACATATAGAAATATATTAATTTAAAATTCAAATCAATATTTTTTATGAAATTGATAAAAAAATTAGTAACTAAATTGATTATATCATCAAGTCGTTTGAATAAAATTAAAATAGAAAAAAATTCTTACCTTATCAAAATGAAAATCCAATGCACTAATTTCTGTAATATTTCAGTTATTTCAGCTTTGAAAATAAAAACACGAAGAAAAATTCAAACTCGGAGGGCACGACCAAACCACGCAAAAACCCAAACACAACTGATCATTGTCAAATGCATTTCCTGCACCGGCAAGGTTAGATGAGCGTTTCTAAAACTGCAAAAAAAAATCGAAACAAGCCCTACTAAAAACCATTTTCAATTCAATACCACAAATATCCCGAACGAAATGTATTCAATACTTATTTTTTTACAATCAATATTAATTGAATCCAAAATATTCATTATATAAGACCAGAGTACAAGATTTTCCATTATCGTTTAAAACTTGAATTACTGATCACTCAAATATTTTGAATATTAAAATCAAATTTTAACCAATGTTTTTAAAAATGTTTGAGAAGCAACATTATAGGTTGTATACAGGAAACGTGCAATAGAGGGATTCTTATGACAGATGACGGATGCAGGATTCTTACCGCCAATTTAAGGATCTCCGACAGGAAATCACACCTTTGGTTCGGACGCACAATCCTTTTATAGATCCATTTGGCGGATTCGTTGAGATTTGCATGACAATTTTCAATTCACAGAAATTCGGCCATGAGAAGTGAAAAAAAAATATCCATATTCAGTACTATTTCTATAAAAGTCCCTCGAGTTACGGATTTAACTTAACAGGAAGAAGAAAAGGGGCGGTTTAGTTCAGAAACAGGAAATACCAATGACGGCATCCCTTACGTCTATTTATTGAATTAGCGATTGTCAACTGTATATGAATGAGTACAAGTTCGTTCATTTATAATAATATCGATTAATCTATTATTTCTTTTGCGTTAAAAATAGGACTCGTGTACGATGTAAGTTTGTGAGGGTTTGGAATAGACGAGCTTTGATAGTTTTTTTAGGGTTGTGAACGAAAAAAGGTTGGCGTCCAGTGCACGGTTGCGTTTCATTCAATAAAGGTGTACGAGCAGGTAAAACAGTAAAATCCTTTGAAAGATGCTGTCTTTTGTAATGTGACGGAAACCGTAATAGCTTTATAGTTAAGACTTCCTGTCCAGATGTAGCGAAAAATATTCGCGGTCGAATTTTTTTTCCAATAATACAATCCTAATAATAACGAAAAAAATATAGACTTGTTTACGCATCTAATGTTTGTTAGAATTTTATTTTCGTGTATTATTTTCTGTTTTCAGGGTCTGAAAATATGTTTACAATGCACGTTATTAACTAGAAATGCGCACATGTGATTTCAAAATTATTTTTATTTTAAGAAAAAAAAAATTGCAATGATTTTTACAAAAAATTTTAGTTGAAAAATGAGATGAAATTATAAAAAGATCGATATCGAAAATGATAATTTTGAATTCATAACAAACAAATTTGAATTTAATGACATCTATCGACAAACTCAAAAACATTTATGTATCATCATCCAGCACAATTTATTCTAATTATAAATCGCTCAATTTTAAAAATAAACCCACCCAAAAACCGAATCAAACCTCCAAAAAAAAAAACAAAAAACCCCCAAAATCACAACCAAAAACCTTAAAAACCACCAAAAACACTAAAACCCACCCGAAAACATGCCCGTACACCTCGTCGTTACGTTTCGCGCATACAGCTTCTAAGCGCCAAGCGGCGACATTCGGCGTTGTGGCAGTCGTGTGCGATCCTCCCCCGCGACAGCATCGCCGTTCGTCCGCGTGATGACGCGTTTCAGGGCGGTCGCGGGGACTTGAACTGACGCCGACCCCCCGCGCCCCAGCCCCGCCCCCCGTCGCCCGCACCCTTGGGGGGTAAGTGTGACCATGGGGGCGCGCCCCAAATTGGGGCTTCGCCCTTCCCGTTTTCAGCCCCCCGTTCCCCGTTGGGCCCCCGCTTGTCAAATGTCACGCGCTGTGGTTTCTGTCGTGGCCGTTTTGATTTTGGCGCGCTGAAATCCCGTTTTTCATTCAAAATTGTGGGTTTTGTCGTTTTTGTCGATGTTTGGCGTGTGGGGGGTGTTTTGTGTTGGTGTGTGTTTTTTTTGTTGTTGAGTGGGTTGTCAGATGGAATTGTTTGTTGTTATGGGATGATATGGGTTTTTAAGTGTTTCGTATGAAATTGTATAAATAGATTGACCGAAATAAACGTTTTCGTATTGTTGGTGTGTGTTTATATGCTCATTATTATGTTTGAATCATGAATATTGATATTGAAAATGTTTTCACTCTAATAACTGAACTATAGAACGTGCTTTCTTTTTCTATATAATCAATCGTTTTACAAGAAAGCCTGCAAAACACTGTCACCTTTCTAAATACACTAATTGTTTTTTTGCACTATACGCTTACAAATTGACTTGCATTCGGTCAGTCATGTTCGAATCGATTGAAAAATTTCACAATCAGTTTTCTCTGCATTAAACAAATAATAAATATTGTTTTTTAAGTATCACGTATTCGACTATGAAAAATAATACTCAACTTTCTATAAAGTGTATCGTTTCATGTATACAATTTTTATAATTGTACCAGTTTCTAACACTCAGCAACAACGTATAGATTTGGATGTATTCGATGAAATAAACTGATATATTCGGTTACATTTGAATCCTTACATTGACTATTCAACACAAAGCCGTGCCTAATTGGATTAAATTTAAGCAGATTTCTTTTCGCATCGCCGCTAATGTCAAGTGTATATTTAATTTCAATAATACGAGTGTTTTCGTCAGATTTGTTTTGGTATTCTCGAATGACACAGCCGTGTACGCATTCAGCATATATAAATATGTATGTAATGATGATGTTCGCCGACTCAGAATATCCTGTTATACGTCCCAATAGATTATTTATTTACATATGTAATTGAGAAAATATTTTCATTCAATTAGTCAACATCCAAATATTATTTGAAAGCATATTCCTATCGTGCATAAGATATAAAGCGATTTCGATGCTTTATATTGGTTAAAAGTTTGCATAAACACATCTGAGATGCATCCAATCCAGGGGTGGATCCAGCAATTTTTCACAGGAGGGGGATTTTTCAGATTTTTGTTAAATTTCGAAAATTTTTTTTGTTTAATACGAACTCTTTATAAATCTATGACAGTGGTTCACAACATTTTTTACTGACGTGTCATCAACTATCTTATTTCCATATAGTTCTTGGGCCTCAATGAAAAAAAAGTCGATGGGTTTGAAAATAATTATTTGATAACTCTATAATAAAAATTATTTTGCTAATTTAATTACAAAAAAAAATGTTTATGTGTTTAATACTATAATTAAAAATGTTTAAATAATTAGCGCCGCAGTCGAAAATTTTTTTTGTATGTCAGATCTCTATCATGCCCCCCCCCCCCCTTATTAAAATATTTAAGTAGTTACCTAACAAATTCTCAAAGAAAACTCGACTAGCCATTTTACCCAAAAGATCCACAATAACAAGTACAGATGAACTAGTACCTTACTTTTTATTTAGCTAATAGAATTCCTTATTTTTTTAATACAAATATAACAGTTTTCCCCCCATTTTCGGAAAATCAGAGTTATGATATCAAAAAATTTTTTTTTTAAATTTGTTTTTGCATTTATTTTGCGAAAAAGACTGACGATTTCGAAAACGCACGAATTTACAAATTCCACCACGATCCTCAGGCAAGGGGGACATTCGCCCCCTCCTAGATCCGTCCCTGCCTGCATCTTTCGTATAAACACCGAAATCTGGCACGACAACACAAAGATATTGCATTTCATCGCATTCGCTTTTCATGCTCCGGCCGAAATTGTCTTTTTTTCATCTCGTTTTTGGCCTCGTTTCGGTTCTTCGCGACGAATAAGTCTCCGGGCACTGGCAGAAGGTTGCCATTCAATACGAGCCTCTTTACGGACAGTGCGTCCTCGATTCATGCGCGATTAGCATAATATCGACACGTACCTATTGCGTCTTCTGCGTGCACTCGGCTGTCGTGGCTCAATTGAGCAATTGAGCCTGATGATGCACGAGGATGTTGATCTGCAATGATATGGGTGCATTCCGTTTGATTTTTTGTTTTTGTTGGGTTTCGGATGGGGGATATTTTGATTGGTGGAGTTTGAGTGGCGTTTGTGAATTTTGGGTTTGAATTCGGGAGTTTGTTGTGGGTGGGGCAAATTCGAAAATTGGTAAATTTTGCTGGTAGATTTTGGGGTTTTATGATGAATTTTGGGATTTAGACGTAAATTTTGAGTTGAGGGCAATCTTAGAATTAATTTGTGGTGCTTGGTTAGTCTAATGGTGAAAGATCGAAAAATCTGTTGATCGTTTTCATTTCGGTATTTTGCTGAATAATATCGGTGAATGTTAAAATGTACAACCACCATTTTTTTGTTTGTTTGACTGTGATTATCTTTTTAAATGTATGTTAATTTTAGCGAAAATCCGATTTTACGTGAATTTACGTTTTTCCGTAATTTCATTTTTAATTTTTTGCAGTCTCGAAAACCCGAATTTTTTAATTTTAAACTCCTTATCTACGTTTTCCCTCTAATAACAGTTTTTTTTGTCGGTCCCTTCGTAAAACATAAAAACAAGGGTTTTACCGTATCTATGTTTAGTCATTTATATCGCACAATTTCATATAATATTCGTCATACCAGTTTCATATTCCTTATGATTATTTATTTAAAAAATTCGACTTTTTTCCGATTTCGAAAAAAAATCAAAACATTTTCACAAATTTCACCACTTCACATCGACAAAATCATCAACAATACACACAATTTACCAATCTTCGAACTTTTACAAGTACATATACCCATTTCTCACTATCATCTCACAACGTATCAGGAAATAATTAAAGAAAAAAAAACACAAAATTTCTTTCATTTACAGTTACAAACACACCAAACAACAAAACAATATCCGACCTCAAAAAAAAATGTGAGAAAAAAAATCAAACAACTTCTCACCCAATTCCATAACAATCCCCAAATCTTACATCAACCTTTCAGCAAAGTTCAACGATCTGCTGAAACGCAAAAATGGCACACAAACACCGAAAAGTCCACTCCTTGCGCCACACCGCATTGCGCCAGTACGCCACACCATACGTTGACATTCATCGTCTATTTCTGTTGTCCCTCCTCGGACTGGGAAACCTCCTGAACACACACACACCACAAACACACACACACATCGCCCATTACACACACACGAAACCCGCCATCGCGAGTAACGCGATTCGCTCATTAGACCCCGGCGTAACGCGCAGTATCCATTTTATCCGTTTGCGGTCGACGATGACTTCATCTTCGAGATCGTCATTGGCGGTTTGGTGGGATTGTGGAAGTTTGAGGAGCGCTGGTCGCCGATGGCTATCGGGCTGTCCGAGTCACCCTTTGAATCATCAACCCCTGACGAACGGGGGGTATCGATTCGGGTGCGAATGTTTCGGATTTGCGGTGTTGCAGTTATGCAAATCGAGCTGGATGGCGACGGATGTGTTGGGTAATGTGTTTAATTGAAATTGAGTCATTTGGGTTTGGATGTGTGTGTTTTTTTGTGTTGGCGGTCGTTTATAATTGTGGGATTTTTTTAATGGTCCTTTGGTTTGGGTGTGTGAGTTAGTTATGGATGAATTTTTGTTTTGAAGGATGAAATTGGGTTAGAGGTGCTTGAATTGAATTTTATGCGTGATTTATGCATTATGTGTCCTCAAATTAGGTTTTTTAATGAATTTTGCGTGTAGTTTGTACGTGTGGGTGTTGTAGGAGGTTGTTTGATGGTTTTTACTAATAATTTTCTCTTGGATCGTCTAAATTTGCATGTGTTAACAGTTTGGGCGGCAAAAGGTGCTATTTTATTACTAAACCCGAAACTCGTTAAGATATGGTTAAAAATAGATAAATATAATTTTTAAACTTCATGCGAAATTCGTTAAAAAAAACTTAATTTAGGCACTCATAATTTATGAATTACACGTTAAATACGTTAAAAGACTCAATTTAAGCACTCATAATACATTTTTATTAATGTTAAAATACAAATTTTTTAATGAAAAATTTACCCATCTAAGGATCAGCTTTTAATGAAATTAATTCAAATAAATTATAAGGAAAAGTGATAAAGTTATTAGATTAAACAAAAACGTTACAGATTCGCAACATTTAATTTTATTACCCCATAAGAAATATAATTTGAAAAAAGTATAAATTCAATCTAAAAAAATCGAATAATTGAGCGAATATATACGAGCGACATTACACGTCGCATTAATGCGATTACGCGCTTTCGAAACGGTACACTTTGTATTCGTTACGTATATATTTTTTTCGAATAAATCGTAATTGTTCGAATTCTAGGAGTCGATGGGTCAATTAGTCGATTTCGAAACGAACGTGTGGAAGTGACCCGAGATGAGGATCTTTTATTGAAGAGGGCAAGAAGAATAGAGAGAATTTGCTTTCTTTTGACGTCGTCGACAGGAAACCGTTTAGGTTTATTCATTTCACTTTATGTATCTTCTTTGTATAATCATTCGTGTATGAAAGCAAACAGGAAATCGCTTCAGCGTACGCCTGTGTCTTGTAATGTGATTTTTTTTTTCAAAAACATTCAATTCATATCGAATTTTTTATTACGCATTATTAAAAGTATGACTGTTAATAACAATTACGTTTAAGTTGTATATTTTATTGTGGCGATTGCGTATCCTAAAGGTGATTCATTTTCAAACTACAAAAAGAAACACCGAATTTATACTGTAGTCGCTTAATACTAATCACGCGATTGCTGACCGCATTCACCGTTTTCGACGTTTCTTCGAATCTCAGTTCATTGTCATGGCGTTTCCGAAGTTCCACGATGAATTATGGCGAATTTCATAACGGTGACAATGGGGGCGATTATTTTGAGAGCCTTCTTCGGGTGTGGCACGATTGGCCCAGTTCTTCGAGAACTAACAAAACGACTGACAAATGTGTGTTTGTGTACTGCTGACGACGAAGTTTGAGTAGAAATCGTATTATGTTGTACTTATGGTTTGCGTTTGTTTGGTCAGGATATTAAATTATTTATGGTGTATCGAAATGGTCAGTTATTAATAGTTAGTAATTGCTGATCAGTATGTATGTGGTTTGTTACTGAATTAAATAGCCCGTAAGTCGTATGATATGGTTGAATTTTAAATTGAATAGTAATTCGAAGATTTGTAATTGTAATAACGACTCGTGAATGTTTAGTCATCATCGCATCACTGTAACGTTTTATAGAATTAATATTAATTTTTTATATATATATCTAGCCTTTTGATTAAATTTTAATGACCATTTATTGTTTTCGACTGACCTTTAATTATTTTTAACTAACCCCTTACAATTTTCAAATGTTTATTCGCTATCTTCAACTGATCATTCATTGATTTCAACTATCAATTTCCATAAACAACCACACACCATTCATGACTCAAGCTACTGATCAACAAACTTATTTACTACCCAAACGACCACCAACCTTCAACTGTCAATCTCCATAAACAACCACAGACCATTCATGACTCAAGCTACTGATCATTACTGCCCAAACGATCACCAATCTTTAACAGCGAATACATATCACTTCAATTTCCAACTGACCATTCCTCGTCTTCAACTGACCATTGATCGACTTCAACTGTAATCTCCATAAACAACCACACACCATTCATGACTCAAGCTACTGATCATTACTGCCCAAACGATCACCAACCTTTAACAGCGAATGCATATCACTTCAATTTCCAACTGACCCTTCATCGACTTCAACTGTCGATCTCCATAAGCAACCACAGACCATCTATGACCCAAGCTACTCATCATTACGATCACCGACCTTCAACCGCGAACACCTATCACTTCAATTTCCAGCTGACCCTTCATCGACTTCAACTGTCGATCTCCATAAGCAACCACAGACCATTCACGACCCAAGCTACTGATCATTAAGATCACCGACCTCCAACCGCGAACACTTATCACCCTAATTCGCAACGATCACTCATTGTTTCAAACACTTTTACACCATAGGGTCATTGTGCCCACGAAGCGCACCCACCTCGTCCCAGCCTCCGCACATCTGGCGTTCGACTCCTCATGCTGCATCCTACTTCGTTTTTCGAAGATTCGGAGACCTTCTGGCCTGCAGACATCTGCGTCCTCTCGAACCCACTTTTCTCGTTTTTCGATCGTCCACGTTTTCGGCTCCTCGACTGCCTTAACACGATACGCGTATCGGGTCTGGTAACGGTATGGATCGAGGTCTGGATGTAGGTCAGGAAAGTGGGCCATCCGGGACGCGTGCCGCAACACTCCTCTTCTCCTAAATTATTCGTTTGATGTTGGGAGTTTTGGTGTGAGTCATGAGTTACGGTGTGAATGGTGATTTTTTTTATTATCTCGAATTGACCTTTTCAGCCCATTGTGTTTCGGTTTGTTATCTACCGCAAACACTCGACGTCTTGTTAATGTACGATTCATCGATCTTGTTATCAATTTTAAAAAAAATATGTGAGTGGTGAGTGGTTTTGTTGTGCGTTGGAGGCGAAATTTCGTGTTGTGTGTTTTGTTGGTTCTCATTTTTTTGGTTGGTATTTTAATTTGATTGTGATCTGTGTTTAAATATTAATACTGAACATTTATATTAAACGGTCATTTAATATTTTTGATAGCGTACAGATGGTAACTTTTTTGTATTTTCGGGAGTTCGTTAGTGTTTTGGTGAAGCACGCTTTGTAGGGACTTTGCTGAATATATTATAGGCAAAGCGTTCAATTTTGCAAATTTATAAGTTCGCTAAATAATATTATATATACGCGTGCTACAATTTTTAATTAATGCTCAAAATACTAGTTTCCACGCTTAATTTAACTAGTTAAAGTTAAATTAACTAGCATCACTGTTATTTATACTGACCACCTAATAAAATAATACTGATTTAAATACTAACCAAATATACTATGTTTCCAATTTTATTAAATTTCCACTGGTAAAACTTGATTTTGCATGGAATTAAATAATTTTTGTTTTTACAAAAGTGTATGAGGAATATTTATATCAAAAAAGTTTATCTTATATCAATAATATTTTAATTAGGAAATACATAATAAAATAGTTTATCAATTACGTATAAATGACATGAACAAATACAAAATTTCCTCATTTAATAATAAAACCACAACATCTCATTGCACACTATTACAACAATTTTCCCCAACAATCACCATAACCACGAAAAACTATTATCGCAACACTCATCAAATCTCCTACCCGAACCATCGCCCCTATAAAAGTTTCACACACATAAAAAAGCACACCGAGTGCACTCGAATTCCGTTATTAACACAACGATTATCACACGCATGTTTTATTTATTCGTGTTAAGACCGCCGGACTAACATCGAAGAACAATCAGGTCACCCGGCGCACGTACTGTTTGCACTTTAGAGCACTCGTTTCTCAAAATGCACCGACACTTGAATTTCTATTGGTGAAAGTGGCGGCACACTTGATGCACAACCTGACGACGATCGTCTCCGGAGACCAGCAGGGTTGCGTCGGACCTTCGAGACACGTGCACGCCGAACACCTGTTCAGGGCTTTCACTGGCTTCGTGTGTGGCTGATGATGATGATGATGATGATGGAGAAGGCGGTCGAGCGTCATGTGGTCTGCGTCCATGTTCACGGACCGTTATGTGTGATGTGATCTCGTTACTGGAAACACGCACATCCTGTTGGGGCTGGAGGGCCTGGTGTCTTCGGAGATGGTGGTCTTTCTTGGTTTTGTTGGGTGGTGGTGGAGATCGGATAGAAGTGTGCGAAATTGATGTTGGAATGCGGTGTTGGAATGACAATACGCTATTTTGGTTGTCCTTGTGCGTCGTTCATTGAAATATTATTTGAGTCTGCGTTGAAATTATTGGATTTTCCGATGGTTGGGTGTGGATTGAATGTTTTTGTGTGATTTGGGTTTATTCGGTTCGGATTTGTCGAAATGTTTTTCGATTGTGGAATTTGAGTTGAATGGTTTTCGGAAAAGTCTGATTCATAATTAGATTAATATAATCTTTGTACTACGCTTTGTTAAACCTTATCATAATATTTGGATAATTTTGAATGGAGTTAATCACGTTTTATAATGTGAATATTTTTTCATTTAAATCAAGTCTAGTATTGTTTCTTCGAATTCAATTTCGTCCATCCTACGCTTTTGTATTATAGAACCTTTTTATTCATGCCGAGTCACAAATGAATTAACGCGACTCTCAAAAATATCGTTTCGAGGTGAACGATATTATAAATGTTGTTTACCTCAAATATAATCGCTTTTCATCGACGAGCAATACATATTTTTTTCGACACACATATTTCAAAAGACGTGTTTTCATTCGAAAAGTTTTCTCATTATTTTCCTACATCGATCACTAATGAATTTACAATTTTTTTTCCATAACGTACACGACTTTTTTTATTTCAATTTAAATGCGGCTGTCAATCGAACGGAGCCACTATGTCTGATTGAAGCACACTCAAGTTTTTACCGAATCATTAACTTTTTATGCACGTATAAAAAATCGACAACACACACGGAGAAACATCGGACTTAAACCACTTTTGATCCGACAGGCTTTTCATTTTAGCGAAAAGTAACGAGTGCGCGCCGCAAACGAAAGTGGTCAAGTAACGATCTGAATACATCGACGAAATTGCTAGATTTCATTTATTTTATCCATAACGTAACAGTATACATTGGACACACTTTCTAACGTGTCGTTTTTTTTTTTTTTTGAATTTTTTTAGTTGTACAAATTGATGGATTTTGGAAGTGCGGTAGTTTGCCGGTGCGTACCGTTATTTTTGACAAGTCGTATATACTATTTATTTTTCGTATGAAAATTGCTATCCGTATGATTTTTATTGTCGTTCTGCGGTTCGACGACCGCTCCTAATTATTTTTTATTTTGTTAATATTCGGAACGAAACGAATAACCCACGTACATGAGGCGCAGATGTTCGAAAAAATTGGACTCGCAGTTGAATCAATTTCGAAGAATTATTCGATTTTTAAATAAAAAGGCGTCGATGTCTCAACAGTTATTGTCTTCGATTCGTTTTTGTATCAAAAGCCATGAAATCGATCTTATTATTTTTTATCGAAAGCGGAAACTTTTGTTTGTCGTTTTTTTGCGAAATGGTTCAGATATCTGGTTGGCAATCTCGACTGTCCGATGTAAAGTTTCTCAGTTTGTGTACTTCGGAAAGGCGTATAGGCAAAGTGGGAAACCTGTATTCTAATAATATATGAAGACACTTGGGTATCCTTAAAATTTCTAGTTTTGCAAGTCGCAGTTCAAACTAGTCCTGCAGTGCCTATTTGAAATCATCCGGTACAAAGTGATGAACTTGAATGTGCGTAATCCGAATGTACGTAATCAGACTCGACGATGGCGTTAATAATTCACAATTTCCCTTTTTATCATATTTCCATAACTTTCTAATTAAGTCGACGTTTTTTTATGAATAATCATTCATCTGTTGAAACGGTGTCGTTTGAATTGTGATATTCATCGTCAAATGCAGACTACGAAATTTGGAAATATTGTATTAATAAAGAACTTTGAATAAAGTAACAGTGTGTTCATTCATGTATAGACTATGTATTCATCGCTTAACTATTTCGAATAACGGAAACTTGTTCGTTAAAGAAAACTAAATCGTTTAATTTAATAATGATTATGAAAATCACTGAAGATAAATAAAAAAAACAAACGAATCGGTAAGGTTTTTATTCAGATGATAATTGCCATCGTTTTTATATACAACTTCCATTTTATGATAAATCTTCGATACACCATCGTAAATTCATTAACTTTTCTATACTGAAACCCAATTCTCAATAACCAATCATCAACTGACCGAACCACGCGTAGCTCAACACATCAACACGTACGACAAACCCAAAAACCACCAACTCAAATATACATTATGCACACACGACTGCACAATTTCGAATTGCGGTTTCCTGCATAATTTCGCATAGAATCACCCGAAGTCCACCATTCAACGAACGGTCCATCACAGTGTTCGGGGAAAAGTTTTTCCGGAAAAACGCACGAGACCCGGCGTTTTCCCGGGAGGCGTTTTCCGCGGCTGCGTACTGCGACCCTTTCGCATCCGTCAGTCGTCGTTAAATTTCCTCAATGTCCACATCGATGGTGTTCCAATAGAACACCATGATCAAAAGAGGGTATATTGGATCCGAAATGGCTTCCGTCATTGGTTTTTCCATTGTCGATCGGGTTTCGTATTTTCGACATAACCTTCAAGTTATTATTGCCCAGACACACCCCTAGTCGTTTTACCCTTGACCCTGATTCGTGACATTGTGGATTCTTGGTTTAATGTTTGAATATATTGTTTTTCTCTGTGGTGGTTTGTTCAATGTTGTGATATGAAGAAGGTTCTCATTGGGTGTGCTGAAACAATACCTTGTCTACATGTGCGTTCGTATTGTTGCGTTCGTGTGTGTATGTTTAGATTGATGTTTTTGTATGTTTGTGTATTAATTTGTTGATTTTTTATAGGGATCTCCTGGTAAAGAACGTGTTTCTGTGATGTCGTGCCAATCCCTTTCATGTGATGCGGAACCATTGCAAAACTTTCACAGGTATGTATAAAAATCTTAATTATATTACATCAATCCGATGATGTCTTTAGCAAATTTTTGATTTTTCAGATCTGTGCACTTTTCAACAGACAATGAAAGAAAATCAATGGAATGCAGTCTTGAATATCATGGAGACGATTCTTCCGATATTAGTAAAAATTTAAAATCATTATTATATTCCTTTTTATTTCGTTATATAAAAATAAATAATCATTATAGGCGGTGCTTGGTGCTCTTCTTGGTCGTCCCAAGCGATGAGTCGTTCAGCCCCTGCCTCTTGTCCTATCCCGCTTTCAACTGGGCCGACTTCTCTAGAAAGTACCAGTTCAGTTCCTTCTGCGAGGTTTCCTAGACTTGAAGAATGCGCTCATTTTCATTATGGGAGAGTGCAATTGGGCAGGTTGTGCGTGCGTCGTGTGGAATCCGATGTACAATCGGCACATCAAGAAAATGATCAAGACAATGGTTCGTTGTTTAATGTTTGATTCTTTAAGATTTTGAATTGAGGATTTTTTGTGAAGATTTTATATTTTAGCAGGTTGGATCACCATTAGTGTTCGTCCACATTGTGATAAAAAAGACGAATCTGCTAGTGCTTTAGATCAATCATTGCACAAAGATCAGGAAAGTGATAGTTCAGAATGGTTGGTTACCAGAAATGCTGACAATTTCAAAATGCTCGATACTATGTTGCACAGATGTATTTATGATAGAAAAGTATCAGGTTTGCCCGATCTTTCAATGGGCATTGATGATAAGTGCTTAGAAGACAGAACATCGTATGAATCGTTAATAGGAGATTATTTACATCATTTTAGTATCATCGCTGATGATACTATCAACTGTGGTCCAATTCTTAACTGGTTTCAAATGGATAATAAAGGTAAAAACAGTGAATTTGATAATTCTAATGATTGTAATAGATAATTAATTTCAATCGTTAAACATTTTAGGACACAAATTGCTTGTGGCAAACGAAGATAGTAATTCAATCAACACTCCAGCTGTTGCAGCTGCATATTCTGTTAGAAGATATGTTTCACAAGCGCGTGATGAGATTAGTTTTGAAGTTGGGGATATGATATCTGTTATAGATATGCCAGGTGAATATTATGATAAAAATTTGTTAATCCGACAATAATAGAGTGTAAACTTTGAATATGTTATTAGAATAATTTTGGACATATTCAATATTTGAAAGTTTTTTCAGGTCCTTCTGAATCAACTTGGTGGCGAGGTAAAAGAGGCTTTCGAGTCGGATTCTTTCCACAACAATGTGTTGCTGTTATCGGGGATAAAGTGCCTAGAAATATGAAGCAACCGCCGCCGATTGTTGGGTATTAATTATTCTTTTACAAATTTATATTATATTATGTATTACAATATTCTAATTTTGTTTAAATTATAATATGCTGTATTTTACATTTAGATCTGTTTCTATGGCTCCTATCAAACCAGTACTTAGAAAACATGGAAAATTGATTTCATTATTTCGGAGTTTCATTCTCAGTCGACCAAGTAGACGTTCTCTTCGACAACAAGGTATATTAAAAGAAAGGGTATTCGGTTGTGATCTCGGAGAACATCTTTTAAATTCAGGCCATGAAGGTTTGTAGTATTGTCTATTTTTTTATTAAAATTTTTATTGACTTCATTCTCTGATTTGTAACTGTTTTTAAATGTACATTTTAGTTCCACAAGTAATGACATGGTGCGCCAGTATTATTGAAGAGCATGGTTGTGTAGATGGAATTTATAGGTTGTCTGGGGCTTCAAGTGCTACTCAGCGTTTGAGGTTCGCTTTTGATGAAGAACGTCCTCCATCAAATCCTCCATCACCACTCGATGTACATGCTGTTGCTTCTCTTTTGAAAATGTATTTTAGGTAAAAAAAAAAAATTTGATTATTTTTGGATTATCATGAAGTATTTTATACTCACATAAGTTTTTCTTTTATTTAGGGAACTTCCGAACCCTTTGTGTACATTTCAACTTTATTCATGCTTCGTATCAGCTGTTAAATTAACTGATCCAGGAGATGGTACTGAATTGAGGAGATTAGAGGATAGTGAAAAATTGATAAGAATGCGTGAAACTGTAGTCAAATTACCTCCACCTCATTATAGGTATACATTGTTGGTTGTATATCATAAAATTTCTAGAGATGTTTATTACATCAAATTTGTTTTTTCAGAACGTTAGCCTTTTTGATGAGACATCTCCATAAGATGTCATTGCTAGGTCCTAGTACAGGAATGACTGCCCGAAATATGGGTATTGTTTGGGCACCAAATCTCTTGCGTTCACCACTTCAAGAATTTTCTCTTTCTGGCGTTGCTATTCAAGTTCGTTCAATTTATTAAAGTTTATAACAAAAATATGCCTAATATTGGTGATATAAATGCTATGACTTTTTATTGTAGGTGGTGGTTACTGAATTTTTAATTTGTTATGCGGAGTTAATTTTTTCCGATGAACAACCTTTACAAGACCCTTCTGAAGTACGTGATTATAATGAATCTCTTGATTCCATAGACAGTCAATTAACTATGATGGTTAAACGACCAAAAAGTCTGCCCATTGCTACTCCTACTAAACTTTTAAGGTATTTCACATAGTTTATATTGTAATTGTTATTTTTACTATTTTTTTCCAATTTTTCATAATTTATTTTTATTAGCTTGGAAGAAGCTAGAAATAAGCAACAGTTACGACCAAGCAGTACAAAAGAACCACATTATATCGAAGTTGGTGAAGGACCTAATAGTCTTCCTAGATATCATACAATAATTCAATTGCCTTCGGGTGAGCATTTTACTATTTTATATGTATTTAAGAGTAATTTTAATGGTATTAAATCAATGTATTTTATTTGCACAGGGTCTACGAAAAGGGGTTTAAAAAGGTCACCATCTGGATGGAAAGGACTTTTTTTTAGAGCTACCAAACATCGTTCTTTACCTGTGCCCACCATACAACCTGTTATTGGTGAACCTAAAGAACTTCAAATTATAGAAAGTTCAAATATGTATTGTGAAACTAATAAAGTCGAAGAGCAAACATCCCAAAACATGACGGTAAATAAAAATATTTGTAAGTTTTTTTTTTAAAGACAAATTGAAATAATATGTATTTTTCGCTAAAAGGTTGACGAAGTTGTGGAAAATAGATCAAGTCGGTCTTGTGAGAGCTTGGGTTCAGAAGGTGACAAACTCCCACCTCTGGTAGTACAAAAAGAGACTCCAATACAATCTAGTCATCATAATAGATCAGCGTCTTGTGATTCTTATTTTGAAGCGAGTTTGGCTGAATTAGCAGGGATGAGATTACGTTTGACATCCCAAGAGGGAGAAATGGATATTTTCAGTGAGGATGACACTGCGAGACAAGTAACTTATATTGTCATTTTACCAGATTTTTCGTAAAAAATATTACTATTTTAAAATATGAACTTTGATTAGGTTTGGAATAAAGATGAGAGTAGTAGCGGAGATACTACAGCTGAACCAAGTCCAATCAAATTTCCTCGGACTGTTCCTAAAATTTCAAATCCACCTGATATTAAATGCAGTCCACCTGATAACACGTACGTAATATTTGTTTGCATTATTTTGCAATTCCATTTATACTGTTCATCAAATTACCTCTTTGTATGATTTAGTATGCCAAACAAAATAGAAGAGCAACTTTCTGATATGTTATTTATTGACTGTAGTACACCTGAGCATACAGCTGCAAATAATTTACGATTTCGAAGCGGAGACTCAGCGAATAATCCGAATATTCAAAATAAACATCCTGAATACGAAAAAGATAGGTTTGTATTACATAATTTTTATATATTAAATTTTGATTAGAATTATTTTTAAATCATATTATTTTCAGATATTTATCTGTCAATAATGCTAGGATCGAAAGCGATAACTCCAATCATGCAAGCCCTCAACATTCAACTACTATCAAAGTCAGAATGAGGTTTGTATTTCTTTTTTTGAATTTCATGTTCGGATATCATATATTTCAAACTGTATTTATTTCTTTCTAGGGATAGGGGTTCCCCTAGGAAGTTACCTAAAGTAAATATGGCACGTCACAGTCATTGTGGTCCTTCTTCTTTATCACATGTGGAAATCCAACCACAACGTCACTCTACACTTATTCGTGTCGATTGGTTAGAGTCCGATCATGCAAATCCCAATCTGTGCGGATATACCGAGCTACAGAGTGATTCTGATACATCTCTTCAGATAATGGAATCAAAGGATTCTCTAGCTAAAAGATTAATAGAATCCAAGGAATCATTACTTAGCACAACTTTGGAGGAAAAATCAGATGTTTTCAATGAATCACCAACAAGAAACAATTTACAGAAATCTAGTTACTCTGATAATTGTGAAGATCTTACTGAAACGTTTACTGGTCTTATTACAAAACGAGCTTCCAGTGAAAATTTAGATGGTAGTGTACCGTTATGCGGTGTAGAAAAATTCAAAGAACATAACGATGGTGCCAAAAGTTTAACAAATATTAATACTCCTGTAAATATACCACAAACCAGTATTCTCGTTTTAGATCAGAGTCAAGAGAAAGATAATGAATACAAAATTTCAGTTAACACAGTATTTAATAAAGAATGCAATGTATATAATGTGCCAACTAGTGAAAATGATAAGTCTGATAACTCGTACGAAAATGAAAATCGTTATAGTATTATAGTTACTCCGAATGATGAAAACAATACACATAATATAGCCGACAGCCTTGATGGGTCATTATCTCCCACAAATATTAGTTATCAAAATTTGAATAGGTTGTCTATGTTATCAGGGGACTCTGGAAAGGGAGGCCTTTCGAAAGAAAGTACACCTACATATTCATCTCATGAGCAGGAAAGAACGGAGGAAATTTATGAGTGCTTCAATTTTACGAAACCTTCTTATGTTCATTTAGCTTCTTCGAGTGATGGTAGTTCTCCAATTTCATCTCCCCAAAATAAATCCCCACTGAAATCTACCATCAATATTGTTTACAAATCACCAACAAAAGACAATGTGACTTTCTTGAAGAATTCTTCAACTGATAAAAATGTTGATGATAGAATTTATGAAGATGTAGAAAATCAAGATGAAACTCCTGTTGTCAATAAGACTACCTTCGCTGATTTATCTTCGCAAAATAATAAATTATTTAGTGACATAGATAAGAAAAATGAACCCAATGTTGATTCTGACATTTACAATAAAGTCAAATTTTTCAGACAAAGTGTAAATGAAGTTAATTCTTTGATAATGGAATCTGAAAAAGAAAATACTGATGGCTTATCGTATGAAGACAGTTTAGATGCAGATTCAAAATACACTAGCAATGATAATGATCGGTATGAAAATGTTAGTTATACTCAGTTGCCTGCAGAAAAACATGATTACGAAAATGTAAACATGAAACGTACTCCGGAAGTTTTAACTCCATTAACAGAATTATGTTTAGATCGCCGTTTACAAGACAACAAGTCGAATTCTGATTTGAAGATCGATCATGCATATGAAAATTTCCATGTTAAAATTGATAATGAATCCGTTAAGCATAAACCATTCAAAGTAGAAAATACATCAAAAATTAATATAGAAAGTAAAACTATGTTGAAAACACTGGGCGAATCTGATAAAGAAAATTCCGATGAAAATGAAAATATTGCACCTACTTGCAACGAATTTAATAAAAGGTCAAGTGTAAAACAACTGGCACATAAATTCGAAAGTCCAACAGAAAATAAGGGTCCATTTTTCTTCGATAGATTGTCTAAAACTAATCTATCAACGTCCGAGAAGATCAAGGAAGAATCATATTCTTTTGATAGAAATAAAGCTGTTAGTTTTTGTGAAGGCAGGGGCAAGATTAATATGACAGGTAGAACAGTGCCATGTGTTAGAGCAAGGAATAATAGATTGGCTAAATATTCTAATAATGCAAGGTCTTTGGATGAAAATGCTTTTGTCAAGGAATTCGGAAACCAAGTTTTACACAAAGATCATATTTCAGAAATGCAAATAAACGACCAAACCTCCATGAATAATAGAAGAAAAAGTTTAGAAGCATTGAAGTGCCTCAACCAGCCTAAAAAATTACCTGACCTAAATTTAAATATTGAATGCAATAAGAAGTGTCCAATAAGATCGGAACTTTCATTGAATTTGACAAGTCCGCACAACGAAATGGTTTTCAAAGGGAAGGACTGTGAAGGGAGACTTTTGAACATAACGCCTACAACAGAAAACAAAATTTCTCTAGTCCAAGCGAGGTTTTCACCAAAAAAGAACAGGTCAAAACAATCCTCGAACGAATTTGTAAATAAATCCTGTGATAAGTTATCGAGTGACACATCTTTAGATGAAGACAGAAGAGATCAACTGAGTAGAGAGAGGATAGAAAAATACAAAGAAGAGCGGAGAATGATACTTCGTGAAAAATATAGTTCGCAGTCTTTCAGAGGTTTGAGCGATTTGCAACTAACAGCTAAAAAAGGTTCTAAAATAGACGATGATGAATTTGAAGGTGTTCAGTTAAGAAATCCTGGAAAATTGGAAAGAAGGAACACTGCAGATGCTGCTCAGCGTAGCAAATTTTCACCTAAAGATTTGAAGCAGTGTGATGTATCTGAATTTCCTTTTTCGAGAAATGTCGTTGAATTTGATGGATTGAATGAAAATTTTCTGGATAGTTCAGCATCTCAGACTAGTGAAAATAGTTTCGATCTGAATAAACCAAGAATCACAGGAATGCAAAGAAAATTTAGTTTAGACGCAGCTTCGGTGTCTAAAAACCAAGATCCTAAAACTAATCGGACATCGCACATGTCCATAAATATAGCAAGTGATTCTAAATCTTTGAATAGTGGAAAATTCTGTGAACGACCAAAGACACTCGGAGCTTTTGGAATTCCTACTTCTACAGTCGTCTCTGAAGAAAGATGCTTATCAGACATATTAAAAGAAGATGTATCCAGTTCTGTATCATCTAAGTAAGTACTCATTGTAGATTATTTTTCATTTTTGAATTTCCGTATAAGTAATGCTATTTTTTTTTTCTTCAGAAAAGAAAAACGATCTCCATCATTCAATATAAAAGATATGGCTGCTAAATTCGAACAGAAGTCGCTAAATAATAGAGGGGGTCAACTATGAATTGACAAATGTGTAATTGCTTTCTTGCGCAATACGTCTATATTATCTTACGAGCTTTTCGCATTGTTGAAAAATGGAAGATGCTGAGATCTCTTGTGTTCGATTATTCATTGATGGAAAATATGGAATTTAAGAAAGCAATACGACAAAGAAGAGATCTTAAACAATTAAATTGTATGATCTATAATTAGTCAAATTTTGTGTAGAAATCAAACGTGTTCCAAAATTAATCTGTAGCCTTATTAGACGTTAGCATTTAACAAAATGCGAGAATTGTATTCTTCAGGTACTTAAGTATTGAAATTTGAAGTATTCATTTTCCATTTATATTCATAGTGAATCGAAAAAGCTTATGCTTACATAAATTACTTTAGTAATTTTCGCTTATATATGAAATTTCGGCCCTTTTATTATCGATTTGAACTTATAGAAAAAAATATTTATATTTGATAATAGACTTTACCTTTCGATGAAATACGTTTTTTTTCTTTTTGTATCAAAAAGTAGTATTTTAAATGAATATTCATATTTTTAACTATTACTATAAAGTAAATGTTTAACGAAAAGCTTAAGTCAAACATAAATTTAAGATTACTTTAAATTTCGAAGCGGATCAGCGGGGTATACATATTGCGAATATATTGACTTTTCTTTATTCAGTTATATGTACACACGTGTAGCTCTCTGAATTGAATTTTAGTCATTACATTTAGGGGTGTACCCTGTGATAATGCGTTATTAATTTCATGTAATTATGTACCGGTGCGCGGTACAAAAAATTATTGTATTCGCATTCACAAAAGTAAAGTGAAGCTTACTTTATTTAACGTGAATGTGCTTGTGAAATAAAATTTATTTTGGTTTTCTTTTGATGGAAGAGTCGGTGAATTTTTGTTCGAACCAAAGAAGCTATTTATCATATTTTTGAATTCATTCATGATAATTAACGGATTGAAATAATTTTTGTAGATTTTCCTCTAGTTTTAATTTTTAAATTCGTCGAGTGTGTGAAGACAATCTTTTTACAATTGATTCGATATTGTAACATCAAACAAAAATATTGAATTCATATTAAAAAAAAATTCACTATACCGCATTACTGAATTATCTGTGATCGATTTTACACCAAAAAATACATATTTTCGTTGTTAACACGTCATTTGGTTTTTTTATTTTTAAACTATTTCTATAATCCGAGTACAAACTTTCTTAAAAGGATATATTTGTTCTTTAACATACCAGTAAGCCTACTAACATTAATTTAAATTAGTGCTAGAATTATTTATTATTTGAATATAAGTTTTTTTCAGTCGAACATAAACAAATGTTTCTATGTAGTAGCTTTATGCTAATGTTAAATTTATTTATATTATTTTTGGTTGAAATTTTTCTTCCATATTGTACTTTAAGTACGTAATTTGTACTATATGTGAATATTTCTTGATATTGTTAAATATATTTAAATATAGATTGTATATAAATACAGAATTGATCTTTTGTTTTTGATATTAATATTAACAATATGATATTGATTTCTGAATGTATAATTTTCATCAGTTTTTTTTCATTTCAATACTGTTTCAGTTGTATGTGAAATTATATTTATTTTTTTCGAAATAATCGTTACGAAATTGAAATTTATATTATAAGGTTACTGTATTTGTAACTCTAACCTGCTTTTTCATGATAAATTACTATTAAATTCTACTAATTTTGTTATTTCGATTTGGTTGTATTTATTTTAAAACCTATCCAATATTTATTCCACATCCCAGATATTCTAATTGATGCATTTTCTTTATATAATTTAAATAGGGTTATATCAATAACAAGTTATGTGAAAATGAAACGAAAGGATTTGATATTACTTATAATATGATAAACTAAATTATCATTTGTTATACTTATTTATTGTACTTGATATGAATCTTAAACATTTAGTTTGTTGAATAGTTAAAAATAGTAAAAGAATCGCACATGCAATGAGAGCACGATATGCTATCGTCCGTGAGTTCTGCCAAGCTGTTAAGTCTTCCAATCGTAAAAATCTATTTGCTACATGCGGAGGTAGTTCCCATTGCGATGGTAAAGGTAGAAGTGCTTCGTACAATTCTTGCAGAACCATTCGAACTATTTCAGCCTCACTTTCATGACTAGGATCTAAATTATCGTTGATGCATATGAATTTTCTGAAAACAAAAGCGATTAATAAACGTTTTGTTTTATATTTAATCAATAATTAAAAATTTACTTTGTATCTCTTCTGATTTCATCAAGAGCTACAACCGCTTTGGTTATGTTTGACGATAGCATAGCGAATGTCGCAACTCCCGCAGCAGATCGAGGATGTGCTTTCGGTTTTTGTAGACTCAGTGCGCCTATCAAAGGATTTTTTAAACCTGGGCATTCGATGACTAGTTTTTTCGTCAATGTCGGCTATAATAAAAAAAGTATTTCAATTGAAAATCGAAGTATATTTCATTACACAACAATGAAAATATAAAAACCATATCGGAATCAAGGTATCTTTCATTGGGCGGTGTTGGATGGGATCTGTGTTCTTCGCTGTCACAACCTTTAGCCACCATTTCCATAGCATGGACAGCTTCTGCCGTTAATGGCGGACCGCGAACACGTGCTAATATAGTTCGGACTTCACGATCAGACCATGTTCTACAACAAAATATCTTATATCAAAATTTAACGATTCACATAAATCTAGAAAAAACAATTCAAACTAACCCGCTTTTATCCGTATCATATTTATCGAATATCTCTTCTATTGTATACTCATCCCTTTCACTCATCATATAATGAAAATAAGCGAAGGCAAACTGAAAATCGTTTGGCCTCCTGAATTTGTTTCTTTTTGTGACTTCGATGTGTTCGGCAAATTTAATTTGCATCTTCTCTATCACTTTTTTCTCCATCAAAAATGGAATGTGTGCAGGAACTTTTCGGTTTTGAAACCCGTATACCTTATTGAATATCTTATTTGTATGTATCAAGGATCTTGCGTACACGTCTAATCGCCTATTATCACCGTACTGCTGGCGAGAATCACGTTTGACCACGTCGGATGATCCGTTTACGGAAACGTTTCTTTTCTTATTGTATTTGTTATTGTTCATAACATTATGGTTAAAATTTAAAACTATATCACTGATGTTACGGAATTTGTCAACTTTTAAAATTTCGCTTATCCTATTCTTGCTATTCGTTACATTAACAGTAGTGTTTTTTTGGCCATTTTCATTATGACTAGATACTTCTAAATTATTATTATAAATATTGACAAGTGTCTCATTTGGTAAATTAGTTTTGTTTTTTGTGACGTTTATTAAATTTAATGAATTATTTTGCGGTACTGCAGTTTTTAAACTCTCTAAATACCGCTTTTTAGTTTCAGGATCGATTAATTGAACACTTCTTAGTTTTCTTAGTAATATTTTCTTTTGAAATTTCACGTTAAAGTTAGATCCTATATAATTATTATGATGATTATTATAAAAGAAATATTTTGGATAATTCCCTAAATTAGATATGCTTTGAAGTTTACGTAAAGAGTTAACGTTGTCTTTTTTATTAGTTAATAAATTAAGTAATTTTCCGTCTTTTAAATGTTGTGCTCTAGCAACTTTAGAATCAATTGCTTCTTTGACTCCTGGATATTTATCTATACTTTTAGCATCTCCATAATCCCCTTTTTCGTCTTCATCAAAAAAAGGATTATCTGCATAATCTCCAAGATAATCAAGATGATGATTATTCGGTTGAGGGTTCCCTAAGCAATCTCCACCATCGTAATCACATTCTACATTATTGCATGACTGATCACATGAATTATCACCTACAAAAAACAAATCATAATATACTTACTAAACAAAAAAAATTTTTTTATAAAATTTTCAACATAATCTCAAATGTTATACCCAAAAACGACCAAGGACATCCTTGAGCACATTCGGGGACACTCCATGCAGTGTAAACTATATATCCATCTGAAGGTGTATATAGATCATTCAAATGTAAAGAATCACCAAGAAAAATATCATCGTTGAAATATAAAAAACGGTTTGATAATCCAGGGATTCTTAAATGATAAATATTATGTGAGTTGTAATAAAACTATTTATTGGAGATTAAAAAAAAACATACTTATGGAGGAAACATTCGATTGCAGGACTAGAAAATGTTGGCAAATATTCTTCTGGTATAATATCTTCGTGAGAAATGAGAGTGAGCTTCGATTTCCCATTTTTTCCCCAACCATCTTGAAGATTCAACCAAGAAGGTAACTGACCAGCAGTCACTAAAAATACTCTTCGTATCCACGGAGCATATTTTTCTAATGATCTAAAAGACAAAATTGTTAGTATATTGAACAAGTTTTATAAAAAAAGAAATATTCACCTTAAGGAATATTTTAACTCTTGTTTATCATCAAATCTCGATGGCGACAAATCATCCTCTTTAGAAATCCCATCGTGTTCTGCGAATTTTCTCATCGATTCTAAAAACGCAGGATCAGAACCATTCACCCACGTATAAACCACATCTATATATTCGCATTTTTCACAAAATGAACCGATGTTATTGCAGCAGTCACTTCTGCAACCATCGTCTTTGCCGTATAAAATTCGAGGCTGCAAAAAATCATTGATTATACATTTTTCGAGATCGAACTTCCATCAAATCATACGATTGATTGCAATATATGTCAGAAATAACTAGAGATGTTGAAAACCTGTACGAAAAGCAATGCGAGGAGGACGATAATGACCAAACTGAGGATGAGATGAAACGGCTTGATGCATATTGAAAGCCTCCGAAGCCTCCAGCGAAGTTCTCGGACTCTCATGAAACGGAAAACGCGCAATCCGCGCCCGAAGCGCCCCATACGTCAAGGGTAATCCATACGATTCGAAACTCGGATATTTTGACACTTTGAAATGTCAAAACGGACCGGGCTAAAGAAAGTTGTCTAAATGAAATTTATTTCTGTCCATGTCCTGTGTGTTTTTAGTTGATTTTATTTATTTTCTGATCTTTTACATAACTCTTTATTTTCTATTTTAATATTATCTTTTGTAGAACTATTGAAATTATAATATTCGTTTTTTGTCAGCTGACAACACTGGTGAATGTCACATGGCGCGAATATCAATTACAAACGTAAACGCATAAACAAAAATCATCACTCCCTCTTACGAAAAATGCATTTAATTACTTTTCAAATTGGTTAATCACCAATGTGTACTACTTTTGGTATTCAAATAAATAGAATTTCACTATCATGTAGAAGCGTTTACGTAATAGTTTTCAATCAATTACAGTAAGAATGTTGAATTACTAGTATTAAATACTTTAATCTGATTTACATAGTTTCAACATCTAAAATTAAAAACTTTCCCCACTGAAGATGGTAATTTTGAAAATAAACTCATGAAATGTTTATAAAATGTTTTTATTTCTTAATTATTTTGTATCAATAATTAAACAGATTCTTGCACGGGAGGCTCGTAACCTTCTGGTCTGTCAGTGCGTTGACCTGTTTCTCCGGTCGCTGTTACTGGAGCACTACCACCTTCTTCGTACAACTCTTTGAGTTTAGCTGGATCGAAACGGGGCTTCTTTAATACCTTGACCTAAAAAAAGATTCAAATTCGATAACAATTCTAAAATTGACATATGATATAGTGAATTAATAAAATCACGGACCTTTCTGATGTAAACATCATGAAGAGGATAAATTCCTTGGCACACCTTCTCAATATCTTTAGCAATGGAATCAGGGAGAAGTTTGCCGACGACTCCTTTGAGGTCAGTGCTGGTGACTTCCTTTGCGATGAGTTCACACATCTTCTTGCGGATCCTGCGCACTTGTTTGTGTTGGGCATAGCATGTTTTGCGTTGGCTCATTTGATCTTTCATTGTGAAACCGATGCAGAATACTCTTAATAAATAACCATCAGTGGTCTTAACATCAGTGCAAGCCTCGATCAAAGTTTGCCATTTCTTAACCATGGATCTAAAAACACAAATATGTATATTAAAACGTGTACGTTTAAAGACACAGGTTTTTTTATATCAATGTGAAGGTTACCTCAATTTATCAGTAGTTAAATCCATTCCGTGGAAATTGGTGAGTACCTCCCTACCTTGAACATCTTCAGCGATCAGACGGAACTTACGGAAAGACCTAAAATAAAAAATGAAAATCTTAATATTCGGACGCAAAATAAAAATGTGTAAATACGAAAATTAAAAATATCAGACAAGAAATATCAAAAGGGAACTATAATTCTCTTCACGTATGTGTCAAAGCGAGCTGCGTGGATCATCATGTTATAATTTAAATTAAAAAAGTCAATTTGAAAATAGATTACCTTTCGGCTTCCAAGTCAGTCTGAAGATCGGCCAAAGACACTTCGAAAACTCGATTCTTCAAACCTTCAGAAGCGATGCGAGTTCCCTAAAAACACACATAATCAGCGAAGTCTCAACACAAATAAATCAATAACATTCCATATACAATCATAATCAGACAAGAAATATCAAAAGGGAACTATAATTCTCTTCACGTATGTATCAAAGCGAGCTGCGTGGATCATCATATTCACAAAAAACCTGAGGTAATCTTTAACACCATCCCGCACCAAATTATATTAACGAAACCCATACACGAAAGAAAGTGAAACTTTCCTTTTAAAAAATTCGAACATGGGGATCGGTCGGGCAAAGGTAAAACTTTTTTCTACAATCGGTAAAACTAAACAAATTTATTTGGCGCTATGAGTTTAGCTGAACTATATTTTTTAGGATGGGTTAGAATAATTACTTAACACCTAAAGCACCTATGGGTTAGGTTAGAAAAACAAAATTCAGTTCAGCCAAAAACATAGTGGCACCATTTATTTAATGCCACATGTCTCAATCAAAAGTCTGAACATATTTTCAATTGAATGGTCAAACTGAACGTATCATATTCAATCAAAAATTCAGATCTTTCATTTTACAATTATCACTATACCGACAAGGTGCAGGATGATCCCAAAGTACCCCCAAAAAACCAGAACCAACAAAAAAACATGCGTCAAACCATACCTGAGTCCTGTTGACGAGAGTCTTCCCAATCTCCCTCCTGGAGAACATAGAAGGAGCCTTCACATCATACCAATCCTTGCGAGTGAAAGGATCCACACTGGAAAAAGATAACCACGAATTAGTAAAGGATGTCACCAGTATGTGTAATGGGGTTATGTGGGCGCATCCGCCGGCATCCTGGCGCAGGAGGCCGATGGGGGCGCGGGGGGCCAAGGGGGCGAAGGGGGGCACTCACATCTTCTTCTTGACGCCCTTCTTGCCGCCTTTCGAGAGCCCCTTGTTCTTGCCGACGGCCATGGTGAAACGCGCCGTGCGAAAGGCCGATGCAGAGAGCACGTCAAAGTACGGCGCCTAAACAGCTGGTTTCGCGGCCACGTTTCGATGGCATGTCCGTTTTCGGGTTTTGGGTTTGTTTTTGTTTATTTTCGCATGGGAAATCGATTGTTGTTATTATTTTATGGTAAATTTTGTATTTAAAAATGTTTTAAATTTTTTGATTTATAAATAATTTTTTTTTAATTGAACCAATGTTTATGATTTTCAGACGTTTGGCCAAACGATAATAGCACATACAATACTGGCACATATCTATCTACAGTAGCATATATAATCCTACGGTTGGGGGAAGCTAACGCACACGAAGCAAACGCACACGAAGCAAGCTCACAGGAAGCGAGCTCACACGAAGCAAGCTCAAACGAGGCAAGCTCACAGAAAGCAAGCTCACACGAAGCAAGCTCACATGCTTTCGAAAATTTTCGTATCATTTAACAAGAAATATTACTTTGGTACTGACAAAATATTATGGACGTATACTATTACGTCTAACGTGAAATTCTTTTAACACAAAAACGCTTTTTGGTGCTTTCAGTTTCGTGTTCACGTTTTTCACTTTAATTTGAATATTTGAAAATTTTCGAAAGCATGTGAGCTTGCTTCGTGTGAGCTTGCTTCCTGTGAGCTCGCTTCGTGTGAGTTTGCTTCGTGTGCGTTAGCTTCCCCCAACCGCTAATGTCATTTGGATAAACGTGTGATCACCGTTTTAATAAATTCAAATAAATAAAAATTTTGAATTATTTATTTCAAAATTAAATTCGATGTTAATTTATTAATTTTAAATGTGATATTTATCATTCAATTACTCTTTTAGTTTGAAAATACGGAAAAAATAATATGGAAAATAACATTAGTAATATATGGTCGAAAATGATTGTCTTATCCACCAATGTTTATAAAATCAAACGGACGCGGTTTGACGGTTTGAAAACGGTCTCTTAATCAAATCAGATCAAAATGAATCAACATCGCCCTTCACAACCCTTACGTTTGTCACAATTATTATCAAATAGTGAATCACGCCCTTCTGAAGCTAGGCTTTCGAGGTATATAAAAAAAATACACATTTTCTAATAATAATTCATTGCACAGTACAAAAATATTGAGTTTCCATCGTGGATTGTTTGAACATTCTTTAGATATGATAGACATTCAAAGATCCCCCGAGGTATGAATCAGCGTGGCTCCCTCGATAGGATATCCGGAGTACACTTTATCGATAACATACCTTCGTCTGCATCCCGGAGCATATCCAAACCGATGCGGAACCGCAGTGCTGACTCGGCTCGTCAAACTATGAACGTATTCCGTTCGAAAGCAGATTCTGTGCAACGTGTTGGACAAAAACGAGTAAATTATAATAATACATCTTTTTCTAATGTATTTTTCGTTTTATAATTCTATTTTTTATTTGTGTTCTAGCCGAGGTCCGTTTCGAGTACTTTTTGTAAAGAGACTCCTCAAACTAGAACTCCTAATATGGGGAGTTGTTTAGTGACACCGATGTCGTCGATGTCGATTCAAATGCGGGTAAGAAATAAAAATTATAAAATTCAAAGATTCGATCATTTATTTTTAATGTTTTTAGGCTAGTCATCAACGGACTCCTTCAAACGAACGTCCTAGAAGTATTATCGACACATTAGAAAGAATCATAACACAACCCCCATCTAAAGATGCTCGGTAAAAATCTATTCAATTATAATTAACATTTAAGTATTTTTTTATACAAGGGATACATTCCAGAGACTTACGGTCAGGGCTGTAGAAAAAAAATTCCGGTCCTTGGGAAAAAAAATAAAAAATATTTTGGGGCCTTGTCTCCTTCAAATTTTTATTTATTACACAATTTTAAATTTCAAAAAAAAAAATTTCATAACCCTTTCTAAAATTATTCGAACCCCAAAAATTTTTTCTTTAAAAATAGGTCAACGCTTTATAGAATTATTCAACACTTTTCGAAATTATTCGAACCCAAAAAAATTTTTCCCTAAAAAAAGGTCAACATTTTTAAAAATTATTCAAAACAAGATAAAAGTTCGGGTCTCAAAAATTTTCAAAATCAGTTACGGGTTCTTAAAATAACTCAGGCCCTGGGAATTTACCCCTCTCACCCCCCCCCCTCTCAATGGCCCTGCTTACGGTGCAAAATAATGTATGGTAATCATATAAAAATTGAAGATAAGTTTCATCAGTATATTTGGATGGAACTTCCATCAAAATATTCTTTATGAAAAATGTGTAATGTGGCGAAATTTTGCCATGTGAAGTCATGACATCGTAAATTTTTATTTAATAACTTTAATTTTATACTGGCCTGTCTCAAATCATACTAATGTGGGATAATAATACATTGTTTTTATTTTTACATCGTTTTAAAATGAAAAATAATCTGTTTATTTTATGACCGAAAAATAAAAATGTGTTTTAAAATAAATTTTTTTTCTAAAATTACATACTAAATCACAAGCTGCTGTTACTTTTGACCAATGCATTAAAAAAATATGTATTCATTCAAATTATTGCATTCAAAATCAAAATTTTGATATAAATTTATTGGGTTTAATTATTATTATATTATACATATATATACATATTATATATTATTTATTTAATTTAATTATTATTATATATATTAAATTTATAATCGAGTGTAATTATTTTTCAAGGCCTCATACTGATTCGGCCTCGTCGAAAGAAAAGTATCAAGAAGTCGTCGAATATCTTAGAAATCATCCGGCTACGAGCTCAATTATACCTGCCGGAGCAGTTCCGTTAAGACCCATAAGTACCAATTTATTTCTCAGTATCACAAATGCGTTACTATCCGAATTATGCGGAACCAGTAACGCAGTGAATGCTAAGAATTATACGGAAAAGGTAAATATCTGGTTTTTCACAATATTTTTCTCATTGATGTAAATAAAATTGTATTTTTATAGATTCCAGAAATTGCTACGAAACTGTTGTACACTGGTGTTGTATCTAAATCTTGGCTTATATCGGTTTATGCTTCACATACTTACCCTCACATGATGGCTTTTTTTGCATATTTGATCGAATTAATATATACAAAAGTAAGATTTGCGGTTTCAAATAAATAGGCGAAGTATTCTCAAATTTTAACAATCTTGTCGATTTTGCAGGATTATATTAAACAAAATATGTCACTCGAAACATTGTACGGTTCAAACAAAGATGGACATATTTTGATGCAACGATATGAATATTACAAGAAATCATGGGAATTGTATGTGTATTGACTGATTTATTATCCTTTATTTTTTTGTTGTTATTTATTAATACTCATATTTGATTTTAGATATCAGGATGAAGATTTCAACGATTTTGAATCAGTAGCGGAAGAATATATGGAAAATTTCAAAGAAATTTTTGGTGTTTCTGATAACAAGATAAAAATGTTAAAAATGAAGTTAAATGGTATTTTTTTGAAAATGCAAATCTTATATTACAATTACGATGATTTTTATTGATTGTTTTTTATTATTCAGATACACAACGTGCATGTGAAGACTCAAATGGAGAATATGAGAAAGTTTATCAAAAGGAGAAACAAATGAGTGAGGAACTGATGACTCTTCAAAGTAGATCTGATCAACTTAAGGAAATGGAGAGAGATCTAAGAAATCAAACTAATTCAACAGTTGCCATTTGCACTGAATTAGAAAGTTCACTTCAATACAGTACGAACAGTATAAAAGAACTGGAGTGAGTATAAGCTTGCTGATTTTATATTTAAAAAAAAATGTATATTTATGCAGATGTTATTTATTCATTTTAGAAACAAGCTAGAACAATTGCAACTGCAATTAAAAAATCAAAATATGAGTATAAAAGATCGTGATGATATTCTTAAACACATTGATTATTTAAAAGAATGTTACAATACTGTAGTCGATCGTCTCACGGATATGGAAAATGTCAGTAAAAAATTGATCGATTGTTAATTATGATTGTAGTATTTGGTGATCAAATATTATTTAAATTTATTAGGTGTCGTTCGAAAAGGATATTGAATTAGCAAAAGCTCAAAAGGAAGCATTAAAAGCGAGCGCAATCGTCAACAAATCTTTGGTGAGAGTTGGTTTGGCTGCTGGAAAAGATCTTATGTGTTACTCGTTAAATGAAAGGTATAATTTCGTCAATTAAATTTCAATTTCAAAATATAAAATAACTTTTTCTTTCAGAGATTTGTTGTTAAAAAATACGTCAGAAACAATACAAAAAACAATTGAGACATTTGAATCATTGAAAGGAGAAGCTGAACAAAGATTTCAAATTGCATGCCTCCAAAAAGATTCTGAAACATCGCAAAAACAAGAATTTCATAACAAAATTGTAATATTATAATTAAATCAATTTTAGTTGCATTAGTAAAATTTAAGTTATGATAATTTCATCAAAAACTTTTATTTCAGGAAATGTCAATGGAAACTCAAAATGTTTTAAAAAGCGATTTAATCGATAAACAAAATGAAAACGATAAATTGAGAAAGGAAATTAGTCAACTTAAAGAATATTTATCAGTGAAAAGTAGAAATCGTAACAATTCAAAACAAACTCACCAGAGTCTAATAAACAAACATGAAGATGCTGAAAAGCAATTGAATCATTGGAAAGAACAACAATTGAAATGGAAAGAGCATATATGCAAACTAAGGAAACGCAAGGAGTCTGCAAAGGAAATTTGTGAGAAGCAAGCTGAAGAAATTATTTTAGAATATATTGAAATGGTCAAAGCGACTATACCTGATGTCAGAAAACTAAAAAACTAATTAGAAAATATGTCTTATCATTTCTTAAGTTAATTCTTTTTGTTTGGAAAAAGATTTTATCTCAGTAATATTTCTTTTTGTCTTTTTTTGTTGTAAATTTTAAAATTATTCCTTATTATTATTATTATTATTATTATTATTATTATTATTATTATTATTATTATTATTATTATATTATTAGAGATATGAAATTGGTTGTTTCGTTTTCTAGCCAATTAAAATAAATATTTTTGAGTATAATCGTTGTTTTGTAATTTTGTATTAACATGTTGCATGTTATTATATTTACGTATGTAAGTATATAAAAAAACTGCATAATTTGGCGTATTTCAATTTTAATTCATAAAAAAAATTTGCAATACATTGATGGCGTTGTTGGCCATTATATACGAACACCATTTCCCTTTTGCTATCGTTCCTCCCCAAAATGCGAAATAAATTTCCCCGCTTTTTCCAAATAATTGGTTGAGCGTACCTTATTTTCGCTTACAAAAAAAATTCAATAATATAATAAAAGCACGCCACCCGAAGGTTTTTCACACCCGACTCGCATACAATGGCCCACTGCCCTATTTCTCCGGCAGCTCCGGAAAATCTGTACACACCAAAAAGTGGCGCGCGCCATTTTAACATCCGACCCGAACAAATCGCGCCATAATCCGAAGCCGAGCGGCCATTGTGAACCGCCATTTAAAAAGCGCAACATGGCGCGCATCTGAAATTTGAAACTTCATGCATTCAAAACGAAAAAATATTAAAAACCCCGAAAACATTTGAGAGCTTTAGAGTCGGGGGGCGCGTGCGCGGGGCAGGCGCCTGCGCCCCGCGCCTTCGCCCCCTGTTCTTATTTACGCGCACCTCCGATGGCCGACGGCCGATGGCTGAAGGCTGATAGTCGACGCCTCGGCCCCCAGGTACCTTTCGGATTTTGACGATGCGGTTTTGGCGCCTTTTTCGAAAAAGGGGTCGGTTCGCGGGAAGCGGGTTCGACATTGGGGCTTTCGCGTGGGTTCGAGCAGAAGACGCAGTCGGTCTTTTATTTTGGAATTTTTGGTTTTTTGGTGGGGTTTGGGTGTTTTGAGCGATTTTGGGTTTGCGGGGATACCGTTTTTGAGCAGGTTTAGGGTGTGCTTTGACGTTTTGTTGCTGGGGGTGAGAAGTGGAGCTTTCGATATTGGTTTGAATATGTACGTCGAAATTTTGGAATATGTGCCTGGATTTGAAATTTGATTTTTGTTGGACTCCTTGTTGTTTTTTATAGTAATTTGAACGAAGTCGTGAAAATAGGTTTTGTTTTAAGTCGATTATGAGATTTCTGATTATTTTATTAATGTTAATAAAATATCAGGATTTTTTTCAATACTATAAAGTTTATGTTATATTGGAAGATTTGAATATATAATAGTATAGAACTCGAAATACAATAAAATATTACTTCTGATGATTAGATTGTTAAGTTCTAGAATAATGTAAACGATATTTTTGTGCATTTATGTATAAGTAGTATGTATGTATAGTATTTCAAAAATAGAAACACTAGTTAGTTTGAAAAACAATTTTTGAATGTATTATTTATTGAGAATTTAGTATTTTATCGGAAACGAAGTTTGTACAATAAGAAGTAAACTGATTACATACAAAATTATTTTGTATGTAAAATTTTGATATTGTATTAGTCGGTAAAATTGAAAATTTGAATGCGCATTTATTAAATAGATTTCTCTCAATTTGTGTGGGCACAATAAATTTAATTTCACACTAAAAACATAATTTTTACAAATTTATGAAAAATTTTCGTTTATTCGGAGGACTCTATTAAAAAAAATCCAACACACAAAAACACATCTTTCATTACGAACCTACTTTACCGCGTAAAAACACATCCAGGCCTTCAAACTGTATTTTTTGTTCCGGTTTTCGGCTACGGTTTAACGAAAAAATATATTTTGGTTATCGGTTCAGCTCCGAGTTTAAAAAAAAATTTTACACTCACAAAAACCGATTTTTCCAAAAAATTTTCTTTCAAAAATATTCGAATATTTGAATTTTTTTCTGAACCGAAATAAACCGGTATTTTTTCCGGTTCAGTTCCGTTTTTATTCCTGCAAAAATTTCGGTTTTTAGCGATTTTCGTTCATGGTTGAATCCCAGTTCGAAACCCTGACAAAAAACACATCTTTCATCATGAAAAAACTTACTTTACCGCGAAAAAACACATCACTCATTTACAAAAACAAATTTTCACCAATCGAATACCATTGGCAACCCTGCAATAGTGTTGCACCTTGCAAAGGTAACTCCCCCTGCCGCCCGCGGCACCTCGCGACCCCACCCCTCCCCCACCGTCCCGTCTAGTCGTGCTTCGTCCTCTTGACTTTTTGACGTTTCTAGTTTCGATTGACTTTCTTTGAGGTATTTGTCCAAATGGTCTTCCGCATCAGCGGCTCTGGACGATCGAGTCCATTTTCCAATTATTCGTTGCGTTTTATTATTGTTTTGTCAAACGAAAATAGATGTGATACGAATTGCGACTGTCAGATTGTTCTTCGTTATTCTTCGAAGGAGATCGCAGTTGATTATTTGTTATTTTTGTATTTTTCGTTTGGTTTCGTTGGGCTTTTATTTTATTTTGTGTGTGTCGTTTCGTTGGCGTTGCGCTAATGTCAGTTATTTTATTTTTTGATTTGCGTATTTTCAGAGATCGTCGTCTTTGTAGGGATTGCCTGAAAATAGTTGACGTTTCTTTGAAGGAAAATGATTTTTGAATGCGTTGTGGTGTTTTGCAACATTGTTGATATCAGCTGTTTTCATTGAACCATTAAACAAAAAAAAAACATTTTGATGTAAAGGTATATTTTTGTTTTTATCAGGTGAAATTATTATTGGGCTATTTTTAACATTTCAAAATTTTAAAACTATTTTCATATCTGTTGTCACATGTTATGGCTTTTCTAATTCTAATTTTTTTTATATTCTTATACAATTTTTTGCATACTTTAATCACATTAATACTATCAAATCAAATCAAATAGATAATAATTTTCATTTTTATATATAGTTTTTTAAATTGAAATGGTTTTTCTCAGATCAAAGAAAATTTATGGTTGTTGACAAAAATGTACTATATAGATTAGGTTCGATATAGATAAGATACAATTTATAAAATGAAAAAAAATTAATCCAAAAAAAAAATACACGTATCATATGCAAATATAACTTTAAAGTAGGGACGGTGAAATTAAATTTTATTTTTTATCAATGTTTTTGTTTCAGATGTAAGCTAAAAAACCATGGAACGTGTGCACTCGAATGGAGGAGAACCTTCGTCCAATAATCGAGAACAATCGTCTCAGGCTCAAGATCACCCACATGCACATCCACACGATCGATCTCATGAACCGACCGCTGGCGTATCGTACGAAAGATTGCACCCGGGCACGCCAGATTTCGCACTACCCACTACCATTCTGACCGTTACGCTGCTGGGCATACTGTTCGTCCTTGTCATTCTCGTCATATGGCTGCGCACGCATTTGCTGTTCTCTTCGACCAAGAAAAAGCATGTCAAGAGTGTTAAGAACAAAGAAAAACACTTGCTCACTACGATGGAACCCAACAACGTAGACGGTCGTTTCAATCTAGTCATTAGCGATACTAGTGCGGACAACGAGAATCGTGAAGTTGATGATTTTAAATTTAAGTTGCCAAATATTTTAGATGACACTGCCGATTTTAAGTATATTGATGAGTTGGAAAATGGTCGAAATATCAGTCCGCCTATATTGAAGATGAATAACAACGGAGTGAGCAGTCCGAAGTTGCCCGATACTGAAACTTCAGACGATACTAAGAAGAATGATAGCAGTGGAAATTCAACACCGAGCGGTTTGACGAAACCAAAGTCGAGCAGTGATAAATTTGTTTTTCCAGAAGATAGTACAAAATCTTCCAAAAACACTGATAGTAAATTTGGGAAGTTTAAGATGGCTATGCCTGAACAGCAGTGGATTTTGTATAGAAAACCACCGTTAGATTGGAGAGGTTATAATATTAACATGCCAAACACTTTAAGTTTTATAGATGCTACTTCTAACGATTTGTCGAGCGGTGAAGGTCCTTCTAAGAAATACAGTGCAACTCGTTCACCTTCTTTGGAAAAAGATGACAAATCGCCGTTTGTTTCTCTAAGTAAGGAATCTCCTTCGGAATTTGTGTTCGAAAATGATCCTGCTGAGTCAAATTTTGATAGTAAAAGTTTAGTTTCCAAGGATAACATCAATACGATCGTAGAAGTTAAAGTACAACCTGCCACTACCGATTCTCACTGTGCTATATTTGACGCAGATGGAAATGAATCGAATTACCAGAAAAGCAATTCTTCAAAGTGCTCTGATAACAATTTACCAAAGAAAGATTTTAAAATGTCTCAAGAAAAGTCCTCTTCTAGAAAATTTGGATCATCAAATATAGGGCTGCATATTTGTACCGTAAATGATAATATTAATTTAAGTTCTAATACTGAAAGAATGGAAGTACAAAACTCTCCTAGGTTAATAGATTCAGCAGTCGGAAAGGAAAACAATCCGAGTCCAAGGTTCAATTTTTCACCAAAGTTTTTCCCCACATCAGACTGCAAATCACCCAAATTTTTTGGTAGTCCTCCGAGATCTCCAAGATACGTCTATGAAAATCAAAGTAAAAACTCTTCACCCAAAGTTTTAGGCGCTGAAAAGCCACCTTCTCCTAAATTTACTTTTATTAGTGAATATAAAAGTACACAAAGTCCTTTAATATTAAATAGAAATGAAGAAAGATTTATTTTCGAAAAAGATACTGGAATATCAATCGAAAAAACTATAATTAATGATGATAACGACAACAATAGAATAGAAAACGTCTTGACCAGTGAATCAACTGATTATGATTTAGTTCTTAAATTTTCAGAAACAAACATTGATAGTGAAAAAACTGACTCGGAAAAACTGTCACCTGAATCTTTTTCTGAAGATATTTGTGAGGTAACTTCTGAGGATAACGTATTAAATGATAATATAGATTGTGCTATAAATGTAAATGAAGTACCCTGTATTAATAATAATCTCGATGATATACAAATGGTATCTTTATCAGATTTAAATGACGATAAAGAAAAGTCTTTTGCTATATCTCTTGATGCAATGACATCTATGGAACCGGAAAGCAAAGATACTGATAAATCTGGTCCCCAAGAAAATTCAGATAACCTTTCTGTTTCACATTCTGGAACTGGAAGTGCAAGTTACAGAAGACAAAGACTCAAATCAATATCTTTAGATTCTGACAATGCCAAATTTATACAGCAAAATTTAGGAATTCCCATAGTAAAACATCTTAAGCAAGAAAATCTATTCGATCCTTGTAGAAATGAAAATTTTGATACTGATAATTCCACATATCGAGATCAAATTTCACCCACTATCATGAAGGCTAACAAAAGCAACTATTTTAATTTTGATTATGATGGTGGTAGTAGTGAATATAGTGGTTTTGGTAGTTCAAACGATGCTTTGGAAGATGGTAAAGATTGTGCTGCTAACGAATCCCAAAATGAATCATATTCTGAAACGATAGACACTTCATGCATTTATTTAAGAGATAATACAACTTCAGTTGCTTTCAACGAAATGCAACCGAGATTTTCTCCTAAGGAGTTTGAAAATTTATCTTGCGATGAAGGAAAAAGTCCGAAAAATAAGAACAAAAGGAACCTCACGATAGATATCAATAAAAGAGATTCTGAACTCGAAAAGGAACTATCAGAATATGATAGATTAGATTCAGGTACCGAAAAGAGAATGACACCAAAAACACCAACGTTAAAAGTCAAAGCTACTTCACTAGATTCATCAGAAACATTAAATTTATCGTTACCACAAACTAATACATTACAAGTACCACAAAATTCCATTTCCGTTCCTAACACTCCAAAAAGACAGTTCAAAAGAGCCCTCAGTCAAAAAGTTGGAAAACTCGTAAAAGCCAGTCATTATGCCAATTCCAATTATGGAGCGAATTTGAACGAGATTATCCCCAAAATTTACACCGAGTCTCAGCAGGGGCGGAAATTATTCATGAATTTAAAATGTACACCAAACTTCATAGACAGCGGTATATTTTTGAGGGAAAATCATGCCAATCTCATGTTATTTCAAGCAGCAAAATGCCCTTCGATATCACGTGGAATAAATTCGAATTCTTCAAATTTCAGTAGAAGAATGGGTTCTTTTGATGAAAATATGGTGGATGGCTCGGAAATGAATCGACAAGTGATCCCGCAATTGCCAGATAATAGACTGAGTTTGTTACAGAAACCTGATATGAATATGCTTGGTTCGAATTTGTCGAATTTTAAACAAAATTTGAGTGTTTCGAGCACTAATTTGAAAACTTTACCTGAAGGAGTCCCTT
Source organism: Hydropsyche tenuis (assembly GCA_009617725.1). Classification (NCBI taxonomy): domain Eukaryota; kingdom Metazoa; phylum Arthropoda; class Insecta; order Trichoptera; family Hydropsychidae; genus Hydropsyche; species Hydropsyche tenuis. The sequence goes on from VTON01000007.1 coordinate 1,679,876, forward strand.
CGAACGATTTTGAAATTCAACCAGAAGGAAAATCTTCTAAAAAAACCCTTTTACAAAGACGAGGATCAAATCAAAGCTTAACTATCAATTTAGATAATACTGGAACAAGTTTGAAATATTCAACGTTAAGTTTGCAAGGATCAAACTTGTCGTTGGCAAGTTTTGGAGCATCAAATCACAATTTAGCTAATATAAAAAATAGTGCATCCAATTTTAGTTTGAATACAGATAATCGTCAGAAAAAAAATATTTTGGAGCGTAGAAATTCTAATACATCTTTGACTTTAAATTTAGATTATGTATCTCAACATGGCGGAAGGATGTATAGTGGATCACATTGTAATTTGCAGGGATCACATTACAGTTTGACGAATCACGAAACTCATACAGTGGGACAGTCGAAGAAATGTCTTCTTCAACGTCGTGGATCTAATACAAGCTTGACATTAAATTTGCAAAGTTCTAATTCAAATTTGAACCGGTGTACGAGCAATAGTTCATTGAATATTCACAACGAACCAAAAACTGGTCAGAAGAAAGGGCTTTTAGAGAGGCGTAGTTCAAATACATCTTTGACTCTTAATATAAATAATTCTAATAGTCAATTCGATAATAATAGAGTACTCAGTGTATCGAACTACAACTTGGAAAGTTCTGGTAGTGGATTGAGTCGTTATAATAGTAATCAAAGTATTAACAATTCAGCCGATCAGAAAAAAGGTTTGCTCGAAAGAAGAAGCTCTAATACTTCATTAACGCTTAACATTAATTCTAGTTTTAATCTGGCTAATTCCGATGTACCAAGGGATATAGAAATAGATGATTCTGTTTTACAGAATAATTTGAAAACGTTTAAAGATAATGACAGTTTTCACATCACTCAACAAAGAGAAAAGCATCGGAAATCTTTGAGCACTGAAAATTTGTTTTCCAAATCGTACAAGTATAAAATGTCTCAATGCAAGAATATGGAAGATATTTATTCTTTTGGATCTCATGACAATCTTTGGTCAAATAGTTATGCTACAGATTCAATGGAAAATTTCGAGTCAGGCGGACAAAATTTAACTTATATATGTGGGGATCAAGAAAATGAAATAATATATGCTTTCGGAGATAGGCAACATCTGGAGAATGCAGGATTCCAAGCTGCCGGTCCTATAAAAAACATTACTACGAAACCTCTAAGTCCCCATTCAACTTCTGAAGATTTCAAATTGTATTTAGCGAATATTCAACATCTGCAGAATGCTTCAAACGTTTTGTGCAGACAACAATTAAAGGATCTCAATTCGGTCTTTCAAGATGGTTATTCAAAATCGGAGTGTCCTCTTTTGAATAAAACACCATGCGAAACAGGTATAGATAATATAACTTCAAAGATGAAAAATTTGAGTACTTCTGAATATGACGATGGATCGGGAGGTGAATACAATCCTCAACGGTTGCTTCCAGAACCAGTATTGCCTTGTGCTGAGTATCAAAAATCTCTTTTACGGAATTTACATCAAGAATTTTGGGATTTGCCAACAAATTTTCAAGAAAAACCTATGGTTTTCGGCTCACATCCCAAAAATCGATATAAAACAATATTACCCAATGAACATTCTAGGGTAATTTTAAGAGCAGAAGCAGGCGAAAATGATGAAGGATATATCAATGCCAATTACATAAAGGTAAATCATTATTTTCAGTTTTTTATCAGATCAAAATCTAAATGTTTTATTTTTAATATTTTATTTTTTAGGGGCATGAATATACAAAAAATAGCTACATCGCAACGCAAGGACCTTTGCAAAATACAGTTTATGATTTTTGGTTGATGGTTTATCAAAACGGTTGTCAGTTTCACAGAGATGGATGTACCAAAACTAACGAAGAAAGGCACTTTGGTTCTCCTCAGGCTAAAACGCACATGTTGCACGATCAAAAAGTGAGATCTGATAACCAAAAGATTAGCATTCAAAAGATAGTAATGTTGACCAATTTGATGGAAAATGGTCGGCAAAAATGTGAAAAATATTTTCCATCTGAGTTGAATGAAGAATTAACATTCAAACGGTTACCAAATTCCAGTTATTCTTCGTCCTGCAGTGGAGGATCCTTTTTTTCGGATGAGGTAGTCACCGATGGCGGCGATGACAGCAAAAATGATGATGTTAATATGTTTAGGATAAAAAATATAGGAATTCTTAATAAAACTGGCTATACTATTAGGAAATTGTTTGTCAGTTATAAAAATAAATATCTGAGAAAAAAAGACGAAAAAGTTTATAAAATTGGTGAAAGTGTCGGTAGTGATGGCAAAGACAGTTTCAGGATATCTGTCACTGGACCTGATAATTCAACGAAAGACGATACTGCAGAAGATTCCCTCATCGTATATCATTATTGGTTTGACAACTGGGCTGACCATAAATGTCCTAAAGATGTAACAGCTCTTTTAAACATAAGCTTAGACGTCCTCCAGAGTCAGATCATCGATTTCGATACAGAGAACGTTACGAAAGAAAGACGACTATCTGCATTTCAATCGGCGAAAGCTTTCTTTGACGAATTTTCCAAATCCAACACCCATGAAGAATTCACTAAAGGAAGTGGAAGCAGAAAAAACTCTTTAGCCAGCAGATTAGACACAACGAAACCAAAATGCGATATGGTCAGACGAGAATCTACAGGCGGAATTAACCCTATGAAATCTACAAGACCTTCGTTAGCGGACATCAGACAAGCCGAAACTAAAAATAAGATTTCAAAGCTCGAGCAAAACGTCGAGATGTCTCCGATCATAGTCCACTGTTCAGCCGGAATCGGCAGAACTGGATGCCTGATAGCTGTTTTAAATGGAATCAAACAACTCAAGTCCGACGACAAAGTTGACATATTGGGTATTGTGTGCAATATGAGACTCAATCGTGGCGGAATGGTGCAAAATTCCGAACAGTACGAATTGATACATAAGGTTCTGTGCCTGTACGAGGACACGGGATTGTCGGACATTCAATAATGAAGGTGTCTCGTACGGAAGATGTATTTTTAATTGTTACCAAACTGTTTGTTTTTGTGGCTTTATTTATTTGATTATTTAATTATGTTATAATTGTTGAATTTTTACTATTTGTAACTACTGTGTGTTTTTCGAATTGTAATTATAAATATCTATTTAAATTTTTATATTCATATATTTAAATGTGATAATCCTATTTTTCATAAATGGATTGATTTTTCCTAAGAATAATGTGTAAGTTTTTATAAAAACTGTTATAAGTATTTGGATCGAGAATCTCGTTATTTGATTATTACATGTCATAACAATGGTTTAAGGCAGTGAACTTTGTTTCTTGTTTTTGAAAACGTTATCACTTTCTGTCCCATATTATTTTTTGATGAATAAGTGTGAAATCGTATGATTTGTTGCAAATCCTTTAAGAATTCCATTTATGTATTTATTTTATTTTCTTTTTCGTTCGAGACATTCAATGTAATTGAATAGTATATATTGAAAAATATATTTGAATCGTACAATAAAGTTAAATTCACGATTAAAAATATTATTGATCGTTTCAGTTCACTGTTAATAATGCATTGAATTTATTTTTTACGATGTTAAACATTCCTTTCTGAATTATAATGAAATTTGTTGATTTTGCAAAGTTTATTTTTGGTTTATATATTATATTCGAGTCCTGTAAACTTTTCGAAGATTCAAAATATTCTGGTACAGTGGTGTATATATTTCATAATTCGCAACCCTTTTGATATATTTTCTTCAACGATTATTTCAATGTAATTTCCAAGAATGCTTTCTCTATTTCACAATGTTGTTATTGTAAAGGCGTTGAATTATAATTTTGAAATTTTGCATGAAAAAAGTAATTCTCGAAAGTTAAAGAATATAACTTGACCAATTATATGCATATTTAGATGGTGTTTAGACTGTATGCAGTATTTTACATTCTATTTTTTGATTTTCAATATTTATCTTGTATTGAATTACTATCTAACAATTCTGGTAGCTTGTTTCAATAAAAGTAAGGAAGGTTAAACTTTTTTATTTATAAAAAATACCTTACGTAGCATAAAGAAAAAATGTACGTTAACGTAATTGATTTCTTTTGTGATACTAAATGACAATTTTTCATTTATACAAATATTTTTGTAATCTAGCCTTATATTATATTTATATTATAAATCTAAATTTTATTTATTTTTACAATTGTAAAAAAATCTGAGTAAATGCTTAACGAAAATATTGCATAGTTATAAATTGAATTTTTTGGGTTAATCGTTAATTGAAGTGTTAATTTTTAAATTGAAAATAAAAATGTAAATACTTGTACTCACGTACAAGAAAAACGAATAATAATTTATATGTATCATTGTATTTTTTATACAGGAATTATGTAAGCACAATTTTCCCTCATTGTACATATTTTCTTGAAATGGTGAAAGTTCCACGTTATTATTGTATCTATTTTTTTTGTACTATAAGACATTGTAATTTTAAGAACATGTATTTTTTTAGATGTGTGATATTTTTTAAGGTTTGTTTAATATTATTCAAAGAAAACACCAAAATATTTTGTTGTATATCATGTATATATACATATTATATTATATGTATTTTTTGTCTTTGTGGTATTAATAGATAAATAAAAATGTTTCACATTTGACTAAATTGTCATTTCAAACACACAAAGGTAACATAGAAACACCGCATAAGAAAAGTATTTTTAATAATTTAATAATTTACAAACAAAAAGGCCTTAAACGGAATAATACTCGAATAACACAGTTTATTGTAGAAACCAAATTTTTGGAACTAGGAAAACTTTTAAGCAAAATTAAAAGAAAAATTGGTCTCGTACAATTTTATCACATGTAATGAAGAGGAACGTGCAATAATTTTGCAACAAACTTAAAATAATATTATATAATGGAATTTTCAGTATCTTATGCATAAATTTAGTTTCATTTTTAATGAAAAATATAAATTTGAATATTTATGAATCTGCAGTAGCGTTTTCTGACTGCGCTGTATACAAATGGTCATGGGGGTCTATTTTGCACCATTCTTTATCAGATTTAATAGTAACTGGAACCTAAAATGAAAAAGAAAAGCGATCAAAATAACAGTTTTCAATATTAAAATGTAATGTCAATTAAATAAGAGTCTTACTCGAGACAAGAGTTTGCCATTTTCGTCAATATCAAACTGTTCGAGTCCAAATAATAATGGAGTAGGATTTCCAAGATGGAAAATACGCGACGAAATGCCAGTAGATGCTCGGAATTCGATAGTTTTCGCCATTAACACGTCCGTGATCATGTAGACCGATTTTACACCTTTCAGTTCTATAAAATGTAAACGTTATTGTAAAAACTATTATTTACATATTATATTTATGATGTGAAATAGAAAAAAACGAAAAACCTTGTTCATTTTTTAAACATATGTTTTTGGTTGGGGATTTGTCTCTGGGAAATTTAAGTCTGAAAAAGTTCAGCATTATTACTCGCACTTTGTTCTTTGCTTGCTCATCTTGAAGAGTAATCTGAAATGAAAAAACGAACAATAATTATTTTTTTGATTAATCACAAAAATTGAGCAATTTAATTCAATGAATAATTTGAACAATTTGCTATATTTACTATGATGACTCACTTATAAACCTGGTTCTATGCTATGCTTAATTTAAGACTAAAAAACTAATATAATAAAAAATATTTTATATCAATTTAATACGCGTTACGACCATCAATTACAATTTTTCAAAAAAAAAAAAACATTCAAATTTAAACACGATGCAAAACAAACTGCAATTTACTCAACGAATTTCCATTGCACTTATCGATCGAAAATACGTCTGCGTTCGAAGGTGACCGCAACGCAACCGCACAACAAACCTTGACGCTTTCATGAGGAAACTTAAACTCTTCATCGTCGAAACGATCAGCCCTTAGCCATTCGAGATACGCAGGATCAGATTTAGCATCATCAGCCACCTCCAGCAATCGTCCTACCGGTTTATAGCAACCTCCAGACTTCACGAAAACGGACGACACCGAATAAAGAGTAGTTTCTTCCACGTAAGGCACACACACAAGGCTTTCGCTGCCGATTTCGTGTTCTATTTCATTCCTGATGAACGGCCAGGCTTTCTCCAGTTTCAGGGAATGGAGAGAGGAGAGGTCGACGTCTTTGCGCACCTCGTGGGAGTAGTGGGATTTCACGACGGCCTTTAGTTTTTTTTCAGTTTTCGGCATTTTGGCTTCGAGGAGACGACCTGGTGGGACGGATGACGCGCGCGCACTGAGCGTTCTCTTAGGAGCAGGGGTGCAAATATAAAATGGCGGAGTTTGTGGGCAGAAGGTTTGAAAATGTTTTTGGATGAAATTTTTTTGTTTGTTTATAGGAAGTTGTTGTGTTTGGTGTTTGGTTGTCAGTAGGGTTGCCAACAGGTCTCTTTTAAAGAGAACATGTTCTCTTTTTTTTAACATAATTCTTTTGTTCTCTCTCTTTTTTGCAATATAAGTACCCAGAATGTCCTCTTTTTTCAATTCCAAGAATTTCCTCTTTTTCAAATCCAATTTTCACAATAATTTTATGCAGTTCGTACTTTCGCACTTTCGGTGTTGAAACTAGAATAAATGATTACTACCCTCCCCCCATGAATTTCCACACGTATATATTTTATATAATGTGACTTTTGCTGAAACTAGAAAAAATGATTACTACCTCCCCCCCGCATGGATTTAATCAGCACAATTAAAAAGAAAATTGTTAAAAATAAACAACTTTTTTTAAATGTTCTCTTTTTTGACCATAACAGTTGGCAACCCTAGTTGTCAAGGGGTGAGGTAAATTTGGTTGTTTTATTTGAAAAAAAAAATTTTTTTTTTGTTTATACGATAAATTTAAATTGGTAATCCTGCACTTTAGATGCGTTAATTGTTTCTTGACTAATTTGAATTTTTAAATGAATAAAGATGTAATGTAAGTGCGTAAATTGAGATTCTTAACATAATTTATGCATTATAAGTGCGTAAATTATTGTTTTTTTTTTAAACGAATTTTGTGCATAGTTTGGAGGTTATATTTGTCAGTTTTTTAATCGTATCTAAACAAGTTTTGGGATTACATGTTGTACAGTGGCATTGTTAGCATGTGCAAATTTATGCAATCTAATTGTAAGGGAAAATGATTTGTAAAAATTTACAAATATAAACTTCGTAATTTTGTACGTATAAACTACGTGCGAAATTCGTTAAAAAATCTAATTTGCGGATTTATTTATGATATGTAAATTACGTGTGAAATACATTGAGAAATTTAATGTAAAAATTAAAATTCAAACTTGTTTATAAATAATTTACTCACCTAAAGTGTAGAATTACCCTCAAATTTGTTGATTATTTAAGATGATTCATATAATTTAAATTTTTCTTAAAATTAGCATAAATTTTCATGACTTGTTTTATATTAATAAAAAATACAAAATTTATATTCGGAAATTGTAAAATATATGTATTAATATGGTATAGGAATACCATATTATTAATATGGTATTCCTATTTTTATTATTATAAAAATAGTATGTTGTTGTTGTTTTTTTTAAATTTTGTATACGTATTATATAAATAGGGTAACTAAAATAAAATAAAGTTTGTGTGTAAAAGGTGATTAATTATTGTATCACAAGAATAATAAAATACATCATTTGGCATTGTTACAATTATTTTTCATCTTCTATATTCGTTTAATTTATCTTCATATGAATTACTTACACTGTAAAACAGAAAGGAAAAAGGTTTTAAGGCGAAGAAAATTTTGACAAAAGCAACGGAGGCATTAAGCAACATAAAACATTCAAAATTGGAAAAAAAATGTAAGGATATATATGTATATATTTTTCTAGTGAAAATAATACTTCATTCAATAATTTTCGCGATTTATGATACATGTAACCCCATGATTAACATTATCAACCAATGATTAAAATTATTCACAATATATGGATATTCACGAACGCAATTAAAAGATAAGGATATCTCTCATTTGATCCTTTTTGCGTAATATTACAAAACGATTCATTATTACAAACAGATAAAAAATAAATAAATCACTGACACGATCATGGTAAACGTCTCCGATTATAATAATCTGATTGATTATGTAAAATTAATTTAATCGATTTACGTATTCATCGTTCGCTGACAAAAACGAACAAATTATCGATTATTATTAACAAATTATTTACTATCTACACGTTCGGTTTAGAACGCCTGCTCTTGTGAAATTCGTTCTACCGGAACTGGACAAAAAGTTGCACAAAAAACTGTAAGCGTACACCGTTATGCAAAAACTTATATTTAATACAAGTTTTACGCAATCGAAACTAAAATGTATATAAAATCAAAATTTTCATATTCTAAGAAAAACCTTAATCGTTATCTGTCCATATGAGTATTATGAGTCAAAAGAAATAACATTTCCTCGATAAAAAAATATAAATGTATTCGTTTTCCGCATAGATATGTGAAACAATCACATCACTTATTCATCGAATTATCACATTACATTTATTTGACGCAAATTACATACGACTTGTGAATGTCATATAGAACGTGCTTTGTGACGTAAAACTGGGTCATTTCGTAATACGATACTAGCCATGGTATTATCGAAATATTGATTGAATCCGTTTAAAAGAATATGCACATCATACTTTTCGATAGTATCGTTTTCAATATCGGAATGATAATGAACTTGAAAACAAATTGTTACTTTGGCATGTGTTATTTGCGTTCACGGCTACCGATTTATAATCAATGGTCGATTATCTTTGTGATGAAAATTAATTATTATTTATATTTGATTGAAATCGGTTTATTAGAAATTATATCAAGTGATATGGATTTTGGGAAATCTGATCGAAAAATTGATTATAACATATTCTAAAGTATGAATTTCAATATTAATTTAAGATATGATATCGAAGAAAATATACGAGTATGTATCGTAAAGTGATATGCAAAGTATGAAAACTTTAATAAAATGCAAGAAATTTCTAATGAAACTTTCTGATAAATACTCATTTGAAATATAGTAAGTATGTTTAAGAGACCATTTTTGAACATATTGAAGATATTTTAAATCAGAATTTTCAGAAAATTGTCAATTTATGAGTTGAGGAAAATAGAAGGTGACGACAATTCCAAGAAAATTTGTTCATTTTACACAAATGAACATTTTTTAATAGAGATCCATCAAAGATAATGTTCATAACACGAAAACAATAATTTTTAATTCATTAAATGAAAGAAAATGCATCATCAGAACAATAATATTCATTAAATTTGTCTATAAAATTATATAAACTTTTATTAGGAAAATATATGACTAAGTATATTGAACGTAAATTTCGCATATACCAAATATTATACATTACTTTCCTAAAAAACAATCACTCAAAATTTATACTAAATATTTTTTAATAAAATACCAAAAAAAAAACAAAGTGAATTATCAGTATTTATCACACATCAAAAAAACAAAACAAACAAAAAAAACCATTAAAACAGTTTACAATATGCACATGCAAGTGCCATTACGGATGCCTGTTTTAGACGATCAAACAGATAGAATAAATAAAAATTCTCATCGAACACATGCTGGGCATCATGTTATAAACACACGTGTCTCTCTTGGAGATTGGATCCGACCCAGTTGGCTCTGAATATTTCAAATTCAACGATCGATGTGCAAATTCGTTCAGTGTTGCATTTATAATGTATTCAAATGACGCGTTGTTTATGCAAAAACGCAATATTGACAAGTGGACGTTCGTATTTTAAAATTGAGATGCAATTTGATTTGTGGATTCGAGGAAAATTTATTTATTTCTGCGGATTTATATATATGTCTGAATATGAATCAGTGTGGATTTGTTTTTGAAATTTATGTCGGATGTTTCGGAATTCCATATGAAAGATCAGATTGTATAAAAATGTGCATTGTGGGTTTATCTATTATTTGTTTAGTGATAAAGAAACGGTTTTAGGATTTATCGTCGAATGTGCTTAAAAAAATTTAATATAAACAGTTTTTTTTTGTAATGATGACGCAAATTTAAATACGTGTTAATTATGTAAAAAAAACTAAAGGATGACATCATTTTGTGTTTTATACTAACAAAATTTAATCGTTGAAATAGAAGGAATATTTATATTATATTGTATTTGTTTAGAATTTGACTGATTTATTGTTTCATAAATATATTATCATATAATACAATATATTGTCTGATCGTTTTCCGTTATTTCCGAGTTTATTTATTTTTTGTTTTTCACGAAGAAAATTAAGGGTAGTTTTGTGCACGAATTCCCGTACCTATTGGCGACACACGAAGTCCTTTTTTACCATTTTTATTTATTTATGTAGGTCGTCTAGGTACGCAAACGGAATCCACCAGACTATCAAGAAATCACGCAATGAACATCCATCCACAAAATACTGAAAAACCTCAGAAAAAAGGCACTCAAATTAATGTCCCCTTAATGGATATCGCAGTGCAAACAATCCATTAGACGCGATTCAAAATCAGTTAAATTTTCCCGATAGAGAAAAACATAATTAATGACCGCCGATAGGTAAACAGAGGATAGCGTGCCGGGCCGGAATAATATTAAAACACGACAAAAAGACAAAGCCGGTTATATAGATGAAAAGTGGAGACATTTGTGCAAAGGCTCGCTTTTATTGTTTTCGATACGAAGGGGCTCAGTTCTATCGGGGCATCGGACTAATAAGCAGCCTCTTCAGGAGTTTTCAGCAAAGAAGTTCGAGGTTCAGATGAAAAAGGGACGAAGTGCAGGTATCTGAGGATGATAAATTGGTGGTATTGTGTAAGAGGGAAATTTGGTTAGTCCGGAATTTGATGTTGAGATTATGTTTGTGGATGCCTATGTTTGTTGTGTTAATTGGTTGGTAATGAGTTTTCGCTTTGACTAATCTCGCGTCTCAGGAGTGGTCAATTTGTTGTCGATCGATTTTTTGTGGGAAATTGGACGAGTAGTGGTTTTATTTATATCGTTGCTCGTTGCAGGGTTGAAGCATTTGGAGTTCAGATGTTTTTTTTATTGTCGAGATAAGGGGAAGGTTTGTATCTGATTGTGGATCGGAATCGTTCATTGACTACGTTATTTGTTGATTTCAATGATTGTTGGGAATATGTGCATTCGATAGTTTGAATGTGTATTGATAAAAAAGGTAGTTCTAGGAGTTTGAATATTGAAAACATCATTAGATGTATTTTTTTAAATATAATTTAAACTGTGGGTTAAAGCATTTAAAATACCGTCTGAAGTTTGTTCAGTTTATTGTTATTGTGATAAAGAAAATTCTTTCCCGAGTTAAAAATAAACAATCAGTTATTTGTCGCTTAACTTTAACAAGGCTAAATCAATGATATTATTTATACTTCTCAAGTATAATGTAATCATTTAACTCTTCAAATGAAGAATTTCATGAAAAAAAATCATTGTTTAAGTTTATCGATACTCAAACAAATCTATATTTAGATATTCTGAATAATACCTTTCTGTTATCAGATTTTACTGATTTCAGGATTCGAGTACATATTAGACAAAAATGTGAAACCTAAAGTATGCTTCGGCTCAGGTATAGTCAGGGAAGTACTTCCTCGATCAGGACCAGCTCTGACTCCATTCATGAGGACTATGGGAGCATCGTGCGGTACTGCATTAGGTTCTTACGAAGAACCACCTACATTTTCTGACCCTCGAAAAAAGGTATCTATTATTCGAATTCCAATCAAATACCTGATGGTAATAATACAATTTTTTTTAGATTTCTAGTGCTTCCGGTTCATTGGGCAAAAGTGCCAGATGGACATTAGACAAAAGCTATCAAGCTCCGATAAGGAAACCCTCACCTTCAAAAAAAGATAAAGAAAATTCAGCACCGTTTAATCAATCGGCGAAAAGAAAAGATTTGATTCTGAATTCAAATCCTGGGTTATTTTATATTTAAATGAATTGGTTATGTTTTGTATGATTGTTTGATAGTTGAAATTCTTTTTAGCCCAGGCACATATGGGCCTAGTGATAAAAAGCGACAAATGAAATTTTATCAGAGTTTTGGCGGAAAACGATCGTTAATTCCTGCTGTGGATGTAAGTTGTTTTTTATTCACGCTTTTGTTTATTCGTAACATTTGTAAATATCGATAAGGGATACCGCAGTAAACATAAATGGTAAATATTTAAAGGGGTCATGTTTTTATTTCAATTAGAGAGTTATGTCGAAGTATATCGTATTAATTGATAAACTTTAATATACGAAGTTCGTGAACTGCAAGAGCAGTTGAATAAACCATGGATAGTTTTACGAATGGTAATTTTATGATAATAACCTTGTTGATGTTCAATTAACGGCAATTATTGAAAACGAAATTTTAGTAGTTTCTAGGTTCGAATTTATCTTGAAGAAACTTAATGTTAAATGCTCGTTTATTCAAGAATATTAAAAGTTTTAATACATTTTATTAGAATTTATATCAAAGGTATTTTCGGTAGAAAACAGGATCCTACTGTGGAAAAAATAATAAGTATGAAAAAGATTCCATAGATGTCACTTAAAAATTGTCGGAAAACAATTTTGGTCGAATTTGAATAAAATACAAAATTCATACAAAATAAAACATAGAATATGTTTAAAATATTTTTATTTATCTTTTGAAAGAATAAATGGGAAAATATTATGTAGTTCTTTATTAGATTTTTTTCAAAACAAAACAAAACAGAGATAGATCTATTATACAACCGAAATATTATACGTATTTGCATAAATATTACTCAAAATGAACGCATGTAAATGCAAAATTTGATTTGCAGATAAAATGCGTACCATTCAACGACGACCTTTGCTCGAAATGTGGCACGAGTTGTGACCAACAGGGGGACTATTGGCACAAGGAAAATAAGACATTTTTATGTCGTGAATGTATGCAGAAAATATACAAACAACGACGTTCGAAGAAATTCGATTACAAACAGTTCAAGGTACTGACAATTATATGTATATTTTGAAGTACATACTCGATTCATCGGATTTATCCGGAAATTAATTCGATTTTCAGCCGATGCGCGATTGCTCATTCGCTCATCACCATGAACAGTTTAAAAATTCAATAAAGTTAATGAGCTTCAGGCAAATACGGAAAAAGGTTTACAAAGAGGCGTATTTCGATATGTATTTTTCTCATATTGTTGAAAATAAATATACGTGAATTGAATTCGTTCACAGAATTTTCATCGATAATTTTATGTAAATATGTTTTTTTTATCATTAAATTGTTATAATGTAATAATAACGTAATCAATGAATTTTGGAAATTTTGTCACTAATGAAAGATAATATGGTAGACAAATTTTATTTTTTGTTTGTTTATTGTGTATTTTAATCCATGAATATGAATAAAAACTACTATATCAATACAAAAATGTTTAAAATACATGATTAGTCATAAAAAACTTGCTGAAGTAAAGGGAAACTAGAGTTTTTTGGTATTTCTTGTTTAAAAAAAAAATCGATGTCCAAAGTGTTCAAGTATTTTTAAAAAAACATCTGTGTTTAAAGTTTCTTTAAATGATGTATCAAACATTCAGAAACCTAACTGATTTTCAAAATTAGGGTACATTTGGGGTTTTCTTATTTAAAAATAAGATTTGTCTACCATGTTACTTTTAATTTGGATATTATTAGTATACAAGTGCTAGGTTTTGAATTTTTTTCTTAAAAATCGAAATAATAATAATAATAATAATAATAACAACTCTAAAACTATGATACTTTACGACATATTTATGTTTGGTTTAAAATTTTTCAAATAACACGACCTATCACTCCTTTAAGGCTTTAAGAAGACCTTTGTAACACTCTGTATAGTATTGTTTTACTTAAAAAAATCAATTAAAACTAAATAAATAATAAAAGTATAAAGCTTTTTATTGATACATATATAAATTTTAACAAGAAAACCCCAACAATACAACCCTAAATCACAATGTACACAAACGACGTCACGCCATAAGTGCCACTCCGACTTCCTCATGCATCGGCAACCCTTAACATGACATACCAGCACGGTCAAGAATTCGTGTAAACTTAATAACATATTAACAGGGCCGGCTGAAACAATTATGTCCGAACAAAACTTCAAAGATCTCCGCGCTATAGTGATATTGTATGTGAGCAGAAACGTAAAGTGCCCGGCCCGATGTGTATGTGTGTGTGCATAAATTAAATACGGTCTTTCGGTTAAAATAACCCGAGGCTCTGGACCTAACCTAACCTTTACCATTTCCGTGGAAGCTTTGTTAGTCGGCCGACAAAGGAATATCTTGGTCACTAAAACAGGATGTTGTATTTTGTAGAATTGATTTGTTTGAAATATGTTGGTTAAATTAATCGAATTAATTAATTAGTCCGTGTTGAATTTAATTTGAAAATAGAAATAAAATACTTAAATGTTTTTATTGTGTTTCTTAAATCTATATGGGGGAAACTCGGAAAAATCCGTCATATAGCCAATTCCATGATTGTTCGAATAAAGTTGATTTTTTCTAAAAAATACCAACGTGTTTTCTAAAATTATACTTACTAGAAGCATGCCAGTAGATATACGAATTAATGTTGACGTATTTTAGTGATAATCGTTCAAGTGTGATGTTAGTATCGACATACATACATATGTACTGTACATGTTAGTATTGTTTCGTCGTACGGAGCACATGTATGATACAGGTGAGTAAAAAAAAGCTTTCAATCTGCATAAAATACTGCTTTTTCAAGCTTTTTTTACTATTAATAGATAGAATAGGGGCATATATAAAATTGTATGTCATTTCCTTATTAAAATATATACAGGGATAATTATGATAATTTTACGAATATGAATCGATCGTAGTATCATGAAATTAGACGTACCAGATTCAATAATTTGAGGAAATGTCACATGAAATTGATAAAGATTTACAACATCTTAATGATGGTTCAATGAAAAAGAATGTAGACGCTTTATGATAGTAAATTTTTTTAAAACTATTTTATATTAGAATACAAAATAATATTAAACGAGAGCTTAATATCACAGATTTACCCGAGTTTCCCCTCTTAATTAAATCTAAATATAATAAACCGAATTCCATTAAATCTCAGAACAATATCGGGATAATATTTGAATGACTATCGTGTTTCGCGCCACAATTGAAGTTCAAGGCGTGTGCAGGTAATTAAATAAATACCCAAGTTGGTGCACCTGAGAATAGACAATGGGCGCGAAGAACAAGGGTGGTCCAGGATCGTTCGGTTGGCCCACCTGGCCGCAAACAATATAAAAACGGCGGCGCTACCGACGCCGTGCGAATTTGCATTTTAATGAAATTGAATATTAAATACGGCCATGGCCGGCCGTCGCTTGCCTAAATGGGGCGCGCAACTTCTAACAGAATAGTCAAGTCGGTGGCTAAACATAACCTCAAACACGGTCCGCCTATTTCGGAACGAAATTATAGATGATTTATCTGGATTAAATCGGTCGCTCAACGTCTGTTCGATAATTATGTTATTTTATATTAAATTATAAATAAATAAATATTTCGTTTTTTGTTTTGATATCATCTTGAATATATATTTTAGGTTAGATAAGGTTAGGTTATTATTAAAATGAAACATCTTTTGTATAAATATATCTTTGCAAATATTTGATCTTTTGTCATCTTATATAGATTACATTATGTTTGGTAATCCCCGTATTTTCCGAGAAATATTATTTAATCTCGGTGTGTTTTTCTTCGTGAAAAAACCATTGCGAAAGAAAAAAAGGCGAAAGTTTGAGAAACTCCACGTCCAATTTTTCGCAAGCAGATGAAGCGTCCCGTAATCTCGTAGACAGATGACTCTGTTATTAGCGTTCGCGTGACATCGAATCTCATCAAAAAATAAGAAGATTCTTCAGGATTTTTCTGCTGCACGTTCTATATTAAACACACATTTCATATACATCCTTTATATCATAAAAAACTATATTTTTTTAAAAAGGAAAAACGTGCGCAGGTAATTAGTTAACAGCGCCATCTATGTATGAACCATAAAATTATTTTTTTTTTAAATTTTTCGATTCAACGAAGAAAAAGAAGTGTCCTCGCCTTCGAGCGCATATAACTAAATTAGCCGAGTCTGGACGAGCGGAAAATCGAGAACTTTCTTTATTCGCGCGGTCCCTTCCGAGTCGACAAACACACGAGGGTCATTCCAGGGCGGGAAACTTTTCATTTTCCGCCCGCAGTACGCACGGCATTTTCGCACGAAATAATCTAGGCCGCTCACCCCATGGCCGTGTGCGCAGGAGAAAGTACACACATTAGCGATGGTGCAAAAAGTTGCGGTCGGGGCCAAAAACGCGCCGGCAAAAAGTTAATATCGCGCACGTTTCCGATTAGAAGGCGGTAGCCGTGCTCCATGAATTTTGCGAATTATTGACGATTATATGGCGCGAAAAATGCGATTCGAGATTGCTGAAAGGTGTATTTTTTTTTTACGAATTTTAAAATGTTTTGAATAACAAATTGTATGTTTGGTGAGTTTTTCGTTGTATTCTATGTTTAAAGGGTGGGGGTCCATATTGAACGATATATGGATGTGTTCATGTTTATGCGTTTTCGTGTTACGCTTACCATCCTTGATAAATACTTGCAAATAGATATATATTATAATAACACGTATATAAATAAATAAGCACATATTTATATGGAAAAAAATTAATATAGTATTGATAATTATGAATTTTAATTAGATAAACTAGATCTTATAAGAAAAAAGTCTACAGATTATAAATATAATATATTCAGTTATTAGCGCTATTTTTGTAAATAAAAAAAACGTATACCAACATAAAATGAACACAGTATAGTTTTTCAATACAAATTATTAATATTATAATTATGGTTAATTGATTTATTATGAATAATTTAATTTAAAATTGGGTTTTATCGTCCTATATTTATTCAAAAGTGAGTTGGTAGTATTGATTGTTTTTGCATCTCTGTCACTGGTTACCGACAGTTCGTGTTCTTGTGTAATATCGTAACAGGTATTAGCATGAATCAAGGAATAATTGTCTACCCCTTAGCTATATTTATTTATATAGTGTGCGAAACTCATCTCATCGTATTTTTAATCAAATCTCTTCGTGCATACCATCGCAGAGTAGTTTCTCTGTCAGTTAAATTACAAATTAATGTCGCTAGACACCAGATATCTTTGTTTTGTATGTCGTTTAAACATAAAATTTTAGCTGAAGGTATACATAATCTTTGTCGAAACTAATCTTTCTGTTATTTGGTGCATGTTTGAGATTAAGAAATTTTACCTATGAAAAAACATAACTATTATAGTAGCAAAGTGACAGAGATGCAAGTCCAATCAATGCTGCTAACTAACATTTGTATAAATATAGGATGCTAAAATCCTATTTTACCAAAAATCAACCGAACCTATGTGAATATATTAACAAAATTAAAACCGAACTTCACAAAACAATCACCACTCAAAATCGAAGCACACATTCAAACATGCACACATCGAAACTCCCATAAAATCGACTGGAGCGCATCAAACCGCGGACATGGCCGTCGAATTAACGCTTTAAAGGGCAGTTGCGCGCTTTTGGACATGGCCGTGCGCTCGGCGGTTATCGCCGGCCACGATCCGCCATTTGTGTGTCCAAAAACCGACATCAATCATCGGACACGTTGAGGTCAGGCCGAGTTTGAGGAGGGAAATTTCGGTTTTCAGACCCTGGGCAAGGGGGGGGGGGACGGTCCCGATACGCCGATAAGACGGCCATGTCCTCCTCTCTGCTCACGTGCCGGTAAACATACTGATTTATAGTTGCGGAGCTGTCTGCACATATATATTTTTTTTTTGGTTTCTTCCCCTTTGACGGTGTTGCCGCTTTTTTCTGGTAAAGTCTTCGACCGTTTGTTGTGTACGTGAGGTTTTTGTTCGTGCATTTTTTATTTTTTTTATATAAGATGAATATTGTTTATTGTTTGGATTCGAGCGGGGATTGGTATCAATGGGTGTAAGTAGTATATCGTTTGAAAAGAGATCTTAACCCTTCAGTTGCTTATAAAAACATAGAATTATTATATAAAATCATTTTTTTCAAATTTTCAAATTCGTTAAACACATTCGAACATTTTTCCAATAAAAACCTAAAAATAGAACCTTCGAAAACACGCACATTCAAAAAAATCACAACAAAACGCCGAACAAATTTCGGCGATTTCCGGGAAAACTATCGTTTCGCGAATTTTCCGGGCGTCTGGCGAACGGCCCGGCCGGGAAAACCGACGAGTTTACATAATAAACAGGCGTTCGTCGGAAAAACAGTTTTCCCGATAGAGGATTACCCCCTGTCCCCCTCACCCCCCCGAATCCACGTGTCAATTATTCAAAACAACCCCGCGTTCGACGCCCGGCGGGTTTTCCGTCCGCGATCCGTTTAGCCGTGAAAATTTTCCGAAAGAAAATGTCTGTCGGTGGAAATTTATGTCGTCGGTGTGTTTTTGCGGGTTCTCGTTTCGGAAAATTCGGGTGTGCGGTTCGCGGTGGGGGGGGCTTTTTTTGGATTTGATGGGTGTTTTTGTTGGGGGATTTGGATTTGGGTTTGTAATGGTTTTTGTATCGGGACAGGTGGGTTTTTATGAAAAGGGTTCTAATTTGGATATTTGTTTGGAAAAAATTGTGTATATGAATTCGAAATTTGTTGGTTTGTTGATTTGTATGACAACTATGATGATTTATTTCCAGAAATTTTGCCTTTTGATTGTGAAAATGTAAATAATTGTTATTTATATTTCAATTAATGTTTGTGTAAATTTCAAACTCTGAGTCGTTTGTAGTTAGTTATTGTGAAAATGATATATCTATGTCAGCTTTGATGGGAAAATTAATGATCAAAATTTGATATCGAATTTTGTATGAAAATCGTCAAAATGATTAAATCATAAAAATAATTTATGGATGCATATTGATATATAATATTTTATATGTTTTATAAGTGCATTTCAAATATAAAACAATTTAAGCGTAAATATTCGTAATTATTTTATTTGTTATGATAAAATGTCTGCACAAACAAATTAATAAGATATTAGAAAACTGGTGAAAATTTTCTCAGTATACCAAATTAATATTCCGATAAAATTTCGCGGTTGATTAAACGTTTATAAATTTTACTAAGAATTAATTACAGAAAGTATTCCAATAATACATTTTAATATACAAAAACAATCGACGAATTCCATATAAAAAATATACCAAACCGATTCCACGCAAACACAAATTAATTATTCGTATTTGCGTATTGAAAAAATATGAGTTTTACGCATACAAATTTAACTTGATTAAAAAGTGAATATCATTGTTTTGATAGTGCCATAATGTGTAACAATGGCTAGAACGTTACTCAGCGTATCTTTTATATTTCATTCTTTTGAACGACACAAAAAAATACGAATAATACATCAAAATTTCATTAATATCTATGCGGTATGAAATATGAACTTTGCGCCGTATTATTTTCGAATAAATAAATAAAACACGCCATTTTCTACGTCGTCAAAACGTCTCGTTGCGGAAAAGTCGAATGATACGCTTTTATACGCTAAATTGTAATAGTTATAAAATTTCGGAAAATCGCCAAGACGAATCGCAACAGTTTTCCGAATCTTCAGCCACAAAGTCATATCGGAGCTATAAAATTGTGTTCGGAAAATCGATTTTCGCTATAATTTCTATTTTCACCGGCGAAATATTTAGTTCGTTCGTTTTCGGATACGAATTTATGGATCTTTCAAAAACAAAAGCTGTGAAACTTTAATGTTAATCTGGCAGTAAAATTCTGAATTTTACTGTATCTATTTTAATATGCAGTATAAAAATATAGGTAGACGAGTTTTCCTTTGTTGCAAATGAAATTTTTAAATGAAAACATATTTCGATTAATGGAAATTATTATGTTGGATTATATAAATTTTTTTTTTTAAAACTTACCATCCATTTTGTATTATATATGAAAAAACCTCAAAATATTCCGTGCATATCGGTCGAAATTAAAAAGTTTCGTATCCGCGAACATATTCGCGCTTCCGTTTGATCGAAACGCAATTTTCCTTTGTATCGGTTCAAATATGCGCGCGAACGACCCCTTCTTTTCGCAATATGAAAAAGGAAAAGAGAAGAAAGTTACTCGATTTTGCGGAAGCCGTATATTTTTTCGCGCTCGGTGCGTACGTGCTCCGCGAAAAGAAAGACAGACAGACAGAAAGACAGACAGAATAGACGTTTGAGAAGCATAGAAATCTGCACGTAACTAGAATCCCATTTTTGAGCTTTTAAAAATAGTGATAAAAATCAGCATTTTTAAAGCTTTTATTTTGGTATGAAAAGTCAGATAGTTTTCGTCGTAAGCATGAAACTCCATAGTGAGCATAAGTGCAAGCGTTTTTTATAACTATAAGCGTTTTTCAACACTATAAATATTTGTGAAATAATAGTATACACATGTGTTTTTTTTGTGTTCTTGCTTACTCTTCTGATTTATGAAATACGCTTACGCTTGCGTTTACGCTCACGCTCATACTTATGTTCACACTGATGTTAATTTTGATACTCAAAGCTCACACATATTCATACTAATTCTCACATTTACCATAGAATTTCATCTTTAATAGAATTCATAGAATTAGAAAAAAACGGAAAATCATTGCAATGTGACCTAGATTCAAAATAGAGGCGTTGCAAAAAATTAAACGATCGAAATTCGTTAAAAGGGGTGTTTTTTTTTATTTAAATGACCTTGACATTTGAGGAGTATTGGTCTGATTGTGATTTTTTCAACGTCTTCAAAAATCGTCTAGATAAGCTCGAAATTGCGAAATGGCAATAAAAAAGGATGAAAATTGTTTGCTCGGGGCGCCATTAAAAGTAACGATCGACGATTTTTTCTCTCGTTATAAAGATTTTTCGGATTTAAGATTCTTTCTGTGTGAGCGCCGTAATTAAAAACGGCTTCGGTTTAAGAGCGATGTCTTTTAAAAAATTAAATGGAAAATACACTATAAACGCACAACTGTTGAATTTACCAATCGAAAATTTTCAGTTTATTCAATAAAGCATACGCTCAGTGGGCGTAAAACTGTTTACGTGTTTAATTAACAAAATAAATTTATCATGACCATTTAAGCGTCAGAACAAACATACATACATATATGTTTTATATATTGTTCATTTTCGAAGCGAAAATATCTTATTTTACTTGCTTTCATCGAAATATGATAAGTTTAAAAAAATTGAATGAAAATTTTGGTACTTTTCAACCTTTGGTATTGTTATTATATTGTTTTATGATTTAATATGTATTGATATTTAAGTGAGATATGTAT
The DNA here is from genome assembly GCA_009617725.1 of Hydropsyche tenuis. NCBI lineage: Eukaryota > Metazoa > Arthropoda > Insecta > Trichoptera > Hydropsychidae > Hydropsyche > Hydropsyche tenuis. The sequence continues at coordinate 1,701,412 of VTON01000007.1, forward strand.
ATATTAAACTATTTGATATATCCTAATGAAACATATGTATATACAGTAAGAGTATACATATATAATATGTTATGTTATGTGTCGCTTGTAAATTGCTACGTTTATGTACAAAAAAGTTTTTTGTCGTATACGAACTATGTATAGTGGAAAAGTGCGTTGATGTTTTTCAAAACTAAATACTTTCATTGTCTGAAATTTAATAAATTTTTTCATTGCCTTATTTATCAACTTACGAAACTTTAGGCTTGTAGATAAAAATTAGAGCATAAAACTAAAAAAGATCAAACTCAACTTAACTTAATTTTACTTTTAACAATCGACACTTCCAAGATCATAAAAATAAAGAGGTGTGGAAACGATGATAATAAAAAGTTCAAATCTCGGCAAAAAAATATAAACAGAGCACTGTTCGCACACATAGCAATTTCAAAAACGATGCGTAACACATGCACATAGAAAAAGGTTAATTATTGAAGTATGAGAATATCTTAAAATTGTTCGCATATATTGAGTTATTATCAACATCTACACATCAATATAATATAATATAACACATAGCAAAGACACAAATCAATACAGTCGAAAAAACATTTTTCTCACAAACAACAAAATTTATTTAACACACATCTAAATACATATATAATCGTAAGTAGAAAACAAATATCAATTTCGGAGAAAACCCCGTAACGAACACATAGCACCCGCTAAGACGATTGTGCACACATAGCAATTGATTTAGTACTTCTATAACACAATATGGCGAATATATTTGAATTATATACGAGCCGAAACACGGCGAGTCTAAACGTTTGCCAACATTTATATATGATGTTTGCACAAGTTATGCCGCCATATTGTGCAGTTATGTTATAATGTAGACGTTTCCATAACGCGATCAAATAATACGGGAACATTAACAATTATCGATGAGTCGTAAATTCATGTGCGAATTTTGTGAGTTGGAATATTTGGGGGGTTTGGTAGTTCAGTTTTTGGATCGGGTGGAAGTTATGTTGGAATTGATAAGTATAGTGAATGGAATTGAAATACATAGTTTTAGATGAGTGTGGTTGATTGGTCTTGTTGAAGTTGAACGGTGTGTGACGTGTTTAGTAACAAATTGGTGATTGTGTTGTCGAGTCTTGATATTATATTTTTGCAAGGATAGATTTTATTATGATTCTTTGAGAATAATAATAAAAAATAAAATTTTTGATAGAATCGGAAATACCTTATCTGGAAACTTTTACAGGTTACATAAAATTTACAAGCTGTTTCATAAAAATAAATTTAATAAATAACTTTACTTTTCTGATACTTATAATAATGATAAAAAAATTTACTATAAAAATCTTACACATGGTTTCCGTTGCAGGTCAAATCTTTCTAATATCCATTAAAAGATTAGAAATTTAGATATTAGAGTAATTACCGCTTGTTGAATTTTGGTGCCAGGTTAATGGAACACATACAACATACATATAATACCTATCTGTTTAATAACCATGCTATGTATCGTTTAACATCTGTGAGTGGTATTCAACACAGTTAAATTGTTGACTATATTTATAGAGTAACTTTTCAACTACATATACAGTATACTCTCGATTATCCTGCTGTGGATCATCCAGTTTGCGAATTATCCGTGTCTTAATATATTCAATAATTTTTAAAAATTTAATTAAATTATTGTATCATATTGAATCAACGATAGCGACTTTTGAATATTACAATTATCGATATTATTTTCTTTTTTACAGGTTATAAAAAAATTCTTGGAGAATAAAATTGATACGTATAATGTTCAGAAATAAGTAAAACTCATTGGGTTTTTCTATTCCAGTCAACGATCAATTATTGAAACTAGAGAAAATACAGGCAATACTTTAATACAACATTAATTGATAATGTATGATGAGACTCATTTTAATATAAACGGGTACATCAACAAAAAAAAAAAACTGATTCCAGGAAAACACATCAGCATGAATTGCATCCCCAAAATATATTACATATTTATTGCGATATTTTCTCTGACTTTCATTGGAATAGAAAAGTTCAATGAGTTTTGATTATTACTGGACATCATATATACCTCTTTTAATCTTTAAAATATGCTTTATAACCATAATTTTTTTTCAGGTGTTTTCTTTTTAAAACCCTTCAGTCTTTCAATAACCACCCTATACAAAATATCAGATTTTTATCTCGACTATGGTGACCTTTCCCACGAAAGCAACGACAAAAGATCCAAAAACACAAAAAAAGAAACTCCCCAGGGCTAATTAATGAGCGTGACGCGGCCGACTCACGCACAACATAGTTTCCCTTATTTTTCCGAAACAGAATAAAAGCTGAATTTGAAATATTGCGTATGTATTTTTGATGCGTCACGTCGCACAACGAACGAGACGTGCCGGGGACCGGTTGGCGACATCTGGCCGGACCTTTGGTCTCGCGAAATAATATTCAAATTTCCACGTCGCCGCGGAAAATACGTCAAAAATACGTACATGTTTATACAACGTATGGCCGACGAATAAAAAAAAATGGAAAAAAGGGGCAAAACAGTCGCATTTATTATACAGCGAATTTATTCACGTCTGTGTTTATATGCGCGAGGTCCGCGACGGGATTTTTTTCTATATATATGTATGTATTTTTTACTTTTCACTTTCGCGAAAATATCCTTTTCATATTTATGCGCCGACCTTTGATATCGCACGTTCTTTTATGTGTGTGTGTGTGTGCATTGGCTATGCGTGACGTCATATGGACGAATGTTAATATTTAAAATTGTTTTTCGTGTGAGCTTTAGGATGTGTGTGCTTTGCGATTCGCGGGAGGCTTTGTGTAAGGAAATTGTAAGATGTTAAAATTTTAATCTGTTTTTGTGTTATTTTAAGTATGGGTGTTTGCTTGTTGAAAAATAAATGTGCGGAACTCTTGTATTTTTCAAGTGTTTTTTTTTTTTTAAATTGTCAATTGATAAATTTGGAATAATATTGAAAACATAATGAATATTAAAAAAATGGTTGTTTTCTCAAAGTAATTGCTTAAATCCTTGAAAAGCGATAAGATAATGAAAAAGAATATTTTTCATTTTTCCTTTTAAAAATTTACTCTGGGATAAAACATTTCACTTCAAAAATGATTATATTTTAGGCATTATAAAAAAAAAGGCTTGAAAAATCCGAAATTATGTCAATACTTTTTTTTTATCCCAACTCATTTTAATAACGTTCAAAATTAATTTTAGATGTTTTTAGTTTTCCTTAATTACTACGGAGAAAAACATTCAAACTTTTAAAGTTATCAGAAAAGCTTTGTTTTCAGAATAAAAATTATACACACTCCACACGAAGGAGATGAACAAAAATATTACATTTAAGTCCCCAAAATTTGTAACGTTTTATTAAAGATGACATATAAAGATATCTCCAAAATATGTCAATGTGTGAATAAGCTATTTCTACACAGAATATAAAAGTGATGACGGTCGAAACCATAAAAATTTAACACCCACAGATCCACAAAAGAAAAAGTCCTCATAATAACACAAGAAAATATAAATTTTATTTCAGCTCGAAACTTCTCGATTTTGCAAACTTTCGCACATTTCCAATGGCTCGAATCTCATTTACGAGCCGAAAAAACGACCTCATTGAAAACGACATATGAATCAAAGCCCATTCACAGCCCTTTTTCGGCCAAGAGCCGTCGGATTGCGACCATCATCATCGTCGGCCAATTTTCCGAAGGGCGCCGAACACGTCGTACAAGGGACGCACATAATAAAATTGCATTTGGTAGCGAGGGCGGGAAAAAATTTAAATTCTCCTCATACGTTTTTGCATCGCTCGAAACTTTCAGCTGTAGCTGAAAGCGGTCCATTTGCGAAATTCAATTCCGGTCTCGCCGCTGAGCTGCAAACAAAGTTGTCGCATCTTTCCTTCTTCCGTATGTTTGTTCTTCTGTGTGTCTTTTGGTATGTACATATGTTTTTTTTCAGGAATGTTGTTCTTCGTGATAGTTTTGATAGTACATATTTTTTAAATATTTTTAAATTGAAAAGTGATAAAATGTTGATTTGATGCTCTATATAGGTTGAATGTAATCAATTCATTGTAAATTCCATACTAGTGAGACCAAATTTACTATAATTTTTTTATTTAGGACAATGTGTATTATATAACCGCACGACTATTATTCACAATTTTCGTAATAGAATCTACATGGACCAAATTGTTAAAATGAGATTAAAATTAAATTAAATTAAAATTTTAACAAAAGGAAACGTTGACAGTTGACATTTGCATTGTATTGTCTATGGGGGAAGACTTTACTCTTGTGACGTTGCTACCTTTCGATAATTTCAATGCATAAACTATTTTATCTATTGCTCATTACATTTTTTTTTAATGCTTACTTAATAATGAACAATTTTTTTTCATTGCACACTACAAATAGAATGATGCTCAATACTTTAATGCACCAGAAATAATGCACATAGTATATTATTCTAATGCACAAGTAATTCGTTTTAAGGCACAATCTACATATATTTTTTCAATGCAAAGTTAAATCGCATCCATTTTTATTTACCAATAATTCGGTAATTTTTTCATTAACTACAGGCTTACCAAATTAAATTAAATTAAATTTTGTATAAAAACTGAGGAAAAACCGTGAAGAACGAAAAACAAAAAAAAAATGTAAACCTACATAACCCGAGATTTTCTCAAAAATTCGAAACGCAAAAAAATCTTTTATTTACCGGTAAATTGATGTCCTATTATTTTGGTCATTTAGTAGTAAACCGGCCTACCGATAATGGCCTCCCTATTCCATACGATCGAAATAAATAATAACTTCATATAGTTTTTCGGTACAAAACAAGGTAGATCCAATACAAAAGGGATGCATTCGACAACCTGAACATAATACCTTTACCAAATTAATATCTTTCTGTCTGTTCTTAATCGTCTGAAAGATTGCCACCGGCTAGATAGTCTGCCCGCATCCTTTTCGTCGTGCGTACGTCACGTTCAGCTGAACATGTCAAATTTCGCATTCAGCGAATCCCCATTTTGTATCGTATATATGTACATATATATTGTAGATATATATATATATATACATTTGTGTATGTGCCCACTTGTCGATAAGATCGACGAGTCTTTGTTTCGTCGTGCGCTTTCATTCCAAAATTGTCTCTGAGTTGACTGACGTCCGCTAAATTTAGTCCCTCGTTCCCGTTCAATGAATTAATCGAAATGAACTTGTTTCTGATTTGGATCGTGGTTTTTTTTGTGTTTTAAGGTTTTGTTTGTTTTATATATAAAAGAAGAAATCGACATTTTATGAGACTAATAAATATGAAAATAAAAAATGCGATTATGCCATTTTCTTTCTATGTAATGACTGTAATAAATACATTTTTTAATGTAATTTAATATTTTTGTATATAATAAAAAAATAATTGTTTCGTTTATTATGATATTAAAAAATATATGTAAAAAAATAATATTCTCGCATATAAAATGATCACGTTTGAAAATTCCATATACGAATGTAATTTTTGAGTCTCATCAAATTAGATTCATCATAAAATTAATGAGAAATATGAATATTCTGTTTTATAACCGTGTATATAAAAAAAAACTAAACCCGTTTCGCGAAAAAAAAAAATTAAAATTTTCACAATCGCGAAAAGGGTTTCGACCGAACGCCATTTACATTTGTAGCGCAATCGTGGAATTTTTTTTCGCTCCCTTATCGCCGAGTGTAAATGGACGCTCGAAATCCGCCTACTCGGTAATAAGAATTTCAATTTTCATAATGTTGCCAAATGGAGGCGCTCTTGAAAACTCCTAAATCCACTTAGTGTCGTCGACTCCTCATCGGATTCAGCGATTGCAGCTCGCCAACCATAACCGGCTGCTATGGTTTTCAACACTTACGATGCCGAAAAAGATAGTCTTATATATTTTCAGTGCGTCCCTGAAATTAATATTTGGATCGTTTGATTTTATGGGAATTCTGTTAGATCTTGGATAAGAGAAAGAGGTTTTTGGAACATCATATTTTCATTTAGAATAGTGACTCTAAATTGGAAAATGGTGAAAAGTTTTCTATTGCAAATTGGTTGATGAGATAACATGCAGTTGTAAAATAGTTGGTGTGGTTACAATAAGGTAAGTGCGGTTGAAACATTGTTGCAAAACGGTAAGTGCTGTAGAGATGCGATTGTAGTATGGTAAGTGTGGTAGGAATGCTGCTGCAAAACGATAAATATGGTTACATATCGGCAAATGTAAATATTGTAAATATAAACGGTAAATATTGTTGCAAAACGGTAAATGCGGTTAAAGTACAATAAGTGTGATTGGAGTGTTGTTAAAAAACGGTAAATATGGTTGTAAAATGGTAAATATGATTACAGAATAGTATATGTGATTGGAGTGCTGTTTTAATACAATAGGTGTAGTTGGGATGCGGTTACAAAATGGTGAATAGGGTAGAAATATGGTAAGTGTGGTTATAAAATGGTTTTAATGTAATTAGAAAACTGACATATACGTTCTCGATTTTAATGTGGTTGCAAATAGGTTGATAATATTATATCAATTTAATATATTGTAAAGTAAATTGTATATTTAAAAAAAATTAAGATTATCAAAATCGATATAAATCATAATTTAAGATCATTAATACTAATGATGTTTTTCTGACACACTCAAGAAAAAAACATGTAAATTTGTAATCGAACAGAAATTAAGCATTAATAAAATATTCGAAGTTGAAGGAAGTCCTCGCATATATCTCCAGGATTGGAATCTGCATGCGCTAAATCGATACGTTGCACATTTCATATGCATCCGGTTCGGTCGCAACTGCATTCTGTTTCCGGCTTATATCTAGTTGCAACATCGGGCACAAATAATAATTTGTGAATGTGTCCGAAAATGCAATAAATGACGAAAATTGCTCGTGGCTTTGAAATATTGCCGTGTAGTGAAAAATATGCCCGGAAAATATTTATATGTATGACTGGGATAATTTTCTGGGTATATAAAACATATTGGAGTCCTTAAATTTTAATGACACATTCATTATATTGAAACGACGTACTAAATTTTATTACAACAATTTTTTTTAATGTGATGTTTATGACGGTAATTATAACCGAAAGTTTTGACAAAATGATTACGCAATGTAATTTATTTAATGTATGTAAAATTTTCATAATAAACAGAATGATTTAAGCTGAATATTTTTATTATTATTTATTAAATCTGTTTTATTTTCGGACACAATATCTCAATCTGTAAATCAAACAATAAAATTATCGAAAACAAGCGGCAATAAAATTTCACAAAACACTCACAGCATTCATCGCGAAACCTCAAACGCGAAAGGCAATCTAATTGATTCCTCGAATTTCGAGAATTTCAAGGACGCGTTCATGAAAATTGCAAAGATCAATCGGACAGGTTCGCTTTCGACGGCTGTCAACGTCCATTTTCAAAAAAATGCGGAAACTGGTTAAAGGAAAATGGGCGACTTTTCGAACGGAGACGTCAAGCGAAAGTTTACGGCGAAACGGGGACTTTCTCCAGATACAAAAGTGGTCGAAAAACAAAACAACAATTTATTGCGGATTGATAGATTACTTTATGCTGTCGACGCCGAGGAAATTGCGAATCCTCCGAGCGGTCGTTTGCGGTGCTCCTCTTGCCGGTTTGTGGGTCGCGAATTTATTTTTGGATTATTTTTGTTGAGGATGAAGTAGTGATCAATAAATAGATTCAGTATAAATAGAGAGAACTATGTATATTTTTCATGAAAAAAATAATCGTATATGATAAGTTGTTACAGCCATCTAGGTATCTTCAATAAAAGTTCATGAGTAGAATAGTTTTTTTTCATATATAAATAGATCAATTTTTTACGGTGTAATAACAAGATAAATAATCTAGAAATGCTGAATGGACTCAATTCAATAGTGTGACATTACGTTCATCTATTAAACATGCTACTATTAGCTTAACTTCAGTGATTGATGCATTTAGATAAATTTAGATTTAGATAAATTTAGATTTAGCATTTAGATGCACTAGATAAATCTATTGATAAAAATTGTATATTGTGTGTTATTAGTGCCATCTATATATCGTTCAAAATTATTCAATATATTTTTTACGAAAAAATACAAAAATGATTTTTTTAACATAAAAATAATAGATGAGGGTTTTATTATGTCGAATTTCCGATGATATATTTACGACAATGCGGTATTTAAAATTGTATGAAGGTATTTTTTTTTTATAAATTTGGGTATAAAAAAAGCGAATCCTCGTAAATTTAATTGGATTAGCAGTGGGCGAGGGTTGAAAACCTTGTGGAAACTCTTTCGTATAATGTATCCATTAAGCGTGAGTGTATTTCTCTATATAAATCAAATCTTAGCGTATTTTTGTGCGTGTATACACTTTCTACGAATAAAATAAGCGGAGCATCTGTAAAAATAAATAAGTCAATACATGAATCACAACAACATTACAGATTTATACGCGTAATGGTGAACGTTTTCCTGTATTTTTATCTCGCGTAATAAAGCGATTTATCACCTTTTGACGGATAAATATTGTTGAAAATATTTATTTTACACGCTTTCAACGCCGACTACAAACATTTCGTTTATATCCGAGACGATACACGATACCAGAACATTGATTCTGTCTAGACTCGAGCCTCTGAACATAAATAAATATATGTTTTTGTGAAAGCCTCCGGAGACGTCGCGTCGATACATTAATGACGAGCCTGGATGTGAACTCGAAAAACCGCACTAGAATCAGACCAAATCGGATATAAATCTTCGAAACTGTTATCCTGTGATAATTTAATACCCGGAATGCATTTATAAGGAATATACCCTATAATCTTTTAACCATTTTTTTTTAAATACACTATACAGCTCTTATACTCCAAATTCAGTCTTTTACAAATCGAATTCATAGATATATTCTTACCTTTTACTAATCAAATTTGATAACTATTTTCAAATCAAATTCAACCCTTTTCAAAAAAAATTCAACCATCGGAAATGTATTACAGTTTTACTGTTCGAATTCAACATTTAAACTTCAAATTAAATTTTTTCGACTTCAAATTCAATTATAGAAAATATTATTATGACCGTTGTCATGGTAATTAATGAAATACAATCTATTCTTCAATTTGACTTTAATAATCTCAGTAGATGATTTATACAGTTTTTTGCATATAAATAACAAGAATATAACTTCTTTTTGTTTTATGGAAGTTTACGTTACCCTAACTACATATTTAAAATTTATAATATAATATATAAAAAAGGAATTTCTGACGGATGAATTATAAAAGGTTAAATTAAGAGTATAAAAGCTGTATTATCCACGTATATTTAATTAATCACACCACTCTACAAATAAAATTATCACAAAATAAATAAATTTCAGTTTTTCTATTAAAGCTACTTATAATAGTTAGTTCTAATTTTTTTTAAATTATAAAACACCATCCAATTTCACACAAACGACAAATCAACATCATTCACCCAATATACAAATCCAGTGCATTTTTCCGATACGATGCCGCATGCATTATTTATTTTTATCGCGGACACGGCCGGAAAACAAATTGTTTTAACTGCACCGGGACATGGCCGTCAATCCGGGGATTGCGTGCGAATAATGCATCGGCCCCATCTAATTGTTCGCGAATTTTTAATTGGACCGATTGCACGGTTCGTGTGTACGTTTTGTTCGTGTGCCCGAACACGAGACGTGTCCATTTTTAATTAATTAGGGGTGGAAAAAAATAGTTTTATTTTTGGATTTTTCAAAGTTCGTAAGCGGCTTATGTTTGTTTGTCGGAAAATCGGAATTTGAGTTGTTGTTTTGTGGATCAAATTGTTTGAAAGAAGTCGGTTTCAGTAATTAAAGGGTATTTTGTTTTGATATTTGAATATTTGGAATTGTTTCAATGTGCGTTCAAATTAGTTTCGTTGATAAATTGCACGTTGAATGGAAAATTTGAAATATGTACTTTGAAATAAGATGCTTTTAACTTGAATTGATTTCAAAGTAACGTTAGGTTTACGGGTTCATTGTCTCGGTGGAGGATATTTAAGATTTTGATTTATTTGAAATATTATATTATGAATATGAAATTCATAGAAAAGAGTGTCTTTAAAGACCATTAAATATAGAACAAGTTAAGTTAATAAAAGCTTGAAAAATAAATAAATTATATAGACTTTGAATCATAATTTATATTTTTTTTATGATTCAACTTAATTCATATTATATTACATAAATAAAGCGAAAAAGTAATTTAAAATCAGTTGAAGACAAAATAGGGATAGGATATGAGAAATTATCAATTAAAAATATGATTTTAAAATTTAATCTATCCGAATCTGTATAAATCCAGGTTTACCATTATCATCATTATCATATCATATTCCAATATTATTTATAGATCAATATTATTAATACAAATCTTCCCTTACAAAACCGTACATTATTACAACAAACAAAATCCAACCCCAAAATCAAACAAATCCCACATTTTCTTCAAAAAACCCCAATACACGAAATGTCAAACGATGAGTGCGCTTAATGCGAACGTAAACGAACAATCGCAGATAAGAACAAGAATCGAACCATCCCTAAAACCGAGGGGACCAAACAACGAAGGGATGGGAGCCGAAAAGGGGACGAAAATCGGGTCCTCGAACGAAATTGGCCTCTGTGCACGTATAATGCGAATAGTATTCGAATCGTAGCTGTCGTCTTGACAGTGCCTTTGATCACCTGTCAAGTCTGCGAAAAACGCGGGTCACTTTGCTTCTTTTTTTGTGTCCGCCATGTCGCCGTGTCGGGCAGACGCAACAAGTGCAGATAAAATTTTGACGGGGGAAAATTAAATCAATCGACGGGGCGAAATCGACGTTTCGCTCTTATATAGGGGGTTATGTTAATGGTGAGGGGGTGTGGAGGGGGGGTTGTCGGTTTGGTGAATTTTGGGTTTGTTTGATTCGCGTGGGTTGAGACGGATTCGCATGGATTTGAGGGGGGTTAGTGTTAAAGTTTGTGATTGGTGTCGTATGAAGGTTGTGATGAATTTAAATCGAATTTGATCATGTGATTGAAGCTTATTACATTATTGTATGAGGCAACGTTTGTGTAATAGTGTTTAAAAAAAAAAAAAGCGATTTTTTTGTATTATTTGTGAAAATTAATGTAATTTGTTGGTGTGTTGTACACTTTTGTTGGTTTTATTAAAACATAAATGTTTAATATTATCTATCAAATATGATAGTTGACGTGTGTTACGATATACCTATGAAAGACTGGGAAAGACTTACATGGCTGATATCAGAATGTCACAATGTGATTAAAAAAGGTTATTAAGACCCATAAACGCAGGATACAGCTTTGTAAATCATAAAATATCTCATTATAAAAGATGAGAGTCCAGAGAGCGTTCAGTTGAAAAAATATTTTTATAGGAATGTCGAAATTAACTTTATTGTTCAAATTTCACAAAAAAAAAAAACGCAAAATTTTTTTTGTATTTTTCAAGAAAAACACGACTACACAAAAATTGCGTAACACATGCATTTTCAAATCGAATCACTCAAAATTGTTCGCAATTCAAACACCTTAAAAATAATGCGAAATCGAAAAAGGCACCACCTGTCAATTCGCGAACCGTGCCAAAAGAGAAAGCGACGCCTTCAGTTTCCCGCGCTTTACACCCCGCCCGCTTCGCTCCCGAGCTTTTATTGTGTGTTTACTGTCTTCAGGGGCTTTGAGTTTTTCAGTCGCCGTGAATTTTTCAGCGCTTCCATAAAAGTGAAATCGGGACGAGGCAATCAGCCGCGAGACGTGCAATGGCCGATTTATGTGACGGGCTAGCCGTTACACGTGCCGGTGCCTTTTTCAGACACGTGCTGCCACCTATACATCCACGTCGACAATGTTCTTCATTTTCGGATATTTGGATAGCGGGGGGAACGTTCGCGTTTGGAGTTGAGAGTTTGACTTTGTAAGGATGGATGTGATTGGTTGGACGGTGACCTTGGGCGAGTTTCGGCCAATCGGATGGAGTGTATGTAATTTTGAGTGGAGATTTGAGTCTAAATTTGGAAGCGTAGTTTATTTTATTAAAAAAAATGAGTTCAATGTACAAAATCGAATTGGTAATATATTTTTTCATGAGTAAATTTGTTCATAGAAAATGTGGAACAGTTTTATTTTATTTTTTTAATGATAATGATAATAGCAGTTGAATAAAAATACGATATTATCATAATAAATAAAGCATTGTGTAGTAATCTCATACATTGAAAATTATCTTATTATAATATCATAAGTTTTAATTAAATAATGTTGAAATTCTATGATGAGTATAATTCTATGGGTGTCTAATGAGTCAATGGTGACATTGCGAGTAAACAGATATATGCTTATTTTAATTATGGAGATCTGCCCTTTATACATATAAAAATCGTAATCAAAGTTTTGTTTATGTGTCACGATTTTTAGATATTAATAATTAATTATAATTATTAAAAAATAAAACGTTTCATTTTCAATTTTTAGTCACAATTCTATTGGGACTAAATAATTTCACTTTAAAAACATAAAAAAAAGTTTTATGATCATGCAATATATTTTTTAATTGAAACGAATTTAATTAAATATTATCAAAAGTAATCTGACATCCACAGACAAAATAATCCTTAATTTGACTAGTGACTTAACCGAAACCTATTTGATTTATACGTACCGAATTATAACATCGGCATAGAATGACTTATTCATTATAATAGATCAACAAATTCGTTGCTAGACCGGAGTTGTCTGAAAACTAATTAATAATTTGGATTTCGCGTAATCGGCTTTATTTGCCAATAATTCGCATCGTCAAAAGTGACATGAAAGACAGACAGCCAAAATAAATATTTTCGAATCTTTCGAAAGGACTTGTTTATGAATAGAAATCTGTTTATGCAGCGCTCAATGGCCCACTCGAAAGCATACTATACATAAATATTTATAATACGGCCAGTGATTTCCAAACTTCGCCTCTAAGAAGCTAAGTGAGTCTAAATATTTTATAACACGGCCATAGCGCGATTTGAATACAAAACATCGCGTTTTCTACAAATTGATGTAAAATCTCGAAATTTCACTGGGAACCGTTTCGAAAGTCGACGCGAATTTGCATTTTGTACAATGAAAATAAGTTTTGATTCGTTTATATTGTGATATTTGTACATTCTAATTAACTTTTCGTTTGTTTATAAGATTGATATCTTTAGTGATTGTTTCAATGTTGGTGAATTATTATTGTGAAGGTTTAATTCCCGGTATTTTAAATATTGATAAAAATTATGTAAATGGTAGTTTTAGACACAAAATTAAAGTCAACGAAGTATTTTCTTAACTAGACATTGAGAATGTAACTTAAGTTTTGAAAAATTATGAATAAATAATAAAGACAAATTATCAATTATTAAGTAAGATTACATTTAATTACTTGAATATGTTAGGTTAAGTTGTTTTGATGGTTTGAAATTTAATAAAACAAAAAAATATTGATATTTAACGTAATGAGAAAAAATGATTTTTATTACAGTTTCAATAGTAAAAAATATAATTTGAATCATTATATAAATAGATATATATTTTTTTACATATGAGTAAACTCTAAAGTATACAATTTTCACATACTCATTCTTACAGTTAAACAATCACAACAACAGACACACAGACAATCCAAAAACGGACAACACCCCGAACAATCATCAATCAACCTTACATTTATACAGCACAAAACGAGCGCAAATGAATCGATTAACAAGATAGAAACTTGTGTCGAAATCGCGGCGCGATCTAATCCCGGAAAAGCGCTTTTCCGCCGGTCGCGCTTTCCGCCAATATCGACTCGTTTATTTTCATTCATTTAATATTCAAATGGCGTCAAATATTCGAAAGCTCGGAAAACCCCTCTGCGGGGGGGACGGGGACGGGGAGGAAGCGGCACTTATCCTTATTCGCAAATTTTATTCGGAAAATTTAAATATTCGCGCGCGCGTCTCTCTCCACGGTTGGTAATCCTTTAGCGCGCCCGATTGAATGAATCCGTTCGACTCGCAAGCAGAAATAAATATATTATTATTATATGTACGTGGTATGTGTGTGTTGTCAGTATAGTGAAATGTCGATTTGGATAGTTGTTTTGAGGGGAAATTGTGAAATGGTCTGTAGTGTAGTTTAAAAGATTGTAATTGAACGAAGTTGGTGTGATTGGTTGATGAATGAAAAATGTTGATCTGAAACTATTTAAGTAATTTTTTTTGGATAAAATTTTAGAGTTATGTCATTTACGCTAATTGTACGATATTTCAGTATGTGATACAGTGGTGGATTCATTTTATCGGGGACTCGAGGCTTCACTAATTTTTGGGGGGGTTTTTATACAGGATTGGTTCCTAAACTTTCTCCCACCCCCATTACACATAAAATATTAAAATTAGAAATAAGTAGCAGGGGATTTTTTTCGTTTATTATTTATATGTAATATATAGTGGGTTTCACAAAATAAAGGACAAATGGGCGATTTTACAAAATAAATTTTTTATATAAACGATTGCATTTTTTCTTCAGGAAATGATTTAAATTTCATGATATCTAAATAATTGGTATAGAAACACCATCAAATTCAACATGTTTATAAAAAATGTATTTTAAAAAAATTCTAGGGGCCCTGAAGCGAGCGCCCCCCACTTCCTATGGGTAAATCCGCCACTGGTGAGATCTAAAAAAAAAAAAAAAAAATTGTTTGAACAATTTTTTTTGCACCTTTTGATATGGGTATAATGATCATTTAACTTTATATTAAGAATCAGTACTTTTAATAATGTCAAAACATTTGAATTTTATATTTTAAAATTTATTTATAATACAAAAAATAGCATAAATTGGAATACGAGTGTAATTTGTACAGGGTGTGCACGCGCCCTTTTTATAAGGCGTGTCGCGAATAAAACGGTTGAACGAACGCGCTGCTGAAAAATACATCAATCGATTCAGCTACGTGTACAAAGGGAAAATTCGTCTATAAAGAAATAAAAAAAATGACGAAAAAAAAAACACACAAATGTAATGTTATTAGTTTTCTCATAACGAATTTTGATATGAGGAATTTATGTAACCTTGAAAGAGTTATATATTTAACGAAAAAGTTGGCTGTGTCGTTTCACTTCAGAGGAGTTGTCAAACTTTATATTGAGACCTTGGGAAAAAGCTTAAAACGTTCACTCGCTTTGTGTTTGACGAAATAAAGCTCGTAGATCGTTGCTTATTCCATGGCAGCTTCGTAAATATTTGTTGGATTTCGCTATAAATATTTATGAATTGACAACTGATCTAATTTTGCTTTATATGCATAATGAGAATAACAAATAAAATATGTTGCGTGGGAATAATCGATTTTATCGATTTTTTTAATGTGCGTATATTATGGAAACAAAGTTAGCACTGAGTTCGAGTAGAACAGAACACATGTTTTTTGCTATCTCACTCTTTATGTTCAATATGGAGTTTCACGCTTATTCTCAATACGAATTCATAGTTAAGAAAGTTTATTAAAGTTATACTTTTTATTGGGTGTGAGGTCATAAGGGTGTGAGGCTTTGCGTTATAATATGTAACGCAAAGCGTATCAGCAAGATCGGCAATTTATGAACGATTTAAAGTATGGGGATGAAAGTTGAGTTGGAGATAACTTTGAAGATAGTATTTTGGATGGGGTGTTGTTATTTTCGAATCCCTACAGAAATTTCATTTCAAATTCATTCTATCACTTGAAAAAAAATCCTTTCATCATACAGATCATCATCATTCCACTTCGACTTAACAAAGTTTCAACCCTTTCATACAAATCGCTCCAACGACCCTCAAACAACCCGATCGTTCACAATCTCTCAAACCGACCCAACCTCCACCATCTTTCACACAATCGACATCCACAAACAGCCAGCAACAAACGAAACTGCAGACCGCCCCATCGCGCTGTATGTCGGCTAATGTCGTTAGTTGCGAGAAACTGACAGTTAACGTGTTCGGTTAACGACCCTCGAGCATCCGAAGATCGGCAGACGTTCAACGCACCGGTGCATTGTTGTTTCGGTTTTATTGTTGTGCTTAATTCGAGTTCGCCGAGTTATGGCCGTTTCGTGGGCGACGCTTCGGGAATTTGACGATGTTCGGTATTTTTGGGTTGAAATTTGTTTTTGGTTGTAATGTGCGGTTTATGTGTAGAAAATAATTGGGATTTCTGTGTATCAAAAGTGAACTTTCATATATTTTTATTTTCATAATTTTTTTACTTATGAACTTTCATATATTTTTATATGGAGGGAAGCGTATCATGTTTAATAAATTTGCAAATGCTATCAATTCGGAAAAAGTTGGTATTTTACAACATGAAAATCCTCGAAAGTCGTTAAGATATTGTTAAAAACTGATGGATATAATCTCTAAACTACGTATAAAATTCATTAAAAAAAATTCATTTACGCACCTAAAGTGCAGGATTATAAAGCTTGAAAATTAATCACATGGATTTGAACCGAAAACCGGAACCAAATCTATGTATATATTTTTGAACGGAAACGAAAAAAAATACGATTCGAAGCCCTGTTTCAACCCATCGACCGAACTTTCACAATTATTACAACCAACCATTTGCGGATCAAAAGTTTGACCGCGTCGTTGGTGTTTGAATTGAGGATTAACTCAGATGTTTAAACCAAAATTTTGACACTTGTATACATCCTATCGTTCAGGCATTACCTATATTTAGAAATAATTAAAATTTTGTATTGGATGATTACATTATAAATGAATCGGGTCACGAAATTGAACTGCGATATTAATGTGTGTACGTACGATACAGTTTATTCTATACGTCACGTATTGAAATGTTTGTTTAAATTTAATTTCCTTTGCTCGCATTTTCCAGTAGATTGTATGTACATATTGGGTATTTAATAAAGGAGACGCAATCTCATATTTGCGCACTCGAGAAATTAAGTGAGAGAATGGAATAAATTGAGGATGAAATTAATCATACATCACACAAACAGACGTTATAAGGATCGCAGGGGTAATATATCAGAGGTTTTCAATTATTTTTTCAATTTGGAATATTGTGCGGGTTTTTTTTAGTACATAAAAGATTGAAGCATTTTTTTAACATACATACATATGTATACCAATGTAGATGGTATTGATAATTTTATATGTGAGAAATTTAATTACAAATTTTTAAGCGACATATGAAGTGATATGATCTATATATAATGGATTGACTGCTTCTTTGGCCTATTTATTGTATAATATTTTTAACTGAAGATCATTTTATTTTCAATATTCAAAATTTTTGAGTATTTTCTTCTTCTTATCAATACATACTGGAGGTAAGTGATAAGAAAAAAAAACTGAAATATCGTTATATAGGTTGCATATGATAATAGTCAAATTATATTTGCCGTCTAAAAAGCTTTTTCGACATTATCAGGATTTCATGCCAAGAAGTCATAAAGAGTCAATGCTCAATGGTCTTAGGTCAATGGAATGCAGCTAGGTCATCAATATATATATGATAATAGTATACACCACGTATCGCCTAGCAAAAAAAAAAACAATCACAATTACCCACCAACCCAAATTTTTCAAAAGCATCGAATCCTAACACATCAACCATCCACAGACCGCACTTTGAGCTTCCCCGCCTATCCAGGGATAACTTTCGAAAGCCAGCAGCCGAATTAGGCCGCTTAAGCTGGGCCCCGAGATTGCGGCGTGATTAATTCTCGTCTAAGGTTTTTCTACGGAGGCCGAGGGCCATTTTTTTCCCTTTCGTGGCTGTTTACGAGAGTGCACGCTCGGATTAGCGTTATTCGCACCGAGAGGCCAATATGGCCGCCGACGAACTCTCGTTTCGGTAATTGCGCACATCATTGCAACTATAAACGCTGGAGCACATGCGGGAAACTCGAGAGCTTTCCAAGTCCTTGTGGGTCGTTTTGAGAGGGTTGCGTTTGCTGGAGTCGGAAGTCTGTTTTTTTCCAGCGGATGGAAGTAATTAAGAACTCGGGAAGTCGGGGTTGTTTTCGATCTGGGAGTGTATCGGGTGGGTTGGGTGAGGGATGGGGTGTGTGAGTTGGTTTAGAATGGGAGTGATGATTATTATGAGATGTGTTATTGTGAGTTTTTTAGGTTTAGTGTTGAAGAGAGTGTTAGCATATGATTAGTGATTAGCGCCATCTATGTGTGATTTGATGAGATACCGTTCAGAATCATAATTTTGTTTTGATTTGTGAAAATATTTTTATTTATAATATTTGAATACAATGAGTTATTAAAATCATTTATAAAGTATTAGAACAGATATGGTCCGATTATTATTTTAAAATTAATTATTCTTTGATGCTTTTATATTGTTAAATTAACGGTTAGATTTTATACGAGTTGTATGATGTAACATTTAATAATTGACCTTTTGCAATTTTAACGAGCGATTTATTGTGGTATCAGCATTACGTCACTGCAATAAACCAAAGCACAGCAAAAAGGGTAAACAGAGAAGCAAAATAATGATTTTTCGGCGAAAAACTGCTTCACCGTGTACACTTTGATCCCGATAAATCTGTTCAAAGGTTCTTTCGGTCGTACACTTAACTTCGTTTCGTCTAGGAAACACGTTCGATTGAAAATGCAAGCCTTTTCGAAATACCAAAGTGAAAAAAAAATACCTTCCACTCGTCCGCCCTCGTGATCTTCCTGCTTCGGCCAAATTGAATCACAATTTTCGTCGAATCGTTCCTAACGCAATAATCGTAATACATTATCCAAATTTACCTACAATTTTTTTTAGATTACGTTTTACGCTAAAAATTCGAAAATTTTGTTTAAAATATTAAATGGTGAAATTTTTTGAACATTAAAAAAAATATTCTGCGAAATTTTTTTTAAGAGAATCAACCGTAGTGTTTTCCACGTGCACAATTTTTTTTAATTTCAGCTGAAATATGATTTTCTCGCGGGAATTTTCCGAACGTATTACCCGTCAACGGCGGCTGCCTAAATTGAAAAGCTCATTTCTCGCTCGCGCTTTAATTGTTTCCATTGGCGTTATGGAACTCCTTCCCCAAAGAAGACTAACGAATTTTCGAGTAGACTTATAAATTTAAAATGGATACTTATCAGCTTCAATCGGATTGCGATTCATCAATCGTAGATTCTAGCCTTGAATCCAAATCCGATCTTGACCTTTTAAGTCCGTTTCGCGAATTGAGAATTAAAAATTCGCAAAGCTCGTTTGAACAGTGGATTCGGGGAAATTCTGGCAGTGAAAAATCGTATTATAATATTATATACGAATTATATTTTAATATTTTGGGCCTCTGAATTTAAGCCTGTTTGTTGATAATAAAATAAATTTAATTCAAGTGAAAAAATATCGTAATATTATACATACTATATTGCGAAAGAGTCTTCAGTATCATTATATTATAACTCGATGTAATTAAATTTTCATGCGAAATAGAAAACATATTATACATTTATAATAAAGTTATACATATATTTTTTATGCATAAAATATATGTAAATATATATACATATGTATTGCTTGTTAAAATCTATTTTTTTTCAACTCTCTATTCGTATCGAAAAACGTATTCGATCATGAAAAATATTTTATATTCAATATTTGAAAATTTACTCATCCGAAAATTTTGAAAGAATATACATATAATATTATGATTTTAGTGGAATTTTTAAAGTTCATTCATAATCAGATCATAAAAATTTTCCATTTTTCTTATGTTCGATAAACAATAATTATAAAAGTGCATTACATGTACGCGTTACGTTAGGCAACGATTTTAGTTTACGTAACATATGTAAGTATAGGGTGGCAACTGAAAGACTGAATTTTGAAAAAGTCACAACTTAATTTGTTTTCAATATTTTTAATTTTATTTTTTTACAGGTTATAGAGCATCCTTTGGAAATAAAAAGTGGCATATATGAAGTCCAGTAATCAGTAAGATGATAATCATTGGGTGAAAATGAACATAAAAATCATTCTCCTTTTCCAATGAAAGACCAATTATATTATATAACTCAAAAAAAAAAAAAAACGCATTCAAACAAACAACACATCCCAATTTCAATACAAAACATCCACACACACACACCTGAAACAGTACATAACTCACACCCATCCGAAAGCCGCTCATAACCAGGCCATCCCGCAACGGCGTAACAAGCAACGCACAGGAAGTGTCGTAATGTGTCGCTCGTTAGGGCCAGAAATTAAACAGGCGCCAGCTAATTACGACGACACCGGCTGACCTCTGCAAAAGGCAATTAGACGAGGAACATACACACTCAAAAACGACCGGCTCCGTTTCAATTTGGACACGTTATCCCGGAAACCGTAAACAAGGGAGCGCTTTCGCTCCCGGACGCCGTAACGTATGACGCTTGTCGATCGGGGGTTGGTAAAAGGTCGATTGTCGATGTGTTTGTTTATAGGATTGGTTTTAATATAAGTTTTAGTGACGAAGATGTTGGAATTGTTATTGGTTCGTGTGAAGGGTGGGGCTCCATGGTGTGCGCAAGTATAATGTGTGCGCGAGCATGGAATGTGAGTGGGTGTGTTTACGTTTACGCGTTTTCGTATGTTCATCTTCATACTTTATTTATCATTGTACCTCATTCTAAAGTATAGAATTTCATTGTTATATTAAACATTAAAGATATATTGAGAAAAATATGAATTAGATTAAGATAGTAGATTAAGGTGCGAGAAATGATGGACATGTGACAAGATGTATAGATGGAAGATAGATATGTGAAATGTTATTTAAAAGACTGAAAGAAAATGAAGAAGATTAGGAAGATGATGGATGGACGGATAAAATCGAAAAGGTGTGTGGAGTTTTTTGGGTGAGAATAGTTCAAAATCTAAATTTTTTTTTTTAAATTAACGATGAAAGATTGCATATGAAAATGAATTTAATATATTTTGAAAGTGTGATATATCATTATTTAATTGGATTAATCAACTTGTAGTGCAATATATTTTTTTTTAATTAATGACTGAAAATTTAATTAAACTAATATATTTAACACCAAAAATATTCAGACACATAACGCACTTACATAAAATATATTTTCCGTCTCTTTTAAAAAAAAACCGAAACATAACTT
This sequence comes from Hydropsyche tenuis, assembly GCA_009617725.1. Classification (NCBI taxonomy): domain Eukaryota; kingdom Metazoa; phylum Arthropoda; class Insecta; order Trichoptera; family Hydropsychidae; genus Hydropsyche; species Hydropsyche tenuis. The sequence continues at coordinate 1,722,762 of VTON01000007.1, forward strand.
CAACCAAACCGAAAACCCCAAAAAAAATCGTTCAATTTTTCAAGATCAATTGTCAATCCGCATACGAAATCGAATAAAAAATGAATATTTGAACGCGCATGTCCTTGGCACTTTGATTCGCAAAGGTCGCGTGAAACCAAAACAACCTTTTCCGTCACGTCTGCCGCAATATGATGAATCGGCGACGAAGAAACGTGCAAATTTATGTGAAAGCACCCACTCCATGGTCAAGAAGCTCGCCGTGATTGATGACGAAGCCCAACTTTCGACACACTCCATGAATTATTTAACGGAACGGTCAGAGCACGCACACGCATCCTAATTAGGGCCTGGACCGCGGCCGAAGACATCCACGTCTCAATACCAATCGAAAAAATCCAAAATTAAGTTTTTAAGTGGAGTGGACGTAGGTTTTTTCGCTATATAAATGTTCCGCGAGGAAAAACGTTGCGCAACGGTAACGTGCATATGTAACGCCGTGCTATGAGAGCTTCGGTTTGTGAATGATATAAAATATGGGGATGGGAGTTAAGTGATGTTTGTAAGGATGAATTTGATGTTGATATTGTAAGGGTGGGTTTAAAAGTAGTTTATTTCTTGGTAAGTGATCTTAAATATTGCTATTATACATATATACGTGGAATCGCCCGAATAAGTTTTTGTTGAATGGTTTTTGATATAAATTATAAATTATCGTTCATTTGATATGTCGCTTAATTTCTGAGATTTGATGTAATTTAATCATGTATAGTTTAATTTTCATTCAGTAAAGGATTTTCTTATTAAGATAATTTTCAGAGTCGGGATATTTTCAGACGATTTCCAAGTAACGTGTCTATTTATTGACCGCATCACATATCGTTTATCAAAAGGAATTGGAATGTTTAATAAGGTTACTAAACTGTTGACTATATATGTGGAATATACGACTAAAAGGTTCATTACATCTTTTCTGGATTCTGTCTGGATTTTCCCGAGGGAAAAACACTTCTCAATTTACGAAACTCTGATTTGGAACGCACCAACTAGAATTTACGAACAGTTTATTTTGAAAGTATTGTAAGACTTTTTTCAATATTTTTAAAGATTTTCGTTTCGATAAACTAAAAACAACAACAAATAATGATAGGATTTTATCTTTCTAGAACCAATTTTTTTACAATACATCACATCCATCCAAATTTCAACCAAACTTCAAAACACATTAAAACCAACTCCAAATCCCAAAATCATCCCAAACAGCCACGATTCCCAACCATCACGTCCATCCACATCTCAACCAAACCTTAAAACACCCAACTCCACACCCCCACACGAAACTTATCAATTTCAATGTCTTCAAAACTAAACACGCTCGCATCGTGTGACGCAAAAGCGATAATCTGTTTCCACAGCGAGCGCCGAAAATATGAATAGTTTCACGTGCTCGCAAACATAATAACCGTGTACCGTCATAAAGTTAATGTACACAAGAGCCTTGGGGATGGGCACGGGAGCCGTTTCGACGTTTCAGACTAATATTCCCTGCGGTTTACACCTCAGATTCGAATTCTAGACAAATTAACAAAGCCCACGGGGTAGCTGAGGCTCGGCGAAATAGCGAAACCCATAATAGATAACTGCCGCGCTAATTTAGACGTTAATTTGTCTGCGAACCGATACGCGTGCTCGAGGTGGGCCTAATTAAAAATATCCGCAGAGTCTTTCGGGAAAATATTCGGTAATTTTGGGTGGTTGGGTGAGGGGTTTGCAAATTATTGTGTATTGAAAATTGAAGTTTTTCGCGTGGGTCGTGTTGGGATGGTTTGGGTTTGTTGAAAATGGCGGTGATTGTTGAGTGGTGTTATGAGTGGTTGGTGTTATGTTCAGGTGAATATTGATTGACTATATATCATTTAGTAAAGGTGGTTTTAATATTAACCTATTTGAGAGCGAATTTTTATTATTATAAAAGAAAAAAAATTCTTATGATATTGTTTCATAAGTTGTTTGTGAAAATGATATTATAACCATTCCTTATTGAAAACACATAAATTAGAAATATGTGATTACATTTTTCAATTCATCGTGTTTTATATGCCACTTAATTTTAGTGCATTCGAAATGTTTCAACTCTTAATGAAATTAAATAAAAAGTTCTTGCAATAACCATTGTATATTTGCTGTCAACAAAAATAATATCATAAAAATTGTACGTGTTTGCCACTAAGTAACCAAGAACGGAATTGTTTTTATAAATTTTATATATAAATATTTAATTAAGTTAGTAAAATTATTATTCCCAATTCTATAATATAATTTTTCAAATACTGAACATATTATATTCAATAGTATGATAAAAGTACTTATCAATTAACATAATATACAATTTATGATACTAAATTTTATTTCAAACAAACAAGAGTATTTATAATACAAAAATTATTTTTATATGTATATAAAAAAAAACACAAAATTGATTTACTTAATAAAAAAAGCACTGTGTGAGACACGGGCAAATTCTAAATGTAATGTGAGTTTTATTGATGTGTGTCCTATTCACACGCGCTGACCCTCTCGTAACGAATTAGCAGTGTAAGTTGGCGACCTACACTGCTTACCCTTATGTTAACCTTCGTCTATGAAAAAAACACACACACACGTATAACCATCAAAATAAAATGATAAAATGGATGACGAGGGTTCGACTTGTCCACGTGCGCAAAAAACTTTTCTTTTTCTTGTGCCCCGATCGCGAATAATATCTACCATTATCTTTTTTTCCCCCCATATAATAGCGGTGGAAATGTCGTTACCCCTTTCGATTACATAATTGCTGGAGAGGAAGAAAATGAATATAATCATTCTGTGAACTATACGTATCTATAAATCCTCGCTAATTAGCCATTCGAACTGACTTATCAGCTATTTTTCCTCTTCGATGGAAATTTTCCAAAGGAAAGACTTCGAAAAGCGTTTCGCTTAAAATAGTTGGAAACATCTGATTTTTCCTTTTCTACTGCCGTTAGGGACTAATTAAAAATGAAGTTCAATTTCCCGACCGCGAATAAATTACGAAAGATATTATCGTTCGATGCGGAAAATTGAAATCGTCTTTCGAAAAAAATAAAATAATTCGTTTTCCAATAGTGCACTTCCTGCAAATGTGCATAATAGAAAATGGCTTTGAATCGAAAAAACATAGTAAATACGATATTAAAATTTCCGTATTAAAATTTTTTTTAATATAAATTCCGTTGAAAAAACTGCATTCGAAATAATCCTAGCTTCATAATGAAACCCTTTGATTACCGAGGCGTGATGCACTCAGAGTGAAAATTCAAATTTCAGTACATGTGTGTAATACGATTTTTTTCCAAGACGAAAGTGCACTACTGAAATCGTCGTTCCACTTCGGGGATAACGCGTTGAAATTTTGAAATTAAAATGTTCGAAAAGAAGGTTCAGAAAAAGAGAAATAAAAAAGATACGTTAATTACTGCGTTACTAGCGTGCGAAACTAAATTTGCGTGAAAATTAAATTTCGCTTAGGAAAATTATTAGGAGTTCACGCGACCGTAAAACGATAGTGTTCTAATTATATTATTGGGGACACTTTCCCCAACGTGGAGATAAGGTTCGTTAATATATTATGAAATATTAAAATCCATAATCAGACATAGAAATTTGTGCCAATTTTCACAAAAATATACATAATTTTTCATGAAAAAAACTTTCAACTTTTTTTCACTAAGAAAATCATGTTACATAATATTATCTTATTAAGAATATTTTTTTATTTATATTTTACATACGGATTAAATATCGCATATTATATAATTTTTTTAAATTAATAAAAAAAAAATTCTAAACAAAAAATCATAAGAAAATAGTTAATCAAATAATTTCTTTACTTTCAACCAATCAAACAAAAAATTGAAATCAATCAAATATGACTAATGGACTATCCAAACATTTTCCAACTACCGTATCGACACAAAAATAAAAATATCAAATAAACCAATTAACTACAACACTTCGAATTCAATTAAACCCGTTCACTATTATGACGCATTTTTATCGATTCGCGCACAGTAGTTGCGAACGACCCGTATAAATCCGAATTATTGGCATGTATCGAATTACCCAAAAACTGTCTCACAATCAATGGACTCTCCTTTTTTTATTGATATATCTTGGCGAGGATCAAAAGAAACGTTCGTCGCCGCCAATAAAACTGCGGTAAAACTTTTATTCGGGAAATAATCACATTTGCGGAAATAAAACGAATCGATTTTCGGCGCGTATAAATTCTGCGAGCCGAAATTTTTTTCTTATCCTTTCAAAATATTATTGTTATCGGATAAGTTGTTTGTTTTTGTGCGATTAAAGCTCCGTATGATCGTTCCGGTTTTAAGATACCTTTTTATATCGTTGGAGTTGACAGTCGTTTATTTATTTCCGTCTTTGTGTATTACGTTTATACTCAATATTTTTTATTTAGAAAATATTTCGGAAAAAATGTTGTTATTGTAAAAGTTCGAAGATCAGATATTATAGATACACCCATCTCTCGATTAATGCAGTCAAGTGAAATGTTTTTTTTTATAAGCGTATTTTGAATTAGTTAACAAGAAATAAGAAAAAAACAATCACTGATCACGTAATTCCTAAGTAAAAAACTACCCACGATCAACTAGAACATTTTTCTCAAAATGTGAAAAAAATGTTATTTCAAATAATGATGATGAAAATGATTTCAAACTAGCGAAAAAGTAAGAAAAAGTAAAAAAAAAAACGTTGTTTTAGAAGACCGAAGCGGAAATAAGGATGAATGAATATCATTCTTGACTTTAACGATAATTCATTTCTTATGTAGAGTTTATGCCAGCTATAATTAAAATACTAAATAAATTCTTATTCATATAAATACTTTTAAAATGTATTTTATTTTATTTCATTTTTATGTGAATTTTTCTGAACCAATCTCCCCGTTTAATATGGGTTTAATATGCCTACTCACGCGGTTTTTACTTTGGAATCTATTGAATGTTTTTGTATGGGTTCATAGTTTTTTTTACGCGGTTTATCGTGGAATGCATCTACGCGTAAATCAAGAGATGAGTGTATATTATAACAAACAATAATCGTATTAAACGTTGATCAATCAATTATGATAAATTTCAAATATTTTTTGAATCTATTTGTTTCAGATCTATTATATTATTATTATAAAAGTATAAAATTGTTAATATCGGCAAATTCTTAGAACAATTAAAATTAAACGGCTTAATTCAAAAATCTTTCGAACTAAACATTTCTAGATTGAATCTTATATCGCGAAACAACATCCGAGAACAAAATCCTCATCCACTCCTCCACTTGTTCAAGAAACGCGACCATCTCATGACACCTGTCAACCACAAAGATCGAACTTCGACCGCCACGACACAATTGAATAATTCGCGCACCCAACCGAGTTTGTTACCCGACGCCGACAAAGTTGAGCAAAGCGAAACAAAGTTCCAACTCGCCGCGGCACATCCCCGTGTTGCACCACCACCTGCACTCTGATCCAATTAACCCCCCGACCCCCCCGTTCCTTTGCAAATCGAATTACTTCCGAAAAATTTACTCGACAGACGCGGCGGCAATAAACAACTCTTCAGAATTTCATTATGGAGCACTCGGAGAGGGTCCTCGACTCCTCCCGGTTGCCCGCTGGTCTCTCCCGCTCCTCCCGCGACGTTAAAGAGGTTCCCAATAACGTGGGTAAACTTTAATCCGATTGTGTTTTGAAAATTATCGATGGCCTCTTCTGATTTTGATTTCGAGGGGTATTAAGATTGTTTTTGTTTTTCGGATGGGTGGGAATGTTGTGTTGTATGTGTGGGAGGGAGTTGTTTAGTTGATCTATATTTGGTTTTGTTGTTTGTGATTTGAAATAAATAGAATTTTCAAGAATTTTATCGTTCAGAATCATTATTTTTTGAAGCTAAAATTATATGATATTAATATTAAATTTGATGGAGGAGCATAGGTTATTTTTAGCCAATTAATGATCAAAATATATTGTTGATAAGCGAAAATAGTATATGTATTTGATATTTTAAAAATAAATAGAGACAATGAATAATTTAGACTTATTGAATGCGGTAGTTTTCACTGATTACTGAAGTTAAGCGATAAATTATGCGGTCAATGAATGATTGTGGTTATGTGTTCACTAGGAAAAATATTTTTGAAGAAATTTTGGGTTACGTAGGCTTACGTTTTTTTATTTTTCCGATTTTTATACTGAATTTAATTTACCGGTAAACCGATAATTAGTGAAAAAATGACCAGGTTACCAGTAAACGAAAATTAAGGTAAAGGCCTCCCTAGTGCCGATAGTTTGAAATTTAGAGATGAGGTGGATTTTATACTTAAATTATCAATTGTTTTTCCTTAATTAATGTAATAAATCCAACCAATCATTGAAAGTTAAGCGATACGTGACATAGTCAATAGATTATCGTAATCATGTTGATTTCAAAGGAATATACGTAATATATTTTTTATTACATAGATAAAGAAAAATATTTACCCAAAATTTTGATAATACATTAAGAAGCTCTTAGCACAAAGTGGATTTTATAATTACATAAATTACACACAACGACGAAAATAAGCCAATTTCATAAAAAAAAATTACGATAATCTAATACAGTTTAAAGTATAAAGCATTCACTCATCTAATTTGAATATCAGACCGCATTCGTAAATTTCGCACCCAAGGCCTCGCAAATAGAGCGGGATATTTTTAGTGAGCGGCGTAGGCTTTAATCAGCGTAATTATGTGAGGGACGCGAAAAAGGGAAAACATGACGCCGAGTGCCCGAGAAGAAGAAGAAAACTCCAATTGTGCCCGAATTTCAATGGGCGGAAAAGAGCGGCCTCAAGAACGAACGAGCCGAAGAAAGGGGCGAAACGAGGCGGGGCGAGTCCCGGTTGAAATTTTAATTAGATTCCCGCCCTGGAGACGGCCCTGGATGCTCAGGGGTGGGCTCCAGAAAGGGGAGAGCTGGGAAGCTTTTTTATTCGACTAATTTGTATACACAACAAAGTGAGCGCAATCCTTCGGCAAAGTGCGCGCCGTTTTGTCGGAATGGCGGCTGGCTCTGTTTTCGGGGATTTTGATTGTTTCGTCGGTTTTGGGTTATTGTGATGGTTTGTGTATGATGTTTTATGGGTTTTTAATGGAGAGAAATAAGTGAAGGATTTCTAGGGAAAATATTTTTAAGTCTGTTTTGTGTTGTTGGGGATCGCAGTTTTATGGTTGCGTGTGGCTTTGTTAGATGTTTATGTATGATCTTTTAAAAGAATTAGATATTTTATAGAATGAATTTGTTTTGAATTGTGGATTGTGTGGGTGTATTATATTAAATTTGTTTAATGTATAAATTTTAATAAAAATGGTTGAAAATATGGTTTGAGATTTTATATATTATAAAATTTTTCAATAAGCCTATTTTTATGTATCATTGTTAGGAATAGTTACTTTTTTAATTCTGAAATTTTAGCTATTCAATAATATTTTTTTAAATTCGAAACCATAAAAATTGAATTGTTGTTATTTTATGAACTTCTGAAGGTATTGAAAAGAAACTTAATTTTAAATTGAACGTCATGTAAGGGTAACGGGTAAAGGGTTTCCACGTAAGCGCAAGCGTATTTCATGAGCCATAGGTAAAAGCTATTATATAAGTGTGAGCAAAATAGAAATATTGAATACCCACTCTTAAGTATACGCTCACCGTGGATCTCACCTTAATAAAAATAATATACATTAAAAAACGCATTCAATCATAAAATTAAATTTAAAAAAAAAACAATCATCTACAAACACACAAAACTCCCCATAAAATCGATCACAACAAAAAAAAACAAGAGATCATCACCTATTAAGCACAAAACAGCACTTCGGGCAATAACAATTAAACGGGCGCAGACGAGACGGTCGCAAAGCGTATGTAATACAGGCATTGTCGTAAGGTGATAAGCCTCGGGGTCATTTAGCTCAAAGTGACCCGGGAAAACGGGAATATAAAGTGGGACCGCAGACGGGACCGCGACAGGACCGCACCTCATGAATAAATTATTACGCCACGGTCACACTTCGGGTGGGTCCCCAACTTTCGCGACGTCACCCTAACAATGCGTGTCCCTTCGGAAAGGTGTCGGTTTTTTCGGTTTAATTGGTGGTCCGTGACGGTTTTTTGATTTGGAGTAATGTCGGGGTTGGTTGTTTGTGTGAGGATAGGTTGGTTTGAAGTAAATTGAATTTTGGTCGTTTTGATTGGAATTTGGGTATTTTATAAAAAAAGTACAAATGTGAATTCAATGTATTTTTGTAATGATGAAATATTGACGTCCGACGTGACGTCCCAAATAAAAAAAAAACAATGTCATTTTTTTTTAAATTTCATAGATGTGAAAATTCGCAAAACCACTGTTTTAAGTGACTGTTCAAATCTGTTGATAATCAATGAATTAATCTAACTAATAGTGGGTCACTAGTTATATATTTTGTTAAACCGTTATTGCTCGTATTTTTTTATGTTGGTGTAGCACTAGCCGGAATTAATTTCAGGCGATTTTCGGATTTTATACTGGTTTGAAGTTGAAATAAAACTGCCTAAGCCTGGAGATATAATGTCGACATGCAAATGGTAAGGGCTTAAAAATATTGCGTAGTACTCTCGCGCGTTAAATGTGAAATTTTTATATCACTAATTTTTCGAAGGCTTATCAGGATTTTGTTGTTCTTAAAACGTTCAAAGATATTTATTGCCCTTCTTACAAGTTTTACTATTTATTTGTTAGTCAACATTATAAATCGTATGATGATTACAATAAAAATATAAAAAATATTCAAGTCGATAACAATAAACATTTTGAAAAAAAAAATGTAAAAAAAAAAAATTTCACATTTTTGATGACGGTCGAGCAGATTGTTACTACCGTCAAATAAAAATTCACTCCGAAAATTAATATTGATTTTGACTCAATATAAATTTATGTGTCATGTTTTTTACATTGAGCATTTTTATCAATAAACGACGTCGTATTACATAATTGTATTGATGTTATTTTTCCATACTTTTTATATGAAAGAAATTCGAGACGAGAAAAACGTTCCTAGAAGGAATCTATTGTTCAGCACCTTCTTTATATAATATATCCTCATACATAAGAACATTTACATATTTATAAAATTCCATAAAATAGGCAACGCGAAAATATTGAAAATATTTTATTTTCATCATAAAGGTTTCGGAAGTAATTTCGGACGCAATTTCATCCAGCTGTGCACCGTTTTAAATTTGAACATATACACAGCCGAAAAGATGAGGGAAAACAAAGTTCAAAGCAGATTTGTGGAGTTTTCAAAACCGTTAAAAACTTGCCTGCGAAATTGTCCGTGTCAGCCGATTTCTGACTTTATCGAGAGCGAGCTCTTTTCGCATTATAAAAATAGAATCCGGCGAAATTCGATTCGAAATTGCCGTAACAATGTAAACGCTCACACAAATTGCATTACGCAAGTGAAATTTGTAATTAAATTTTGGTAGAATGTGATAAATTTTTAATTTAGACTTTTTTTTAAAGTTTTATATTTACTCGCGGCGTAGGTGAAAATGAATATGTGAATTAGTTAACGTTTCATTTGTGTTAACGCTAATATGGAAACTCTGACGTTTCGTTTTCGTCTCTAATGAAAATTTTGTATAAAATTAGATTTTTGAATATGTGAAAATTCGCTTTTTTCGATGAATTCTATTTGAATACAGAGGACATTGTTAATGCGGACACGATTTTGCTTCAAAGTGCATAACTGAACCGAAATTAATTATAGAAACCCATTCGTATGGAAGCTCCTTTTGAATAATATAACACAATATATCATTTCTGTATCTCCAAATACACAATAGAATATATTTGAATATATGTTACTGTAAAAGTTTGGGGTTTGATAAGTCTTACGGTTTAGCGGTACATCCTAATATTTATTAAAAGTTTGTAGAGTTTTAATAAAAGAATGATTAGTAAAAATAACTACTAGTATAATAAAATATATCAATTAAAAAGATTGTATTATAAAACCATATTAGATAAAATATAGTTTAAATATAAATTTTATAAAGAATAATTAAAAAATGCATTCAATTAATTCTTTCCAATACCATAATTTATTTTCTTTCTTTTGAACATAAGTTCAATCTAACAAAAAACTTTTGATAATTGATATAATTATATATTTTAAAATTTAAGTACTGAAATGGTTCAAAATAAAAAAAGTTCTTTCAGACTTTCACTATACTAATTGTAAGATTTATTATAAAAATCAAACATTATCCAAACATTTGATTTTCACAGTAACATTCGAGATAATCATTCCGTCAAGTGCTCGATGAGCAGAATCTAAAACAAACAAATAGTTTTCCAACTATTCCTGCACAGCACACGAAATTTGCATGAAAAAGTAGGAAACGCTTTAATTCAAAAACTCACCCGCGAAAAAAAACACAAAAACATCGTTTTCAAAAGCGATTTCAGTCCTTTATGCGAGGATTTATTTCGCGTCGCGAAAAATAAATACATTTTACAGATTTCGGCGGGAAATTTAATCTCTCGCGCCTTTTTTCGCAACGGTTTTTATTCAAATATGTTTCGAAAGCAAACGGCGGAGATGGGCCGATACCCCCCCGCCCCTCATCCACTTCCGAGGGGGCGGATGAATTTCGTATTCGCGCTTAATTTATTTCCGCAATAAATCATATTTAATTCGGCAATAATTCACTCGGCGCGGGCGGCGGCCCTCTCGCTCCCACTTCGGACTATTGAATAATTCATCTCTCGGTTAAAGTTAACTGTTTACACTTTATCCGCGACGAGTGACCGATCTGGGGAGATTAGAGCCGCGCCGTCCCGCCGTGAGGGTGTTAACCCCGCGCAGGTGAGTGCGATTTGTGAATTAAATATGGTGGTTTTGGTGGCTGAGATGTTGATGAGGATGGGCGATGCATGGATAGTGGTTCGTTTAGGCTAATTTCGGTTTTGTGGGGGAATTATTGATGGGAGTTGTCGTGATGTCGATTGATATGAAGGAAATGGGGCGTCGTGAATTTTTTAAGATTGGAAAATTATTGATGGATATTATGGTGTTATACTTCTTAGAATAGGAAGAACTCTCCGTGGACTAGAATATTCTGGAATAGTAAATGTTGATGAGAAGTATTATGAGAAATAAAGAATGATGAAGAGTTCTTTCACAATTGATTGACCAGATCAGGACTATGATTGGTTTAACTTTGATAAAAGTCGTGCAAGCTATGATGTGATGGTAGAGTTGGAAAATAATACAGGTTTTACACTCCAAATTCAATCTTTTATAAATCAAATACACCCAAAACTCTTTTCATCCGATTTTTTATATGGTTCTGAAATAACACGATTCAAAAATGAAAAACCGAATATTTTTTACACTTTATTTCTTTTTAATACGGTATAAAAAAATATTATTATGCCACAATGGAAAGATTCGGAGCAGCAAGTATACAATTATAGTTATTAAATAAAAAAATTCGATGTTTTTTGATGATTTCATATGGCGAAAATTTTCCACATTACAGATTTTTCATAAAATATATATGAATCGAAGTTTCGTTCAAATACACTGATAGAACCTATCTCCAATTTTTATATGGTAACCATACATTTTTTTACATGATAGTCTCTGAAACGTATCCCCTGTGTAAAAGACGATTGGACGTACATCCTTTTTCAAATCAAATTCGACATTTTTCAATTCGTTAGTAGAATGGACAAGTTTAAATTGATTTTGTAAAAAGTTGAATTTTGAATATAAAACTTATAGTGAGTCTAAATGTATAGGCGAGACTACTAGAAGATCACAACCTTCAGTCATAAGAAAAAAAAACAAGAAGAGAGATTTTTTCAAGTTTTTTTTTTATTAACTTGTTATAGAGTACAAATGTTACATAATGTTAATACGCCTTTGTATGTTATAACATAATAAAAGCACACCACTATTGCGCAAAATTTGACTTTATTACTCCACAAGAAACATAACTCCAAAAACTATTTATAAGCAACTCCCAAAACATTTTGGCATCGAAATCAAAATTTATTTCTCGCCGCAAATCCATTTTTCACACGCCCAATCCGCGTTATCATCCTAGCAAGTCCAAAAATCGAATAACACCCCGCTGATCCGACACAGCGAAGAACAAAGCCCGCCTAAATCAACATTATTTATTTACAAGCACAACATATTTTCCAATACGCTGGCAAACACAGCATAAAGCAACGGAAATGAAATTGATTCGATCGGAGCGTCTCAAACGGGCCGCTTTTATGGTTCGGTTGCGATTTTGACCCGCCGGCGACGGTTCGAAGATTGCAAAAATATTCAAGTGTCCACCATGCGAAATTCAAACGAATCGGAATAATAATGGGCGAACAAAATGCTGGCCGTGTGCTGGAGTGTCGGAAGAAGGCGGGAAAAGTATGGGGATGGAAGAAAGTTTCGCGGAGAGTGGCTTTATTGAAATTTTTCCTGAAAGCAATATGAAAGTTAAATTTAGACGACGGTGGATGTTGTCCTTTTATTGTTGGGATGAGTGTGTGTTTTGTCTATCTTTTGGTGTTATGCAGGCGTATAGTTGGGTCTTGATTTGTGGAGTTAGTTGTGATTGAACGATTGGTAAGCTTAGTATTTGAAATCAGATAAAAGTTTGGTGGAAGAAAATTGATTATGAATGCAATTTAAAAGTTCGAAGATTGGCAATTTTTGGTTGTTTTAGTCGATGTTAGTATTTACCATATTGTGGTGGTAAAAGTTAAAAATAAGCTTGAAAATGTTTCAGTTCTAGTATAAGAAATTTAAATTGTGGAACAAGTATAATAGGTATTATACAACATAAAAGTTTGTAATGAGGCTAATAATAATAATTCAATAGTTATCATATAAAAATAGAGTTTCATTAAATTATCCAAGATAAATTACTGCTAAAATAATTTTTAATTATCATGTTAAAAAATGTATTTAAAATTTAGAAAAAATAAACAAATTTTTACTAACAGTGCTTATACAGATTTAGATCTTTAGTATTTTAAATATTCAATGAAACTATTCCATAAAAGCTTAAAAAATAAGGATTTATAATTTATTTTTAAATCTACCATCTCACTATGGTGAATGATAGAATTTATTGATAAATCTTCGCACTTTCACACTAACGTACATATACATATACATATTTATATGAACAGTGACGGAAATTTCAGTATTTGGAAGTAGAGTGACTGTTGGGTGAAATTTAGAGTCTCGCTTCGTCTTTTATCCCATTCTAATTCTGTTTGCATGGGCAAAGGGGTTAAATTTAAATTGCTCCAACGTTTTTGCTTCAACTTGATCGACTTAGTTCACTTTTATTAGAACGAAGACGTATAAAGTGTCCATGATCTCATTACTCTTATTTCCGGAATACATAATCTATTTAAAACCAATCTAAAATTTCATCAATTGCATTTAATTTTTCTGCATAAATCAAGAACTGAGTGCATTCGCGCATAAATCTCCTTATTGAGTAAGCTTTCTATATTTAACTTTCACAATATATCCCGTCTCTGTACAAAGCACACAATAACCCAAGCCATAGTAAAAATTTTCCATAGTGATTCGATCCGACGACGAAATTAAAAAAAAGCAAAAAAAAAAACCAAAGCGAAACGTCTAAAAAAAGGAAGAAAAGAAAAACTGACGTTTCGCTTAATCCGTTTACGGCAATCTATTTCGCGCGCAAATAGAAAATGGCGGACGCGGCAGAGGTTCCCAATCTTTTTGTGTATCGACCGACTATCCATCAACGTTGCGTATAGCTCGAGCTATAGGGACCACCATCAATCATTTTTATTTGACATAATGCCCCTTCGACTGTTGGAAAAGTGCTGCGAACGCCCCCGCCGCGAATTTCTCGGTTAATGTACCAGACACTGGCCTGCGAAATAATCAAAGGCCCGCTTTCGTTGTCGGTGTCTGGTTATTGTTAATATTGTAATGAATCGTTCGGATTCGGCCCGAGTAACGGTGTAGTTCGGCTGGAAATGATTTTTGTAAAAAGGAGATCGTAAATCTATGGGTCTGTCATGAAAATGCGCTGTACAGTATGTTCCAGTTCCTGGGAGGGCTGTTTCTGCAAAATTAACCGAGTATCAACAAGGGAAATATTTAATTAATAATAACATATCCCTCAGAAACGTTCCGACTTTAATTAATTTAATTGCAAACCCGGACTGGATATTCTATTTACATTAATTGAATATCACTAATAGACGAAAAGCATAATATACGAGTATGTTACATATTCATGGACGACATTCGAGCTATATCAAATGCAATAATCGTTTGAGTTAAGCGAGTTATAACTTGATGGGCTATTTTTAATACCTATAATTCTACTTACGTTCCTCGATCAACTTCATTATCCAAATCGACCATTCGTACTTAAATACATAATTTTTCAACACGAATTTCCGCTATATCAGTCATAGATTTTAGCGCGGAAGACCGACATTTAAACAAAAACTATAAGGAATTTCATGTATTTCATTAATTAAAAAAATACGATAAGAACTAATTGATATATTTGGTTACAATAAAAAATATTATAATGGATATTTATAGTCGAAAACTCGATTGAATACGACTACGGATTTGTATGGCTATTTCTTCGTCGCGAGTAAAGGGTTTTAAAAACTCAATTTTCTCTCAAACGAACACTTTAAAAATTCCTAAATATAAAAAAAAATCTCTACACACACAAAATCGACATTAATATTAGCAAATTAGCCGTAATTGATAATAAAATCGCGCACGTTAACCCTACAACGGCAGACAGGGCACGCATGATTAGCGCTCAATTTATTGCGCAATATCGAACGCGGCCGCTAATGAGTTCAGCCCGCTCCCGTTTTCGCATATTGCGCACCCTGTATAACGGGTTATGCATTATATTATTATTATAATGTATGGCACCGTACAGGGTGTCCGCGAGCGCGTATCCGCCGCTTTTAATTAAATTTTATGACAACAGTAAAAGCTCTCAATTTCGGACGGAGAAGTTTTCGGATGTTTCAACCCTCTGTGCGTGGGATAGACATGTAAGTCCTGGTGTCTTTAAAAATAATATTTGATAGGTCTTTGTAGAAGGACCTAGTGTATTGAAATATAAATAATAGTGGTATATATAAAATTATGTTGTATTTTTTAAATTATACTTCTATATGGAGAGAAGCGTAGAATGTATGTATGTACTTTGTAACGATTTCGGTGTGATTATTTAACTACATACTCGAGTTTGTTCATACAGATGAGTTGTATAAATGTTTTTCGAATATGAATGGGTTTTGTAATACTTTATATGGTTTTTATAGAAAATAGAGTAGGATTATAACTTTAAGCAGTGCTACGTATTAATTTAATTTTTTTTAAAATTTAGTATTTAAAATGTTTTTCAGATTCTTGTCTCAATTTAACGATTTTGGAATCAAATTTGAGTATTGTGTTAAAATTTTTGGGTGCTTTCGAAAAATATTATATTATTTCTAGTATTAATATAAAAATATATCAAAAAATTAAGTTATTATATAGTTTTCGGCTAAAGAAGGGTTATGTATGTATCGCTTGTGTTATAATTATCGGGATTTTGGGTGTTTCAAGTGTTTTGTGTGTGAAATTTTATTAGTATCGATATCATTTGGAAATACTTTCGAAAATTTATAGGAACTATTGTATATTATAAAGTGGTGAACGCAATTTAAATTAAAAACTATTTTTGGCGTCTCATTACTATGTAGGTCGTAGTTTGTCATTTTCATATTTAATTACTAGTTTCAAACTATGTATTTAATTGAAATTCTTGAAATTCATAGCTCAATCAATTCTACTTGTATTATAGATATTATGTGTACTTCTTGAAAAGTTAATTAATTAATTAATTAATTAATTATAACTTTTGAACTAGTATTTAATTTGGAAATTAAAAATTATTATCAAGGGTAATGTTGATTATTTTGTTGAAGTTTAATGTCAATATAATTATATATTTGTAAAAATAAAATATTGTTTGTATGGAAATTTTTATATTATTTGATGAAATAAATAATATTTCATTTAACTTTCCATGTGAGTATTGTTCTTAAAAAGAAATAAAACATCACTCAATAAACTAAAAAAAACATTAATTCAATTACAAAAAAATTCAAAACACACCCAAGACGTTACAATATAAAAAAAAACCCCAACACCATCAAAAGGGTCAGACAGCACCGCCGAAGAAACCCCTCGACTGGCAACACTGCTAATTTTTTAACAGCGCACCCGCATCAAGCGCTCCGCTCAATTGATTTAATCACCTTTTTTTAATCCGAAAAGTCAGTGGTACCAACGCGCAATGCGCACACCGCTACACACTGCCGAGCTACACATTATGTAGCAGAACGAGAGCGGGTTAGGGTGGTCCAGGGTCGCGCTTCGCCCGCAATTTTCCAAATCATTAATCCGAAGACAAAAAAATGCGGCAACCCTTGTCATTTGATGGCGGGGGGCTTACGCGCGCGACCAGGGCGACCAACCGTGACCCGATTGCGCGGGACACACTTTTGACCCGCGACAAAACGAAAAACTTTGCTAAGTCTTGATTTTTTTTTGGTTTTAATTTTATCGATGTTTTTTGAGTTTGTTCTGAAGTTGGGTGATTTTTATTTAATGTTGGTAGTATTGATTAGTGCGAAAATAGTATATTTGGGTATAATTTTAATGATTTTTTCGGATATGAAATAATTTTATTAACTTGTATAAAAAGATCATCATTTTCATCATCATTATCAACCGTAAAACTTCCACTGCAGGACAAAGTCTTATCAACTAATGTTGACAATCTGAGCGGTACCGTATCATGTGTGCCCTCCACGCTTTGATAATGGGCAGGGAAAAAAAAGCCAACTCCGCCCCATGCCAATGGGGAAGGCTCTTGGGATATCGGTATGCATGTCTATATGTCAGACTCCGGTCGCTGTCCAGTAGACATATCGTAATAATAACCAGTGAGGCAGAAGAGGTAGAAACTGAGCAGACTGCACCCTCACTATCCACTTTGCGATTGTAATGACCACCAGTTTGACAGACGAGGCTTGACTGTTGATCCTACATGGCACAGATATCGGTATAACAAACGACTTCAGGCCCTCACCATTGCCAAAGTTTTGTCTACTGCTTATATGGTGTTAATTGTAAGAAAAGTATTTTCCATAATCATCAGATGTTTGAGAATCTCAATTGTCTTATAATAGTTTAATAATACATAATTTCATAAAATTACGAGGTTGGCTCTCGGATAAGGTATATAGCCTAGACCCCCAATATTTGATGGGGAGACCTTGTCCTGTAGTGGACACAAAACCTGTCGACAATGATGATGACATAAAACTATTGATCATACCATTTGACGCTTAAATTTAACGGTCGGAAAAAATCTACGCATTCTACAAAATAATCTATACTATTAATTATTATGAAATTATAGGCAAGAACATATGTTTATCAAATTTAACGTTTGATCATTGAAGCGAAGTGTTATTATACTTAGGGTGAAACTCCATGATGCGCGTGAGCTTGAAAGTGAACATATTAGTGAGCGAAAACATGCGAAAGTAAACACGTCAAAACGTTTTGACTTATGTATTACGTTCATACATTTTCTTCGCTGATACATTTACGCTCACACTCACGCGTATCATAATGTTTCCCTTTATACAAAAAAAAAAAAAAATCATAGAATTTTTATTAAAAAAAGCAATATATTTTTTTAAATTTATATATTCATATTTTGAAAAAGGATTATACGTTTCTCGAGATTCGAGCACTTGAGCGTCCCTGTCGCGGAAGGCTTCGAAGGAGAGAGAAAGACCGACAATTACTCGACTTGATGTATTTATTATGCGGGGATGAAAAACGCAATATCCACACTCGGCGCAATTAATATTGTATAAATTCGAAATTCATTCGCAATAATAAATAGGCGGCGGTTTTTAGGGTTTCGCGCCAAATCCGAATTGAATTAGAGTGCTTGATTTATGCCTGTCGCCCGGTTAGTGTGGCCACACTGTAACGACTCGAAATAACCGTTTCTAAATAAAATTCGATTGTTGCAAAGTTAACAGTTTGGTTATTAAGTTGTGAATTTTTCGAGTGAATAAATGGGAGAACAAATAACGGATGGCGGTCAATGTCAGAGTCTTTTTAGAATAACCATAAATTGTTAGCTCCACTGGGAAATTAAATTAAATTAAATCGGGAAACCAATTAAATTAAAGTTCCACAATTAAATTTGCTCAAGTAACCTTTTTGTAATTGCCGAACATTAAGGAATCCCGATAATACTTCAGAATTAGGATATTTAGGAATATAATATTCGAGTCAAATATCGAGATTTATGTTTTTATTTTTTATTGTAATGAAGAGGAAATTTACTTGAATTTTATCTAAATTGAAATTAGAAATATATACTTTGATCCTTTACTTATTAATGGGATTAACATTTTATAATCTGAGGTTGAAATAATAAAATTAAAATCTTTGTTTTTATAAGAATTTGGTAAAGAATTTAAGGTACTTGCTTTTTTAGTTTGTAGACGTAATTAAATATATATTTTTTATATATAAAATCGAGTGAAAATTTTCCTTCCTTTTAAAATTAATTAAAAAAACCTTTTAAAGTAAAATTAAACGAATTAATACGATTTAATAACTGCGAAATAGACGGAAGCGAATAAACCCTCACTTCTTAGAAACATCACCCTCGATTAGTCAACGCGTCGCCCTAACAGCGCCCCATCAAAGTAATGCGACTAGATTTTACAAGGCTCTTAATAAAATAGAATAAATTAACACCTCCAACAACAACAACAGCAACAACAACAACAACAACAAAAAACACACACAACAATAAAACAAAATGCAAAACGACCGCCAAACACACGTCCACCTACCCAGAAAAGAAAACGTCCGCAGAAAAACCCGAAACGTCACTATTAGCCCCCCGCCGCCCCTGTCGACCTGCCCCTCCCCCGTGCCAGGGTTGGGTCGGGATTTATTTTTATTGAGGCGGGTACGGATGATAAATAAGGAGTTTTGCTCGGAAATATGTGGCTGTCGACGCTAAAACGTCGCACGCACACAAAAATATAAACTTGTTACGGGCGAAATGCGGCGCTGCGCAATCGGGAAACACAAAAAGAGACCGCAATTTTTCCCTTGACGTATGGTAAAAATAGCCCATCACTTCTGGAGACGTCGAAAAAATTAAATTTTTCATGCACAATAAATGTGTACGGGAGGACGCGCCGATTTCTGTTGCGAAGTGCTAGAATTTTTCGCGGTGCTTTCGACCTATTTTTGTCGTGGAAAATTGGGTCTTTTGGATGGGAGAATATATAATATAAGATCGTTTTGTTGTTAGTGTGATCGTTCATTGTTTGGTGTGTAATTAATTGAAAAAATATGAGTCATGGTTATTAATAATATTGAGAAATTTCACGACCGCAAATTGTCAGTAAAACATGACGGGAAATTATATTGGTAGTGTGGTTCCTTGATGCGGCATGACAGCCTACCATTGTCATCATATGAGTTAACATCAGCGCATCTGCACACAATATAGAAACGTTATATAACATTGTAACAGCGTGATGTTAACCCATTTGTATTAATTCATCTAGGAAGTTACGAATTCGCAAATATATTACATGAATAATTTTAAAATTGTAGAATTTTCATACTGAATGTATAAGATAAAATTATTATTATATTATAAATTTTTATTTTAGTATAAAAATTTATATATCCTTTGTACTGAAGTCGGGAAACGTTAATGTCTCAAATGAGCCTTTATACAAATATTTAATCTTCTTCTCTATGAAGTATTATGACTTGCCAGAATGAATTATGATCTGTCACTTTTATTTAGATAATTCCGGTTGTAGTTCATACTATTTTGTGAAATAAAGTTTAAATGAAAAAAATAATAATAGTTTCCTCTGAAAAACGCACAAAGAACAAAAGGAAAGTTATCTATAGAAAAAAAATAAAAGGAATAAACAAACCATTTCAAGTTACATAAATTTAAAACGAGCGAATTTTATTTTTGAAAACAAAACATGAATTATTAATAATTTATTGTATTTATTTTATTATATCGAGTGTTTTCATTATGACGTAGTCAGCCACGAGCGTTACCGCAAACATATGAAAATTTTTGGTTATATAATATGTATACAGAGATACGATTTCAACGTTATAAATAAATAAACGTTGAACTCAGTACACAAAAAAATAAAATTCCACCCACAAAAGAGGACAAAAATAAAAATTTAGAATCAAAAGTCCACGTAAGCCTCCGTAGAAGGCAAAGTAAGTGAAGTGTAGGGTGCGCAAGTGCGAGTGCGTCCTCAGCCCGCGAGACAGGCGGACATTTATTAACACGGGGCCCATTTGTCTCCATTACTGGGGCATTTTAGCTACGAAGCTCCACGACAACAAAACCCACTCGAACAACTGCAAAAATTGTACCGTTTTGCCCCGGCGTCCTCTCTATGTGCACTCGCCAAAATCGACCGCTGAAAAATTGCGGAGCTGCGCCGTTGAACGTGTGCGAAAAATAAACGGTGTGATGATTTATTGTGGATGCTGATAAGTTTGTTGTTTAGGTGGTGGATGTGTTAAAAATAGTTGGAAGAAGGTTTTTTGATTAAATGTGTGGTTTGTATCTGGGTCAAATTCTGAGTATGGTAAGGAGGATTTCATTGGGTTTTTAGGGGTGTTTAATATGATGTGGTTACGGAAAATAATCCTCTTTGACCTAAATTCGTGAATATTCTATTTATCAATGTTATAAACGATGCTGAAAAATACATAACAATATCAACAATAGGATATAAAGACGGAATATATTATCTGAGAAAACGTTCATGAAAAAATTGTTTGATCTATTGTGTAATAACCCACATAAAACATCATTTGCAACATATCACAAGGTTTTTCCGATAAAGACGGAAATTTGAAGATTTACCGACAGTACTTAGTATATACGACGAAATAAAATAAAATAATGAATATTAAAAAAAAAATTATACGTCGTTATATCTTTCTATTGATATCAATTATGTTCAATTTTGTCAATCGTAGTTATATTCAATTTTGATATTATCACCAATATATTCTGCAAGGTAAAAAAAAAATTATTGAAAAATTACATAATTAAAAATATTTTACATTTAAAAAAATCCCTTTCATCAATAAAAAAATTATAAAGAAATATTTCCCAAACAACACTTAAAGCGGACAGTTACGAGCGTTCAGAGCGCCATCGCTTAAAACGATTAAACATTTAAGCCCCCCATAAAAATTGTAGGTGAGGCGAGGGGCACAAGGGGGGCAAAACAAGACGTTTATTATTGTTATAAATAATACACGGAGCGGTTCAAATGGTTCGTATCAAGCCCGCCGTGATGTATTGTAATGGGCGCGCCGACTTTTATGATATTCCTTTTGTAAATTTAACGGCCGTGAACGGTGGTGAGGATACCATTGTTATTGTTATACGTCTAAGGGATGAATGTCATCGCTAGGGCCTCCTCGTCGACCGCAGACGTCACTCTTCTTGTGGAAATGGGAAATGTTATGGGCTGTCGAGCGGTGCAGTGTTGCGTCAGGGGTGAAGGGTTGGCTCTCGAGGGATGGTTGCGATTGTGTTGTGTGGGGTTTGTCTTAATTTATGGTCGGTTTCATACGTGGGTGGGTTGTTGGGGGTTTTCGGAAATAAAACGATCTTGTTTCAAAACAAAAATGGTTGAAATAGCTCTCATTTTTCGGTATAAGCCGTGGTTTGTTGGAGTAAAATGTAGGAATTTAATTTGTTGATAAAATTTTCTTTGCAATCGAAATGTGTGGTATTATAATTTAGTATGAAATATGGATGTGATTATGGAAAAATATTTATTGCGTTTTATGGTGAAAATTCAGGATGATTTGCCTCGAATGATGTATTCTGATGGACAAGGTTTTTCAGATAATATTATAAGCTTTAAGATTTGGCAAACTTATAAATATTTAAGTCAACGGTACGTAATCATATTCATTCGTCGACCGTTTTATTTTTCACTTAGCTTTGAAGTGGTTCGATCAATAAGAACCTTTGGTTAAGTATATAATTAAGTATTTATAGAAAAAAAATAGGAAAATTACTTAATAATATCTAAAGGAAATATAAAAAGTTAAAATTTATAATTGTTTTTTGGTTTTACGTTAAAAACAAAGTACACTTTTGTTCAATATTTTTTATTGGATTAAAAATTTTTCAAGGAAAAAACGCAAATTTTTTGTCAAAATATATATTTTTTATAACGAGAATGAGTTAAAATGTCGGGTACATCAGTTGCATAAACAAAAACGAAAGAATCTTCTCGTAGCTTAATATTTTTCTTAATTAATTTTTTCTCATAAAAAAGCAACGTTTTATACACCACTTAAGGTATGTCACTAAAATAAATTTTATATAATATTACATCATCTTCATATTAACATTACATAACTAAACGGATAAAATATTCAACTAATGCTTTATTAAAATTACTTATGCTTGTGAAATATGTAGTTTAAAACGGCGAATGCTCTGAATAGGAATGAAAAATGACTAATGTAACACAAAGAAAATTCTTTATGAAACCGAAATATTTAAAAACTTAAAAGATTTTTAAACTACGAATGTATTAAATAGTATAAATTTTTGTTTCTTCAACAATTTGAATAATTTTATTTATTTAAATATTTATTGAAAATCAAAGTTATTAATAACCAATAGATGAATAGTTATATATAAAAAATGTAGATGGCACTAATAACTGATCACATAAACACTTATAAACTATTTTATTTTGCGAAAAAAACATATTAAATAGATTAACAAAAAACCATTCAAATAAAAAAATCAATATTCAACCAATTGAATCCATCAAAATAACAAATACGCCCAAAACCCGAAAGCTCCAAAGCAACCCAGTTCTATTTTTCCGCGAGATTTTCCTCTTTTCGGCGTCAGAATTATAAAGCTTTTTTTCACCTCGTCGCTTATGAATGAATAAAGCGCGGCCGTTCTGCGTAGTGTACGTCGCCTCTGAAAAAAATCCCAATAAATCCCGAAGCGGAGATTTAATAGTCCATTTGCGTCTTTGAAAAGAGCAATTGGGGGTCTTTTTTAAGCGTTGACGCCCCCTTTCGAATGGCCAAACACTACCCTCCCACCGTAATATAATTTGACCCATTTTTTGCCGGTTAAAAAATAAAAGTGTTTATACTTGGGTTTTTTAGGGATATTTCATTTTTTTTTTGTTTTAATAATATTGTATGCGGATGTGAATTTTATACGTATCTGTCTTATTTTATGACCGAAGTTTCTATTAGTGCGTGTAATAAAATTCCGTTTGACGTTTCGGGGGGGTGTATGAATTTTTTTTGATTTATTGTGTTTTTAACGATGTAAATGTGTGGTTGGAATTGTGTTTTTTTTGACAGGAATTTTAGGCATATGTTGTCTTTATATATTATTCATGTATTTGTTACCATTTTATATAAAAAAATGCTTTGACATCAGCTTAAGGAAAAACTTTACAATGATTTTTTTTTATTATATACATATGTTATGTAGATAATGATGTAGTTCATAAAAAAATATTTTATATTAAAAACGTTAAAAAGTTCAATAAAATTATAAATTTTCTATAAAAGTTGTTCCACACTAATTACAATTCTTAATATTTAATTTATGTAAATAGCAAAAGTTTTTAATTGCTGTCAAATGTTAAAAATTGTTAATATTTAATTCAAAAATTTTAAACATTAAAATACATAATTTTTTTCTCTACGACGATTGTAATCATTAAAAAAATACTCTTAGTTATAATAATCCTTCTCAGTTTTTACTAGCATCCTTACAAAAAATTCTCTCCGTATATATTCTATACAAAAAACAAAGACATTTTTCATTCTTAAAAAAATTAAAACAGATTCCCCCAGCGTTCAACATACACTTTTACAACAGTTCAAACTTGAATCACCCCATCAATGATAAGCCGCGCAAACATATTTTTTTATTGGTAGCACAACAGAAAAACACACTCGAACCCACCACATCACGACCATAAACCACAACACACACACAAGGAAATAGTGTTGAGAAACATTAGGCGGGAAGAGAGCAGAACGCGACGGTAACTTAATAAAGTTTTCACGTTTCCGCTTCCGCGTAGAGATTTCAAAAGGAAGTCGTAACTCCGAGCGTTACACACTTGATAAGTTTATTATATATTTTTTTATACACATATACATTTATATAGTGCTGCGTTATCCAAACACAGTATTACCATAATAATGTTCGGCGGGGCGTATGTGTGAAATTCGATTTATTAATATTAAAGACCCCCCGGGGAAAGGTCGGGTCGTTCGAATGAAAACCGCACGCCGTGACGTCATACCGGTTCGTATTTCGTACACGTGCTTGTGCGGGAATTTGGCGAAATTAATCGATTATTATATCGGTAGTTTGGATTTCGGAATTTCGAGAGTGTCGGATTGATTTTCTTGGAATCGCGATGCGGTCGAGTTGCGAGGAAGTCTTGTGTTGGGGTGTACAATGGTTCGATGCTCGTTAGGAGTGTGTTGGATGTTGGAGTGTTTATTTTTTTTTGAGCGATGTGTGAATTGAAGCTCTATAGGTGGATGTGGGATTGATATTTTTCGATTTATTTGGAAAGAAAGCGTAGAATGCAGCGAGATTGTATGGAACGATTTTTGTATGAGTTTGTTTGTGGAGATGAATTGTATAAAGGTTTTATGAATATAGTTGATTTGTGGAGTAGTTTATTTATTATTTATTTAAAAAGCTAAAGCATAATATCTAAGTATTATTTTTTTGTTAATGTGTAATACGTGAGTAGGTCTTACTTTATATGGAATCGAACTTTTAAATGAGTGTTAATTATTAAAAAAAATTGGATCAATTATATTAAAGTTTAAAAAATTTCGTTGTATGAAATTTTTTTGTAGATTATATATTTGGTGGAATATATTTGTAATACTGTGATAATCAATATTGCTAATTCGGAACATAAATGGTGCAGTTTTAGTCAAAAGGCAATAGAGCACCGTTAAATCGTAAAATTGAACACGCCACAAGAGTATTAAACGAGTGCGTTTGGCAAATAGAATCAGTACAATTTTGGCATTCCAACGAGTAATTTTTGCAAATACAAGATAAATGGGTAGGTAAATTTATAAATTAATAATTTCTGACATGAAACTATTTGACAAAGAATAATTTTCACATTCAGATATTTAAAAGTAATTTTTTTATGAAGAATGTGTTACATACAAACTTCTGATTGAAAATGTCTTGTCTTATTTTGCAGTAGATGCAAATATACACAGTAAATAAAAATATATTTCAATAAAATTCAATCGAAATTATATTTTCAATTATCGCCAATCTAATACACTCAATCCGATTACTTTTTTTTATACAGACCCGACAAAAAAAAACTCCGCAGACACCGAAAACGATCAGTCATTATCAGTACGGCCCTCGGATAATTATGATAATAATAGAGGCGCTTTCGCCGGCGCGCTTTTTCCAGCAATAACCGACGACCGGCGGGAAAAACTATGAGAATTGGCCGTAATGACAGAAATAACGATCCGCTTTCAAATGGGCCGAGATAAGGGCCGTAATTCAAATTTTAAACGCAAGTGTAGTCTGCGCCTGACTTTCGGCCTTATACGTACGCGGTATAGCGCGTACATTTCGCGCGATTTTTTATTTTCGCGCGAAGGGAATGAAAGAAAGAAGCGGATCGCAGGGGCGGCCAACCTTTTTTCCAGTTTTTAGGATGGCTGTAAAAAATATACGTATCTCGGCCCGGCTGCGAAATTTCCCCAAAGACACGTTCTCGAGTGTTCGCTTTACGCGCCTTAATTCACTCCTGCTGTTCTTTTTATTTATACATTTTTTTCGGGGGTCTTAAACATATTTTAATATCTTGTTAAAAAATAATATATTCGAAAAGTGGCTTTTTAGTTTTCGGGAAGAAATATCGCTCTCGTGAAAGTGTTATAAAAATATAATATTCGTTTAAGATTTATCGCTGTACCCGAGGCGGTGCCTAACGATTTGTCTATTGCTTTTTTATATTTCGGAAAAAATGTTAAGGGATCGTTTTACTAAGTCTAGTGTGCTGAAAAATATTAAATTTATAAAGACTTAATTTAAATTCATATATATATTTTTTTCAAATTTATTCAACATATAATAATAATTTTACAATGCAAACTGAGCGATGGAGATTCTTTGAAAAATTTGAATATGAAATTTCATATGAATTCAAATTATATTTTTTATTATTCATCAACTCACTAATATGAACAATGAATCAAAATGTAAATCTTTTCATATTAAATAACGAACCAACTACGATTTTTACTCAATATAAAACAAAATTACATTTTTCATTAAAACTCTTCGGAAAGACGAACGAAACGACCAGAATATGATACGTCCAATTTTATTTTCTTATTTTTTTATATCTCCTCCAGAGAAAGTTTACAGTATCTAAATTCGATGAACCGTGATATCGCTCTCGAACAAAATGACATATTTGAGAACGAAGAATCTATTATATCTCCTTTCGCTGCCGAAACTTTCCCTTTATACATCCTCCGCGTCTTACGCAACGTGTTTATCGTGAAAAACAAAAATAAAAACTAGAAAACGAAAAAACTGCGATACAGCAAGCGTATAGTTTTCTCTGGGTCGAAACATACAATGCTGCGTCCATTAGCTTATTATTGGGGCCCGGGAAAATTCGAAGGCACGCTCTAAAACGATATTATCGTCATTTACGATCGACTTCATTATTTGTCTTGAGCGTTGTTGCGATTTTTTCACGTCATGTCACTTTTTTTCGAGTGAAATAAATGAAAAGTTTGCGCTAGTTGTGTATATTGTGTATTTTATTGTTGGAGGTTTTTTATGATGTGTGAATGTATTGTGGTGTTGTTGTGGGAGGTTATGAAAATGAAGGTTTTTGTTTGTGCTTCGGTAAAGATGTCAATCTTTTAAAATGGAAGCTTGGTCAAAAGTGTTAAAATGGAATCAGAAAAGTTTGTTTGAGACGTTTATTTCATCATTGAATATTAAATTTGAATAATCAAAACTCAATTATGGAGTTTCTTAAACGTAATAATTATATTATATAATTGATGAACTGTTTATAGAAATCGAAAAATTTTAAATCAAAATTTCGTCATTATCGTAATGAGATTTGTGATTCAATTTATTCTTTGGAAATAATAAACTGTTTTACGATTTTTGATAAGTTTAAATGTTTTTTTCGTTCATATTTCTTATCGAATCTTATGCTATAAAGACACTGTCAACAAAATCATATGAGAAATGTAATTTTTCAAAAGTAAAATAAAAAACGATTAATTAAATTTTTTTTTACATGATCGACCCATTTTCGGTTTAAAAAAAATATTTTTTAAATCTAACGAAAACAACACATCATAAGACGAAGAAATTAACTTCTCCCGAAAGCGACGAACAATTTTAAAATTTTTATTATATGTAATACTTTTATGACATAATAAAAATTTATATAAAAAAATTCATAAATCAATCATTTCAAGGCCAAACAAATCATTACCCTTAAAAACGACCACTAACGACCTACGAGCACTAAACCTCAAACGATACGCAAACCCCCAAAAAAAAACCCACAAAAAACACACCCCCCCTACAACCCCAAGCACACCGCCCCTTAAGTAGATCATTGCCGACGCGTAATAATCACCAAACCCGAACTCGTACACCGGATAGTGTATCGCCAAGCAATACACGTGTACGGGATCTGTATCATGTTCGGTTAGCGTTACACGGCAAAACGATTAGTACCACCTTCCCTGCCCCTTTAGCGAACCACCCGCCCCTTTGTCCCGTCGACAAAGATAAACACGCGCAGTTTTGTCCCGAATTGATTTCCATCGGGAAAGCCCAGGGCCGTCGTTAGGGCCGACCCGGGCCCGTTATGGTGGACTGCTTCCTGATTCCCATGGATAGATTGGAACTGGGTGATTAGGAGCCGGACCGCACTTGTGGGTAATGAGCACTTTGATTTTGCGGTCGAAAAAATAATGGGGGCTGTTGGCGAGGCCGTTGCGCGGTTAATGGATGCGCTGTCTTATTGGGTGTGATGCGATTGTCGGGGATGTGGAAGGTGATGGGTTTTGTGTGTGATGATTGGGGGTTTGTGGGGTTTTTTGGTCTTGTTGTGTTGTATAGTAGAAATTCGATTATCTGGACTAAATGGGGATTGAGATTTTAGGATAGCAGAAAATCTGGATAATAGAGACAAGGGAAAAAAATTAAAATGAAAAATTGAAAATTGAAAATTAAAATTAAATTAATCAGTGTAATTTTGTTGCGTAAATTGTTGGAAGCAAGTCATAAAAAAATTCTTAGAATGTTCTATAATATTATTGGATTTAATATTTAATTTTTAATATTTTTTGTTGATCGGATAATTGAGATTCTAATGTATATGGGGTTGATTATCGTATGAAAAAAATTTTTTTCTCAAAAGTGAATATTTATTCACATACATTTTTTTTTTTTATTTATTATATTTATAATGATATTTTGGATAAAACTTATATTAAAAATATTTGGTTTAAAAAAGTATGGGTGGACAAATATTATACTTATTAGAATTGGTGTATAAATTATAGTGAATGTATATTTTTTAATGGATTTATGATGAAAATATATTATACTTCCACCATTGCAACTAACGAATGTGTTATATTTAACAATAGGTGATGTTCACTATCAGTGAATTTGTATTAATTCATTTTCAAATTAAAGTTCTATAACTAGGAAAATATAATGTTATACAAATATATTATACAACCACTCTAATTCAATTATAAAACTGAAACATATGCATGAATTAAAAAAAAATTGTTAAATTGTTTGATGAGATTATTGCAAATGTGTATATGATTAGAAGCATTACTTTTATTGAATTATTATAGAAGTTTTATTGAATTATTATTGAAACATTACTTTTATTGATTATTGAAGTTGAATGATAAACGATTCGGCGATTCGATATACATATATGATAGAAAAAAAATGGTTTTAAAGTATTAAATTTCTTGTCATTATCATTATAAAAAAATTGTTGTATTATTGAATAGGTTATCACGATAGTAAAAAAAAATAAGAATTTTCTAATCCCGTCAAAAAGCTTGAATATTTTTTTGTATAATATAACGTTAAATAAGTTAAATACTTTGATTCGTAATTAAAATGTTCATATCCATCAATTAACCTTGTCAAATAACGATGAACTTCAATGAACAATAACAACTAACATATTAGATAATTAAGCATTCGATTTTATCTAAAACAATTTAGATTATATTTAAAATGTTCACCTGAATTTAACTAAGCACAAACTATCCAAAACTATTCAGCAATAAATGTTTATGCAATATGCGCATTACGATAACGTGTATTAGGGTCTTGTTGCCTATATTCAAATTCGCTAACGATTATAACTAGCTATCCAAAGTGTAACATTGTTATATTACTAATAAACTCAACCTATAAACACATATGGTAACATTAACCGAAACAATCAATCGTTAACCCGATGCAGTTATTACATAAGGGATTGTTACGACCGCATTCAATGTAGTTAAATGTGGAACCTAATCTTTTATTGCTGGAATTAACACTGAAATATATATATAATAATATATACTAAAGCAAGTTTCATGTATTTAAAAAAAACAAACAAAATTATTTCGTTATAAAAAATATATATAATATATTTCAAATAACATTCGAAATTCCTAATTGATATAAAAAAAGTCCGATTGGAAAACAAAATTTATATTAAATATAAGATTGAAAGACTTTTAATTAACCGTCGAATTGCGATATATTCTTGGCGAAATTTTCAGACTTCTCCCTCTTCTTGGGTGCGTCAGAAATTGGCCGAAATCGCGCAAAAACTCCCGCCTCCTCCCGCCCCCCACACCCGGTCATGGGCCGTGGAAAGTTGGAGCTTTTCAATAAAAGTATGTACGCTTCGACATCGCCAAAAAGTTTAAATACATTAAAAGAGAATTAAAAGCAACGTTTTGTAACGCAGACGAAAAAGGTCCGCGCGCAAGTCTCGGAAAGCGGCTAAAAGGGTCCTTAACAAGATTAAAAAGTGTACACTCGAAAAAAAAGCACGTGAATAGACGGGTGTGTTTGTGCGCATGGGGAAAAAATAAATATATATTTTTTTAAGATTTAATTCACCAGAGAGACTAATTTTAAACGTCGAAAGCTCAAAAGAATTTCGAAAATTTTCTTATTCGGCTAATTTATATTCAACGTCGTAAGTGCTTAAATTATGTAATGGTTTTCTTTGAAATATTACATTAGACCAATATCTAAATTACTTCTATCTAATTAAATATGCAATTATCATATAAAAACATTATTTTTTATTCCATTATAACATCAACGAATTGGTCTTGTCGGATTGATTCTCAACCACTGAAATTAAGCGACATAAATGGACATGATTACATATTTTTGGTTTTGAGTGACAAATTTTGAAAATATATCGGGAAATTCTTTGCTATATGTTCTCATGGTGAATGTAGTGATTGTGTAAACATGTCCGTATTTATGCTCACACGAGGCTTCACCCTAAATAAATTCATGATACCCTCATATAGCTCAATTAAAATATTAATTTAAAATTCCTCAAAAAGACCGATCAAACTTAATCGACCCCAAATTCAAAACTCGCTATATGCAAATGGGATAAAGCGCTTCCCAAAGTCCGGCGCGCGTCTCGCACAAAGGTTCCAAATATACAAGCTTGTCCAGCCAACCCCGATCTTCCCTTTCTGGAGGCCACAGAGGCCCAGTGTCCCCTTTCAACCCCTGCCTCCCCCGCGGCCCTGCCCCTCGCCTGACGTAATCATTTCGTGTCCCGACCATAAGGCCCGCCGGCTCGAAACTTATTAATCCCGAATTAAATTCTGACCGACGTGGAAATGGAAAACGGGAACCCTTGATGAAGATAGTCCGGGATCGGAGACCAGCTCTCGGAAGAAGCTACGGCTATATACATAATTGTGTGTGTCGAAATGGATAGGTCATTTTTCGCGGTCGAATCCGATACTCTTGTCCGCATATAATGGATGGTTTAAATTGTGTAATGTGTAGTGTGAGAGTTTAATTATATTATACTTCTGGGTTGGGTTTCGAGTCGTGTATATGAAAGTTGTTTTTAAAAGAAATGGTTTTGTGTGTAAAAAATCTACATAATTTCAGAATAACTAGAGGGAAATAATAAAATGGAAAAGCGTGGCGTAGTTTTAATGAATATTTCAACATGTTTGTGGTTGAGGCGAAAGTAATTTATTATTTTTTTTATTAAAATATTGCTTCGTGTATATTACATTATATATTGGATGTCGATGTGAATTTTTCATTCGTGCAACGTAAAAAATAACTTTCCGAAGCTTATAAATTGTACGTGTTAACGAATTGCAAAGACAACTCCGTGACACTTTAATATTTCACACGACTGCGAAAGAATTTATTCGAAAATTTACTGCAACTTCAAAAAAATAAACTAGTCTGCTCTTGAAACTAACATGAGAAACGATTTACTTTTTATCAAAGAAAAACTTGTAACAAATGCGTCTGTGATCTTCGAAAGATCCTATCGTCACGTTCTCGAGCATTATTACTCCGAAATATAAATTTCACACACAAGATTCGCACACTAGATACACACAGAATAGATTAAACTCACAAATTGATTCATATAACATCACAATTAAGTGGTATGAGTTCAGACCACTAATCGGAAGCACCCGGGGTGTTGTTGCGAACACCGCGAGATTACAGGGACAAATTGAAATTCGACCGGTGCGCAACGGGTTAAAGTGAGAGACGAAAGCGCGATTTCAAATATTTATTGTTGTTTGGGATTCGGGCGTCTGGAGTGGCATAATTAATCTGCACCGATAAGGATAATCTGGTGAAGCCGAAGCTGAAGTTGGCGCAGGAAGAGCATACAATGTCACACCTCCTCCTCATACCAGTGGTGAGTTGTGGTGGATGCGTGAACACAATGCTTCAGAAAATACGGCGCTGATATGGAGGATTTCGTGAACTGTTGTAAATTTCGGGGTGTTGTGTTGATTTGTTGTTGTTGTGTGTAGTTTATGTGATTGCTAGATGAGATGTTTTCGATATGTTGTATTATTTATGTGAAGGGAAGGTTCTTGCGGAGTTTGAATTTGAGGATCAAGTTGATGATCACATGTGTTTATTAATGGTATAATTTTTTGCTTAATTTAGATTGACAGGGAGAATCGGTGTGTTTGTATTGATTAGGGATGATAACTTGGAATTGTAATTTTGAGATTTGTATTCTGAAATGTGGATGAATATTCGATCCCAAAACCTTTATATTATTCACAAATATTACTGATGCGATGTAATAATATAATTAGATATGGTGAAATTCTGATGTGATTAATATAAGAATTGATTGAATTTTAATTTGAGATTTCAGAATCTTGAAATTCAAATTAAGCACCCTTCAAAAAATTTAAAAACCGAAAAATAAGTTATGAATTTATAATATCTAACTAATAACAACAGAATTTAATTTTAAAATTTTAAAATAAATAACAAACTAATTATTCAAAAGTAATGATATCTACTAGAAAACAGAACCACAATTATGACATGATACAATACGATCCAGATCCTGAACCTCTCCGCAGGCACAAAAAGGATCATTTAACAGACCAAGCCAAATAAAAAAGCAACTGATTAAAATCAACACAACGAAAAAACACCCACATAAATAAAAACCACCCCGTTTCACCGGTATTATTCCTCATGCACCACCCCTTACCTCCGGCAACACTAGCTACAACCCCTTTGAGCCTCCTCTTTGGCTAAAATAAACTCTCGCGGGATTATTTACACGTTCTGTGCGGTGTTGCCTGAGGCGAGCACCTTCACCTCTCCTCTTTAAGCGAGCTAACCTCCTCCTGCTCGTGGCACGCACATTATACCTCCCAGGGGCTGGTATTGCCTTTTGAAGAGGTGCTGGCTGCACGTGTGCCGATAAAAACATCACACGCGCACCCGCCACTGCCAATATAGGTTAAATCGCGATTTGCATACGGCCGTGTTAGGAGTGGTGGTCGGGTGGGGGGTGGGAGATTAATCTTGGAATGACATATCGGTGGTCGATGATGAGTGAGGATTTGGAATCGATCGGGATGAAAAAGTTCGTTAAAATAATTAAATATTTATCTGTATATGTTCAATCCTCTTTTTATACGGGGGATACGTTCCAGAGAATAATGTGTAAAAAAACATGTATGGCGACCATATAAAAATCGAAGGTAAGTTTCATTAGTATATTTGTATAGAATATCCATCTAAATATACTCTATAAAAAATGTGTAATATGAAAAAATTTCGCCATGAGAAATCATCAAGAGACATCGAATTTTTTTATTTAATAATTATAATTATATATTGGCCTGCATCGAATCTTTCCATTGTGGCATAGTGATACTTTTTTATACTGTGTCAAAGTGAAAAAGCAGTGTAAAAAGTAATCGATTCTTCTTTTTTAAACTGTGTCATTTCGGAACCGTGTAAAACGAGGATTGTATATGATGAAGTCAGAAGGAATATTTTTTTTTTTTAGAAAATTTGTATTGAAAGATTTTGATAATAATGTCGTAGATTATATTAGTACAAAGTAAAACGTTAATTTGGCCAAAAATAAAATAGACTCATCAAAATAGCTCCGATAAAGCGGCTTGGGAAAAATCAACAAGATATTAAATTAACTTTGCCTAAAATCCTCCCAGAAAATTAGTGTTAATATATTATTCATGTTTCTGGCAAAAATATAATATACATACTTAATTATTAAGTTTCATATGTTTATATAACATTAATATGTTTCATTAATTCCATCCAGGGATATTTTGTGTACTAACTATTTAGTCCCATTAGAATAACCCCGACTTAACGATTACTATAATATTAAATTATTTCAATGGCGTTAATTCACCTTGAACTACATCCCCGACTTACAGCAAAACAACAAGATTTATCAAAAGAAAAATATTTGGGCCCACTTTAACCCATCGAGTTTTTCAATCATAAAACACTTCGACGCACCATAGCCTCCAAACACCATTAACAGACGCGACCCTACAAACCTAGCAGATATAAAAGAATCGTCAATCTTCAACCGAACATAAAAAAAATCGAAACCGAAGGTCACACGCATAGAAACGGGGTCAAACGGATGAATGTAAAAGATCGAAAATATTCGGCCACCCACCCGACGGGTTAAAAAGAAAGATATTTATTCGACCGGACGAAATCACCGCCGAGAGCCGAAGAAAAAATAAAGTGGGTTATTATATGATTATCATATTTATGTTTTTCGAAACCTATTCAGATCAGATTTATGACCGGCCATATACTCGCGTGTGGGGGGTGGGGGGTGGGGTCGAGCCGATATTTCACATAGGGAAGTGGGTGGGTTCCGTCCCTAGGGACCGGCACCAAGAAAAGCCCTCGGCTTCATTCAAATTCACTCTAGTAATAAAGTTGAACGCCTTATTTGACCCAAAACTAATACTTTGCCTCTGTCGGTGGGTGGGTGCCCCTTTCGCTCAGAAATATGCTTGTAAAATTTCCATAACAAAAACGCGTTGCGAGATGGACGCGAAATCGATGCGTAAACGTATGCATGTCCAAAGTGGGTGTCTTGACTTTTTTCGGTTGTTTGTAAAGGCGATCGATACTTTGGAGTGTATTTTGTGAAATTTTCTAGAAGGTTCATTACATATACTAGAATTTTATTGTAAATATATGTGTATTACGTATTAATATACATATGTATATGAAATTTTCTAAAAGGTTCATTGTATATACTGATATACAAATAACATATATACCAATATATATGTTAGTTGTATGGTTTCAGTGAAAGTATATTTTATACGTAAATGTAAATTTTGTTTGTGAGTGAATGAATTTAAATTTAATGATAGTGAGCAATGTTTTTGTAAAGCCTATTATTAAATATAGATTCATCATTAAAGATGGTAGAAATATATTTTCATTAGAGAAAATGCACGATCAACTGAAGAATATTGATTCACTGTAACATATACATAGCACGTGGAAAATTTTGAGGTCTATGGAAAACCAAATAAAAATGATTTCAAAATCTTTGATGTATGGGTGTAGAATAAAAAATTAAGATATATACTGTATAAATATATATTGTGTTTATAAAAAAATGGGTTGAAAGAAAAACGGAAATGAAACGAAACCGACCGCCAAAATAATTGAATTGAATCTTCTTAATCGAAAACGAAAAGAAATGATTAGTATGCATTTCCACAGAAAACCGATCTTTATATACAAAAAAAAAGATTTATCAAGATAGACAGAAAAACGAACAACAAAACACGAATCTATCGTAGAATTCATTTCCTATTAGCGTCATTAGTGCGCATCACGTACAGCCGTATTACAAAGAACGACCGCAACGAGCGAAAGATACAACATTGTATACGTTTATCTTTATTATCTTTTTTGATATATTTGTATAATAATTTCTGGAACGAATTTGAAATGATAATGATAGTGTTTGAATTAGTGGATCAGAAAACTTTATCATCGGCTATGCAGTTTTAGGTTAAGCGCTGTGAATAAGATTATGAAGTTATGTTTCATGTTGAATATATTTTTCTTGTTATTGGTATATTTAGCCTTGAATATTTAAATAAATGTATGTTGTATCAATAAAGTGAAAAAAATATATTTCAAAGGCAAAACGGGGACATAGTATATGGAATCTGTTAAATGGTTCAGTTGTATAAAAAATGTATACTTATATACATTTTTTTATAAATCTATTGATTCATATACAACTGTCTACTTTTCCACAATATTAAACTCATAATTCAAATTCAAATGATTTCCTTATACATAACACAAAATCACATAATCGCCACCAAATTATGCAGCAACACGTCACAAAAAATTGGACCGAAAAAAATCAGGAATTAAAACCCACCATTCCAAACCGCACATACATCAAACCGCACTCGCGAATTATTAAAGCGGAACGAAAAAATTACAAAGTTTAATTTTTTTTAACACGTTGTGCGCCGGGCGGGCATTAACATTGCAGTGTTTAATATCCGCCCAAGGCCGGAACGGAGACGGACCTTGAAACAATAAAATTTTACCTCCACTTCGAAGCCCGACCGGAACTTCGAACAGAACTTCCTGCCCACCCCCTTCTGGATCCTCCCCCCCAAACCCCACCCCTCGTCTGCGCTTTCCGTTTTGATTCACGGTTATATTTCGTGAGGCGCCTCCCGAGACCATGAAATATTGATGGGAATTTTTCCGCGATATATTAACGCGTACACTTTGTTTTTTTTTCAACACTTTGCGGACTTCCGAGAATGGAAAAAAATATGAGCGTATTTTTTCTTCATTGAAAATTATCTCGGAGTTGTCGGAGACGCTTTTCTGTGTGTAAATTTATGTATTATTTTATTTTGAGATTTTTGAAATTGGGCGAATTTGACGCTTGACAAATTGACCGCGACGCAGTTTCATGAATTTTCCATGTCAAAGTTGAGTAATATAAATCTATTTTTTATATATATATAAAAAGTATTATTAATAATTTTCATTGACTTAATTTGAGTATTTATCATATTTTAAACATATTTGTATCGTTTTAATTAAATATTTTTTATTTATATTCGAATAACAATGAAAAATTGCAGAATATGAAAAAAATTGACAAATAAACCATCTTATTGAACTTTATTGATATTGTAAAATTATTATTTTAATATTGAATCCATTTGAAACCGAGTGTACTTGTGAATAAATAAAATTAATTATTAATATAAATTAGTCGTAAATTTAAATTTTTCATTACAAAATTAACAAGTAGAAGCCTCAATGAATTTTTAACGTTAATAATTACGTACTATAATATAACAGAATCCTAAATGAAAATTATGAATTTGAAATGTAAAACCGATGTTAATAACTTAGTCTTTGAGTTTTAGTATTCTATTAAAAAGTACAATATAAATTGATTCAATAAAAACTCCATGATGTATTACACGAAAAAATGAATGGTATCGGAAAAAGTAATTTATTGAAAGTATCAAAAAATAATAGTTTTGCGTTTATGTGCTTATGCGATACACAATTCATATTGTTTCCAAAAGGTTAAATAAATTCGAAGCTCATACATCATATTATGCTAGAAGAAATCGGAATATGTACGGTAAGAAAGCGATATTTCTTAAATTATGGCCACACGTGATGTTGTATTAGTTTTATTGCCATTTTTCTCGCGAAAAGCGATCGCCAATAAAATAAAGAATGTGAAATGCCACAATAACAGGCGGGAATTGCAAATAAGTGATCGAAATTCGGATCGTTATCAAAAAATAATATCCGTGTTAATAACGCCGAAATGGGGTGTTATTACCAAGTATATTCACTTTCTGGCTTAATATTGGAAAATTAATAATGTCGTAAATAAGGCTGGAATATTTTATATAAGCCATTTTCAATAAGAGAAAATTGTTATTTAAGGCTTTCGCGCGGAAATCGTTCAGCAATAATAGAATATTGAACAATTTTCATTTATTACACTGGACTTATGTTAGAGCAATCAAGTTAAATAAATATTACGGGATTTTTATTTTTATTGAATCAATATTGCTTCGGAGAATTGGACGAAATTATATTGGTACTTATCAGAATGAAATAAAAATTACTATATATTATTCGAAAGTGTTCCTTTTTGATCGTGTGATTCAATTCAAATATGATTTACTTACATTTAATTTAAAATAAATAAATCTGTGTTAAGCCAGATCTACCAGATTTCATTTTGATTGATTTCAAATTAGTTTTGGGAAAAAAATAATTAAAATTGTAAAAGTTATGAACTTTTAAAGTGTGAATAAATTTTTTAGGGATATTAGTAGAACATATTGAAAAATAATGTTTTTTTATCGAAATTTCAATATATAAAAAAACAAAGCAGACCACTTAGCGTCACTACGAATTATTACCAAAATTCATATAATTTTCGAAAATATGAATGTTTTGTTTACTCGAAAAAAAAAGCGGGAAATTTCTCGCAAAAACACAAACGCACACACGTGAAATAGTTGCGCGTAATTTTTTTGTGTATTTTCTCTTGTAGGGGAAAAATTTCTTGCTAGATACAAACCGCGCTCATAAATAAGAAAAATATGTTTTTTTCTTCTCCGCCCGGTATGAATAGAAGAACCGGGGAGCAAAATCAAGAAAAGCAGGTTAACGGGTTGTGTTTGATTTATGTGTTTTCTTTTTAGAGCATTTTTTTGATATTTTATTTCACTTTTTTCTGGTCGACACACACGCGCGGGGCGCTAACGATCGGAATAAATAAAAAGGACCGCCCGCAAAAAATGCGAAAATTTCGGCGGTTTATTAAAAAAAAAATAAAAAACAATATCGAAAGGACGAAATTTTCGTGTGCCGAAATATTGCCGGAGTTTTCGTCAAGCTGTTTTAAATTTCAAATGGCTCGATTGATTTTTTTCAGATTTATTATTCAACCGAGCTGTTTTTCCATACTATTTTTTCCCGATACAAAACGCAACATGTGTCGAAATTTTTTGTATTTATTCCAATCGTATTTCACGAATCGAATTGCGGTTCTCTAATATGAAATGTAAGATAGAATATAATGAAGTCTACAAAAAAATAAAACATGAAAGCAAATCACAATTACGGAATCGCACGTCGAGCCAAATTCAACATTTACACCGCAAAAGTCAAATTACGAAATAAACAAAAAGACGAGAAAAAACGCCATAGCGATGCGCCATAA
Organism: Hydropsyche tenuis; assembly: GCA_009617725.1. Taxonomy (NCBI): domain Eukaryota; kingdom Metazoa; phylum Arthropoda; class Insecta; order Trichoptera; family Hydropsychidae; genus Hydropsyche; species Hydropsyche tenuis. The sequence continues at coordinate 1,761,978 of VTON01000007.1, forward strand.
TGATTCACGCCGGGTTTGTTCTTTTGCACGCGAAAATAATTCGCAAAGGCCGTGTTCCGGCGGAACACCGGATCCTTCTTTTTGTGTATGGGCGCTCGTTAGGTCTTGTTTTCTTTTAATCTGTCCCTGGGGGCAGGGGCGGGTGCAATGCCGAAAGGAGACCCAGGGTGGGGCTTACACAAATATATATATATATAATGTATGTGCACACTTACTGGGGCGCGGTGTTGTGGAACAATGCGAGGCTGATGATCTGCGAATGGTTCGAATCCGACGTGGTGGAAATGGTCTTTGTCTGATTGTGAAATTTAATTTTCGATTAGTTGATTCAATTTGATTATTTGTATAAGATTTTTAACTATTCAGCAAATGTTAATTGATAATAAATTATTTTTATATCATAAGAAATTTTAGTTTATTGCCATGGGTCATTGAATAATTGACTAATTTAAACTATTAAAACAATATTATAGATGAAATTAGGTGGCTAATTGTTTCAGCAAGTTTAATAAATTAAAATATAGTATTATATATGAAATCTAGTAAATCATCACTAGCCATTGGTTATATTATTATTATTATTATACATAATTATCATTTTTATTGAGTCGAAGTTTTCAAACGTGATTATTTAGTAAATTTAATTTCAGCCTATTGAATATCTATTTATATTTATTTCTAACATAGTGAGCGTGAAAATTCATTATTTTAAATACACTTAGTCCTCTTTTCACACGGAGAATACGTTTTTCCATGTAAAAAAATGCATGCTGACCATATAAAAAAATGGAGATAGGTTCTATCAGTATATTTGGATGGAACTTCTATCCAAATATACTTTATAAAAAATGTGTAATGTGGCAAAATTTCACCACGTGAAATCATAAAAAAATATCGTAAATTTTAATTTAATAATTAAAATTGCATTCTAACTTGCTTCGAACCTTACCATTATGGTAAAATAATACATATATTTTTTTTATTTTTACACCATATTAAAGTGAAAGAACAGTGTACAAAAATAATCGGTTCTTTTTTTGGAACTGTCAAAACCATGTAAAAAGAGTTTAGGGAGTACGTACGAGTACTTGTTTACGCTTATACGTTTACGTATGCTCACTCTCACATTCACTATAGAACCTCACCCTTATTCGAACACATAGAAAACACTAATAACTTATTATTCTACAAAAAACTTCCACAATACTTTCACATTCAAAAACACGACACAGAACCCAACTAAAAATACATTCGCACTAAATTTATATTATCCTTCTACCACGCAAACAGAACCAATAAGCATATTGTTACATTTACATCGTTTCACAAATAACAACAACACATATACACAAATTTGAAACAGAGGTTAAAGGGGTATGAGGTGCATAACGGTGTGTCGAGTGGGCGGTGGGTGGTGAGGTTACGCGAGCCAAAGTTGCAGAAGTGCTCCAGGGATTTCCGAAGTGCAACGACGGAACGATTATCCGTGGATATAACGAAGCATTCAAAGGAAGGCTTTCGCGCCGTTGTGTGCCGCGGCACTGTTCCGTTGTGTATCGCTAATGATTATTGGGCTCGTTATGTATTCATAATCAGATTTGTTTGTGGATGCTGATAAAGTACAGGGTATTCTGAAATTCGGATGTGAAGGTATTGATTGTTAATGAAGGGTATGTGTGTGTGTTGCACTCAGGGACGTCGTTTTTGATTTTCCAAGGGGGGGCAGGCCAAAAATTTTTCGAATATTTTCAAAATTATTCGAACCCCAAAATTTTTTTCTCTAAAAAAAGTCAACGCTTTTTCTTAAAATTATTCGACACTTTTCAAAATTATTCGAACCCCAAAATTTTTTTCCCTAAAAAAACGGTCAACGCTTTTCAAAATTATTTGAACCTCAAAATTTTAGGGGAAACTGCCCTCCATGTCCCCCACAATGACGTTCTTGGTTGCGCTGAATCTCTAAAATTGTTTATTACGCAATAAAAGTATACTAATCCATATATGTATGTATAATCGATTTATTATTGGAACGTACTTCGCTTCTATAGAAGTTTTATTTTCGGTTTCATTTTCGATTTGAATATGATTAATTGTTTCGTATCAAATGAATTTTGTTTAATAAAATTGAATTGAATTATTTGTATGGTACAAAATATTATTTTCGTCTCGAAATAAACGTAACGAAAATATCGTGAAATTCTTTGTTTTAAATTTGTTGTGAGATCAATGTTTATGACTCGCAGAACTAAAATAAAATAAGGTTGTAAATATCGTTTATATATTATATAAAAAGATTCTTGTTATTATCGTGTGGTTTTTCAAGCTTTTTATTTATAAATATATCGCGAAAGTCTGTTAAGAGTTCCGAGAATCGAGCACAAAATTTATCGTAAACAACATCCTTACAAAGATAAGCATTACGTATGTACATCGTATTAAAACATTAATAAATATCTACAGTTACATGAGTAAACTTCGTTTAGTGATAACGGCCATTAAATCAAAATTTACTGCCGCATAATACACTGAACTTTAAACGCGAAATTAATATCGAACAAACGATTCCGTATTATATTTGTGGAAAAGTCAAAAATCGTTAATAGCGTTTCGTAGTTCGTAACGAAAACGACGTTTCGAACGTAACTACCGGAGCATACCAAACTTATGCAATTATTAAAATCGGATTAAAACAGAGCAAGTGTAGTTTTCAGCAAGTTGCAGTTAATCCTTCAAAAGTCGAACTGGCACAAACACGCGGTAACCGACACATAGTTTCGTTAAACTATTGCCAACTTTTGAGCTTACGCGGTCAAATTCCGTCTTTTACTGGATTGAGATTCATACTAAATTCGTTAAAAAATATGTGGATCAATAATCAAAATAATTATAGATGTTTTGGAGGGTTTTAATTCCGAAATTGCAATTTCTGAACAAGACTTTTTCGATAACATCGAAAGTTTGGATATGAAAATTAGATAAATTTTAAGGATTTGAATACTAAAAATTTTTCTCTATTATATACGATTGCATTTATGTATTGAGCACAATATTTATTACTTAATTTTAATGATAGAAAAAGAATACTTACGATTATTATGAAATACAAAAATAAGTAGTAAAAGCCGGAGCAAGGAGAAAGAACACTTAAATTAATATGATTACGAAATAAAAAGGAAGAAAACATGTTTGTATGAAATTTAATATATTAGAGAATATATAAAATTTTAATTAAAATTTATAATGAACCCTCCAAAATGTACTTAACATAATTTTCACCGAAGAAACAAACAGCCGCAAAACCCATTAAAAAAACAAACATCCAATCTCACTAAAATTTAATTTAACAAAATTGCATCACTCGATAACAATAACCGAAACTCTAATCCCGCCAAGCCAGAATTGAAAATACGAAATTCCGCAATGCAAAAAAAGTGCATTGAACGAAATCAACAGGATTAAGGATTCGAACGCGATGCAATGCACCCCATCGCATAAATATTTCATTTTTATTTCTATCGGGAAATCGTGTTTACTGAAGCGAGCCGTAGCCGCGGTTTCCGACAGGGGAGCTCAACCTTTTTTCGCGGGGCGAGCGTGGGCTGTATGCCTCGGTGGGTAGAGACGCATTTTTCAAATGGAATCGTGTGCATTTCTTGGGTGTTGATGTTTTTGCTTCAGGGGCTTAATCGGATTGTCGTTTTGGGAAATGTATGCGGAGTTTCGTATTGCGGAGTTTTTAAATGGAAGTGTTGGTATTGAAATGGGGAGTTTGGATTGTGTTTTTGATATTGTGTGAGTTTCTTAGGAATATTAGTTTTGTTTTAATGTAAGTTTCTTTGTAACATTGGTGTGTGTGTTTTATATAAGAAGTAGTGCTATGCTTAGAAAAGTTCGAAGTCTTAATTGAAAATTTTCCGAGTTTTTTTCAGAGATCGTTTTATAATGTGAAAGTAAAGAATTCTATGGAAGTCTTTCAAAGGAAATTTTTTTGTGAAAAAAAAAAACATCGTGATATCGTCATAATTTAAATACTTCAAATACAATTCGAGTGAATATTTTTTGTATTAAAATAATTAATAATCATCATATAAAGACGAAAAATTCCAAATAAGATTGATATACACTAAATTTTTTTTTGACACGAATTTTTCTGAAGATTCGTATATTATTGCGGCAAACAAAAAAAATATTAGAATTACGAAAAAATTATAGAAAATGATTAAAAATCATAATATTTTACAAAAGCTTACAATATCAAGTGAATAAACTAATCTCAAACGTATTTTATAAACATTCATTTGTGAACACATCTTTTTTACTTATTATATGAAAATTTAATATTTCATTGTTATATTCATATATAATTCGAATTGAAAATATCAACAATTGATTCCAATAAGAACTCTTCACTTTTCATCCGAACTCCTCACATTTATACAACATCCATCCAAAAAGCGAACCAACCCACACACACACCCACACACCCACACACGCCCACCCATAAAACATAATAAAATTCAATATTATTTCGTCGGCGTAAAGTCATTTCAACTTTTCTCGCCCGACGAATTCCGCGAGAGCGAAAAGAATTTACAGGAAAGGGCGAAAACTCGCGCTCGATTGGGCCGCCCTGGCGTATTTTTCATTTGCCAATTGAAAATTCAAAGTTTCCCTCGGAAAAGGTACGAAAATTCCTATTAGAATACTTGTCGAGATATTTCGACGGCCCCTCCCCCCGCTCGCGCCCTTACCCTCCCCCTCCGGCGCCCCTCTCCCTCCGGTGCTTGTGCCCTTTGTGTGCTGGCAAATGAACTTTTGCCCGATTCGATCGAATTTTCAATTCCGGCGGCTATTATTAAGCATTAAAAACGTATACACGCCTCTACTTATCTGCACACCCTGGCCATAAATTAAATATCGGGCAACCGACCTGCTTAAAGGGTTAAATTGGAAAACTCGCGGTGCGGTGGATTTATAAATTCACTTGTGTTGCGTTTCGATTTTGTGAAAGACAATGGAATGTTTCGGAAATGCTGGGAGAAGATAATTTTAGTTAAATGCTTTAGTTTTGTTGGATGTGTCATGGTCGTATGGCCGTTGAAGTTAAGCGATGTGTGATGCAATCAAGAGATGGATTCGTTTGTGTGCTCGAGATAAGGAGTTATTTTTTCATTTATTAAATAAAATAAATTAAAAAATTTAATTGAAATATCAAAAAAATAATGGATGTTACACACACTAGTATTATATGACATAATAGATCAGGATCGAATAATTGAAAAAATAATCATTATTTTACGTACATATATTTTGTAATGTCGTATATGAAAACGATGTGTGGAAAAATAACAAAATTCTTTATAAACGATATAAAAATTATTTTGTATCACAGAGTGTGTAAATATTTAACAGGATATAATATATTAATTTATTGTCAATCTATCGTTTTCGAAAAGTTTATTAATTTCATGTTGATATTAAGTCTCTGTGTGGGTTTTATTAGTTATTAAACATATACGATCCATATCTAATTATAAAAATATCATATATGAAAATATTGAAAGTTTTCATATAAAACACACCCAAAATGACATCACAAAATGCAGTCATTTCCAAAATTTTCATACATTATTAAAATAAAAACACAATACATACATATGTACATTCCATACAACTTTACGAAGTCAAATTTTACAAACTCGCGCGAGTGCGGCTTACAAAATTTCACATCACATAAATCAACCTTAGCGATCCTTAAAGGATGTGCATGATATTTTTTTAAGTAGACTCGAATGAAAAAATATCCGCAGCCGCCGCTCCAGTGTTTACACTCAAACAACGTAATCGTCCTCGTCAGGGGTTGTTGTCGTTTTTCCAAGAAAAATACACTTTCGCGTGTATTTTCGCCGAAGACGAAACTCCCCACGTAAAGGAAATAATATTCTAGCCTTTTTTTCCCGGGAATTATTCGTATAAGCGGATTTGAAAGGGGGGAAGGTTTCCGAGTTGGCCGGATTACGCGACCGTACAGACTACATAATATTATAAAGGATTTTTCAATGGGGCACCCATTACGGCGCACCATGCAAGTAGTTTTGCTCACAAGAGGGTCCTTGTGCGGTGGATCGCTGAATTATTAACTTTCAACAATGCACGAAACCCGCATGTCATATTTTCGTTAATAATATAACCTTTATTGTGATGTCTTGCGGTTGAGTCTGGTATTCGGTTCGGATGGCAAGATGAGATATTTTGTTTGTAGTATATTTGAATTTCATGAATAGTTTGTTTAATTTTAATATTTTTATGATAATTTGAGATGCTATTTTTGAAAATAACCCCTAATATATTTGACCAGGTTTATAATCAGGTTGTTCTTGATTTTCGACGGAGATACGTTCCTGAATTTAGTCGTAAGTCGAATCCATACAAAAAAATCAATCAATTTTATTTATATCGAAATTTTTATTTTTGACCCGTATTATGCCACGGTTAGTGAAATAAAAATACAATATATCATAAAAAATATTTTACCAGATTTATTTTTCTATACGTAAGAATACATACACATATACATACACATATACATATGTACATACATAATTATATGCTATATCTCAGGCTAGTTCAAATTTCAGTATGCGGGGGCCACTTACAAATTTAAAATCTCAAAATTTCAATTGTTGTAAATTCAAAACGTAATAAGTATTAAAATATTGATAAAGTTATTTATTTCCATTGTAAAACTATTTCGATGAGTATATTTTGAAATAAATGCTGTTTGTTATGTTTGTTTTTGCTTGAAAAGTGGGAGCCACTTTGGCACCGTGGTGGCCCTTTGGACAAGCCTGCTATATTTCAACAAGAACGAAAAAATCTGGCAGATAATTGGTTTTAATATAATAATTCGAACGAGTCCATATGTTTCCCAAAATGCATTGACGAAAGCTCGTGATTTAGTGAGTGATTTTTGAAAAATAATTATAATTTTTTTTTTCATCGAGAACTACCTATCCTCCTCCATAGTATACAAATATCATTACATCCGATAAATTTCATTAGATCAACAAATGTCAATCATCAACTAATCATCAATCATAATCATCAATCGTCCATAAAGGACGTCTCTCCGAAAAAAAATCAAATTCACACACCCGGGTATTAATACATATACATCACTGTAATAATACACTTTGATTTTAGCCAACAAGCCGAGACGCAATTCCACTGCAATATCCCACTGCACACATCGACCATTACATTCAATCAATTCCATTAGATCAACACACGCCAATTCCCCAACTAATTACACACCAATCGCCCACCAACACACGGGTACTACAAAGTACTTTTGCTCGAAAAAAGCAGATCTAAACACCCGGGCATTAATATTTCCGAAACGCTCTTTTCCGGAACGGAACGGCCGGCGATATGTGAATTTAGAGACGCGACTCTCCGTAACGTTACGGGCCGTTGCCGAGGAGGGCAAAAGAACGGACTTACATTCGTTATTATGAGTAACGGGCCACGGTAACGCATTTAATGGGACGTATAGGAGCCCGGATGGGACGACAGGTCCGTGGACGTGGATGCGTCCGAGTTTAGGGGAATTTGTCGGTCGATGGGGCCGGGATGTGGGCACTTTAGTTTGATGTGTGGGTCGTTGGATGATGTGCAGTTTGTATGGTGATGGTTGTGTGGTAGGGGGTTGTTGGGGTTGAGCGGAAAGTGGTGTGGGTGGTTGATGGTTTGGGTGTTGTTGGATTGAGGTCTTTGGGAAAAGTGTGGGTTAATTAGTTATGTTTAGTTGTGCGGTTAATGGGTTGTATTGGTTGTAAAATCTAGATCTTTGAAGTTGAGGATATTCAGATCATATGAATCTTTGGTACCATAACCAGGGCCGCCAAGAGGAATTCCGGGTCCTGGTGTAGAATCATACGGAGGGGCCCCTCTGTTTTTTTTATAATTGAATTCCATAATTTTAAATTTTCAAAAAAAATGTCCCAACGCTGTTTTTAAATTATTCGAAACGCAAAAAAAAATCACAAAAATAGGTCGACTTAAAAAACTATTTGACACTTTTTGAAATTATTCGAAACGTAAAAATGTTTCTAAAAAAAGGCGCTTTTAAAAATTATTCAAACCACTATTTTTTTCCCTAAAAAAAGGTCCACACTTTTTAAAATAATTCGATACTCCTCAAAATTATTCAAACCACAAAAAAAATTTCCTGAAAAAAGGTCAACGCTTTTTAAAAATTATTCGAAACATACGCTAAAATTCGAGGACCATTTTTAGCTCCTGAAAATCGGAGGCCCTAAGCAGCCGCTTATTCGATATTGTATATTATATTTTCTCAGCAAAAAACAATTTGTTCACATAATTGAGATTTTTTCTTCAAACTAATCAATAAAAACATACATCGAATTTCTAAAAAATACACACACATTTACACTATAATCACAATCAATTAAAATTTACATACTAATTAATTAAAACACAACACGAATTTTTCCACCAAACCTAACCGACCCCGATTTGTTTACACGCATCATAATATTCGGCCGAAACGCCGCCCCGTCCGGCCATGATCCGGCCCGCGAAAGAAAGGGGACGGACTGGGCGTCCATTACGAGTTTCTGGAAGAGCCGACTTTATGTTTCCTTTGTTAATTTGACGCGGTGGAATTCATCACCATTGTGGCGCGTTTTCGCGGTCCCGGTACAGGGGGGCCACTCTGGCGGCCATTGTCGGTTTTGGCGCGCTCGCGGACAATGGCCGTTGTTTGGCGCGCTTATGGTCGGATTTCGATGATTATGTTGATTGTTCGGTTTTGTTCAAATCCGTTCGTTCTTAAATCACTTTTGATATATGTATTATATTTGTTAAGTATGATATTTTTTTAATTATTCAAATCGATTGTTTCCTTTTTTTAAATAAGATTATCATCTAAATTATTTCTCGGACGATGATAATGATTGATTAATGGGTATAAATTCAAAATTTAATCATTGTTTTATAATATTAGCATTGTGATCATTATCCTTATTACGTAGGACAAGATTTTTGATGCCATAGGGAGTTTTAGTTCTTTTTTATTTATAATAAAAATTAAATGACCGTTGATGGGATGAATTAATTAAAATGAATATTTTCCAAATTATTTTATATCAATGATACATCGTAACATTCATCTATTGACCATAACATATGTTACTTAACATCAAAGAACATTAAAAACTATTTGATGTATTCGAGAATGTTAAACTATTGATTTTTGATTCGATATTACTCAAAAGTTGTATCAAACGCACTGGTTTGAATTAATCATCAAGGTAAGCTACGTATAATGTGGTCAGTAGATGAATGTAGTATATGAGAACTTATTTTCTTACACAATGGACTACATATAATATAAGTAGAATAATAATAATAATAATAATAATAATAATAATAATAATAATAGTAATAATAATAATAAGAATAATATTATTAATAATAATAATAATAATAATAATAATAATAATAATAATAATAATAATAATGATGATGATGATGATGAAATATAACAATAGAATACTAAGATTTTTTAAATTTATCAATAGATGTCATTATTAACATGTCATATGAGGAAAATTTTGCCTTTATATTTAGAACAAATATATTGGTTGTGAAAATCGTTACCTAATACAAAAATAATAGCAATATTAAATAAATTTTGCGAACAATGAAAGCTAAATATAGAGGAAATAAAATCTGTATAACTGTAGTGTAATAGGAGATCCTAAGACGATATCCGGTCAGGCCATTTCCGGCACTTATCATGTACACGGAATTAGGCCTTATCTATACTATTTATGAGCAGGGTAAGTTTTATTGAAAAAAAAGAGGAGTATAATATATTATTACTCGGGGATGGAACTCTCTAAGTGGATTATTGTAGCGAAAGCCTTTCTATGTTATTTATCAGCCATCTTTCGGCCACAATTTCGACTCTCGACGATAAATATATAAACAACAAAATATCAAGTAACAAAAGTCACTCGCGCTCTGCTTTCATTATTTATTGCCCGTACATTATGTGTGCGGAGGGGAAATAAAGAATATTTTTCTTAAATAATCTGAATTATTGACGACATGAAATTGCCGCAAATCTTTCATATTTGCGATTTCGTAATTGATAACGAATTGGATAATGTTGATTTCGGAATCCTATGAATTATTTTGTCTTGCTCAAATAGGTTTTGCGTTTGAATAATTGAAACCGATTCAGTTTGTAGAATCACCTGCATTATTTTCCATTTCGCTGAATAATTTATTAACGATATGATACTGTGGTGGAATATGAAATTTGCGTTTGTTTACTAAAATACGAATCGAAACCATATAAAATGAAATGCCAGAGATTTTAAATTTATTTTTATACGACTCAATTGAAATATAAATTGAAAATTTTCAATTTTTCGATTGATGTTTACGAATTAAAAAAATATTGGCAAAGTAAAATATATTTTGTTAATTTTTTTATAAATAGGAATTTCGGAAAATTTCGTCACAAAATTACGGGATTAAATATTTAAAATCACGATTGTATTATATTTTAATATTTTTTATTATACTTATAATATGATAAAATTTAATTTACATAAACTTGAATTAACAAAAATATTAATTGTAATACATAAATTTTAGGAATCAATCGTATGATTTCTGTATAGAATTTCCACCAGAATCCCAAATACCAAACCGTATTAATTACATCGAATATTTAAAATATACATTTTCAAATTCATAAACATAGGTATAAAGAAACAAAACGCCGAGGAGTTAACAGTTAAGGCTGTACGGGGACATGTTATGTTAACTCGTTCGACCACGACTCAGCAAAACTTTGGCACACACAAAGCACAAACCCATCATTGTCTACACACACATAACATAATATTGGCATGCACAAAATAAACCGTCGAAAGTTGCCAAAGTGCGATCACACGAGCGGCATATCGCAGACTTACGGCTTTAAGATCGAAAATCCATAACTCGTTCAGTATCGCCGTTTATGGCCGAACTTCGCCAAGTTTACGATCGAAGAAAACCCGAAAAAAATTCCGCCGGTAAACACCGCCTTACGATTTCTATTACTCCTGGCAGATTAGGCGTTTTGAATTCGGCGGGAAAAATTCCCTTCGCAATCCGGATGACGGATAAACACAGGCGTAATTGTGTTGTGGAATTGGAAACGCACGAATAGGATTACATTGTAAACATGGCACGTGTAATTTGTTACTTTGTTGATGTTGTGCTTAGTCAACATGCGAGCTGGAACTGTTTCTGCTCAAATGAGTCGAACTTCTGATGATGACCGGTGTGTCAACCCGACTAACTTTTCTGAATAATGGATGTTTGATATGTGAATGCTGGTATTATAGTTTAAATCGTTTAGATTTGTGCAAAGTATGTATATAATAATAATTAAGCTTACCTGAATATACACACAGGGTTGTCCAAAGCTTTAGGGAAAACCTTTTAAAGAGGTGATAGGTCATGTTATTTTTTTGATTTCTAAGAAAAAATTCAAAATCTCGCACCTACACACTAATAATTCCTAAATGAAAGATAATATGGGAAGCAAACTTTATTTTATTGTTTGTTTAATATGTTTTAATCCTCAAATAGGGATACAAAAATCTATTAAAAACACATGATTTATTATCAAAAAATCACCGAAGTAAAGGTAAACTAAATTTTTTTAATATCTGCAGATATCTAACCGATTCTTAAAACTAGAGTAGTAAAACGAAAACGAAATTTCCGAACAGAAATTTTCATATATTATTTTTATGTTATATTTATTAGTAGATGTATACGACCTTCTAACGTTGAACTATGACGATTTTTAATATTCAAAATAAAAAAAATCTTAGGCCTTTTTCTGTAACAGATGTTAATGACGATGATACAACCATTCAAAAGATGAATTTTATTTTTAAGCATTTTTCGCGAATTTTATATTTTCAAATCGCTTTGATGTGATATTTTAATAATTATAAAGATCTTCGGCTTATTAAGTCGATTCGTTAATGAAAAAGGATTTTTTTATATATATCCGAAGATACACGGTTAAAAAGCGTTAAGCTTTATACGTCTAATTTTTAATTAACAATCAGGCCGAAGTGGTCGTCGCAAAAAAAGCTTCAATTTTTCCGCCCCCTTGTTTATCTTTGTCTAACCAACAAAATATACAACAAAAAAGGCGGGTTTTTTGAAATGTCCGGAGATAAGGGCCGTTCAAACGTTTCAAAAAGATTTCCAAGAATTTTCATCACCCCTTTTCACTTTATTTTTTTTCCGCCGTAAATTTTCCGACCGTTACGCTAATCAAGAGACCTCCGAATCGACGAACCGAAAAAAGGACTAATTTGTGATTGGTCTAAAAAAAAAAAATAAAAAATGAAATGCTCCTCCTTCCCGAAACAATCCATCTGCGATGAAATAATATGTAGTATATATACACACGTTTGGATGATACGCTATAATGAGTTTCCTTATTTTTGAGTTTTTTCCCGTGTTTGTTCAGCGTCAGAAAATAAAACGTTCTTCATACAGAATAAATAAACGAATAAAAGAAACGTACAAAATTTTTTAGGTAATTTTTTACCTTTTAGCTCCCGCGAATCAAAGCGAATAAACAATATTGTAAATATGAACCGCCTGAGGTTTGTGTTTTATTTTTCTTTAGAAATAATATTGTGTTGGAAAAGAAACCGGCTCGAAGATCGAGATAAATAAAATGCCCACTTTTTCGCAACGAAAAACACTTTCGATCGTCCTTTTGATTAAATATTGTATATTTTAAGCGACATGAAAAGGAAAACCTACGAGAAACGACACATTTGTTTCGTATTAAAAGAGATCGCTGATATGTGAGTTTATCCAAAAAACAACACGATTTTCACAAAGCTTTTCCGAAATTAGAGGAAATTTTTGAGCGAACATCTGCGGCGCAAAGTAACCCCATTAAAAGGCGACCGTGCACGACATAAATCTTCAATATTCCTCCATTTAACTTTTATTTCGCTATATTTTATTTAATTTCGGAGCATGCTCATATCCTTGCACTCGTTATTTTTGCAAAGCTCGTTACATTAAGGCGCACCTGAAATAATAAAATAATAATACATAGTCGGATTCTCGTCGGGCTCGCGTTCACGCTCTCGGGATTTCCCGGGATTTCTCGAAAAACACGTCGACATCTTCCTCTCTTTCTTTTCAGACGCTTCCGTAGAATGCGACACCTGGTGAAATCCCGGAATTTCTCGAAAATTTTCCGACGCGCGAGCTTGCTCCCGCCGGGGAAAACCTAAAATTTCGCAAAACATCGCATCTATTATTTATGAATAATCTTATTTTAACATTGTACCGGGAAGGAGACCTCAAAAATATCGTGACGAAAAAATTGCAAATTAAATTCACATGAAAGGCTTTTCAATTCAAATATGCATATCGCGCTGGAATATTCAAAAGTTTCCGGAATATGGAACGATAAAAATATTTTCATATCACTTATTTTAGATTAACATTGAATTAAATATAATATAAAAATGATAAAAAAATAAATTTGAGTCACACTTTTTATTAGATACACGAAAATTCGGAACAAATTTTCCAGCTCCTCACTAGATTGGAATTCAAACTTTGCATTTTGACTTAAAATTAATATTAATTCGGGTTTTATAATAAAATAAAATTTTCATTTATATGCACGCTTAGGCATGTCCGGAAATGTTCGTATTCGACTGTTATATACAAAAATCAGGAACAACGTTGGTGATTTTCCCTTTGAGTGACCTTTTCCTATGAGCACGTAGACCGGAAACGAAAACACGGCCTTTTCCGGTTGACTTTTCGCTGTACCGGTTTTTCTGCACGAGCTTGCAATTTCCACGAGCGGGTGGAAAAGTGGGCGGGCTCGCGGAAAATTGGCGACAACCTGAAACTTTCGTTCAGACAAACATACAACACGCGCCGACTGATGAAACTTCAGCGTCATAGAAGAAACTTTGTTTGCAGCAATTCATATGAATTTCCTCATTAGGGCATAATTACCGCTTTCAGATGTATGAAAATAAATTAATTTTCGTGTACGCGCGAAAACAGATGAAATTGAATATGAATGTTGAATTTTAATCAAATTTATCTTTATTTACTATGTGAAAGTTTTCTGATGTATTTATGATATTATACTATATTTGAACTCTAGCTGCTATATTTGAAATTAATATATGTATCTGTATATTGATTTAAAAAAAATATGGGCGAGGTATATGAAGGCTATTAAAGGATCAATTAAATACAAGAATAGTTTATTAATTTATTTTTATCATTGTAGATACAAAATATTATACAAAAAAAAAATAATAACCTTTTCCATTCCATACAAAGACGGCTCTACCCACATACAGATTGTATTCGATAAATGACTCAAACATTAATACAAATAATTTATATTTTCCTAATTGCCACTTATTTTTTTGCAATCATTTTAACTTTTGTCATAGAATTTAAAAGGAAAAAAAAAATAATTTTCAATCATAAATGTGATAAACAAGGTCATGTTTTCATCTTCAAAACATTCCAAAAAAAAAAAATAACAAAAAAAAAATATTAATCATTAAAATCAAAACAAACATTAAATTAATACATCAAAATCAAAATTTCCCCAAAACCCCAACATTTCCTTGCAACCGAACTTAAGTCGCCCCTCCCCCGAAAAGACCTCCAATTCAAACTATTCAAAACTGAAACAATCAACAACTGTTGCTCGCCATCCTCACGTCCCACTCACGTCATCGAAGGTCCCTAGGGTCAAGATGGTCCCTTCGAGATAGCGGAAACCCCCCTAACCCCCCATGCGGGCCTGCGGGGAAGCGGGGGGAATACTTTCCCGCTATCTGGGCCGTGGCAGTCTGCGCTCGCGACGAATAAGCCGTTTTTATTCGATAAATACGAATTAACGTCGGATCCGACTAGTTTGGCCAGTGTGTATATATTTCAGTTCCTTTTCGCTTCCCGGAGTTTGAGGATATCGATTCGTTCGTGTGGATAAGTTTCGTCAATACGCGCAACTTTGCTGGAATTTATTTTGTAAAGCTTTCGTTAAATTTGTTTAGGCGTTTTTGTTGAGACGTTCGCTGGATGGTGGCCAGGTTTTGAGTGTGGCCGCGGAAATTTCAGCGAAACTTTGCGGTTTTTTTTTTTTTGGATACTTTCGGGCTCGTGAGTGGATTGTGCGAGTTTTTTCAGGCGGAGTTGATCGGGCGAAGTTCGACGTTGGAAAATTTAAGTTTGATAATTTCTAACGATTAATAAATACATGTATGTTGGTTCTTTTTAATTTTTTTTTGACTTTGACATATGAAAAGTTTGAAGAAATTATCGCTTAAAGTTCCATATGTCTATATCGATTATAATAGGTGGGCAAAAATTCTTTTTAAATATCATTCAATATGGCTACAATGAAAACTTTTAATAAACATAAAATTCGTATTAAAATATTCAAATGGTTAAGTGTTTAATAAAAAATCTAAAAATAAATTTAATGTGAAGTACGGACTGCATCGACTCAAAAGCTTTTTCATTTGTGAATTAAAATTTAATTTATGAGTAATGAAGATGACTGTTGAAACAACTGGTATTAGTGCTTCATAAGCTGAATTTTAAATGCTCGATCGAAGCAAAGTCGATTAACTTTTATGCGCTGGAACATTGAAGAGCTTAAGATGACACAAAAAAACTATTTAAGCATCATCTTCAATTTTATCACCATATTGAAAACTTACAAAGTACAATTTTATAAATTTTTCATCAACAAATAATATGCAGATTCAAAGCATCAACAAACTCTTTTAACATTTCCTTATATTTTGATACAAATTTTCACAATTATTCGTAAATACTGAAAAGAATCTGATCAAGAATTTCATCATTCATTAACAGATATATAAATGGATCTAATAATATTAATATATACCAAACAAACTCTTTCAAAAATTTTCCACATATTCAAAAACAGAGCTCACCCAACCGTCACCTGAATCAATTCCTTCTACGAAAATTCCAAAATTGAATAAATTAACCGTCAATTTGGCCTCCTCGAACTTAATTTCCACGGATGGCAGCCCACTAAGTCTGCTAAGATCGTCGTAATAAATTCGCGTTCGCAAAGTAAGGCGACGTGACACGGTTGCAGTTCTCATTGTTCATTAGACGCTCGCAAAGTATGGACTACTAATACACTCGAGGGGATTTGAATACATTATGCAAATTCCGCTCGTGTCGTGCTCCCTACCTGTGTTCGAAGGCCTAAAATATTTAGCGGCGTTATTACGAACGTTTAATTTATATACCGAACTCTTATTTATTGCCGGCAGGTCGTGCGTCTCCGCGGAATTTATGCGTGGGCTTGTTTTAATACAATCCGAAGGCTTAAAAAAAGGACCCCTCCTCTGGTGGTTTTGGAGCGGCTGCGGGAAAAATCTGAGGTCGGACGATGAATTACTGCTTTTTTTGGAGGATTGTTCATGGTTTTGTGTTTTGGGTGATGGATGATTAGGAATTTGCGGAATGGGTTTGTTTGTTAATGTTATTTGAAAGTGGTTTTCTGTTGGTGGTTATGTCGAATGTTTTATCGTTTGTATTGTATGAATGTTATATTGTATGGGTTTTTTTTATTATTGAGGTTGAGTAAGGAATTATATGAGCAGTGAATAATGACAAAAAGTCGTTTTAAAATTCAGGTTTATAAAAGTTGTATGAGATAAAAATTGAAGAAAGCTTTTCTGTAGAGAATGTTGAATAAAGTCATGTGTGATTAATTTTATGAATTTTGATGGAAATGCTTTAATAAATTATTTGAATGAGAATATGATAAATATCATTTTCATGTTTGCGATGTGTGAAAAATCGTTGCTTTCTATTTCAAATTCAGCTGTATTTTCAATAAAAGCTTGAATTTCCCAATAGAAATGTTATCGATTTATGTCACTTCAGTAATCATCGACTATGACATTTCCAATCTGAATTGTTTCTATTCAATATACACACACTTCAATAATTTAATAAATTTTCTCGATCAAACGACATTCAAAGCAAAAACCCACTTCAACCCCACGCAAAATCCCACCCGAAACTTATAACAAGATTACAACAAAAACCCCCACTTTCCACAAAATCCATCTTACAACTCATCATCAACCACCATTCATCACAAGCGCATTAACAACCAAAAAAAACCCAATCCCGAAACAACCGAGAACAACGCACCCCGAAAGAGACCACCGACCACCGCAAGGGGCCGAACTGGGCCCTCTAGGCCTCGCTGGGCCCTCTAGGCCTCGCTGGGCCCAGCTCGCGATTTGTTTACGGTACACCGTTACGGTTTCGCGTTACGTGCAAAACACCGTGCGAGAGTTATTCCCGTTAAGCCGTAAATTTAAATCCCCGAACGTTCCTTTGCGCTCTCTATCGCCGATCGGCGCTCGATTTACAAAAGGGATGAGTGCTGAGGCGGTGGAAAATGTACGTTGGGTGTGTTTGAGTTTTCCGGTTCGATGTGTGGATGTTGGGGTGTGGTTGTCGAGTTATTTTCGGAAATTGCTGGAAGTTTAGGTGTGATCGGATTCGCGGAAAGATGTGTGTAGTTTTTAGTTGAATATGTATGTGGAATCGAATGGTTTTTATATGATTGTGTAAGATTTTATCGATTGGCTAATTTTGTCTGATGTCGTTTTATTTTGATGCATTTTTTAGTATGATGAGAAATTAAATGATTATTTTTAATTGATTATATCGATTGAATAATCTTGTCTTATGTCTCTTACATTAGTTTCGATGTATGATATGTATAGTTTTTAGTTGAGTATGAATATGAAATCAAATGAATTTTATTTGATTGTATAATATAATATAATGAAATAGCATATTCATTAATTAATAGTATTTTAGGTTACTCAAATTAGATGGAAACTTATGTATTTTATAAATATTTTCTGATTAAATTTTTAGATATACTTTTAAAATGCATTGATTTTCGTTGCAGTTAAAAGGAATTGGGTGCGGTTAATGGACGAGTATAATCTCGTACATTTAGTTCATTGTTTATTTTCTTGAAAGTTATTGAGGTAACAAAAGTAACTGTCCAAAATAAAAATAACTGTGCTACTATACATAGATCGAATATAAATTGATATTATATGAAAATAAAGTAGATTTAATTAATTATTTGCAGAACAATGTAGAATAATCATAAATTAATAATAATCAAATTTAGAATTACTTTAAATAATGTTTAAAACGTTTAAACTTGATATTTAAATGTTGATTAAGTCAAAATTAAAGCATTTATAAAACTGTTGATTTTATATTAAATTTTACTCTTAGAAGGAATTTTATGTTTAAAAATTAGTGCTTTATTTTTCTCGAATAATTTCGCCGAATAATCTCTTTTAATTAACACTATAAAATCTTTCATAACATTCAAACAAGTTAAATTGAGATTATTTCAATTAGATTTTATCACCTTTCAAAATTAACCCAATTCCAAAACAAATTTACACAATAACACCACAAAATTATTCCTCCATTTGACCTAAAAAAAATCTACACAAACAAGAATCATACGAAACGGAAACAACCAACCGAAACAATAGCATTAACATGTCTTGATAAGAAATTCGCAGATCGTATTTTTTCGCGTATAAACGTCACGTTGAAGTTCGAAGGACGAGATTAGTTCGTAATTTTATCCGAAGCAAGAGAAACTTCACTCCGCCTGGTGGAAAAATTCCCTCGGGGAATTCTCTTCGGATTTGACACAGCTTTCCGTGCGGACATGTTTTGAAAACGTGTCAATTCCCAGGAGGGGTGCGACGACGAACCGAAGCTTGAGAAGCCTTGGAATTTGCAGAAATTAGCTGGAAAAACATATTCAATTCCCGCGATTCTCCTAAGCGGAATCCGATACGTTGTTCTATCTCGCTGTTTCTGTCGTATAAATTATTATACGTTTCGGTTTATGAACGTTTTGACGTTCAATAATTGGATGTGTAAAGACGTTGTGTAACTTTTGGCTATAAATAAGATTGAGCATATTGAAGATTTAATATTTGATGAATGAATGTCTCTATTCAAATGTTATATTTTATTGTAGTTGCTTTCTTCGTAATGTTCGTCTTTCGTTTTTATAAATCGTCGATTTGATAATATTCTAATATTGTGTGAAAAAGAAAGGGTTACTTGTAATAAATTGAATATAAAAATTTCTAATGCAAATTGGTCTCATATCAATAGTACGTAATCACATCATATATCACTTATCTTTGACGAAAAGAACATTTCAATATATGTATTTGACAAAATTAAATAATTGAAAATTCTGTAATAATATGAAAATGTAAAATAAACAATAATGTGTAATATAATATGTATATGTAAATTCAATGAACAATGAAAATTTTCATTTCAATGTATAATTTTTTATTTCAATTTGATTTTGTATTGTTATATATTCATATGAAACATTATTGAACAACAGCAAAATATGAAATTTTCATCATTCGTGCATGAATCGTGATAAGGAAATGTAACTCTCGAAAAGTCGAATAACAGATCAATAATACACAATCAAATCCATACAATATACAATAATCGCACAACTTTTCATTAAACATTTAAAATTGTCAATCATTTTCTTACACATATCATATTCTATTTGATATTATTTTAATAAACATAAAACCTCTCATATACAAAACAAAAACAAACAACCCCACACTGAAACGAAATGCAAATCATATTACATCACGATAAATCTCAACACACATAAACCTTTGCACTGCCAAAAATTTAACCAAAAAACCCTCGGCGGTCGCAAAATTTCCCCGACATCCATCGTCCAACCCGTCAAAAAGTTGATTCGCATTTTTTTTGCCAACTCCTAACAGTTTTGCGGCTAGACAAAGCCTTGTCCGCGTCCGTAGGTGTCCCCGGCGTCTTATTCTCCACACGGACATATTATATCCGTCTCCGTGTTAAGCCTTATTTTATCTGGAAACCAGACTGTGTTTTTGTCGCTTTTTTTGTTAGTCGTCTTCTGTTCCGGTGACGCTCCCCGAGGACGAGACGTGATCCTCTTCACGCTCGTTTTTGTTGCGGGACTTCATCTTGTTAAATAATCTCGCGGATACAAAAAAGTGTATATACACGCGTGTAAAGCATTCATTATGGAAAAAAGCGTCGCAGGGTGTAGCCTCGCTTTATTTTTTGTCGGTGGGTTTTATCGTTATTAACGCCGGTGGTGTGTTTCTGATATTTTCGGTTTGTTTGATTGGGATCTGTTGAGATTGCGTTTTTGTAAAGGGAATATTAAAGGAATTTTATATTACCTTTTTTAATGAGACATCGATTATTTTTATCGACGAAGTAATATTATAAAAAATTATTGATCTGTGGTTTGTTAAAATGGAACTTTTATAAACGCATCAGTGCGAATCGGAAATGAAATAATTTTGGAAACTCTCTTTTACGTGATAATATTTTTTTTTAATCATAAATTCACGTTTATCAACCGAGTTTTAATAAAAATTTCGAATTTTATTATACTAGAATTTTTTTATTAACCATTTGAATAGGAATTCGACTAAAATAAAATTTATTTCAATATGTTGAGAGTATTACGTATGTATATAATTTTATTATTTCTATTGAATAACTTCATGTAGTTATTTGTAGTTGTATGATCCTATTCAAAGACTTCGGTTAGTTTTAATGATGCGTTTCCTTTTGATCGAATATGAGTGGCCAATTTTCCATACACAAAACCCTCATTGTTACACACAAAACCCTAATATTTTCATTACTGAAAAACGGCCTATGACAATACAAGCTTCTCATGTGAACATCCATAAATTTCCGTAACGTGCAAAATAGCCCATGGAACATTGGTCTTCTTTTAAAATCTATTATCGAAAACGACCTGAAGATGTTGCAGTAAATTAAAGGTTCGTTCGTTTATTTTATTTTTTTTATACGTAGCCGGTAGATAGTTGGAGTAGTAGCGAAGTAATCAAAAACGACGACCATGGGAGCAAATAAATCGTCCGAATCCTATAGAGACACATAATGGACCCCAGCCAGCAGATTGGGTCTTAAATTAAACGAATAGGCTTATTTACCTACAAAAACGTACGCATAAGTAACTATTGAGCGTTTATACGGCTGAAATCTACGGCCTAGCGCTTTTTTTCACAGCGCGAAAACAAATGGCTGAAATATTTTGCGAAATAAATAATGCCGCCTTACAATTAGATGTTTATGATTGTGTGGGTGGGTGTGTGTTTGGGAAAGTGAGTTAGCTTCGACTAATTAGATTATGAGGTAAGATAAAATCTATTTAGGTTACATCAAACTAGGTTAGGATAGGTGGTTCCCTTTGAGTGAGGTTTCGTTTTATAAGATAATTTAGGTCAAGTATTCGGGGGTTTATTGATGACAAATTACACTGAAATTGCATTAATGATAAATGATTTTATATTGAATATATATAATATAATCTATCGATTCGCTTTAGTGTTTATTTTCAAGAGGGAAAAGGACATTATACAGGTTGTATTTTATTATATTATATGTGATCATAAAATAAAAAAATCTACCTCTTGCTATATATTTTTAGGCTAGCGTATCTCATACAATTAATAACCATACCATTAATCACTTAATTTTAATAATCAGTGAAAGTCAATATATTAAAAATTTTCAATAGAGATTTATTAAAAAATTGAAGGACAATTTCATACCTTATGTGCTTGTATGATGGGATGATAAAATCTATTTTACGATCACAAGTATCTAGTTTGATAAGCAGACGTCGCAATTTACTACTAATAAAAATATTAACGAGCTTATTGATATTTTAACAAATTAATATACAAGTAATGAATAAAATAAACAAGGCTTTATTACAGATACAGTATTAAAAATATATTCTCGATATAATTATAAGTCCAGGTTTCTTTTAACCACACTTATTGATAAAGAAAAGATAAATCTTTTAAACTTTCTCCAAATAATCATCAATATGATAAGTTATTATAGTCATCTATCTACTAAGGGCCGATCTTTCAATTGTCGGTTAAGAGTTATTCTCGGAATAAGCCTTTTAGTTTTTATGGTTATTCACGGCCGGTCACGGATAAAGTCACGTATAAAGTCACGGACAACTATCTAGTTGTCCGTGACTTTATACGTGACTTTATCCGTGACCAGCCGCGAATAACCATAAAAACTAAAAGGCTTATTCCGAGAATAACTCTCAACCGACGATTGAAAGATCGGCCCTAAATGGATCATTTGTTACTTAATTTTGATCTAAATGAAACCATTGATAATTTAAAATGATTTGATAATATGCATTCATAAAACTCCGAATATGACAATAAAAAAACTACCGATTTATAATCGTAAAAATCCATTTAAATACATAAAAATTACTATCAACTATACAAACTATTACGATACAAACAAAAACACGTACCCATAAAAAAAAGATCAAAAATTAAAACCCTCAACCACCCACCGAAGCCTCCATCAAATAATAGACACGTCAAGTTCGGCATCACCCTTAAACCTCGCAGTGTTTACTTTGACATTTTTACGACAGAGCCACCCCGGGAACAGAAACGCCCAACCTTTCGCAGACATTTAACCCACCCCCCCGTTAACCCTATCTGGCCGGAGCACTCCTTACACGCACATATTGATACGTCCTTCCAACCCTCGGACCGCAACGTCAAAAATATAAGGGTTAATAACGTCATTTTACGTGATTCCGCCATTATGAGGCTCGGGGAGTGGGCCGCGTCACGTTCCCGCATTACGTTCCCGGATTCCCGAAACGGACGTAAGACTACCCCGCTTTTCCGATTATTTATTATTGAGATTTTTTTACGTGTGTACGCCTCGGAAAGGTCATATTGAGTTTTCCTTTTTCCCTTTTCGGTGGGTCGCACTTTTCTCTTTTCGCCCGTCGGGTTCTTTGATGCCATTGAATTCGTTTGGATGCGTTCGCCAAACATATTTTCTCGCTTTTTTGGGGTCGATAGCTTAATTTCCTGTTCGGGAGTTTTATATATATTTTTTTAAATAGAAAAACTGATTCGAGTTTATCAAATTCGATTCGAAATTTTAAATTTTGTTTTCGTTATGTTAGCAATATATTATTATTGTAGTAATTTTATTTAGTCGGAGTGGACTGATGATATTTTGTAGTGGTAAATTCATTGTAGTTTGATAAGTGATCAATATCGACCAGTTACAAAAGTGCAATGGTAAGTATTAGAAAATAGTTTTGATCATATAACAAGGCAATTGCAGGGTTGGAATTTTTGAGAAATGACCAAGAACTTGTGACATAGGTTGAGAACATACCCTTGTTCCGCAATGGCAAAAGTCCACAAAAAAAAAAAAAATTAACATACATAGAAAAAATACTCAAGTCAATTCAATGTAAATTTTATTTATATTGAATGACTAGTTCAAAAAAAGAAACAAAAAAATGCATTACTTTTGAGCAACCTAATATAAATTATGAATTATTTTCACGTATATTTCATATAACATTCGAAGAGATTTATATCGTAATTTATTCAAGAAAGTTCTAACAATATCATAATCAATTAATCAATTCAGCTTAAATGTTATTTTGCCGCTTAAATAATTTCATGACAAACTATTTGAGAAAACAACGTCTAAGTATTATGCGTCTAGATAGTGTTTTGTGGTGCAGTGCTTTTAAAACTTTAATGTTCCTAATACAACTTAGGAATTCTATTAGAGCGAAACTTAGAAATTCGCACTAATTAATACTAGAATACATTCAGAAAATTAACGTCGTCGCAAAACGGTGGAGCAATATTTCCAACGTATAATATATATCGAATTATAATAGATTAAGAAAATATAATTCGAATTACGAATGCGCAATTTTATCACAGTGAAGAACAATTAGTCTTTACATTTACGCCGTATGATAAAGTTTCGGTATGGCGTTTGTAAATGTTGTACGCTAAATATTTCGTAATCTCTGTTTTGTTATCGTTCCATTGTTCCGGCGTTCAATTTCACAGCAATTTCAAAGCAATTAATTTCCTCTTAAATTAATAGTCCATTATATACGGCCGATTTGTTTTCGCGGATATATTTTTTTCAACCCTTAACCGCTCGCAGCGCGTAAAACATCCATTACATAAACAAACAACCGCTTATTAATATTCAAACATTCGCTTCGTAAAGATTGATTATGGTCCCCCCTTGTTGAGATGCCCCGAGCTGCGGAAGATAATCGCCACAGATAGCTTACTTTGCCCGAACAACTTTATCTCGTAAGTCAAATTGAACGATATTATACATATCACGTTATATTATTAAAAAAATTGTTTAGAACCACAAAATTTCATTACATACACATTTCAATAAAAAATTTCAAAAGGAACAATACTCACGACTCTTTTCTATCACGCTCTCCCGAATCCTAAACACATTCCCCTTTATGAGTCGACAATGAAAAAAGTATCGAATACGGACGATCATAATTTGTCTCGGGCCACTTTTCTGCGGCTGGAATCAATCGAATCGACTTCGGCACAATGGTCACCCTATGGGTAGGGCCACCATAAAACGGAACGGTCGCGAAAACAGCGCCCACATACCGGACGAGCCCTTATTTCACTCTCAGCATTTTCCGACAGGAATTCGCCGATAATTTCTGCCTTCGAGGTTTTTACGGCTTTTCCCGGAAAATTTTCGCCGAAAATACTTTCCTCGTAGGAGATTGGTAAGTTCGCCAGGTGACGTTCTTGAATGTGACGGTGTTATGGGGGATTCTTTCGGTGTGATGTATTGAGAAAATTTTAATTGTTGGTTTTATGCATTGATATATGCGGGACGTGGAGTAATTGAATCGCTAATTAATTATTCGCTAATGAGTTCGCTGCCGATTGTTGTGTTTGATTAATGATCGTTTCAGATTTTCGTGCAATGTTTATTTATATCGTCATTATGTTGTAGGTAACGCCCATTACTGGACAAGGTCTTTTCAATGACGTTAGAAGCTTGTAGATTCGTTTTTTTGTGTTATTATGTTAAGGTTATTAACGAGCGGTTTAATACTGAAAATAATCCTTAAAAGATCTTTTATTAAAGTCCATCTATTAATCACACCACATTTCGTTTAATTTTGGCGATTAATGGAAATCAATTGAAGAGATTAAATTATTTATATATTATTATATTATATAAAATGAAGATAAAACTGATGGTAGATTTTCACATCTAATTACTAACAGCTCCATATACATATACATATATTATATTATACATAATAGATTAATTTCAGTTATGTATACGATCTTATCACATATAAATATATATTTTCAAAATAATTCAAATAAAAGTAAAAAACTTTATATAAAAATTGCGTAAAGAACTTATAATATTACAATCTGATCGAATAAAGATTTTAGATCTCAAGCTAATAAAAATCAAAAAAAAATCACAGATTCATTGCAAAATTTCTCTACCCTAATATTTTACTAGTGGATACATTTTTCCATTTCGCGCACAAGAATGTAGGTCGTATATAAAATTCGGTATTGCCGAGCGTTTCGGTTTAACCTGTCAACGTGTGGAATCCGCTTATAAAATGTGCGCATCAAGAGAAGACACACACACACACACTAAAATATACACAGAATAAGAGGCTTCTCATCCTCGTCCTTATAAACTCACTGTGTAGATAGGACACTTTTAAAATATTAGAAATCTTAAGCGCGTGCGCCTTTTGCGCCCCGAGATAGATTTATCTACTTTTGTCTCGAAAAAGAGGTGAAATATTATGTCTGGTGGATTCTTTCTTCCACCAGGACCGATTCTCCCTTTCCCACCCACTCCGATGGTATTCGTTTCTTCGAAAGAATGCTGCATGAAATATGAGATTTTATCCGAGGGCTGTTCCCACTCAAAAGAGTGGTTAAACAAAGTGTGATCAACACTTGCATGAATCATTCACTTGCGGGAAAGTGTAATGGAAAAATTATATTATGGATGTGTAGAGTTACCATGTGTTGGATGAAAAGGGGACATGTTTTCCTTTGATATTGAAATTTTATTTTTATTTTCATTGTGCTGATCTAATGTGATTTTTATGATGTGTAGTTAATTTTATAGGTATCTGTTGAAAAATGAGGTTTTTTTTATTGGGAAAAGATAACTGTGAAAAAAACTTATATTTCATGATTTTATAATTTGAAAACCAATTATATATTGTATAAATTTTCCACATCGATTTTTTTGTAAAAACATTATAAAATCGATAAGACATTGTTTTTCATTCGAATTTATTAACAAGTTTTCCTTTTATGATTTTTATATAATACTCCTAAAAATTTTAAGCACCATTCACAACAGCTTAAGAACAAAAATATTTATGGGAACATTCTAAGATAATAATAATAATAATATATATAAAACAATATAAACTCAACCGCACATTACCGTATAATACGGGCATTGTTTACGCTACATATACTCAACATAATGTACGGAGGGAAAAAAAATCATTTTGATCCTCCCCTTAATACGAAAACAAATATAAGCACACAAAAAAAAAAACAATATTTACATTAATAAACAATAATATTGTTATTGCGTAGGAAATTTTCGATATTTTCTCGCTTAAAAAATATATATATTTTCGCAAACTCGAAACGCGGCGTGCTTTATACCCCCAGACATTAGGCTCGTAAAAAAAATGTAGTGTATGTAAATTTTCGGCATTCGTCCGAAAGAGGAGGTTCGGCCATAGCAAAAAAGATGGTCGAGAATGGCGGATCGGAAAAAAATGACATGGGTAAGTGACGCGATTGAAAAAGCTAAAAAGTTTACGACGGAACATGGACGTTCGTTCCCCGCAAGGATAAATCAGAGCTTTCGAAGCTCGGCTATGGCCACACTAAATTTTATATTTATCGTAATAAAAGCAACGTGTATGTGTGTTGTATATGTAAATATGGCGTCGTCAATGAAAAGTATTGTTTGTGCACGTATTCCCAAATTCACGGTGGATGCATTCAGTGCATAATTCGCACGTGAGTATCACATAGTTCCCGATCATGTTTGATTCGATTGATATTCACGATTATTATGCATTGGATATTTTATTTGATATATTCAAGATTTCCGTTAAATTTACTAAAAGGGAAAAAATTCGGCTCGATTTCTTTCCGGGAATACAAAAATTTGTTTCGCTTTCATCCTGTCGTTTGACCCCAGGTCATGTTTCAACAGATGGTTAAACAAACGGGAGAGGCAACTTTTGAGAACTTTTAAACCTTTTTTTGTGCTTTTCCAAATTCATAAACGGCCCCCGAGTACAGGAGTGGAAAAAAAAACTTTGCGAAGGACCCTTTTGAACTTTCCAGATGACTTTTCGCAAATCTACGATAAGACTTTTCCGTATCGTTTAAAACTGTTCTAAATCTTCGTTTGTTTATATACCGCACCCGACCATATTCGAAGTTTATATATTTCGATAAACTGATTTTGGAAAAACATACTTTGCTATACAACGTGATCGATTGACCGTAAAATTGCATCAATGAGCGCATCTGGTGCATAACAGATCGATTTAATCTTGAAATCGATTAATTAATTATCACCACAATCCAATTCCATTCTCGATCTGCAATAGTATATTTTTTATATCGCCTGCATCGAAGCCAATCAAAATTTTTAATGGTGATTAAACACGCTTTGTTTGCATCAAATTATCATCGACGTGATCCGATCCGCGATAAATAATTCATTCGCTTGGTTGCAACATGCACTCGATCGAAATGCATACATATTCATAATTTGAAATTGCATAATGTCATAGATGAATCATACAATTGATGTATGATGTTCGTCAAGGAAATATTTTATTATAATACCTTTTATATTGGAGCGAGTTTTTTTTTCGTATATTATTATATTAATAATTCTTATATAGAGTGTATATAAGAAACGGGCGATATAACAACCTAATTTTTAATAAAAATGATAATATAATATGTTATTAACAGATTTATGTTTCAAACATGACATAATCTGATATGTGTGTGAAGTCTAAATAAATAATTATAAATTTACAGTTATTTCTATGTAAATATACGTATTTCAAAGTAAAATTGTGTTTCTTAAATCGTCTTTAGTATTTAAAACAAAATATTATCAAGCTTACATATGAGTGAAAAGATGATTCATTCAAATTAATTATTCACACACACAAGAACGTTTTGTAAACATCAACGCGTATTAAGAAAATTTACACATATAATTATTTAAATTAAACACATTCACCGCGAAAACAACGCCTCTAACGAAATCAACCAACTATAATATCATAACGAGACATCGATATACGACATTCAAATATTCATACACTTCCAAACCGCCAAAACGAGACCACTCAAGCGTCCCCCTCACCCCCGCGTCGAACCGTCGAAATGCCGCAATACGGAAAAGCCGATATCTCCGCAGAAACGAACATTTGATTGTTTCAGATTATTCCTCGGGACGTTTTTCTTAAAAGCCATTCCGGCCATTATGATCCGGTTAAAAATTTCCCGGCGATTTGTGTCCGAGCGCTAATGAAAGGAAATGGAGCCGCATTTGCCGTCGGCCCGCATTCGCCATGGAAAGAAATGTCCTCTCAATTACGGGCCGGTTAACTTAATTGCCCAGTTCGGCTGACATGGTGGAAATAAGAACGAAGCCTTTCCTAATTAATTTATGCAGGCGGACCGGAAGCTGGCTGCTTTTTTCCCCGGAAAATCGAAGCGACTTTCGGAAAATATTGGCGCTAATGGGTGAAAAGCTGTTACAGGGTTGGTGAATGAAGCCTGGGAAATGTACATTATTTTTAAGTTGAAACTAGTATATTTTTGTATGAAACTAGCCGCTTGTACGCGGCGTTGCTCGGGTATCTATGAAAATAAATTGTGTACCGTTTGTAATTATTGTCACAATCAATCGCGACGTCGACACATTATATTATAATTTGTATGACGATCGATGGAAAAACCTGAAATGCGAAAGGATATTAAAATAAAAAAAATAAAAATCTAAAAAACACAAAATAAAATATAATAATATAAAATATATAATAAATAAATATATAATAAAAAATAAAAAATAAATTTAAAATAAAATGTATTGAAAAATATAAAATAAATTTAATATTAAAATGTGTAAAAGAAAATATTAAACATTAATATTAACATGTGACTCTAAGGCCACGGGTTGTGCATAATTGGTTTACGTTTACTTTATCGTTTACATTTAGGCATTTATAATATATATAGAAATTCTTATGAAACAAAGTAATCGCACTACGAAAAGAATTTTCATCATTCGCGCCATTCACGCCGATATTAAATTAATTTCCTTACAGCATAATTTTTAATATTTTCTTTTACACATCTTAATATTAAATTTATTTTATGTTTTTCAATACATTTTATTTTAAATTTATTTTTTATTTTTTATTATATATTTATTTATTATATATTTTATATTATTATATTTTTTTTGTGTTTTTTAGATTTTTATTTTTTTTAAATAAATAACACCAAAAAGCTTGTTTTAAAAACTTTTTTCTATTTTATATATTTTTTATTATATATTTATTTTTTTTATATTATATATTATATATTTTTTTTATTATATATTTTTTTATTATATATATATTTTTTTAAATTAAATAATTTGAATAACAAACAACCAAACGTACGCCTCAGAGCACGTTAATAAAAAGTTTGAAAAACGATATACGCCTAGTGACGATGATGATATAGTTAATCGATCGCAGAATGGACAATGATAACGCATTTGCTAGCGTACAAAACATGGTCGGTTATAGAGCTGTCAGACGCGCGGGCTGTCACAAGACGTGCGCGAGCGCCACGCAAGAATACCAACCATGCCCTGCGTAAATGTGATACGACATCATTTTAAATATAAATTCATTATAAGAATTTTCGATGATACACAAAACGTTTATTATGAAGTATTGAGAATTTTATAGATTACTTAATACTTATACGTCGACATCGATCATTTGATCAATTTTATCGTGTAGTTCCTGAAATTAATTGCACTAATAGCGTTTAAGGGAGGTGACACTGGCTGTCACTAGCTGTCACCTTTATTAAACTCGAAATTAAACGATTAAATTCCTCCAGCCTTGTGGCAAAGATGATTTAATATAGTATAATTGCATATTATAAGTCTGTTTACGAAGGTTTCAAATCGATCGGAGGTGTAGTATTTGAGATCGAGATCGATTTTTTTTTAGAATTACAAACCAACAAACCTGTGCATCAGAGAAAGCTAATAAAAAGCTTGAATAATTAAAAAGCTTGAAAAATGAGTGCTTACTTAGTTTCTCCGGATTTCAAAGCACATTCTTTCCAAATTTAATGAAGAATAGTTTATCGGTTTAGGAGTTTATTGGATACATTTATATGTACACAGATATATGCACCATTTGAGTTTTATACATATAGATGTTTAGTTTATATAGAATTTTTTAATGAATAATTGAAAATTTTAATATTTTTTTTATCGTACATAGTGATTTAAGGGTAATTCTTATAAAATGAAAACTTAAAACTATATTTTCTAATAATCTTAAATATGCGATTATATCAGGATATCAATCACTTCTATAAAATATTATTAGAAAATAATATTAGAAAGTGGTGTGTTTATAAGAGTTGATTCATCATTTATTATGATATAATTTCTATTGAAATCTGCGTGTAAGTTAAATGTATTATAAACGAAAATATATGACAGCAGCTTTTATGTAATCCATTATAAAGGCAAATAGAAATTGGAACATTACCATTTATCATTATATATATATATATAAAAAAAAGTACAATGATCAATTGAGATCCTTAATAGACATAATAGATTTTTTATATGACAAAGATGATATCGAAAGACATTTATTGGAATAAAATATTCAACTTTCAATATAATAAAATTAAATATTACACGTTATATTATATGATATGTTATATAAGAATCGACTATTGAGAATTTTATCGTATCGGGAACAAAGGTTGTTACACGAGACGTACAAGAGGGTTAAAAGAAAAGGAGTCAAGAGAACGAGAGAGAGTGAAAGTAAAAATTGGAAAAGATACTCGTTTCAATTAAACTGCTTTCGGAGATCAGCAGACAGATCAATGGGGGTCTTTTCTCGAGATTCACTTCATTAATGGCGTCAATCTCCCGACCGCTAATGGCATCAAAACAAACACAACCTCTCACCTCATACCCCATACGTTGCTTGCTCGTTTCATTATTGCCGATCCCGTTTTCTTGCCATTTATTTGTTGCTACAATCCTATTTCCTATATATGTTATTTTTTTAATTGAAAATTCTTTGATGATCGACAGTTAATCACTCTGAAATAAGTGTTGAAATTAATTATTAGAATTCACCTTATTTTGATGTGCGATAATTATAGAATTCAATTTGCTGAAATTCAATAGAACTATGATAAATGTCGCTTCATTGTCTAATAACTGAAATTTAATATATATTTAGTGACTCATTATCAAACGCGAATCAAAAGGGTATAAGTACTAAATTAAATTTCATATCAAGTATTGGGTCGCTCAGAAAGTTATGCACATTTTTTTCTCAAGTACTGTTAACTTGATATAAACAAAATATACAATTGAAAAAAAACATTAGTTTTACAGTCGTGCATTTTTCATTATTTCAGATTCTATATTATTTTTGTAACTATTTTATATTCAATAAAATGATGATCATTTCTTTCTAAACAACCTAATACACAAAATAAAACATCTATTCATACATTGAACGTTCTAATATCGCGAAAATTCTGAAAATTCGCTTCGCTATACTAAAGGGTTACAAAAGTGCAAAACGGTAATTTTCAGATCCAAATGTAAATTTTCCAATGAATAAATTGCATGTAACGATGCGCACGTATGTTTTGAGTCTGAATCGAACGTTCGGTGTGTTCTGGTCAGTCCGCAACCAATTAATAGCACTCCACTTCCTAATTTTATCTGTCCACCGGGAATAGAGCCTGCGGTCGTTCAAGTTGAATCGGACCACCCATGGACGTTCAACGTTCGATTATTTCTTTTATTTTTCAATCTCAAACGGAGTTTTGAATATGAGCGGCATCGGAAGGAGTATTTATTGACTAAATAAATGAAAATTGTTTGTTTTTCGAATTGAATTTTTATTGGATGATTTTTAATTGGGTTTTTCGGATAATTTTTGTTTGCAGTTTCGATGTTGATTGTTGGTATTGAGTTTTATTGTGATTATTGTATGTTGCTTATATTATATTATAGGATTTTTATATAAAATAATTGAATAAAAAAATACTAATTTCATTGACTCCATAAATTCATTAACGATTTGTTTATTCTAACAAATTCATTAATGATTTAAGATTATAGTCTTATAGATTCTCGACAAGTTAGCAATACTGTAAACATTTCATATTCGAATTTCTCGAAGATAACCTTTCCTCAGAAACAAAACACGATAAGAAAACGTCTGTAAAACATCACAAAATTTTTACCATTATATAAATTTCATATGATAAGAACTTCAAAATAATCACAACCCTACCCAATCCGTTTTCGACCCGTTAACAAAACGGAACCACTTTCTCAGCCAGATAAAGCGCACACGCACATAAAACATAATAGATAAATATAGACATTACGGTAATACTGTCGCGTTTCACTTATCGAAAATGGGGAAAGTTTCGAGCCGTTTTCCGACCCTTTAAGTAAACACGCAAATTCTACACGAATCACATATCAATTTCTGGCTTGGTGTGGGGCATAGTTCGACAAGAGCTTTTACAACATGGACCGGAGGAGTCGGGTTACACGCGACTCGCATTTTATATATATTATAAAGGGTGTGTTGCCCTTCGGTAACAGATCGCCGATTTTTATAACTGTGAAAAAGCCCCAGTGTAAAAGGGGGGACTTTTCGCGCATATTTCATTGAGGATAATCGGCATAATTTGCAGATTACTGCGGTCGTGCAGCACGTTTTTATTTTCGCGAAGCAACAAGTTTTGCTCTCTTCGCGTTGTTTTATTTTCGTGCGTTGAACACGTTTATTTTATTGCAGTTGAAAAGTGTTTTTTTTTGTTGAATTTAATGTTGATGATACGTTTGGGATGGGGGTTTTTTTGATGTGTGTTTTCGATGGATGAAAATGTAATAGATTTTTGTTTCGAATTGGTTTTATGATTTTTATTTTATGTTTATATGTATGTACATATATGTATATATTTTTTAATTTATTCAATTGAAAAATAATTTTGTTGAATTTTGGTATTTTTAGAAAATATTATTTTTGAAATTGTGCTTAAGAAAAATAATTAGGGGAAAAATATTGGAAATTTTAATAATTTTCTTGTTTACGTATGATATTATAATACATATAAAATTCGTTTAAAAATATTTTTAAAAGAAACATTTATAAAAAAGCGCGTAAACATTTGAGCAGAAACCTGTTAAATGCAAATTTTTAATTCATTTTTAATTTATTCTAAATATAATATTCACCGCCAATGATTTAAACTCATAAAAATAATAATTTACATTATTTATTAAAGTTCAATGACACATAATACGACTAGTACATGAACATGATCATATTATACATTATTGATCTGAGATCATTTAACAAATTTTTAGTATTTAAATTTTTAGTAATCTATGAACAAATGTTTAATTCTCATAATTTTTTTATTCGCTCCGTGCTCCTACTTCTGCTCCACTCCAAAACCCTATGTTAACTATCATACATTGGAATTTTTTTATCAAACACCGATCCATACATTTTCCAAATCTATCATAGATGGCGCTAAAAACTCCCAACGTACCGAACATCCTTCCCGTCGCACATACAACATCCCCTCAAACCTC
Organism: Hydropsyche tenuis; assembly: GCA_009617725.1. Lineage (NCBI taxonomy): Eukaryota > Metazoa > Arthropoda > Insecta > Trichoptera > Hydropsychidae > Hydropsyche > Hydropsyche tenuis. The sequence goes on from VTON01000007.1 coordinate 1,796,079, forward strand.
CCCAATAAAAAACTCCATCTCGCGATATATTAAACCGTCTCGTACAATCCCCGGCCAAATTGAGAAGCGCTGATATAACGTTAACGTTTTGTAATCAGCTTAGCGGAACCGCCGGAACGCAGACATTCGCGGAACGTGTACGCTTCACACGTGTACGTCATTCCGCAAAATCTTTCGCCCACAATTTGCGCCCTTTCTTCCCGAATGAAATATATATTATTATATATCGCACGTGTCCATAGTTTAATTCGGGCCGATTGTTCCCGTCTGGGAATTTAAAATGGCGAGTGTAAAACCGGGGCGAACGACTCGCGATATGTTTTTAATTAAATCAAAACAATTTCGCGTCAACGGGTGGGTGGGTGGGTGGGGGGGGGGGGAGTTTATTTGACGGGGAGCTTTGTGTTTTATTGTGTTCCTATCCATCATTCGGAAGGAGGAGAAAGTTGCTTTAGCGTCCCACCTTTTTAGAGATCCTATTTCAGACGCTTCCTGCCATTTCCTTTTTGCTGAAAATGTGGGTGGGGTGGAGAGTGATGAGATTTTTTTTAATATTTTGTTATCTTGGATGTGTAAATATCCGATAGATTAATTTTATATATTTTTTTTATTAAAAAATATATTACATTGAATTTTTGTTAATTGGATTTCAAAACTTCACATAACCAATTCGTTAAATATTATACCCAATCAGCTCAATATTAAAATCTATATCAATACGTAACAAATTTCATATGCATGTAGAAATTTTCTGGTTTAATGAAATTTTTTTTGATTAAGATTTATTGGTTTTGATGGAATATAAATAATTAAATTGCGATATAGGTTATTTGTTTGAACTGATTCTGAAAACGCGAATTATAATATATTACGTATAACACTAATGTGTTCATAACACACAAACTCGTTAATGAAATTACTATAGAAATAGATGAATAGAATTTCCGAATTGGGTTTTGACCAATATAATTGAATTTCAGTTATAGCTGCTTATATGCGATTTTACTTTAAATAGCGCGTATGCAATATTTTTATTCTCCCTGAGAGAATTTTTTATGAATGAAAAAGAAGAAAACGGAAAATCCAATTTAAAAACACTAGATGCATCTCCATTTTTGTCCCTGATGTATAAAATCGTGTTTCAAAAAATTTGCACCGACAAAATACACAGGTGTGAGAGTGAAGATGTGCCATTAGGGCAAATTCAATTTGGTTCTTTTTACAAAAAAATCGCATTCCAGACTTCATTATATTTCGAAAGAAAAATATCCATTCAATCTGCAGAACAACAACACAATAAATATCGAATTTAATAATTGAAACGCGCAGAAGGGACTACGTATTATAATAATATTTTTTTTATAAAATGAATCATAATTTTTTTCAGCTTTATGTACACGAGTAAATCCATGCGGATTTTATGAATTTAAAACGTTTTAACGAATTCAGAAACAAATAACGATAAAAAAAATTTGAAATGATATAGAAACGTGATACACATGGCAATTTTTTAACTGAAAAAATAAATGTGTTTCCATATATCAACTTAGACTCCATAAAATATTCAAAGACTTTAATAAACAAAAATTTACCATTGCGTTTTTCTGCAGAATATGAATTCATCATAGACCATAAAAATGTATGTATGTTAGATAGAATTTGTGAATGGTTATTATTATATTATGAAAGATTGAAAATCGTTAAAAATTCAGTTTTATTGATAAATCTTGATACTTACCATAGTAAGATCATAAATTATAAAAAAGCTAGTGGACGTTGCTGTTTTGATATTTTCTTTTAATTAAAAATATCAACTCGGTACAAAAATTAATTTTTATGATATTGTGCCAGATAAATTACTATAAGAATATTTCAAAAGCTATGTTTTTTCGATAAACTTAAGATAGTATATATCAATATTTTAATATATCAATTTTGAAAATTTGTATAAAGGAAAAGAATTTTTGCATATGACCAAATTATTAACACCATATATACTTTTTAAACATATTTTTTTATATAAATAACTTATAATTTGATTTTTTTTCTATGATATTTAAATCTAGTAAAAAAAAATTTTAACGTAAACAAAACAGATTAACTTATTCATAAAAATATATATACCTTTCCCCGTTTACGTTGCGATTTTACAACTTCGATGTTTACAAATCGCCAATATACACCCTATGTAATCAAAGAGGCAAACGTCAACGTGTCATCCCCATAAAGCAATCTAGTAAGACGACACTAATTCTTCGTTTTATGGGTGGCTCACGGAGCATAAGCCCGTTGTCTCCCCGTGACCCCGCCGCGGGCCCCAAACGGTTATTAACGAATTTAGACCCTTGCGACGCGCACATATATTCACATATGCATATGTATATACGCTGACGAAAATCTGATAGATGTAATCTCACAAATTGGCTCACCCTTGAGGGATTTTTGAGACACACTATATCGTCCCGACAAGGGTTATGTCAAATAAATTTTGCATACTATCGCTTAATCTATGAATTTTAAATATTTCATAGTTAATTACGCCCGCGCCTTTCTCTAATATTAATTTTTAATATGATCTGTCTGCTTAATAAATTATTTTTTATTGCGAGCTTCCTCGGATTTATGCGCGAGATATGTCCTTGCAAAAATTTCGGGGATTATTCGTATGGGTTTTGTATGAAAATTATATCGATTTGATATAATTTTTGAAGTGAGACTTTTATAGAAGAGTTTAGTACGAAACGGAAATGAAAGAAATTATGAAACATTTTTTATGGCGATATCGATAAATTTTGTAAAGCTAGAACTACTGAATTATTACTATGAAAAATCAAATTTTACTTTCAATTAGAATGAAATTCATTTATAAATTTTTTGGTTAAAATATAAAACGATTCAATTTTAATATCGTGTGAATCAGAGAACGCATGTTTGTTTTAATCACCGATAGCGTTTTCAATATGAAAAACGCGAAATTGTGTGAAAATCAAAAGCGCCGAAACTATTCACGGAATATACAAATATAAATCGCGCTTTAATAAAACACGTCATAGTGGAAAATAATAATAAATAAAAAAATCGCGATACAGATCGCATTTCAGCGCGTAATACATTTTCCCCGTCGAAATAAAAAAATAGGAACAAACACACGATATTTATTTTCCGTAACGATAATTCGACGGCTAATGGATTTTTTCATGGGAATTTTTTTTCCACATTTTTGTATATTTGTGGGGCTCGCGTGTCTTCGCAGACGGCTGTCATAAGGTGTTTAACCCCATAACCATACCCCATAGCGAACCTACATATTATTACCGAGACTTTTCAAAAAGTGCAGAGACTCGGCGAGAGTATATTTGGAGAGGATAAGATAAGGCTCGCTGGAGGGTTGGCTATGACAACATAATATCCCATTTTGGCCGTAAACATAATAAAATTAATTCGCTTTAATCGTGATGAATCAGTTTTAAGAGCGAGAGTCTTGTTTTTATGGTTTTATGTAAAAACGTGGGTAGTCTCGCCGCTTTGGGGTTGGCTTGATGTTATGTGTAGTGTATTTATTGTATGGGGGTGGTAATCGAGGGTGCGGCTCCACAGGTGTACGACCCCTAACAAAATCCATTCTCTGATTAGTTCCAGCCATGGATAATTTTCGCAAATCACGAATTTTTCTTGCTTTTATTTTCGTCTTTCGCTCCCACGGAACGGCCGTAAACCACTAATGAAATGAATAATATAATTTGACATACGAACCACTCTTTTTCCCGATGTATAATATATCATTATTTTATGCTATTCATTGGGAGATTGAATTCGTTTTGTATCGTAACTAATACGCTATTTTTATTAATCAATAGCTAAGTCTAATCAAAGGTATCACTTTTCATTGATCGCTAAAGTCAAGTGACTAGGGAATAGTTGGTATATAAATGCGATTTGAGACTACTTGGAAGGGATGATTTGTACTTATTATATTTTCATTATTGATGCTTAATTAAATAAAATCAAAAGAGATTTTTTTTGTACAAATTTTATACATTGATCACAAAATTTGGTCAAAATCTAATCTGTTCAATAAATGGATTTATCGCTAGGAAAATTTTGGAGGAATGATTTCGGTTCTTAGTTTTTTGATACAATTTTTTTTTCAATATTGTAACATCTTTTTGACGTTATATAGATTGTAAATGATGATAATAATGATTTTAACCATCAAATTGGTTCTAATAATTTTAAATTTTAAACAAAACGAAACTTAATAAACACTTGAAACGTGATATCCTGAAAAAGCACAATTTGAAATTGCAACCACCCTAACATTACACAGACTGCAGCAACATAAACGACACCAATTTCACTATCAAACCCAACAAAACTCGAATCTATTTAATTAAAAAAGACAAGCCTCATTGAATAAAGCAACGGTGTGATATCAAGTAAGATTTTTGAATGGTTTCGTTGCGCACATAAATCCAGGTGTTTTAATTAAGGGGTCTAGCTTGTAATACAATCGTTGTCGACACAGGGGACCCACATCTTCGTCGGCACGTCCATATTGCGGTGCCCTAATCTTCTAATTGTGTTTCCTGAGAGCACAATGCCGACTAACCACCCGGTACTCGATTATTATAATCAGAAGATCCATCGACGAGAGCTTAATTAACTCCAACGCAAGACAATTAAACTTCACCCCATTATTTATATATTATTAAGGCGGGGCATTGTGTAAATTCGCGCCGACGTCGGATTATTCAATCCGGAATTGTATCGAAATTAATATAAAAATATATAAAAATTAACGTACAAGGTCAAGACTTGGACGCCCCTGGCTATCGTATATTTTTACGACGTCCGCATTAATATACGAAACCGATAGATACGCCGAAAGGATTTTTTTATTCATTATCCTGTTTTATTGGATCGTAAAATAAAAAAAGGATATTTTCCACCGGCCCACCCCTTTTGCATTGTGCTCAGATTCCGAATAAATTTTATTAACACAATAAATACTAAGATTTATAGCGATATTAATGCGCATTCGATCAAAACCATGGTCTGTTGTGAAAATTGAGGATTTTCTCAGGGTTTTATTTATATTTCGATCCGGCGTCAGTGATTCTCAATTATTGCGAATGGAAATTTATCGTTTCGGGTTTTTTGTTTCATTATTGGATTTATAAAACAATCTCTGATTTGAAATTGTGCTGAATTTCGTTGGATTCTGTTTTTTTAGATATAATTGAATGACAAAAAAATACAAGAAAAATAATCGTATTAGTCCTTATTTTTCATAAAATGATAAAGGAAAAGAAAATATTTGAAACTTTTTGAACCTAATGGTTTTTATCATATAGTATAGTCAATTTATGGTCGTAAATGGTATGATTATTATATTCGAAAAAAGATAGTTAAACTACGATTTTACCATTTTATAAACATGATAAAAATTAAAAGATATTTTTTCATTGTTCTAGAAATATTCATTGAACATACATATTATAATGTACAGGAGAAAATTGAGTTATAATGGCATCAGGAAAAATCGAGAAAGATATCTCAATATATTTTTTATCCTTTTCTTAAAAAAAAATTCTTAATCTATAATATTACTACTTTTCTTATTAAAAAGAGTAATTAAAATTGAGATAAAATAACTAATAAAGATATTCAGAATGTAATTATTTTAATACATCAATTTTTTTCCGTAATGACTTGTTTGAGAATAAAAGTCAATAATAATTGTTTTATGGAGAGTTAATAGTTTGTTTCATCATAATGTTTTTTTATTATTATTTCTTGTGAAAGTTATTTTTTTTTAATTACTTGTTCGACCAACATTTTAATCAGCATAACATCAAATTTTTTTCATGAAACATAAAACATTTCTTTCGATGATCTAAAATAAAATATTTTTCACTAAAAATTATATAATACTTCAAACTGAACTATTGAACAACTACTGAAACCATTCTTACATATTCAAATCAAACTAACGAATATAAAAAAAAAATACACCAACTCCCAAAACTCATCAAAACACCAACAAACACCGAACCATCCAAATCAAAACGACACATCGCCTTCACTATATTAAAACACACAAAATCAAAGCACAAACAAACAACAACAACAACAACAACAACAAAGGACACACAACTTATACACCGAATTTATCCTCAGAGCCCCTAGTTTGTGGATTATTCGCCGCGCGGACTTAGGACGTTGTAAAATAAAGTGTGCGATCCGCTCTTAATCCTTTCGGGTCCTCGACATTCAAATGAAGGACAATCTGATCTGGTTTTACGGATGCCCGTCTTCTGCGGAACCACTGCGTCAAATTTAAATTTGGCGCCCGACCGCCGCCACCCCCCGCCCCCCGGTACATGGCTCAACCGTTTCCGCAGTGCTACCAATCCCCATACGCGAGCTGACTTGGAAATTTTGTGTTGGCTGTTGTGAAACGTTTGGGTGGCTTTTTAAATGTTTTGTGGTTTTGAATGTTATGGTTGAAGTGTTTTTGAATGCTTTGTGGGTTATTGATATGAATTTGAAAGTGGTTTTTATTTTGTTATTTGTTTTTAAGAAATACATATTAATGGATTGATTTTTTTTGATAATATAAATGTTGCCGTGAGAGTTTAAAGATTGGTAAATTGGTAAATTAGTAAAGAAAGTGATTGGTAAATTTCAGATTTTTCCGATAAATTTTAGTATTTATTGTAGTAATTTGGTAAAATTTTTAATGAAAGATTAATCGATTTTGTTTCTGGTTCAAAGTATTTTAAATAAACAATGACATTCAAAAATATAGATCTAGTACTTTTGATATCATAAAAATTTATTTTAATTAAATTATGTGAGACAAATAATTTAAAAAAAATTAATAACTGCTCAAAAAGTAACTTGAAATACAAGAATGTACGCTCATTTGAAATTAATTCCATTCAAAAAATTTGTTTGGCATTTTTATCAGATAAATCATAACATCTACCAAAAAAGTCTAAAAAAAACTCAAAATAAAAGAATTCATAAGTTTCACCGCTTCATTATGTTATTATACATTTACCAATCGCCACACTTCCACACTAACGACGCCAATAATCCCACAACACTCACTTACAGATACTAACATGCAATCAGTACTAATTAAACACATTTCATTCACAAAATTAAATTCCATTAACATCTAATCGAATACCGTAACACTCACGTCATTAATATTAATGCGCTCGAAACAAAGGTTCCGGTACGTGCCGTTATATTTTATTCATTCGCATTTTTTGTAACATCGTAACAAAATTTCGACCGAAAGCGTACACGTGTACATGTCTAATTCTAAAAAGGCAACAAAACAGTCCCGCGTAATAAATATGAACGCTTGGGGAACGCACCCGGCGGTATAATTAATAAAAAGGAGTGCGCATTTAGCAATTCGTCCCTTTCGCGTCACAAAGGACTAACCCCTTATCACTATTACAAACTTGTATTTTCATTTCGGACGAGAGGACTGCGCAAACAATTCCTGAATGCGGTATTAAAAAAAATGTTGGTTTTTTTTGAAAAATGTATCAATTCAGGGAAGTTCGTTGGGACGGTTTAGTTCTGAGAATTTTCAACGGTTTGTTATAGTTACGTTGAGTAATTAGTTGGAATAATTTATATTGTGGATTTAATTAGATAGTTTCGAGTTACTTTCCTTGAAGACGTTGTTGGAAATGTGAGGAAGAAAAGGGAAAAAAATTGCTCGGGAATTATTTGTTATTAACGCCATCTATGTATTAGTGAAATCTGAAAATTATTAAATTTAATCTTGAAGGTTCAACAATTCCGGTTAAAAATTTGATCACAAAATTTCTTAATTATTCAATCACACAAACTCTTTTTTATGGATTAAATTAGTAGATTATATTACATTAGTCATATTTTTTTCACTTCTAATACTAAAATATAAAATTCCAGAATTTCCACTAAAAATTTTATCTCGAAATTTCTCAATTAATCAAAAGAACGACTAATAAAAAATCAAAATTGTTATTTAACTAATTCAAGAATTTCAAGATCGAATCTTCACCCAACATCCCAGAATTGAGCGTTTCTAGTATCGAAGCAATTAAACCTATTAAGCAAATTAACTTTCTTCAAATCGACCCTTCCCAAATTGCACTTTTAAGAAATGTACACCAACATTAAAAAAGTCCCATTACTTCCGGATCGGTACGAGCCGTGCAAATTGGAGCGAACGAATTAACGCACGGCGATAATTAATTTATTAAGAAGTCCGCCGGTCCCGATAATTGCGAACTTGAATAATTGAATTAATTAGAGTTCGGTAAGCTCTCTCTCTAGCGCAATTTAAAATAGCTACCCCCCTTAATTGAAATAAATTATTTCTTGTCGCTGTAAATACGGGCGTTTGCAGCGTCCGTGCCGCTGCATAACGGCCGCTAAGATAACGGCTGCGAATTAACGGCGAACCCTTTCTTCGGATTCGGCCCTATCGATTTCCGATCCTGTGAGGAACCTGAGGAAATTTTGCCGTTTTGTTGAAACGCCGCGGTTATTCTTCGGTGAATTGATTGCGATGGCTTTTAAAGGATTTTTCTTTTCAATGAAGAGGCTTTTCGATGTGTTTTTCTGAAGTAATGTTTCTTTTGGATGATTTTTTTTTTTTGAAAATGCGAAAAGAACGTACACCTAATCCTCTTTTTACATTGGAGATACGTTCCAGAGTACCGTGTAGATAAAAAACCATGTAAAAAAATGTATGATGACCATACAAAAATTGGAGACAGGTTCCGTCACAATATTTGGATAGAACTTCCGTCCAAATGTGAAAATTTTTCGCCATGTAAAATCATCAAAAAACATCGATTTTTTTAATTTAATAACTATAATTATATCAGTATACTGGCTTACACCGAATCTTACCATTGTGGCATAATAATACATATGTTTAATATTTTTATACCGTATTAAAGTGAAAAATCTGTGTAAATAAAAATAATCGGTTCTTCTTCCTTGAATCGTGTTATTTCGGAACCGTTCAAAAAGAGGATCGGGTGTATTTTCTATATATTTTGAATAAATTAAAATAAGGATGAGGTCCCATGGTGAGCGTAAACTCAAATATAAAGAAACACTTGAGAGTAATATAGGCGTTTTTAAGGTCACGATTTTCCTATGTTTATATTCCTTGTGGGGTCTCACTCTTATTTGATTTGATTATTATATTAAGATGTAAAATTAGCATATTATTTATTTTAAAATTTTGTATATCATGTTTAGACTTTTATGTGTTTTATAAATATAATAAATTCGTTCATACGATGAAAATTTCCGATACGAAAAACGTTTTATATCCACATATTAAATTTTAAACTATTCAATAATAATTTATCGAATACATCCCAACTCTTTGAAAATGGAAAACTGCAAAATTTAAATCATAAAAATTTTATATAAAAAATGAAATTTTGAACTATTCTATTATATTATATTATTATTAATCGAATACATAGGAACTCTTTGAAAACAAAAAATTCATAAAAAAATGAAATATTTAAATCATAAAAAATTCCATTGCACAAAAAATATAGATATACAAATACAAAACGTACTATTTCATGTCGGATATATTTTTCGAACAGTGCAAATAATCCGCAATTTGCTTTGCAGAGAGAGAACACGCGTTCGAAATTTAGCCAATTACACTTCCGGTCGGAACCGACAAATTGATAACCGGAAGCTGCAACGGAACGCTCCACTATCGGCTGGTGCTATGTAAAAAATCGACGCGCCAAAATTCAAATTTTCCCCCGACTTTGATCTATTAACTATCGAGGTGTGAATATCGTCGTATTTTTCTCTTCCGGAGCGTACACGTGTTGTCGCTGTTTATTTTCCGGTAGTAAATATAGACTTTCGTTATTTTTATTGTTGGGTTTTTTCGGTGCAATTTTCGCAATTTTGCATATAATTGAGTTCGCTCCGTTGAAGCATATTAGCCCGACCTGCAACGCTGACAGCATTTTGATTTTATTTTTTCGTTTATTGTGTCCACAATTTATTTGTGCCGCCTGGAACGGTTTCGAATTTGGAACGTTTAATAAAATAAAATTCATGATTTTTTTTAATGACGGTTGACTTATTTTTCCTGCATCATCAAACAATTTATATATCACCCCATTTGAAAGTCAATCATCACATATAATTTTTTTTCTGATTCTACTGAAATGCAAGCATATTTTTTTCAGAATTAAAATTTTTTTGAATATAGAAGTTTTCTTTTACTAAATATAATAATTTCAATATCACCATTTACTAAATACGATTAATTAGAGACTTTACAAAATGATTCGAATCTATAGTGAATTTACACGTTTAATAATTGATCGTTACATGTCATTTGAATTAAGAAATATAATCGCCAGATTTCGATAAAAAATGTGATCCTATCACTCTTGAATCATTCAAATATCTCAGTATTTTATTATTATATTAAATCGTGATTAGAAATGATTTTAGAATCCAATTTTCGTCTGGAATTCCGAAATTGTATTTCCCATGAACTAATGCGTTTAACAAAGCGATATATCGATTCAATTGAACCATTGATTAGACATGTTAACTAAATTTGCAATAATTCGCAATAGTATCATATCAAACACGCATTTGATAATGATTACCTAATGAACTAGCTCACGCCCATCAATATGCATGAACATAACAAATTCATTAATTTCCCCCACTGACAACACACGGTTTCTTCCGCTTCTAAGAAAAGTTAACCTCCCTTTAATATACGTAATGGAAGTCACCATTCCACCAAACAAAAAAACACGCTAGAATAGCTAAGTAGACGACGCGTGTCTTAAAAGATTAATAAGCACCCTTAATAAGGTGAAGGCGGTTTTAGGGTTAAGTAGGTGCGCTTGGCTCAGACGTTGACAAACGCATGCAACCAAGACCCGAAAAACTCATTAGCCCGATTGAAATCGTACCGTCGAAGCCTTTGTCTCGAAATACTCAATATCCTTTTAACTTGCCGGGATATTGAGTCGGGCAATATACTCTTTGGCTCCTTGACATTTACGAGATTGGCGGTGCACGACTATTTTCGCCATTATGTTTCCGATGACAATCAAATTGGTGTGTGTGTGATAAATATCTATTGCTGAAGCTTTTCGGTCGTCGCTTTGTGCATAAAGCAATCAAATTTGCAAATTCGACGCGGGAAAGGGTCGCGTTGTGTGGCCCGAATTTAAATTAACAGGTCGCAGTGAACTTGGCACGTTTCCTGTGTGACACGATGTGATAAGTAACTCGAGGATCGTATAAATGCACCGAAAATTAATCGTTAAATCCGAGTTAGATAGAAAATCGTATTTCTCATCCGAGGCTTGTTTGTGGTATCGTATAATTGGTGGATATTGAATTTTAATTGTTATATTAACTTTCTGTAGTGGATGCTGACTCGTTATTAAGTTTAATGTTAGTATAAACGCAAAATTAGTTTCACAATTAGATCAAAGAGTTAACAATACATTAAATTAGATATGTACTGAAAGATGATGCTTTTGAAGGTTTATTTTGTTCACGTCCATTTTGAATATTATATTTATTCATTGCATTCTATACATATTTTAGATATTTTCCGTTCATTGTTGAATAAATCTTTATTGTTTGATTTTAAACTTTTATATATACATTTATCATTGTTATAAACTCAAATATGTATCTATCATCTTATATTTTATATACAATATATAATATATTTAATTAAAAAAATACCAATTATTTATTATACTGTGACCTATTGAATGCAAACGTTTCTAACTGAATATTGTAGATACTCGAAATATCACAATACACATTCATTACCTGGATAGATGACTGCGGTTCAACGATGTAAAACCATCACATAATAAATAATATAAAATAATAGTTTCAACATAAAATTACTTAAAACAATATCTTTATATAAAAAAAATGAAAATAGTCATCATTTATCGTAAACGTACCATTACTTCATACTAACGATAAAAAATTTTTTTTTCAAATAAATAAATGATGTATGGTTAGTGTGATCAAATATTATGTTGTTGTCTTGAAACTGTTCGAAGATTTTTTTTGTAAAATACACAAACATCTTAATGTTAGCTCCTTTTATCAATCGGTAATAATAAAATATAAAAAAAACTATATCCTTAAATAAAAATAACACAGACTAAATACTTTTGCCAACAACTTTTAACACAAAAAAAAATGCGACAACGCGCCCCAATCCCTTCTCATTAACCAACATGACTTCACCAAAGAATCTCCTATAACGACGATACAATTGACGACCTAAAAAAATTTACACCCCATTTTTCCCAACATCCCCTAACGACACAAGCGAAAACAGTTTCGCAGTCTCACGTCATCGATGCGGCAACGCGCAATAATCGCTCCTCATTATCCGATATGGCTTCATCGAAGAATCTCCCCGGGATATGGCTCCGGATATGGCTTTAATTAGCGCCAAGGCTCTCGAGCATGACGAGCACAAAGGGCCCCTCCTCCCTGGCCCGGCCCTGGCCGCGGGCTCAAAGCGAAATATCGGCCCGCTTTTCTTGGCCTATCGGCGGGGGTGTGTACTAGTTTTCCCGGGCTAAAGGTGGCGATGCGATAATCGACGCCCCTTTTAACCCCTAAACCTAATTAAAAACTTATATCTGTGGATAATTATGGCGGTAAAGTTGAATTAAGGCAACTCGGCTTAATTAGGTTTGTGTATTATATATCGGGCGATGCGATTGGGTTCCGAATTGAAATTTGGGGAAATCGGATCGGTATTCGAATTGGAATTCTTGGAAATTATTAGTCAGAATTTATAATAGTTTCGAATATCAAATCACTATTTATTAAAAAAATATATATAACAGTCATAAATTGTATGTGACTTGTATAAACATTTTTTGGCAACTGAAATATAATATAATTGAATTACTTTTGAATTTTTGTTTTGCCATGTTGTTCAGATGAGAAAATTTTAAGTGAATATCATCTTAGAGTGTAGTTTGGTATTGAAAATTGGGCGCTTCAATAGTTAACATAGTCGATTCGATTTTACGGAAATACCGCAAGTTTGTAACAATGTGTTATATGTGTACTTGTGCTGGAATGTTACGAACTTGAAATTAGTTCAACAAGCTGCAGTGGGAATCATATACGTGCGTATTACATAACTAAAACAACAAGAATAATTCGAGTTGTTATGTCAAATGTTTGTATAACCAAAATTAGTTTTGATTGAGAAAATTAACCATTTCTGTTGATTTTCGCATTTTTGAAAAATTTCTTATTGTCTATATTGATTTTTCAAGCTTTTTAAATATCATTCTTGTCTATTGTAGTATAATAATTATTGTAGAGAAATATGTAATGAAATCAGTAGATGGATTCAATGTTATATGTTCGTGTGGAATGAAATTATTTAATTGTCAATCATCATATGAAAGGGTTTGAATTTTTAGTGTTTTATTGTATAATAGATATCATACTGTATATAATAATTATGATCCTTTTTTAATATTAAAAAAATCTTATTAAAATATAATTTTTAAATTAACCCCAAAATCTCGCAACATCACCAAGATAAACTCTAAACAAACTCAACATTTAACCCTCCCACACTCACTAAACCACCCCGAAAGCACTGCACCCGACATTTCCCCCCAGGAACACCCCAACAGGAATTTTTCCGAAAGGAAATTAGATACACAATTCACGTCCATATATCAGAGCGGAAACGCAAAACTACCGATATTCCGACTTGCCCACTGCAGCAACAAACGCCGTGAAAATATGCTGCGCCATCCAGTCTCGGGCGTCGATTTATCGCACATATAAAAACGGCTCGGCTCGTTAGGGGATCTATTATGGACGGCGAAGGCTTCAGGGGTCCCAGGGAGGATGGGTGGGAGCTAAAGGGTGGCAACGCGCAATTTAATTTGGGCGGCCGCGACAGGAAGGATTGTCGTCGTCGCTCCGTATAGCACAATGGTGCTCACCGCTAACTATTTAGATATATCCTGTCTGCGTTCCCATTACGTGTGCGGGGGTGTGTGGTGATGTGTGCTGGTTGTTTTGTGATTTCGGGGGGTGTGGGGTCGTATCTAAATCTCAGGACTGTCCAACTTTTCAGAGCGGAGGTCGCATTAAATCATCCGCGAGGCATGTCCCGAAACCGGGGCAATTGATTTCGCTAGAAATTAACTCTGTTGTGTAATTATTTAATGTGGGCTTTTGATCGTTTTGTCGGTTTTTGGGAGGAAGTGGTTGTTTCTTGATTTTTGTTGTGTTGATATGGTTAATTTTATTTATATTATAGTTAAAGTATGCAATGATAATAATATTTTTATGATATACTGTCAGAAGTTTAGGTGTTTTTCTTTGTAAAATAATCAGAAGGTGATTCGAAAAGTTTGAAAATCATCGTTATGTAAGATTCTATATGGTACAACGTTTAAAATTGTATCAGAAATTTTTTGTTTTTTTTTCTTACAAGTGTCGTATGATGAAGGTAAAATTCACATGAAGCAGATAATTTAAACCATTTCTTATTAAATATTTTCCGTCGTCATGTAATATTTATCAAGTGACTGGGTTTTATGTGGTTTAGCTTTGATCATCGTCATAGCTGCGGGATGAAAAAAATCCGATTACAATTAAAAGTTCGGGAATTTTTCCGAAAAGGTTATACATATTATATAATACAGATTCAATATTAATAATCACAACTATATAACAACCACTTAATTTCACACTTATTTAACACAAAACTAAACCATTAACATTATATTCTGAAACATAATATTTTCCAAACATCTGTTCTAAAAAGCTTTCAAACATTATCGAGACCCATAATATCCCCAACAATATATTTTTTATTAAACACCAATTTTCATAAAAGCCTTTTATTTATCACAAAACTTAATTAAAACCAGCAATCCCCAACACAAAGACACAGTACGACCAGACAACAAAGACGCCCATTCCATTGACACACCGTCGATGAAATTACACGGTGCATATTTGATTGTCTTTAATTGCAATTGCGAAGCATTCGGGCCAATTTGCAAGCCGAAACGTACAAAGTGAGGATTGCTTGTACAGGTGTCGGTCAGTCTCCAGGTTCATTGTTGTGTATCCAAATTAATTCTCGTCTACGTTAATTGGTGATTTAGTGCTGCTGGTGCTGCAGATGACGTTTCCGTAGACACCTGCTAAAACGCCCACGCACTCATTAATCACGAATACATTGTGAACGGATTTTGTAATTTTTCAATATGGCGTTTAATTGTCGATGTGGGCAGTGTCGGAGATAGGGTAAATGGCGCCCTAGGCGAAAATTAAAGTTGGATGCCCCTTCATGCCCGTTAAAAAAATCCAATGTCGAAAATAAAATCAAATTTATAATATCTAATATTATTACAAGATTTAATAGTTTCGTCAGGGTGGTTATAAATATTATAAAATTATCTGAATCACTGAATCTATTATAATACATATTAAAATATTATTATCGAATGAATATTATAATATTTAATGTATCGTTTCGACAATGTTTTCTTTTAAACTATAAATAGTTTTGAGCATTTTTGCCTTTTTGCTCTTTATTATTTTTTTTCGATATTCAGCTATAAATAATTTTTTTGAAGACATTATTAAGAAAATCGAATTAAAAACATGAAATAGGTGATTTTAGACAAACAAAAATGAAAGAAAAATAATATACCGTTGATCAATATTATTCGATTTTTTAAAATAAATTATTTGAAATTATAATTTTTTTTTAAATTTATTATACAACTTTCAGCACTTCGTATGACTGGCTCTCTAGGCAAATGCCTAGGTCGCCTGTAGGCCTGTTGCCTCCGGCCCTGGATATGTGACGCTATTGTATTGTGAAAAATTATTTTTGATAATGTGACTGATTTTTGGAAAATTTATTGAAAAGGTTCATCAAATTGCATACTCGCGCGTGTCACGTGTAAGATAAAATCCATTACACAAATACTGCAATCAACTCGAAAAGCTCCACCGTTTTTGCACTGAACGATGAATCATTCATGCATATAAAATCCGAAAATCGATGCTTACATAAGTAACGAAACCATCAACTACATTTCAACATATACATTTCCCGGAAAACATTTTTAGAACAAACCCACTTCAGACGTTAAAACGCGCGCTCGCTCATCGCGAAGATTTCACAACCGATCATCGCCGCCGTCAGTTACCGTCGAACAGTTACCGAAACATTTTTATTTCAAAACTTTAAAACTCCTGCACAAACTACAAAAGCCCGATCCGATACAAGTGTACTAGCACACGCGCCGTATAAGAAGTCGAAGTTTGCACGTTGAAATTTTGATCCGGAAACTTGGCGCTAACAAGGTGACGTGTTCCGGCCCAACTTGGGCGCAACATTCGTTTGATATTCAAAGTCGAGCGCTCGAATTAGGCGGGAAAAGCCATAGGACATGGGGTAGAAAGGGGAGAAAGTGTGGGCTTGTTTAGGGACGCGCCCCGGAGCCTTATCGTGTGTTTGGTCAATGTGCCCGCCACACCCGTTACCATTACACCTCATAGAAAATCAATACGGAATTTCTTGCTGAGGTGTGAAACGTGCTTTTAAAAACTCGTGCCCATTATGTGGAAGCCGATGAATATTTTAAACCCTTTCTGCTACCTTTTAACGGGTGGGGATCTCTGCGAAATGTTCCGCGGGCTTTCCCTTCTTTCTGCATTGTGCTTCTTTGAATATTTTAGTTTTATTATTGACAGAATAAAATTTATGGGTTTTTGAATTATTTTAGATTTTTTGTGTGTGAAAATGTTTTGAAAAATGTATTATAATTTAAAATCAAATGGCGTACTATGTATTGGATCACTACTAGTTATTTGAATTCTGGAATCACGGCAAAATTTCAGTTTTGGGATCGTTAAATTTATCACATCGGGATCAAATTTACGTCACCCTAATTTTCATATGATTAATATAGAAATCACAAGAACGAATGTTTATCTGACACTCAAAATTGCAATTCTTAACTATTATAATAATTTTAATAACTTACACTTAAATTGAAAAAAATACCTATTACACTCGAAAATTACTTTTTGTTAAAAAAAACCTATTCTATCACATATTCTTCTGCTGTGATTAAAATGAGTTTTTCATAGAACCCATTAGGAGAAAATATTAAAGTAAATTAAAAAATGCGCTTCGAACATGAATATTTTTCAGCTGAAATAGAAATATGAATAATTAAAAAGAACGTTGAAATTATTTGGAGCGAAAGATTTTTTTAGAGATTATTATTCCGTAATACGTAGAAAAGCATACTTTAGCTCATCTGTTCCGGAAAATCGTGTAATTTTAAACAAGTATGTGGGACTTAATCCGGATTTTCATAAAGTAAAGTAAATTGAAGTCTTTTAAAATTTTAAAACAAATTATTATTGAAAAATATGAACATATAATACTATATCAACAAAATTTAATCAAAACAAAAACGCTTAGTATTAAAAATAATACAAATAGATGTGATTAGACTTAATTCGAAAATTAGATAAGGAAACATTATATCCCACGCAAAATGGACCGAAATTTAAATTTTATTATTATATCCTCGCGGAACTGTTTCGATAGAAAAAATGGCGGAATGTGGAGCTTAATGACCGCAAAAAAATAAAACAAAAAGAGACACAAAAAAAAATAAAGAAAATCCCCGAGACGTTGCCCGAAAACAAGGACGCGTCAATTATCTCTAGTTTACATTATAAGACTTTTTACAAAAGGCGTTTTCGTTGTATTCTCCGTTCGCTTGAAAGGGTTGGCCATTTATATACACAGAGTGTCTTGGGGCAATGCAAACAAACGGAAAAGCCTAATTATTATTTTCGCAATCGCACAAATATAATAATTTTCGCCCCCGAGAAATGTCAATTAAGCCTTCGCCTTTGTACGCTGGAGCTCGATTTTTAATGCGATTTTTTTCATATCTAGCCACTTTTGGGAGCGGAAAAAAACAAGGTCAGATTTGACAGATAGTGTTGTGCTTTTTTTAGAAACGGTATTTTTATATTATCTTAAAATTTTCTTTCCAGTAAAACTCCGAGGCTTATTAACTTACTCGTATGCTTTTTCAATTATTTTAATGCGAATGATTATATTTCGAAAATTCTACGAACTAATTAATAATATGATAGTCACTATTTCATTATCAATTAATGCTTTGTTTGAATACGCGTGACGCTACCGAAATAGGGATAGCGTCTTTTCCGGACATCGGAAATGTAAAATGACAAAACCGGTAATGGATGTGGTAAATATGTAATTTCTGTGTTGGAAATTTTTCACCACGAAAATATTACGCTAAAGTGAATAAACGACGCTTTCATTATTCTACGACTCAATAAAGGAGTTGCGCAAGTCGAACTAAAAGGGTGCGAAATAATTTCGGAGGTGTGCGCAAAAATTTACATGAATATTTCCGTTGAAAAGTTTTCCAATTTTCTCGCAAACAACATGATACAAAATTTACACAAACACCTTCTGCCGAGCATCTGAAAGAACACTGCAGTCGGAGTTTCGTGCAAAAACTCAAAACTAGCCGCAAAGAAACGACTAAGCTAAATTTAACACGTTTAACACCTGAAAGTTGCAAAGTGTACATACTCAAAAACATACACCACCCTAATTAAGCTGTTAACCCGTTCGTCGTCTCTTGAATTAAACGCTCTAAAGTCGAAACACGCAATTAATCGAAATATAATTAATTTAACTCGCTTAAAAGGCGGACGTCTTTCGCTTTTCGCTTTTTGCTCCGTTATATTGACAAGGACAAGTCGCGGAGATAAAAGGAATTTCCCTTTCGCGGTTTTCCGCCGAACGATTGTTCGTCATGTTTTTCCGGAGGCTCATCAATCAATCATCAGCAACTTTTCAATTCGAAAAATGGAAGCGACTTTTCGAAGCGGAATTGCAAAACAGAAAGGGCTTTATGTCCTCGCGATTAGCAACTCGCTTTTTATGCCGTTCGATTAATTAAAAAAAATTATTATTACGACGTCCTTTGAACGCAAAATAATTATATATAATACAAGGGGATCCAATATTATTCGCAATTTCATTCATGATGCTAATTTCGTCGGTATGAGAGCACGGGAAATAAGCTTCATCTTTGACGGAACGGAAGCTTCATCTTTGTTGATTTTTTCTGAATGTTTTGCTCGTCAAGTAAAAGACTTTTTGACGTTTGCTAAATATATCGAAAAATATACATCGTAACCGTTTTTAATTCGTTCTCTGTATATTTTAATATGTTTTGAATATCCATTAAAACCGATTTGATAGATTGAAAGGAGCTCTTGAAGTATAAGATGACCATTTAAGGTTTGAGTGAACTTGAAGTCGGCCTCAAAGTGTGTATCACTGCTCCGTGTGCTCTTCAGTGTTGAGAACATTTTGGTCATCCTATTTAAGTGGACGTAGACTTGTATCTGAGATTTCCTATCTTGAAATTTTCTTTGTGTAGTACTACTGAATGGAAATTTCAATTATGCGGGCTCCACTGTGCATCTATTCATTCGCTGTCTTGAATTACGCAGATTAATTATTGCAATCGTACTGAAACCAATGATGTTTCGGAAAACGAAAGTACATATTGATATATTTTGAAGTAGAAAAAAAAACAACACAATTCCCATTAAGAATACGTCAAAAACATGAATCGCGTGGAAAGTATCACAATTGAACGATCGATTCGCATATTTCGGGATATTTTTAGCGGGAATATCGTCGTTTTGCGAATTATTCGGACCAACCGTGACTAACGGTTTGAAAAACCCGCCATTTCGAAAGGCAAAGAGCTTTTTAATGCTGAATGATGCCGGCTTTGGCGGGATGTCCGGCTCTCGCGTGACTTTTGCCCATACTTTACTCATACGGAGAACGTTACCCTTCTCCGCTTATATAGTATCCAGCAGGGGTAGTTAATCTTCACAACAAAATATCCTTTTATATCATTCAATCTAAAAAGCTAGAGTAATCACTAATAAAAAAATTGAAAAAGTTTTTGGATATTTTTCTATTGAAATTTTAATAATAGTTTTTGTAAATAGTTCGAGTTATAAGGGCATCTATTTGAATGTAAAAGTTAATATATTTTCTCTGTGAATGAATATTTAATCAAAATATAAAATATACTTTAATATAATGAAAGGTTCATATTCCCTGGATAGTAGCATGTAGTTTTTAGGCCACTTCTTGTGTACGCTTTTATAGAGCTCAACGTGTTAACACTATCGTTTACATTCTTACTTAATGTAAAATATATCCATTGAGATTATTACAAATCGATAATATTAAATATATAACATACAAGAACCATCAAAAATTTCAATTTCCCAATTAACACTCAACTACAAAAAAATATATCAATGTCAAAAACAATACGAATATTTCGTTTCTGAAAAATGAAAAAGCTATTTTGAACCCAAAAAAAAAAAAAAATAACTCGAACTTTGAACTTCGCGCAATGTGTAATTTATCCGAATCCCACCCTCGCTTTATACATAAAACAACGACAATGAATCGTGTTACACCTTTATAAGCGAAAAAGCGAAATAAAACGATCCGATAAACGATTCACATTACAGTACGTATGCCTATTTAGCGCTGATCGAAATATGATTCCTCTTTAGCACCATAAAATACGCCATATCCATCCAGGTAGGCTCGAAAATGGGTCAGCTGGGTTTGAGAGGCGACGCTATAGCATTCCAAATTTCTGTAATAAAGCATAAACGCCTTACATACACACGCATTATATGCTTTTAGTTATATGTGATGTGTGTGTGGACGTGTAGGGAGAGCTTTGGTATTGGGGTGGAAGCTCGGTGTGCTCCAGTTTCGGATTTGAGTTTTTTTGTTGGTTGAAGTAGTATTTTTGTGTTATTTTGAGTATTTTTAATTGGCTAAGTTTGTTATATATTATGTTAGAAATTCATTTTCGGAATAGACTTGTCAAAAATATATTATAAATGGATAGTTTAATTTGTGGAAATAGTCCTGTAACTTATTTTTTATACTTTTGAATTTGTCATATTATGTTGGACATCAAAAATGGCATACAATTTTAAAGATTTTAAAAAATTACAAAAAAGTTATTGAAGAATGTAGAATTATTTTAATTGATTACAAATATTTCGACCGGGAATTATAGAACCTGAAATCCGCTATCATAAATTTTCATCTATCTTTAGAATGAATACTCCAAAATTCTTCAGAACATCATTATATAGCATGCTCTTTTTAAAAATCTAATATAACTTCCAGCTATTTTTATACAAAAGTTAATGTTTATACGTTGCGTAAAATTTCAATCAATCATCTTTACACCAAACTCACAAAAACCTATATTATTTTTGCTATACATTCTCACTAAAATAACGATTATTTATACGACCCTAACCGAATCATCACATAACAAATCATTCTTATAACAAAATATGACACTATTAATCTAACATTCACGCAGATTATTCCCCGTTTTCCTATAAACATATTAATTTCACGTATATACAGTACATACACACGAAAGAGTACATAGTTTGGCCAGCGGTGGGAAAACTAAGATAGAGTCGTCCTTAACGTCCCCGGGATTTTTCCGTTTGAACGATTTCGAAATTTAGCCGACGGCCAGCGCTCGCCAACCTTTTCTTTCGCTTTATCGCACCAATGGGTAGAGCGGTTTTCGCATTACGTATGCTCGAAATTATCATTTCTTTATCCGAACAACAATAAAAAAATTCACCGTTCCGAGATCCGAGCGTATCTAAGGGGAGCATCGGCGATAAAACATATCGAGTTCTGAAAGTTTCGGTTTGATTTACGTAAAAATCGATTTTATTAGATATAACCCGTTATCTGGGCGATACTTTTTTCCGTTTTGCCGAATCGTTAAATCGGAAGTTCATTTTTGCTTTCTGCGAATTCTGAGGTTGTTGAGTATATTAAGGCGTTTGCTATGTGCATATGTTTGAGCTTGTATATTTATGAAAAACGATCGGAAAAATATTGGGTGTTATTTTTTAAGATAAGTGAAATACTTGTTTGAAGAAAAGAAAATGTGTATAGATAAAATTTTATCTCAATGAATTGTCAATAGGTTTTTTCATATTTCTTTGCAAATTTCTAGTGAAATCATATTAATGTTCATATAAATCATATTATAATGAAAGCCATAAATTTGAGTATATATATTTTATTTTATTCTATTGAACTCCAAAAAACCAGCTTATCGCAGAAAAGTCGAATCTTGGAAAATATAATATTATGAATAAATTATTACGATAAGATAAGTGCTTCAAATTTCATTTATTTTATATGCAGTGCTTCAGTCAAATTAATATCGTATTTATTTTTTATTTCATAAAACAAATAAATTTTATGAAATACACATTAAAAACTATTTGACTTTCATAACCTTTCTATGAAAACGTTTCCACACAACACTCAACCAAGGAAATTCGCTTTTTGATCTCTTGTATATTTTATTCCAATTTTTTTCATGATAAAATACATGTTTGTTTCAATCAAATCGCTTTTTTCCCAAAAAGAGCTTTAATATAATGAACAGTTCGTTCGCATTTTCAATTTTTTTTAATAAGCTCCGAAAGATTTGCAATTTACAGTCAAAGGTAAACGAAAATATTTAATCGAATAATTTTTCCGCTCACACATCTCGCCGTTCGAAAAACGACAGTTTTCCGCAAATTGAAAATAAATATAGACGAAATTCAAAATTAATCACACGAACATTAAAATTTCCAATTTTTCAATATCCGTATAAAGAAAATTAATTTTCCGCTCAATTTAAAAAATTTTCAATATGAATATTATCAAATTTCCATTCGAAAAAGACATAAAAAAAAACTCCATCAATAACACCGATCGATATCGCGAAAATTACAGCGAACAATGAAAATTTTTCAGTGATTAGCGCCGGCCGGATAACGGCCAGTGTCACCATTGTTTTCAGCGGAAAATCCCCATTTTTCCCCACGCTAAAAGTATAGAGAAAAGGTTGGCGAAAATATGAGAAAACGTGTCCAATATGACATGGTAAAATTTCATGAAAAGGGCCGAAAGTGGCTGACACGCGGACGGGCGCAGACAATGGCCGCGGAAGGGCCCGCCATTGTCGTATTCGACTCGGCTAATAAAATACGAAGGGCCTCGCCCGAATATCATAATCGAATAAAGTTGCTGAAACGTGATCTGTAACAATGGAGCGCGTGTATGTTGTCCGTGAAATTATCGATGTCCGATTTTCCGTTTGATGCGCGCCGAAGACGTTGACGGTTGATTTGTTCCGGGAATTGGATCGTGTGCTGTGTTTATGGGTATATATATATTATTTTTTTTAACAAAATATGTTTTATGGTGTAGTGTGTAAATATTTATATGTATAATGATTTGGTTGAGAAATTTTAACTTTAGAATTTCGAATGATTTCCTGGATTAGTCATGGGTAGGGTTTTCAAAATAATAATAATCTATTATTGCTGAAATTAACTAAATTAACCTAATAATAATATTACAAGAAATTTTGGTTATAGTATTACTAATAATAGAACCCCTATTCATAGGAATGGCCAATGTAAACTAATAATGTATTCCAATATGACATAAGAATTTTAGGGTCAAACTTTCGTCTGAAGTTTGTATAATACAATGAGGTTATATGATGTTTTCTACTGATTAAGTCGAAATTGTAGTTTTTATAAATGTTAATTAATTTATATAAAATTCTTTTGAAAATAATTAAAAATTAACTAATATATTGAAAATACAATCCCGGAATTAGAATGAGTAGGTACTGATATTCCGAATAAAAATTAATTCCTGAAATTCTTAGGTAATTCTTATGTTAATTCTTTGAAGTGTTTACACTTCAAAGTTTTTGATATCAGATCAGCATTTCCTACTAATGCCATTATATTTATTTTCTAACAGTATCAATTAGTTAATTTGTCTGTTGAAAAATAAAGTGAAATGTTAATTAACATTTGTAAATTGCAGTATGAGATTACACAATATTAATTGTTAGCATTTGCTTTACTGCTTTTGTATCGAGCACTATGAATATGCAAATTCGAAACAAACAATTTAGTCCAACAATAATGAAATTGCAATGATCCGCATTGACCGTTATAAGTCTTCGGCTGAACGTTTCTAGCGAAATTGCTATGTTGTGTTATAATTCAAATTATCATTGTTAAGCTGTCATATCAGATAATGTATTTTTGCTGTACGACAACCGCAACGTATAACGTTTTAATTATGATTGAAACCCATTAGTATTACGCCGAATTCTATCAAATTGATTAAACACTAATTCGACAGAAATTTTGCGTATACATTTTGTTGATTTTTTAATCAGACGGTATCATGTTGAAAGGACGTTTCAGCTTTCGAAATTATTTGTCTTTTATTTTGTGTTGACATTTTTCCTTCTTTTATTTGAATTCTAGCGAAAGAGGATGGGTCTCATATTACGAAATCTCGCCGATGTTTCCC
The DNA here is from genome assembly GCA_009617725.1 of Hydropsyche tenuis. NCBI lineage: Eukaryota > Metazoa > Arthropoda > Insecta > Trichoptera > Hydropsychidae > Hydropsyche > Hydropsyche tenuis. Next base: position 1,820,716 of record VTON01000007.1, read on the forward strand.
AGAACCTCTCTTTCTTGATAACGTGCCGAAAATTTGTTCAGCTTTTTTCAATTAAACGTCGATAAACAATTATAAAGCCGCAATAACGATTTCGCCGAACAAACAAATTTCATTAATACCGATAAATAGCCTTCGGGCATTATTTCGTTCCATGTCATTTTTCCGGGGCTGCTTTTTTGTTCAAACTTGCTTTTTTAAACGCAATTATAAATTTGTTTGTCCGTTTTCCGTGTATTATTTTTACGCGCGAAATTCGAAAACGGTCGGTATCTTGTTTACACAGGGATATAGAGCCCTTTTTGTACCTTTGCTCGATTTAGCAAGTATTTAATTACATTGGATAAAAACACATGTGTGTGCCGAAGCGCTTTTTTATCGCAAATATCAGGACTTTAATCGCGTTTTGTTATAATACGTTTTATTTTTGTGTATGGAGACAAATTGGTTCGAATTGATCCGTAACGAGATCCTTTCATAGTGTTTATTGGGACGTTCCAGTGACACGATAATTCGATTTCGATAAGACTCGCATGAAAAAATTTTTCACGCCCTTTTTCAGAAACATATTCGTATGATTAATGAAGTGTTGAGATTCGAGATGGAGATATGTGTATGAAAATGTTATTTTTTTTACATATCGAGAGAATCGTTCTTTTGGAATCATTAGAAGTGCGTATTCAGCTGAAATATATTTTTGTCTTTTGAGTACATTTTTAAATTCAATTTTATTCTGTGTGTTTAGTAAAAAAAATTGTTATTGTGAATGTTTGAAGATTTGTTCATTTAAATCCTAACATTTACAATTGTCATGTTGTAAAAATTGTGAAGATTTTCATTTTGGGTTTTTATTAAACCGTTTAAATGATAAGATCTACCAACACCAATCTGTTTTATTTGTCTGTGAATGTAATTTTTAAATGAATGTGTTTATTTTTTTTATACCCGTTGATTCTGAAATTTTGACTACAATTATTTATTTAAAAAAATCTTATATCATTTTGAAACAAAAAAAGCATTTAATTTTTCGTATCCCCACGGTTTCGCAGTTTCATATTTAAATGTTAGAATTTATCATCGAAACCTAAGACTCGTCAATCTTCGAACTTTCACAGCAATATATACGTACATAAAAACGACAATATTGCCATTCGCGAGAAAAGCGAAAGTCGCGTCTATATACGAGATACAAATCCACTCGAATGAAATTTGAATATTTGGCGAAAGCGTATATCAAGTCTGAATTCACGGAATTGACTGTGTAAACATCGAAAAATCGCACTCTAAAAGTCCATTCCTCTTTCGAGTGTTGGACGTTTGTTTTTGTAGGAGGCGCATCATACACTTTTACCTTTATAGATAAAGTATATATATTTTTATGGATTTATTATGCTTTGCTCCCGTTTAACGACGCTCGCAAATCTACTAGAGAGTGATTTATTCGGGACGGTAAAATTAGTTTTCGATTTCTTTCGAAAGCTCAAGGAAAAACTTTTTTATAGTCTTTTCGCTTTTTTTTATTTGTTCGATACTCGAGACTTCCTGCGCCATTATAGATAGCGACTTATAACGAATAATATTTTACATACGCGGATACCTTTGCAAACAATTCGGCGATTATCTCCGGTTTGTGTTATGTAAGAGCTTTGAATGGGTTAAGGTAACTTTTCGAGTTGGAAAAAAAATTAGAATAATGATCTATGTATATTATGGAAAAAACACGTTTTTATTATATAATATTTAAATTGTAAAAATGTTAATAGACTTGATTTGAAATTATAAATTCTATATTATTTTTTATATATCAATCATACGATTGTGATAAAATAATTTGGCTAGTCCTAGTTTAAGCATAGTTTTATTACTTTGTGGATTCAATTACAGATCAAAAAGTCTCGAATTGTTTAAGACTTTTCTAATTACTTATACAGTTTTTGTTTCTTAAGAACTATTAAAAATTCAATTCAAATATATAAACCATAAAATTAAAACTTATCGTGTTGAATACATTATATTGTTTAACTTCAGAGAGTAATTTAAATATTTTAATAGTCAAAGTCTAAATCTGATTACCATCGATAATTTAAGTTAAGTAAAAAATATATAAGTTAATGTAAGGATATAGTTATATACCAAAAACCAAATAGAAATAGATAGTTTTTCACGCTTTTCCGTATCACAACGAAATACTTAAAACACCAAAATTTTCCAACATAATAAACCGTTCCATACACAACGACACATTTCACTAAGAAACACACGACATCTCCAAACCCCTTACAAGAAACACCCATCGAAATTTCATTCCGATCCAAATTCCCCCCGAATCCAATAAAATCCCAAACACAAAAACAGATCTCACGCACCGCCCTGCGAAACCTTTGAACTTTCGCGCGATTTTTAACGCCCTCCCGGCGACCGATTCGCAATAACCGAACACGTGTAAAACCCGGGATTGCGATGCAAATTGAATTCCCGGGAACCCGGGATCGTCCGGGAACGACGTCGTTAATTGTGTCGCGGCTATTCCTCGGCGAGGAATGCACCGGCCGCTTATATTGCGACCCGTTATTAAACGCCCCGGACTCTTAATGCCCGGGTGTGTTCGAAGGCGCGTTATTATGTCCGGGTTGTTAAGTGTTTCGATGCGAAAATTGTTTCTGGATATTGTGCGGAGGCTTCTGGGCGATGGACAATGGAATGCCGGTGGGAGAATGGGATTTTTGTGTAGTGAAATTTTCTAGGCTTTACTATTGTGTTCTTGTTGTAATTAATGTTCGACAATGGCGTCGTGATTAAAATGGACCGATGGAAAAATTTTATAATTTTCTTTTGTTTGGGGAATTTTTCGATGTTAATATAATAGTTGAATTTTGATGAAAACAAATAATAAACTCAATTCGAGGTTGTTTAATACTTTTAGCGAATATTTGAATATATTCGAACGTTTATTTACTGAAAGAATATACTCGTACATGTAATTTTCAATGAAATGAAGTAAAAAAAAAATTATCGATAAAATTTTACAGAAATTAAACACTTAAAATGCAAAAATCTTTGATATTATTAAAAATTATACATGTATAATTAGTTTTCTTTTGAATTTCAACATTATGATTTTTATCTCATAAATATGCAATAAGAAAATCAATACCTTATTTAAAGTTTTTTTCATTATCGATATCTCAAAATTAAAATTTATAACATCCTAAATCAATTCGAATCAAGAATTCATTATGTAAAATTAATCAAAATATAATTTCTGAAATAATTGAACACATTTTTTTCTGAAAATAAAAAATTAATATTGTTCTAACATTTAAAATTACATAATAAATCAAACAGGACAACGCATATTTTAAAATTATTGTTTGCTCAGCAAACATACGCAAAGTAAAGTAAACTGTTGAACATATTAATACAAAACATGTTATAATTTAAAAAAACATTTTGTTTTCAAATTTATAATTAAGGGTCGATGTCATTGTGTCCTATGTGATAAATTTATAACGCTCGTCTCTAATACAAATATAGAAAATGCAAAATTTTAAAACAATGCCGTCGTTTATATAATAAATGTATGCTGAAAGGAGACAGAGTAAATATGATGCCCGAACAAATATTTGCATTTCAGAAAACTGAAATTCATAATACTATGAACAAATAAGACGTATTTGCAATTCTTACTCGTATGGGAGTTGGTTCGTTGAAAACCATTTAAAAATTACCATCGTTCCAACCCTCGAGGGTGAGGTGTTAATTTCCAAATGGAGCATTCTAGCAATTAATATTATAGTGCTTACTTTAATTGCTATTTTTTTCTATTCCTATTATTTCTCTTACTATAACTTAATTTAAACTATGAAGCGTTGAAAATTTAATTTTCGTATTGATTTTAGTTTGGAATTTAACTTGATTCTAGGTATAAAGATATTTTAATCGTTTGAAATATTCAAAGTGTTCTCAAACAAAATGTATAATAATAACGATCGAGAAAATCTTCATAACCATGTTCTATCGAAGGCGAGCTCCGTCTTAGAAATAATAAAAGAAGCCCAAAACTTCTCGCACAAAAGCTTTCGATGGAAAAAAATTCAAGCAGCCATACTTCCGCTAAAAGTGAAGTGACAAAAATATGAAAAATAATAAAGAGGAAAAAAAACAACAAATTATTCTTACAAAGGCTTCGGAAAAGAAGGAACTTCGAAACTATACGGCGACTAAAAACGTCGTCGTCTCAGTATTAAAATGAAAATAATGTGGAGGCAAAGAAGGGAAAATCGAGAAGAGGAAAAGTATAAGTAAAAGAGAGCATCTCTTATCGGACGTCGTCTCTCATGTATATAAAAAAGGCGTCGTTCTGCATAACGAGCGAATATGAAAATTTCCAGACACGATTTACTGTCATATCAATGCAGATTTTTTCGCTATGTGAAAAAATTCTCTACAGTAGAACACCACTATTTTGAAATTCAAAAATAATACGTTTAAAATTCATATTATTCAAACAAAAATAAAATTGAATCATGCCGATTACGTTTACTTTTCTTATGCAAATACACATATATTTCCTTTCATATAAATTATTTAAAAAATATGTATTATGTTTAATACAAAAAATACATTATCTGATAAAAAAAACAAAATGAAAATTCCGAAAAGATAATTCCCGAAATTAACACGATCATAGTGTACACCGAGTGTGTTGCCATTCGGAAAATGCGTACGAAAACATATTTTCGACACAAAGGGCTCGCATAGCGACCATGCATTATAAAAGCGAATGCTTTAGCGTCGATATAAACTTCGACGGGAAAACCCCGCGGAAAAAAAACCGCAAAAAAGAAGAATGAAAAGCGCAAATTCCTCGCGCAACCGGATACACGGTTTTTCCACCTGGCATGAAAATTTCACCCGCTTTTCCGCGCGCGCGCGTACGTGTTTGAATAAATACGAACCGAAAGCCCTTCGATGGCCACGGGGGCAACTTCCAGGGGTGGGTCCCGAAAGGGGCCTCGTCCTTATTAACAACATAAATTGGACGACCGGATTTAAGCGGCGGACTCCGGCGGATAAAGTGCGACCGGAAAAACCGGCCGCGAGCACGTGCGCCAAATCATTAAAACCGCACGGCTCTCGCTCGCTCGGGCTTTGTGCTTTGGGTGGTTGTGCTTCTCTTTTGCGAGCTTTTGGTGCTTTTTTTGTTTTCGGGATATCTGTAGCTAAAATTGAGCATATGCCATTCAATGGGATTCGTTCGGTGATAATGTGGGGGAGTGTGTTTAAGTGGGGAGAGTGGTGGGTTTTGTTTAGTTTTTTGTATACTTGTCGTTTTTTAATTTAAAAATGGGAATCTTATTTATTTATATTACGATACGTTTATCTAGTCACGTTTTCTATGAAAACGTACAAAATCTTGCGTTTTTTCGAAATTTAAACGACATTTGTTATTCATATTAAAATAATTTTTTCAACTGGATACTCTCCAACTCTTATCTTCTAGAATGAACTTTTTGTGACTTACAAAAACGAACCATGCATTTGTGATCTTAAACGTCTTTTTTTAACTACATTGCGACACTTTGGTGTCAGCAATGCAAGTTCTTTCCAGTCTTATTTGGGTATATTGTAAGACGCGTCAATTGCCATATTTGATAGATGATGTCAAAAATTTATTTTTTAATTTCACCAATAGAAAGGGACAACATACAGATAAATATTGTTAAATTTCTCAAAAAAAACTCAAGATTTTTTACAATTACATACATAATTGAATTATACGAATTGAATTGAACATACATAGTTGAATTAAAAATATTTAAAGAATTTATTTATAATTATTGTTATTTTATCAATATCAAAGTATAATATAATATAATATTATACGATAGAACTATAATATATTCATATTCCATTTTGATCATCCTATTATTACATTTTTCATCAGAGTTAATAAGTTATTATCTACATTTTCATTTAATTATAAGAAAATATAATGGATAAAGGATGAATTGTAAACGCAAACGTAGTTTTTTTACAAAATGTTATTTGCTGGTTTTTTATTCTGGGCATCCGTTGTTTCCGCGTACCTCGCTAATCAAGCGGACAGCACCTTCCGACCTTTTTAATAATTAGCGAACGACGTGAAAAGTATGACGTGATTTAAAAAAAATAACGAAACCCACTCCGAACAAAACCATTTCTCACGCCAGTTTTTAATACCATTCCAAATACTAATTAAAGTTTGCACACCCAAACAAAAGACAACCAAAGACTCACACCGCTCAAAGGAAAACAGTTGATTTTTTTTCCCTAGAAACGCGCCTGGAATAAAAACACACACACACTCGGCGACTTTGACTTTGACAAAGGTGAGCGAGAAGAAAAGACGGCAAAAGAAGGGAAAAGAAGAGTGTGTTGACCTGTTTCAACGGTCCGATCGTCGAATCATGTCGGTTAATGGAAAACCGTCCCGAATGTGGCCCGCGACCCATAACTCATACCGGACTCCGAATAACTCGGACGCACACGTAAGCCTTCACCGTTATTCGCCCATAAATAAAACGGAACGCCACTGATGTGTCCTCTGATCGGTGGTGATCAACCTTTTATGGTGGAGGGTCGAGTTTGTGGAAAAATTTGAGTTTTTTCTATCGAGAGTGGGTGTTGGAGTTGTTCGATGATTTTGGGATTTTATGTTTATATTTTGATTATATGTCTCGATGAACTTTATTATGTATGGTTGTCGTATTATTTTTTTTATAATCAAACTTTTAAGGACAAGTAGTTTTTCTTTATCACTAAATAATTTGATAAAAAAATCTAAACTTTAACATCATATAAACTAGATACAAAAAAGTATCTTTTTACACAGGGGATACGTTCCAAAGACTACTGTGTAAAAAAAATGGCAACTATAAAAACATTGGAGATACATAGGTTCTATCACCATATTTGGGGGTATGTGTCCAAGTGGTAAATTTCCTAGAAACGTAACATCCATCCAAAAATAATAAACACAATAACAACATAAAAAATATGTAATGTGGTAAAATTTTTTCATATGAAATTATCAATAAATATGGTTTTTTTTCATTTAATAACTATAATTGTATTTTGACCTGATCTGGATCTTACCATTATAATATATGTAATAATAGATTTATTTTTTTTTATTTTTACAAATGAAAAAAAAAACAGTAAAAAAAATTATCCATTATTTTTACTTAACTGCATTATTTCGAAACCATATAAAAAAGAGTTTCAAATACATAAAGATAATTTATCAATATTAAATTTAATTGAAAAGGTTGAGAACGGACTACAAAGCCAACACAACATCGAAATAATCACTCATCTGATTCATACACTGACTGATTCAATACCCAAACAATCCAAAATATACACCCAAAACAAAAAAATTCAATTAAAAAACCCCCAAAAAACACCCAACCTAAAAACGGTTGGTTTCCGCTTATTCAGGGGTGCCGTCTTCGCGCGCATCGTAAACCCGGATAACGTGACCGGTAAATCAACCGTCCTTTCGACGAAGACGAAAAAGAGACGAAAGGAAAAAAATAATAATAAAATCACCCCTTATAAGCATCGGTGTCCGATTGTCCCTTAGCCTTTGTGCGCGTACGTGTGCGTCCCGACCGGTCAAATTACGTTCATATTTACTGGCGCAGAGTAAACAAGATTATTCGTGATCGTCGCAGTGACGCGTAACTTGTGTTACACCGACATAAGATTTGATATGGCGAAAGTTGTCCCCAACTTTTGTGTCGTGTGCCGTGCCGGGATTCGGGGGGAGACGTGCGGATGGGAGGTTGTTGTTGTCTGTTGTGCAGTTCGTTGATTTTGCATATGGTGATTGGTTTTTATTTGGGTTGGGTCGATTTTGATTTGTCGAGTTGGTGTGTGATGGGAGGGTGAGTGGAAGGATGGTGGTTATATTTTTTATTGGGAATTGCTCAATGTGGATTTTCGTGGATGGGAAAATATCGTTTAGTTTTCCGATTTTTGTTTGGTTTGAATGCAGTGAAATCACACTTTGATGTAACCGGAATTCACGGTTTTTCCGTTATTTGCATTCAATTTCTGCAGTCTCGTTTCAATTTAGTACATCAAATATCTGCTTATAAGTTTATCCCCCCACAATTTACGTCTGGAATACTAAAAATTCAATTAGTTTTATAAAAATATTTAATTAAATTCGCAGCTATTGACAGTCTTTGTTCAAACGTATACATACATACGAGTATGTTAAATCTCTTGTTGCTGACATTGGTAGATTTGAATTTTTTTCTATTTTTATTTTCTTTAACTCCCATTCAAACAATTTTCTGATCTTCCTTTTAATATAACGACATCGGTAGTACAAATCTATTTATATCATCGAAAGAGATTATATTTTACTGGTGTCCAGGAAAGATGAGTGCAGTTTAAAAGTAAAATAAAGAGAAATACCACTCACACTTTCTGGACACCATGTATAAGTTCAAAAATATGCACCAAATGCATTATTTTTTTCAATAAAATTCATTATTCACGTGATTTTTTCAATAAAAAATAATTTCTGTTTTTTTTTAATATTCAAAACGATTTCTTTCTAATTACGTTTTTTATAGATTCCTTCAAAGACGCAAAAACACGATTTTACTGTATCCATATGTTGAAATTAATGCCATCAATAATTTATTACACAAAGAATATATATATATATTTTTTAAATCCATTTAATATTTAAACAATATACGTTTATATAAACGATCGAACATACGTTCCGAAAAGTGAACTACCGATTTATTCTCAAAGCACCCATCATAAGAGCGCAAAATTTTAGAAGTGTCGAAATTGGCGACAGGCGAAGTGACAGCGCATGACAAATTGGACGCGCCGTAAAAACTTTTCAAACACCCTGTATTTGCATAGTTTCAAAGTAAAGCTTTCAGCACAGTGCAAAACTTTCGAACCGACTAATCGCACACGTTGCAAAAACGCCTCCCCGCATACATCTTGTCGAATGAGTGACGTGCACGCAACTTTGCAAAGATGTTGTTCCATCGAATAGTATTGTCTGGGATTTATTTATTATAATTTATATGTTTGTGGGTATGAATGTTTGAAATTGTGGTACAAATCGATGACTTAATCTGGTATAATCCGATCTAATGCTGTGTGTTACTGTGGAATTCGGGATTTTGGTTAGTTTTAGGTTTTCGTGGTAAGTTTTAGAATATTTAGTATAATGAGATTATAAAAGTTTGATTGGAAAATTGTAAGTGCTTCAATTTTGTATATGTAATTTGTTTTGATTGTATAAATGTTATTGTGAAAGTTTGAAGATCGGATAATATTTGGTTTTACCCATAAATTCAAGTCTGAGAGGTAAAAGTCTTAAAATATTTTGTAAATACTTTAATTTCAGATTTTTATTAAACTATTTCTGAGAATTCTATCATCTACCAATACAAATTGTTAAATATTTGTTTTGATTATATTTTTTAAATAAATATGTCCTTTTATATTAATTTTTAATTATCATTTAAACACGTTGTAAAATATTCTAAAAGTAATTTTTCTTGCATAATTTTTATGACACATTTTGAATTTAAAATAACAAAATTACTAACTTTTACATATTGCAGTAGACATACATACATTAGAATTTACCATAAAATCTTAAAATTCATCCAACCTTTTGACATTCACGCCAACACATACATACACTTCATAAAATTTCCCGATTGATAAATCCATCCAAAGCATAAACATAACTCACGGATTGAATAGTATTAACGGAGATGTGTATTGAGAAAGGATTCGTCGATTCTGGATTGCCATATTAAATCTAGAGACCATAATAACAATCGAGTTTTGGAGAGCACTCCATTCGAGTCTCGCTCGGAAAATTGAAATCGGTCTTCCATCTAAAGTTCGCCATCGTTCAAACAGACCTCCAGTATAAACAAATCGATAAACGTTCGTTGGGAACGGACAGAAATGGGGGGAAAGTTTGGGAAGCTCTGGGTGACGTTTGCGAGATCGATTGTGCAACTTTAAATCTTCCCCAAGAAACAATACTATGCGCCCATAATAAATCGTTTCGCTTTTAGCGAGAGATTTTTTTTCCGGTTGTTTTTCTTTGGGAAAAGTAATATTGCGATCGTGATCAATTCTGTGAAAGAAAGTTATATTTGTATTCTATTAGAATTTATTATGGCACGTGTTGAATTATAATATGATGTATTATATATTATACGTGAGATGCGAATTCATTATTGTGTTATTTCATAATAAAGAAGCACCTGATGTCTTTTTCATCTAATGAAAATTTTATTTTGAGTATTATATAAAAAATGTTTTTTTTTATTGACACTATTGAATCAAAATATTATATAATATTTAGATATAATAATAAAAGATGTATATTATATGTACGTTAGATTCGAATAAATTTTTGTGTTATTTCATAATAACGAAGCACCTGATGTCTTTTTCATCCGTTGAAAAATTTATTATAAACATTACACGAAAAATTTTTTTTCCTTTTTTTTATTTGAAAGATTGAATCAATATATTTAGATATAAAATAATTTTAATTAGAATTTTTTAAAACAAAATAAATAATATAAATTGTACAAAAATAAGTTCCGAAATTGTGTACTTATAATCGTTAACTTTGTAAAACAACTTTCTGTCGAAAAATCAAATTATTTCTTCGTCAAAGTATGTCCAAATTTACTTATCTACTTTTTGTAAAGTCGAATTTACGATATTTTTGAGTTTGTCATCTGTAATGTCATTTTTGTATTGAAGAACGAAATCAAACTCTCTGTTTGGTACGTCAATTCGATTGTCACATAAACGAATTTTTTCGTATGTAAAATTGCCATTTAATGTTCAATAAAATTCAAATATATATAAAATCACATTTTCTTCAAAATAAAACGATAAAACATTCAATTAAAAACCGAATTCTATGAATATTGCGAATCGAACTGATAAAAAAACCACCATCAATCCCATTAGCGCCCGGTACGAAAACCCACTCGAACAATGGCGAAGTCCATGCCTTATTCATAGACAACATGCAAATCGGCCATGAAAAACATGCACCGCTTCATACGTAATACACTGGCCGGAAATAAAAACGAGTGAAAGCCGGGAAAAATTGGTTTTCCCGCCCACACACGCAGATAGCGAAGAAAATATGCGCGCAAATCGGACGTAAAGAAATCGCGCAGTTGTATTCCCCGGATAATACATATCGCCCGAGTCACGTAAATTTTCGTTATATTACCGAAACAGCCTCTCCCGCCAGATCTAACCGGCGGTTCTCAAATGTCGACAAATTTGATGTGTTTGAATGGTGAGGATTGATCGCGTCTCCGCTTGCGTGGAAATCGACGAATGTTTCTCACTTATCGCGCTTTATGTTCGATTGCCATTAATTTGCGATGTTTCGGGATTTATGTGAAATGTATATTTTTTTATTGGGCGTGTGAATCGTGTTTTAGCATATTTCTTTTTATCGGTGATGTGTTTTGATCAATTTTTTTCTTTGTATTATAGTGAAAGTGTAATAATTCAGTCTTGGGTTCATGTAACTGATATTTTACTTTTCAAATTGTTATACGTCGTTTCATTGTTAATTATTATAAAATCTAGTGCAGTCTTTATAAAAATCATTACAAAAATAGGCTACTTTAACATATGATGACTATACGTCCCGTTTTTTTCTTGCTTGGCACTCGTCCTGTCGTTTCCTTAAAATTGTTTGATTTGTCCCGTTTTGGTTTGTCTACTGATGAACACAAGAAAAAACATTTTATGTGTTTTTTTTTTAATATGATTTTTGGTAATTATTTTTCATCATATTCATATTTTATTTTAAAAGGTGTGAAATTCTAACCTTTCTATATCAAATTTGTCACCGGTGCGACAAGAAAAACATGGCTGATTTTTTTCGAAAATGCACTAATTTTTTATACACCCAATTCTCTTTTTACGCGGTAAATACGTTTTAGAGACTACCATGTAAATAAAGAACTGTGTAAAAAAAATATATGGTGACCGTACAAAAATTGGAGACAGGTTCCATCACTATATTTGGATAAAACATCTACCCAAAAGTACTCTATAAAAATGTATAGTGTGAAAAATTTTCACCATGTAAAATCATAAAAAACATCGAAAATTTTTATTTGATAACTATAATTAAATACATATATGTTAATTACATTAGTATACTGGCCTGCACCGAATCTTACCATTGTGGCATAATAATTCATATTTTTATTATTTTTATACCGTATTAAAGTGAAAAATCCGTGTAAAAAAAAAACAATGTAAAAATAGGATTGGGTGTAATTTGTTACAAATATGGCCCGAAATAATGCCACTCATGGTGCAATTTCAGCCAAAAACTAAAATTGGCACAAATGTGCAACATTTCGAGCAACACTCGCAACAAATTGAATAAAAATTATGTATAAAAAAAATATTTATTTTATTTACATTACAAACTCCAATATACCCCCCCACCCCACACATCACATCAAAAACATCACACATAAAAATTCAAACCCCCCCCAACAAAAAAAATACACATAACAAGCAAAAACGAATTGCGCACCCACCCACCGAAGAATATTAGTATTTTTACAACCGAAAAACTGCCGATTTCGGAATCTTCCCACACCCCCCCTCACACAACACACACACAAATAAAAAGCACAGATATATTTGACGTATGCGAAGGTTTCGGCGTTTTCGGCGATTTGGCAGGACGGATGTTGTGTCAGGTGCGCTGGGGCCCTTTATCGCCGTCGCGGGGGCCCTTACCCGAGATTGCTTTCTTCCTCTGGCTACGTGTGGCGTCAACGCACTTGCCCTTTGACGATTCTGCGATTAATACCGCGACGTGGATGTGTGTCATGTGTGTGCTTTTGCCGATGGAGGATCGGGTCTGGACGGTGGAAGGGTTTATGAATGTTTTACGCGCGAGGGGTGTGTGTGGGGAGGAGGGAATCGATGGGTTTGGAAGGAATGTGAATTTGGTGTTGATGGGTGGAATTAGGTGGTTATGTAATACATAACTACCTCATCAAAAAAATTTAACATCTTCCAAATCAAAAAATACGTATGTATAATATTTATGTTGGAAAATTGGTTTTTGATGGAAAATTCTTGTGTTTACTGTTAAAAGTTTGAGAACGCATCTACTTTGAATGTTTAATACTTTTTTCTATGGTAAATTCTAAAATTAATCAACTCACTAGAGATTTATTTAAAATAAGACATATATAAAAATAGCTTTATAAAGTGTGATTAAATATGTGAAAATTTATTTATTAAATAAATGGATTCTATTTATAGAAAATTAATGATAAAGCAAACTCGTAGAGCAACTACAAATCAAGCATAAAAATACAAATTTCTCTCAAAAAATGTACAAAAATGTCTCTATTCTTTAACATAATCTTAAATTTCAAATGTATTAACGCATTATATTCGAATTTCATTTTCTTTATTAGTTTTCTTATGTTAAATAATGGAAAAAGGTTTCAATGAAAAGTTTTATGAAAATTAGTTTTGATTGATCGGTTAACCATTTATATTATGATGGATGATGAATAGTAGAACTGAAATGTATTAAATATAATGTTGATTAATACTTTTCTATTAAAATCAATCGACTGGTTTTAGCATGAACATATTTTATACAACTTCATAAATTCAATAGATAAATTTAAATTTCAGACAAAGTTTGAATATGAAATAATTTTATTTACATTCAATTAAATATTTGAATTATTTACAATTTCTCGAAACATATATTTATAAAAATGTATAGAATCTAATACGAAAGTTTTTTTTAACTATTGTTGTACTTCGGTTTCGTATTCCGATACAACTAAACGTAACATGTTATTGCTTTTTTGATACGTGATATCGGTAAAATGTTACACGTATAATATATGAAGGGGAATAGAGGATAGATCGAAAGGTAGGTATTGCATGGGCGAAGGCATAGTTTAGGGTTGTTTGACAGAGAAAAATAGTTGTGGGCAAAAGTTGGCTGGCTAACGGCCAGATCCGTAAAAAAGGAACCGGATGCTGTTAATTTCAATCTCTCAACTGCAAGAGCTTCATGCCCGCAAAACAGTTCACAACAGCTCTACAACACCTCGCTTTGAGCTTTGTTTAAAAAAAAAATTGTAACTTTTTAAATGGCTATTCGTTGGAAAATTGGTTAATTGCGAGGAAAGTTTATTTGGAAAAAAATTAGGTTATTTTGTAAGGTTTAATGAATTGAATTTGAATATTGAATGTTAGTATTTTCATGTAAATTCGTATATGAAAGAATTCGTGTTCTTTATACTAGTCATTTTAAAATGAAAACACGTAAATTTGATTTTTTCTGAAAACGAACGGATAATAATATAGGTGAAAGGTTTCATTAAAGTAATCATATTTTTTGAAGAAACGTTTTTGAAATATTATTTTTATAAAAAGCATATATTTTTTTAATTTAGACGAAAAAATTTTTACTCGAAGGGTGAAAAAACTTTTATAGGAACATGCGATTGAACTATCTTAAATGAGTTTCAAACGAGAACATTTCTCTGAAACTCTAAGAACATGCTATATTTAAAAAAGAAGGGTGTCTAGTTAGTCGTTCGCAGAACTTTTAAGTTACTTTTTTTTATTTTCGATAGTGAACTTTCGAGTAAGGTGCTGGTAGAATTTTTCAACAAGCCAAAGTTAAAATCATGTCAAATGTAAAAACGTACAGTATTCATAAGAAACGTATATAACTAAACACCCTTTCATGTGAAAATTCCTTTTTTTTTACAATTTTCATCCATCCATTAATTATTACTTTGATTCGGAATTAGTACAAATCCATTATTTATCCAAGAGTAAAATAACTTTTCTTTGAATCGGAGCGACCCTCGTATATTGGAATCGTTTTGCATTCGGTCCGTGTCCGTCTTCATCAGAATTTTGTGGTCTTCTAATTAAAAAAAAGATAGAACGGAAAAGGCCCGTCTCTTCTCCGTAATTAAAAAAATGAGGGAGGGAAGCCATTAATTCGGTTAGCCGTTAAGAAACGACGCCAATTCATCAAACGCCCACGAAACAAATTCCAAGATTTATCGGCGGATCCGTTATATTGTTTTCAATTTAAATCGGATGAAAAAAACCATCTGTGATGTTTTAATTTAAATTTTTATAATTAGCATACTGTTGGAATTCGCTGCAAAAAATATGTGATGCATATGATGTCACGGAATTTTTAATAAAATTATAGATTGCTTTTTTGCTTTGAATAAAATAAATTGAATTTTTCGGATTATTTTTGATATTTAGCGATGAAAAAACAGTGGAAAATAAAAGAGTGTACATATTTTTTATTATCGGAAGCGCAACTTATTTAGTCTATTACGGAGACGTAAAAAATTTACGATCGGAGAAGTTGGCAAAACATGGAATAAAAAAAATAAACATTTTCATACGAACGTAAAGCGGAAATCAACAACCGAAAGTATGACTTTTCCTATGTACGACTGGATAAAATCACGTCTCTATGTTGATCTCGAAGATTGATGAAAATATAACATAATATATTGGAAATGTAATATGTAAATGTAGACACAGGCCAGGACGGAGAACACACACGCAGATCGATAATATTTTCCCAAAATGAAAATAAACAGAACGTTTTCCCGCCGAAGGAGTGAGAGGGAAGGCCGAGGATTCGCTCTTTCGGAAAATTCGAGTAGGCGAAGTGTGCAACGGACAAAAAAATAGAAGAAAAGTCCCGGGGAAAAAAGGAAGAAAAGCGCCAAATAAGAGATCCGAAGTGTGCGCGCGCCTTCGGGGAAAACAACGAATCGGCCAAGAAGGGCGGAATGAACTTTCCCTAAAAAAAAAGTGAAGAAAAATCGAGGCTTTGCATATTATTACATTTTATTTAAGAATTTTCCGTTTGCACTTTTATCGGGAGGGCAACGAGGATTCTCGCTTTCTCATCCTTTTTCCGTGTCCGATGCATAAATATAAGATTTTAACCCACTGTGTGTTCATCCTTTCAAATCTTTTCCTACCTGTTCATTTATATATAAAAAAGTATTGAAACAATATTTTCACTTAAGTTTTCTTATACAAAAATGAAAGTATAATATGAAAAATGATGTCCAAATTTTACATAGTCTCATACTAAATTTTCGTAGTGGGTATTTGAATATCTTTCATCACACGCACGTCTGCGGTTCTTCGTATAATAAAAACGTTATATACATATGTATTTTCAAGTTTCCTCCGGTGAAAAGTTTCTTCGTGGAAATTGAAGAGAAAAAGTGAAAAATTGACGATTCGAGAGAATTTCGTGCGAAAGCGTAGAGATTAACGATCGGAAAATTTGCTCGGTTCGTTTTTCGCGGTCCACGCGCTTTAATTTCATCCAGTTTGGCTGAAACTTGATCAAACGCAGACAAATCGGGTTATAATGTACAATCAACTTTATTCTTGCCGAAAACCATTTATACGCCTTTGACAAGAAGGTGGTTTGAGACGATTATGAAACAAAATCGACTTGTCTATTTTGTCATGACAATATTTATAATAGAAAACAATCGAATAATAAGTCTGTTGAAAATAGGCTTTTTGTATCAGAAAACTTTTCAATGATTTTTCAGTGAAACATCTATGTATAAGATTTTTTCTTTTATGAACTTTTTGCAACCGCTCGAAATCGAAAGAAAATTCTTTCTTCAATATTTTTTTTATTTTCAATGATTTTATTTCATTTTATTATATTATATTTGGAACGCTTGCTTCGACATTTCATAGAATCGGAATGTGGCGAACGCCACGATTTATTCGATATGAACGTGTCAAATTTTCGAATGCTGAATTTTTCCATCAAAAGTTATCTCGATTCTACCCTTACTCCCCTCTCCTTAATATTTACGAAATACATACATATATTATATTATGATCATCGCACCATCTTTTTTACATTAAAACTTCGCATTATATTGTTACTCCGAATGAATTTTTTATTTGAATAGACGTATTCGATTCCGCTCTTAACTTCTCGTTCGGTAAACCACAGAGAATAAGATTTTCCAATAAAATGCAATACCATTGGGAGAGTGTCAAAAGCCATTCGAATTGAATTTATCCTTTTTCCCGCACTAACAACATGAACGGCAGTCATAGAAGGTTTCTTTGACGAGCGCCTTTATATTCTGAAAATGAATCAGTGTATATTTATATTTAGATTCGAAAGCACTCTAAGTAAACACTCAATCAATTATCCTTAACCACCTCAGTGCAATAATAATAAATTTTTCCGGATATAAATCGCCGGTGCAGTCCGAGCGCCGCACTAAGCTTTATCTTTTCCGTCATTATTTTAATTTCGTAGCGTATTTTTTCGGTCCGTTCATTTGGAGAGTCCTGCGAGACAAAGGGTCCCGGGAAATCCCGGTTGGGATGTGGAAAAGTGCCCCCGCGAGACAGACACCGACAATATTGCCGGAGCGAGCCTACGAAAAAAAGCAATTATTTAAATTGCGTTTCACGCAAATAGGTTTTTATGTGTACTCCTTCTCCTGCTTTTATTTTATTTTATTTCATTCCGAGGCGCTTCCTGTTTCTTGTATCTGTCCTTTGCGCAATTCTTGAAAATCTCCCGCCCACCTTTTCTTTATGACCTTTGGTTCATAATGTTAATGTTTGCGGCTCTGAAAAAAAAATACGCACCCGATATTGCCTTGCGTTAAACCCGTCTTTTTCTCTTCTTGCCGCTTATTTGCGGATCCTTAATTTCTATACCGTATTTATTGTTCACTTTGCATTCATACATATTCATAAATTTAAAAAATGGGTCGGAGAATCAATTCTGCGAGTTAAAAGAATAATGATTCAATTATTATTTTATTTATGATATAATTACAAACCATTAAATGATTTTGTAATAAAAAATTAACATAATTTTTCGAAATTATATCAAAAAAATTTGTTCTTCTCGGATGTTCAATCAATAATAATGAATAATTAATCAAATTTCCATATGTTATAATTACAGCCGATTTTTATATTTCTGTCTGTAATAATAATACTTATAATAGCATAACCAATTATTATGATAACGTTCAATACAATAAAATGAAATCATTAATATTTTAAACAAAATCACATTACAATACAATAGATTTCATATTTTATTTTAAACAATTTTCCAAAATATATATCCATCGGTATAGTTTTTACACTTCAAATTCAACTATGAAAAAATATTATTAAGACCGTTGTCATAATAATCAATAAAATTCATTACTATAAATTCTTGTTAAATTTGAAGTGTAAAACTACACTCAACGAATCACCAACTAGTATCGAAATAATTAGAAATCAATACTGCAAAACAAATCGACATGAAATACACGCCCATTTATGAAGTACCATTTCAACCAACAATAATAGGCTTTCACTCGTGTCTTATCAATTAGTGTTGAAGTGTCGAAAGTTGAGTATTGCGGACGCATCCGAGATCCGTTCATTAGGCGGTCGTTAATGGCGGCCGCAAATGGATTCCGGACGCCCGCCATTATCCATAACTATTGACCATTCGCGGTGGACATTCAAAGCGGTCGCCATTTGCATGTGGCCCTACGATAAGATCGGATGCACTTTTGCAATTCCGAATTATACTGACTGTTACGTTAATTCTGGCGCCAATTACGGCCGCAAACGTTCGGTTTCAAAAGTTCGCCGTTTTATACATAGATGGCGGTTATAACAGATGATGTACGTGTTTAGATTCCCTTTCTAGGTGTTTTTTCGGAAGGTTTTATGTGATCTATTTATTTATTTTGTATCTATGACGAAAAATTTAATACAGAACAAGTTTTAATATACACTACCAATAAAATATATTTGCCCGCCAGTATTTTTTCCAATATCATATTTTTTATTAACGAATTCATCACTCAAAATAACTTTTAAATAATGGATGATATCACTTTAAATATATTTAGATAAATAAACAAGATCAAAAGTGACGAAATATTTTTACGAATTTTTCTAATAAAAATAAAGTTATTGAAAAAAATCCATTTTTTCCCATGCGATATTATTCGATTCGGTTAATCGAATTTTATTTAATATGTTCTAAATCTATTATATTCTAATAATATACGTTTTAAATAGAAGGCAAATAATAGTTTAATTTTGTATCCTTTGTATGGAATTCTTAGGGTGGGCAATTATAAAATCAGTATATATGACGATGATTATGTATTATCATTTTGTTTTCTTCAAACGAATTATTCGAATATATTGAAGGTACGCTTTTGGAAGATTGAAATATTCACTGCTCGGATTGCAATTCGTATTAGAAACAACTCCAGATTGTACAATACGTTTCGTGTAATGAGTTTTATAAAGTAACGCTTTCGTATCACGTTTTCGCCTAATGATACCCAGTATACAGAGAACGTTTTCGAAATTGGCCAGTACATAATGAACTTAACAAAACGTCTACGTATATAATGCTTTCTAAAATTTATAAAGTCGGAATCGTGGATATATAATATGAAAGAAAAAAATGTGTTTTAATATCGGCATTTCGCGCGTAATATTCCCGTTGTTTCGCAAAATATATCCCGGAAGCGAAATAGTTGAAGTTGAGCGAAGTAAACGGCAAGATGGATGGCGATCGGCAGTGACAAGTCAAGATGGCGTATTTTGATGGATTATTATAAGCGTGCCGCGATTTATTACCCCTGACTCGTAATTGCGCCAAATGTTTGCGGAATGTGCGGCCGTGCTCGCTTTCCGCGCCATACTCGAACACTCCCTTTTCTTTGTCCCCGCCCTTTGCCGCTCATTTCTCACAACAAAATTAAGCAATAATAATAATATTAATAATAATATACAATAATTCATTTCGGGGGATTTTTTCGTGCGTTATATTACGATATTATTTGATTTCCCTTTGTGTGCTTATGGAATTTATATAATATAATATGTATCAATTTTAATACGTTTTATATTATGATACAATAAAATGAATAGTATTTAATGGATAAAAATTCTTAGTTTTCAAGCTTTTATTAACTTGACTTTTGGGATATGTTTGTACGTTCGCTTTTGCGCTAATTTATTATTATTATATTACAAAATTTCAATGAACAAACTAAAATTCATTAAAAAAATATTATGTTATACATTAAATAATTTAAACTTGTTACTAGGAAATTAATTAATTATTTATTAATATATTTATTATTCAGTACTTAAAGGGTTTTAATTCGGTTAAGATTGTCTAATCTCAGAGTAAATATTGTGTTCAATTTAATAGTTTAATCTGTGTTTATTTGTTCTGACATAGCTTTGCATATTTGCGAATTTCGATACCGAAGTAAACAAGATTGATTTGCAATAGTCGAATCTCAAATTATAATAGTATTTTAATCAATTATACATTTATATTAATTAATTAATTTTATTTCAAGAACTTCATTTAACACGTCGAGATTAACAATAAGACGTTATATTTGCCTCATTCTAAATAAGTTAATTAAAATGTTTTCGCTTTTCAATTCAAACAGGGTACATTTTAATTAAGAACGATTTATGAAAAAAAACAAGCACGTTCTTTTTCAACAATAATCTGCTCTCGTTTTAAAATGTTTACGGGGTGTAAAATTAAAATAATCTACAAATACAAGTATGATTGTGTTTACAGATTCAAAGTTTATTAATATTTCGTATATAAAATATTTTATATGTGAAATTAATTTTTGAGTTCCAAAGATCAAACGCGAGAATTTGAAATAAAATAAATTATATACGGAATAAAATAATTTACCTTAAACCGGCGTATTCGCGTCGGTTATTCGGTCGTTTCGCCCGTTTTTGGCCCCAGGTACAGATAGAGGGAGAAAGGGGCGAAAAAAATCATATTACATTCACTTTTGTGCTCGCCGGGACCGAAAAAATATTTTATTTCCGTGGGGCAAAATATTTACGTTGTTCGTGTTGCGGGCTAAGCAACAACAGACACACGAGCGAATAAAAAAAAAGAGTTTGCGCTTCGTACTCCGTTAAGGGAATTGGCCTCCTCTCTACATGAATTTCCCTGCTTATGCGAATTAATGACTTCTTGTCTCTTCACATTTTCTCGTTTTCCCGAACCGCCAGTACGTTACGTTTCATCAAATAAATAAGGCGAGTTAAGCCGAAAAAATGTGAAGTACGTGTACCGGAAAAGGGACGGGCCCTGAGATTTCCCACTGCGAGCACACAAACCCACTTTGCATACTTACATATCGCTAAATTATGCACGGCTGTGTACTTATGAGATGTTGCAAATTTTAGAAAAAATACGTATGGGGATGATGCGATGGTGATGGGGATGTTTTTTTTGTTTTTGTTTTTGGAAGGAGTCGATGTTGTGTTTTTTGAATTTTGGCTGTAATGCGGTTTTTGTATTATAGTTGGGAACTGGAAGTGTTGAGTTGGAAGTATTGAAAAAAATTAAAGTGCACTTGTAAAATGCAAGTGCTTAATTGGAACGATGCTGCGCTTGCAAGAAAGCTTTTTTTGTATAACGAACCAGAGAACTTCAATTTTTTTTTAACGTTGCAACATTGAAAAATTTGACTTTGTTATTGCTCGAAACGTGAAATTAAAATTTTCAAACTGGAAATTTTCCAACAAAAAGTTATAGATGTTAAAAAGCTTTTCTAGTATTGGACATATTTGAAATTTTAACTTCCAGATCCAAAATATCAAATTAACATTCTAAAACAAGAGATTTTCTGAGTTATACAAAAAAAAAGTAACTTGCTCTAAGTACAAAGGGAATGTCGTGTGACTTAACATAATTTATTGTTTCAAGGTCTTTTGTAATCCCGATGTTCGTTCTAATGTTTTGAATCTGCTTAGGGTTGCCAAATACATTTGATTTAAAAAAATCTTCAATTTAATCACAATCAGCATAAAATTGTTAAAATATTTATTAAATACATTAGCTGTTACATATTAAATTAACAGATTAAATTAAATTTCTAAGAGATATATTGATTTTTAGCGATAGATTATAATACTTTGCCCCTCGTAATAAAATAATATACTCGTACATCTGTTATTAAAAAGGTTCAAATTTTAGTTTGAAAAAAAAATCAAAATTATAAAACAATATACTGAAAATACTGAAAATTATATTATTATATATTATACTTCAATCCCATTCCTTACAAAATACTAAACAAACTACCCCAAAATCCACTCATATTCACAAAACCTTTATAAAATTCATATCCCCACACCAACCCAACTACTCAAACACGACAAAATCGTTACACACAACTCAAAACAATCCGATACAATCGCACCGAAATTTTCACAAAAATTCTCATCGCATTCCACGCATACCTCACTATACAAACACAACTTCAAAAAAATAATTCACACAAAAAGCATAAAACGAATCATAAATATTATGATAGTACGAATTAGGTGTCGTTTTGTGCCCTCCGAGTGCACACGAGACGATAATTGACCCATTTACGGGAGGCGTCGCTTTTCGCCACTCTCGTCGCGAATTGCTGAAACTCTCGACGGCCCTCGGATCTACACTCGCCGCTGAAATTTCGCACTTCGTCCAATTTAATATGGTTTTTGTGTGAATTTATTATGATTCTGGGAGCGTTTCGTGCGAGCGAGCGAGTCGGCAGAGGGAGATTTACTGGATTGTACCCCGCTAAGACTTTTTGATTATGGCTCAGTTTTCTAGATGTGTTTCATTGTACAAATTACGTTTTCATATTAAGATTTATCTTGAATTATGCTTAATGATGGAATGTTTCGAAAACTTTTGTTCGAAAGTGTTCGTGATTGTATATTAAAATTTAGCAGCGTAATATGTACGTGGTGGGCTTATGTGATAATGTATTACCCGATCCTTCGACGTAATATGAAGAGATCTTATTTTACAATGGATGTTTAATTGGTAGTTGATGATGATATATTTGAAATTTTTCTATTGAAAATAAATTTTGTATTAAAAGTGACTAACAAAGATTTGTAATTAAAAAACGAAAACTTGATCGTTGGTGGTTGAACATGTTCTTGTTTTATCATATGCTAAAATTAATATTATATGTAATCAATATTGTTTCAATTTAGTTTAATTGAAATATACAATTTAAATTGTTAATTAATAGAATTGTAAAAAAAATTGACATTCACCTGTGTGACATGTAAACATGGCGGTCAATATTCATATCGCAACAAGTTATGGAATAATATTGAGTGAATATATTAAAAATGTTATTTAAATCTATCATAATGTTAATGAATCTAGATAAAAGTACAGAAATAGAAACTTTTAGAATGGTCAAAAAGTACAAAGAAAAACAAATTAAAATTCAATTAATTCTCTTTTCAAGAAAAAACTTATAAAGTACTTAAAAACTATCATTCAAAGTTGATTTAAAAGTTAATCAAATAGTTTAAATACTTTTTAAAACTGTTGAAGAAAATTTAATGAAAAATAAACCAATTCCATAAAAAAATCATATAATATTTCAATCGAAAGTAAACAAGAACAAAACATCCCGATTTCCCCATTTTCGCATCAATAACATAACTGTGAATGCACGGCGCATGCAATGCATGCAAAACGATTTTGATTCGACCTTTTTTTCCAAAGTTCCCCCCGGTTGGCACACCTGGTCTCTACGGTTGCTAAACCGTGATTTACGTCCGATCGGTGATACAAAGCTGGCGTATCGTATGTGCGAGTTTGTCGTGGTGTAAAAGACGCGTTCGCTGCACAGTTTGGGAATAAACGTCCCTTTTACTGAACAGTTCGATTTGGATTTACGAGGGCACCAGCTGGACCGGCGAAAAAGACTCTCTTTTACACGAGAAAACGATGACTTTTGACTCCTTGCGTTCCTGTAGCGGAAGTTTGGACGAAAGTGTATTGTGGATTTGTGTTGTGTAGTGATTTGGGGAAAAATTTTGGTGAGGGTGTGGAAGTGTTTGTGTTTGTGATGTATGAATTTATTATTTTTGTGTTGTGTAGAATATGTGGTGTTGGATGTAGTGCAAGGTTTTCCCGATAACTTCGAAAGTTTATATGGTTTTTCATTATGATGCATCTTTCAGTGAGTTGAAATCTTATACCGTTTCTCGTCAAAAGTTACCTATCCGTCTACTGATTGTATCGAATGTCACTATTTTTTAACAATCATGTATTTGTTTTAGCACAATGGAAAATTATTTAATAGTAATCACAGTGTAAGACAAAAATCTGCACTTGAGAAAGTTTTCTTTCAGAAATTTTTGTTCATTTCAAATGCTTTTTTTTTCATCGTCATGTGATGAATAATTAAGACTAATTTTCTGTGATAATTCATTATAGCAATAATATGCAGAATATATGTGCTGAATGTAAGATAAAACTTTTACGGATACCATTGAAAGTTAGAACATTTTCTCTCATAATATAACTTTCAAGGAGCTGAAAACTAAAACCATTTCTTGTTAAATTGTCTTTTTCAAAAGTTATCTATCCGTCTACTGAAAGTGTCACATGTCACTTGACCTTAATAATCAGTACATGCAATTCGTTTATTTTTTTAAAAAAAATATTAATTATTTAATAGTAACCTCATTGCCATAATTTTTATAATACAATTTTTTGATGTCTTCAAAATTTTTAAATAAAATATAAACAACTCTCAAGAAATTAACTGTTATATTAAAATCATCCTTCTCAAAATACAATAATATTAAATAAACTATACAATATAACACAACTTATTTAAAACACAACACATACAACCCAACTAACAACAAACCACCAAACATTTTCAACCTCAACATTTTTCCAACAAAAAAAATCCCCCAAAAACCCGAAACGACCCCATTTTGATTTTCCGCTGCGTTTCGCTAATTTATATTTGGAATTTGATAATCGAAGCATATAAGGGTCGGCGTATATTTTTTCGCGTTTCGCACACAAAAGGGCGGTTCGCGATTGAGTTCCCAACAATGGCGCTAACGCTTTGTCAAACCGCTCAAGGTTTCCCAAACACCCCACCATAAATATTTGTTGTGTGTTGCGGGGGCGGTGTGGGGCCGTCGAAATTGCCGTTGAGAGACTCACTCGTTCCCTAAGTGCAGTCGTTCAACAAACGTACCTATTATACCTATCGTATTATACGATCCGAAACGCGATTCGCGCTATATTTTTTGAATTTTCGTCGGTCGATGGTGTGGGGATTTATTTTTATGGGGAATTTTTTGAAAGTTGTCGCTGTGTTGTGTAGTGGTCGTAACTTGTTGGGTGCGTTGTAAATGTTGGGAGATTGGTGAATTTTAAATTTTGATATTTTTCATAGACGGGTGTGATGAAAGTTTGAAGAAATGTGAATATTTTCATTTTGGATTTTTTTTAATAAACAATGATAATAAAATATGGTTCAGTATAATATGAATGAGACTTCATATAGTTTTTGCACTTCAAATTTAACGTTTTAAATTTCAAATTCAACAAATCGACGAGAATTCATTGAACATTATGATGACGGTCTAATACTTTCCTATAGTTAAATAGTAGTGGTAGTAATGCATAGTTGAATTTGAAGTGTATAAATTGTAATAAGCGAAAATATTAATCAGTAATATGTTTCTATTGATAAAATTTAACAATTTTCAGACTTTCATAATAACATATACATAAAAAATATGAATTTTAAAAATATTGAGAATATATTTTATGATTTTGTAATATAAAAATACAATTCATATTGTTTGTTGAAAGGGTGCCGCTTTTTTAAAAATATATATTGTTTGTACGGCTGTCGACTTTTTTTGTTAGGATGAGAACAACGAAGACATAAAATATCATCGATGAAATCAATATCAATAAGATGCTGAATCAGATTTCTACCGCTTCTCGCAAAATAAATAATAGAATCCGAAACAAAATCCCGATAACTTATTTCGGATCGAGTGTTTTCTAAATTCATCTCTCTCAATCCGAAGGATATACGGTAAATATTTACGCAAACCAGGAAGTTCTTACTTTATATCTTTTCACAACAATCTTGCAATTGAACGTTGCACGAAACACTTTAAAAATAATATTACTCAGTCAACAAACAGAATATTCTACGAAAAAATTGCAAGAATAAATTATATTATATTTCTCGGGATTGAACCAAGTTTTTTTTTAATATTTGCTCACGTAGACAATTTTCGTATTAACACAGCTTATTCAAACGGGCCTAAGTTAAAACTGCGATAGAAAAAATTCGGTAAATCATCCCCGAACGTATTTTTCAGTGATAAAAAATATATTCGTACACGTGCATAGTAGAATGGATATTATTGAGAAAACGAAAATAATATGGCTCTCGAACTAGATAAATGGTCGCCATACATTACTGTGAAACTTTCCTATTTGCCGAACGTTCACTATTCGCTAATAATAGAAATACGAAAATAAAATGGCCTCGGAAGAATCGAAATGAAGAACGGGATATATAAATATGGTGAAATATCACCGCACGCCAATAATAATTAATTACAATTGCAAATTCGAAATTCGAACAGATCCGTCCGAAACGAATCAAATTAATCTATTTCAATTCGGGCACTAATTCGAAATGTTTCTAATGACCCGCCTTTTTTTCGGCGAGCCATCAGAAGAAAAGCACCGCGTTGAAAAGGCACTGATGAAAAGTGGTCAATTCTGGCCGGGATGAAAGAGACCATCTAAGTATCCCTAAGATGGCCGCTTCGTTAGTCCCCCGGCGATTCCCGATCTCGAATTAGAGGCCGATTCGCATGACAAATGGCCGCGTTAAAAATTTTCCGAGAAATATATATTTATACATAAGTCAAAGTTGAAAACGTAAGCTGACAATCGTTAGCCGACAGCGGCCTGACGTAATCGCGACGCACATTTTTTATTCACTTCTCCTCCTATATATTTTTTCTTGGTCTCTTTTTTGCGCTTTGGCAGTCTCTAGGGACAGGGAATAAGGGAGTGGCGGTGTAAGGGAAGGGATGTGGGCTGAAACAAAAGGGAAGTCGAGAGAAATACCGCACGAGAAATATTCGATTTCGACACGCTCAAAACGAGTGTCTGTCGTGCCGATATTATTATTCCGAACGCTAAGCCTTTTCATCGACGATCATTCTCGTTTTAATTTTATCGCCTTTTCGAAATATTTCCGAATCGAGTTCTGTGCGCGCCGAAATGCAAATCTTTTATTGATCGCCGTGAAAAATTGGACGGTGAAATAAATCTGTATGAAATAAAAATGGAACTCGTGCGAATGTGATGACGATTTGTTGTTTATGAATCGACAGTTTATTTTGTTCGAATGTATGGATTGAAGTTGAGCAATGAGTGATATAATATAATAGATGGATGTGATCGCATATAATCCGGAAAAAAATATTACTTTTTTATATGTATATTTGAATTTTTGAATAGATATTCTTCATTATTGATATTTATCTAATATGATATTTAAAGAAAAAAATTATTAAAAATTTTTTATTAAACATCAAAAAAGGATTTTTTTGCAGCGGACATAATTAAGATTACTTAGTTAATGAATAGTTGCATAAAAATAAATACAATTTACAAATTAAAATTATATAAATAATTGTATTTGAACATATTCAAAACAATGTTAATGAAAATTCAATGTTCATAGAATCATTTGTTAAAATGATCGCTCGAGCGCAAAGGGTAAAATATTACTCAAATAATATAACTTGCATACGATGACAAATCTAATGATAAATAATTTAATATGAATTATATTATTAAATATATTGAAAATTTATTATACAAGCCTAATAATAGAATGTTGATAATATGTATATATTTACAAAAACATAAGCCTGAAATTAGCAATAATTCACATAAACAGACGTTGACAAATGCTTACATATTATGGGAAGCAATCGATTTTCGCAGGTTCTTTCGTGAAAGCACTTGTCGAAAGCCGACGCATTTGAGAATTTCCAATAAAACAAACAGCACTCGACAGCAGATCCGACATAATGAAGCGATTTATCCTTTGGGGCTTAGCATATTAATTAAGTGACATTTATTTGGTGGGCGGGTGGGTGGTCCAAATTAAAAGGTCGGACGCGGCGGTCCTAATACTTATGTTCACTATTCAGCTAGAAAATTACGAGTACAAGCAAAAGAAGGGTTTTGCCCGGCCCCGGTAATGTTCGGCGATATTTTTCACTTTTTTCGGCAACCCTTGTAAGTTAAGTGTACCTTGTAAATAAGGGTTAGGCCGTATCTCCTCTGCTATTCACCGTCGCCCTTATATCGCAGTCGATTCTAATTTCTACACGAATTCAATGTTATATGTGGGATCTTACCTTTGCTCTGTCTTCGATCTGATTCGCACTTCAGGATTTTTATCTATTTTCTTTGAAAATTTTCGCTGTAAATGGAAAGGACAGGGCTACCAAATGGTATTAAAAAGAAGGATTTGTCTTTTTTTATTCAAAATAAAATATTTTTATTTGATTCAGTGTAACTTTTTTTAAGATCTCTTATAAGATATTTAAAATAAACAAATCAACTTTTAGAGTAATATAAAATTTTATTTTTTCTCGTAACCATTAAATTAAGTGTTTTCATTGGTTGATTCAGATAGAAGTTTTTATGATCTCAATGTGATAGTGAAAAAAATCAGCTTTAAAACTAATATAAAATTTCATTTTATCACGTGATCATCAAATGGAGCATTTTCATTGGATGATTCAAGATACGATGCGGTAACAATAATAAAATTATTTTTTTAATTATTTCTATGGTAGCCCTACCTATATGGTTCTACTGTAGAACGTAATGAAAATGGAGCATGTATGATTTTGAGCGCTCGTTTGTATTTTTGGACGGGAAGCCAAAAAATTTTTTTTGGCCTCTTCGTATTTTGGAACCCTTCCTGAAAGATTCTTTTAGCGATATCGAGTATTTCATATTGGAAGTCTGCAACAACGGAGCGGCATCTGATTTAATATTGGATAAGGGCGATGCACAAATCGAAAATAACTTTTCTATTTTATATCTACGTATAACGTACTTTTTTTTTGCTGACTTCCCATAATATTTGCTGAGATAATTTCTCCGAGACATTTCGAAGATTGTACATCGTTGCGAAAAAATAAATAAATTTCATTCGAGTCATGATCGAAAGATAAACAAGCTATCGGATGTGCGCCATACGTTATCGAAAGATCACCAAAACGTTCCCGTTATCGATACAGCATCGTTTGCTTTTTTCAAAGCAAAATAAATATTTATGATGATTTAAAATACGCAGCCTCAATCGAAAAAATATATATAAAAAAAAGCAATTTTCGTGTGTGCGCAAAAGACGCATACGCGTGCTGCTAAATGAAAACAAATAGCGGCGTATCGGCTGGCTCAAAATAAGCTCCTACATTTATATTGCTCAAACACAAACCTACATAGTTTCAAACTATGGAAATCGACGGTCTTAACAATTCCAAACGATTTATAAAGTTTGTGCAATTTTTTCAAAAAAAAAATTTCATTAATCGGATGGATTATGTAAAAGTTTTTACATCTTGATATTAATCGACAATATGATGGATGGATATTTTATGAAATTTTAATTTTTTTTTCGAATTGTTACTTTATATATTTATGCGTATACATCAAAGTATATGCTCCGCATACTTTTTATTCATACGTTTTATGAAAACGGCAAAGAGAGATTTGTTTAGGCAAAGAGGTGGGTCGGATTTGGAGGGAATTTTTCGGTATCAAGATAAGCGCACAGTCTATTTTTCTAAGTGTGCTTTTTTTATCGGCGATGTAAGATTTTCGATATTACTAGCTACTAGTGGCCCACCTGGCCTCTCATCCAGCAGTTTTTCTCCCGTACCATTTTCACGAATCGTTTGCATATTTCCTCGAGAGCAGAGGCTATATATATTTTTTATCTTCGGGCCCCTTTTTACGTCCGGGAGTAGGTATATATCGATTTGCGTACGCAAAGAAAAACATACTATAACGTTCCGTGTCGTAAAACGGGGAAGACCGTTAAAGTTTTATAACGCAGTACATTTCTCACTTTCAATTCATTCGCTTTTTTGCGCTTTTGATTGCCATCGCTCGCCTCGATACATCCAGAATAAAACGCAGATAATAAATTTTCGTTTTCGCGTCATACTCATTTAGGATTGTATAGTTTTAGTGTGTTCAAAAATTTTTTTTTGAAATGAAGTAAAAAAAGAACTTTACAATGTCGTAAACGAGAAAAACGGGGCTGTAAAACGCAACGAAACGTCAAATTTAATATAGGAGCTGCATTGAATTCGTAAGACTTGCGTGTTTTACGACGAATCGTAAAAACACAGATTCGATGATGGAATTAAAGAATCATCTACGACGCATTTCTCTTGGATATCCTCTCAATTACTTCAAATGTCATATTCGAATTAGAATCACCAAATTTACTCGAAAACATTAACCCGTAACTTACTTATCGGACAGATATATTACAGTCATATTAAAAAATATACATTAATAAATCATTGATTATTTTGTATAATACAAGTTTTAAAATCGCATTTGTATTGTAATTGTTTAATTATTCAGTAAAAAAAATACTCATAGTGTATTATAAAGTTCGTCTGAGATCTGGAACAGTCGGAAAATCGCGGGAAAAACAATCGAGGGACAAGTGAAAACAATTCGTATTAGCATAAGAATTGATATCGAAAAAACGTCTTCATTCTAAAGAAGAAAAGTGAAATTCGCAAGGGGGTTTTTGTGTCGGGAATTGGTCAAAAACGGGCACGAGGTGTGCACGTAATCGGAGCCTTGAGCGAAAACAAAAAGGCCGTAAATTCGACAAACGACCTAATGAGATTCGGAATTAATTCCGCAATGCCGAGCGAAATAATAAAATAATTTTTCGTCCGCGAAATTATTCAAGAACTTTTATCAATGAATGGGGGCCGTCCGCCGGAGTAATTAGATTACGAATTCCTGGCCCCAAAGACTCGATTATTGCCCAAAGTCCTCCGAGCCGCATTGCGAAATATTCGTCATTTTCGAATTCGATTTTTTAATATAAGACGCCCGAGCCCACCACTGGCGTTCATTAGGCCTTCGTAATGGATCGAATCGGATCGTTCCCTTCTTTCAAAGGACCAACTACTAATTTATTCAAATTTCGAAAACGGACGCGACAATATCCTCCAATTTGATCCTCGAGTGAATTTTTATTCGAAATACGATATCGAAATTTAGGATTTTTCTTTTTATAAAATCCGATCGGTGGTAAGATAATTAAATTGTGCTTTTAATAAACAATGGCTTAAAATGTGCTAAAAATATCTATCGATTTATAGAATATGGGTCAAAGAATTAGTCGTGTAGAATGTACCCGTGGGAATGTGTGATCGATATTATTCGATTACTGAACTTGAGTTACACGTTTCACGAGTTGAACTCAATATGGACATTCTTGTCCATAT
Organism: Hydropsyche tenuis; assembly: GCA_009617725.1. Lineage (NCBI taxonomy): Eukaryota > Metazoa > Arthropoda > Insecta > Trichoptera > Hydropsychidae > Hydropsyche > Hydropsyche tenuis. The sequence goes on from VTON01000007.1 coordinate 1,852,306, forward strand.
ATTGATCTTAACAATTAACAATTGAGGAAAGAATAATTTTAGTATCTATCTTATTGAGTATTTCTCAGCTCTTATTTCGTATGTAGGAAGCTGATTATGTATAATATTATACTTATATATTGTGATTCTGAATTTTGTAAAAAAAATCTTTTTTTAAGATACTCCTAAAAGAATGTGAAATTTTTTTATTGCATGTTTCTCAAATTTTATTTAAATTCAATTTATTAAAGCTTTCAAATCCGAGACGCTTTCTTATCCTTATTATAAGATTTTCACATTTCGAACATCATATGCAAATGAAGCTTTCATAACACAATCCATCTAAGCGCCAACATCAACACACCATCCTCAAACAACAACACATTAAAATCACACACAAATCCCATCCTCAAACACCAACTATTAAAAAAGAAAACACCCAAAAAAACCCCAATATCACATCACACGCGACACCACTTTCACATTACACTCTCACAATATGACGCTTTTTTTACCACGTTAATATCTAATAAAACGTTCGAGATTAAAAGCAGCCGTATCTGAGAGCCGTCGCTTCTTAAACTTTTTATGCCCGGGTATAAAGATTTAAAGCTCCTCATACACGAGACCCGGGCACTTACACGTGCGATACGTACACAGCACATAACACATAATATGATATGTGCCGAGGAGGGTGCACTAGAGTGAGACTCTAGTCGCCTCTCGTATTGTTCATTTTGTCGAGATTGCCTCTCGGCTACTTATGTACGTACTTTGCTCGCTGGGGCTCGGAGGAGGGTGTGTCTCCATAAGAGGAAGCTGGCTTATCCCGCGTATGGAGATTAGAGGTTCGCACAGTTTGGCAATCGGTGGGATCTGCGAATTCGGTGGCCCTAGCGCTCGCGAGATACTCTTGTTATACCCTAATACACTCGGTTACATCTAATCCTTTATCGCTCTAATTTACTACACAGTTTATGTAATCCAATACGGATCGATGCTGGTGCTTACTTGTGAGATTTAATGTGAGATTTTTTTTTAAATTCGGGAAATTGGTATGTGTGTAGTTGGGGAAATTCGGGGAAATTGTTCTGTTTGTGCTGAAAATTGTGTTGCTTGATTTTCAATGCTGGGCGAGGAATTTTCAATATAATGTCTAACGTTTTGTATGAACATTTCGGAGTATTTCTGCCAATTTTGAATTTGAATACTGAGAACTATTTAATACAATCTTAGAAGTGTATTAACTGAAATATTTTCTTCGATACTAACATTTTCAAAGGAATCGTAATCCATTCTTACTTATATAACATTCTATACGAGACTCGATCCTTTCAATGTACCACTAAAAGTTCAGACATTTTCCTGATTATGAAAAGACGACATTCAAATATTGTTGAATACTTAAAACTATCCTTTACCAAATAGTACATAATCGACTAACCGTAAATCTTGTCAAAATTAAATTTTCGTCTAAAAAGGACAAGTTTCTTACTATATATTACACATACATATATGGAAATTATAACGACCATTATTGAATAATAACACATGGTGCATCATAAGCAACGTATGCAAGTTTGAATCTTAACTATACCATTAAAAGTTTAAGTGTCAAGTTTGGTGAAGGTAATTCTCAATAAGCTGGACGTTGAAAGCATCCCTTGCTAATTGGTCTCAAGTTTGAGCGGTGGTCAGGTCATCTAATAATTTATTTACAATGTCGCTTTACTTCGACAATTGTTATGTTCAATTAATAATATCGCAAAAGCATCGGTTCATAAATAATGCAAAAATATAGTTCGATATTTAAGTGAGAATACTCCCCTTCTCAGAAATTATCTCTTTTATTTTTGGATACATGGAACTGACCGTTTTATCTTCCAGCTATTTAGTCGAGAAAGGTTCTCGAGTCTTGCCGATGTTTTATTTATAGCTGTAACGCAGATATGAAAAAAAATATAAGTAACATAAAAACGTACAACAAATTCAGATAATTCAACTATGAGAAAAATCTTTAAAAAATATCATCAAATAATAAAGAAAATTTATAGATATTTCAAAGGGTTTATATACCAGTTTAAAAATAAAGCCCTTTCAAGAGTGATCACGTACACGAGACGTTTTATCCGTTATTCGACTACTAGTATCGTCAGCGATTTTGTTACCTTGAGTAATACTGAAAAAATAAACGCAATATATAAATAACCATATTATCAAAGAACAGAACATAACACAAAATATATTTTACTCAAAATTTCTAAATATAAATCAATAAACACTTAACTTTTACAAAAAGTAACTTCAACAATTCGTAGTGTCCGTTCTATTAATATTTATTCAAACTAACTTCGAATTTATTTATATTCCGTTATATATTTTATTATTAAAAGACCACTCAACTTCCCAGGTCAAGGATTTTCGTTCAAAAATCGTGGGCGTGCAAGAAGTAAAGCCTCAACACCCAGCTCGTTCGTTATTCATGGTTGTCGCATCGAGCGAATCGCAAATCGAATATTACTCGTATCTTATTTACGACCGAAGTAATAACCACCGAAAAGTACGTCAATTCAAATATAACATATAACATTTATATTTAGTGTACCTTTGTCTGTGATGACGCTCGTATCACTCAATACGATAAAAACAATATGTCATCATTTTTAAACTATATTTTTTAATTAAACTTAAAATCATTAAAATTAAATATCCACATTTTGCTAATAATTGATTCCGTAATCAGACCCAAATTTGCGATTTTCATCCATTGCGATCATTCTCTAATTCCGCGACAAAATGACTCATTCCTTTGATACTCGAACGCCTCATAAGCCCTTTGTATGAAGTGGGTTCGAGTGTAGAACTCTGATGGAGGCTCTTGCCGAGGTGACAATAAATTTTCCAGTCTGGTTATATTCGGATTTAAATTCGGCGGCCTAATGAAACGTGAACGTATCGATGAGTAATTTTATCTATGCAGTCGAGCGAGTACCGAACGAATCGCTTGTAATTATTTAACGACGTCTATATCGGGCAACATTTTTCCGCGTCCGAAATGTACGTAATTCGATTTGTTATGTACGTTAAAACGTTCGTACGTGTGCGGTGCGTAATATAATTATGCCGCAAAGTTTAATCGCACGTATAAACATTTTACTGGAAAAGCACATAATGTGACTTAACCCAATTACGCTTAGTGAGCTTCTCTGAATTTGTGTACGTATGCGAATTTGACATTCAGTCTGTATGTACATATGTGGAAAGTTTTGAAGCTGAATTCTTGTTTCTTTAGAAAGAATGAGGTCAATATTAAAGGAATGAAACGTAATCTACTTAAAAAGCTCATTACATTCAGTCACTAAAAAAATATATGGAATCAATTCAATTGTAAATTTGTTTTTTCGGTATACCGATTTTAAATGATGCAAAATCAATATCGTATCTGATATGTTTACTTTACGTGTGCAGGAAATGAAACGGGTCTAATTTTTCAGTCGATTTGTCGTGGTACTTACGAGGGTCGACTTTTGTATTGTCGGAAAAAAAGCCAAATTTAGCCCTCTTGTATGGCCATACCATAATAATTGATCGTGGAGATTTGGCATGTAACGTGTAACGTGTACGTATAATAAAACAGATACCTAAGTAAGTATGAGTATTAAAATATATAGGAGGATAGGAAAGAGAGAGAGAGTAGGAAAAGCTCGCCGCAAATCAACCGCAACGGCCAACATACAAAGTGGTTTTCATAGTCCTGTAAAAGGGTCTCTCTCTTCAATCTTCCACATCTTGAATATGTCCCATCCTCCCGCTCTCTGCCACCATAGTTCCCCATGGCCCAGAACCCTCCAGCTAAGCCCACTAGAATGTTGTTAGACGTCACATCATTCTTCCGGCAAAGGAGTGGTGGGCCTTCGTCTCCACTAAAAAGATGCTGAATTTGTCCAATAAAAACCGGATCTCAACTTTCACGGAGTAAGTGGAAAACCTCCCCTAGGAAAAACTAGCGAACGATTCGAAACGATTTCCGCGCAATATGGAAATATTCAAACTCCTATTATGCACGTGTACATATTGGATTCGTCGAAACCAACAAGTGGCGGTCGAAATCGAGCAAAAAAGAGACGCTCAATTAAATTATGACGTATGAAAATGGCTTTACATTTATTAAGCATCAAGATCTTCAGGCGGAGACTATTGTGACTCTCTCTCACAAAGCCTTTATATCGGACAATTTATTTCTTTAAAGGACGACAACCCACCCTTCGTCTCCCATCCCTTCAGCCCCGTGGGCCAACAATGCCGCAGACATAATCAGATTTTGCTACAATACTGCTTATTAAAAGCGGCCCAGAGACGTTTCGAAATGTTTAAGCTTAACTTGCACCGGTATTATATTAAACTCTGAGAAACGACTTGTAGATATTTAATATCCGAATCTGATTGTATATTGTGTGATGTTGAAACAAAAAAGTTGTTAACTTTTTTTTGTTTTCAATTATATTCACCGAATCAATTGTTGCGTATAGTCTGAATCATTATTTACGAAATATGAATGTTTTTTATTATTTTCGTAACTGGAAATAAAATGAAGATGAGGTAATTTTCTTGAGATTGTAAGCGACGGTTTTTCTTTATAAAGAGATTCTCTTTGAAATATTGTCCCGGTGTTTTTGTTTTTCTCGAAATATTATTTAAATGCAAAGCAGCAAATTACCAACATTCCTGAAATAGAAATGACAATTAATCTGATTATTGTTAAATAAAAAGGGGACTATGTACATTTCGATCTCAACAACGAAAACATTTTTTTCACTCAAATAAAAAAAAAAGGATATTTTTCAATAACATTCCTTTCGCAGAAAATTAATTATCTTACATCACAAAGCTAACCAATATATACAAACCTTACACTCATTTTTTTTCCAATAGCAACTTCCTTATAACAGCGAACTTCACCACTCCAATGCAGCACACAATAACTTTTCTAATTAGAACATTCTGTACTTGCACACGTATTACAATACATCGCGTCTCATTACTCCTTTGAAAACTAACACGTAAAACTGCGACGCTCGAAAGGGAACATATCAAATACATGCATGCACTCATCTAGGGGACAGAGTGACTCAAAACTTAGCCTGAAGTCAAATTTGCTCTTTCAATTAGCCCCTTATCTCGGGATAGGGAGCTGAAGTGAGCTATTCGTGAAAAGTGAACCATTCCGGGAACATGCTCCCGAGATACGTGAGACATCTTTATGGGACGTACTGTGATGTAATATATTCTAGGGAGAAGCGCGGTCAACGTACTGTTAATAATTTTGTGTTAATTGTTTGGGTTTTGTATGGGGTTCGTTTTCGGATTGTAATTAAAAGTTAATTGGTTATTATGTGAAAATTATGAGAGGTTTTTCCGCATTGGAGTATTAGGAGATGAAATGGTCAATTATTTTTTTTTTAGGAATTTAATATGTGATTTCTGAGAAGGAAAAATATAAACGTATTCCGATACAAAATATTTTTCTATAGAATGTTAACATTCGCTTTTTTTGTATGTCGCAATATCAGATGGTTCCGACAGGTTCGCGAAACTATAGTCAAAGGAACTATTCGAGGAAAATGGAAATATTTATCACTTTTAGTTTTCAGCTGAATTCTGGAATTAAAAATATTATTTTCTCGGAAAATTTTAATGAGGATTTTTTATGTTATACCTATTCGTTAAAATATATTTTTGGTAAATTTTTCTATCATTTAAATAAAAAAGTTATAAAATTTTATTTCTCGCCATTAGTATATTCAATTTTCCGAACAAAATTTCTATTCTAAAATCTGTTAATTAGTCACATCAGAATTCCGATAAAGTAAAGCTCCATAGTGAACTTACACCCACACTCATACTCATACTTATCCTCAACATTAGATCTCACCTTAATAAATTTAAGCATAAGCATACGAAAACATCAATAAAAACACGTGAATACTCATCACACTACCTCATCCTAAACCCAATCAACCAACAAACATCCATCAAAACCCGAATTCCCTATTACATTTCAAAAACACAAAAACCCTACTATTCCAAAATATCACCAATTAAAACCCCAAACCCAACCTACCCCCCAAATCTCCTCCCCCTCGCCACCCCAGCACACAAAAGCTTCCAATAAAAACCAAATAAAAAGCAAACGGTGGTTTATGGGTCTTCAGCAAAGAACGAAGCAACCATACGATTGCGGCACCGCAATCTCGCGCATTAACCCTCAATTGTCGATACGGACGAAATTGAATGCGACACACACCCATCATATTTCCTCCTCTCGGATACATTGTGCAAACATGGCCGCGCACACATGCGACTCTCTTGTTTATATGTATTATTATATACGGGGGGGTGTGGGTGTTTTTCCTTTCGCTTCCCGTTCGACGTCTCGAATAATATATCTCGTATTATTTTCCGCGTCAGCGCTTCTCAAACAATTTGGCGCGATGGAGGGCGTTTTAATACGCGACGCAATTCCGCGTGAAAGGAAAAAAACTGAAGCCGCAACGCTTGTGAATTTATATATTTGTATATTATATGTGGACAGATCGTTATTTTTTACATTATCTTCTTTAAATAATATTCTGATTCCCATATGTCATTATTTTTTTGTGTTTGTTCAGATTTTTTTTGGCGATTTTTCTTGTGATGGCAGAGTAAACTTTGTCGTATAATTTAGTAGGAAAATTATATAAATGTCAATAGTATATGAATATTTTGTTAATAGTATGTAAAATTATGAGCAACAGTTTTTATGAAATAACAAAGTTAAGCAATATCACTTATTGTCAGTAGATGAATGAAATCAGATACTGTTTTTTTGATGAAATTGTGAAAGAGGAGGTTTCAATTTTTATAAATTATATTATATAAAAGGTTTTATTTTACTAAAAATATTACGCGTAATTAATAAACTAAAAAGTATTTCCATTTTCTATCAAAATATGATTTAAAAAAATGTGTGATCAATTTTAAAAATAAATTTACTTGACAACCAATGCTTATCAATAAAATATGTAAATAATGTTATGTAAAGTCAATAAATAGTTCAATATGAAAGGAAATAAGTCTCGCTCTTTTCTATATTATCAAGAATTTACATCTTATTTACGGAACTGACTATTTTATCTTTCAATTATTCGTTCTACAAAGGGATTTTAAACGTTTCCAAGGTTTTAACATCGCAATACATATAAAACCCCACTACAGCCGTAGAACAATTTCAAAAAGAATAACACTGAATTCATTCCCAACAAAATACAAAAAAAACCATTCCCAATCTCACTATATTAATTCCGAACCAAATTCATACACATTACCAACCGAAAATATCACTAAACATAAATCACAACCGCAAAACGACCCACCCAACAATCGCGTGAACTTCAAAAGCTCCAACCGCACACACCAAACACAAACACACCCAAAAAACGAAATTAAAACAAAAACCCGACCACTATTGAAAAAGATTCGCGAAATTTAGAGTCGATGCATCGTTTCGCAGTTACAAATTGGCGGCGGGTAAGCCTCGAGGGCTCAGAACTGTCCCGTGTTATCTGAGGGCGGTTTTTCTTCCCTTAAGTAGTTTATTTAGAGCTCCGGAGACGGGCTTTTGTTCCCGCCTAATATCGTTTGCTAATTTATTAATGTCGGGACGCGCACAAAGCAAAGCTCCCCGCAGCTTTTGAAATATTATCGCTTGATTACTATGAAATTTCGCCGTTTCATCGCGGGACCTCTTTCTCTGTCGAGCCCGCTTTCGCCAACTCGGAAGAGAAAAACGGAATTCAATTAGCGGCGGGAACGCATTTGAAACGTTGTCATCGTTCGAATCTTTGCGATTAATAATTAAATTCTGTGGATGGTCCCGAATCTCGGATCGGAAGCGATGTATCATACTTTTGGAAGTTGTGAAATTGTTCGAACGTCTATTAAACCCTAATATATCGTTAATGATAAAACGATTATTATTTTCTCATTCATTTTTAGTCAAATTATGACTTCGAAGTTTATATTTTTTTATCTGAGAATCATTACCATCATATGCAGCTTATATAATTTTCATAACGAGGCGAAGCTTTTCCGATATATTACATTTTCCTTTAGAAACGCGAAATATTATATTTTCCTTATACACTAAAAGAGAATGATAACTTTTGGAAATTTTGAATATTAAATAAAAGTCGTCTTTTATAATGATAAAATCATTATTATTTCCTAGACCATAAAATTAAAACGTACATTTTTTAAATATTATATATGAATAATCATAATGTGTATGAAAAAAATATTTTAAAAGCTCAGACATTTTTCTTTATCTTTCAAAGTGATAAAAATAAAATAATTCTCAAATATTGATTATCAAGACATCATTCTACAAATGTTTTTATTTTAATGGTAGAAATGTTATTATTCGAGCCAAATATCGCTTAACATTGGTGGTTAGTGCATTTGAAAATCGTTTACTATCAATAGATTGAATTTTCTTTATATAAATTTTGAATAGAGTCGAAAATTATTAACGAAAAGTTGTACTACCCGTAAGTCAGTACATGAATAAACGTTTTAATACAAGACCGCATTAAACCATCGCGAGCCAACTACTTTGGCGAAGTTTTCGCCGCTTTTTATCAAAACGTCGCCAAAAGACAAACTTTCATATCCGACGACTGCACTCGACTCCCCGAATTTCTATTTATGTTGAAAAAGGAACTTGTAAGGCAAACTTGACAATTCGCCGGATTGACCGTTTTAAAATACACATTCCCATCGGACAGAACTATTTAAATTATTTATAAGCGTGGCGCTTCGCAGACGACGATTTTATTCTATTCTCGGATTAGAGCGGACGAGGGAACCTTTTAAATTAAAATTTAAGTAGGCGTTTATAGGAAAAGTATCAGCATTTCCAATTATACGCAGTCGAAATAATAAAGAGGAAAAGCTCGGGTACGAGTGGAAGGAAAAAGGAAAATTTCCCGGGAATTTTTTTCTGCCGGTCTCTATCGCGTGATCGGAATCGGAATCATTTCTCGATGCGTTTTTCATATTGTATGAAGATTTTTGTAATCTGCACGGAAAATGAGTTTTCTGATTGAAACGTACGCCCCTCTGCTTCGAATAGTCTCGCTCTAATGGCACACCGTTATTTTTTCGCAGTGTTTACATAGGATCCCTATTATGCGATTCCGATCGTATTTGTATAAACTTTGACTCACTAATAGGTTCGATCTCCTATATACATTTATATATTGAATACACTTAAGATATACAAAGAAAAACCTATGAAAATATAAAAATAAATGTTATTATTCGTTATACATTTTATGCACCCAATTTGCATAAACGAATCAGATACAAACGTACCTAAGAAATTTTAACGGATCGGAATGCGCTCTTGTCCAATCCGAGCTTAGCAAATTTTTCCGTTATCGTTATTAGTATAAGTCGTCGTAAGAGGTCTCCCTCATCCGAAATATTCGTATAATCTGCGAATATATTCGCTTGAAGGCTCGCATCATTGAGAGTGTTGCAGAGGGCAGCAGTTATTCTGGCTGCCGCTTATCTCACAAGTGGCAGATAATTTATAGGTTATTAGAGGGGCTGTTAAGGCTTTGCTCCACTCCAGATAAGAAAGGGAAATTTGTGATTCGAAACGAGAACCTCGCCCCCGTCGCCGGCAACGGAAAACGCGGTCCCTGCGAACGTTCCGATCAATAAATATGTCTTTCATTTGCCGAAAACAAAAGTTTCGCGCAAAAAATGTCCACTGAGGAATGTGCGAGAGTCGGGAGTAAAGCTGGAAAGCGTACACCCCTTATACATATTTAACTGGATCGTCTTGCGTATGATGTTACGAGCCGGTCGTTTGTTATGATGTTTTACTTTCGCTTTTGCGAAAAACTGATATTTTTGGCAGGAGGGCGTTGTCAACATTTATGGTGCAGAAAGCATTTCGCGAGCGATTTAACTCGCCATAAAACGGTTTGAGTATCAAAATGCACATAAACCTGTACGCACAAGGCATTATACTGTATTAACATTTGACTTGCCAAAGACATTTTTTCGTCTTAGAACATAAAGTAGAAACTCTTCTTGATTATTAACATAGTAAATACACAGTAATCGCATGCGAAAAAAGAACTTTATACGCTTACTTAAATGATAAAATAATAGAAAGTTTTATTGAATTAATGTGCTGACTTTTATTGCTTTTTTTGTTACTGTGAAAAATTAGTTTGCGGAATATATTTGCATAAATTTAATTTTAAGATTACAGATTCGTTTCTATTTTTATCTTTGAACAATTATATCAGAAATCAAACAATGATATAAAAATTATTCTCTAACACTTTTTATTTTTTTTTATCAAGTTGTATTAGATATCGACAATGTTAGATTTTTTTATACCTATATTTCAAATAATCAAAAACTATATAAGACCAAAAAAGAATGGCTAAAATTGACAATAGATATTTTTACTTTTAGTTTTTTCACAATTTTAACGCGTCGCTTATTTCGATTACCCATCTTTGCGTCAAAGCTCACACAAAAACCTCAATTTTTTAATAATTAATAAAAAAAACTACCAATTTAACAATTTAATAAAAAAACAATTTAAAAAACACCACAAAAACATCATTAGAACCAAACTTCAATATACACACTTCCATAAACACCCCTAAACAACCACAACACAAAAAACCCCAACTTTCCTAAATTCAATCAACAACCAAACCCCCACGGACACACGTATCCACCGCATCATCGTCCAGATAATTTTAATTATATTTGCAAAAGGTGGTTTTCCCTGTCGGACAAGGGAGTTGCGTGTATTCGCAGGTGTAATCAGGTAGCAATCAGGGCCGGCTCCAGGCTAATCTTCTTGCAGATCCATTACGTCTGCGTTGCCCTAATGCGGGCCCGGGATTAATTAGGGGCGGCAATCAGACGCCCCGACACGTTCGGCAAATCCTCACCCACCCCACTGGTGGCCTCAACTTGTGTCTGCTCTGGGAATATACCCATACGTTCGGGTCTATCTGTCTTATTCGCTCGCTCGACAAACATACTAATCCTGCGAGATGCTTACGAACATCCAATTCGATTTTTGCTACCCCACTTCATTGAAGTCGAGTGAGCTCAAAGCTCGCAGCTCGTCTGCTAAGGAGGTGTTAGTGCGAAACCGTTCGTTGGACCTCGGTGGTACTAATCTAGTAGCAACAAAGAATCTGCTCCTCGTTTTAACGGATATCGCTTTTAACTGGGTGGGTAAACGGTGGAGAAATTATCCGTGTTTGTTTTATCTGTGTAGGGATCGTCGATTATTGAAATGGTGATGTATATGTGTATGATTGGGTGTGAGCGTTTTCGTTCGGATTAAGTTAAGCAATATGGTGGAGTCGGGTGTAAATGAAGCGAATGCTTGTTATTTACTTGAAACAATCTGGCAAAGAATGGTTTCGGTATTCAATTCTTCGAAAGTTTTCTACCTTGTACAATAAGAAAAAAAAAGCGCTCTGTTTTCCGATGGTGCTGGAAAAGTTTTGTTTTGTACAAATATTGATCAACAAATAGAATAAAAATAGTTCTGTTTGAAAGCACTTCCCCTTTTTATAGAAATTATTCATGAAAAAGTTTGTTCTCCAAATTCCTATATAGCATCGTTAAAAAATATTGAGTAAAAAACTTGATCGATCATAATAATTATTATCTATCGGTTCTAATTTATTTTATTGAATATCACGACAATCAAACATCACATTCATTCCAATTAACTTCCGCCGCAGCGACCTACAAACTTTCACTCCGACAACAATAATGCAATTCAACCAACACACACAAATTTAATTACAAAACTCACAACGAACTAATCAACGCCCATTCACCAAATGAGCTGACCGAAACGAACTCCATTCACCCCTATTAAAAAAAAATGAAAAATTCCTTCTGTAACCGACGCATAGATAATTGCCGTCACGAATGCGATAAAAGTTTGGCAATAAATTAAATAGCGTCTGGAGGTGAAGCGGGTTGGCCAAGCAACAGCTGTTAAATTTTGATGCCCAGATCTGGTGCCGATAAAGTCGTTATCGTTACCAACGAAGACACCTCGCCCCGTTAGTTACATCCCCTTCCGAAGAATGGCCACCCTACGACTAATGTCGCTTTTATTGCCGACTTCCCTTTTCATTTTCGACTGTCAATATTTATATCGGTCGATGTGGGGAAAACTTTATTTTCAATAGATGGGAAGTTGTCGATGAAAGTGAAATTTTATATTTTGATACTTTTAAAATCGATTGTCTATGAAAGTGGTCAGTTTAATGGTCGTGAGGAAAATGTTATTGTCTATGAAAGTTTTCGATATGAAAAACTTTCGCGTTGTTGATACATATTAATATAGTATTGTTTTTTTATATAAAAATCGGAAATAGAATTAATGAACTGTAATTAAATGTTCGCGAAGTAAATATGGAAGATAAATCTCTGGTTCTTTATCATAATTTATGTTTGGTGAATGTGAAAAGTTGCCTTCGGGCGTAAACGTTTCTTTGTGAATAATTCGTATCTTACAAAGGGATCCGTGGATTTTTCTCGATGTTGGAAATATTATTTTCGAATGTTTTATGTGGGCACAACATTTCATGAAATTAAAAATCACTAATGAGCTTTTTGCTATTTCAGCCCGAAAGTTTCGCGAGGATCGTTTTGCATCGGTGTAATTTGCGCATAATAACCGCGCGGAAGCTCGGAAAATTATATTTAATTTCGAAACTTTTCATTTGATTAAAACTACGTTGTACGTGATATTCGAAATTGGATATGGCACAAAAGTCTTGTTAACCTTTTGCAACTCTGCCGTTGCGTATTCGCGATTCGGATGTTATAAAGCGATTTTTTCCCCGATAAAACACCGCAATAAACAACTTTTGCATCGACGAATGCAAACGCAACGGCAATAAATAAATAGAGAATCTAGTTTTGTTGTTTTTGTGTGTATTTATTTTTTTCATAGGAGTTGGGAAGCGGCCAAACCTCTAATTTCGTCTGGCAATTCCAGCAGCCTTCAGACTCTTCCAGGATTAACCGAGGCCTTCTTTCCACTCATTCAATACATCTTTATGAATGGCGGATATGTTTTTATTGGCCTTCATTTCCTTATTTTTCTCACAAATTGCACGTTTTCGCCCTAGAGTAGAACATTTCATCAAAAAATTATTAGAACATATACCTAATAAACGAGAACTCTCAACGCGTACAATTCAAAAATTCAATACGAATTAATTTTTAAATTTTAATTTCGATATTAAACCTTCATATTTGGAGTTCGCTAAATTTTAAATTTTTATTTCGGACGCAAGAAAACCACTTGACGAACGGTTAAAATATGAATGCGTATTTCGAAATTGATTGAACGTTTGAAAAGCTTAATAATTAAGTGAGGCAAAGGCATGAAGTTGGAACGCCACGAATTTTGTTTCTAAGAGGGAATTTTCACACGTTTCGATCGATTTTTCAAAAGAAAATCGCTTCAAGAACAAGCTAACTTATTTCACCGACAACGGCTTTATTCCAAATATGTACACGAAACAAACGCGCTCGGAATACGCAAGCGAATCCCCCTTTAATTTTCTTTATTCATTTTCATTCGTATACATAATGGCGAAGAAAAAAGGCTAATCACGTCAAAAGAAAAACCAACCATCTGACGTCTGAATTTCCAAAATAACAAAATTAAATTATTACACGCCCTTCACCGAGAGATGCCCTTTCGGAAAGCGTGGAGACGTGCTAGTTTAAATTTCGGCGAAATCCGTGAATTTTATTCAACGTCAGATTAAACGAATTTCAGTACGTAGATAAATATGAGCGAAAAAGACCCCCTTGCTCTAACTGTATACACACAGATTCCGTGGAATATGTAGAAATTTGCAGAGTGTGCGGTTCGTTAAGTGAACTAGTTGCCAGTTTGCTTTGCCGTCTCTTATCGTCATATTCACTTCGCCATACTAATCTAGCTTAACTAGCATAATTTAACGACATGAATTCACACATGCCGTTCCGCCACTTTTTACTTGGCGTTTTAAATTCAAACATTTCGCATTAATCAAAATTTCATAACGAAAATGCTGAGTTGTGTTCGGAAAGTGAGTTTGAAAATGCTGCGATGTGCGAAATGCAAATAATGCACGTATTTCTTGGAATTCGAAACGCGCTAGAGAAATATGTACAATATTTATTTACTGTAAAATGTGAAAATATGAAATATTTAATTCGAAATTTAAATTTGAATCTGTTTCATATAATATCATGATCGTATTTTGTAAATTGTAGGACAAAATTAAATTTCAGATTTTTTTGCGTAGATAAAAAATTATTATTAGTTATTATAATTATTATAACCATTGTAATTATTATTTTGATATTAAAAAAGTCTGATTGTGAAATTAATGATATTTTATAATTGCACTACAAATCTCTTAATTTCAGTAATCAATGAGATATTTCTCATTGATCCTATTGGATATTAATATTTCATGAACTCGACAAAAATTTACGTATTATTTATATCAAAATTCCAATATTTATATATTAAATTATTATTATATACTACTTTAATTATCTTAGTGACTAATCCAAGAATTTCGAAATCAATTTTTCATTAAGAACACCGAGATATTATATTTCCTATTACAAATTAATTCATTGAACAAGGCTTAGCGAATAATCAAGTAAATCGAATAATTTTTCGTCAATACTCATTTATTTCCCCACGAATTCTCCACACCAAAATCGCAACAACATTACTACTATTTTCAAAAAACACCATACACACAAAACAAACACAAAAAACCCTCCTCCAAAGCATCAACACCGAAAACGCCCACCCCCCAAAACAACACAACTCGGGCTCAGGCACGAAAAGAGTCATCGACATTCAGGCTACAGGCACGACGGCGATATTATGCAAACGGATAAATTCTGGTGATGCTTTAAAGGTGGCACTGCAAGAGATAAGGTGTGGCTACGTGACGATGGTACCTACCTTCTGGCAGGCTAACCCTCCTCATATCTTCGTGCTTCCGCCAGGAAACGGCCCGAATGTCACGGACGTGCACACTCCTTTTTCGGGCCGCGGGTTTTTTTGTGGGTTTTAATGAATCGCGACAGTTTTTTAATCTGTTCGGTGTAATAATGAATCTTACAGGGTCGTTCGGTGATTTTGCGTGTTTTTTAGGTGGTGAGTAAAAAGGTAATTAAAGTCGGGTTTTCGGTAATTTATCACGGCGAGTCGGTCGCCTGTCAATTATATGCTTAAGTCCTGTGTTGGGGGAAATGGATAATGCGATATTTTCGTAAGTAAAAAGATATACAATTAGTTGGGTGGAGTGGATTTTTTGTTGATACTGAAAGAAATGGGTTCAAATTAAGATAGTTTTTATTATTTTTTAATGTTCTTTACAATAATAATTTACAATTTTATGATAAAAAATTATTGGAAATTATAATAGTTGATCAGTGCGAATATAAATTACATGTGAAATAAATGCGTTGAGGAATTGGTTTCACACAACAAAAGTCATGTCGTATTTTTATTACATTAATAAGAATTGTACTTTAATTATTAAATTATTAAATTTCCAGTCTTTTCGAGTTTTTCTATAACTTATAAATATAAAAGTATTACCCCATAGTGATTATTTTGTATAAAGGAAATGCGAGTAAATAAATGAAATAATTTCACTAGTGTTAAATATATGTATGAATTAAGTTAGTTTAACATAATGTATGCCATACCTTCATTTTTCTTCGTACACAATTTTACCTCCGAATAAAGAAATCTTTTTCAATAAAATATATACACTGATACAAAAACGCTTACATAGAATCAATACAATATCAATTGTAACTAACGTTTATACAATTTGATCAAAAACAATCTTTCGTTTAAATATTCACATTCGTTTTATATGTAAAAAATCAACACTCCATCATCACTGCATAACGTCGTTCATTTCAATATTTATTTAGACTGTCAAGTATTCGTAACAATTTACATAATTTTTCAATTCTTTATACGAAATTTTTACACAACACTATCAATGCTTTTAAGCACAATCCAATTAAACTATATTGCTTCAAGATTTATAGTTTTTTCAATGGACAGTTATTTTCATTATTTTATAGTCACTACAAGTGTATACGATAAAATAATTTTTCAGATAAAAATAACGGATATTTTAAATACATTTGATAATACATATATCTGATTTTTAAATTTTATATATATTTATTTTTTATGACAAATATATTTGAATGAAAATAACTTTAGAATGCTTTGAAAATTTTCGTATACTTTTCGTTTCTTTTATATATAATATTTGTGTGAAAGAAATGAAAACTTAGTGTCTCGTAATCAAAGGAATGAGCTGAAAGTTTCTTCGATAGTTCAACATAAAACATGTTCAAGTTTTAAGAGTTTATAGAATTTTTCAAAATAAGAAATACGAAACATTGCGTTGTCATAATCATAAACTTATTCGGAGACTCGAAGAAAGTTAAATAATCTAACATTATAACTAAGAATAAAAAAAATGAATACAAAAAAAATACATGAAAATTTACCTATTTGTATCAAACAAATTGCACACGTACTGGTCATCAAGTTATTTCATACGACCCATTATTGCATAAATTAGTAATTCAACATATCATTGATACACCACGTACTGATGTGACTATATTGAAGTATACATTTTGCTTTGAATCAACCCATCACATACACAGTCAAAATAAATCAAATATTTCATTGCTGGAGGGTCACATTTCAGATTCAATTAACCAAGACTGATATTTCAATGACACTCACGGAATGAACCTATCCAAATAATAACTATCACACAGCACAGTTCAGCACTGAATTCGCACATCAACCACTTTCGTCTAATCCTTAAAAAATGAGAAGAGTCAAACTGCGCTCAGTCTAAGATCAACAACACTAGAATGGGCACTTTCAGCGCCTCCTTGGCGTTAAAAGCAATAAGTCCTGGATACGTCGCACATGCCCCTGGCATCTTCTTGTCATCCGTAATAATATTGGGCATTCGAACACCTATTGAGACTCCTCGGGCTGACGACCACATCGGTAGGCTGTTGTTGGTGCTGTTGCTGATGAGGAGGACCAGCTCTGCGCAAGGTACCACCTTCAACGATCCTCGGCAATGTGGCCATGCTGACCACGTATTCGTCAGAAGGTCCATACATGTTGGAGACGAAAGCGGCGTTGGTGACCGCTCTCGGAGCATAATGAGCTTTCGGAGGTAGACCTTCAGCGAAGGCAGCCACCCTTTCAGGTTTTAACGAGGAGTTGACCGCAGCTATGGGCAAGGCGGTGGTCATGTCGATGTCGCCGTCCACCTCGGATATGTTGTCGCCGAAGCCGTTGGGCAAATCCGTGGTCGCCGAAATGTCCGGTGTTTTGGCGTCGCGACGCCTGTAATGGCGTCTGAGGGCGCAATGGGCGCCGCCCACGCACATCACCACGACCAGGGCGCCGCCTACTGATATCGCCAAATATAGGTACAAACTGTCCATCAAATCTGAGGAAATTAAAAAAATATGTTATTCAATAGTTGTAATAGAGTATGTGTGTATGTTGCAATATGTTTAATCAGAATTGTAGGGAAAAGTTTCGAAGAAATAAATACTAGGTGCCGAATCGTTGAAAAGGCGTGTTCGGAAGTTTCATTACTTTTTCAATTACATTCGAGATCTAGAAAAAAATATATCCGTGAATTGTTTCGAAAGCGTTGATTTTATTTTTAGAAATAAGTCCGCTTAAACTTTCGCGCACGGTATCGAATAGAAGTTATGGTTTTATTTTAAAGCTGTTGAAAATGTATTCAGACTGAATGATTAACAACGCGATATTATATTTCAAGTATATTAATCATAAAACGCAATTAAAATAATACAAAGTAACAAAAATATTTTCAATCAAAATTTACATACTCCCATAATAATAAATCAACTTTATATATGTATATACCGCTTCAAAAAATTTCAAACAAACTTCTGGACAAACAAATATTAATAGAAAAAAAAATTAAACAATAACATCAACTCATACCACCAACGACTGTTTACTATATATAAAAAAAAATTATATCGACAAGTGGGTCGCTAGTGCAACGGTTCGTGTCCTCATTCACACGCGAAGCCTTTCGTCACGTCTTCCGACGTAAAATTGAAAAGTGGGCCCTTTCACGGCTACCGTCCCGGAAAATTATTTTTCCTAGATTGGATCGTACTCATGTAGGCACACATGTACCACCGAGTGTGTGTAGAATGTCGTCTAAGTCCAATATAAATGTAATTACCGACGACAAACGCGAAATATACGATGTATTCGGGCCGAATCCGACACGTACGAAAACGACGAATTTTCTCCCAAATCCGATTCTGAAACGAAGCATACGCGGAAAATCTAACGACCTCTAGATTCGAAATCGATCGACATCGTCGGAAATACAGATGATACGACTCCCCCGAAGACTTCAAATGCCCTTTTTTTATATATTGTATATATTGAGCATTGACATTATCTTAACCTTTGGGCGCCGATATATTTAGCGACCTCAATACGGCGCCGATGCGAAAAAATATTATTTTGTTATTTGAATGGTCAACGATGCTATGTTTTTTTTATTCTAGTGTATTAAGGATAACAGATGGATTTGATTAAATATTGTTAAACTATTCGGGATGTTCAATTTTGTGATTTTGTATCGTTATAAAATGAAGGTATATTAGACACACCTATATCAGATATTATAATATAATTTTGTATCATATTTTCTTAGTATTCAATAGTCATCGTTTTAATAAGATTCATATGAAAATATACCAAAGTTCATTCTTATCGTATCATTAGTTGAACTTATACATATTTGACAAAGTATTTTCATAATTCATAATACATATTTATTATAGAATAGTATATCACGAAAACCTTTTCTAAAATGAACCTTACATATTCTACACATATTAACGATGAATATTTAAACAGCAGAAATGAATATTCACAATTAGAATACGTAACTAATCAAAAAATCTGAGAACGCCGAGATGAAAGTCCTTTAAGGTAATACCTAGCATGGAAACTGGATCCGTACTTAAAATTTGTTTATGATAAAGCCGGCTCGCATTAGCGTGAAACACGTTACAAAGTTGGCTGTTATGTGTGCGGGTGGTTCTTATTAGCGATTTCTGCGAAGACGGTTCGCCATTGTGCTCGTTATTGGGATTTCGGTCACGTAAATCCGATACAAAAACATAAGAACGTTTGGCCTCGATCATTTCACCACCGCCCCCGATATAAGGTGCTTAAACTGCGTATTCCCCGTTTCGTTATTTTCGATCAAAGCAATTAATATACGATCAATTCGCAGAGTTAATCGCATTACTGCGAGTGCACGATCACATTCGGCGCCGAAGTACGGCGCGACCGCAACTACGCTCAATAAGCGTTAAATTATACACTATCTGTCCAAATATGCTTTGTGAGAACTTAGAACCTTGTTGAAATGATGTATGAATGTGTTCGATGGTGTATGTGTGTGTGGAAATATTTTATGATATTGAAATCAAATCTGGGTTCGTGTTGTGAGATCGAATTTTAGCGTAGATAAGTTTTCCATGAATAATTTTCGAGATATTTCATTGCTGGATTAGGGTTTTCAGATGAGAAATTTTTGAATAAGAAGATTTTTAAATTTTAATAATAGAAAAAATATATTATTCAGAATTATCTATTATCGATTAAAAAGTGTTTTTTTTTTAAATAAATAACTATAAAAATGAACGCACGTCAAATTATTAAATTGTATTAGACAGAAATCGAAAAAGAAAACATTTTTAGCACTGAACGAGGGTGTTTATTTTTACCGAAGAAAAAAAACATTTTCGTTTTTTAAATACCATATGGCAACCTTGTCTAAATAAACCACAATCTATAAATATCAATCCAAGAATTTCTATATTAAAAACCATTCAAATTGAAAATACATCTAAGAATCGATAAGGATCAAAATCTACCCAACCGAAATATTTCATAAATTCTTTCAACAATAAAAACATTTTCAGCGAAAACCCCGCGCACATATCCAACTTGAATTTACTTTTTCTCGAAAGTGTAAAAGCCCCGATATTATAATATCGTACCTCCACTTGTACTCATTTTAGAGATACAAGAATCTGCGTTGTATCTGTACACACAAGGCGCTCCGAAGCTCATCACGTTTTCAATAAAAGCGTATTCCAATGCGGATCCGATTTTTTCCCCGTGCTTCGAATTCGGCTGGAAAAAATTCAAATTTCATACACCGAGTCGAACGTATCGGCCATTAGGTCGAAATTGAAAAGTTCGCATTCGACTTCAGGTACGTTCGCGTCTGAAACGCCCCTTTTATTGGGCCCGATAAAAAATTTCGTACTCGAGGGTTGGTGTATGTCCACATTAAATATGAAGGCGTCGTTATTGAATCCCCAATATGGTGTGTTTTCGGGAATTTCCCCGAGACGGACAACAAGCGGCGTTTAATTTCGACCGTTGTACGAGTTCTGTTGTCGAGGTCTGTTATTCAAAAAGTCTTAGTGGTGAAAGCTACCCTTCCTGAGGGTATTCGATGTGACAAAATACCCTTCGTTCGGGATTAGATAGTGGAACATGCTTAGTTGAACAGTTTCCAGGACATTGGGTCCGAATCTCTATAATTCCATTTAAATTGCTTAGCCGCTGACCGACCGGGCTATCGAACTCTTGTTATCGTTTTAATTACAAAGTACCCACTAGATCTGTCTTCCACTTACATATTTAGCCAGCCAAAGTCCGAAAATATCTTCTATATAGGTCAGTCGATGTCGAATTTTTTTTTTTTTTAAAAAAAAATAGTTATTTTCCATAAAAATGAAGCAGAAAAATTCGGTTCATAATATCACTATGCAAATAGTCCTGAAAATAAAATTGATTGGAGTTGGCTTAAATTCAATTGAATTTCAGTTTATTTAATGAAATTGAATATGAATATAAAATTGTTATAGTATCATATAAAATAAAAATAAATTCTGATTCTATAAAGTAAATGAAAGTAACTTGCAACCTTCTTAAAACCATATATATCTTAAATTGATGGTAAACGAACGCATCTATAAACTTATGCTGAATTTTATTTAACTTCGGTAAAAACTGATGCATTTAACTTAACCATTTTTGAAGGTACAGCTTTTGAATATGTATCGTCAATAGAATAAATTGAGACTTCGTTTATTGCTAAATAAAATTAAAAAAATTGTTTGAAACGACGACCGCGTTTGCGGTTAATTGTTTTAGCCGAATCCGTTTATTTCCGAATGTTTATTCATGTGGCCTAATTCGATCGCCAAACGGCAAAATGAAAATTAACTCTCAATCCAAACATGTTGTGCTCGTCCAGCTCTTATTTATCGAAACGGTAAAAAAAAAGTCAATCGATCCCGTTTTGTCCTCGTTCGCAATATTTCGCTTTAATATAAAAACGGACGGTTACAATAAAATATATTAGCAGTTACCCAAATCATCTTTTAGCGAAAGGACATGTACGTGACTAAAATCGACAAAGCTTGTTATCTTTTTCGTATAATAAAATAATATTCGGAACGTTCGTGTGTTGTAAGAAAATGTGAAATATGCAACACGCGACTTGTTAATTAAATGGGCGCTTGTAAAACAGTTTTAAAAACAAGCCTAGTAATTAAAAAAAACTATTGATTCGTCGATGGGAAGTGTTATAAATTTGCAATTTTCATTACAGAATTCTCGATAGTGCTTTGAATTTTTTATACTATCAGGATTTTAAAATTTCTGATTCGATTTACATACGGACAGACCGAAACGGTTCCGCTTTAAAAATCTCATAAAAGCACCGGCGAGGGTAAAAAAATCCATAAATTCCATAGAAGACAAATAGAAATGAAAGTTTTAAAAATCGAACCACGCAAGAAAAGCCCGATTTTCCCGGAAACGACCCATCTGCATGGAAACGGTTATGGTATCGGAAAATTCAAAGATTCTTGTGTAAGCGCGGCGGGTAAAAATTACGTATATTTAAAAGAAAGGACTTTTTACATAAGCGAACTGGGGAATAACTTCAATATAGGGAAGCATACTTTTTAAATACTTTCGTTTCGGGTTATAAATTTTTTTCATAAGTGCTTAAAAAATTTACGTAAACGAAAACAAAGAATGACGTATTATATTATATAATACATCAATGTAGTAGTACAACAAATTATTGAAAAAAGTTTATATTATATCACTCAATCTCGTGTCTACAAATTGAAATTCTGAAAGTATTCCGAAAATTTCCTTCTCTATCCTTCGCCGTTTTCTTCAATAAAGGAAACGAGAAGTGAGAGCAAAGAAAGAAAAGTCTACCTGCGCCGTACCGTAAACGAACTTTAATGAATGTTTTAATTAAAATAATTGATTTAATTCGGGACGCATAAAATTATTAAAGTGCCCGTTAAAATTAATTTTCTACAAAAACGTTTTCCCCGACGATTTTTATTCAGTTAAAATTTAAGTAACGAGAACGAGCCAACGTTGACGTGTTTAAAAGGTGTGCCCCGAAAGGTGAAAACAACGCATTGCAAATGCGCACCACCCCCGCTGACTAATTTCAGCTTTACGCCCTGTAATTCTTCTTGTTTGTGTTGAGAAGCTTCCTAATTTAATTTGAGACAAAGTTTCACCGTTTGCACTTCGCCTATATAAATTAATTAGAGCCCCTCCTGCCGGAAACACCTACACACCCAGAACGATCGACTTTTTGCATTCTAATCGACTCCCATAAACTCCTTTATTATTCTCGCTTCCGAAAACCTTTCTAGCACACTCGTACAAGCACCGAAAAAAAAATTAACAGACGTATCAATCCGAAAAAGTGCGCGGGGAAACTATCGGCGTTACTAACGACGGCCCATTCGGAAAGCTTACCAGCGAGTTTGTTTCGCACTTTGCGAGTTTTGTTTTTGCGCCCACACAATGGGATCGTATGTAGGCATTTTCTTTATTGATCCCGAAATAACCGTTTTATGATCCGGCCGGTTTTTAGACGGGCGAATAACAGTAACCGTGGCGAAGTGGAGAAAGAAAGTTTCGTCGTCTGAAACAAACGCGTTAAAAGAAAGTGTCGCGGCTTATCGACGAGACCCTTTGCCTCTGAATACTGATAAGCCTCGCCACCGAATATTTGGCACACAATTTACTCTGCGAAAAAACGAAAAACCAGGAAAAAGTTTAAAAAGTGCTCGACGGTGAAAGCGCAAAGTCAGCGGCATCGCCCTCGATGTTCCCGCTGCACTGGAATCTCGAATATTCGAACTTCAATCAGATTTATCGGACTATATAGAAGATCTTATATATATTCTGACCTAATTTATAATATATACATGAACATAAGTTTCTATTTTAAATTAAAAATACTTCTATAAACCTTATCAAATAAATAAAATTTAATTTCAACTATTATATAAACTATAATCATTTTGATGTACAAAGCTTTAAAGATTCATACTAATTATATTGAAAAATAATTACGTATAATCGGCATTCGAGTGTATGTCCATGCTTTCGATGCGTATTATAGATATGCCTTCAAACACAAACTGTATTCGAAAAAAAATCGAGTCTGCAAAAGTTTGCGGAATTTTTAACAAGACGGGAGTCAACGCGTCGAATGAGCTTGCGTTTTCTCAAATCTGACTTTTATTGTTTTATATATAAAAAATAATAAAATATGATCCGAATATAATTAGCGGGCGGCTTTCGCTTTTGATGGATCGTTAATTTCGAGGAGTCGTAAAAGTGGATGCTTTACGACTCCATGAAGGATCTGCGCCATAGAAACGTGCCCAGACGAAAATGTACGGATCAAGTGTTCCTTTGGAGAATGTCTTTTACGCCTTTTCAGATATCTGAAAAGCTATTAATTGAAAATTCGTGGTAAATAAATTTCACGTTTTCGTCGAAGGGAAAAAACAACAGCGGCACGTGCGTTCGCCATGTAAAATTTCCAAACAATTCCCTTTACCTCGTAACGTTTCAAAGGCCGTCATTGTTATTATAATAAAAAGCGTTGTACATTTTCAAAAGCAAACAACCGGAAGAATAATATCTTTGATAATAAAATTTATGTATTGTATAATGTTTTACGACATAAATTATTCTCAACCCCCTGCGAAATTATAAAGAACGAAAAATGATAAATGATAGAAAGAATAATGCTCACTTAGTGCAGAAAAAAATGTACGTATATAAATTATAGCCGTTGTACTCACATTTCGTAATCTGACCGGATGAAAAATTTAAGTTTCACGTTTTTCAACGTCACCGCTAGGATTTCAGTTCTGGAAAATTTTCGGAATAGTTCAGCGAAGTGTTAGGGGTCACGTAGCAGACGATCCGCGGACAAGCGGGCCTGTCGAAATCCATAAATTCATTCCACCGAAAGGGGATGCTTAAAACAATCTGCCGCAAGCGCTCATGATAAATTATATAGCAGATATAAATCTGAATTTCATTTCATGGCGCCATAAATCGCCCACTCTCTGGTCGAGATCATACGCTTTTTTCTGCCACAAGAAAAAATGACCGGTAAATCTTACCGAATAGCCATGGACCGTCGGACGAAGATTGCAATAAAAATCTGCTGAACAGAAAACACGCGGAAAAAACACGCAATAAACCAAACGGAAACAAAATAATAACAGTCCAAATTATGGTCCGCTTTATTGCCGAACAACACTATGACTGACTCCGCTTACACGTACACATGTTAAACTACTTTAAGGGATGGCCAACCCATAATGCAAAAGTGGCTTATTGCACCCGCGGCAATAATCATTTCATACAAAACACTCATTCGACTAAGTGATATTTATATCATAAAGAAACATTTTGCATTAGAGTGTTAATTGAAATTGTGAAAGGTTTATTCAATTGAAAATTTGTGACGCAAATCGTCCTTCACAGTTCCGTGTACAAAAATAACTTGAGACATTTTTCCATGCAAAGTTTCGACATTTAAACGCTAAATTCGAAAGGGAACGCGCCCACGCCTCGTGTAATTTTCCTTAATCTTGGAAATTTTCTCTCTTCCATTCGAGTTGAGGCGTCTGCCATAGTCATTAGGCGACCATCCGATATCTTGTAAACTCGTAATAGTTGACAATAAAGGAGCCGTGTGTCTGGGGGAGGATGTCCGGTTTTAGACGTTACATGTATTACATTCAATATTTATGTTTGCTCTCTGTGATGTTCTTTTGCATTTTTGTCAAAATTGCTTTGGGACTCTGTGATGAAAATAAAAAAAAATCAATTTGAGAGTCTAATCCTGTGGTTGTAACCTGAGGTAATATGGTTCTCTTGGGGTCGCACTGTGGCTTGTAGGCCTTTCCTATTTTTACCTTTTGGAAAAAAAATTCTACGTGGATATTTCTTATTAAATATTAAATGTCGAAAATGAAAAAAAATAGTAATAGAATAAATGTACTTATATAGTGATTTAATTCATAATGAAGTCATAGACGCAAAATTGTGAAAGCTTATTCTGATTCTGAATGATTACATATACCTAAAAATTGGACATTCAAAACAATCAAGAGTAATTTCAGAGAAAATCGACTAGTGTTTTTGACATACAACAAAATACGCTATTTTCCCACTAAACGAAATTTCTATCAAATTTAACCACCCTATCACATTGATATGTCACCAACCTATGACACACAATTTCGAAAACCAATTCACTTACCCAAAAATAAAACGATCAACCCCCAAAAATCTATTTATATTCACAAATAAGATATCCTCGACGTGAATTAATGACCACTCCGCAAAAGAATACACCGTGAATAATTGATGGCGACGGCCGAGTTGCGGCCCTCGAGCCTCCTTTGTCAAACCTAATAAACCGCACTCTTGCCAAACCAACCACTACATTATGCCAAAACGCATCCAAAACGAAAATCGCGGAAAATCTCATTGGAAGAAGCTCACCGCTGGTGGGCCTGGAGTCGGAGGCTCCATGGGGTCCCCTGGTGACCTGCCAGCCCCCATCTTGTTCTGGGCCCATGCCCGAGGGGCCCATCAGTACGGGTCCGGCTCCTGAGGAGTTCTCTGATGGCTTTGCTGGTCCGGAGGCCACTTTGGGGGCCGGGGGAATCGCCGCCGATTCCTTGTACCAATTGTCCTCGCCGGGATCTGGATGGAAGGCAAAATTTTATGTTATTGATGTGTGTTATTGTGGAGGTCTCTTTGGGAATGTAAACGATTGATATTGATGGTGTTTGCGATGTTTTTGTAAGATTGTTAAAAATTCGGTTTACATGTATATTTTTTTTATCATACTAAAATAATACCGTAAGTCTTAATCATTTATATAGAACAAAGGACATTATTTTCGTTGATGGGTCAATAAGTCTAAAATAATATAATTAAGATAATTAGTACAATTCCGTTGTGGATTAATAATATAATTTTTTTATTCTGGTTTACGTCGCCACAAGACTAGTGTGGTTCGAGTCGAAAATAATGGTCCCCGTTTAGTCGTATACATTATTTACGATCGTCAATGGACACGAACATATTTTCCGTAGTAATCATAGTAATTGCGTCTGGTTTTTTTCGAACTTGAAATATTTCGACACCACTTAGAAAAAAATACACGAATATAAGCCAAAAAACATGTTTACCAGAATCGTAATCGTCCGACTCGGACGTCATGTGTCCCTCGTGCAATGGTATTTCGTCTTCTTCCGGCGACTCTTCGTATCTCTCCTTCAGCACTTTGCGAGGAACTAAAAAAAAAAGATTTATTATGTAATAATCATTATATAAAAGGTTTATTTGATTTAACTTACTTTTACGAACAAAATATTTTCATTTTCAACGTACATGTTTCAGCACAATATTTACAATATACAAACTTATCATAAACAAAATCAGGTTCATATATAACATACCACAAGTATACACGACTTTCAAATACATCCTAGACTCAGGACGACACGGGCTGCCGAAAGTGGAAGAATCCGCCGACAAGGAACACCTCCTCTTCCCATGGCACATCTGCATCACAGCCTCGGTGGCATAGCTGACCAAGCAAGCTGAGGACCATAAACACGTTATGCACAGTCAGACCGACTTTCAGATGGCGTATTTTAAATTCAGAAACGGAAAACGACTCACTCTCTTCGGGGACACCCTGCAGTTGAGGACACTGGATACTCTCGTACTCCGTTCTGCCGAAGCTGGCCGAATATATGGCAATCCTCGAGTGAGGGTTGCACGACATTTGGAGCACGTCGTTTTCGCATACTGCCTTGCTGCGGAACTCGTCTGAGGAAAAATGGATGGTTATGTTATGCTTTCGAGTCTGGTAGGTGTTATTTTATTCACTCTGGTTTGCGAATTGGAAAATTTATTTTTGTTTAGGTCGAATTTATAGTATGAATCAATTTTTTTTATGCATATTGTATTGTTTAATATAAATTGTGTTAAAGATATGGTCTTTTTAAACGTTTAATAAAAACTAGGAATTACAATTTCAAGATTCAATATTGAAATCCCTGGGTAAATCATATAAAAATATCAGAATCTTAATAAATATTTTGGGATTAATTAATTTTTGTAACCAATACAAATATCTGATTTTCATTTGAGACCCTCAAATTGAAGCTATCGACTCCAACTGAAGATTCAAAGCTTATCATTAATTAAAATAGACATAAAATGTCTTAAAATTATCCAACAAAGAATAATTTTCAATATTGAAATTTTTTAAAAATACAACACGAGTATACAAAATTAAGACACACGCTTTTTTCTTTTGGTATTTGTAAAAACCTTTCCATGCAATTGACAATATATAACATAAACTCCTTATAACGATGATGATGCAGCTTATATAACTTCCAATCGAGAATATACTCGTAGTCTTTACAATACCATTAAAAGTTCCGGCTTTTTTCCTCAACTCTCAATGAGATGAATACTGAAACGATCCTTTACCAAATGTTTTCGGGATAGCGGAACGTAATTAGGTCACCTATCTATCTACCGATCACATAAAATGTCGCTCCATCAGTGATTAATGAACATTGCATTCAACAAATCCAAAAAAAATACGAATTCCTAATATAAATTTATTAAAAAATCCACCCCGCCCAATTTACGACTTCTTACCCGAAATTACCCGTCGACATAACAGCAGTTCACATATTTCGTCCACACAAGCACTTTACATATCTGTTTCGAGCACCAAACACGTATAATTTATGTATTATAGTTGGAAGGCGGCGTGGTCGAAAGCACAACTCAAAACTACACGTTTCCCCGATATTAGGCCGCGGGGTGCAATAATATGGCCGCTCGATATTACCGTCGCACGGAAGAAATAAACGAATAAAGGTATTAGTCATTAATCAGGATAATGGCACGAAAGCTTTTACGGTGCCGTAAAATGTATACGTTTACGTGTTTCTGTATCTACTTTTCGTGGGTGTTGGCGTGAATATATGGAATGAATGCGAGGGATGCCGATTTGACGATTTCTTGCCGAGTTTTTTTTTAAGGTTGTTTGTTTGTGAGTTATCGATTCTTGATGTTTTATTGAATTATTGGATCGTAGTGTTGAGTTGGGGATCGTTTTGGAGCTGTGTGGAAATGTAAAGTTGATGAATTTGTTTTTTATGCAGTGCTGATAACTCGTAAAGTATTATAATTGAGAATGATCGTTTTGATTGAAAATTTAATAATGAGGGGTAAAATTTAAAAAAATTAATAAAAAAAAAATATTTTTTTATAACTGAAGAAGTTGCCTTTAAAATTTATGAATGAGAGAGCTCCATTTAATGATAATGTGAAAAATTTGCCTTTTATATTTTTTCGAAACTGAAAATTTCTCTTTCAAATCGATAATCTGATAGTTACTGCTACTTTTGAGTCACATATTTTTATCTTCAAATCGTATTTGAATTAACTAAAGAATTATAATATTATTTATTTTTATTAACTTTATTAAAATAAAAAAGTCCGTCTTTTCAATACGTTAATGATGTAAACGGTTCTGAAAACTTAATACAAAAACCCTGAAAATGATCGCTATAACTATACATAAATTAAAGGACATTATGTTTACATTTCGTACGCATTTTGCATCATAAAAGAAACTCAGATTAATTGAATTAATTACGTCTTTGAATTTATTTACGAGCCGTTAAAGGGGAAACGCGAACGAATTCCTAAAAACACGTCGCCCAATATACGCACCGTTAAACTCACGACTAATTTTATTAATGTTTCAATCGGGACGTGTGTAAAATATGTACGCGCAAAATACAATCGTCATCAATCATATTTACAACGTCCGATTACATGCCGAGATACAGAATTTGTTCTTTTGAAGATTTATTACGGAACGTTCGATAATTATTTCTTAGCCCCTCGCGTGTCCGAACAATGCGAACGTAAAAATTGAAATCAACAATTCAAATGGGAAATCTTTTACACGTGTAAATAATTTCACGTGAATTTGATATAATTTCGTACTATTGTATCTATGATTCCATTTGAAGAGGAATTCTATGGTAAATTTATATAATATTAAATAATTGAGCGGTGAATCCCGACAGGATCGGGACGCCGTAACCTAATAATACGCAACCGTTCAATTAATATAAATAACACAATAATTCGGGAGGAATTCGTCTTTGGGGGCTTTGTTGCGACTACGGTGGTCGGAGTTTTTGTTCAACTTAGCAAAAAGCGATGCTTTTGATGAAACGATAGTGTTATTGTTTAGGCCAAGGTGGAGATGAACGACCGCAATAACACAACCCAAAAACATTGGTTTCGTCCCAAAAGTTTTGACGCAGCTTTTAAACTCAAAGCAACAAATTTTGTTGTTAACCTCTGCGGCCGTAAAATATCTTCAAACTTATCTTTGCACTCTAAAATGCAAAAATAAGCCTAAAACAACCAGAGTTTTATATTTTCGAATTTGCTAGAATATTTTGAAACCCTGGAGTATATATTTGCTCTGGAAATTTTCGATGTATTATAATAGTAAATTGGATTGGGTCGATTGATCCTATAGCCATATATGAGCCGGATTAGATTTGTTACTGTTAAAGTTTGAGATTTTAAGGTTTTACCAGTAAATTCTAGAATTTATTATATATAATATAGAAGTAAAAGTTGTTTTTTTAATAAACAATAATAAATAAAATTTTATTTGATCCACTACGAATAGTATAATTTGAAATAAGAGTTTAATATAATTTCATATGATCATCAAATATATTTTTTAAATTTGAATGATATGAAAGATACAATATAATTCATTTATTTACATTAAAAAAAAATTCAATTCAATTTATTATGATAGATATTAACGCTCGCCATATTTTATAAAAAAAAACCCAAAATCGATGAATTTACAAATTTTCATCAACTAACTATAATATAATATAATAAATACTAAAATCACCGATATAAAACTTAAATTTACCGATCAATCACAGCAACACATACACACACAAAATCCATCCATTACAAAAAACTAACGAAAAACGCACATCCAAATAAACTCCAATCGTCGCGCTTCGCAAAAAAAACGGACATCCTCCGGATCCGTGCCGTCGGCGAGTGGACATTTTCAATTTTGAACGGCACTATCTGCGATAGTATGTAAATGAAAAGTGTCGTTATTGAGTCATTAATTATCCGGGCGAGATCACGCCGTCATTATGCACGCCCGCGCCCAACCTCCGGCTCGCGGGCCAAGCATTATCGTGGCAGTGATGAAGATTTATGGCCGGCGTTCTTTCCTATTTTTTTTTGTATCCTGAAGATAAGAGAGAAATCCCGATTCGGAAAATGAGCGGCGGCTCAAATGTTGTATGCATAAATTATGCCCGAAAATGAGGTTTGCAATATGAAGAATGTGATCCTCTCCGCTCGAGGGGATGATTGATTCATTTTAATATGTGGTGGGAAAGGCGAGGCTTTTCACCCCTTTTGTCGCCGCCATATTGTGTTTTTCTACACTTTAACACCGCCGGGGCATTGTGTGTGGCGTTTTTCATATCGGAATGATGAATGACAATAAGTGGCCAATAAAACTCGCGTGAAACTTTAGACTTTCGGTGAAATTTCGCGCCATGATCGGCGTATTGGCCGAACGATGCTCTCTCGTTAAACCTAAATAAACTTGCGAAGTTAAATAAAACACGTTTGCGGAAGCAATCAAACTCGTTTCGGTACGTCGCCTAGTTTGTTGATGTTGTCTATAATCTCCAAATCTGAGTTTCCGGGAAATTTCAATCAAATTAGCGTTCGGATGAAATGGAACGTGCGAAATAAATTATGTGTCTTATAACGTCAAAAGGAAATGTTTCATTTGTTTAAGTAGCACGTGAATGTGTGCGACGCCAAACTTCAAAGCGTTATTGACACATTAGCGTAAAAGCTTTCCGTGTTCCGAATAAAATTTCGCCAGACGTGCCTTCTATTAAACAATAATACGTTTCTTGTTAGAGTATGCCGCATTTTGATACCGCGCTTTAATTGATAACCGAGCGAGTGGCCGTTAACGTTATTGTCGGACGCTTTGTGCGAAATCATCCATTGAATGTATAATGGCAGCTTGGAAATCCGATGTAAGTACACACTGTTCACGGAATAGATAATGGATGTCTGTAATCTTTGTTTGGATGGCCGCTTGACCATGAAAAATTGATGAACTTTCCCGGAAACCATTTTCCTTCCTCACCCCAGCATGGCACAAATCTAATTTATCAGTCCTTAATCTTCGCTGTTTCACTTCCAAAGCAATATTGCCCATACCAATAAAACACTATATTCATATCTGTTACGTTACATATCTACTGTATCGTACATTATTTGTGATGACTGGACATTATTATCCCTATTTACGAAAACGATTTACGGATCTCGGATAAAATTACTTGCGTGATAAATATTGGACTTCTTTGATTAGAGAATCTAATCTCGAAACGATATCGTGATATCTGATGTATTTTCATGAATGTTCCGAGTTTTATAATAAAATATATTAATTAATTATTTTTTTTGTTTCTTGTGTTATAAAAGCGGTGAAATAACACGAATCAAATATTGACAAGACAGCAAAATTTTCAATAAAGTTGCCGAATCGTAACGAGTCAATAAACCATCAAGCCGAAATGGAAAACGAGTACATGGACGAAAACGATTCAGCCCGTTTGAAACAATGTGAAAAACGAAAACAAAAATAAAAGAGGATTTTGATGATGAGTGACCAGTGAAAACGTTTTGCGCTGAAAAATGTTTACAACTGAAATAGGTTCGTACGATGCTGATGAACAATAAAAGTTTATTAAACGCGAAACAAAAGAGACGTTCCAAATATTTACAATCGCTGGAAAAATTACTTTTTTTTCATTACACACCTTTTAGAGGTATTTATTTATTCGAGGGACGTTCCCGGACAACCGATTCTTTTTAGATAAATGGATTTTCCCGCGGAATAAATACAATTTTCTGTTTTGATTGAAACATAGTGCCTTAAATTCGCGGAATACCCTCATTGTTGCGAAATCGAGTTCGTGAAATAAAAGCGTGTCCTGAACAGACTTTTCGTTCATAAAGTGGACCTTAATTAAAAAAAAGTTCTTTCTTTCTTTCTTTCAGAGTTGGAAGATTTAGTTGTCAAAAAGATAATTAAAAATTAAGGGGAAATTTTCTTTGATTCGACCCAAGTATGGGAAAAATTATTAGACTATTTTATTGGTTTTATTTGTAAGCAGAATTGTGAAAAAATTTTATGAATAAATCTTGAATATAATATACATATTATCAAAGTATGCAAATCAGCTTTATACGGAAGAATTTTAATTTTAGACTTCAGTATATGATCAAATATTTTATTTTAATAAGGTTAACCTAAGCAAATATTATGCAGGGGTGAATTTTACTCTTCCGCATAATGAAAAAAAATCAAAGGTAAAGAAAATTTAGACGAAAATTCGAAATACATATAATCAAGGACACGATTATGTTTTAAAAAAATAATACTATTCTCGGAATTAAATAAATCGCATAAAGCCAGAAAATAATCTTCAATCGACAAATCGATATATTGGAACGTTTTCATGGGAGAATTCCTTCGAGGAATTCGCAAGACGCCGAAAATTTCGCAAAGAAATTTCCGACATTTTGAGATGGTCGACAATTTCTCCTTTTTGTCGGAATTTCCGTGTTAATTTGACCCTCGAGGAAATTCCCCCTGTCATGCATTCAATTTATGTCTCGTATGAACTATATCAAAAGAACAGCAATAAATGGAAATTTTTTAATTATCTTTTTTAATTCAGATTAATCTGCACGAAGGTGTTGAAAGACCGAAAAATTCAGGGCGGGAAATAAAGTCGACAGAACTGGGGGAGTTTCGAATGCTGGTTGGCGAAATCAAGTAATAAATCGCCCGGTAATGTTATCCCTTTATCGGCGCAACAAAAAGCTATGATTTATAAGGTGAGCTTTTTTCGGTGGGGCAAAAGGGCATGGCCATTATATAGCGTTTTTATAGCGTATAACGAGACATTTAACAATGTCAATATGACTCGCGTGACGGTCTTTTTTACATTCACGTGCGCGTTCAAATGTCGCGCCTAAAATATGATATTGTCACGTATCTATTTCCCCGAATAAAGCAGGGGTCATTCGCAAATGGCGCGATCGAGTGTGACTCTTCTGAGGATTCATTTAAAAAGTATTCTGTGCAGACGCCAAAATAATGTTAATACATGCCAAGCGGGTTGATACAGTTGGCGCATAAATCACGGACGCGGGAAAAAAGCAAGATACAGAAAAAAGCTCGCGAATTTATTCCCGAAAATCTGAGGCGAAAGGGAAAAGAAAATGTAGTAGAGGAACGCGATACTATCACGCGAATGACGAAAAGCGATATTAAATTCATGCCGAGACATTCGCGAATTTTCAATCTCAAAACGTTCCGTTCACATGCCGAATATATTACAATATAAAAATGTAAAGGTGTGTTGAAATAGTGGAAGATAGGCATCGAAATCTGTCGACATGTTTACTACGAAATATAACATGAATATCTGATTGAACGACGCCATTAACTTTCATCGTCGTATACAATCTATTTTTCAATACCTTTAGAAATGCGGATGTTTTTCTTTCAAGGAATTTTAACATTATTCAGTTCATCTAGCTTGATATCGTTGAGATTCGATACATTCGTACAGTTTTATAAATAAAAAATTCTAAATAAATCCAATCGAGATATAAATAACTATTTTTGTTGTATATTTATAGTTAGATAATTGAAATGGACAATAAAACCCGCGTGAATATTGGTTTTTCACGGGCGGATGGATGGATTAATCGACGCTAATTTATGTGCTCGGCAAGAAATTCAAAGGAGTTCCCATCGGATCGAGGGGCTGATTTATGTGCCATTAATCATCTGCGGGATCATCTGACTCAGGAATTCGATTTAACGGGAACGCCTGCCCGTGACGTCATTTCCGACACCAACTTGTGCCGTAATTTCCCGCCAATGCAATTGTTCCCCATAAGCAATTTCCATAAACATTCTCCGCTCCCGAGACAAATCTAAACCGAATAATTTGATCATATTGTGCCATAGGTTTGAGGACGATAAAAGTGGTAGAGTAAAAGGCTACAATAACAATCTGTTACAGGTGTATTCTTTGTCGAAGTCACAAAAATGAATGGATTCGTATAAAAAAAATATATGTTGTATTTAAAATATTTAGCTTTCTTGGATATAAATTTCGTTGATATTGAATAAATAGTTGTTGAAGAAAAAATATATTATTCTGTACGTACTTTGGCGAGAGTGGCGACATTATGAAAAGACCTTATTGAGATGAAAGACGTCTTAAACGGATATCGAGCACATAGTTGGGCGTATATAGAAAGTAGGCTGCGAAAGAAGTGTTGTGTGGAAGACACGTTTCTATCAAAGGTTGGCGTCGCCTGAACTCGGCCATTCACAAATCCATTAAGTCGGCCGCCGAAGCTTTCGGTGAATCAGCACTCTCACTTCGGACAAACACAGCGCAATTTATGGATCATTGAAAATCCCCCGACTCTTCCACAGCACACACACACACTTCACAACAATCGAATTTCTTCTTATCTGCCGCAAAAGAATAAAAAAAACCGCGTCCCAGATTCGAGCGGGAAACCCTTAACATATCAATAGTTTTTTCTGGTGCGGGCTTTGTCATGTAAATTCCGCAGTCCGCAAATGTTATAATATAAAAACCACGAGATACGTCGCCGCTCTAGAATGGGGTGATTTCATTAAGAGCACCTTTTTCCAGATATGAATTTGTCGACAGCGTATAACGATCCGGAAAATCCGAGCGCACTCGAAAGTGTTATTTGACGTTTGATGTATTTTTAAAAGTGGCCCCTCGCTCTCGCGACGAATCGGGTAGAAAAGTAATTTAGGAACTCTTAATTTACATGTCAAAGGCTTGTAATTGTAACTCGCTCCCAGACTTTCCTAATCAAATTAACGAGAAATATTGCAACAATGTGTTCGTTAGGGATACGCCGCTTCGCGCACACACTCCCGCCTACCTCCACTATGAATTATTTACACGTTAAAACTAATTGAGAATAAATTTCGAGCGTTTCATTTCAATATTACATAAACGCACAATATCAAATTGGCGAATTTCTGCGAGACGCGAAACCCTCTCAATTGGAAAATAAGCCGTGTATTTGGCGCATTAGAGAGGAAACGTATACAATTTACAGCCGTAATTGCAATGACGTACAAAGTACTTCATAAATTATGTCAACCCTCATCCTTTGTACTTCCTTCGCGCCGAGACAACAGAGACTTGGTATAAGAGCGATTTATTTACGATTAAAGCGGAGTTTCTCTACGACTGGATTTTTTCCGAGGCAAAGCAGTTTTCTGCTACGCTGATTTCGCTTATTCAAACGTTACAGCGAACGGCGTGCAAATTTGCATATGAAACATGAGCCGAAATTAGCATACTGATAAAATATCAAAAGTTTCTCCGGATACTCGACGTGCATGAAATCACTAAACTCACACATTTTACGTTCTTAGTGATACAACTCGTATTGTACTTGACTAACACGTGCTACAATTGTATTATAACTTTACTGGTGACGGGAAGGTTGTGAATTTCAATTCGGGGTGCATCGGAAAAAACTTTTATCGAATCAAAAGTATACTTACATGGTCTACATCTGTAGGCGACTTCCACGTACTTTCTTATCCCTGGACAAGGATCGCCTCCGAAGACCTTTGGGCTAGTATGGAATTTGCATTGCCGCTTTTTCTGACAGGCTTCTACCACGGTCTGCAACAGAGAATACTACACCGCTTCAGTCAGATCAGCTGATCTGCCATTTTGGCTGATTCGATACCTAAATTGTTAATCTATTCAGTGTTAGGACATGCCATTCTTTATACTAAATACATGTTAAATGGTTAATCAGCAACGATTACTCAAAAACGACAGGTACAAACATTAAACTGTGAGCACCTATCTGATCATATGAAAAACTTGGATTGTGTTTATTCGAAATATAAATTCGACATGAACATCGACTTTATGTTTCGAATATAGGTATGTACGTACGCATTAACAGTATACTGAAATACCCTCGTACAATATTTATGCGTTGAAAGGTAAAGTTGTCGGGTAGTTTGCGGCTCGAATCGATAGGGTTGGTGCGTTGGTTTTATTAGGAAACGCCGGTTAATTTGCGTCGGCAAACATCATCCATAACCTTTCGAGTTTACTAACTTCATTTGTTTTCCTTTTCCCTTGTTCCTGGGGTGTTTCTCTCGCCCGCGCGTGTTTAATTTTCATTTCACGCTAAACTTCGTCCCTTCCGAAGGTGCGACATCCATCTTCATTCGAAAAAGTTCACTTATATATTCTTTTCGGCTCCCATACAGATTATCAATCATTTGTAACGAGAAAAAAACAGGAAGATTATTTATTACGTTTCGGGTGAATTAAAATTTCGAATGTGCTCGGAAAAGGCTCGGGAGAATCTAAAAGTGTAGTAGAACCGTCGGAAGTTTTGACGAATTTTAATAAAGAAGAGTGGTTAACTTTACAAACAGGTAGAAAAGTTTCACGCAGTAAAGAGAAACGGAGAGTTGGCTCACATCCCGATTTTGGAGCAACTACTCGAATGATCACTCGGATAAGTCTCGAAACGTATATTATTATATTAATAAAAACCCTTTGAAATATTCTGTTATATAAAAAAATCGATACATCCCATAGAAAGAAACAATCTAAAAATAAATACAATAAAGGCACTCCACTCCCATTTAATACGAGGTATCCTTTCATCTGCTAACCGAGGGCATTTCAGCAAATCACGTAAGCAAACCATACACCGAATGACGTGCCCATAACACATAAACTACTTATAAACATGAAACAACCGACCTGCAAGGCGTTGGGCCACAAGCACGTACTGTTCCCGACAATTTCCACGATGGTAGGCGTATACTGGGCCAGCTCCGTGGCACAAAGGCTCTGGCTGGGAGCAGATTTTCCATACTGGGCCAGCTGGATGGAGATGGAGGTCCCCCTGGGGCACTTGAGGGTCATCACTTCTTCGTCGCAGGCTGCCTTCTGGTAGGTCCTCAGCGTGCCCGACAGCAGTTCTGTGTTGCGGATTTACGAGCGGAAAATGAAGGCATTTGTTGATGTTAATCGGCGTCGGGAAATCCGGAAGGAAACGACGCCAATTTTCCGGACGGTTGCCAATCCGTTGCAGTACATGAAACAGAAATGGAAAAAAATGCCGCATTTATTACTCGGAATATGTATGTACTTTTTCGTATGAGTTGATATAAGATTTAAGATTGTGTTTTTACTTTGCTGTGTAGATACGTTGAATTATTCATGAATTAATTAATTTTATTTGAAAAAAAAATACATGTTATTTTGTTTAATAAAAGTTTATAAGTCTGGAAAAATATTGATGTATAAGAAATATATTTGATTGAATTTCTTTGCGATACGACCAAAAAAGTCATATACTAATGAAAAAAATATCCATAACATTTTCAAGTTTTATAAGAAAAATTTCATATCGTAATTGAATAAAAGTTATCAAATTAAATATATATGTATGTATAAAAGTTAGAATAATAAAATAGACCCATGATCATAATAAGATTTTACAATTGATCATATAACAGAAAACAAAGAAAAAAAATGATCAAATTCATCAAAATAAATTATTATAATCAAAAAACACAACGAACAAACTCCTTTCATTTCCCGAACAAACTTATGCCAATACAGAAGTCCCACTCACAAAATTATACTTTCATACATCGTATATTCAAATTGATTGAATAATACATGTGATTGTACGTAATACCGTAATTATTACCCGAGCAAAACCGTCGTATCGATAGGCAATACGCCAACAAGCCAAATTGTCGAGGAAAACTCGGAATTTTTCCGGACGAAAAGCGAAACTTGTCGAGTGCGTGTGACGTTACAATCAAATTTGACACAGGTCGACAACATTGATTGATCGATCATCCGAGATGCAAATGTTCACATAAGCACACGTGTTGCGATATAAAAGCCAACTGCGCGCTCGTACGGTATGGATTTTCCGAAGGCGGTCTCCGACATCGCATTTTCCGCATCAAACTTTTCTAATTTTTCCGCCGGCGGGGAAAACCCGTTGAATAATTGCCACCGGGTGACTCGGTGGATTTCGCGGCCAAATTGAAAATTCGGCCCTCGAATTCGACATCAAACATTAATTTGACACCGCCGCGCGACCGATATGTGCCCAAACACACAGGGCGAAAACACTATTATTTTCTCATTACTGGGCCGGGTGAAACTTTTCACATTTGTTTCGAGCGATAAGAACTTAGCTTTCCGCCCGTATATTTATTCGGAATGGTTTCGGGGTAAGTGCTATAACAAAAAAGGCGTTCAAAAACGTTACGTGGACCGATCAAATGTCGGCTTTTTTAATGAAGCAGTTTGGTCGTTTTGGAAGAAATTACTGTAGTTTGGTCGATAAAAATAGGAAAATATCAAATTTTTACGCAATTTCAATACACATCTATAAAAATTGTATATTTTAATTTATGTAAAAAAACATGAAAAAAAATTGAGCGCATGTTCGCTACACAACATGTTATTGAAGCTTTTGAAAACAATATAATACTCATTAATATTTTAATTATTGTATAAAAATTGAATGCGTGCTCGTTACATAATCTGTTATTGAAGCTTTTGAAAACAATATAATACTCATTAATATTTTCATAAAACGAGTCACATAACAAAGCATGTAAATATTTACTTTGTATACTTTACTTTGACAAATTATGCAACACTGTTTGTTATTCATACGCATTAAAAACATACCAAACATATGACAATAAGATATAACATAGACTAACATTAACATTTAATGCATTTCTTCCTATATTTTAAATCATAAATAAATCAAATTTTCATGTAAATTATATAATATACTTACAGTGAAGATTTCTTAAAATGAAACGGAGTATTTTTGAAACTGAAGTATTTTTTCGTTTCATGAGTCCTATGCAAGAACACTCGCCAATGTTTTTAATATCGTAAAATTTAATTAATTCGATTTCTTATTGTGTAGTTTCGTATTTAATTTAATTAAATCACACTTTTTCACAAAAAACACAAAATTCGATACTTCGACAAAGTACCCAATATCGAATATCAAAGTATCGAGTTTTCACCGAGTTCTAAGGCAGTCTCTTTTCATGTAAAGCATTTTTTTCATTTTAATACGTAGATTTTGTCAGGATCACAATATTATTTCAAGTTAACCGATTTTTCAGCACTTTCATATTAAACGTTTTCCCCTACATATGTAAAACAAAATTTAATTCCAAAGCACATCCATTTTGACTATTTTCCCGACTTTTCCTTCAAAGACGCCCCTCGCCAAGATTACCGACGCTTTTATTCGGCGCGCGTGTCGATCGAAGTTTTTCGAGTGTAAATACGCGAAATTGAATTTTGGCGCGAAAACGGCTTGTCATTGTGGCGATGCTCTTCCTCAGCGACGGGCCCGGCTAATTGCCGAATATCACGAATCGAACAACACCTAATGGCCGACGCAGCAGGCAAGAAGATTCGCGCTCCCATTCAGCGAAAGCACAAAGAGACGAGATTCTTTTTGTGCGAGGCACAAAAGAAAATACGAGCATAACCACCACCTACGCCCTTTCCTTATGATTGGATAAGTCGCGAGTCGGCGGACAGGGTTGGCGCGCTTTTTGTTTATATTCGCGAGTTTGTATGCGAGCTGCGTGGTTTGAATGGGGGAGTTGGGCCGTGTGAGCTTTTGAGATGTTGGGAGTTGAAGTGTTTTGGATTTTGATCTTTTTCGGGTGGATGGGTCGATTTGGGTTGTGTATGCGTGGGATTTGGAGAAGTTTGATTTTCTGTGAATGTGTGAGTCATAAGTACATATATTCAAATTATTAGGAAAGTGTAAAATGAAATATGTTTTTATGAGTTTGCCAACTTGCGAAACCTTTACTCTATTCTGAGAAATGTGCAGACGGCGCTTGTAATTTTACAATGTACGAACTTTCTTTCCCTTCTTTATTTTTCATTATTCCATCACTCCCTTTTAGAAAA
The DNA here is from genome assembly GCA_009617725.1 of Hydropsyche tenuis. Classification (NCBI taxonomy): domain Eukaryota; kingdom Metazoa; phylum Arthropoda; class Insecta; order Trichoptera; family Hydropsychidae; genus Hydropsyche; species Hydropsyche tenuis. Next base: position 1,893,172 of record VTON01000007.1, read on the forward strand.
GCCGCATTCTCGGTGAAAAATTTATTTAATTAATTCATCAAAACCACAGGATTATGAACAATATGTACTTTTGAACATTTTCGCCGTGAGAACAATTCATAAACAAATTTCAAAATTTTCAACAAAATTCAGCATAGACATAAACAAAGGTTCGATTTTCGACGAAAATAAAGATTTTCAATTATTATTTTTTTATTAACCATATTAATATTACATACAATTTTATAAAAAAAATCGAGGTATTTTTTAATTATAATACAACGAAAATTTCATACCGATCATATTACAATTATCCCTTACCCAACAATACCACACAAAAAACACATTCAAATCCATTCTCTGACCTCACCACAAACCACGTAACTTTAACAAATACCACTATCTTAAACCTTATATTTAAAAATAACAACCAAAAATCGATATTAATTCAAAATATTTATTATTGAAGGGCCAAACCCTGAGGCGCAATGCGGTGTATGGTGTGGGTCCCATTCGAACGGGGCCGATAATCCTCGGAACGTGCTATAGATGCCAAATCGGGGGAAGTCCCACCCTGGCTGACTTCATCTTAAGCGATTTATGTAGATGCGGGGATAGTTTGTCGGAAAACGGTTTATCGCGATATGCGGGCCGCAAAAATGGGGACGCGCCATTTTTCGTGCTTTTCGTCGCGAATTTCCGACGGTAATTGAGTGGTTTGATGAATTGAAAGATAGTTAAGAGTCAAATGGCAATTAGATGGTTTTATGAATAGTTCATAAAGAATTAAAGTTTATATAATGTGTTTAAATTTGATGAAAATTCATGAGCGGGTGAATACTTCTGGGATTTGAATGTGTGGGATGTTAAGGTGTATTTTTGAAAATTGGTTGTTGTAAAAATAAAACGTCAAAGTGAGTTTGACAGTCGTTGGCGTCGGACCAAACAATGAAAAAGAACGAACGTACGCCGATATGATATTTTCCATTATTTTTCGTATATAAAAAACGAAGCGTGAAAGCTTCGTCCTTATTCAAATGAAGTCACGTAACCGCGCTGTCGGCGACCTAATAACTCCTTTATAAGATCGTAAAAACCATTTTAAATGCCCCCCAACCCCTGCAGCGAGAGCACTTTAATTTAATCCATTTAAGAAAAGACTCTCATACAACTATTACAAAAGTAATTTCCATATTTTTGAATAATTAAAAGGCGACAATTGAAATCTTGCGCGGCCGAACGATACGCGCACAAATTGAAAACGAAGCAAATCAACTCTATCATGTTAAAAGTTCGGCAAGAACCATCTGGTTAAATATTCCAACTTATTATATTTACATGCGATATTTCGTGTCGTTACATTCGAGTTTTATATTAAAAATATGAACGAACTTTTCGGGGAAATCGACTTTCTGGCATTTTTCATATTACACACATTCACTCTTATATACGCACTTAATGCATTATTTATGAGCGAACCGCATATACATTATACACATATATCAAGGGAGAATTTCAAAATCTAATTCTTCGATATGACGCCCTATTCCAGAAATTTGTTATAAACGTTATTCTTACCTTTCGACACGCAAGCGTTTCCATTACAGAACTTGTTCTATTCTTCGCATTTTTATTAATATATTATATATCTAGATAATGTTTTATATTTTGAATAGTGCGAATCTGCCGACGTGTTTATTATATTATAATTTATAATACGAACGGAATAAGTCTATTATACATACGATAATCGGATAAGAGAGATAAATTTTGAACAGCGCATGCAAATCGAGTGATTAATCTTGTCTCGTGAGCAATTTAATACGTACGCACTGGTAATGTAAGTACGTTACGCTTCAACGAGTTTTCTGGACTGTATTCCACACAAATCCATGAATTTTCTATGTACGAATGTAATACGTCGTGCGAGTCGTTATTTATTTATGATTTAATCATGCGTGGGAAACGGGCTTGCCTTTTTTGCGGGTCTCATACGTGTACAACCTTTTGCCTGAAAATTTTTATTGCCAATGGAGGTTTATGTGGCCGTTTCGATGACGCTGGCCGTTTCTTGAAAGCGATAATTTCTCTTTTTCTAGCGGAATTCGCGCGATAATCATCCCACATTAGTGCGCCGAACAGCCGGGCAAAGTGCTGAAGTTTTAAATGTGCGCGATAAGTGCGTTATTTATGTACGAATAAAACGTCACATAAATTCCACGGTTTACACGTGCAATAAATAATATTGGAGAGGACTTTCAGTTTTTCGCTGATTTCGGCGGATACCGGCGTCCGATATTGACCATATGGCCCCCCCCATAAGGCGAAACACTAAAATAAATATAGATAGTAATGCCGAAGATCTCTATCAAATTCTTATTGTGAACCTTTTGCTCGTATAAAAAAGTGTTTTTATGTCGTCGTCGAAATTTGTCGAGTGAAATTTGACTCGCGTGCTGAATTCGCTTTAGTAATTATGGAACGTTAAATAATTTACTATTATAGAACAAAGGAAAAATTGCGTCGTTACGTGAGCCTTTATTTAATTTAATAAAAGGACTTATATTATATAAAGCTAATGAACGATCTCGTTCGTAATATTCTCGCATAGAAAAACCAATATTCATTCTTGGAAAGGTGCCGTTTTGATATATTATATTAATTTCGTTCGGTTGTTCCAGCGTACACTATTTCAATTAATTTCATCGAAATGTATATGCGATATCATTACTGCTGTATTATTCGGAATTTTGCAGATAGGACGCGTTTTCGAAACCATCGAGAATTCTCAGGTAATTTAACTGATAAAGGGATTTTCCAATAGAAAACCACAAGGAGTTCTGTTCAATTGAACAACGTTTGAAAGCCGTATCGGCGAATCGTCATGCCGTTTCGCAGCGAGACTTCTTCGATCCCCTATTTCGAAAACGGGGTGGATTTTCGGCTTATCCCCGTCCAGAAAAAAAAGGGACGGTCATTTTTTGCCGCTACACTGTCCACATTTTCCCTCTTCTGCCGAGGATCGCCATTACAGGTTTCTCCACGCCAGTTTCCGGACAGCCAGACCAGAAAACGTCTTCGGATCGTTTGCATAAGTGACTCGCTTTCCCTCGTTACGACGACATTCTATCTGCTCCTTCTTTCCCATAACCGTGCACACGTATAAACTCCCATAGAATTTTCTCGTGGACACAATTTCCGGCACCTTCCAATAATTTGATTCCGACTCGTCGTTCTGTCAATGTCTGCGGACGGTCCGTTCAAAAATTACCCTATTATTCAATACCAATTAAAAATTAATTCCGGGAAGATTGCTTTTCGGCATTGAATCGAAAACAATTTGTTTCACATGACGCATCGAAAGTGCGGCAAGTTAACAGTTGCTAAAGGGTCAGGGCAGAGACCGTCATAACTTGGCGGGAAGTTAACTCGTTAAGGCGCCATTGACGTGCGGCACTTTGGCGGTTAACCAGACAACACCCCGAAACTATACACAGGCGAAACTTTGCAAAATAAATTTCGATTCGAAAGATTAACGGCTTACGTGCGACCGAATTTTATTGTCGAAAATAAAACGGAGGGAATATGATCCTGCGGAACACCTCTAATTGCCAAATTACAAGGCGTCTCGATTAATTAACGATAAACGATCGGTCTAATTTACCCAGATTCGGTAACCCGACGAGCTTTATAACGAAATCAATACATCAAACCGTCCCAGATGCAAAGAAACCTTCAGACTAATGCATCCTCTCGAAATTAATTAAATGTTTATTACGGTTGATGTACATTATACGATTTAATGAAACACCCTTAAAAATTCTTCGTCGTCTAATATAAAATTTTCACTGCGGCGTTTTTTTCCTCTAACGATATTAAAACATTCTCGCGACGTCTCACAATGTACTATTTTTTAGTACGAAACTATTTTCGACACTAAAAATAAATGATACGAGAGATTTTAAATTGGAGCTTTTAATCTGTGAAATTTTCGATGATTTTTTGTAAATTCCATTCAGTTTTATGTTTCTATACCATAGAAAAATGAAGGCACATTTTTCACTCCTGTATCAGATCTCACATAGTTTCCGCAACTATTTATCAATACTAACATAAACAATTAAAAAAAATCCTGAATATATTATACATCGGAAATTCTACAAAAACCACATCCACATCCCATCGAAACGAGACACGCATCCATCAAACACACACACCGAAATCGCAACCTCAGCCCGCAAAGCGCGTAATATTTCGCACGTTCGACCCAGTGTTTTAAGATAATATATGTGCGGGGCATTTAAACAGATGCTGGTCATTCCGAGGATTGGGTCGGACCCCATCAGCCGCCGAATTGGCAACCCCCGACCCAATCAATGCCCTGCCAGTAATTAATGACACGCCCGAAAGTAAAAGTTCACCCTGAATTATGTTCGACGTTGGCCGATTTATGTCAGCCCTTCGAGCGGAAATGACGCGGATCGCCACACCGAAGCCATTATCATCCGATGATTTCGATACAGTCCAGAAATTTGGGGTTTTCCAAATAGGGTTTGTAGCGAACACCTTCGCCGCGATGATCGATGGGCGTTTACTCGCCGCCGATTGAACATACATTCTGTCGTGTAAGAATATAAATAATCGGTTGAATCTGTCGAAAATATAAACTATTATATTGGAGGGCCATTGAAAACGTATAATCTGAGCATCGGAAGATTGATGTGTACGTGTAACCATTCTGCGAGAGTGAAATTTAGCACGACGGAGAAAGGGTCAAATCTGCAAGTTTGGAACCCATCAACGTCAGGGTTAATCAAGCCCTTTTCCAAGATTCGGATGAGGAAACAACGCGAGGCCGAAAGTTGCCGAATCATCTAGGTACCTCTGAACCTCACACCCTCATTAAGCAACCACTTACTGGTAGTTACACCTCACTTCGTCCGAGGTGTGCGAGAACGATTATCGATCCGCGGATTTGGCTGCGATTTATATTGAATTTTGCAGAATCCGAAATTTTCGCGTTATTATGCAGCAAAATCGCCTTTTTTTCTCATTTGAAACATACGGAATGTTTTGGTATTCGGAGAGGGTCGGAAGCACTTCAAAGGACTTCATACGTGTCGAGCAGATAAAATATGGAAAATTTTTGTTTGTTATAACGCTGAAATATGGAAAAGTTTTCGTTCGAACGCGAACGTGTTCTGCGAAGGTATTCACATCTTCATTTGCCGTTGAAAAAAATTCAAATCGAAAGACTTCAATTTAAAAAAAAAGCTTATTCGGTATATAAAAATAAAAATATTTCCATCGCTTCACATAAAAAATATAAAACTTTAAGACTCAATATCAAGTTGCTGAAAGTTCCTATTCAAAATTAACATCGTTTCACTGTACACATCCAACTTCTTTATCTAAATCCGAATTGAGTGAAGGGTGCGTGTAGTGCATTGAACGAGCTCGTTAAAAAGCTCGCCGTAAAAATAACCCAACCCATAAATACAACGAAAATAAAAGTGTCCACAACGCGTGTCTTTGTGGCTCAGACGGCGGCCAACATTTTTAACGAGCAATTAACACCGCGAGACGATTAATTGGAAAACGCGCTTCTTGCGAGGGACTGCGATCAATCCGTGTCCTCGCTAATGGATCCATCGCTTAAGTGTGGCCTGATCTGATCCTCGACTATCCAGTGCTTATCCAACAACAATAAATGACGGACTTCTCCGAAAACACTGCTGGGTTTTTATTATATACCGGGTTTTACGAGCGTTCTTAGTTTCGGTGACCCGATGGACTGGCAACCCCGTTTCGTAAGGGGATAAGTGTTTTGTTTATTTAAACGAAATGCACTATGGAATAAACAAAGCTGTAACAACAATGCGTTGCTCACATTAACGACGATAAATATTTAAGTTTACAACCCCTGCGATAATTCCGTGTTTGTGTTCTCGGAAAAGCCGCGCTGAAAATATCGAGAAATACACCGAAACGAAATGAAATATCTAAAATATACTAATACAAATTGTTTTTCTTCGAAGAATGCCGACGCTTCGATAATAAATTTCCATTCGGGACGATGAAAATGAAACGTTTATTTGGAAAATATGCATTTGTTAGAGGAAAAACACTTTTGCGAGGAAATGCGGAGGACAAAGATGAAACGAATGGAATATTTATAATATGTAAATACAAGTGCATTCGAATCGCTAATGTAATGGCGTAGCGAAATATTTCAACTGGACTTTAAGTACATATTTAACGAAGCAAACTTTGTTTTCGCGATGGGAGCGAATCGGAAAAGCGAGGAGGTTTTACATTTGTTTTTCATGCGGAAATTTTACTAACAGTTCTAGCGCCAAGTTTTCGTTTCGAAAAACTATACTCCGATCGACTCCATTGTTTGTATTTCAGAGAGAAATTTTATAAATTTGATGAAAACAATCGACGATCGTGTTTTACACGAACTCGTATAATGCGATGCACTTCAACATCAAAATCTTTACAGCAGCAATATGCAATAAAGCCTCGTATTGTGTTTATAGCGGGCCACATTTTCAGGACTCATCAAAACGACACATTATTCTGAAAGCCCTCTCTTGGTATTCCATTGTGTACACTTTTTTTACAATTCGGTATAAAAATTTGAATAGTGTCTCGATTAACTGGCTGAAACTATTTTTGACACCAAGCGTGATCATCATACTTAACTCCTCGACATACCAGTAAACAAACACGTATTGTATTGTATTTTGAGATTTATTAGTTCGATAAACTTTATTACTGTGTTTGTGTGGCGAACGACCGTTTCGGACTCACAAAAATTTAACGATCCGTGTGAATAATCGAAAATTAAGGGCTAATATTCGAAAATATAGGCTTTCAACACGTCACCGTTGAATTTGATAAATATCTTACTACAATCCAATTCCTTCCATGAAATCCATCAGAAAATAAGCAATTTAAAATCTGGTTTTGTATAAAAATTTCTATGTCTGCAAAACGATCGCTTTCAGATTATAAAACATATGTTTTATATTTTATAATATTATATTACATCAATCACATGCTAACCAAGCAACGAGATCAATATAAATATTTTTCAATCTTATTTAGATGTTTGACAACGCAAAATTTCATTTGAATAGTGTTCTCAATAATCAAATCCTTTTATATTTGTCCAATAAACATTTCATTAGCTTTAATACAACGCTCCTTTTATAATAAACTAATAAATGTTTGTGGTCTACCGAAATTATTAATCTATTTTTATCAAAGAATATTTACTTCAAATTAAAATTAAACTGTATATTATGTATTTTGTATTTCTAGAGTCAATATTTAATTAATATTATACAAACATTTTCATATTAAAATGATTTTATCAAATCGCTCAAGGTCTCGGTACAATATCAAAATCCACCCTGCTCGTATTATATTTCAATCGAAAAAAACCGTCAAAACAACTCATCACAACGTGAACAGTTTCAATAAACACATCGAAAACCCATCTCTTCGAAACCGTCCAAAAGAATCAATTCGAAATTCACAAAGTTCCCCAGAAAAGTCAAACCGAAGAAAAATAGTGATTAGATAGGGCCGATAGTGTGGCGCCGCCTATTTAATCCCAGATTTCCTTCACGGACGGGTTTCTCATCAGACGGCCGAGGTTAAAAGGTTAAACCTTCTTAGTCCTCCGGAGTTAATCTATTCCGTCGATCCCGTCCCTTAACGATCTCTAAACGAGGTGACCTCCGATTCTCTGCGGTATCGTTGTTAACCCGCACATTAACATTTTCATACGCGTGTTGCGGTTTGGCCATTCAATTGCCGAGGGCCTCCACTTATCGCTAAAGACCAGAATTATCTATCGACATTAGATTAATTGGATAAAAAGCGAAACACAATTAAAAAAAAAGGATCGTATAAAGGAGCGGAGTATCAATAGAGTCCATAGTGATCAAGGAGCTAATTAATAAGGCGAGCTTTGTTATCGTTTTCGCGCTCTTTGTGCAAAAGGGATAGTTTGTATAATTCGCCGAAGAGGTCCGGCTCGACAAAAGGGGTTTCGGTTTTGTTGCTCCCGCGGGTTGCGCGGTTAATTGGATTGCCTGTGTTTTGTCGATGTACATCCCAGATAAATGTATACAAATACCAAAAATCGGGACACATCCATACGAAACGCTTTATCGCTAACAAATTGAAGCGGCGCTGAAGATTTACAACCGCCCCCCGAAAAAGGCGGGCAATTTGCGTTAATTTTTTTGTCTCGATCGTGGCCAATAAAACGCGGGGTCGTAATTTTTTTTATCGCAGGTGCTCGCCATAACAGTCGTCGTTCAAAAGCAGAGGAGAGCGGAAAGGGTTAGGCAACATCCGCGTCGGTTACAAGTGTAAGTACATAAAGCCTCTCGCGAATTGGCTCGTAAAGGGGTGCGTGCGCGACCAACTTTTCGGCGCCGCTGTAAAAACCTGAGGCCGCAATAAAAACAAAAGCGCAACCTGAAAACCACCGAATACAGTGGCGTGTCGTTGCCGGAATAAGATATGCGCTGAAGGGGCTTGTTTCGATCCTGGTTCTGTTAATAGTGGAAATTGGATATTTATGCGTTGTTGTGTTATGTGTTGTATGATACGTTTGGGTTGAGTGTAAGGAGGTTGTGTGGTTCCGCAAAAATGTCGTGTAACACAAATCCGCGTTATTCAAGGTTCATACAAAATTAGGGTTTGTTAATATCCTTTTTTTAATACAGAAAATGTACATTTATGTATTTAGATTAAATGCATTATAAGTGCTTAAATTATTTTTTTTATGTTTTTATGCATTATAAGTACGCAAATTAGGTTTTTTAACGAATTTTGCGTATAATTTTTAAGTGTTCGTGGTATGGGGAGGTTATGTTTGAGAATTTTTATAAATAATTTTCTTTTAGATCGTCTAAATTTGCACATGCTAACAGTTTGGGTGGCAAAAAGTGCTATTGGACAACATGTACATCCAAAACTCGTTAAGATATGGTTAAAAATTGATAAATATAACTTCCAAATTATACGCAAAATTTGTTTAAAAAAAATAATGTACGCACTTACAATACATTTATATTCATGTTAAAGTACAAATTTGTCAATAAATATCTTATAGACTTAAATAAAGCATTACTTAAATCTTTTTTAATTGTTTTTTTTTTTCTACAACCGTGTTATATAAAACATGTTGTACAAAAATGGATCACAATTCATTAACCGTATTATATTATGCTATATAAAACCGTGTTATATGAGGCCCGAGTGTATTTTATATTTATAAAGTTTAGATTGTAGGCTATATTTATTTTGGCACGATCATAAGTAACTTATATTATCATCATACACATTATTATACGAAAACCTTCTCGATCTTCCAAAAACTAACAAAATTTAATATTACAAAAAAAAATAAACAAAAGATTGAATGTTTAGGGTTTGTTTTTCGTTTACAGACCCGTAACTTTCAAGGCCCGCCCCTGTTAACATCCTCGATATTCGACAAGAGCTGACTTTACGGGCTCACCTGGAAACGTAATGAAACCAACCGATGCCACCGTAAAAGCCAACCAGAATAGAACCGGCGAAATCGCAGATTGCATATCGAGCCGGAAAACAAAAAAATCAGCGCTTTTGCGACCGCGACTTTCACTACGACGATTATTTACGACGGCGCGGCAAACTTGCCGAAAAAAAATCTGAGATTAAACTCGGACTGAATTTATTATGGCGTTCGTTTCAGTCAGGTATTCGACCGGGTCGTGTGTGCTGTCATGAAAGCTCCGCTTTTGCAGCATTTGGTTGTGACTGCGACATTTTCATGCGCGATAGTCAACTGTTGTGTCGCGGGTGAAAGTTAATTTCTAACGATGAGTTAATGAAATGAATTTTCCGTGTTGAAATGTGTACGTGTTAGTGGAATATATTGAGTTTGATATGTAGTTTCTTTATTGCGTTTTTCTAGAATGTACATACTATCGTTCATAAATATTTGCTCAACCGTACTTTTCTTAAATTCAATATATTTTTTAACAAAATGTATTTATTTTTTATAAGTATACAAATATTATAGATTTATCAGTATAATAAAATTATATTGAAAAAGTTTTCAATAGACTTAAACAGTATTATAAACCACAACGTTTTACAAGTTGAATTTAAAAAATGAAACATGTTTATTACTTTCAGTACGAGATACACGTAAAATGTGCATTATGGGATTATTTCAAAATGAAGCACGAGTATGTATTTGAAATTGTTTTGAAGCAAGGATACGTTTCCATATGATACATTTTTAAAATAAGCTGAATGTAATATACCTTTCATTACGCCGTGCGTTTTGTTTTATGAGCCATTTCACTGGCTTCGTTCAAAAAGGGTTTCAGAGATACGTCGTACAAAATATTTCATATATATAAAGCGAAAAATCGTTTATTATTAAAATATACACAATGCAATATTGCATATCCATTTCAGTATGACTACTAACCGAAAGATATATTATATTACACTGTAACTTAAATTTATCAAGTTATATGCTTTTTTTGTCGGCCATTGGATTTAAGAAATATATTTGATGGTTAGTAAATAAATATTATATGATAAAATATTTTTGATCTGAGGTTACTTTTAGAAAAAATTTTTATCAACAATTTTGCTTCATTAAATACACTTAATTTCTCATCAATCATTGAAGTTAATCTACAAATGGGTGCAGTCATTAGATAGTTTTTATTACGTATCGTTAACTAAAATTAAAGCAAGGGACGAATTTCAATATTTTATTTTTTTATCAATACATAAGTATTGTGAAAATTATTGTACAATTTCAAAAAAGCCTAGACTTTCAATATAAACTTTTACAAGCTCTGATAGACATATAAAATGTTTGAATAATATCCTAAAGATTGGGAAAAAACAAAGAAATCGAATGAATGCTAGAAGGATAAAAAATTGAAATAAATATATTGGATGAGAGTTTTTCAAGATAGACAAAAGTGGAAGAGGATTGAAAAGATCTTCATCCAAAAATAGATAATGAATGACTGAATCAATAAAATTTCACTTGATACAATATTTTCTACCAATTGATACAAACTTTTCCACCAATTTTTAAAAATTTTCACATGAAATGATACAAAAACTTCACACCACCAGTTGTTAAACTCTGATCAGATCCGAAAAAATTCAAATAAATATATTGGATGAGAGTTTTTCAAAACAGACAAAAGTGGAAGAGGGTTGAAAAGTTCTTCATCCAGCAATAGATAATCAATGACAAAATTTCACTTGATACAATATTTTCCACCAATTGATACAAACTTTTCCACCAATTTTTAAAAATTTTCACATGAAATGATACAAAAACTTCACACCACCAGTTGTTAAACTCTGATGCAGATCCGAACTCCGCTTCCGCATTTTAATTGAATGCCCGATTCTGTCCATTTTTACGACCTCCACACTCCCCCGCAACTAGATTTTGATTTTTGGCCGCAACTCTGGCAATCGCACCGACTGCCCGTCCAACGCTCGCAATAATGTCCGCAATGCAAATGCACAAGCACATGCATTTGTGTCACTTTAAAATGTGCTATCCCAGCTCGTGGTACGTGCACACACAATTTCTAATGCACTCTCGAACCGGGACGAACGATGCCGTTCGGTTAATGGTATTGCGCTGCGTCGAATAGGAATTTATTAACAGAGCCGTTTTATATTCACTTTGTTCCCGCATGTGTGCAATTTTAGAACGATAAATCGCATGGGTATTCTGGGAGTGGAGGAAAAATCTGTGGGTAATCGCGTCGGCACTTTAGGACGGGTTCAATCGGAGCATTTATGTGGTGTTCTTTGGATATTGCGATGGTTTTCTGTTGTAATATTGAGATATGCAATTGAAATTTATTGTAAAAATCATGTTTTTTTAACAAGAATAATTAAGAAGGATAGAAAGAGGAATGCGTAAGAGAAGTAAGGCCGGAATGATGGAGATGATGGGCCAAGTTAAAATATTGAAATGGCAACGGGTCGGCTATATGGTAAGAAGGATGTATGATAGATAAATATTATGCGTAATAGATATTATTATTCATGCGTGAAGTATAGTACTAGGGATGTCATTACCGGTAAATGACCCATATAACAGTTCGGTAATTTACCGGTAAATTTTCAATATTTACTGGTAAATAAAAAAAAAATATCGGTTTCGAATATTTTTATAAAGTGTTGTTGGTTTTTTGGGAAAATATTTTTGGTTTTACGGTTTTTTAGCTTTTCATTATTTTTTACAGTTTTTATTGAACATTGATTTTATATGAAAATTACAGTAAATCTGACATCCTTAGTATGTACTATTTTTAATGTTATCAGAAAGATTTCGAAAAAATATATGGAAAACTAAGTGTGCAATGAATGAAATCAAATAAAATATATAATATTAGTTGAAAGTTACTAAACAAGATTCGCCTAATAAATGGGTATTATGGAAAAATAAAAAGTATGAAGAGATATTATTTGCGAAAGCCGTAAACCTCTTACTTTACAATATTCGCATATTGAATCAAATATCCATTTTTAAAATATTCCAAGACGCATTCGCTCTCGATAAATCGAAAATTGAACATCGAACCCAACATTTCTCTACTTAGTACGACTTCCATCGCGAAATAAACCGAGCAGCGTTCCTCCGAAAGGCATTTTTAAAACATAAATCGTCCGATTGTTCCCACCCACACAACGGAATAATTCAAACAGTTCCGAGTCGATCCAACGCTTTTCGATTTCGGAACGGGGATGATATTAAAGCGAAACGCCGCCAGAAAAAAAGTCCCGTCTTCCGAAAGTTGTTATCCTTTTTAGGGCGACCATGAATATAAATGTGCACCCTACCTCCCCCATACCGTTCATGATTAGTGTGGATGAATTCCTTATACGACTGAGAGAAATTGGAGCGGCGCTCTTTCATCTTTTTGACCCGAATTACGAGATCATCCATTATGTCCCTAATGAAACACATAACATTGCCGCACCAGTCACATATTTTCCCTCCATATTCGTGCGCGGGAAAAAATGAAACGCCGCATTTTTCCGCTGATAAATTTCATGGTGGATTACGCGAATTTGCTATTCGAATCGAATTGTTTTATGTCATATGACTAGACTCGGCTTTGCGTGGTTTAATATTAGAAATACCATTGCTGTTTTAGAGAAAATGTATTTATGTTATGAATAATATATGTATTATATTTTCATCGTACTGAATATTTAAAATAAATGTAACATAACTGTCAAAGAATATACAAATATTTTTGATTTTGCGGTTTTTCGTTATTTTATCCGGTTTTAATTTAAAATTTAATTTATCGATAATTTACTTGTAAATAATTAGTAAAAAATTACCAGATTACCGGTAAATTAAAAATACGGTATTTTGGTCTCCCTATTTGTATGAGATCTAATGATAAAAAATGAAAATCGATTATGTTCGAATTATTTGTGCATCAGTTTAACAATTAGACAATTTTCCCTTCATTTGAACCCAAATTATTATTTTTTTAATATATTCAGTCATTAGAGACAAAATTAGACTCGCAAAATGGAGAGATCGACAGATAGAAATTATAACGTATTTTTATTGCAAATTCGAATACCAACGTCAAAGTTACCTCGTAAATATGACACAATTCTAACGGGAAGTTAGTTCAATTTATCACGTGTACACAATTCGAGAACAAAGTGAACGTTAGGCTTTACTTATTATTGTGTAATTAAACGTCCCTTAAAGTTTCATTGCTCGACACGGTGCGCTGGAATGTCAAAATGTCCGTTTAATTTCATCGTCGAGCGCTTCAAATTGCTTCTAATCGAGAACGGAAGAGCGCGATATGAGCAGAGAATTTTTTCCAAAGGACGCTCCTCCGCGAGTTATGAAATTCCGTTTATTCGCTTATTTACAGGGTAGGAAAAGGAGAGAAACGACCGACCGGCTGAGTTATGGAAGGCAGTAACCATAAATTCGGTAAATTTGGACAGAGCTCGTTACGGTCGACCTGTGCAGCCTCAAGATATCATTATCCCGCGAACGTTTGCGTCTCTTTGCATACCGTCGTTAGTCTAATAATATGTAATGCAAGTCCGAACCGAATATTTCTCCTGGCCGCGAATTAATTAAACTGCCGTTAGCCGTTGTCGGTGTGAGTGTTGAAGAAGGCTTTTCGCGATAATTTAGTCACCGCCGGCTCGGAAATTTCGATAAAATAAGAGGGGCAAAGCCTCATTATTCCCGTCGGCGCAGTCGGGTGAGTTTTATTGCGCAATAAACCCGGCTTGGAGGTAGTATGACATCGATGTCGATATATATCGAGCGAATACTTGTATGCTCCTTATAGGTTTATTATTCAATTAGGCTATTAAAAAAAGTTCAGCGCTGTCGAAAGTTATAAGCGGGAAAATTTTATGGCAGCTATATTATTTTCCACATAAAAATGTTTTTGATAACGCCGCGTTATGACGAAAGTTAGAAGAACAGATTTTTATAGACGATACGTGTGCACAATTAAAATTGCGGCAAGGTACACCTGCGACGCAAAACTGTATTGACATTGCGAACATGTCTCTTTTATTACGCGACCGAAAGCTATAACCTATCTGTAATAATAACCATCTTTAAAGCCCAAGAAAATGAGAAGATTCTTATATAAAATTACTCATAATATTTAGTTATTTAATCAATCGTTTAATATTACATATGTAATACACATCCCGTTCCCATCGATAATTTCTAGTTAGTGAAATTTCTATTGGAATATTAATAAGAAATGAAAATTTTAGAAATTTCAGTGATATTCACCCGCTTAAGAATCACCTGTACTAAACTTAATACCCAAACTACTGACGTTCTCACTCTAAGATAATCGTTAAATAGGTTGCATATGATATGGATAGAAGACCACCATGAAACTCGGAGTGTCGATTTAAATATAAACGAGCCTTATCGCGCTCGTTAAAAATACGCACGCGTCCCACAGAAATCTGTTAATTAAATGATAAATTACCCTTCCGTTATCCAAATTAAGCCCTTCTGCGTAACTTCGGTCTGATTTATATTTGGATCGAATGGCGGGACATCGACGATGGGTCGCGCTCGGCACATTTTCACGGCACGTAAGGGTGGAATAAAGTCGTGTTTTTCTTTTTTTTTATTAATCGCTGGCTTTTCGTTAACGTCCGAGCTGCGCCCTTCTGCTGAGAAATAAAACATCAGCCCTCCCTTAATGGAAACTTCACGTTGCTATTTTTTTGTATTCCGTTCCGGACGCGCTTTTCGCAGAGGTGTGAGAAAATTTCCAAGTGTTTTTAGCGCCTTCGAAAATCTTAAAACTCTTATAATTAAAATGAAAAATACACAGAAAGAGTTTTTGAAATCAATCGGATGTTTGTCCGCTCCGCCGTGTTAAATTTACGTGTTTTCGCAAAGTGCTTGCAAATTTATATTGCGAATTTGTTATCGTTGTATGAATATTCAAACGTTATAGTATAATATAATGTGCGCGTAATGTCTTCAAAAGATCACCTGTTTTGTGTTTATCGGACATTTTCTCGGAGGAAATTTCTTTTCAATAGACAACATTAGCAAGGTACAAAGGGCCCGTTCCGGGTCTTGTAAGCTGCCGGCTTCGGCCATTGTTTCGCCAAAGCGGAGACGCGGGTCAAAATACTTGGAGAATACTTTGAAACCGCGATAAAAGCAACGAAAACTCCTCCGAACCAGTATTCAAGCTGACAAAGGAACACTAAGACGTTTGATTAAAAAGTATCGAGAAATTGGTAACAAATATGTATTGTGGAGACAACAAACTTCGCAAAACAACTTCAAAATAATCGTCTATTCCGAAGGACGTATTTCGGCGATGCGTGACGCAACGTATTATTTTGACCGGGGATAATCCGGAAAAGATTCTGAGAAAATCACCAGACCATTAAGTTCTAGTAAGTAAGGAGTCTCGACTAATGATGCACACATTTGCTTTTTTGTCCAGAATCGAACCGCTGTTTGGGAAGATAACGATTTGATGTTCCCGAAAAAAAAAATCACGATAAAAAGCGAGGAACACATCACGATTTTCTGACGATGTCTTCCGAAAGTGAAACTACGTTTTCATTGAACAAAAACAAAAATTTCGAAACGTGCCCGATGTAAAACGAATTTATATCAGAACTATATCGATTAGGGTAGTCGCGCGAGTACACCCCGCATTATATTATACTTTTCGAATGGGAAAAAATAATAATGTATTCCTTCTATCCGCGGAATTCCTTTTTATGCCAGCGTTTAGACTTCAAGGCTGGAGTACATACATAAATTTAAGGAATGGAAGAAAAGCTAAGTTTAAAACGACTTTTTTTATATATAGCCGCAATTCCCTCTCAAAAAAGATACTTCGAATTTTCCCCGGCGCAAAAAGCTTGTGTTTTTTATTTGCTTCAATTTTAGCCAGAAAACAGTTTTTCAAACTCGTAAAAGTAATATAATATCAAGCATATTGTACGAACGCGCGCGTTGAATTGCAAGTGATGCGGCGACACCGCAAATTAGTTCTATTGTATCACTAACATGTGGCTGAATTTTATTGCACCCCAATAAGCGCCATTATCGCATTTTCTATATTATGGAATTATTTAATGAAATTCCGACGGCTCAACCGTTTCCGACTGAAATACGGTCGAAATTAATCAGTACGTGTAGGCGTACATTACACCGTTCTATTAAAATAATTTAGTGAATTTCAAAAGGGCTCAGCCGTCTTGGATTAAATATGGTTGGAATTAATTAGTGCGTGTAAACGAATGCAGTTCATTATTTACTAAGAGGTCTTTAAGAGGAGCGCGTGTTCTCCATATTTATTAATAGCTTCTTGAGTGGAAGAACCCTTACTTTGGCGCCACCTAAAATCCATTTATAGACCATTTTTAGTTTTTGAAATCTAAAAAGGAAATGAGTTCCTTGCGCTTAACATATCTCAACTTACTTCCACTAATTTTTATTTTCAAATAAGAAGTTCTTCTTATGTACATGCATATGCCTTCTATTATATAAGATCAACCAGAAAAAGATAAGGTTTAAGAAGCTTAATTTCATACGAAAATTCATATTAATACATTTAAAAAGTAATATTTTAACACATATCTTATTTTATATTCAAATATGAAATTATTCAAACGAAATCTATTCTAAACGCATATTCCCCGTGTTATGAAAATAAAAACTTTTTCGATCACATATGGATATGTTCGTTGCACATTTTCATTTGAGCGGTATTTTCAAAAAGCAAAACGGTATTAGATACTAGATATTGAAACACTGTTATTTTTTTATGATGAAACCCAAACACGTTTGCTTTGAAATTCATATAGTGAACATAATTTTATTTGTATTTTTCGAGGCAACCCATCAAAAATATATGATGGATACCTCTAACCGACATGGAAACCGTTTGTGGGTGTAGGCATACTCGTAAATAGTCCTCTTCCGCACACATTCATCGTTTAATGCATTATTTATGAGGAGGGGCAAGATTTATTACAAAAGTTAAAATTTAATTCTTGCGATTACCCGTGTCTTAAATGTCTTTTTAAGCCCGCCGATCCAGCGTCATAAAGCTTTCACTTTGAGCCGTTTGACATAGCTATATTTTATATTGCGACGATTTTTTATCGGAAAAAAATTGTACGGATATAGACAAAGTCGGTATAAATAGAGGCGAGTTCAAAAATATTCTCAATACGAAAATTTGGGGGTATGCCAAAAAATGTAGCGAAAAATGCGACTGATCGCGTTTCAAAAGATCAAAAGTATTCCGTAAAACGTCCCTTTAAAAAAAATAATATGAATTTTTATACATGAAGAAAAATTTTCGCTTCGACACAAAGGAATGTACACCAAACAAACCGCAAGAATTTTTCACGTATAAAAAAACAAATAGTCTTCAGCCGTTATTTCTGGAACTCGTATGCATGGTCGAAATAATACAAAAGGAAAACGCTTCGAGTACTTTTAACATGAGCCTCGGCTGCAACAGTGTCCCGTGAAAAAAAATTCCATATAAACGCCGCTTTTCCGAACCAACAACGAGGTAATTTATAAAACAATTGTCAGTGTTTGTTTGTGCAGCGGAACTTCAAAGCGACGTCGAGCCTTCCCTACAACGTACGCTGTGTATCTTCATTTCCTTTTTGCACGAGCACTGAAAGCTTTTCTCTTGCACATTTTTGCACCGAAAGCTCTTTCTTATGCCCTCCCGAAACCCACTCCAGATTCGTGTAAATAACGCGAATAAACAAAAAGTGTGGACCTTTCAAAGCGATTCGTCACTTTGGCTCGCCTTTCCCCACCGTGCATGTTTTATATGGGAGCGTGATGTGCAGTTTCGATTCGTGTTCTTTTTTTGCGAACGGGCATTAGTGAACCGTCGTCGGTTTTCGTTTCGGCAAAAAAGAAAGTGCAAAAAGTGGCCGGGGGAAAAATCAAATTTTGTACGGAACGTATAATAGTGCAGACTGAACTGAACGGTCATTGCTTAACGGAGCGTTTTCATGCAAATCAAATTACAACGGTGAACTTTCGTGTGGGATAGTATGAGTTTAGGATGTGACGGAACTGATTTTTAAATAGAAAATGTGGTTCCGCGACGGAAGACGCCCGAACATTTGGCGCAACCATAAAAGGGGACCGACAAAAGACGCCCTGGACATAACGCGCCCTAGACAAAACGCGCCCTAGACAAAACGCGCCCTGGACAAAACGCGCAATGGACAAAACGCGCAATGGACAAAACGCGCAATGGACAAAACGCCACCTGGACAAAACGCCACCTGGACTAAACGCTACCGGACATAATACTAACAAATTAAAATTATGCGTTTTTCGAAATAATTAGTAAACATGTAGAATATACAATAAAATTAATATGTTAAAATAATTTTTCCAATATAATTGGGATTGTAAACATTAGAAATAACTAATGTTTAATTAAATATTCGATATTCGATATCTAGCCAGGTGCTTTCAACTGAAATCGAAGCATATAAGTATTATACATTATTTTCCAAATACGAAAATCAGGTGTTGTCAATCTCCATTTCAATATAAATCGAACCGTAAAAAATTAGAAGTATGAAAATACGAATTAAAAACGTCGAATTAAATATTCGATATCTAGTCAGGTGTTGTCAACTACAATCGAATTACTATCCAAATACGAAAATTCAGGTACTGTCAACTGAAATCGAAGCATATGAATTATTTTACGAATACGAAAAGTCAGGTGTTGTCAATTTCCGTTCCAATATAAATCGAACCGTAAAAAATTAGAAGTACAAAAATACTAATTAAAAAAACGTTTAATTAAATATTCGATATCTAGTCAGGTGTCGTCAGCTATAATCGAATTACTTTCTAAATACGAAAATCAGGTGTTCATGATGGAAAATAAAGATTTGCACAAATATGTGGAACCAAAACAGGATTTAATTTTGTAAGCTCCTTTTTTTTTTTTCAAAAAAAGAGGGCACTTTTTTATGGTCAGCTAGATTCTAAATATTTTCATTTAATCCATACGATTTTAATACGATGTCATTTTGAACATTCAAAATCTCATCTTCAATTTCTGATATTTCATCTTGACGAATTTCTGCTATGGAATTAACAATTACAGGTGCCTTAGTCAAGAGAACGCCATAAAGCGACCTATTTTATTTCTTTTATATAAAATTTAAACATAAAGAGTAATTTACTTTTAATACAAATTTGTAAATTGCCGGTAAAAAAAAAATTGTTACGTATTGAATATTATTAAAATTTTGGGTTATTTTGAACGAATTTTAATTCGTATTTTCGTACGGAATTGTAATTATATTTGAAACAATTGTTCAGTGATGTAAGTGAAGCTCGGATACAGTTTTATACCTGCGTCCACGTGTACATGTATGTATTGTTTAAACATGTGCTTCCTCGGTGTCGTACATTTTTTTTAACTATGCCTTGTAAGGGTGTCCGTGCATCATATGTATGTATATCGCCTCGCCCTCTCAAGGTCTGCTTATTTTTTTCCGCACTGCTTTCAATGATGCGGGATGCGTTTGTTTTTACGAAAAAAAATTCTATTTTCAAATTGTGTATGTATGAAGTATGAACTAATAATATTATAAATTGTAGTCTATTATATATGAAAAAAAATTGTTGTTTCTTTAAGAATCGTAATGAATATTTTAAGATCTCAAAATTAAATGACTGAACATGCTATATTTTCAAAATATGAGCCGTTACACATGAAAGTGGTGTGTAATTTTGAAAACAGTGAGTTAATGGTGACAATGTCGTAAGAAAGAAACACAATTATCAGGTTCATAATATTAATTTTTCGGGATATAAGACGTTGTGTGTGACAGCATTTTTGGTGAATGAATAAGCACGAGTATAGTATGTGTGTTAGGCAAGGGCGTCAAGATTACTTACACATTTGCCCATTCATTTTACGGCAAATAATTTTTTTTTTTCGCTAAATATGTACAGTTGTAACGGCCGAATATTTCCTTTAGAAAACATTACGAAATTGCATACTCTTCCAGTTTCACCCTAATGAAAACGCGACTGTTGCTGCAATAAATATTTGCGACATTTATGATGATGTTTTAGATGTCAGAAAATGTCAACGCTGATTCAAAATTCAAATCTGGAAATTTCAACTTATTGTTAGAAATAAGCCTCGAAGTGGACAACATTGTACAGTCAATACTCATTTTTCATACTTCTAATTTTTACGATTCGAATAATATATACATATATTGGAATGCCGGTAATGTCGGTAATGAAAACACTTGATTCGGAGTCCATTTCGATGGATGTCCATTCCGACGAGCATTCGTTGAAACGGCACAATTTTTCGTATTCGGAAAACATTTTATATGTTTCGATTTTAGTTGGTAACACCTGATTTTTCGTATTCGGAAAGTGATTCGATTATAGTTGACAACACCTGACTATAAAAAAATGTATATGCTTCGATTTCAGTTGAAAGCACCTGGCTAGATATCGAATATCTAATATTTAATTAAACATTAGTTATTTCTAATGTTTACAATCCCAATTATATTGGAAAAATTATTTTAACATATTAATTTTATTGTATATTCTACATGTTTACTAATTATTTCGAAAAACGCATAATTTTAATTTGTTAGTATTATGTCCGGTAGCGTTTAGTCCAGGTGGCGTTTTGTCCAGGTGGCGTTTTGTCCATTGCGCGTTTTGTCCATTGCGCGTTTTGTCCATTGCGCGTTTTGTCCAGGGCGCGTTTTGTCTAGGGCGCGTTTTGTCTAGGGCGCGTTATGTCCAGGGCGTCTTTTGTCGGTCCCCTTTTATGGTTGCGCCATATGTTCGGGCGTCTTCCGTCGTGACACCAGAAAATGTGGAACTGCAGACTTGAAATTGGCTAGAGATATGAGAAATAATTTTTCTCATGCAAGGTTTGCTAGGGAATTGAGCAGTTTTACTTGAAAGAATGTATATTTTAAAAATAATCATTCTAGTAATTTAAAAAACGTAATATACAGTTTTATATTCGAATATAGCATCATCTAAACAATATCTATTCGTATACACACATCCTTATATCAACAATGTCGATTTATAACTTGATCGATCCATATTTTTTCAAATAAAATTAACATTAGCATGTTTCAGTAGCATAAAATTTATTTTATATTTCTAGAATTATTACTTTACAAAAACGAATATTTTAATATGAAACTGAGTTTTTATATCTCCCGTTTCCCTAGCGGACTCTTCAACATATCACAAACTTCAAACGATATGTTTGGTCTACGTATTTTTTTATCTTTAAGAATATTAAAAGCTTTCAGTTTCTACATATCTAAATAGGAGTTTCAAGGGCAATTTTGTGAAGAAATAATGCAGCAGTTCGTCAGCATGCGGGATTCCTCTGCACGCTGTCAAAATAACGCAAGGGACGAGCGAGTGGAGACGTCAAACAATCCGACGAAGATAAAATAAAGCGTTTCCCGAGGGGAAAGAAAAATAATGCGTATGTGCATATGTGGACGGGAACAATACTATCTTCCGTCTGGAATCAGTTATTCGAAAATAGCACACAGCCGCTTTTCATTTTGTCCCTACAAACGTTTCAAGACATGGCACTTTTTTCACGAGTCCCAAAAGTAACGATAATGACTTTTCTGATCATCTCAGAAGACCCAACAAAAAATTCGTATATATTCATATATATAAACACTAAAAAGTTAATTGATTCCAAAAATAAGTTACACAATAGAAAATACGCCTCGGAAAAAAATATCAGAAGTGAATTTCTGAAAACGGCCCGAACGACGTTAATGGCGCGTTTCAAGATATACTGTCATCGGAAGCTGATAAATGCGTTCGCCTCCGAAATAGATTTATCTGTTTAACTTTACAGATAGGAAACGTGTATAGATATATTCCGAAAAACAGTGGGTATTATTCCACAGAGCGAACGCATCGCGCTTTGTTAGATACGAATTAAGTGAAACAGTTGCAGCGTCGCATCCGATAAATCGAACACGTCCGTCTCCTTTGAAATAAGCACAGACGTCTCTGTTTATCTGCCGACAGTAAAAGCTTCTTTTGTACACTAGAGCTGACACGACACAAAAAACGTCTGTGACTCGAATTTCACACAGCCGTAATCAACTCGAATTCAAAAAGGGATGGAGCCAATTTTCTGGTTTTCCGTGTGACTTTAATGTGTGCTGTTCGGTTGGGCGAGGTCGAAGTATTAGAAGGTTCGTGAAATGGGGATGGTAAATAAAATGTCGAGAGTCGAGTTTGTTGTGAACTATGAAAACGTAAATATTAACGTGAGAAGTGCTAAAACATATTTCTGCGAAATGTCTTTTGTTTGATTTAATATTTGAGTTTGGATCGTTTGAAAATTTCGAGAGTTCTGTTGAAGTTCAGTCCGGCATGCATGAAGAAATATGAATTTGAAATCTTATATGTATAGAAAAT
Source organism: Hydropsyche tenuis (assembly GCA_009617725.1). Classification (NCBI taxonomy): domain Eukaryota; kingdom Metazoa; phylum Arthropoda; class Insecta; order Trichoptera; family Hydropsychidae; genus Hydropsyche; species Hydropsyche tenuis. Next base: position 1,916,237 of record VTON01000007.1, read on the forward strand.
ATAAATTTTCAATTATTTGATTTCACTGAATGCATTGATTCTATTAATCATCAAAGTTAAGCAACAAATAGTGAACTGATACGATATGATATGAGATATGATATGATCAATGATATGAGATATGATATGTCAAAGATATGAGTCTCGTTCGTCTATCCACCATTTAATTTGTCACTCACCTTCAATTATCCATAGAAACCATACATTTCAGTTTCTTATATAAAAGAAATAATTTTTAACACTCAAACTCATTCAGATTTTAATTTAACTTCAACACATATTTTCACATCACTTATCATACATTCAACATACATAGAACTTATACGATTTCAATTCCATAAATTAACCAAAAATTACATTAGAAAAACCCCAGTACCTCCCATTCATACATTCCCATTATATTACAAATATACACAAATTGCGGTATGGGCATCTAAAATCGACGATAATTCAACGTGGGAAAGGATCCAATATAAATTGGGACGTTCGTCTGAAGATGTGTATCTGATGGACGTGCTAAATATAGGCAGCAGTCCCACGGGACTCCACTGAGAGAGATCCCCTTCACTAAGTGACATGCGTCCCGCGGGATCAACCCCGATGCACGGACATAATGAAATATGCGCGAACCACTATTTGAGAAGCTCCGTCGCCGGCTCGAATACGAAATGCTGGAAATCAAATCAGCATTCGATGTCCTTTTGAGTTTCTTGCCTCGTTTCATCTGAAAGCCTTCCGCGTGCTGCTCTCTTTGAGTATACACTTAATTACGCGTTTTAGACAATCGCGTCTCTATTATTGATGGGATTAATTATTTGTGTGGTTTTCTGATTCGATGATTTTCGATTCTAGGAACGCTATTTGTGATTTAGTATCTTCATATTCTGTCGATATAACGTCTAGTTTTGGATAAGAAACTAAAAATATATAAAATACGTGACGTGAGAGTAGAATTGTTCTTCATGGAAAAGTATTAGGTGTAAAAAATAATATTATCCAGAGATTAGAATTTTAGAATTTCAGGTGAAGATTCGATCGAAAAAATCTCGTTCACGTGAATAACTAACATTATGCAAAAATGTAATAAAAAAAATAGACTAGAGTTAAATCGAATTTGTTAGATCTTCATCTAGTAGTGAATGATGAATCAAAATATATAAGGATTGTGGAGTTACTGATCCAGAGATTTTAGGATCAAATATATTTTCAGGATTTAGGAATCCTAGAATTCTAATCTCGATATTGCATTTTATAATATTAAATGAGAATATCTAATAACATATTACATATCACACATTTGAGAAGAATAATCCATGGTTTAAAAAATAACATATTCAAAAATCATAGCACGTACAATAAAAAATAATTTTCACAAAAAAACCAAAAATAAAATATATACACAATAAAAAATTCACACTCGAAACAAAAATACACTCACGCATAACATAAAAAGCGGACAACGGGAAAAATCGGTCTAACGCGAAAACATATACGTAATTGAATGAGGGAAAGTGTTTTTGTTGGGATGCGGCGGCCAGAATGGTAATGGCCGAGTTCCTTATACGGAACAACCCCTTTGTGAACTTTATAATGCGAGCCCAGATAAGGGCAAGACCAGAATGGCAGCACCCCCGAGATTTCGCGGACTCCACAAATTGATATGGTGTGCCCGGAATCGTTCTCCGATCTTTCGTATTTTCCCGCTTTGAAATAATAAAAAAAAAATTGCGATGATAAAAAAAAGGGCGGGAGTAACGAATGCATTCGCGCCCGTTCGAATCATAAAAATTTGCATGAATTAATATTCATTGAGAAAGCTCAATTGCCCGCGCCAATTATTCAAATGTTCCGAGTTGGTAATTCTCCGTCCCGATTTTGTGATCGTCTTAATGCCGCAAAATGGCGTATAATTCCGGGCGATACTCGGAAGAATTATTTCAATTGATTGTTTAATTTCTGTGATTTTGGATGGAAGTTAAGTCGATTTGTGTTTGAAAATATGAAGGATATTGTTTGTCAGTTGTTGGAGAATGGTGAATGTTTAATTTTATCGGTAAATCCTGGAATTAATCGTGTTGAAGTAGTATAAGTATTAATTGATAAATTTTTCAATTTCAGACTTAAAACAATTCGAACTTACTTTAGATAATTAATTATAATTAGAATTATGGATTGAGTATAACAGATTTATATTAAAATTAATTTTCATAAAATTATAGACGATAAATGACTATCAGATTATTTTAAAATTAACATACTCATGAATGATTAAAATAACCAGACGTTTATATTCGACTAAATAAGTTTATTTTAAACATTCACTATATCACTATGAAAAATATAGATATTAAGATTTACCAATCTTCCAACTAACTCAATGGATATATAGAAATTTTATTTAATTAGTGAACTAAACTTAAATATCAGCAGCTCAAAGTGTAAGGTTATCGCAGAGATGATAAATTTATACAAAACACTTGTAGATTTGTTTTTCTGTCCATAAAATAACTTTAGATAGCGAAAGAGAAGGCTCCGGAGTCGTTAAGATTTGTTATTTGAGTATTCGGCGGTAGGTTATCTTTTTCGGTAATTTCGAATGGCGGCGCGCGTAAAAAAAATGCAAATTGGCCAAATATCGAAACTTCCCCGTTCATTTGAATAAACAAAGGAAAGGCGAAAAAATCTTGCCGCGGACGGTCCCGTTTAAAATAATATTCGCTTGTTATTTTGGCGAGCTTATTAAGGATCGTTAAAATTCCTCGGGGTTGGAGGTTTTTTCGAAGAGGCGACGACCATCATTCACCGCGAATATTTCAATGCAAAACGGGGGGGAGTTTAACAAAAGTTGGACCGTTAAATTTAACCTTTGGTCTTTTGTCCCTCGAAATGAAGATCGAAAAATATCCCTCGGCTCGTAACTTACGCATTTTCAACTTTTACTGGGACACCCAAGTTTTATCGGCTTCTGCGGCCGAGCGAAACTTTACAAATACGTAAAATATTTTTTCTTCTATACCTACATTGAAACGATAGTATTTTTTCTTTATCAGATATTCCAAACAGTTTTACTTAATATTTCTATTCGAATATCGAATTTTGTTGTACAATAGTCGTCGAATAAATGTATCATACGTGTGAGTGTTATGACCTGTAGATTTTAGACGTCACGTGGCAACGGTAGTGAATTTCATTATTCAAAGTTTCAATGCAAACTTTTCTATGGGCTCAAATATGGATGGGAAATGTTTCATATCGTGGACAATATATTTCCTCCCAAAAGAGAAAACTTTGTGTGATCGTCCCAACATCACATTTGGATTATAGCTAGTAAAGTATTTATTCGAAAACTTTCACAATTTATATTCAGGAATATTTATTTATAACATGAAAATTATCTGGAAAATATCAGCGTTCTTCGCGACATATACAAGAAATAAAAAATAAGATTATATAATATACCGAATTGTAAATACTTTTTTATTAACTTTAGCTAACCTATTTTTTTCTAATCCGATTTTAAGAATCATTATTTTCAGATTTAAGCAAAAGTTTTTAATCAATCAGTAACATTAATATTTATGTAAGCAATTTTAAAACTCTAAACATTTAAATATTCAATAAAAATAAACTTATTTTTGGATAACATAAAAGCGGCAAGATTTTGATTATACTAAAGGTAAAACAATATATTTTATGGTCCACGAAATGTTGACGACCCTGAAAAATTTTATGTTTATGAAACAACAACTTCAAAGTATACCGCAGGCAAGTTATTTTTTCGAAAAAAATATGAAAATCATAAATTTCACTTAATTTTAAGTACCATTATTCCGAGCAAAAAACTCATATCCATAACATAATTTTTTAAGTATATAATCATCGGAAAATGTTAACGTTTATAAATTCACTTTCAGACCGAAATTTTTCATCACAAAAACAATTTATATTTTATTACACTTATGAAATTCATAAAGGTAGATTTTCATTTTCAGTTACCACTAGATATCCGAAAATATTTATTTATTTTTCACGCAAAGAACTTCAGGTGTTTGAAAAGAAATTTTCGGTATCGTTCGAACGGCAATATAAATTGGCAAGTGTGGCAGAGATATACGGCGGCTTCTGAGCCGACCTGGACATATATTTCCGGGGAAAACACCTACGAACATCCGGTTTTCCATATTCCCGGCGAAAATGGCCATCTGTCGACCCGCCTCAACTCTATGGAAAAAATACGCGCTAATATTTTCGGACGTCAAGACGGCCAAACCCTTCCCTAATACGGTGAGCGGACCTCGTTTATTATATTTACTGTTCCACTTTTATTTTCATTTCGCACAATAAAAATTTTATTATGTCCTGAAACGTTCGATTTTCTATGAAAAAAATAAATTTTTCACATTGTGGGAACTAATGTTTAAAATGAACACGTGTGAACATAACCTGGTGTGTATAATATTTTAGGGGTGTCATATCTTATTCATGTTATGTAAATATGTACATGTTATACTGCTAATACTTTTTATTATGAAATATATTAAAATTTATACAGTTATTATCATTATATGTATAATGTAACATGCAGTCTTTGAAATTTTTTTAAAACACATTTCTGATACAAAAAATACAGATTCAATTCTTATGTAAATGAATTTTTAAAATTCTTCTTATAAAATAGTCTCAAATTTATTATGTGATATTTTTTATCATTATGTGAAGTTTTTTAGAATCTTCTCTTATATTATTCTCAGTGATTATTAAAGTTAAGCGAGATATAGTATGGTCAATACATAGATATAATCGTATACTGATATGCGACGTATGATGTAGGTAACATATGGGTATAATCGCTCGCTACAATAGTTATATTTATTATATCTATTATCACATTATATGTCGTTTAACTTCGATAATTATCGAATATTATTATACATTAAAGAAAATTTTCGATAAATTTTAATAAAAATATGAATAATAAAAAAATATTATTTCAACTAAATAATCATCACTCTTGAAATACAAAAAAAAACTAAAAAAAAAACATTTTTTTAAATAATTTTATCATCGAATATATCTAAACTTATTAAAATTTCACAAAAACCAACAGGTTGGCCATCTCTGCGAAATACATAAGATAAAATGTGTGTCGCTGGGGGAGAGAAATTCCTAGAAAGGCGGATCTCCGGTGACCGCATGTGCAGGAGAGGATCAGATTTCAAAGAGGATTTTTTTTTGCGAGTCCCTGCATAATTGAGTACGTGTGTGGCATAGCGTCTAATCAAACGCCGAAATGGAAAAAGAATGGACTCGACCCCAGAGACTGCGGACCACAGAGACTACAAGAACCTCACAGAACCACAATAACGTACGAAACACTACGTATTTCGATGGCGTATGTTCGAACGCTAATGAACGGGAACACACGTAGTCCGTGACTTCGGGTCCTCCTCTGTACATCGCATTGTTTGTTGTGCTATTTATAATTTGCGTATATGTGTTACACGAGTTTTGATAAAACGTATATACAGCGTACGCAAATAAAGCAATTGCGTATCTCGTGCGCAGTAAATAATGAGGGCTTCGTTACCTTATCAAATATTTGTGCGTTTTACTTACGCACGAAAGTTTTTTTCGCAGTGAAAAAAAAGCGCGCTCGGATGGGGGAATAGTCCCTACTTTTTTTCGAAACACCAGATGCCCGAAGGAAAAAATCCTCTTGAAAAATATTGAGCCGACACTTGCTGCCTCTCGACGAGATAAATATGCGAAAACACCGAAACCATCGATTCCGTGAAATAAAAACATAATAAATACTGATTCTCGACTTCAAAAAATACTACGCGCGTTGGAAGTTAAACTTCAACCCACAAATACCCATAAACTACTTCAAAATTCACTCACTCAAATCATCCAAATCATTACGTACATTCTCAGTGCATTCTAAACTTCCTTCAACATATAATACAAGCATAACTTCGAAAAGACCTAAACAAGGAAAAGAAGATACGGCAACGATGCGGCGAAAGAATATCGTGAAAAGTTTCGCGGCCGCGATAAAAGCGAGCCCGCGGGGAAACATGAGTGATTATAAAGGGGGGCGAGTGTGTCTCGTAAGTAAACGTTTTACAATGGAAATTATGCAATAAAACAAAGCACCCCCCGAACGAGAGCTTAAACGCGGAGCTTTCTCGCGATCGTATCGCCGAACTTATTTACGCGCGAAACCGTAAAAGCGAAGCGCGCTCTCACTTTATAACTCGACACGGTATCCGTTCTGCGCTCAAAACTGATTTCCAAATTAAAAGATCTCGCCCGATCGTTATATTTCGGGGGTTAAGCGTGGGGGGTGGGGACATCCCCCGTAGTGGGTGTGCGCGAGTGAGTTACGCCGAAACCGCAGATATACTCGTATATAATAGGAACGGTGAACGCACTCTTGAAGAACGCTAATTTCGGAGGGTTCAAATATTTGGGTTTCTAGCTTTGCGTTTGTGATGATCGTCAATGTTCGTTCAGTTCCGGATGAAGAAGGATCTGTTTTTTTTTTATTTAAGCATCATTCAAATTTTTATATATTTTGTTTTCAATTATAATTATTTATGAAAGGTGAAAATTGAATATAAAATCAAGTCAGTTAAAAAAGTATTAGTAAAAATAACACATCGTTGAGGAATTTCACCAAAATGAAGAATATTGTAGACCAAGTAAAACGATTGAAATAATACTGATGAAAATTCGTCACGTGAAGCACTGGAATGGTACCCGAGAGACTGGAAAAGAAAACGAGAAAGACCCGATTGGACAATGGTTGTATGAAATCAAAAAGATATGTGGATTAAATTGAATGAGAATTGCTCAAGATTGACAAAAGAATTGAAGAGGTCATCATACAAAAATAGATGTTGAACGTCTTTATATTATAACGATGGTTTTCAAATATTCATCGCATTTATCTCTGAAATTATATAACAATTTAAACTCTGAAATGTATCGCGTTTAATTTAAATTATTCGCACTTAACATAATTTTCTTCGATAATTTAGACGATGTAAGGCTATATTGGGGTACGTTATTTATCGCAGCGCTACCAGCCAGCCGCACCCTGATGTAACTATCACAACAAACCGGCCCCATATTTATTGCGCAACTTGCTACCCCCCTTTCAGCAACCACAACCCCGGACGTGATTCTTCTTAATCGCTTCGAACGATCAACACGTACATTGCATAACACATCACCAAAAATAACCAACGAGAACAGGTGATCAAAGCCTCAACTTCAACAAAAAAAATTATTGAAAATACTCCCGAACTTTTCGCATATTCAAAAAAAAATCGAAAGTTTCTTCACTAAGCGGAAAAGTTGACATTCGCAAAAACATCAATCGCATCTCTTTCATCCCATTTCACAGGGAGCGTCAAATTCAAAAGCTCTATCGCGACGTTCACAGATGAAAGAGTACGTTTCCTTGCCCTTACACAATTATTAACAACAAAGAGCTAGAGGAATGTATGATAATGATATTTGGCGCGACCCGGCTCGGATAACGGAGCATTCCGCACGCGTGCAAATTATGAACAGTGCTCTTGCGATTGTCGTCTTTTTTCGCAAATCTAATTTGGAAGTGGTGCGGAATGCGACGAGACTCGACTCGGACCAGATCTCGCCGGTTTTGAGATCTTTTTCAATTTCTGGTAATTTTCTGGGAGACGCCAGACGACAAACAAACGTTTAGCGTTCGAGAGTGTCATTCTGATTTTTCGAACAGATTGTGTGATGTAATTGAATGTTTCGGAAATAATATAAAAATTCGGTAATAATATTATATACATTTGTTATATTTTATCTTGTCCAATTAAACCGCGTACTATTTGTAGAGTCGTTTTTCAAAAACTCGCAAAGAGATCTTCATTCCTTTTTAGCAATTTAACTTCCAAACTTCAAAAACTAAATTTAAGGACACCGTATAATTTAAAGTTAATTCGCTTAAGTCTTCCAATTTCTTTCCGGGCAGAAATAACCAACCGTGCCTGGCATGAAATTCAACACTCGTTTTTGCAAAAATCCGAACCGAAAAATCGCGCCGTACATATTTTACAGCTATATACATATATTACGAATCGAAAATGGCCAAAATATCTTACATTATGAATAGAGTTTTCCTATATTCGACATATTATATGTACGATTATCGGTCGGTATTAATTTGAATACACAATTTTCGCACTCGTACATGAAATGTAGAGAATTTAATTGAAAACTGACCTAGATTGTCTCCATAGCTGTGATGCAGCATCCTGATGAGGATCAGCAACGCCACCAGTCCCCTGTTGTACCAGCAACCGGACATCATTTTGACAGTTTCCGAACTAGCCCAACAGCAGTTTCATCACAAAACTATCGCAGACATTGTTCTTTGTCACTTTAGATATTCAAATATTGATATCCGTACACATTTTGAGACACAAATCCACTCTAAAGCACAAAACCTGTTCGATTTTCTTCAAAGCCGCATTCTTGTTTTCAAATGGTGTGCGCTTTCATATCTGGAAAAAATATTTATATAACCATTATATTTTTTTATTCATGAATGATATTCGATGAATGTTTCATTCAAATGAGTAAATATGTAATGTGAAAAAAATTCAAAGAATGAAAATCTTCGAATTTCACGACTTATTCGATAAGTGACGAGGAATAATATTATATTTTCTTCGAAAAAGATTAGTCAATATGTCGAAAGTTGCGATACGAAAAAATAGTCGCAGTAATTCCCGATGTTATTCGAAATTTATACAAAACTCTTCAAAGAAGGCAGAGAACCTAGAGAGTTTATTTCGCGTATAAAATACGAATAACAACAAAAATAAATAAACGGCGTGCGGTGGAATATATTTCATAATTACGAAACAATTTGCAAATTGCTTTATCTGTATACGCAAACATTCCTCTCGCATAATTTAGTGAAGCTTTATAACGCGTGCACTTATATTCGCGAATTAACCTCGCACTTCGAAACGAAGCATATAATTAAAATTTTTAAAAAACGAACGTTCGAACATCGCAAATTTCATAAGGCGAAATTAGCCTGCGCGAAAATGATATTTCCGCGCGCAAAATTAATAAAACATGATGAACCTTTAGGAGGGAACAAAAATTTCATGGTGCGCGGAATATGTGGGCAAAGAGGCCGTATTTCACGGATGAAGAATCTGGCTATACACGCTCCTAATTTATACACGCGAAAAAGGGAGAGTTAACAAGGCGAGCGGCCCTAATTAAAAATTAATAAAGCCGGCCCTTTGTGCGATCGGTTAAATTACAATTACGGCGACTTTTCGCCAGCCCCAAACACAAAGGCCCGATTTTTCGCGTATGCAAATACGTCATGTTTACAGCGTTATTCAAGATTTTCAGCTGAAGCGCAGCGCGCAATAATAATGCGAAAACAGGGATTACTGGGGAAGTTTTTCGACCCGCGATTAACTCGTAATACGCAATACTGTCTCGGGAAAGTTGCCGCGGCCATGTAATCCCGACTTGAGAAACTCGAGGCTTTTTTTGTTGGTGAGGACTTTTCGCGAAACGGTCGCAAATTGGGTTTTCGCCGGTCGCACACCTGCCGATTACACAATAAGGCTCGTCTTGGATGTGGGATTGTTTATTGGATGAATTAATGGGGGGGTTTTGGTTTTTTTTATATATTATAGGTCGTGCTGGTAATCTTCGAGCACTTTTTATAAAAAAGTTGATGTGCTTTGTATGGGGTTTATTGGGTTTTTGAGATTGAAGGATCGTGAAATTGTTTATTGAATGAGAAAGGTTTTCTTTGAATACAAAAGATTATTTTTTGTGTTCGATTTATCGCGGTTTTAAGAACGTTTTTATATACATGAAATTGTGTTAGTAAAATGTTTTTCGTAGATTTTTGGGATTTCGCGTGGAAATCATAATGCGTGGAATAATGTTTGAAGATGATAAAAGTGTTGTTGGGTACAATATGAAATGGATACAATAGGACTTATTCAGATTTCGTAAAAATACTTTCGTTCCGCGATGGCGCAGTTACAAAAACGAATAATTTTTTTTAATCGTGTTTATAACTAAAGTGTGTATCTTTATTTAGAACGAATTTTGTTCATAACATAAACATTTCTTAAAAGAAAAATTGTGTAGAAAAACATTTCGAACAATCCCAAATTATTATCACATACAAACATTACAATATCCACTTCAAAACATTTCGGATACACCAAACATTTTCGAATAATAAATTTAAAAAAAAAATCACATTTTCGAGATAACTTAAACTCAAGATCACACCATCATCTGCTCAACTTCAAAGATCAATCAACACAACACATTTTCAACTCCCAAAACCCAAAAACCCCTCCTCCAACCATCTTCGTTAGAACAACACATTCAACCTCCACAGCCGGAATATAGGAAAGATGGCGATTATTGTCTCGACAATCAGTCCGAGCCCTGATTGGATTTCGTTCCCAATCCGTGACGTCCACCTGTCAAATTGAGTGACCCATTGATTCCTCAACGCGGCGGGATATAATTGTCGGATCGCCATATTTCGCCATGATTGATTGGGTGCGCCGCCAGCGGTCTACAACAGTTTCCAATCAAACTTGTCGCAAAACACGAAACAAATATTTGGACTTGAAATTGATTCGAGGCGTGCCCCGTCCCAGAGCCGGGGGGTGGTAAACTCCTTTGAGTGGGTGGATGGGTGGGCGGTCGGGTTCGGCCCAAAGCGACCCCACGTTTCGGATGACGTATTCTTTAAATTGAGTTAACGCTTTATTATGACGTCTGTGTGTTTGCGATTTGTTGTTTTTTGAAAAATTTAATTGTGTTTTATTTAGGTTTGTGATTCGTGATTATATGAATTCGCTACGAGGTTGGCTCTCGGATAAGGTATATAGCCTAGACCCCCAACATTTGATGTGGAGACCTTGTCCTGCAGTGGGAACAAAACCGGTCGAGAATGATGATGATGATGATGATTATATGAATGTACGTCGGTGTTGATGAATTTATTAATATAATTTTGTTATTGTTTGAAATTCTTCTTTTAATTTTTTTTTGTATCGCTTAAAGCAGTAATGGCCAAAATAAGGCCCGCGGGCCATATGTGGCTTAATCGAAGGTTTTTATTAGCCCTTTCGATGTATGGTTTTTAATATAATAAAATATCTTAATTGTAAACTTTTTTTATTTTTAATATAAAAACTATCATATTATTATTAAGTTTTACAATATTTATGTTTGGCCCTTCAAAGACATGTATTATTTTATTTGACCCACCAACTGATTTCAGTTAGCCATCCCTGGTTTAAATCCTGGCTAATTAACATACAAGACTAACAATTACTCTTTTAAATGTTAAAATAATTATATTTGACTTATATGAACCATTCAAAAGCCAATGTGATTAAGAAAATAATATTAAAACTTCTGAAATTATGATTATATATAACACATTCAGAAGCAAGAAAAGGTTTTAAAACTTAAAAATAAATGATGTAATGAGTACTTTTAAAAAAAAAGTCCATTTGATGGTATTAAAAAAAAATGAAAATTAAAAAAATGAAATTATTTGTATTGGCTTCTAAACTATTCATATATAGAAATAATATCAACGACTTCATTTTATCGAATGTATTTTAATACAACTGAACTTCTGTTGAACTTTAGTTCAACAGAATGCTATATTTATTAGATTAGACTAATACGATCACGCATCATTATCTCGAAACCATTTATACAGATTTATCTATATTATTTAAACTCTTTACGAACAACGTAAAAAAATCATAAATTCCTAATCCCCCAACAAACGTTCATATAAACTCCACACAACCCGAAAACCACCACCGACCAAAACCATCGAAAACTTCCATCATATCTTCCTCCGAACACGCGCGAACAACACGAACCCCCTCGCCGATCCGAATCTGACTGACAAAAATCGACACACCACCCCCTTTTCAACACACCCCTATTCCAATCACCTACACGAAACATCCCGACATTAAAACAAAACAAAAAAAACAAAACGACCGTATTTACATAACAAACACTATGTACCGGCAACACTGTCCATCGGACCACAATCCTCTACGGGCCACCTCGGGCACTAGGGGGTCCCCATGGGGGCCGGGCGCCTTCGCACCCCCGGGGGGCGGGCACTCGATGCACATGCACTGGATGGGGACGGTGGAGCACGTGAGGCTTTCGGGGTAGGCGGGAGAGATGCACGTGCGCGGCGGACGGGCGTCGGCGCGAGACTGAGGGGCGCGCGCCGACAGCGCCGCTTCATTAGCGCAGTATGGTGTGTGTGTGTGTTTTGGGGTGTGTGTGTGTGTAGGTGTGTTGTTTATAATGTGTGGGTGGGTTTTTGGATTTTTTTGGTGGGGGAAAGTGTGTTCGGGTGTGTGCTGGTGTTTGCGCCATCTGTTGGTGGTGCACTTGAAGTTTGTGGGTGTTGTTTGTAATGTGTTGGTTGTGCTGTTTTTGAATTGAGTTTTTCAATGCAAGGAAATGGTGTACGGGTGTGTGCTGTTAGCGCCGTCTGTAATTATTGCTTTGACTTATCACACATGGATTTATAATATTAATGTTAATTATATTAATGTTAAAATAAATAAAATAATATTGTTAAAATAATATTAATGTTAATTGTTAATAATTCCATAGCGTATGATTGCTTAATATTTAGTTATGATGTAAAGATATTGTTTTTGTATATGTATTAATTTTATTGCAATTTATTGTTAGTGCAATAATACTACGTGTATGCATGCGTATATAATAATAATAATTTGCTGGTATTTAGTTGGATTATTCTGGAGAGGAAGTACGTTTGCTTATATGTTGCTATTAACACCATCTGTTATTAACGCATTTGCATCACATACATATATACCATTATGCCACATTTGAAATGTTTTTAATATAAGCTAGAATATGGTCGGATTGTGCAGTTTTTAGAATGAAATTGTTTTGCTGTTTTTGAAAATATATGTTTATTTATGCTGTTGCTCTCAGTCAGTTTTATCAATTTCTTGTTTTAACGTTTTAAGCTGTACATGATTGATTATATATTTCGCTAATTAGAAGATTTTTTTAATTAGAAATGGTACTTTGTTATTTTTGTCTTTGTTTTATTTTCGTATTTTATCCTGTTGAATCTCAAATATAAATAAAAATGGGATGCTTTTTTTCTTAAAAACACCTCCTTTTTTAGCAGACGAATGGATGCTTCAAGACAATAATTTCAAATTAAAAAAAAAATATTTAAATCATATTTTATTTAAAGTTTTACCTACTTGTATATGAGCTAAAATATTCCAAAGACACTAATTACACCAAAACGTTAACTATATTTCAATTGCCATTTCTATTTTCAGTCTCACTTTTTTTAATTTAATATATGAATTTATAACAGTTAAATTGAAATAAATATTCAAACAAAATTGACTCTCATTATATTTTGATGGCTTCAAAGTATAAAACAGAATCAAACGAATTACTGAAAATTCCCCTTTTAGAAAAGCCAGCTTATCTATTTGTGTCAAAGCAATCACAAACAGACTTTAGTTTTCTTAACATCGAGAAATACGAGTTCGGTCCATTTTATCATAGGCTATTTGTATGTATTGATTTATATTGAAGATACACATACGAAACCCAAAATGTTTGCGGATATCGTGAAAAACGCACAACCTTTTTTACAATTTATGCACTCGACTAATGTCAGAGTAAAAATTCCGAAGGATTTATGTGCAGATTGATTTACCGAGTGTTACATTCGATCGAGTGAACCCATTATTTTCCTCGCGAAATATAAAACAAGAATATCGTCTGTGTCTTAAATTTATTTTAAACTCATTCATGGGCTTATTCGTATTTATATGCACTGCTGTTTTTTTATGACTCATACGTATTTATGTGTGAAAAATTCTCAAAAGACTCGAGTGCGTTTAAGTTTTTAGATGGCGTTGTCTCGTTGCAACCATTATTTATCCGTATCGTGGCAAAAGGAGGCTGTTAATTCACACTCGGTGCTTAAATAATAAATAATTTATGATGCCGTACTGCAGTGGAGAATACAGGGGTGTCCATCTTAAAAAGGCTCTCTCAAAACCTTTTATTGTATTTATAATATTTAGGAAACCCGAATATTCCATTATAATAAAATTTGCACCCTCGAGAATCGTATTTCGAATTTTTTTTAATTCAAAACCGTAAAAAATATCTTGAATTCTCAGAATAAACGCGTGAAATGAAGCAATTCAACGGTCGTCGGGAAATTAAGAATAAAACTCTTTTATCCGAAAAATGTCGTAGCCTTAGCCGCGTTCGATTCAATGGGATTTTTTCGTCTCATATTGTTTGTTTCGTAGTCCCAATAAAACGTTCGTCCCTAATCAAAAAGAGAAAGAGAAAAAGAGGCCCACTTAATGCGATAACTCGGGAAAAGCGTATGAGGAAAATCGGAAAAACGAGCACACCACCTGGCGGATAATGAGGATCGACAGCTTCCCCTTGGAGACTGCCCTCCATCATCAGCTCATTGTCAGAGAAACGTCTTCTATTACACCACACGTTCGTTTCTAATTAGCCGAGAAAAAAAAACTTATGTAACCCATGATACATTGCATCCGAATATAAAGCGTGACGAGTGTTTGAGCGCTAAAAGGTCCTCGGAGGTTTCATTGAATCCGCCAAAACAAAGGCTGGCATACATCAAAACAACGCACAATGGCGACAATTTAAAAAAATAATCGCTTGCCATTGTTTCATCGGCGTGTGCGAAGCCGCATTTATTTTTTATTCAGCGCGCTTAAGAAATATTTATGAGGCTTTTAGGGGTGATCGCCCCATCTGCCGCGTATTATTGTTCTGAGAGATCAGCAGACCAAAAAATTGTATGCCGAAGGCTTCGTCTGCATCACCTGCCGGCAAAAGCTTCGTTATGTTACTTTTAATATTTTATGCGGCCCGAAACAACAAAGGCCATCTCTAAAAATACGACAAAGGAGTGGAGGATATTGCTTCGCGGGGTGGATGCTGCCGGTGACAAGAATTGATGCATCCTTTATTAACAGTAACCGATCCTCAGGTAATACTAGCTGAACCGATAGAGGCTGACTTTAATATTCCCCAGTGGCATGTGTGTACTCATCTTCAATTTCAATATGCTCCCGAGGCTGGTTGCCTGCCGACCCGCTGTAAATTACCGAGAAAATTAACATGGCAATGTAAACACAAGTAACCTTTTAGCTGGCTTGTCGGGTTTGTCCTTTACAGGTGGCAAACGTCTGAAGTAGTATCTTTCGCGATATGCATTAATATTTAAAAAATATACTTAGAAAATTTTATTAGACATAACTTCGAATAAGGTTTGATCATTATATAAACAAAATTTCAATATTTATTTAAAACCATCTATATAATTCAAATCAATTCGATATTCATTGAAGAAAAACGATTTTTTATTAATAAAAAAAATATTATAATAAATTGTATGAGTTATGATAAAGGTTCGCGCGTTTTCACACACGTACCCAGCATAGGCAGGTAAAACAGATTACAAATGGTAAAATGGAGATTCAGTTCTGTCAACATTGGCTCGGGTGACTAATTGTTTTAGTGGAGCCCTCCGACATCTCGAATTATTGAATTAGTTAATTTCATTTGAATCGCAAATGAACGGAGTTCCGTCAATGGCGGCTGAATCGGATGGACACACTAAGGCGGGTATTACACATCAGGTGGAAATTTCGCATATATTTCTAGGTCTTTAGTATAATATTTAAGATCATATTTTAAGGTGAAAGTAAAAGAACTCAAATACTAAAATTATCTTTTACGAATAGTTTCAGATTAATAATGAAAAATTTATCAAATTTTTAAATAGCATTACTGTATTAATCAATACATTTTATGATACTGGACCGTTGAAAATAAATTAAAAAATAAATAAATAATATAAAACCCTCATAATATTCTAGAAACAAAGCCTCACATGTACTCAAATAAAACGTATACACTCGCACATTGTAAGTAATAAAATAAGGCACATTCAGCTAATTAGCATGAAGAGTGCGACAATGGCGACGCACCCCTTGTTACGCGTTAAGCATGCAATACATATTTACATAATATATCTACAGTTGCGGGTGTTCATCTTCTTGTAAGAGATGGCCTGATTTATGGGACCATTACGGGCGTGCAAAGAGTTGAAATTTCGTCATTCCTTCATTAGACCCTGCATTAAGGACGAAATCCCAGTTTCCCATATTGCCCACTCTCTTGCAGTAGTGACTAGTATCCCTGAGGGCACTACGTCGTCGGCTGCAACCCTTTTAGTCGACTTATGTTATATATGTGTATAGTTGGATATGGTGTCTGGGCTTTTTCTTCTTGAATTATTATATGTGTGCATCTGTTAGATTTTCGTATTAAAATGGTAAAATCTGTCGTAGAAAAATTGTACGAGCTCGTGCTTTTTGCGAAAATTTCCGCGCAAATTCATATGAAATGTAATGTTTCACACGTGCACAATTAAGGAATTTCAAACAATTAACACAATGGAAGGCTAATGTCGCCCAGAGGATAAATTATTATTTTTATGGATTCTACGAATTCTACGTAAATAACACAATGTGTTTCCTAATATAAAACGAATTTCATTTAATTTTAAAACAATTTTTATTTTAAGATCCATTTCACTGCAATATTTTACGGCTTATGTTATCAAATATCTTTGCATTTGAGCCATACAATGTTAGCATACAAGTACAGACCCCATAACATAATATAGAGAAAACAAAAGGAAATGAAGACGATTTTGGTGTGCCGGTATAATTCCACACTTGGCCAATAAATAAGCGCGCCGAAACCCTCATTAAATACCTATGTTTAAATATTTATGACAGGCCGTTTCAACATTATGCCTCCATGTTCCAGAAATAAGGATTCTCTCCTCGACCGCATGAATATTCATTCATATTATAACAATAGTTTTAAGTACCCGAAAACGTACCCGTCCACAATTACATCGCACATTCTCGTTCTAATAAACATCGACATTTCTATTTAATAAAATCGATATTGATCTTGAAAATATGTGTGAAAAACATAGGTGAGCTACGTGTCGAGATTTATTTATCCAAGTTAAGCTAGGAGACATCACTTTTCGTTAGTTTGATCCATCAACGTATCGCCTGGGATTATAAGGGAAGCACGTTGTCCAGAAACTGTTTCTAAATACAAAAAAAAAATAGCAAACGCGTTACTTATATAAGGAGATGAACAATGTTTCCTTATTCTTTTACCGTTCGACAAACTGAAACTTATTGTATGCGAATCGAATACATATCGTCGAGGAAATAGCGCAAGATGACGAAGCTGGTAAAAAAAGTCGAACGTTACTTTCGATACGTAGATGTGTTAATAAGTTATTGCGACAATGTAATTGAATTTGGAAAGATGAAAGCGGCCACCGAAAAGTCGGAGTTTCACGGAATGCCTGAAATTGGCTACCAAAGTGATTAATGATTCAAAAGCTGTTGCGTGGATAGCCGACGAAATCTTCTTCAATTATTCGTGTCGGTTTTTATTCGAGTTGATTCAATTTCTTCGACACCCTTCGAAGAACACGGAATTGTTTTTTTTTCGTTTTATGTGACCCATGTGCAAGCAATGACCGTTTTTCCTTCGTAAATAATAATTGAATTGACGATTTACACATTTGAATCATTATTGTTTAATCATTTGAAAATGAAATTTTATTTTACTATGAACACGATCAAAGTCAAATGTATTGTTCGTTGAATCAATTTTTTTTAAATTCAAATTGAGTTCGAACATAAACAAAACTTATTCCTAGCATATATAAATTTTCTGGGAGAAAAAATGTCTGGATAACAGCTGAATGCAGCCGAATAAATGTGCGATTGTGTGAGGTTATCGCGGTCGGTGTGCGATAATTTTCGGCGAATTTATTTGCGTATTGCGTTCCACTCGCAATGTCTTCATTCCGAGAGAACAAATAAGAATAAACCTCCAGCCATTGTACGAGTTAGCTTTGTTTTGTTTTGTACAGCTAGATAAAAGGGACGAAGGGTAATGAAGGAAATGCGTAAAGTTTTCAAGGAAAATTTGCGGAAAACATTCTTCACAAATCGTAGACCTTTTTGTCGTGCTGATTTTTATTTTCGACGACTAATCATTCCGGGAAATTTTCGGGAAAATTGACGATTTTTCTTTATTTCTTATCGAAGGTCGCTTTTTAATTTAAAAAAAAAATTTCCTTAGAAATTAAGTTTTTTTTTTATAATAATAGGCTTCAAAAACCGTGTCGTATTTTGAATGAAAGATGAAATTTTCAATAAAAACTTTAATTAATATAATTAATATAAAATATAATCTCTACCATTATTTAACACTTCTGTCAACTTTTAATCCCTTTTTTGTAAGATCGTGTCGGTTATGAATCAAAATATTCGGAAAGTCCCTTTTTTACCTCCTCTGCTTTTTCAAAAATTTTCCCATCTAAATAATTTTGTAATGACCAGAAAAGATGGTAATCTGATAGCGCAAGATCCGGAAAGTACGGAGGATGTTGAATTGCCTCCTACCCTATCACTATAATTTTATTGTTAGTAATTTTTAAAATATGCAGACACGCGTTCAGGGATGTCATTTCAGATTTTTCCAAGGGAGGGCAGGCCAAAGACTATTCGACACTTTTCAAAATTATTCGAACCCCAAAAATTTAGGGGGGGAGCATCTGCCCCCCATGCCCCTTCCAATTAACATTCCATATTATCTTTGCTTAATGTATATGGCATCCATTTTCCTTCTTTCAACACCTTGCGAATTTTTTCATGTGTTCATGCACATTTAAGCTATTGTCACAATATATGCAAATTGCGGCTATTTGTCACAATTTTTTTGTATAATTGCAGTTGAATTTGCTTTAACTTCGGCTTTAAAATTTCTTTATCCAGGATCATCGATTTTCCACTTCTAGTGCGATTTTTAAGGTCAAAACTTCCTGATCAGAACATCTGAAACCATCTCTGACGCGTCTGAACCTTTCCTAGTAAATCGCAAATATTTTTAGTCGCGATAGTTGCGCTTTTTCTTCAAGAAAAGGAAAATCGAATAAATCCTTCGCTCAGTATACAAGCCTCCATTTGCAAAACGGCTTGAAAAAAATCGAATGCGATAAAATACGTTTTTGAGAATGCCTAACAAAACAAGTGATGAAAAATTAACAAACACAAATTAACAAATTAACAAATCATAAATTCGACACAACGTACTGGATTACCTAATATAACGCAATATAAGTTCAATCATAAAAAAAATCATTAGATTCAAAGAAAAAAAAATTAAAATAATCCCCCTTAAAAAAAATCATAATTTCCACACACCCACATATATTGGATTAATCAAAAAATTATCGATTATGACGATGTGGTCAGCACGTGGACGATGACAAGGGCAAAGGGAATTTAATTAAGCGCTGTTATGAAAATTGGTGCCAACCCTCATCCAGCAACCCCCCCACACCCCCACCGAAATTCGGGTCGCTAAATCAAACATGCCACCTCTGACGGAGGTCGCTGATGAAATTCGAAACGACTGTCCGAAATCAAAAACCAAAACTGTCCGCGCGGCAGTTTTGAATCCTCCATTGCGGTTGTTTATGCGTCGCTATTAATCAGCCCATAATAAACCTGCGAGCTCAAACCGAACTATTATTCACGCGGTGTGTTTGTTGCTTTCGCATGAGCACGCTAAACTATTCAAACGGGGCACAATGGAAGGATGCTTGTCCGGATGCTGGCAATAATGCAACAATCCTCGGGCTCCTTGAAAGGATGGCGTTTGTGTGGGCTGATTTATTTATGTTTTTATCCAATTGTGGGGACGCGTTGATTGGTTGTGTCGACGGTGTTATGATGGGTGTTTGTCGTGGAAAGTTTCGCTTGTTTATGTAAAGTGTTGATCATAATGAATTTTTTTTATGGGTGAACTTTGATCGTTCGTGTCGTTTTTCTTTAGGGTTTACTTGTTATTTGACTGTGAAGTGAAGATTAGGCTTATTTCATTTTGCGTATTATATTTTGGTGAAGATTTTATTTGTTTAACGCAAATAGATCGAAAAGTCGAATATCTGAATATAAAAACCTTGATTATCCGGATTAAACGGAGATTGAGATGAGATGGCGAAAAATCCGAATAATCGAGCAAAAAAAAAATTAAATTAAATTATTTGTAAAAATTTTTGGTATGCATAATTATGCACACAGTCTTTAAGTATTTTTTAAACATATTTACGGTCTATTTATTTTTACTATTTTCGATTATTTGATACTGGCAAAATTTGTGAACATAACATAACGCCATCTATGTATGTGAAGTTTTTTAATTCCTAATTTGATCAATCCGGGAAATCAAAAATTCAGATAATCGAAGTCCAAATAATAGAGGTTCTTCTGTGATATTCCTAAACTTACGACGGAGATACGTTCCTGAATCTCGGTCGTACAAAAAAATCTATCAATTTTAGTTATATCAAAATTTCTATTTTTGATACAATAGTTCGAATGAATCCATATTTTTTCCGAAATTAATTAGCCATAAATGATGGTAGCTCGTGATTTAGTATATAATTTTGAAAAAATAATTAATTAAATTAATATATTTATATTATTTTTCTTCGATTGTAAGCGCGAACCGTCCGTCGTAAGTTGAGAACTGAATATAATTCGATGAACATCATAATTTATATGAGAAATACGAATTTTTAGTCAAAAACGAGAATAGGAAACACGAGAATTGTCCGCGTTTAAAACGCGAATTTGCGATATTTCACTTCGCTGAATAGTGTACGTTTTAAAACCGAGCACTGCGACACAAAAAGAGTCAGCTTTTTCTCCGTCGCGGGAACAGTTTTCCGGATCATTTATCCTTTGACGGCACGAAAACAACTTGCAAAACGGCTATATTTGAAAACCTGCATGAATTTGCACCATTCACGGCCATTTCTCTCGCGCATTGTTCTATCCGCTATGTTTGGACAAAGTGAGCCGAGTTTCGCGAAGGCTCAAACGCGAACCGTAAACATAATAAATACTCGAGATATGAATATCGATCGGGCGATATATAAAAATTACACATGGAAAGTGAAATTTCTACCAAAACTTCGCGGGCCTTTCGACGCGGAACTTTGTACGCCATATAAATCAAAAGTCAACGCGGATAAACGCGAAGAAATGGATTTGAATAAATGTCGAGCTTTTGTGTTCGAGTTTACGAGTGAGCTTTTAAGTTGTCCATGGTACACGGATCGAATTATTTAATTCGGGATCGTTTCTATGATTTATGACAGGCCCTCGACCTTACCTCTTTGTGTTCCGTACAAAACCGACGAATACGAATTCGAAGAATTCATAAATTCGTATTTTTTTTATTATAGATTTTCATACTTTCTATAACTCTATGTGTTGGAATAGATACTTTTACTTGCTGAAATATAAAATAATAATAATAATAATAATAATAAACGTATCCGTATATATTATATTTCAAATTTTCTCTTTGAATAAGTGAAAGAAATCATAAAAATTGAAAGGTTTTCCAAAAAAGAATTCGATTGAGTGTTTATAGAGGCCGACTTGACACAATATCCGGTCCGTCGTTACCGAAAATCGTAACTTTTCCAGTATGCATACACTCGTATAATATCGAATAAACTCACTGAAAAACATATGCCTACTTATATGATTTAATATAAAATTTTCCACAACTCAATCTTTCGAAATCTTTATTGATTAAACATTATTTCTATAATGAATCTCATCGTAAACGAAACAAAACATTAATCGAAATATGGTAAATTCTCAGAGTATTTCAAGCCAATCACATCTACGTATTAACCGTACCTCTCGTCGCTTAACGTCAATGATCAATAATAACCAATACATTCGACATATCTAAACCATTGACCAGTGACGTCCCGAGACAATGTGCCGCCGTTAGGCAAAGTTCAAAATGCCGCCTTCTCTAGAAAATGTTCAAACAATTTATTTTTTATAATAATTCTAATAAATATAAATAACTTTTTTACGTCATAAATTTACTCCAAAAACAAATACTTTTGTTCATTTTTTTGTCGAATATATATTTTAAAGAAAAATAGGTGCCACTAACGGCCCGTGTGAACCGAACATTATTTTGAGATGATCGGTTCACACAGGCCCTTAGCGGCACCGAAAAATATTTTTATTACTAAATTTATTTTGCCGTCATTAGGCATTGCCTTATTTGTCTATGTGTCACTGCCATTGACCATATTCTGTAAAGCTTTCTCAATTGCAACTGGCAGGAAGCATCTCAGTATTCGGGTGCTCGTTATATTTATACGGCATGTGTGAATTCACCGGGAAAAAATACACGTTCTCGATACTTACCCGAATAGTCAATATAGAGTTACAGCTTTGTCTCCCTCCGATCGCAAAGTTCTTTTTCGTTCATTTATCAGTGTTTATACTGTGATTTGGTGGGGCAGAAGGCAATTTCGGACGATTTACGGACGTGATAAAAAACAATGATCTCCCTTTGAGGAGTGATTGAAAAGTATATATTACACTGTCCGGAGGAAATCTAATGGAATTTACATATAAAACAGATTTGCAAAATAAAAATAAAATACACTCACGATCTCTGATGTCTAATGCTGTATGCAAATTCCGGTTGTGGTTGCGTGTCTGTTTTAATTCATAGTTTTGTCTAGTCTAGTCTAGTTAATAAAATGCAAATGTCACATAGCAAACTTTTAATTTTTATATAATTGAGTATACACAAAAGCAAATTTAATGAATGTACACAAAAATTAATTAAATTGAATGTACACAAAAGCAAATTTTATCAATAAAATTTTGATTACAAAGTACGAACAATTTGAAAAAAGCACATTCAACTCTTATATAGGTATATTATTCGTGTTTATTGAATTTTGTTGGTGGTTTGATATTTCCTTTTTTAGGTGGCGATAATTTTGGAGTAAAAGTATTCATATTCAAAACTTTTACTGGAACTTTATCTTTTTTTTACAGGAAATTTGTTTTAAATAGAAATCACATAACTTTAAAACTGCATTAAAAAAAAAAGATCCTAGTGCATAAATATTTTTATTCAATATCTCGAGTTGCATCAACTCATTTAGGTTGAGTATAGTATGATATTACATTATCTGTCCTGATTTTTCCATCTGAAAACGAATTAACAGATCGCCTGATAAAATTCTTTCAGAGTTCATAATTGAAGAGATATCCCTGAATTATTCGTTGACCAACACAAAAGAACTTTAGAATTTGCATCTAGACATAAAATACACATATTATGAATTTAAATGAAACATTTCATATATTTTTAATTATTTTTTATTCAAATAAACATACTACATTAAAAGTTTCGAAATTTCATCATCTGATGCTACATCTGCAGCAGTTTTATCATCAAAATCTTTAACAGTTTTGTCGATGCCTTCTTGTAACAAAAGTTCAACACATTCTTTATGAGCACAACTAGCAGCGTAATGAAGAGCTGTCTGACCAGATTCGTCTTTTAAAGAAATATCACAACCCAAAGTAATTAATATTTTAATTACATCTATGCAACCTCTGTCAGCGGCCCAATGAATTAAACCCAGTCCTTCAGAGTCTAAAGAATTCAATAGAATAGGTTGGGATTTGATCAACATTCGAACTTGCCAAACATCACCATCTCTGCAAAAATCGAAAATAGTCTTATTTTCACTAGATTCATCATCTTCGTTACTGTTTAAACTAGAAACAGTAACCCAATGCTGAGATTTTTTCTTTTGGTTATTGGTATTTTTTTCACGAGTCTTAACGTTCCAGTTGGGATCGCATTCTGTTATTAAAGCGATATATTTTTCTTTTGCAGCATCAGGAGACATATCTCCTAAAGAATTCCAAGCGTCCCACTTTTGTTTCGCTTGCATATCGTACCATTTCGGTCTGGGAATATTGCAAGGACCTTCAGTAGCCTGTTTATAAAATGAATAAATCTGCAGCAACTTCTTTGAATCTAAAACTGAAATTAGATTTTGAACATGATCCGCTGCCGATTTGAATAATTTGTTCAATTTATTCAAATCTCCATCGCCATCAGAATCTGATAAATCTAAATCTGAATATGTATCTAATGCTTCTGCCATTTTGGGAATAAACTAATTTCAATGCTTGGGAATTATAACGTAGCAGGTTGTAAAGAAATAGGACTTCCTTCTAAGACGTGATCCTTTTTCGAAGTAGCAGTGTCGTAAGAGTTGTTCGAAGAAAACTCTATGAATCCATAGCCTCGACTCATACCAGTATTTCTATCGAATTTAACTCTGGCAAAGTTTACACGGCCAAACTGCGAAAAATAGTCCAGCAATTCTTTGTGGCCGATAGTCCAATTAAGGTTGCCAACGAATAATTTTCTCAATGATCGTCCTCCTTGACTTGCCATCACACTTATATAAAAAATTATCTGCGTACTATTTCCAATAAGTGAATAGAATGATCACCCATCAACTCACTAAAGTTGATGTTGTTTGCTTCTCCTATGGATACTAAATCAATCAAATTAGCTTTCAAATTCCACTTTTTCAATAGAGGTTCAATAGTCCAATCAGAACTCCGTTCTTGATATGTAAAAATGAATTTTGTGTTTCCCTTCTCTAGAATATAAGCTACTGTAACCAAAATATCTTCGAATATGGCCGGATCATAAAAGCAATCGGAGCTGATTATCAAATCGAAAGGACCGATTTTAAAATTGTTTTTGAGAAATAAACCCCAACTCAATCCGACAACTTGAATATCTTTTCCAGGAACAAGACCGTTAACTTCACAGCAATGAGAGATGTGCGATAGCGATTTCGGTAAAGTACAACTATCGGTTAATGTAACGATAGCTCCGCACTTGGCTGCTAAAATACCTGAAAATTATACATAAAGTTCTTAAGATTACGAAATTTCAGTTTGCTAGAATATGTGAATTCAATTACCAGGTAAAGCAGTTCCGGAGCCTATTTCAAGAATACGTTTTCCTCTGATATTATTACGTTGAGTCCACAGAAACCAAGCCAAAACAGGCGCTGACGGCCAGATATAAAATGAATAACTGGCTTGAAGCAACTGAAAATTTATAAGAAAAATTGTTTTCAATAATAAACGAAATTAAAACTTTTCAAAATATGCAAGACTATATAGGATGAACTTCATTGTTAAAATCATATATTTAATACTAAAATTGATCGATGAATCAATATTTTAGAAATCAAACTATTAAAATTTGAAAAAATACAACAATTCAGAACTATACAGTTCATAAAAAAACAACGCATATTTTTTCATCAATACATATAATCACAAAATTCCTATGAATATTTCAGAATCCACCATGTGAGTCACAGGTAATCCCCACTGAATCTAGTCAGTGAACCACGGCGGTCATCCGTGCCTCCAAATATTACACATGTAATGTTGGAAGGGTGACCTATACATCAAGTTTTCACATTAAATTTAACAAACATATTGCCTACGAATCACAGACAAAGGACTTTCGGAAATTTGATCAAATTAATCAATATTCATCAAATTGGTTATCAAAACCTCCAATGACTTCTCAAATAAGTTCATCAACGCAAAATCTCACACACCAGAACCTGACTACAAGGTATTTAAAAATAACCCGTTTCCCCAAAAAATCAAACAAAAGACAAAACCCAAAATCTCCAAAGCTGAAAACATTGCTTTCCTTCGAAATTCCCAGAACGTGCCGGTAGCACAAATAGAACCGCAACGCATGGAGATAGAAGTTAGGTTAATTGCGTAAGTGACAGTTGGTGTTCAACGCAACTCCACTATTTCTTAGACGACGATAAAAATGTTCTTATGGATCCCGCATCACCTCAGGGACGTGCACTTCGGTGGGGGCACCCTCTGGATGGGACCGAAACACGAAACGTTTGTGGGGCGCCGCCGCAGCTGAACTCATGCTAAATATATGACGGCGTTGCCAACATTGGTCGGTTTGGCGTTCGTTGGTGCGTAAAACTAGTAGCGAGTTTGGGTTTTGTGTGCGTTGGGGTTGGAGTTTGGGTGAATCTGTGTGAAATCTGAAATGAGAGATGTGATATTTGTATTGATAGAGGATTGTTAGACTTTATTGTTTCTGTGTTGTTTATAGTGGTGTAGTACTGCTGATTTTTATGAGTTTTCTCCGTTCGTTGATAGGAATTTTCTGAAAATTGTTGAAATTTTTGAATTTTTGTTGTGATTTCCGATTTCTTAATAATTATAAATGAGTTTTTTTTCAGATTTCATCGGGAAATTTAGATTTGAATGTTCAAATCACTGATTTGCAGGGAAATTATAAAGTGAGCCTACACTGTGTTAAAATCTCATAATGTTTTGCATTTAAAATTACAATTTAAATTAGTGTTTAATTTAGTGACGTTAGCGTATAACAACGGTAGCACTCAATTTCGATATATAAACCCCATTAACATTTTAATGAAATCAGTTACGTATACTCTCCAAGTATCTTTTTATCAGGTTCGTATCAGAACTGAACCCTAACCGAAAACCGGTAAAAACCGAAAATTTAACCAGTAGAAAACCGGAACCGAACAAAAATATATTTTTTGTTAAACCGCAACCGAAAACCGAAACGAAAAAAAAACGTTTCGAAACCTTGCTTCTCACATCTCAAATCAGCGATAATAAACCTTTTTTCGAACGAAAAAAAGAGTAATTATTTTTTATTCCGGTTTTCGGTTACGGTTCAACAAAAAAAAGGGTTATAGTCCGATCTACCTATACATACATCGCTCGAAGACCGAAAATTTCAAATGAGTGCCAGCTAATTGTAAGTGCGAACGCGTCTACGTGGCCGTCACTGGGGTTTGAAATTTTCTGTCTTCGAGCGATGTATGTATAGATCGGTCTATAACAGGCTTGTCCAAAGTGCCACTATGGGGCCAAACTGGCCCCCAGTGCTCTCGCGACTGGCCCCCACTTTTCATACATAAAAATTTACGAATTTTGCTCTAATTCGAGGAAAATTAGTATTATTTTTTTGAATTATTGAAGAATCGATTTTTTCAAGTACATTCTGATCAAAATATATGTATTTTATCATTAAATTAAAAAAAAAATGCAAATTGTGTTTTGCCGTATTTGACCATGTTGGACCACGTTTTGGCCAAAGTGGCCCTCGCATACCGAAATTTTGGACAAGCCTGGTCTATAACCAAAAAAATCACACACATTCAAACAAACAAAAAAATCACACCTTTTTACACTCCAAATCAACTAGGTATACTGACAAATCTTCCTTCAACAATTAAAAATCTTTTTACAGCCCTAATCAATTATAACAAACTAACAGAAAATCACACACATTCAACCAAAAAAATCCCACCTTTTTACACTCCAAATCAGCTACATTGACAAATCTTCCTCCAAACAACAAAAACCACACCCAAAAAACCTTTCTACACCCCCCCAAAAACCATTTCCCAAAAAACCCCAAATCCCCACCCAACAATTGCCGCCCTGCCCACACCCGACCGCCCTCCTCCGAGTGGCAGCAGTGTCGGCCCTCTCCAGGCCTCTGCCCCGCCAGAGCCGCGCGCCCCTCGCCGCGAGCGGTGCTGCCGGCGCCCGGGCCCGCATGGGGTGAGCGATGCAGCGCCAGCGGCAGCGGCGGTCGGGGGGCACCGCCGCCTCCCCCCCCACCTGCCCACGCCCCCGCCCAGGACGCAGCTCCTGCGACGGGTATGTGTTTACAATGGTGACACCTATTGTTTATGTTGGGGGCGATTGCACATGTTGTGCAACTTTTTCTTTTTAGGGAGGCGCTTTTGGTGCAAACACAAACACACCGTTTGTGTTTTTTTGGTTTTGGGTGTTTTTGTTTTTGAGTGTGGAAGGGTGGACAGCAGGGATGTAGTGCTAAAAAAAAGTGAAGGAACGCTCAATTTTTACAAACCCCCCCCCAAAACACATAATTTTCAAGGTTTTTTTTTTAAATGGCTGATAATAATTTTTATTTTAGAACAAAATAAGGATTATTTTTATAATATTTTCATATATGTATAATCCAACAACAAGAGGTTATAAAGAAACAAAATTATTATTATTACATATTTATACATAGATTTCATTTTTGTAGAACGTTTAAATTGTTAGATTCAAAATTTTGTATTTCGTAAAACAAGCCAAAAAGGCGCCGCAGGGGAAAATTTTTTCCAAATGTTTTGTTTAATCAAACTGTATCACCAAAAACTATCAATTTACTTATTTTTTTTCGTTTATTTTCACAAAACATTTTCTCATATTTAGAAAAATGTACCGGAACACGTTCAGGCTAAGAAATAAAGTGCCGGAACAACGTTCCGGCCCCACTACACCACTGTTGAACAGGGGTAGCGAGGGGAAATTTGTAGGCTGCAGCAGGGATGTGGTTTCAGATCTTTCAAATAGGGTTGCCAACAGGTCTCTTTTAAAGAGAACACATTCTCTTTTTTTTTAACATAATTCTTTTGTTCTCTCTCTTTTTTTTTGCAATATACCCAGAATGTCCTCTTTTTTTAATTCCAAGAATTTCCTCTTATTCAAATCCAATTTCGACAATAATTTTATGCATTTTGTACTTTCGGTGTTGAAACTAGAATACATAAATGATTACAATTATAAAGAAAATTGTTAAAAGTGAACAATTTTTTTTTAAATGTTCTCTTTTTTTAACCATAACAGTTGGCAACCCTAAAATGGAGGGGCAGGCCGAGAATAGTAAAATGAGTTTTTATTGATCAGTAATGTATTCAGGTTTTAATCGGTAAAAAAAGCTTGAAAAATGACAAAATTAGTTTTAAAATTAGTAGTTGGGTTTTTGATCGATGGGTGTTGTGTTGTGTTATGTGAAAAAAATTATTATTTTTGGGACGAAGCAGCTGATCAGTCGTAATCTTTCATTTTCTCCCATAGGAAATCAATTTATTTATAAAAAATTTGATTAGTACAGATTCATTAAAATGAATCAGAAAATGTATAGATATTTATTAATATCGCAATAAAAGCAGTAGCATATTTATCTGTAGGCGGTAGAGGTATAAAAATTATATATGTATGTGTTTTGCTCAATTAATATTTCACAAAATTATAATTTTTATAAAAATAATACCCCACCTTTGTCGGAAATTGAATTCAGAATATTGTAATATTCGCAAGCAGAGAAATCTTTGCCGCTTCAGCTGTTTATGTCAGATACTGAGATAGCATTTTCTTTACATATTCAAACAGTATATCGTATCTTTAAAACCATTTTACATTAAATTGGCTCTATTGTGCACTTTCAGACTTTGTCATATTAAAACAATAAAGATAATCTATTACCAAAATTAATTTTATCGAAAAAAAAAATTCCGAGTCATACCTTCCCCATGTTACTTACAATTAAATTACTACACAATAATTATCATGCCCCCCTACTTTCATATTCCTATTTCAAACACCTATAAATACATTGTATTTAGCCTTGTACGTTTTAAGCAGGGCTTTAAACAAAATAAAAAAAAAAATACATTGTATAAATTTTGAATTAAATTATTGATGTATTTACCGATCTTCCACTCAAATACGGTAGAAAACGTTTAACACAAAACCAAAGGGACCAAAATATTTTTTTCACGTTAAATGTCATCAAAACCACAGTATTATTTCTTGTTAAACAATTTTTTTCATATTAGACAATTTTCACTGTTGTAAGATCCTCATTGTCAGTGGAGATCGCTTAACAAGAAACGGAGACGACTGAAATATTTTTTCACGTTAAAAGAATTGTGTCAAAAATTCCATGCAAATTAAAAATTCAACTATGCTTCTATGTTGTCAAATTTAATTTTTTTTCTTGTTATGTAGTTTCACATTTCAATAAATTAAATTACATTTTTTTTTTACAAAAACACAAAATTCGACACTTCAGCATATTCTATGAATGTCTATTTCTTGAAATGTTTTGATAATCGGTTCTGCGTTTACCTAAAGACAAACACAATTTATGAATTATTGTTTGAAAATTGTAGATCTAATGAAAAAAGGGTAAAAACATCAGGGTGACTACGCTGCTGCTGATACTAGGTAAATTTTATTTGTTCAAATGCAAATACTTTTGGTAGAGTTTATATTTCTTATTCGAAGAAATTGCAGACCTTGTGAAAATAAGGTAAAAACAACTGGGTTATGATGTGGCTGCCATAAGATATTATACATTTTGTTCTTTTGTGAACCAAATTTTTTTCATAAAAGTTCTTTTTTATATTAAAAAAAAATGTATGAAATTTCATAGATTTTGTGGGAGGACTGTAATATTATTTCATGTTAAACGATTACCACTATATTTATTAATCATTCAATCCTATTTTAGGTATCGAGCATTTTGAAAAAGAACGAATCATGCCGCAGCTCCGAGGAAGTGGCGATCCTTGCCAACATGAAAGACATAGTGCAAGAAGTCAACTACCGCAACCAGAGGAGACAAGAGACGTTGGACAGAAACAAAGAGATCGAAGATGAACATTTCATCTTGCGCAGCAAGTGCAAAAGGCTCGCCGTCGCTATAGAAAATGCTAAGCATCTAGTTGTCAGTATTTTTTTGCTTCGTCTCATATAATATTCAAAACAAAAAGTTTCTCACGTTTGCTGTATTGCAGGTTTACACCGGCGCCGGAATCAGCACGGCAGCCGACATACCGGACTATAGAGGACCGAACGGAATATGGACTCTGTTACAACAAGGAAAAGAAATCGGTATTTTTTTTTTTTTTTTTGGTTTCCCAAACTCTGCATGTTATAACCCGAGTTCAAACTACTTAAAAAACTAATTTCTATCTAATTAAGAAAACTTTTAATCATTAACATTCAAAAGAAAAAAAATTCACTAATTATTTATTCCATCCGAACATGTCAAAACATTTTATAAACATAAATGGTACAGAGTCAATTATTACAGTTGTATCTTTTATAATATTATTAATATTGTTATACATTAGAATTATTAGCAAATCTATCATATAATACAAACGTATAAAGTCAGTTATGCAGACTTGCTATTTTTTATTGTGAATCATTAAATTGTTACTCATATCAAAGGTCAACATTCTACAAACTATTTTAAACATTATCTAGTTTTAAATTTTGATAACATAAATTACAAAATACATTAACTTGATCATTAATTTTTTGACAGAAAACATGATTTGACAAGGGCAGATCCAACTTTGACACATATGGCTGTTTGGGAGTTATACAAACAGAGGTATCTGAAGTTTGTCGTTTCCCAAAACTGTGACGGACTTCATTTAAGATCTGGATTGCCTAAAAGGGCGTTATCAGAGGTACGTATTGAAATATTTAAAAAAAATCACTATATTTTCGTAGTTTTAAATCATTTTCTTTTATTCTAGGTACATGGAAACATGTATATTGAAATATGTAAAGTTTGTAAACCTAATATTCAATATTGGAGACTTTTCGACACAACCGAAAGGACTGCTAGGTACAATCATAGAACTGGCCGAATCTGTCATGTGTGTGGAAATTCTTTAGAGGTCAGTTTTGTAATATTTTATTTATTTTTTAATGACATTTGGGTTTTTTAAATTCATTTTCTTTTGCAGGATTCTATCGTACATTTTGGAGAACGAGGCATAGCTCAGTGGCCACTTAATTGGTCAGGAGCTTTATATCATGCAGCTAAAGCCGATGTTATTTTGTGTCTTGGATCAAGCTTGAAAGTTCTTAAGAAATATCCTTGGCTATGGGCAATGAATAAACCTATCAAAAAAAGACCTGCAATTTTCATAGTTAATTTACAATGGACTCCAAAGGACGATGTAGCTGCATTGAAAATTAACGGAAAATGTGATAACGTCATGAAACTAGTAATGGAATATTTAAGCTTAGAAACTCCTTTTTACAATAGAATGAATGATCCAATATTTTCTCATGCAAGTCAATTAAATCCTAAAGAAATTCACACTACAACTCAACCAATACTTATCAAATGCCGTAAAAATGACAAATCTCTCAATGCACTGAAAAATTCTTCTAAAGACGATCTCGAAACGGAAGATTCGGATGACGATTGTCCTCTGAACATATTGAAGTTGAAGATGAACCCCAAAGACATTGAAAAACCTTTAGATTTAAGTATTAAAGTTAACGGCGTAGATGTTAAAGATGAGATTAATAAATCGAATGCGGATTGTGATTTACAATTAACTGAAAGTAACAATAAAAGTGAAACCGATGTACCTCTAAGTGACGATAGTGAAAAAGCGATGACTCTTTTTAGTAAACCATTTTTTAACCGAACGGACGAGAACGGGTATTCCGTACCTCTAGCTGAAAATATTGATATTAATACGATGACACGTGTTGGACTTAATAATTATGTAAATAATAGTCAGTATTTGGAACCACTTTCCATCGAAGATAATATTGAAAACCTCGAACGTGTGCACATAGAAATGCAAACCTGCGATGCTGAAGTTTGCAAAGTATGTATACTTCTAGTCAAATCTAAAACACATAATAATAGTTTTAATAATTTACCGAATATAGATTCTAATGTCAACGGTTTGAATTCTTTGTCAGACTTGAAAAAGTCATCTAACATTGGCATATTGGGATTTAGAAACGCGTCGAAAGACTTGAAATTAGCAAATACTGAAAATAACAATATCGAAGCGAGATTATTGTCTAAAATTTCTTTACCTAATATTTTCAATGTGAATGAAAATAAAAAACATCACAGCAAAGAACAATTTGACATTACATCTTTAAGGAACTTCAGAAAATTAAAAAACTTCAAAAGCGTTTTCTCAGAAATAGGAGTTGCACGCGATGAAAAACATAAACTCAGTATTTCGAAATGTACTTCTCCCAAACTAATTGCTGAAAATGGATCTCAAGTATCCGAATTGAAAGAACCGTTAAACTTATGTTTGTCTCCCAAGTTTCCATTATTATTTATGAAAAGAGAACATAAAATCTGCAATTCTCATATGTCTGATAAATTGTTCTTGAATCCTAAGCCTGCTCCTATTAATAACAATATCGATATAAATAATCTAGTACTAGATCTTAGATCGGCAAAAGAACGTATTGAAAACGAAAACAATCCAAATTTACATAGTTCTGAAAAAACTCCAGTCGCAAAGTTCAAGCAGTGTGAATATTTCGCTAAAATTGTGATTCAAAAAACTATTTTGTTCAATCGAAAAGAACTACAATATGCATATTCTGGCCTGCACAGTATAATAAATCCTATTCCGTTCTGTTCAGAATATGAATTTTCTAATGTATTCAATTCGTTGAATTTCATCAAGTTTGTACAAAAGTTAAGATTAAAACAGAAACGTTTGAACATGATAAGAGCCAGAAGCACAAATTTCAAAAGAGAACGCTCGAGGAAAAGAAAATTCGGCTTTAACAAAAGGACCCGATCTCGCAGAAAGGATCCGACTTGCGAATTTTGTTATGAACATTACAAATCGTATGTGTGTAACTTTTATACTCCTCTCAATTCGGAGCAAAGGTTTGAAAAGTGGCATAAAGGTAAATTAATTATGTGTGATTGTTGCGTCGACAGTGATTCTTCTAACAGTGATGTGGAATCGTCTGATGTCAGCAGCGATTCGACGAGTTGCGGTGAACTTAAAGAGAACAACGTATCGAAAAGTGATCTCAAAAACAGTGTTCAAATTAATGTAAATAATGACGAGGTACAAAGTGAGAACGTTCAAGCCGGATGGTTCGGTAAAGGTTTTAGGAAAAGTAGGCGAAGAAAGAGATAATGTTCTTTGTGATTTATTGTATTATGAATAAATAGTGAATAATTCTTATAATTTATTTAAACTTAATATTAATACAAGCCAATCTTGACATTTTGTATAATAAAATATTCGTAAAAATTTCCATTGTATTATTTTCAGTATTCACCTGAAAAATTTCTATTCCATGACCATCGAACAAAAGTTCAGACAATTGTTACAATTAGGATCTGTCACGATCATTTCTGGATTGATAGAATTTTGAGTCAATACATTCTCTTTCACAATACCAAATCCGTTAGATAACATCTCGATATCTTTACTATTGGACTGCGCAAAGTGCACATAATCCGGTTGCACTTCAGCAATCGAATGTCCAATATCATTATTCGATGGCAATATAAAAGGCTGTGGATTTCTGTCACTTTCAAGAATCGGGTCCATGCAATACAATCCATTTTCAGAGCTGGTCCACGTATCTGGCATATGAACTCCGTTTAACAAATCATTTTCTGTTGCCATATTTATGACATTATTTTTCGATATATCTTTCACAGAAAGTAAAACTAATTCTCCAGATTGTACATCAATCAATGGATACATTTGATCGTCTTGCATATTGGATAATTGGGATGCAGTCGTTCTTGGTTGAAGCGTTTTTGCTTTTTTATTCGATTTAAATTCTGTAAATATGAAAAATAATTAAAAACAATATGTAAATACGTATATATCATGTTTAAACGTACCAAGTGTGTTTATGTCATTCTGCATGTATTCTTCGTGTTTCGAAATAACATGTCGTTTTAAATAAGAACGTCTTCTGAATCCCATTGCACAATACATACATGAATATGTTAAAATAGGATTGTGAATAACTTTATGTCGTTTCAGTTGACTTTGAAGTTTGAATGTTTTGTTACAAAGGTCACACGTATGAGGCCTATCCTGTAAATAATAATATCGGTAATCTTCTGGAAAACATTGTTACTGTTTAGACTTTCGAAACTTACACTAGAATGTACAGATGTCATATGGTCTTTAAGACCTGATAATGTACTGAATAGAGCTGGACATTTATCGCAAGCATGTTCTTTTGGAGCGTTTTTATGACGCACTTGTTTATGTCTAACCATATTACTACTCTTGGTTGTGGTGTAAGGACAGGATTCACACATTAATGTTTCTATAAATCCAAAAGTAGAGTAACGAATGTGTTTTTTATCAAATGCAATTTTAAATGTGTATACCTTTAAATTTGTGCATACTAGACATATGATCAGTCAATCGTTCTTTATTTTTCAATGTCAAACCACATTTTTCACAAATGAATGATTTTATATTTGGAACGTCTTGTTTACAGATTTTTAAGTGATTTTGTCGTGAACAATGTCTTTTATATGTTTTTTCATCAATAAATGATTGTTGACAAGGTTTACACCATATTTTATTTGCAGCTGAAAAGTTTATATAAATCATGAATTTGAACAAAAGTTTATTACCATTTCAACTATAAAAATCTTACATTTATCACGATTTTTATTTTCAATATGTTTAACATCATATTTAAATATTCTCATATGTTCTCTACATAGACGGCGATTACTGAATGAAATTTTACACACTTCACAATAATATTTAGTGGATAATGACTATAAACAAAAACATATACATATTTATGTTTTTTATGTTTAATAACTATAACAATTTTCAATATAGAACGAAATATCAATAATTCAAGCTTTTTTTTTATACCTTTGTATGTTTTGTGTTATGTTCTCGTAATAATTTACGTGATGTAAAAGAAATATCACATTGCAAACATTGATTTTTAGCATGTTTCTGGAAGAAAAATGTTCTATTGAAAGTATTCTATTATATATTCTTCAGTTGTATCTATCAAACATCATGATGCAATAAAATATCATATTTACCAAATAATGTCTACCGTAATCATCCTTAGATCGACTTTGCCACAAACACAAATTACATACATAAATGTTATCAGATGAATCAGTTTTAGTAAGAAAATCACAAATTTGGACATGTCTTCTCAAATTGAACGTATTCGAATATCTGTATTAAATTTTAAAAAAAACATGATTGAAAAATCAATGGATTAAAATCAATAAAAAAAAAACGCATATTACATACTTTCGGCCACAATAAGGACAAAATAGTAATTCATCAATAGAAATGCTTTTAAAGTTTTCTTTTTCACATTTAAAGCAAGGAATTAGACTATTTTTAGAAAGGTGATATTTGAAAAAGGTTGCATTTTTAAAGAAAGATTTGCATTTTAGGCACGACTGTGGGGTTCCATTGTGTTTGGATATGTGATCTATCAGCGAATCGTGTGTTGCAAATGTTTCTTTACAAATGATGCATCCTTGTTTTTTGGTTTTGATTTCTGTGTTCACAATGTCAGTTTCAAACTCTTGTTCGTCTTCGCTCACGATTTGAATACTTTGTGAAATTTTGTCATATTCATCTAGCAGGTTGTAAGTATTGTCGTTGCTTTCGATTCCTAAATCAGATTCTATTTTCATATTGGCTTTTATCTTGAAATCTGTCGATAAGTTGTCGTGAAAATCATTATTGAAATATGATCCAGATCCAGGCGAAACTGCAATATTCTCATTCGAATCATCATTTTTATCATTCTAAAATGAAAAGAAAAATGTGTTTGGGAAACAAACCATCGGCAAAATTCATGATAAACATACCTCACAATATAAATTTTCCATATTATTTTCATTACTGGCTAAAATATCTAACGTCTTTTTACTATGGCGTAATCGAGAATTTTTCCATATTTTAATAGCTTTTTTAATAGTGACTATGTGTTTTTCTATAAACTTTATTATTTTGTACTGGTTCAAAATATTCATTTTTTTCATGACTATAAATAAGTATTTGATCTGAAAAAAACCGAAATAAATTACAAAGTCATCGACTCGAATATAATACATCGATAAACATAGAAAAGACATACTCTCTTTTTCAAAACAAGGAGTTCACGCACTTCCGTCATTTTGACAGCTACGTCAAATAACAACATACAGAAATGACAATTTCGTTGCCTATAGTCAAAACATCATTACTGTTCGCCTATATTCACTATGGCAATCGAAGAGTTTCCGTTGAATTTTGAATGCTTTCATCATCACAAAAATACTTTATTTTATATTTTGATATTTTAGATCATGTTCTTTCATTTTATTATCGTAATACGAATCGATTATATTATGAAAGTTGTGAATAATAGTCGTGCGGTTGGTATTTCACCTTGTTCTAATGCACGTTTATTCGTAGAGATGTGCCGGCAAGAAAAAACCCGGTTTATTTCCGGGAATTAACCGGGTTTTTTCCCCGGGAATTTTGGGTGACGGAAATTTTGGGAAAATTGAGAAAATTGAAAAAAAGCCAAATCATTTTCACATACAGCTCTCATCTGTTTCATTGTCGTTCAAACCAATATCGACACCGAACGAAAGAAAATTTTTCACCGCCAAAAATGTTTCTAACAAGAATGTCTGATTACCAATTTTTATCCATTACTGTAAGAGTTACTTTAAGAATAATATGTAATAATGTAACTATTAATATTTAACAATTAATGTTTTACCATTCTTCTAGTCGGGTTTTATTCAATTGCATAAGTACAATGAATAATAATATTTATGTATCTACGTGTTTAAATATTCGTAAAAAAAAAATAAAAGCAGCAAAGATGTCTGTGATACTATACTATACAGTAATAACATTATTACATATGTTTTATGCGTTTTTCATAATTTTCAAAATTTCTTGAGAATTCTTGAGAAATTTGATAAGTGAAAATGAGAATTCTCATTTCTCGAGAAATTCTAGTTCTATTCTAGAAACTCTAGAAATTCTAATTCTCATTTAATTTCATGAAAATCATTGAAAAATCAGAAAGCCTATGTGCAATAATTGAAACAACACAATATTTTTAATTGTTTATTGATTTAATCAAGGTAGTCGCAACTAGATTTACATTTGGTCATATGTATGGATCAGATGACTATAATATTTTATTCTATCACTGCACCATAGTCCTCAACAAACGGTAAGGCAACATTGGTGTTGTGAACATTCTTCTGGATAAGTGAAAGGTGTTTGTTAAATAAACAATATTTTAATAATTATTACGTTTTGAATTTACAATAATTGAAATTACGAGATTTGTAATTTGTAGGTGGCCCCTCGCATACTGAAATTTTGGGCAAGCCTGGCTCTATATGTACTGTGACCAATACATTGTCCCCATAAAAATTGGCAAACGCATGCACGGTCAGAACCAAATATTTTGAACCATTGCAAAGTGTGTATATCATGCGTTCGCGTAGCTTGGCAAATGTCACTTTTGACGTATATCGTGTATAGTTCTATGTTTTGTCGAATGTAAACAATTATTTACGCGATTCGAGAAAATACGGAGCCACTACGCTATCATCCCGCACTGTGTCAATTTGATCACACCTATATCATCATCATCATCATTAGAAGGTGGCCAGACGTCCTTCTTTCGAAAACATTGTCCTCCCCTAGGAAAAATTGTCCTTGTCCTTTTCGCTACCAACGACGCGCCCGTGCGTCCAATACAACCGAGCCTCGTGTGCCAACGACGCACAGGTGTGTTTCGCCGAATTTCCGTACTAAATACGAAAAATTCTATGTTTTCTTAACGACATCTCTTCAAGGAACATCCTTATAAATAAAAATGACTATACTTCAAGCTTTTTTTATTTGTATTCCCTTTAAAGCTTTGTAAGCTTCATATTATGTGAGTCAAGTATTTATTTTTGCATGTTTTAATATCTTGAAAATCTCTGGCCTACAGAGCACGATCGTAAAAAATACGGCTGGCAGCGAAAAGGTTTCAAATTTAGTAAACGCGAAAAGTATACCGAATCTGAAAATTTTTGTGTTGTGGATGTATTATTAGTTCTTTTGGAAAAGTCGACCGTTGTAAGCATATGTTTTAAAAAAATATAAGATGTGATTTTATAGAAACAAGAAAAAGAAAGTGTTCGTCAAATGTCACTTAGCAATCACAACGATTACCAGTTTGATAGACGGAATGAGACCATTTTTCCTACATGACTCAGACCTCGGTAGAACACACGTCATCGGCCTTCATCATTGCCAAAGAATTTTTAATATTATCTAAATAATCATGCTAATATAATTTGATGTGGGGTGATGGTGTAATTTACCCTTAATTTTAATTGTGGTATTGTTTTTCTTTTATAGGTAGCAACAAAAGTTAAGTGCCTCAGATGGAAATAAAACGTGAAAAGTCAAAATTTTTCTCGTTTAAAAGCTGTGCATTTTGCTTTAGAAGAAGAAAGTTAAAAGACATATTTGGAAAAGATAAAAGCTCTTCAAAATATTCTTCTACTATAATGAATTGTTTTAATATACAAGTAACTATTAATTAAACGTGAAATATGCTAAACTGGTGTCACCAGTTATAATATATACCAACACAAAATTATTTTTCTAGGTAAAAAGAGTCAGTAAAGATTTGAAAATATGTGAAATATGTATTGAAAAGTTAAGCGGGGCGCTTGAGTTTAAGCACAAATTGGATTGTTTTGCCATTTCCAAACAATCAAGTGAGCATTATCATTTGAAACATTAGTACTTTCTATACACTTTAATTTGATACTTGTAAGATTGTAAGGTGTGATCAATATTAAACCAGTTTATCTTTAATTTTTTTTTTAAATAAAATAGCCATTATCAGAAAAATTTTTAATGAAAAGGACTTTTGGTATATAAAAAAAAACGTGCACTCCAAAATCGAGTCGTATTTTCCATTATTCTCCATTTTAATTTGTATTTTTTTTTCTGATTTCATTCTTCATTTCAGCTGAAAAAGTATACAAAGACAATTATAGCAGTGACTATTCAAATGATGAATCAGCATTTGTTGTCAAAAACGAATGTCTGATCGATGACTGCAGTGATTTTGAATCTTTTGTGCCAGAATCAGAATTGGATTTAAAAAAACAGAAAAAGCCAAAAACCGAAAACCCTGAAGAAAAGCCCAATGGAATAAGTGAGAAAATTCATCTTCCCATAAAGTCTCCCTCTGAAATTCCTAATAGTTTCATCCCTTCGGCTTTGATTTGTCCTGTTTGTAAAGAAGAATTTAATTCCTATACTTTGTTATTGCAACACTATCCGAATCACAACCTCAATTACATATGCGACGTTGGCGGAGATGCGCATATAACCAAAACCAGCCCGATAAAGCATTTATCAAAACACACTTTAAAAACACATACTTTC
Source organism: Hydropsyche tenuis (assembly GCA_009617725.1). Classification (NCBI taxonomy): domain Eukaryota; kingdom Metazoa; phylum Arthropoda; class Insecta; order Trichoptera; family Hydropsychidae; genus Hydropsyche; species Hydropsyche tenuis. The sequence continues at coordinate 1,956,510 of VTON01000007.1, forward strand.
AAACATTGTAAGGATTCTTACGCCAGCGAATATCACGAAAGAAGATCCGTTTTTCCTAGCTGTGGAACATCTTGTAGTACATCAAGTGTGCTGTCCATTCATAACATGAGTGTTCATCAGAAAATAAAAAAATTTGCATGTACTGTGTGCAATAAAGCGTATTCAAGAAAGGAAAATTTGGGTAGGCACTTTAAATCGCATACAGGTAAATATAATTTACTTTATACTATTATATTGATATTTCGAAGGTTGGATGATTTTGTAAAACTTTTGTGCTTTAGGTGAGAAAAATTTCGCTTGTACTGTGTGCAATAAAAGGTATTTCAGCAAGGGGGATTTGGATTATCACTTTAAATCGCATACAGGTAAATATAATTTATACTATTATATTGATATTTCGAAGGTTGTATGTTTTCATAAAAATTTTGTGTTTTAGGTGAGAAAAATTTCGCATGTACTGTGTGCAATAAAAGGTTTATAAGAAAGGGTTCTTTGGATATACACTTTTTAAAGCATACAGGTAAATCAAATATATTTTATATTGTTTTATTGGTATTTCAAAGGTTGGATGTTTTCGTAAAACATTTGTGTTTTAGGTGAGAAAAATTTCGCATGTACTGTGTGCAATAAAAAGTATTTCAGCAAGAAGGGTTTGGATTATCACTTTAAATCGCATACAGGTAAATATAATTTACTTTATATTATTATATTAATATTTCGAAGGTTGTATGTTTTCGTAAAACGTTCGTGTTTCAGGTGAAAAAAATTTCGAATGTATCGTGTGCAATAAAAAGTTTTGCAGCAAGGGGGGTTTGGATAAGCACTTTGTAATGCATACAGGTAAATCAAATTTATTTCATATTGTTTTATTGATATTTCGGAGGTTGGATGTTTTCGTAAAACTTTTTTGTTTTAGGTGAGAAAAATTTCGCATGTACTGTGTGCAATAAAACATTTTATAGAAAACCGAATTTGGATAGGCACCTTATAAAGCATACAGGTAAATCAAATTTATTTCATATTTTTTTATCCATATTTCGAAGGTTGGATGTTTTCGTAAAATATTAGTGTTTTAGGTGAGAAAAATATCGCATGTACCATGTGCAATAAAAAGTTTTTCAGAAAGTCGGATTTGGATTATCACTTTGTAATGCATTCAGGTGAATCAAATTTACTTTATATAATTTTATTGATATTTCGAAGGTTGTATGTTTTCGTAAGACTTTTGTGTTTTAGGTGAAAAAAATTTCGCTTGTACTCTGTGCAATAAAAAGTATTTCAGAAAGGGGGCTTTGGATTATCACTTTAAATCACATACAGGTAAATATTATTTACTTTATACTATTATATTGATATTTTGAAGGCTGGATGTTTTTGTAAAACATTTGTGTTTCAGGTGAAAAAAATTTCGAATGTATCGTGTGCAATAAAAAGTTTTGCAGCAAGGGGGGTTTGGATAGGCACTTTGTAATACATACAGGTAAATCAAATTTACTTCATATTGTTTTATTGATATTTCGAAGGTTGTATGTTTTCGTAAAACTTTTATGATTTAGGTGAGAAAAATTTCGAATGTACCGTTTGCAATAAAAAGTTTTCCAGAAAGCGGGGTTTGAATTGTCACTTTAAATTGCATGCAGGTAAATATAATTTACTTTATGTTATTATATTGATATTTCGAAGGTTGTATGCTTTTATAAAACATTTATGTTTTAGATGAGAAAAATTTTGAATGTGATGTATGCGGTAAATCGTATACAAAAAAACATACACTTACGAAGCACATGAAAATCCACACCAATACCTGATTGGACGGATGTGAATATTGCAAAATAACCTTTTGTCCTCTAGTCAGTTTGAAGGGAAATTTTAAATTACATACATAATCGAATAATTACTTTAAAATTTTAATATAATTAAATATTTAATTTAATTCTAATTATGAGCCAATTTCTTTAAAGTGGTTGCAGCATTGTTTTCTTACACCATTTTTGTATTTTTTTTTAACTTTTGTTGTTTCAAAATTAACCAAATTAACTAAAGGAACTATTTGAACGTGCATAAAATAAAATAATTGTGCATTAAACCCGAGCAGTAAATAAAATAAGTGTGGATTTAAAAAATAATGAGTGTATTTTGACGAGCATTAAAACGTGTGCATTAGAAATTTTTTTGTACCTTATTTTTGTACCTTAAAACGAACAAACGTGCATTAGAACAGGGCAATATACCAACCGCGAGATCATTATTCAAAACTTTCATAATATAACCGATTCGCAATAAACCAAATCCAAACAAAATCAACACTGATTAAAAAATGGACCAAATTGTTAAAATGTAGTTGACAGTTGTATTGAATCGCCTGTAGAGATTGTCCTTTACGTTACCACCTATCTGTCATTTTAATGCACAAACTACAGTAACCGTAAATGAAATTGCAGCACCTGGAAACCTTCAATTCAATCTGTTGTATGTGAATTACGCTACATCTGTTTTTTAAATTTATTTATCAAAAACGTTGAAACAATAAATAATCTAAGATTGTGTAAAATTTTGAAATGATAAGTTGATTTTTAGAAAAGTTTTCAGTGAAAAACAATATTTTTTTTTAAATTACGTGATATTTGTAGTGAAAAAAATGAAGCGTTTTTCGGCTTTAAAAAAATATAGTCCCTTTGTGAACCTTTACCCAGGCTTCTCCAAAGTGCCACTATGGGGCCAAACTGGCCCCCAGTGCTCTCGCGACTGGCCCCCACTTTTCATACATAACAATTTACGAATTTTGCTCTAATTCGAGGAAAATTTGTATTATTTTTTTGAATTATTGAAGAATCGATTTTTTCAAGTACATTCTGATCAAAATATATGTATTTTATCGTTAAATTAAAAAAAAAATGCAAATTGTGTTTTGCCGGGTTTGACCGTGTTGGACCGTGTTTTGGCCAAAGTGGCCCTCGCATACCGAAATTTTGGACAAGCCTGGTCTAGACTGCTGCATTTGTCTGATAAGGCCTTTTCCTGCAGTGGATAACATATAGGCTCTAACTGTTAGATCCTATTATACATATATAGAGAATATATGTTAGAGTCTAACATATATTCTAGTGAATAATGTCAAAAGAGGACACTTTGTTAAAAATGGATATTAAAAGAACTGAACAATATTTATCGTTTGCATTTTTTTTTAAGTAAATTTTCATTACAAAAACTAACTTTCAGTACCGAAGCTAAAATAAATTATTACCATTCCCACCTTCCTCCCCCTCTCAGGTTCGCAAAAACATAGTTGAGCTCCTCTCTCACAAAAAGGCCCTTTCAATTTTTTTCTGTGAAACTTGAGGAGGGAGTACAAATCCAATTCTTCTGAAACCAAATATTTTTGACGAACACTTTCTTTTTTTTGTTTCTATAAAATCACATCTAATATTTTTTTAAAACATATGCTTACAACGGTCGACTTTTCCAAAAGAACTAATAATACATTCACAACACAAAAATTTTCAGAATCGGTGTACTTTTGTGTACTTTTCGCGTTTACTAAATTTGATTAAAGAAGAACATGGAGGACAATTTTCCCTAGAGGAGGACAACGTTTCCAAAAGAAGGACGTTTGGTCACCTTCTAATGATGATGATGATGATGATGATATAGGTGTCACAAAATTGGCACAGTGCGGGATGATAGCGTAGTGGCTCCGTATCTTCTCGAATCGCATAAATAATTGTTTACATTCGACAAAACATAGAACACTATACACGATATACGTCAAAAGTGACATTTGCCAAGCTACGCGAACGCATGATATACACATAGACATTACAAATTCACAACAAAAACACCTTTTCGCAAAACAAATAATTGCTAGTATCAAAAATACGGTGACCAAAAGCTAACTCACACGAAGTAAACTCACAGGAAGCAAGCTCACACGAAACGAGCTCACACGAAGCAAGCTCAAACTTGGCAAGCTCACAGGAAGCAAGCTCACACGAAGCAAACTCACATGCTTTCGAAAATTTCAAAATTTCAAATTAAAGTGAAAAAAGTGAAAAACACGAAACTGAATGCACCAAAATGATAATACTAATGATACCTATTACAGTGGAAATCGCTTAACGGGAGAAATCTGGTTAACAAGAAATATTATTTTGGTACTGACAAAATAATATGGACGTATACTATTACGTCTAACGTGAAATTCTTTTAACACAAAAACACATTTTGGTGCTTTCAGTTTCGTGTTAAACGTTTTTCACTTTAATTTGAAAATTTGAAAATTTTCGAGAGCATGTGAGCTTGCTTCGTGTGAGCTTGCCTCGTTTGAGCTTGCTTTGTGTGAGCTCGTTTCGTGTGAACTTGCTTCCTGTGAGTTTACTTCGTGTGCGTTTGCTTCGTACCTACCTACCTAGGTATGCGTTAGCTTCCCCCAACCGGGTAACATTTAATAAAATTTCTGAAAAACTGTACATTATGGATTTTTTATTATTTTTCCGATAATTTACCCCTCGAAATTTATAAAAAATCATCATTCAATTTCAGGAAATTTTACCCATGTCTACCTGTATAATAAGACGAGTTGATTTAAACAATTTATTGGGTGGCACTAAGCGTACTGATACGGCAACAGAATTGACGCAGCAAGAGATCAGGGGGGGTGATTGTCGTTGTGTTCAATGGAACGTGGTCTTCGTTGGGCCGTTAATCGTTTCCGTTTCTAAAAAAACGCCGTTAAAAGGTTTCCGTTTTCAGAGTAATTTCAGAATAGTCAATCGAAATGGCGGTGCTCGCGGCGGCGCAGCTCCTCGACGAGCTCATGGGCCGCAACAGAAACACTAATCCGAACGAGAAAACCCAAAAACTCAACTGGGAAGATCCTCAGGTAAGTTCGGTTCGATGCGAATCTATTCACAATTCGATGTCCGTAACAATAATCTTATTATATTATCTCGTGGTTTCAGTATTGTAAATATTATATGGTGAAGTTTTGTCCGCACGATTTGTTTGTGAACACGAGGGCAGATTTAGGGAGCTGTCCGCGTATACATGACGATGAAGTCAAGCAGCTTTATATGAAGGCGGATATAAGTTATAAGAAAACTTATTATCAAGATGAATTCTTACGGTTCTGCCAGAATATGATTGGCGATGTTGAAAGTGAGTTTTTGTGTGTACTTTATGAAATTTTATGTTTGCCATTGTGATATGATAAAAATCTGTAATGCCATAGTGGTATATTTGTATTTATATTATATGTTTTTTATATAGACTGATTATTGAAAGACTAAAAGGTTTAGAAAAGTCATAACGAGTTTCTTTCCATTGTATTTTTTTTTAAAGGTTATGAAGAAACCCTTGAAGATTAAAATGACCGCGTACGATGTTTAGCGACAAATAAAACTCATTGGATTTTTCTATTCCAGTGAAAGATCAATTATTGAAAGTCATAAGATATTACAATAATTGATCTTTCTCTAGGATAAAAAAACCTAATGAGTTTTAATCGTTGCTGGACATCATATGCAGATGGCTACATATGCTCTATAATCTAAGAAAATAAAATAAAAAAATATCGAAAATGAACAAGCAATGACTAAACATACTGTTGAATCTTTCAATAGCAACTCTATAAATAAATTGTTCTTAAAATTAAATGAAAAAAAACGAGTGATATGAAGTCTAATTGCCGTTTTGTTTTTATAGGAAAGATACAAAAGGGAAGACAACGCTTAGAATTAATGAATATCAAATCCGAAAGCGGTGTTATATCTGGACCTCAGACGGAACGCAATCAAGAACAAATTAAACTTTTAACAGAAAAAATTGCCAAACTCGTCGAAGAAGCCGAACAAGCGGGCATTCGCGGCGACGTGGAACAAGCTCAGGGATTGATGAAACTCTGTGACCAGTTGAAAGAGGAAAAAGAACAATTACAAAAGCAAAATGAGAATAAGTGAGATCTTAACGACATAAATTTCTTTCTGTTTTTTTATATTGCTTTTCTAAATATAGTTTTCTTTTTTAGTCATTGGACGGTTACTGCAGAATTGGCCGCCGCTCAAGAAAAACAAATGGAAGTTTGTACTGTATGTGGGGCTTTTTTGATTGTAGGTGATGCTCAACAGCGAATTGACGATCACTTGATGGGAAAACAGCACGTCGGGTTAGTATATTTATTGTAATCATAATATTGTTTGTTATTGCAAATTATAACTTTTTTACAATGTTTAGATATCTTCGGTTGCGAGAAGCTTTCGACGAAATCACGGAGGAAAGAGAAAAACAAAGAATCGAAAAGGAAAAACGCCGGAATGAAGAAAGAGATAGAGCCAGAGGTACATATGGTAAGGATAGAGGAGATCGAGAAAGAGATCGGGAAAGGGATCGTGATCGAGATCGTAGAAGTAGCCGCGGCGACAAAGAACGCACTGATAGAGATCGAGGTGACAGAGAAAAAGAAAAGGAACGTGGTGACAGAGATCACGGAGAGAAAGATAAAGAGAGAGAACGAGAACGCACCGACAGAGACAAAGAAAAAGAAAAAAGTAGAAGCCACAGGTTCACGTTATTTATTTACTTTTTTCATCAATTACTCATTAAATATATTCATAGCAAAAATTCAAGCAATGTATTCGTAGCAATTCTGAATACATATAATTTATAACATGATTGTGTTTTCAGATCTAGTCGTGACGAGAAAAGAAGCAGCAAATCCCGCGAGAGTCGCGATAAAGAAAAAAAGTACCGTAATGAACGAGACAAAGGTAATAATACCTCACCGATCCTACTATAATTTACATAATTTCAAAAATAAAACGAATAATTGCAATTATTTCAGGATCAGGACGCGAGAGGTCCAGAGATCGTGAGGGACGTCGAAGACGAAGTCGTTCCCGTGGGCGCTAATATTTCTACCTCAGCTCCAGTCTTCGGTGTTAGGAGGCCTGTGAGGTATCACACAATAAAATCTCTTATTCAGGTAAGTGATAATATTATTCATTTCGACTTTCCAGAAAGTGCATTTGAGTATTTCATCTATGCCTATCATTTCCTCATGATATTTATTTGAAACAATTGTGTACTGTAAGGCCGTTTTTTTGATATTTTTTTGATGTCTTACAAGTTTTTGAATACATGAGTAGGTGTAGGCTTGTCATTCTAAAGCGATGCAGGCTTTATGTATAAACTTAGCCTTAAAATTAAACTTTTTTTCCTTTAGGGTATCACTTTTGCAGGTTAGTGATATATAATTTATGCCTGTTAATATATTTGTTAAGGAACAGTGCAACCTGATTGTTTTTTTCCGCAACGAGATTGAATTTTTAGGTGATGACCAAATTTCTCTAGTTTTAAAAGTGAAAATATGTATTTTCGCAATATTAATGTGTAATATTTTCATGTGTGAATAGTATTTAAAAGCACAGTCATGATATATTTAAAATCGTTTTCAACTACATCGTCGGCGATAAATAGTAAACACTTTCACATGTGGTATTATCATCAGATCAGAACATACAACATCACAAGTGGGAGGTATTTATTTTTGTATGCAAGATTTTAATATTATACCATTTGATGGAAAAACCTTTGATGAATTTGATGTATTTTTTCTATTTAAACAACTAGAATATTCTAGTTATATGTAAATTTGTTTAAAGATAGATGTTTTCGGGAATGAACTTCTAGTCTTCAATTATTGTATTTGTTTGTTTTGTTCATTTTACTTTGGAAAACTCATTTTACTTGATGATACTGTTCAAAATGGATTTTTTTTTCATGAATATTATTCGTAACCTGTCCAAATATATATTGAATTTGATTTAACATGTATATTTTTATTTGAAATTTAGTTTTCATGAATAAGTCAGTCCTGTTAGCCTAGAATCTGAACTTAGTTCATATTTAACAGCTTGTTACTGTAATATTATCCATACAAACTTCAGGAACATTTTGTTGAACTTCATCATTTATTGCGTGGTGCTGCTTATCCTGCTTCACTTTTTTGACATGATTTTGAGGTATTTATTTAATTCAAGGAAATCTAAGATATAAACCTACGGTTTTACATTTGCGTTTTGACAGTTCTGTGTAGCTGAACGGAGACTATTAAAAGAACAGTTCAGAATTGAACTCGTTTGTCGAACGATGTGATTTTTTCAGTGTTATGTTATTTCCATTGAAAAAATCGAAAACACGTTCGCGATAAGGAAATATACATTAGTTGTTACACTTAAATGTAAAGCAAACTAGCATAAAAACGAATATGTTTGTTTTATGATTGGTTGAAAAAAATTTTAATTTGAACATTTGTTTTTCATCTTTTTGCTTTGAATTTATTATGTTCTAATGCCGATCTGGTGACCTTTGGTGTGCTACTTACTGACTATAGCTGTTGTTTCGTGGAACTTTTGCAGTTGACTTAATCCAGGTGAGCCTACCTTGATTAACCCTCATCCAAGTACATCTAATGACCATTTGGCGATCGTCTGCCCGCTACCACTGCCACAACTCTACATGTGCCGGATATTGAGGTATATTATAATATATAGAAGATTCGTTCAATGAGACCCGCTCATCGTCATCTCAGCACAGCACAGATGCTCGTCACACTAACATCATCAACAGATTATTCGAGGTGACATCTTAATGAAAATAAAAGTATGTTGTGTGTAATCTTTCAGTGTTATCAATTCTCCTTGGGAAAATTTTTATATTTGCTTTTTAAGTCTTTTTATAATAATCGAAAGGATTGCAGTCATATTTTTTGTTCAGTTGAATTTTAAGTTAGTTTTATGGATAATCGTTAAAGTGAATGTGAAAATTTTCCTATTTTTAATACTACTAACGGCTACTGGAGGCCATTAAGATTAATTTTTTTCTTTATGAATTCAATGTTTCATGTTATCCCAATACTTATTGTTCTTACTTTTAACGTGGAGCATTTTTTCAATAATGACTTTCGGAATTGGAGTTCAAATGTTAGCTGTACAATAAATTATATTCAAGTAGTGTTTAATTTTGAAGTTAATCTTCTTTAAAATCTTGCAATAATGATTATAGAAACACATATTTTTTTATGTAATTGTTGTGAAGGCTTTTTCGTCTTCCGATCTATTGAGTGCATAGTTTTACAATCTTAATTTTATTTAATCTTCAATATTGAAAATACAGATCTATTTTTAGACTTTTGAGTATAAAAAATACTCCATGTATAAAATTATTTTTTTGTAGTTATCAGTTAATTGGAAGTGAAAATCTTCTTGTAAAGGTATTTATGTGACCATAATTTTTATTTATAAACTTATTATAAATTGATAAGTATAATTGAATTGTATCTAATTTTCACCACAAGTTTTACTATCCAATCATTATGTGGAATGATTTATCGTGCACTATCATTCGTCTGATTTCTTCACAAAAACTTTATTGTGAATTAGCCATATTTTATTCCATTTCTAAGTGTAAGTGAACCTAGGCAAGTTTCAAATAAATGATATGTCCATTCTAATTTCTTTGTTTTATTTAATAATCAACCTAATGTTATTCTTAACATTACTGAATAATAATAGACATTGTCTGTACCGATTTAAAGACTTACATTTTCAGAAGTCAATAGAACAATAACATTCAGATAGCATCTAAATATATACCAATATTTCAGTGACACAGTGAGTGACCCAGTCAAAACACATTTTTAAAAGTAAATCTACCATTTTAAATATTTAAAAACTGTATGAGTTATTTTTTTTCAGAAATTTTACAAATAAGAATGTGGAAGTTATCATTTTTGCATTACTGTGATTAAGAAGTTTGAAATTAAATAGATGAAATACGTACCTGATGATTATGTTTTCATGTAAAATATATAACATGACAATTTGATGTTATGTGAAATTACATGATCACATTATTTTATGCATTTACTGAGATTTTAAAATATATTTTCATAAACTCTTACAATTCAATTCACTGTGACTGTGTTAAGTAGGGCACTAATACATTTTAAAATAAAATGAAAATATTTAGTCAAATGCAAATATAAATGTTTTGAAAATGGTGCATGAAGAACAAATCGAGTGATGTAATTTCACATTTTACAAATTAAATGAACATGCGATAGATATTTATGATTAATTATAAATATAAATATAAGACTCAGAATAATTATTAAAATATGAAATATATAAATATAAACTAGACAACAAATTTTTGTATATTTTTTATTAACATTGTATTTGATTATTAGACTTCAAAAGTTAAGAGAATAAAGTTTTTTCAAAGGAAAGGCACAGATTGGGAATATTCATACGAAAGGATGATCTATATACTAGTTATTGACACTTTTTATATGTAAGTCTTGGTATGACTGTTGAAGAATTTTTTTTCTCATTATTTTACCTTTTATATTATTTAAGACATTATTATTCCTTTAGCAACTGAATATTGTCTCTTTCGCAGCATTAACTTAAGTGTTCCACCGACTAAAACAAATTCATTTATTTTTGTAAATATAAGCATTTATATTTTAACCGCCAAGTTGAAGCGGCTTCAAGGCCCATTGCGGACTTTTTAAATCTTTAAAGTTACATGGCACAGGAGACATTAATAAAATAGGTCTTTCAAACAATTCAATTCTTAGTCATTAGATATTACATACTTTTTTTATATCACAGAAGTTACCATATCCAAAAATAGATTGAGAAAATACCATAACTTATTTAGTAATATGTAGGTTAATACATTCATATCTATATGAGATAACATTTAGGATTCTATTTTGGTTTTTCAATTCATTTATTAAATAACACGATTCTATATTTTTTTTTTCCATATAATACAAATTATTAAATAATAGTTACAATAAAGTACTCGAATAATTGAATGTGAAAATTATAATTTCAGTTGTAATAGAAGAAGGCAAGTTTTCCTGCGATTGTCATAAACTTTACTTCCCATAAATAGTCAAATTAATTTATACATGATTTATTAAAAAATTGAGTAGTATCACAAATTATTAATAATTCTGGAATTCAACTGAACGCTCATATAATACAAACTACCTATAAAGGACTTTTCAATTTGTAAAAACTCATATATTTTCAAGACCCCGCTAAAACACATAACTAATTTTATTTTTATATGAACGTGAGCATTCATGTCATGAATTATCAAACTTTCGAAAAATCATGAAAATAACAAAATAACCAGTATGTTCTTGATATGTGGCGACTTGAGCAACACATTGTATTTGAGAAACAAACAAAAATACATGAAAAGCGATAAAAGTGATGCGATAATAAATAGTAAATGAAATGAGATAATTTCGATGATTAGAAACCTAACTACAGTCAAGGGAAAGATTCACAGCCATTTTATGCTTCTATGTTAAAATGCTTTAAATCATACATTTGATGTAATCTATTAAGTTATTTATGGATTAAGTTAATGTGTACATTTTTTTTAAATAGATAGTATTATAAAGTGTTGGAGAAAATTTGAATGTTGATTGAGAGAATGATAACAAATCTTGAAGATGCGCATTTGAAAGAATATTTATAGTTTGGAAGTGTATGTTTATTTATTGATGCATTGTATTTTTTTGAAATGTGAGAAACGAAATTGAAATTTTTCAAAAATGTGCTAGCAAAATGTTTTGTATTTAAATATTCGGATACTCTTGATTATCTATCTCAATGAAAATATTTTGAATTCAAATGAAATAAAATCATAAGTCGAATCATGTAAAGAAGATTTTTCAATATAATAAATTATAAATTAAATTAAAATCATTGATTTTGTAACAATTTAAATAAAACATACACAAACATGTGGACATTGTTGCAAATTGTTTTCAAATGTTCACGTGTATGCATATATAAAACCAAATATAATACATGGTTAATTATCATATTGGTTATATTGCTTATTTAACAGTTTATTTTTCAATAATATTTCAAATAACATTTTTTTCTAAGAGGTTGAAGTCTTTATCTTCTTTTTTTCTAAAAACAAGTACACATTTATTTAATGGTATAATGTTAAACGATCTATTATTTTTTTAACATTATTTACACCGTCTTATTAAGCACTTGAACAAACTCTTTATCAAAATTATAATTTTTAACGAAATTGCACCATGATTCATTTTCTTATGTACAGCACGGTATTTTGTATCACTTTAAATTTATTGTGCGTAGCTCAATATATTCATCATGATTGGACATTAAGGCCGACTGTGTGATGACATTATTCGAAATCAATTCACATACTTTATAAACGTCAACAGTAAAATAATTTAATAATACAAAATATAGTTCTATAAAAAAATTTTGAAAAATTATTAAATCATCATAATTAGGTTATATTAAAGTTTATCAGTCGGCCTTAAATAAACTAAGACGAGCTCGAAGCACCTTTTTTTTCAATATCATTTCCATCCTTTTCTTCGCATACTATTATTAAGCAGTCTAAATCATCGCCGTCATTGATGCTGTTTGTTTTATCAGCTATTGCCGTTGAAGCACTGTTATTTGTGTTACCCTGTTCATCACTTGTTTCTTCATAAGATTCTGAACTTCTTTGGCCTAGTAAAAATTCACCAGATTCACCGCTTGTACTGAAGTTGGCGGCGGACATTCTGTCTGCACTCAAATGTCTGTCGTTTTTCAGTTTTTGTTGTCCAGGTATAATGTCTAAAGGTACTTCTTCTTTTGGCGACTGACAACTTTCTATGAGAACTTGGGTTGTGCTATGTGGTATTGAACTAAATAAATTTTCTGGTTTCATCATATCGATTTGTCTTCTTTCTGCGATGATCTTTCTCACACTTTCTTCTTCTGAAATTTCTGGAATAACAAACTCGTCTTCTGTGACTGCTGTAATATTAGGAGTTGATGTTTGCTTATTTGAACAATCGTCTAATAAATTTATAGTTAAAGGGGTTTCGCTCTGAGATAGAACTTGTGATTCTGTTGATGATTGTCCTTGTAGTAATAATGAATTCTTTGTAGTTGGCTCGAGAGGTTGAGGGGTAATAGTTGTAAGGTTTTTATTTGAAGGTTTTGGTAGGTATTCTGTAGGTGGATCAACTCTTAAAAATAAGGGATTTGTATTGGATTGTGATTCAAAAGATGTTGTTGGTAACAAAAGACTCGATTCTTCTAAACTGTCATTATCAACTGCTGCTTGTTTAAATAAATGTTTAGTACTGCCATACATTTTATGTGAAGGTCTACTATTTTTTGGAACATTTAAAAAACTTGTAGTTTGCTTTACTTCAACACTTTCTTGTTCTGGCTTAAGTAGGCAAGTGTTTTCACAAGATGAATTTCCATTCTTATATTTCTTTTTGTATAATGATCCTTCTCGTTTTACAGGAAGACTAATTTCATTGGAATCATTTGGAGTATTTGTTTGTATTGGTTTTATTTGAATTTTGTTCATGTCTTTTTCAATTTCTGGAACGACGCATATTCTTTCACCACTTTTTTCATCATCTTCGTCAATAAAACAAGGTTCCTCTTCATACAAAACATTACTTGCTGAATTATTTTTATCTGGAAATGTTTCTGATGTTATTGAATCCATTCGTTTTCTCAATCTTCGATTATGATAAGATTCAGTTGAAGATTCTCTAGTTAAATGGCTGCGTCTGTGGTATGATTCAGTAGACGAATCTCGAGTTAAAAGTCGTTTGATTTGATAAGAATCAATTGATGGATCTCTAGAGAGTCTTCGTCGACTATGATAAGATTCTGTTGATGCTTCCCTTGAAAGAAAACCTTTAGGATGGTCAAGCGACCGTGCAATCAGAGCTGCTGTTAGACGAGGAGCATGTAAAGTCTGACGTCGTGCTCCATGATATTGTATATGTCTTAATGCAGTACGGGAAACAAGTGGACTTCCGCCATAGAGTTGTATAGAATTTCTTCCACTCGGTGCTGAATAAACAAAATCTGAAGGAAGTGAATTTACCTAAAATATACAAAAAAAGGTTTTTATTTATATGTTTCGAAATTTTTTTGCTATTTATAAATGTTTATTATGAAATTCAAACCTTTTTTAAAGGTCTAACAGGTCTAGTAGCAGCTGACTCTAATTCGAGGGCAAGACACAAAGCTTGATCTTCTTGATCATCTTGTTCTCTTTCCATTTCTCTTTCTAATTCTACTTCCATGTCCATTTCATCTTCCATTTGTTTGTGAGACTCTTCTAAGTGTTTCATTAGTACCTATAAATAATGACTTATAAAAAAAATGTTCAGAAAAATAATGGAATAATGGCATTCAATACATACTGCAACAACAACATTTACTAAAACAAACTGTGCCATCAACACAAATATAACAAAGAATATAGGAGCAATCACGGTTGATACACAACAATTCTTAACACAATCTACAGTATTATCACATTCTTCTCTTAATGTATCTTTCATAATTCCATTCCAATTATCTCCTGTAGCAACTCGAAAAAGAGTTAAGAATGCCATACCAAAATTTGCAAAATGAGCGTGTTCACCTAGACCTAAAATAATAAGTTTCGAATAAATTCTAGTTGAAGAATCAGTACAAAATTTATAAAGTAAAATAAATTATACCTTGACATGGCTTTTCGTCAGAACATTCTAATCTTCCAAATAACTCTACTCCGAGTGCAGCAAAAATGAAAAATAACAGAAAAAATAGCAATCCCAAATTTCCCACTTGTGGCAAAGCTTGCATTACAGTATCTAGCAATGCTCTTATACCTTTTGCCATTTTCAATAGTTTGAGTACTCTAGCAATTCTTAGAACCCTCATTACCCTCATTATGGTCGGATTAATAGGAATAATATTTGTTTGCAATTCTTCCAAGACTATTCCAACAATTGATAATATAACAATAATTACGTCAAGTTGATTCCATTTATCTTTCAAATAAATTTTGAATCCAAGAGCAAGTAATTTCATTTCAGCTTCAAGTATGAAAACGGCAGTGAAAAAGTAATTGAATATTTTCAATGCATATTCTAATGCAGCTGGCATTCTGTAATACTCTATAGCCATTGTAACTACATTCAGCCCTATAACTCCAGCAATGGCAAGATCAAAATATTTTGATGTTACAACGTTGTGTACAAACAATCGACCTTGTGAATAATTTGAATAATATGGTGGCTCGTGCATTTCTAAAACACAATTTAATTTTGTTAATAAATAATATGGTAGAAAATGTTTAATGAATATTAAACTTCTTACTTCGTCTCTTTTTTTCCATTTGCAATGCTCGTTTGGCGGCTCGACGAACACGTTCTTCTTTTTCTTGTTCTTCACGACATCTATGAAAGTTTTCTACCACTACACCGACAAACATATTGAGTACAAAAAATCCGACTAATAAAATAAACGCTATGAAATATAACAGGCGCCACTCTGAGTAATTCACTATTGGCTGTAATGATATTAAAAATTGTATTAACATTTGTTATATTTGACAAAATCATATGACTGTAATATTCATGAAACATTCTAACTTGTTGATCAACCCCAACAGCATCCAATCCTGTATACATGATGTTAACCCAACCATCTCGTGAACTTAATACAAACAACGACATCAATGCTTTTCCGAGATCATCAAAATTATATTTTCTATTAATCCAAGCATTTCCTTGAATAGCGAGACAATCTGTTTTATTCCTAACACCTTTTATGTTTTCCCCTTCACAGTAGAAAAATGCTCCTTTGAATAACTAAAGTAAACGTAGATTTAAGTTATGAATTTCGAAGTTAATTTTATTACAGAAGACAAAGTATTGTGTACCTGAACTCCAAGTATTCCAAATATGATGAAAAATGTACAGCATATAAGTACAATATTTCCGATGGGACGAAGAGATGATAAAAGTGTTTGTACAACAAGCTTTAATCCAGGAGCTCTGTTAATTACTCTCAAAGGTCGTAAAGATCTTAATAATCTAAATACCTGTAATTCATTAAATGTATTTTCATAATGATTTTTATCATAACAATTTGTAATATTTAACTAAAATAATTACTCTGAGAATCCCAAATATCCGAGGACTAGATTCTGATAGAAGTGACATCAATAAATCTATTATAGAAATTATTACAAGAGAACCATCCATTATGTTCCATCCAGAAGTGAAATAAGCTTCAGGACCATAAAACATTCCAGTCGCAACAACCTATTTGGTTACATATTTACATTTTAGTTTATAAAACTTATAAATCGAATAGTATAATATATCGATAAATATATAATCAACCTTGACAAACATTTCAATTGCAAAAACACCAGTGAAAACATAATTTGCAGTAGCTAAAAAAGCTCTTTCTGTGCTCGTTGGTGGTATATTTGGTCGTTCCATAGCCAAAGTAATACAATTTAATGCAATAAATAAAAGAATCACATTATCAAACCATTTTCTTCCAACTATCCAACAACAAACTTTGCGAAATCTACGAATATTAAAAAAGAGAATAGAATCATTTTGGCTGAAATTGATAAATATTGAAGTATGCTATCTTACTTGTTGTTTAGAGAAAATAAATATAGTGAAAAGTCTTCTCTTTCTTTCAAACAGCCTTTTGGCTCAAGTATTTTGAAAATTTCTATCAATTTGGAATTTCCCGATCTGTTTTCATTATTGGGTTTTGCATTTACTAATATTCCATGATTATTATTGGATGAATTTATATCTTCTCGAATTTGTTTGATATTGGGTAGTGGACTTGAATTATTATTTTCTTGTTTGTCAAAAGTACTTAAATTTGATATGATTATATTAGATGATTTAGGATTTGAAACTATATGAATTTGAGGTTGACTTTGTAAAGATTGATTCTTAGCTTCATTGAAAGATTTTTCATTATTGTGATCTAATGAAGATGTTTGATATCCTGAAAAATTACAATATTTATAGATTGGACATTTTATAAATCAAGTGTATGAGAACAGTAATCTTTTATAAATTAAAACCTGTTAATAAATCTGGAGTTAGCGATAATCTATGGTGAGCAAATCTTTTAGACAAGTTTTGTTGATTGACATATTGGAAATTAGTTGGAATGTTTGATTTTATTAAAGATTGTTGTTGGTTTGATGTTTGTCCACTCCACGAAATCTTTAATTGAAAAAAATAATAAATAACAATAAAACAAATATTGTAAAATGTTCATTTTGATATAAGTACTTGAGGACTAGTGGTGCTGGTAGTTGTTTTGCTTTTAACTGAATTTTGAGGCGATATTCCTTTGAAACTATTTTGTGGTGATAAACCCTTTGCAGACTTATTATTGGGCGTATCTCCGTGAGTATTATTTTGTATACGATTGGTTGATTGTAAAAGGGAGTCATTTTTGCGTAGATTTGATTGAAGTGTTCCAATACCTGAAAATATATTTCAAAAATAATTAATTATTTAATCAGTTGTGTTCAAGATTCCAGTTGTACAACTATAAATAAATTTTACTATTTGAATGATCTCTTCCATTATTGAGTATAATAACTGCATCTGAATCTGATCCACTACGACTTTTCGCATTGGTGTTCTTCTTACGTAAGCTAGGCCTAGTTAATTTCCAACTGTATCCTCGTTGTATTTTGCATTTTCCATTTTGGGATTGATTTTCTTCTGGATTGCTTATTTGATTTTTATCATTCAATAAACTAGATTTATCACAAGTATTTATCACGTTGTTACTAGATGGTACAATTATTTCTTTTTGTAATGAAGTTTTGGATAATTGAATATTCTTTTCATATTGAGTAGGAGAATAATTTGAAATAACATCCAATTTTTCTGCTGAGAAAGATAAAGGTGATTTCGGTATAACTAATTTTTCTTGACCATTAGGCATTTTCGTTTCCAAAATGTTTTGTTTGTCTTTTTCAGGCTTAGAGGAAGTTTTTACGTTTTTGGCACGACTTGCAGAATGTAATGTTAATGAAAAATTGTTCGGAGGTCTTAGTAGGCCTGGAATGCTTGTGGACTTAAAAAATACACGAAAATTAGTCAAAAATTGAAAAATTGACATAAAAAATTTCTATTGCACTCACCGAGCTTCTATCAATGGAATCTAAACTGTCTAACAATGATGAATGAGAAAGAGTATAATTGTAATTAAATTCCCTATAAGACGATCCAGGTTCTAAAGTAGTGTTTGGTGAATCTTGAGGTGTGGCTGCAGTTGTAGTTATAATTGGAAGTTGTATAACTGCTGAAGAACTAACATTTTGAAGCATTTTTGATTCTTTTTGAATGTTGCATTTAG
This sequence comes from Hydropsyche tenuis, assembly GCA_009617725.1. NCBI lineage: Eukaryota > Metazoa > Arthropoda > Insecta > Trichoptera > Hydropsychidae > Hydropsyche > Hydropsyche tenuis. The sequence goes on from VTON01000007.1 coordinate 1,974,785, forward strand.
GTTCTTCTGGGCATTCAAGCACACACATAGATCGATTATGTCGTTTTATATGTTTCAGCTTCTTGTCAGAACAAGACATTTCACAATGATGATGTTTTTTGTGCTTTTGAATTTTCTCTCTATGGCCATTTGAGTCTTTTATTTTTCTTACATCATCCGCAGATCTCCACTGATTTTTTATTTCATGCTACAAATAATTATATTTAGAGGAGATCATCGACTAATTTCATTAATATATAAAAATATACCTGGGTGAAACTATCACTTGATTCGGATATAGATTGTGATTCATCATATGGAAAATCATTATTGTCTGAAAAGCATTCCGCTGATAATTTTGATTTTGCTAATTCTCTTTGTTCTCGTTCACGTCTTTCATTTCTCTAAAAAAATTATGAATTCGTTTATATATGATCAAAAGGGAAATAAATAATATTTCAAATATTATTATTGAAAAATTTACTTCAGAACTAAAGCCTTCAACTAAAATGGCAACCAATAGATTGAACAATACATAATTTCCAAAAGTCATTAGAGCTACAAAATACAAAGCAGCCCAATGACTCGTTTTTTCCATTCCATTAAATAAAACAACATTCCAATCCTCTTGTGTGAGAATCTGAAATCATTATACAATTAATAATATAATGAATTATACTCGAAAAAATATATTTTATGTACATTTCATCTATAATTTGTATATTCCAATCACATAAAATCTATTAACATCAATTCAAAGTTCAATAACTTATTGTGCTATATTTTAAACATTTAATATCATTAAAAAAAATACATTTAATACACATATAATAGTATAATATATAGGTAAAGTGTTAATTGTATTGAGTAAGTGCATGTTAAGTATTATGTTAAGTTAGTATTAGGTGATAATAATGAAATGTGTGAGAATGTGTATTTATTATAAAAACTACAGGGTCGGAGGGAATAAAATAATATCACTAGAACTAAGCACTCATTGAAAATATTTGCGTGTAGTTTAAAAATACAAGACAATATTTTAAGTGGATATAAAATATCTATATTGGAAAAAAAACAAAATATATTTAAAATACATGTACTACACGAATACCACATTTAAAAAATAAATAGTATTTTTTTGTATTTTAGTGAGAGGTATAAAAAGTATAGGAAATTGATTTCGGATCAGTATCAAAACCCTTTCACATGCATTGATTCAATCTGTTGATTCTGTTTGTACGATCTTCTTTGATTCACTTTAATATTTACATTTAACTGTAATAGACCAAGATGATCACTTGTATTGAAGGTGAAAAAACTAACGAAAGAATATCCCAATTCGACGAGCATCACTATCTCCAGCAGCGGCATCATTGACAGCTTTGGCAGCATTAATCATAGGATACAATAATAAAAGGACATGCAATATGACCAAAAAAGCGTGCACATAATATACATATAGTTCAAATACATCCAAAGCCCAACATTTTATATATGTAATAAAATAGATTGTGTAACATATTCAACAGTGAAGCTGGAATGTCGTACCTGAAAGACGGTGACAGTGGCCCATAGTATATTATTGAAATGTTTTCTGTCGCACTCGCAGCGTGGGTGCTGTGATACGATTTCGGGACAAGTGCACTCCCTCTCGTTGCCATAATCGTCGACAAACTTGCAAAACTTACCGCCGAATAGGTACATGCCGAGGATGCTGCACGGTGAAAGTCGTCAGGTATGAAGAGACGGCGGCAGCATCGTGTGTAACGTGTAGTGAACAGCATGAGAAAATGACGATGGCATACTATTTGGCTATTCGGGTGATTTGAATGGAATATGGTGGATGGGTAGGTTGGGAAAGATTTGCTCTCGGGAATATCCAAAATATCATACATATGTATATATCATTCAAAAAACTTGATATTTATAAATATATTTCAAAAAAACTTATTTCAGTTATTTTTTAGAAATTGATTTTAAATTGTTCATTGTATATTGTAAATTGTATATTAAATATAATATACTTTGGATGTTCCCAACAATTTAAATATTTCATATAAGCTATTTTTAAATAGACGCTTATATGGAATATGAAACGTATGCCAATATTCATTAGTATGTGAATTCATTGATGAAAATGGTGAAGAATATAATTTTTTCTACAATTTTGATATACAATTTAATATTACAGATATATTATTAGAAAATCGTATGTATGAAAAGCACCATTTTCATCAATTATTTACTGTTACATATCAAATATAATTAATTTAATTTTTCAAGTATATTATGAAATTAAAATGACTTATTTAATATTAAGTATTGTATTTACAAAGCATGAATAACTCAATTGCATAATATACTTCCATTCATTGTTGAATGATTTCTATGAATAAAAGTACAAATTTCAACTGCTAATTTGTACTGAACTGAATGGCTGAAGATTCGTCTCCACATCTCAGCGAAACTTGTTCAAAATAAAATCTAAAGACTTCCAATATTATACAAGATATTGGACTGCGATATGTCGAGCATTTTCTTTAAATATCAAATTCAAATCATGCACAAATCGAATCATTTTCAAAATATATACTCTGAAAAACATTTCGATACCGCGATTCGACTAATTGTGCAAACTATTGTGCTGAATACGTCACCTAAATAACAAATTTCTATAAATTGTGTTTCTTTGTCGTGTCTTTTCTAACTTGACAAGGTCGAAAACCAAAATCCAAGTTGGCCTATTCGAAGTATTGTTGAAATAACCTCATTGATAAAATACACACATTTATATGGCGTTTAGAAAATTTCGGAGAAATCATAATCAAATGAAAAAAACAAATCAAAATAATACACACACTTTGATTTTATATTGTGGCTCAATGACGTTTATTATTTTGCATAATGAAATAAAAAAATGTAATGAAAGTAAATGGGACATGCGCACATAAATAATAACAATAAATAAATCGTGAAAATTTAAAAAGAAAGTAGAAGTACGAAATATGAAGAAACATTATCAGTGGATAGCAAAAGGAAGAACATGTCAATTTTAGAACTTCACATTATCATTTGGTTCATTTTCGGTTTCGGAAAGGATGCAATGCTGATAGTTATTCTAGCAACAAAGCGCATTCCATTTTCACGTGTTCTTTTAACAGCCCAAAGTACATAATTTATTTTTCAAAAAAAGGATCAGTAATCATTTTTTATTCAGGTCGAATGTTTCCAATCGATAGCAGGGAGGTGTAAAGATTAAGCCAACTTGTAAAATAAAAATGAACATTGTCCATGCGATCTGATGCTATGGATATTTTTTTGTGAGCAATTGAAAGGGATGATATACCGGTTTGTTTTGTTAAAAAATTGATCGTTGCAAGTTGCGTAATATTCATAATTCGAAAATATGTGATTTGATCGTGATTTACCAAGCATTCTCAATAAAGATTGTATCAGTCATAAAATGCGATGATACAATTGCATAATTGATCTAAAAGCGAGTTCAATGAGTGCATAGGTATAATAATTATAATATTCGTTGCGAAAGGAGATGTAAACTATGAAAAAAATACTTTTTTTCAATGCATTAACATAAGCCAATTAAACATATGTACAAGAATAATATTCTCACGAATAAGAGAGAAAATAGAGCGGCAAATAGAGAGACAAAGGAACGCAGTCGAAACGAAACGAAAAATTAATAAAAGGAAGCATGCACGCCTTAAGTAAGTAAAAAGCATTCATAATTCATTAAAAATAGCGCATAAATCTATGTAGATTAAAAAAAGTAAATGAAAAGTAATCGGAAAAGAAAAGAATAGTTAACAAACGTGGGATAAGTATTGTACAATACCTTCAAACTTCTATATTATATATTAATAAATATAATTGCAATAATAAAAATGTGATTGTAAATAAGGTTCAAGACGTGTCACCTACCTCGTCGGTGAATCTCTAGATCGATCCGCTAATGATTTTTTTTTCGTTTCGTGTATTAATCATGTTTCAGTATTGTATTATAAATGTTTAAGTTGCGAAAGGTTAATATAGTTTAACATTTCATTTATTCATGTGAGCATTTTTTAGTCAGTACGATCTGGGATCATATTATATATTAAAAATGAACATGTTCGGGAGAGCGCTACATTTATTTTTCTTTTGGGATTTTGGCGATTTTGTGCGGTGAAATTCGCATACGTAAGTTGTTTTTTTTTCAGGTTAAATTTGGGTTATATGTTGACGGTTGATGATGCCAATTGTAAGTCAAATATGAATGGTAGTAACTATATCTTTCGGTGTCCGCATGCCGTTCAAGTGCTCTTAGAACAAAGGATACTAAAAAAACATGGATTTTGTAAAGGATAAATTTTGTATAATATGAATTTTGAATATTTTTGTATTGCGATTCGTTTGACATGTAAAACGTGTTGCATCTTAATTGATTACAGAACGGACAGAAACATGAAGAGTGAATTAAATTTGGAGTTTTATGCGATTATTTCGGATGCAATTGAATCTGAACGAAATTGATTGACGTTTAACGTTTTTGTATGAAATGTCATTTTAAATAACGAAATCGCGCGAACGCGTCAACGCGATTTTCAAAACTTATACAAAACAATACCAAAAATGAAAATACGGGAAAATCGGAACAGGACGTTAATGTATCAAGGAGCAAAAAAATTATAAACAAAAACATTAATCTGTACTATATATGGGTTGGTCCGGCGTGAGTGAGGATCGATGTTGTTATCGTTAACTGTTTATATATAATTTTGGGTTATATTAAAAAAGCTTCTCATATAGTTAGAAATTGAAATACCTGAAACACGGTCACGATAGCCCACAAGAGGGTATCAAAGTTTTTTCTGTCACAATCGAGTTCACCATCTCCGCGTGGGTGATCGCAGAACTTGCATCCGAACAGGTTCATCCCGAGGATGCTACAAGAAGTCGGGACACATCATCGGTCATCGTCAACAGCGGCACCATGCTTACCACACAAAAGAACATCATGACGAGGACACGGGGACACGTGGAGGGCGGGATGTGGGTGGTCGATGTTTCGATGGCGGATTCTTATGTAGCTCACGGTATGGTGCTCGGTTTGTTGGACGTTAGGTATTCAATATTTAATTAAACGATCCTTTTGGATTTGGTCGGGTTTTGAGGCGGCAACATCTCGAATAGGGTCGTGTTTCATTCGGAATATCGGCCGATTTTTTGTGATGGTGAAATTTGTATTCTCGATGCTGCGTTTTTAAATTTTTTGTTGATTGGTCAAGCGTTTGAATCAGAAATTGTTTCAAATTTGAACTTTGGAATCGATGATCGTTTAATTAAATATTTTCGTATGGTAAACGCAAAATAAACTGTTAAATCAAAATACTAATCAAATTGCCAAACTTTTGTTAAATGATCAAATTTAAAAAACATTGTTAATATATAAAAAAAAAAACAATTTCATCATATTATAAATGTCTCTCTAAATATGCGTTTTAAATAGGATTTTAAAGGAAATTTCATTTAAAATAAAATAAAAACATAAATTGAACCTCCTCTCTGATATATATTTTTTCAAAAAAAAAAAAAAAAATAACTATCGATCAAAACTTAAACAATCAATACCAAAACCAAATAACACGGTACAAAGTGGAGCCGGTTCGATTGAATTACCTCATTATCCTTGACTCGATCGAGAGGTCCCTATTTCGTTAGAATAGTTTCGGCGAAATTTATCGGCCACAAATTACATCCTGAGGAATTGGCGATAGATGGAGAGGAATGAGGGTTGATTAAAAGTCTTTTCACCACTTCACGCCGTTATCAATGGGGCAACATCCCTTTGTAGGAAACGAACGATGGCGCTCTTCTGTCGGATCGGTGCCGAATTCCGAAATATTATATTATGTTAAAATGTCGGAAAATCGCTAATGGAGTACAATGTTATTGAATGAGCGCGCTCACTATTGGAAAATCGAATTTTTCGCGCCATTTCAGCGCCTCTTTCAATATATAATTCTATTGAAAATCGAATGAAATGCGTGTAATGTACGTTTCGCACTTAAAATTGATATATTATTTCGATTTAATTTTCGTCGTGCGGAAAGTCGGATCGTCAAAGTGGAGCGAAGTGAAAAAGGACGTCTTTTTACCTTATGTCGTTTTAATTAAATTTAATTTCAAACTTGGCGTCGCCTAAGTCTTTATATTTGATTTTTTTTTTTGAGAAAAGCTCATATTAAAATACAAGCGCTGAAATTGCGACATAATTCGCATTTCACGCTCGGAAAAACACTATGCCGGAAAATACGTGATTTAAGTGAAGAAAAAAATAATACGTGTTTATAATTAAAATTTTGGCGTTCTTTTTGCATCGTATTTCAATAAATGGATATGCATATACATATAAATGGATGAAAATATCGTAAGCAATAGAGAAACATTCGCATAGTCATAGTATGCATAAAGTGTAACGTAAGAATAGTATGATTGTTGAAGAAAGAATATGTAAAATGTGATAGAATAAAAATAAAAATAAAATCGACAATACAAATAATAAATCGTTATTCAAAATCATTGAAATAAAAGTGTAAATTTTGATTAGTCAACTATTTATGACGACTTTTATCACCTATAATCATATAAGAATTTTTATTAGAATATTTTTTTATAAAGTGTAAATTATTCATAGATTTTATAAAGTTTATATAGGAAAAGTACTGAGGTTAATCTTATTTTGACGGTATACCATTTAATCATTCGTTAATCAATATGTTTACGCTTAAATTGTTCGGTTTCTCATCAACTCTGCTAATAACTACTAAATAACTTAATTATGGCAACATTAATATTGACATATAAACTTCAAATGTAAAGTATAATATTTATGATATAAAAAATTATATTGATTTTGTATTAAAATGTGTCGAAAACCAACCTGAATATGAAAATGAATAAAACCAAGAGTGAAAAGAAGACGGCCACGTTGTCCATGGTCCTCAGCATGACAAATAGTTGTCTACGTAGATTCGGCATGAAGCGGACCAACTTTAATATCCTTAGAAGCCTGAATGTCCTCAGAACTGACAGACCAGAACTTCCAGCTTGCTCTCTATCTCCCATGAACGTTTGAGCAAGTTCAAAAGCACTGAAAAATTCATTATTATTTAAATTCAATGTATCACTTATTTTTTTATAATATTTTTTATAAATACCTTAATATTACTATAACCCCATCGAAAACGTTGAACCCATTCGATATATACCCAAAAGGACCTTCGGCTATAACTTTAAGTAACATCTCAACGGCGAAAATCGCTGAGAAGACCACATTGCTTATCTCAACGATTACAGTCAGTTCTTCCGGTTGATTATGGTATTCGATACCCATTGAAAGAGTGTTTATAAGAATGGCTAAAAGAATGCCTTGTTGGAAGTATTTATGCTCTACAAGAGTCTTAATCCAGCGTCTAAAGCAACTGAAGATGGAGCAAATTCCTCTGAAAAACACTATGATTCCTCTTGAGAATCCCGAGCGCTTCTTTGCTTCTTTTTTCTGACTTCCAAAACCCATTTCGAGTTGTTGCATGTCACCACCACAACACGAAAAATCTTCCATATCGATAAATTGATTTGTAGGTGACATCCTTTGAGTTTCACAAGAGACAGAATTAGTTGCTGGAACCGTAGTAGTATTTTTTTTACATATGCCTTTCGTTAAAGAATCAAAGAACGAATCAAGAGCCATTTGTCCAGTAGGTAAAGCAGCTGACAAAGCTCCAGATAAAGCCAAAAGTTCTTGACAAGTCATAGCAGCATCACCTAGACCTAAATCAGCATCAGTTGCAGTTGGAGTTGGATTTCCATCCCATATATTACCATCACCTATAGATTATTAAAAAAAAAAACAATTTTCTTATTACAGGAAGATCGCGGGAAGGTGTTATATTATTAAAAGTTATTTACCAGTTTGTGTCATTTTTTCACTGGAACATACATTTCTTTCTCCTCCAGGTAATATTGGAGACGATCCAACTCCAGTAGAAGCACTTTGGCATTCAGCCCCATGCAAAACAACAACATCACTGAACATCACCGAAGATCTTCTTCTACCCAAAGAAGGTGGAGATAAAAGTGCAAGACCTGACGCGTTCTGCGAACAAAACTGTGGAATGCGTAACAGCAAATAATTATCTACTCGGAAAATAGAAGGAGTATAGAAAAGAATATATTATACAAACGATTCGCATATATTTTTAATGCGATTTTATTGAAACTTACGTCATTTTCCGAGGTGCAAATAGAGGCGGCTCTCAATAGAGGACGGGGAGAAGGTGGTTCTTCGAGGCCCTCAATTTCCGGTGGTGCCTGAAGCGATTGCTGCTGCTGAATACCAAAGTAAATTTAAACAGTTTATAAAACTAGTCCTGTCAAACTTCGAAGTGCTTGCCCGACATAAACATAATTAAAAATGTTGCGAATGTGGCGATTCTTTCGCTCATGGGAAGGGTAAAGGGACCCTTTCAATGGGGAAAGTCAATTTTCGCTCTCGTATAAAATGTTTGCGCGTGCGGAATGCTTGCCGTTTGTAAGTGACACGAAAAGCCTCAGAAAATATGATGTTCGAATTATATATTAAATCCTATTCAAATTTTTGTTGGAAATAATGCGTACGCTCGAGCGATATTGCCAGACTAATAAAAAAAGGTTTCCTAAGGTGACCTATAAAATTTTTATGTCGCTTACAAAATCAAATTGTTCCGTTATTATTACTTTTGATAATAATATTTATGAATCAATCGATTCAGATAACAATATAAATATGAAATAAAATTAATTCTGCGAAATATAAAGAAATCGTATTTGAAAAAAAGAAAATAAATTTATTTATATTTCGTTCAGGCATTATGTCCCGAAATAAATCAACAAAATAGATTATGAAGCTTTTAAAGTCGCCCGTTTCTTCAGCTCACCTCTTATAAGAGAGACGCAGACGAGGGATCCTATTCAAATTTACCAAAATGAAATTCGTCTCTCAAGATTTCGGCTGAATTAACCTCTATATCAGAGCGCAATATTTAGACTTTCAAACGAAACAACGTTCGTCTCCGAAAACGAAATAAAGTAACGAATCGACACTCAAATCACACACACAAAATATTCCAGTGACTTTTTGTGAAATACGTTTTATCGGACTATAACTAAATCAATATTCGTCCCGGATTCAGAAATCTTATAAAGATTCAATTTGCGAATTGGATTTCTCGAAATTTCCCAATGCCGATCGAATTTCCACATTTTCGGAATTTGTTCGCGAATTTTGTACGTATTCACATATGCGTGCTTTGATATCGTATTAATTTTCACTATGACTACGTAAAGCATATAATTTTCCCGGTTTTCCCGCCTCGAACGGACCCGAGATAAATAATCCGACCGGAGACAAACGCGGGCCTATTTTTCATCCCTTGTTCAAGGGCCCACGTTATAAATATGTGGGAATACACTTTCGCCTCTCCCCAGTACACAACAAATAAAATATACAGCCTCGATGTTAATAATTTTTCGGCACGTCCGTCGACATTTGCGTCTGTTATCAAGTTGGTAGGTGTTCGTAACTGTCGCCGATGACAGCATCTGTCATGAGGATCGTTTGTCATTGCCGCAGAATGAAGGTAGGAAACTTGGTCCGAAAATTGCGTGTATTTATTTTGAAAATGTGACGAATGTCCGCCTATTAGATATGGACTATGTGTCGTATGTGTCAAAACCGCGGACATTAGGTTAATGTTACAAAAAAAAGGTTGAAAAGGAGTTTAATCGGAAATTGTGTTGGTTTACTTGTGGCACTATTCTTATCAAGGTAGTCATTTTAACCGTTTTCGATTCTTTGATTTTTAATAAATTTTTTGATTTTACCATTTTTTCAAAAAATTTTTCATCAATATTCATGTGCTATGTACATATTATTATTTTTGCAATTTAAATTTTTTCTTATCCCCCCCTGGTTTCGAAAAAACGATGTATAATATTTAGTATACCCATTCCTACCACGACCGGTCATTTGACCGGTCGAACATTTCATACGTTTTAATAACATTTTTAACTCTAAAGTTACTTCATATTTATAAATATATTAATGGTGGTTTTAGATATTTTATCAAATAAATTTAGATATTTTTGATATTATTTCATTTCAAAAATGCATATCAAAAAAGATAAGTTCGGAATTTCTAAACTATAATATTATATATTGTTCGGGAATTACATCACATTTTAGAACTTAATGAAGGATGGAGGATAATTAAAATTTATTTCATGTTTTAGGTTGAAATTTTAATGAAATAAAAATGAAATGCTTACCAATTTAAAACGGGGACAGCATGGTAGATGTTGGCGTGGTTTCCCACTCAAAGCCAACGTTTCTCCTAAGCGTGCTTCTTTTTGCTGCTCTCGCCTATATTTGTACAACCTATTTAGAACAGGAAACAATTGGCATATGTAAGGATAAATAATAAATAAAAAAAGTATAAGAAAAAATATTGGAACAACACAAAAGACGAGCATGCTGAACAACATAACATCGAATATATAAGTAGAAAATAAGTTGCAAAATCAATATATAGTGGCGGTGTCAAAGTAATGAAAAAAGTAGACAACGTTACAAAGAATACGAAATCGAAAAGTGAATAAAAAAGGACACAAAAGCACAAAAAATAAAGAAACGTGTATAATAAAAGTGTAACTGGATATTACGGTATGTTGAAACGTCAATAATACAAGTCAAATGTACAACATGTAAATAAAGTGAAAAGCTTATATAAAGAGATGAAATTTTTTCACAAATGCAATAGACACATATAATCACATATTTGTTTTTTTTTTTTTTAAAATAGAATAAATCTTCTTTCGACATAAAAGTCCAAATTGAAATATCGAATAATTCAATTTGTTCAATACAACTGAAAACATTGGACAACGAAACAAACAAATAGTGATTATACGCTCTGAGCTCAAATACGAAAAATACACAAGTGGGCCGGGGAATTCATCGAATTATCGAATAAACGTCAATAATAGTGAAGTCTCTAGGAATTTGTTTAATCAATCAATTCGCCGAAAGCTTTATAATATATTTTGCGAGCATATCAGATTGTCACAAAGCATAACGCACAAATTACACCGTTAATTAATTTTCGATTAACGAGAGGCTGCGGAGCGGTTTTTCGACGATGCGAATTTGTTTGTGCTCACGATATTATTAAATTGAGTTGATAATTAAAGCTTTTGACGCGCGATTTTCCTTTGATTCAAACGACAAAGACGACTATATGCGTAATTTAAATTGATTCCATCTACGCATTTTTTTCCTTGTATAAATTTATTGAATTACAAGAGCGATTGTTTTTTTTTCAATTTAAATCTGTGTACGAGATAAATTTCATATGTACGATATAAATTTTCGAGAATTTAGTACTCTAATAAAAAAATAAAATAAACGAGACGTCTAATACTTTTTTTCTATTTACGTATACAGTAGAACCTCTATTATCTGGGTTGATCGAAAAATTAATAATTTTTTTTAATTAGCAAAATTTGCGATTTTTTTTTATATAATACGTGTCCAAAAAATTACGAATATGTAACAAAATTTTACTGACTCAACTATGAGAGTGATCAAACTAAAAGCAGACAGGAATTTTATTTTTTTTTAATTTTGAGTTAAAATACTTCTCACAAATGGCATTAAAAATTATGACTTCCCGATTAATACACTACCATTGCGATTTTATGTTCACAAATTTTGTCAGTATCAAATAACCAAAAATAGTAAAAATAAATAGACATATACATTAAAAAAATACTTAAAAGGTTGTGTATAATTTTTTTTTATAAATAATTTAATTCAATTTCTAATAAATCCATACTTTTATTTAATATTTTTTTCCCGTATCGATCATCCCGATTTTTCGCTAACCAGATCACCTCAATCCCCACTTAGACAGATAATCAAGATTCTACTCTACATATAAAACGTAATTCGATAACTAGATTATTTTTATACCAAATCGAATCAATCAATTTCCATTCAATTCATCGAAAACCAATTCCATCCAACATCCAAACAACAAACCCAATTAACCCCTTATATTCAACCAACCCCCAAATTTTATCCACCAAAAAAAAACCACCAAACAACCCACACAAAACCCATTGAATATTTCAAACTTCCATCGATCCTTTATTGCGAAAATGAAATTTTTATCGCAAAACCCCCGAAAATTCCTCGGCCCGCCATGATACGTGCACGATCTCGCGGCCCGCGCGCGTGCATTTTTCATGACCCGCGCGTTCCGGAGTTGAATTCATTAAGGATTCCATTTGAGAGTGTCGCACCTTTGAATATTTCAGGAAATATTTCAGCGTGTCGACCCCTCGGCAGTGAGGAAGTTCGTTAGTCCTAAGGCGGTCACGATTTGGCCATTCCGTTTGTGCACCGGGTGCATCGAGTGTGAAAAGGTGAAGAGTTAGGAATTTTGTGTTATTGTCGAGGTGTTTCGGCGAAGCGGAAAATTCGTTGGAGGGAAAAAAAAGCGGTAGACGGAAGTCATTATGTCTGGATAAAAGCTCGGGAGGAAGAGCGCTTCACTAATCAGCCTGCGGCCTAAACATTTAATGCCGGATTAATTTCTTTAAGATTCAGATAGGCTGTGCTTAAACGATTTTTTTTTGCTTTGATGAAAATGAATTTCGTGCGATTTTCTGTGACCTTTTAATTTGGCTTGTTAGGAGTTAGGAAAAAGTCGTTTTATTATTGGTCGTGAAAAGTAGGATTAAAACGGATTACTAGGCCAATTTTGGTTCGGTATTCAATTTCTTAACGGAGGATGAACGAATTCAGATTTGACATATTTTATAAGGATGAATAAATTTTAAATGGAATTTGCTCAATATTTATAAAAAAAATATAATTGCTTCGATGTTGGATATAAATTTCAGGAACATTTATATTATATTTCATTAATATTAATATTCAAAATATTATATTATATTTCATAATAGACATAATGAGGTCGATAATAACAAACTTACATTACACATACGCCCGATCGAATTATGTACATATTTAATAGACTTAGGTTCGACCTTTCTGCGAAATACGAAAAGCCAAACACACTCCCATTATCTCCTACTAACTTTTTCATTCAATCAACCTATGTATATTTTTAATACAAAATTTATGTCCCAACTTTCGAAGAATCCCCCGGCATACGTACAAGCAATCCAGCCATATTTCGATCATTTTTCAAAAAAAGCCACTTTATATATTTGCCTCCGTGTGTCTCGTTCAGTACTCGAGACGGCTTATCGGCATTAAGGAGAAGGACTTCGTCGTTCGGGGATTACGCTCCATTGTCTCGAAACGCGAAATAAACGAGTGCTTGATGTTTTAAGCCTCTTTTGCGGTCGTCTTACGAGGACAAAAAGCGCCGAAAGCAGCAGAAAGACTTCTATATTCAAATATTGACCGGAGTACGGACATAATAATCGACAATAGGAAGCAATTTCGACCTGATCTTCTTGATGAGTCTCCTCTTGAACCTACGCCACAGGTGGGCTATGTATTTGACTATTTCTGCATAACAGGTAGCTGGTTCGCTGTTGTTGGTCGACGAGGCTAAAGTTGAAGTTGAGTTGAATCTGGCCCTTTCTTGTCGCATTCTTTCCATTTCGCGTTTTTTGGTCTCCGCAAACTGGGTGGCGATGACGACCAGGCATAGGTTGATCATGAAAAACGAGCCGATCTGAAAAATTTGATGTGATTAATGTCATGTGTTAATGTTATTAAAAGTTTTCATAGTGGAAAATTTATGATGCGTCAAATTGAGTTATCGCGTCGCGTAATCGAAATATCGGAATTTGATATTGTAATATTCGAATGTTAATTATTGTGGTTAAAAGCAGTCTGGCGTTGTATGCATTTCACATTATATGTGAAATAATGCAGGATCATGTACAAATTTATTGGTGTTTGGTTTGAATCAATATTTTTCAATTAGTGTTGTGGTAATGACAGCAAGTATTTATTGAAACACTTACTGCGAATTTCCAATCAGTATTATTTCAAATTTGCATTTAAATTTATTCTTGAACTCAATTATGAATGCGTATATATTATAATAAAATATATTTTATTTTATATAAAAAAATTACATTGCACTAAAAAATAAAAAATTTAATTGTAGAACATAAAAAAGAAAATTTCAAATGAAATTATATGATCAAATTGTACGAGAAATTTTATCATGATATTATTTACTTTTCATTACCCAATGACAGCGTCAAAAAATAAAAAAAATTAGTTAAATTTATTCCTACAACACGACACAATCTTAAACTACATTAAAACGACACCATTTTCCAGAACAAGCAACCATCAAATCAGCAGAAAAAATATTCCTTTATTTGTTTTAGAGTCAAACACATTTGCACCGTAATTGGTTTCTGAGCGCACGAGCGAAATCCGATCCCCACGACTGACAGCCAACAATTTTTCCACCACATGGAAAAAGGAGAATGTTTTATTTCACTTTGAGAGTCGATCTTACTCCTTTTTATTTCAATTTCGCACATCCGTGTGTCGCAGCGGCGAATTAATTTTCTGCTTCTTTTCCGGGCGCCGGGAAATTCGGCGCACAAAAAGGGAAAATCCCGCGAAGATTTTCCGCGGAATATCTGAGGAAAAATCGCTAGGCTTGTGGGTAGGAACGAGCCGTCAGCCGGAGATTAACGAGGCTCCATCGGCTGTCAAAAGATTGACATTCGCTGGGTTAAATGGGCCGATACGGTTTTGTGGCATGTCGCGAATCTTTTCGCGTTTTTCCATAATCTTGAATGGGGTGTGTTTATTTATTTTTATTTTTATTTCAAATATAGTTACGCTTTGTGTTTATAGTACGTGTATTGTTTTAGTGTTATTATAGAAAATTGTGATATTCGTAATAAAGTTTTATAATGATGGTATGAAATTTTTAATATATTTCGTTTTCCTATATTCAATTATATTTCAATTCGTTTCGTTGATCTATTAAATTAATTTTTAAGTTATATTTTATATATAAATGATGTATTATTTATGAAGTTCATACATAATATATATATGGAAAAATAAGGACTTTGATATTCTAGAAAGTTTAGATATTTTATTTTTTTATATGATAAGAGGGAATTCGATATTTAAATTATTTAAAAATAATCTATTCATTTATTGATCTTTTTTATATTGCTTACAATTAGCGTCGATAATAAGTCAGATCTCAAGTACTCGAAACTGTTAAATCATTAATTTTTTAAATATTTGTATAACATAATATTATACAATGATTCGAGTTACAAAAAAAAATTAGACAATAAACATAATTCGATATTAATGTATGCTTGAAAGAGTTAAAAAATTTCAATATACTAGGTTAAAAGAAGCACTTTATACGCATTCAAATTCATGAGAAAATTTTAAAATAATAAAACTTTATACGTGAAAGTATTTTAAAAGGCGCGATAAAAACTTTTCACGAATAAAGTTTTTCGCTCAAAGTCTAAGATTATACATCAACCGGAGACAATTCCAAGAAAAATATCGAATTCAAAGCGAAAAGCGCACGTCGACAAAAAACGCCATAACACGTTCAAAAATAAACCCGCGAATCGAAAGCGAAAACGCCCATCCATTGACAATTTGAATTATCGTCTAGCATTTCCGAATATACGGCGAACAACACAACAACCACTTCATACTGAGTGTATTGAAAATAAATAAAAGATAAAGTGGGTCGGGGCCTTTCCTCGCGCCAATGTGCGAATTGGTATGTTGACCCACAAACGACGGGCGTTGTGCGTAAATCAGTTGCTGATGGCGATTTTCGCGATTTCCTCTATCGGGAAATGGGAAGTTTTCATGTCGGCCTTCGGGAGTCGTTGGAAAACAAGCGATCCAATTTGTTAATATGGCTTTTCTGGGTTGTCTTCTCTTTTGTTTGTGTTTTGTGCGTCAATATTGTGAAGGACGGTTGTGGTTAAAAGAATATGGATTTTTATGAAACAAGAGTTCTTCTGATTTTATTATTGTTATTATTGTATGATTGATATCAAGGATTTGCAGCGGAGCAGGAGCAGGAGCACGGAACTGGTGGAGCAATGGGTTTTTACCCAGAGCAAGAGCGGAGCTGGAGCACGGAAATTTATAGTGCTCTGCTGCTGCGACTTCAAATGTAAAATTGAAAAAAAATTTGACATTAATTTAATTTTTAATTATAATTAGATTGTATTGATTTTATCATTATTCTCTCCCACTTCATAGTTATATTATTTGTGTATTTTTATATTTTATATTAAGTATTTTAATAAATAATTTAATTTAATCGGAGCGTGGAGCGGAGCACGGGGCGAAGTTGAAGCAAGTGCTTTGATGCTGGAGTGGAGCGACAAAAAAAAAAATCGCTCTAAAGCCCTGATTAATGATTTTGAAATACTGATTCATTATTCATTTTGATAGAATCAGGTAATATAAAACAGATCTAAGTTGAATAACAATGTTTTGTATATTCATTGTGCCATTAAACTTTAATTTACGTCAATATCGTACGTACTCACTAAGAAGTTAATTTAATAAGCAAATGGTGCTTTTATGTGTATGTTTTAATGTGCGTCTTTTGTGGTTGTTTGCTAAAAGTCCTGAAGGACTTTTATATAGACGACGGGACAATGTATCCAAGCAGCTTATCTTCACGTTTTCTCAGGCAAAAGTTTGTTAAACAACAAAAACGCTAGTTAGACTAATAGTGGCTTATTCAAGCATTATTTTTCCCATCTCACATAATGAGACCCCGGCTCTATTGTGCGAAACGAAAACTCCACAATAAGCCGACAAGAGAAAATAAGAGCGAACTTGACCGCGTCCAAAGTTGCAAACGTCTCACATAAATTTGAATGGGAAAACGTAACATTTGAAAACCCGAAGACATCCAGAGGCACTCGCATAATCCGCGAGGGATTACCGAAAACCTCCCGAGAAAGTTGCCATGTTGAAATATTAAAATATTATGAATGTAATGCGTCTATTAAGCGGATCGTTGCCGCTCTTTTTCCGACGTGGAATTATTGCACGGACTAGATTGAATCCGGCGAATAAACAGATTATTCTCTTTCAAAGGTTCGCGGTTAAGGGTGGAGTTGGGCGTGTTTCGATCACGCTGTGTTGCCGATGATAAAATTTTATGCGGCAATTCGACGAGTATGGCAACACCTGCCGCCATTTTGAAGCCCGTGTCCGCTAATTCGCCCGCCATTAATGGCGTATTCGATTTAAAAACTTTGATAAGCTTCCGAAATTTTGTTTGTGCGTATAATTTAAGTGAATGTTTCTGATGAAATCGTATTTTGATTTAATGAAAGTCTATTGAAAATGCTGTTAAAAAAATACGTTTGCAATATAGATTAAATAAAATTTATTATCTTTTCGGTAAATAACCTTTGAAGTTCAAATAATTAAAACCATCAATTGTATGTGATATCATCTATCGATAACGCTGTTTTGTATTTTGTGCGATAAGGTTAAGTCTCATTTATTTTAAATGTTCAATTTCTTACCACAATTAAAAGCACGAAGTATATCCAATCCCAAAAACTGTGCGCGTCTTGCACGTAATACATAATATCTGTCCAACCTTCCAGAGATATGACCTGAAAAATAATAAATATAGTTATTTATCGGCATCATTAGATGAAAACAATAAATAAATCGAAAATAATAAAAATAATAATAGGTAGACGAAAAAGGGTCTCGACATTAAAGCGCACAACGAGCCATAGAACGAGATAAAAAGCTCAAATAAGAAAATGGTCTGTTTTCTTTTGTAATCATTATTTTTAAATCCCTTTGAACGCGTGATTGGCACTTATTCGATACGAAATCTATACCGAAAATATATAAAAAAAAACCCTTTGATCTCAAATTGACTCGACAATGCTGCGTTTTATTGTCGAAAAGAGAAATGTAAAAACGAATGCAAAAAGAGTAACGACTCCACGACTTGCGAATGCGAATTTGATACCTACATATGTCCGAAGAAAAGTATTTCACCAACCAGTGTATTCAACGAGGATTTTATTCGCTATATATTTCGGTTGTCTATAGATTCAGCGAGAGTGATGATACAATATGGGATCCGGGAACGAAAAGTGTATCAAGGCTGATGAAGATAGATGGAGACAGGTTCACAAACAAGACTCGTGCGTGAAATTTATCACTATACCTTCAATGGTGGACGGGGATCATTCGGGTTATTTATCGGACGTCTTCGTCTTGTTTTAATTAAAATCATAAACGAGGATGTCTATATTTTGGATGATGTGCCGGGTGTAAAAGGGAAAAATTCTAGATTGGATTCCAGATTGAGTTTTCTTTCGGATGGAATTTGCATAAGAATGAAACAACTGACGCGTTTCAATCGGAGAAATTTGAATAAAATCGAAATAGTGATGTATAAATATTATATTTTGTTTGTTTTTATATTCTGTAATGCTATGATAGCTGAAGCGTGGAATCTTTTCAGAGATATGTCAATGTATATATAGAAAATATTTGGTTTATGTCGGAGACTTTGTGTATAGAAATTTTATAAAAATATAATTTTGTACATCAAATTATCAGAAAAGTAATATAATTTTTATTATTTAAGAAAAAAATCTGTTACCATTTTCTTATATAATATTACTTTATTTGGAGCACTTTAATTAACTTTAAGATTAAAGTATTATACGTTTCGCAAATATTATACACAAGGGAGGTTTTTATTTAGACTTTCATGTTCGAATTCTAAGAAATTCGAAATTAAGTTATTTTCATGGTAAATTAAGCAAACTCTTTAAATCAAAAAGCGATTAGGTAGCAAACTTTCATTGTTCTTAGTATTTACAAAATCCTCTTGTAAATTTAAACTTGCTCAAATTTAAACTTCGAAAGCACCAACTATGCAGAATGTATTATTCTCAAAGAAAACTGTATAACTTTAGTTACAAAACATTTTATTGAAACAGCACGTTAAATTTAAAGTTGCTTAGAATATTATATTATGCAAATACGATTGATTCCCCTTAGAAATACCTAGCTTTTGATATACATCACGATTTAACATAAAAAAACACAAAATTTTCACACAAAAACTCTAATTCAAAAAATACTAACTAGAAAAATGGCCACCCATGCGAGGCCGATATTGTCGAACGAGATGGTCCCCTGGAACGGATTGGATCCCCTCTGGGTGCAGTTGGTGTAGTACTGGTTCCAATTGACACAGGACGCATTCGTCGGTGCATTGGTCGAGAACGGAACGGCCGACCCGTTGCAGGCCAAAGCGCCGTAACGGAATGGCGGGAAATTCGAACAAGAGTGCATGCCCGAGTCCTCGGCCGTCGTGCAGATGTAGTCTTGCTCCTTGGAGAACTCGTAGTAGAAGGAGATACTGTGAACAGTTATGTAGAAGATCAGTTTTGAGAGTTGGGTGTAGTTTGTTTTACGCGCTGGTGTCTTATTGTTAGTGGGTTCTCAAAAAAAGCTGGATTAAAAATGGTGGATTTCCTAAATATTTTTTTATTCGTCTCTTAGTATTGAAATATCGATATATTAAAAAATGGGCTAATATTCTGTATATAAATTATATTTTTTGTTTAAGCGATGCTTTTGAGCGTAGGGAATTGTATATGTTTATGAAATTTCATTTCAGTCTGCTGAAAGTTGGAGAGATTCATCCGACAGATACGTTTCATTCACGTTTTTTTGAAAATGTACTCTACTTTCTGATTATTTCAAGCAACGAATACAATATTTTATGATTATGTTGAAATGCTTGTGGTATCACATATTCGTATCATAATATTAATAAATTTTAAGCTGGAAGCCTTTAAAAAGCTCTCTCGGGAGAAAGACGAGCATAGAGCTAAAAATCGAGTTCGTTTGAAATACAACGAATGAAAATTTATTTTATTTTCTGCCGTTTCAATGATTTAACTACTCAAGTGATTTATTAATTAAAAGTGAGTAATAAAAGTAGCATGTTAAACGAACAAATTAACTGGATTTATTTCACTTTTGTACGTAAAAACTGCGAGCCATGTGAACACGGTGATTTATTAGTGAATAAATTTCGGGCTTCAAATAGATTTTTTTTGATAAAAAAATTCAAAATCAAATGAACTTTTTTAAAATATTGAAAAAAATCATTTACGATGAAAAAATATGGATTAAAAATATCGTTATAACGAAGTTGGGAATAAATATAAAACGAAGCTCCATCCGAAAAATGTGATTAAAAAAGTTGAACCTCTCGAAAGACAACATCTAATTTAATTTATCATGCGAGATTATTAATTTTACTTCTCAATAAAACGCGTTACGAGACGAATTTGATCAACGAAAAATATTTTAGTATATTAAAGACCCCATTTTATTTTAAGGTATAAATTTGTGAAAATTAATTACTCAGAAAATTCGTTGAAACATTAAAATAAATACCGCAAAAACGTGCGTTTTTATCAACCAGAGATAGCGAGTTTTCCCGGAAAAGTTTCCGGTTTTTCACGTTCGTCGGAAGTGCGGTTTTCCGACTTTCCGTTTCGTGGGAAACTCAACTTTGGTCAATGCGGCATCCGTCTCACTATTTCCCTCAATATTTTCGCTCGTCCACGTATAAAGAACTTGTAATATCTAATATTACGTGACGCGAAAAACGACTCTGGTGTAGCGTTTTCGTCCGTAAATATGAATTATTGAATATTTATTCGAGTCTCATTTAAGTTGGATCGAAGTTCGTACACTTTCTGACAGAAGTCGTTATAAGTGAATGAAAGAAACGAATTAAAGTTCTGTGCTAAGAAACGGCGACTCCATGAAAGTATAATTTTCCAGCGTCGTGTATTGCGAAACGTATACGAAGGAGAAATAGTAAAATTGAAACTAATTATGATAAATTCACTTTCTGAACGAAATTCAAGAGACACACAAACTACCGGCGTCTCGTAGACTTGTTTAGTCTTGTAAAATTGTAATTGAAAAGTTATGGCATCCTAACGGATTTACAGCCGTTCTTACGACAGATTAATATCATAATTTATGCTCGAGTTTGATTTTATTAAGGCGAAATAACGTAAAACCGAGTGGTCCGTAGAAAAACGCGACCCTTTTCCTTCTGGACGAAAAAAGACGTATGTTTTCAACCTTAGGTGAGGGTAATCCGAGTCGACGACCTTTTCAGCGTATCGTCGGCGACGATCCGTCTAGTCGAGAACCTTAAAGGGCTGAAGGGAATATTGAATTGTAAGACTGGCAAATGGACTATTTTTCCGTCGTGGTCATAAATTTTTAACCCTCCTTGCGTGGCTGTGATTTAGAGTCGGAATAGACAAACCGTACGCCGACCTCAAAGTCTGACGCATCACTTTTTATATGGAAATCGTTCTACATGTGAAATGAGTTGTGACCGATTTATTTAGGTTGAATGTGATAAATTTACACCTTATACTATTATTCGTATGTGAAAATAGAATTATTGATAATATTTTATATGTATCCTTCGAAATTATATTATATTTCGTTTTTATGTTATTGTGAATAACAGCTATTTTAATTTTATTTATTATAACGTCTCGAATTTTGTTATTATAAAATATTTTAAATTTATATAGAATATTTAAAACCAAAACAAAGTAAATTGCAAATCGCATGATGGCCGTAAACGAGGCGAAAAATGAGCGTCGTAAATCCATTATTATTACGTCTGGGTGCTTCCGAAGGTCTAAAAGATATATTTGAGAATTACTCATTGCACTTAAAATATTAATAACCGTAATAATACATCAATGCACTTAAGTCGATATATACGAGTATGTAATATAGTATTATATAAGTCAGTATCGAAATACAATTTTGAAACATTCCATGCTTTGCATGTCGAGTAATTAATCCTTTACCTGCAAAGCGTAAATTCGAGATGTTCTCGAGACCGTCTTGAATTTAATCCTCTGTTAAATTCGAATGCTTTATATGCATATGACAAAGCACAATTAAATATGCACGATGTGTTACATTCACTTGCATTCAATGCATTCAGCTGACGTCGAGGACAAATCGTTTACTTTACTGTGCACAGATAAAGTTATCGAGTATGTATATATAATATATATTATAAACGTCTCCATGATGCAAACATTTCGCTGAATTGTACATTGCGGAATACAAAGATTATGACAAGTTGGAAATTTTACTATTTTGTATTCAGTTCGAAAAGTTTCGTACGTAATATCGAGTTTTAACATCCAAAACCTCGATGCACTTGGAATTTTATGCATTTGGCAATTTCGCACATACTTCTAAGACCAGTAAAACCATAATATTAGAAGATTATGCACCGTAGCCAGAATTATCGACGGTTTCAGAACAGGAGCCGTATTAACGCGACGATTAGGCATTTAAGTACGTTACATGTGGGAACGGCTTAACGACGTCCATATAGGCAAACTGTGCACAACAGTGATTCTAGAACTTTTACTTGAAGCTTTCTTAAGATTTATTTTTAGAAAATAAGCTGAGTTCGTAAATAAAAATAAGTTTTATTTATTCGACCGAAAATTATCATTTTTTTTTAACTTTAAATTCAAAAAAAATTATCATAATATGATGATATAAAAGTATAGAATTTTTCTCAAAAAAGAAAATCCCATTCGTATACTTTTTCATTTCAAATAATAATTATTAATGATTTTAAAGCAATCCGAGCCACCGTTCGAGATGTGCTAATACCGAATATAGATTTAGACGTTAATCTGACGACGTGTCCGAAATCGATCGTCGCCATTAATGCTTGAAGACTTATCGGGAGTAATATTGTTGAACGGTGACGGGATTTTGGCGTAATTTAAGGAAAACGTCCGACGGATTGAAACTTTGAGGTAAAGTTATGGGCTAGGATCGATTGATGGTTTAGTAGTGCCCCGAGGGCGTTTCGCGCAAAGCTCTTCGTTAGTGTGATGAAATATTTGATCGATTTTAGAAATTTCGGACGGCTGGTATGAGGAAATATAAATATTTTCATAGGGAACAATCTTAAACTATTCAATTACACTTTATACTCCGAATCGGGTAATGATGAAATTATTTGGAAATTGGAAATGTAAAAAGTTTTTGCGCTTTTTTTGCTTTTTATTTTTTAAATAATCAATCTTTTATTGAGATATTTTGATCGCTTTTCAATATCCAATTTCGAATAAAATAATCTAGAAAATTTTATCACTACAAAGCACTTCTTTGAAGTAAAATATTTCTATGATACAATCAAGCTAAAAGGCTTAATTGACTAGAGCTAGAACGTCCGACGTAGAAATTGAAAAAAATAAAAATAATTGCCTCACCTTGTTCTCGGTACAACACTTTGGCAACGCGGTGGCTTTTATTACCGTTCATTAATTTTAAAAAGTACAGGCACACAAAAAGAACCAAAACAAAACGAAACTCGAAAAAAAAGACGATAGCACAAGAAAAATACAAAAGCAATTAAGCGCCGTATCGTTTTCAAAGTGAGCTTAACGACGCGGAACCATCAATGGGTTATGGAGGAGAAGGAAAAAAAGCTCAAATTGCATGCCTTTATAAATTTATGTGTATTCCCAATAAATAACTCTTGAAAAAACATTACAACATTCGTTCAATAAATAATCAATTTGAATAGATAAAGATAACTAAACATATTTCCTTCAAACTGCAATATATAATATATCAACATTAAAAAATATATATTTATATCCGAATACTACGTACGAAACGGGAGCTTTTGAACTGAGACATTATGTCTATGTGGATAGATTGTACTATGCAATTCGTGTGCATATTTGCATAATGCGATGCAATTCGGTGTGCATGCAAATTGACACGCGCCGATCGCGTCCGCATCGCGGATTATTCGAGCGGACGCCATTATCGAACTCTGCAAATTTTCGTCATTCGGCGCAATTATTCTTGGTTTATCAACGCGAAATAGTCATTTGTGATTATCTGATTAGTGTATGGAATGGATATGACGAGTTATGCAAATTTTTCGATTTCGCGGGTATTTAATAGACACGCTCTACGAAAATTGTTTCGATTATAAAAGTTCGTTGAATTGCAATTTTTATTTCACCAATTGAGTGTATATATTTTTATAATATTACTTTTTTTGAATTTTAATAAAAAATATAGATAAACAAATTTTGAAATATGCTAACTACACGCTTTTTATTTTTATATAAAATTCGTATTTTTAATGTTCCATGTCTAACTTTCCTTAGGGATTATAAAATGTAATATATATTACTCTGTATATATTTATTATATTAAAACTTATATAAACATTTTTCGATATTAAAGAAAATATTTTATAAGTCAATGGATCATTTGTGTACCAGAAATTAAAAATATATATAATATATATTTTTACTACAAAAATAGAAGAGAAGTACTAGATGCAAATCGAGTTTTAAAGCAGAGTATAATTTTAAATTAAATAAAAAATTCCCAGATTACTCATTTGGTAAAATTTGCACAAAATATCAAAAATATGAAAACGTTAAGTATGTAGGTACCAAATATTGAAAAATATAAATTAAAGTTTCTATCTTAACCGCGCGTTGAAATCTCACTATTCTTTTTACGAACTCGATACAATAAAATCGACTCAAATAACTGATTACTAATCATAACAAAATAAGCATATCGCCGAATCAGAAATATTCGCTTTAGCTGAAACAACTAGCTGAAAACGAGTGGTTTCCTGGAAAACGGTTTGTGGTATTATTAGCCCGATTCGTTGCGTTCGATTTTCAGCATTGCCGTTATGAGTGTGTGCGCGTGCAATATTTATGCGGCATATGCAAAACGAATGCATATCGGCCGTTTAATATTTCAAATATTCGAAATTTTTATCCGACATGTCATTAGCGATTTACCGCAAATGTTTGAATCGCATGTTTGGAAAAACTTCAATCGTGGTAGTTTGTAGATCGAACGTTGTCTGTTGAAACTTAGTGATGGGTTAATTATCGTGAGAGTTTTTTTTGGAGTATTATTTTTATTCAGTTGATGCATATTTTATAAATTTCAGAAGTTTTAAAGTATTCTTGTTTGTGTACAGAAAATTTTTGAGAGCCTTTCAATACGTAACATTGAGAAAAATGGGTTGTGTAACTTTGCACAGAACTCAACTTTTCAATTTAAGCGAGTTATCGGCGACTTATTATTTTCGGAAAAACTTTAATGTTGACTTTGCCATAAAATTTTAAAGCATTTTCATTAATTTGAATTCAAAACCGTGACTCGAACGAAATGCAATCATGGTATGAAAGCATCGCGCTATTTAAATTTTTTTAAATTTCGTTTAAAATTGTCGGGATTCTTCACAAATTTTAATTTCATCCTTTCATTTTTGCCAGCATTTTCGCCGAAGGCAGAACGCCAACATCGTTGAAAACGATGAATGAGCGTTTCAGAGAAGAAAAACGATTAAAGATATAAATTTTCAGCAGACATTAAGGAAAACGGTTGTTTTACAAGAATAAAGATTTATATGGACGCAAAACAGATGCCAGTACACATAAAACAAATGCTAACTAAGTACGGTTAATTCCAACTGGTCCGTGTTATTTTAATTTGAATAAGGAATCCAAAAAATTCAGAGTTACTATGCAATAAAATTTTTTTTTTATCATCGTAGGAGGAATATATTTTTTTAGAGGCGAGATTTGTAAAGAAAATATGAGCGGGAAAATTTTTAGCATCATTAAATGCGAGTTTTCTCCCTTGCGAAAGGGTCAAAAGTTGTGACATTAGCGTAAATTATTCTAATTGCTTTTTCAACGTCTTGATAATTTTTGCGAATTAACATTTAAACATGGAAATTTTATTCAAATTATATCTCGTTAAAGTAAATTATGAGGTTCAAAGAAATGTTAAGTGTGTCACTTATATGGCTACTTCCACAAAAACATTTTTTTTCGTCCCGCAAAGAAACTTCACAAGCATTGTTTCAAAACTGTAACGTTTGTGAGGACACAAAGATTTTTCAGGGGTTACACGAAGCGAATAAAGAATTAGCCATTTCTGAAAAACTGTTTCGTCATGTGAAAAAGGGCACACAAGAATGACACGAGACTATGTTGAGCCCATTTTATGATTGAAAAGGAAAACTAAAATACAAGAAAAATCTTGAATCAAAATATTTTCATTGTCAATAAAATACTATTCTATATCTATTATATTATATAATATTACCTTCGATCACATGTGAATACAATACAGATCTTATAATTAAACATTTTAATTTTTAATTTTAGTTTTAGAGATTGTTAACTTAATAATAAGTAACATCATCATGCAATTATATCACATTCGTTATATCTATTCTAACAATGCAAAATACATAAAATAAACAAACATACATTAAAACAAGCATTATATTATAATATTCAAATTAAAATCATTCCGAACTTTCTCTAAACACATTTTAACTATCATGTAGACGGCTTTTATATAATATTCACCTATAAAGAGTCAAATATTTAATTAAACTTTTCATTAATTACACAAATTTTAATGCACAATGAAATTTTCATCGTTGCTTATTGATATTTATTTTTTATGTATACTTTGTGTAGATATGTAAGTATATATTTGTTGAGTATTTCATTAGACTGATTCGATGACGATGGATGATGAAACAAAATAAAAATGATGCTTAAGCATTTCTAAAAAAAGCAAAATGTGCATTTTTTCACACACAAGTGTATAATTTATGTACGTCAAAATAACGAACATGAACAATTTCTATAGCAAATGAATGGAGACCGTTTGAACTCGTTCATAACATGTAATTTTCATCGTCGATATTGCAATTTGCTCATTTCATGCAATCAAAATCGTTGCGTATGCATCGAAATTTTCAATAATTTATGCGCTCGTGAGAATTTACTTAATGTGGGAAAATGCACATGATCGTATCAAAGCAAAAGACATGGCTTTAACGGCTTTTTGCAAACATGCAATTTGAGTTCAAACCGTGTTGGCTATTTCAATTCGAAATAATTTTGCGGGGTTCACACTATCGTCGTTCATCGAAATGCTTTGAACGTAATCAGTTAGGACAAAGCGAAGTCTGCAAAGTTTCATCTAACCGTGTACACAATATACTCTAGACATACAATTGTACACGAACACGAGCCCATCATCAAACATATGAAAACAACCTACGACAGATGTGTGTATGTAAATCTACTACTTGGATAAATAGATATATTGCTGAAATGTGACAGAAACTATACGAATGACACCGATAAGACTTTTGCTTGGAGTTTGCAAACTGTGCTCGATTCCAAGAGAGAATTCCGCTTGATATTATAATTGTTTAATTATAATTCGTATGCGTTTTATTCGGTAAAATTTTCAAATTTGGTATTTGAATTAAATATGGGATGCAAACTCCATATGCTCGAAATTATACGACATTTATCTAACATGTATGAAAAAATTAGTAAAGGTAGTAGTAATAATATTTGAGATAGTGATGGTTTGGAAGGTAATAAAAAATGTTATCAAATTAATATTTATTTGCACGTCTATGCATTTGGAAATAATTCAATGTGCAATATGAATTATTTATTAATTTGATATCATTGATCGGGAGAGTGAAAAGGGTTCATAACACTTACATTGCACTCAATCGTGAATGGATAGGACGAGTGTGTAACATTTATCTATGACAGTGAATAAATCAACTAAAGAGTGAATTAAAAAAAAACAAAAAAAAAAAACAAAGAAAACCAAAAGAAAAACTAAAAAAAATACAAAAAAAACAAAAAAACAAGTAAAAGCAGCATCAAGTTAATTAGTAAGTAAGTTAAGTAAGTAAGTTAGTAGTTCATTATGACAGATGAATGTAAATGTGTGATAGGGGAGGCTTACGAGTTGACTCGGACACGAACTCGGTACCAATCCCACAGATCTCTGCAACATACAAACATAAACAGGGAGCAGCCCAAACATAAAAATGGGGTAGCAAATTGGTGTGTTATGTGTGTTGTTCGTGATCGTGGTCTCGGATGGTGAATTGGAGTGATTTGGGGGTGGTAATGATCTATAAATCGGGAACGGAGTGTATAATCGTGGGTTGTGTTTTATTCATTCTGTGCGCAATTTGGAAACATCTGTTCAGTGTGTTTGCTCCAAATATTGATCGGGTTCCATGATGATTTGAGGCATACTCAAACGTAAATATATTGAAATTATGAATGTTTTTATGAATCGAAATCATCATGGAACGGATTAGTGTGTGAAATGCATTTTTCAAAAAATGTGAAATCTACGGTTAAATCGTACTGGTCTGTAGAGTTTTATACAACAGTCACATTATATGCACTCATTAAAATAACTAGAAATTTTTATTTTATTGTATTTCTAACTAATATTATGAAGCACTATAAAAAGTTTGTTTGTTGGATGAATTTTTATATTTGAACCAATGTAAAACACTACGGGGTTGAAGCTTTCAAAATGGAAAAAAATGGATAAATATATACTAGCGATGATATGCACTGAAATGATACAATAAAATAAAATAATTATAATATAATACGTTTCAAGACTGATCTATTAAAGAGAAAATTTCAGATCAATTTTGATGCGTATAAAAAGTAGAAATGAATACATTATCATTTTAAATTGTTATATAATGTTCGATAAATTGATTGAAATCCTTTTCCGATAACTTTTGTACGATTTGAATGAAATTTACACATAAAATTTAATACTCACCCGTTTGTATAGCGTGAATAATACGGGTCTTAGTTGTTATTCGAACGTTACACAGGTGCCGAAGCGGGAAAACTGGAGATGGGCGCTGCGTCTTTTTGTTTCGAAACGTTGGAATTTATTCAATTCGTTCGTTCGAACAAATTAAATCGGAAAATAAATTTGCAAAGTTTCGCGAATGGCCTTTGAAAAACTTTTCGATCAATTCTCCGCCAATACAGGTGATAGAAGGCCGATGGGAAAAAAGGTACGGCCGGGAGTGGGACGCGAAAAGATTGATTCGACGGAAGGGAAATATAAAAGGGAAGAAAAAATAAACTTTTTCGCCGATATGAAAAAAACCCCGGCGACGAAGAAAAAATAACGTAATGAAAGACAATCCAATCAAGACGTTTCTTCCATTCGATGTACGCAGCAGACGGGAGCACCGTTCTAGACCATTTAATTCGTTACGCAATTATTTGACGAAAACCATCGCGCTCTCAATTAGACATCTCTTTTTTTTTATTTACTTCAAAAAAACAGATTAAATTTGAATATCCTTATAATAAAAACATCCTTACTTGGGTCGGTGGACGTTCGGGGGCAGTTGAAGTTCACACCTCTGCCTCAGAATACCTTCCCAGAGCTGGACTCCGACTATTCCGAAGATGAAGAACACGAAGAAGCACAGCAAGAGGACATTGCCGAGCATGGGCAGCGTGTCCAGCAGCAGCATCACCAGTATGCGCATACCTGTAAGACCAAAGGAAATTAGCGCCCTTGTTGAGCTCTCAGGTGTCGGTCATCAATCATGTTCGATGGGTGCAAAGAGAAGACGCCGCTTCGCATTTTACTTTTATTTTTCGGGAAAAACGTAGTAAGGTTTTTCCGCTGTAGGTCTCAGGTGTGCCGTGGAAAATTGTAATAAGCTCCCCGCTCAAGGGTGCTTATAGTGAGTAATTGAATTGCTCTGGTTTTTCTTGCTAGTCTCGTACAACGGGAAATAGATAGTGTAAAGAATATTAACTTTGTATTTCGGTGAAATGGATTTTTTCACCTTTTAGATGATGAATAAAATATGCGGATTAAAAATTTAAATTCAATTTACTAAATATATGTATATTTTTCGAAAAGATTATTTGTATATTAAAAGTACTCGTGCTTGTTGTTTATTGTCTGCATTATTTATAAATGAGCTCGTTATCTTAATATATTTTTAAATAGAAAACATGATGAAATTTTACTTTGGAAAACATTAAACAAGTAATTATATTGTGGTTACGTCGAAAACACGATGTGGTACATGATCCTAGCTACGAAGTCCATGTGAGCCTTTTGTTTCGACTTCACATTGAGATCAAGCACTATGCTTTAATTAAATTATGGAATATTATGAAATAAGCGAGTTTAATTATCCAGATTCAAATTGAAACTATTTTAATTATCTTGTTTTAGTTTGAGAAATCCATACTAGTTATCGTGAAAACAAACTGAGCCCAGACATAGAATAATATATAATATACAAGAGTTGAAAATTTGATTCGAATATTAACTCAGAATACGTTTCATTTAATACTCGTAGCGAGACATTAATATTTTCGCCGCGTCTTATTTATTAGCTAAACTCGTCGGCGAATAAGTGAAAACTGAAAGCGCGAAGAAAATTTCCATCGTTGTGAAAATTTTCCCCCGTGCATTCGACTCGTAAAGCTTCCTTACTTTGTGCAAAGTCAAACTTTCGCGAAAGTAATTAATACTATCCTCGCGTGAAATACACCGAGATTCGAGCACGTAAACGAGCTTTCGTGGCTATGAATGTAAAGAATGGCCGAGGAAAATATGCCCGGTACAATCAAAAAGCTTCTACACTCCTTTATTGCCGTGTAACACTTTATGCCAACAAATAAACTTAAGCTGCCTGTATACACATTTTTAAAACAGTCATAAGATTATATTTTCCTTTGCGTTGTGTTTCATGGAAATTTCATGCAAAATCCCCTGTATTATCATACAGATATATATTTATATAAAAAGTTTAACAATCTAAATCAATATTAGAAACCGAACAAATTACATTAATTACTTCCTCAACGAAACCCGAACTTTTACAAACTCGACTTTACATAGAACGAACAACTTATATTCGAGAACATTTTGATTAATCCGAAAAAAGAGGCGAACATTTTCGAGAACGTCTTTATCCAGAAAAGGGGGGAAACGTTTTTTACAGTCGAAATATTCCCCAGCCGTCGTAAAAATAAACTTTATTCTTTCGACAACGACCGAAACTCAAAGTGCGTATGTAAATGGTCGTTTTCCGGTCGCCGTCATCGAAACCCCTCGGCGGGGAAAATCCGTGGAAAAACGTCCCCATTTAAACGCACGATTTTCGCGAAAAGTTTTCGCCGTTTTTCGGCCAACTTTTCCGGGCCCCCGGTAGTTTTGCGACGCCCCGGAGACACGACAACTCCATTTAAGTTGAACTCAACAGGTTCGCGGTGCGGCTGGGGAAAAACGGCGATCCGACAAGGTGGATTTATTTGTTTTGTACTGCTAATCGTCACTGTTCTTCTCCGCAGGATCTAGGGTAGGTCTAATTGATTGTCTAGACCAGGGGTCCGGAAACTTTGCAGGTTCGTGCGAAATTTATTGCGAATGTTGTAAACGAAACACTTTTCGAGCGTTTTATTTTATTGTATGTTCTGTTTTTGTTCAACTCATATAATATTTTTTCATTAAAGATAATAAAATATGATTTTCAAGTCAATACTCACTCACTGCAACACTCACTCACTCAATTTTCAGTCACTGCAATCAGTGAAGAAAATGCTATAAAATTGCATGGATATCATAATACAATAGTTAAAACGAAAACTCTGTTTTGACACTATAAATTTGAGCATCTGTTATATTTTATAATATAAAGTTGTTTTATTGAAAAAAAAAACATTCTGTTTTTAAGAATTTAACATAAAATTCATTATTTACTGTTAAAAAACTAGTATAAAAAGAATGGTGCACAATTAATGTTATATTGGAGTTTTATATGCTAACAAGAAGTAATTTTTCTCAGTAAATATCATAAATCTATATAAGTCTATATTAATTTGCAGAAAATGCAAGAACAGATAACTGTTTAAAGGAAAATAATTCTCTTCTCTTTTCATGACAGAAATTATTTCTTATTCTCTTAGTAGCAAGGAACTAACAATTTCATTTTTCATCAAAGAAACTCTCAAGCTTTGTTGAAATACTTAGTAAAAAGATTGCCTTATAAAAAAACCTGTGTACTTTAAACAAGGCTGAAATGAATGATAGTACTTTTTTTACTAGCAAACTTTTGTATAGTAATAAAATTTTCATTTAGTCGACCATTATTCGATATAATAAATTTATCGACCTTTTATAACAAAAACTATTATATCGACAGGTTGATTGTAAAAATAATCGCGGAAAATAAACTATTGTTTGTTTAGTGAGTTTGTGAAATGGCTGAAATTTTACCGCCGCATGTAAATAGCGCATAAAATCAGGTATGCGATTTACAAAGAAAACATCATACGGGGATTAGTTAAAACGCTTTCAAATATGCGAACTATGCGAGCGTAAACAATACCAGGGGCTTTATTAAAATAAATTCTCGCTTTAGCTTTCCCTTGACGTGTGCGTGTGTTTATTTGAAAATTTTATTATTACAGCACATATTTCAGTTTTGTTAATTGGATAATTTTATCACTGTATGTATTATCATTTTATCACTGTGGTTATTATTTTTAATAATTAGGCTCGTTTCAAAGTCTCATTTATGAAATAAATTCATTCAAAGCGAAGAGAAAATATGTCGAGTGAAATATGAATAAATTTTCCTTATTAATAATAATAATAATAATAATAATAATAATAGTAATTAAATTTTATATGTAAATTAAACTTGTTTGCGAACTAAACATATGAAACAAACCAATTATGATTGGTCAAAAGTCACGTGATCCAATATACCGTGAAGTATACTGTTTTATTGATTGAAATCTTATAAAAAAATGTCTGCCCAAGACCATAAGTACAATCTTAATAATGATAATAATATAATTGAAATTGTATTTTTATTATTAAATAATGCTCATGTTTATTCTGCTATTAAAAATTGTAGAAATAATAAAAATATTTTACTGTACAAAATTATTTTATACGTATATCCAATTAAATCGATAGCTTACGTGGAAACTTTTACTGGGCGCGGATAATATCAAAAAATTGCATTTTTATGTTCGCCATACTCATTAAAATTAATGCGAGTACTAAATATGGAAAAAACCTCAATCGACCGTAATGGATTACGTTATATACGCTTTTCATCGGATTATATAACGAAACATGTAAAAAGAAGCGTTGAAAAAAACGTGATTCTTACGTTCGAGCAATTACACTGTTCGGACGAAACGGAGGAATTTCGCCGTTTTGTTCGAGGATATTTATGTGTTTTGTTGTTGAATAAGTCGTAAATAGCGCGGAACGTGTAGTTGTGCAATAAAAAGCGAGAGTTTGATATATAAAATAATAAAAAGGAAATTTCTCCGACGGAATATTATCGTGGAAATGGCTAAAGATGATATCCGACCGCAAAAAAAAACTATTCCGCGCTTTTAAAAGCATTATTTCGCCGAGAATTCATCTGAACGAGGGCCATATAAGAAACGTGATACTGGAGTAAACGATTTTTTTCGCATGCGAAGAAAGTGCGAAGTTTTTCATGAGAAATGTGTACCGGCAATGAAAATCTTTCGGTTAACTTCGGGTTGTGTAAATACGCGTTTCGCACGATGTTTTCAGAGGCAGATGTTTGTAATGATATGCTTACTTGGTATTCTGTTGATGGCACGTAATGGACGAAGTACCCTGATTGTCCTGATTGCCGATAAATTCATGTTTTCCACGTTCAGGCAATATTCCAAGGCCCTAAAAATATGTAAAAAAATACAACATGAGGCCAAAATTTATGACTACGGCGGCACATGAAAATAATGTCTCTTCTAATGAAAATATTCATGACTAAGTCGCATTACGAACAAAAGTTCGCAAGACGAGTTCATGACGTTTTTGTAACAAGTCGACATTATCATATGAGAAGTTTTGCATTTGACTCACGCTTCTTGTCAGTGATGAATTGCAAAAGTGAAGAAGCGTGTAGGGAATTAGGCCCGCAAATATATAATATAACATTTTTTTAAATTCGCGATATCAAATATAATAAAAAAGACAATTTTTTATTCAAATTTATCAAACAGATTTTCAAAAACTGACTCACCCTGCGACGACAATGAAGAAATCGAGACGGTTCCATGAATCGGCCAAATACGTAGACTTGCCATATACGCCCATTGCAACCATCTTGATTGACATCTCCAGCCAGAAGAAAGCGAAGATGAAGTCGTCAAATACCTGCGATATGAATTTTATAACAATTTTCTTAAACATATTTATAATTTGAATGTCTTAATAACTACCTGAAGGATCTTGCAGCGGTTCGATATGCACTGGTCGTCGACGCACGGCTGGTACATTCCAAGGGTGATGCAGTTCAAGAGGATCACTAGCATGGAAACTCGTTCAAACCACGTATATATGGGTCAGTTAAGGAAATTTTTCAAGTAATAAGATTTTCCGGGCATCGTCAGCCCGAACGCAACAGATGTTTTGTTCCCCGACAGTATAATAAAAAGGAAAACCTTGGTTAAACCGAGATAACCTTTCGGAGATTATGTTAAAAGATATTAGCAGTCAAAGCTTTTCAAACGTATAGCGAAAAAATAAACGTAAATATTTATGAAAATCGTACAAAAGCGCCTGAGCGAATTTTTTCCTTTCTCAATAGTGGTAGTAAGGAAATTTCCAAAGATATTCCCCAGTTAATACATATGCGCATATATGCATGTGCACATACGGAAATAGTGTTTGATGTTCGAATGAAAGCTTTTTTTGCCCAAATGCTACAGGGAAACATCATAACCGGCCCGCGTGGAAACATTCCCAATGTAGAATTCGAAACACAAAGAACTGTCAACTTGAAAGCATTGTGAAAATATTCGTCGGCTTTTTTTATTTTGCTCTTTCTCTCTCTGTGTCTGTCCAAATATATAAATATAAACAAACGCATATACAAGCCCTTATTTATATATTTATATATATGTATTATACGTATACAAAGATTTTTTGCCCGTCTAAATATTTGACAGCCAGCGGCACTCTTTGTAATGAAGAGAACGTTTCTACCGTTTTTCAGCCCGTACTCGCTCCTGTTTCGATACAAAGCGCAATTTAACAGGTTAAAAAAAAATTCAGCATCAAAAACTAAATATTTAGGATCATTTGTCATATACGAAGAAGGTTGAAAAAATAAAATGTTTTGCTAAAGCTTAAATAAAAAAAATCCGTAATTTCAATACAAAATCAGTCAACAAAAAAAATACCATCTTGTTTTTTGCCTCAAAAAACGCCTCTTTACATCAAAGAATCATCGTTTGTGAGCTGAAGGGCTCGGTTTTTCGAAACAAAAAATACGACGAAAGCGTACTGAATAGCAAAGATATATGTATTTGTACATATGTACACGAAAAAAGTGTGTAAAATTTTAAAAGGTGACCCAATTACGAGTATTTCGTTCGCTTTTTTACTGAGCGCAGTACGAGCGAGAGGTTTCATCGAACCGTATAAAGCTTTTAGACTATAAATACAATTTCAGCTTTTAATACTACTTTTCACTGAATTTTCTTTTGCTAAGAACAAATTTCGAACAACGAAGTAAGAAAAAACATTTTAAATATAATGTTACCACTAACTTTTCAATATTCAAAACATCACTGTATATTTTATCGACAGCGCGCTCTCAGGCGTTTATACACCGCCAACTTCGATCGATTTCAAAAATTCGAAAAATATTCGAGATTCCAGACGTTTATTAATGACATTTCTAAAAAAAAATTGATGGCTCGTTGCGATCGTCGCAGAACCGATACGCCATTCAGAATTATATCTGAAATTCGTTCGTTGCGCCCAGCCTTACCGGAAACCGAAGAGCCTCTTCCCATCAACCGGACTTTGGTGTCGATCCTGAAGATTTCCCGGAAACGATATCAGACTATGGTCAGGAAGGAAAGACATTTCTAAAGAGTTTGGCCTCTTTTTGTTATAAAACATCTCGCGACCTTATCCATTCAAATTTTCACACTCAAAAATCATGAATATGAACATTTTATTCTTACTTATATATAAATTATTTTTTAAGTACTATCACCATCTAAAATTTCTACCCGGAGTAATAAAACAAATCACTTTACGCGCAATAACAAATCTATCGATACATTTCATTCAATAACCCATAAAATGTGACATCGGTAAATTTTCCGAAACGCTCCGAACACGTCCACATCATAATATTATACAGGTGGATTCCGTCAGGAGCCATTTTCTCGGCTACGTGTCGTACAAGAAAAAGGGCCGGTCTTTACGATTGTCTGCAATAAATGCTGTCCTCTTAATACGGTCGTTGAGGATTGCCGTCCTTTTTGCGCTTCTTGTTCTGTGCGGTTGCAGTCGTGTGGTTCGGCAATTTGTCATAGAAAAAGTGAGTCGACTGGAGGTCTCGTAATGGCCCCATAAAGGGGCCCATGCCGAAACTATGGGGCTTGCGATCTCCCGTGTGAGTATGGGGGATGAAACCTTTTGTCGACTATTATTATTATTTTCGTTATTGATTTGTGTTAAATATTTTTTTGATTTGAATTTAAATGAATGTTTTATAGAAATTAGGCTAGTAAATTTTATGTTGTATAAAATGTTCGTTTCTTTTAAAATATTGCTCAACTGATATAGTATTTGAAAATGCACCAAATCTACTTTTTACATGGTTCCAAAATAACATGGTTCAAGAAAGAAGAACTGATTATTTTTTTACGCAGTTTTTCCGCTTTAATACGGTATAAAAATAAAATTAAAATGTATTATTATGACACAATGATAAGATTCGGTGCAGATAATTATACTGTAATAATTATATGTATAATAATTATAATTATTAAATAAAAAAATTTGATGATTTTACATGGTGAAATTTGTTCATATTACACATTTTTTATAAAGTACATTTGGATGAAAATTCTATTCAAATAAACTGATGGAACCCATCTCCAATTTTGATATGATCACCATACATTTTTTACACGGTAGTTTCTAGAACGTATCCCCCGTGTAAAAAGGAGATTCGGTATAATTTGATTGGAAAATATTCATGATGTTTTTCAAAAATGTTCAAAAAAGTTTTGATTAATAAAGAATGCTGATTTGATACAACTTTTTTGCATATATTATTGCCTAATTCATATTATAATACAAAATTTAAAAAAAATCGTTGATCACCACTGTTCTAAGAATACTGTATACATGTAACACTATAAGATTTTATGTTACAACGCAGTACATAATACAGAGAAGAGGAAATTTGATGTATTTTTAACGATTCATCCCTCGGTACATACTTCATACAAAGATGCGCACTATTCACATCCCCTATTACTTTTACAAAACCGCACCTCCCACACCAATTTCTATACCATCAATTTCGTATGCACGCCGCGACACATGGAAATATCCAACGATTTTAATTTTATCATAGGTTAACCTTTAGCGTACAACGAGAGCGAAGTGTCACGTCACGCGTCACGTCAACCCATTAAAGTCTCATGTTTTATTTATCGGCCCGATTTCGTAACGACAACAACGAGAAGATGCCCCGCGAAAACGAGACGAACACACATTCTTTTATTCATGAAGAAAACGGGCTCGATGGTACGCAGAATGAGTTTGAGTTTCGCTAGATGAGGAGGAATGACCGCGAATGTGATTAATTCTGAATATGTTTTCGGATTATTGTTTGCGACGTGTGCGGTTCGAATCGATGGCTTCTGTAATACATAATACAATAACGGATTCTGGCGGTGAATGTCAAAGGTTTTGTGTGCCGGATTCCGATTAAATTGGGATTAGTATCATATTGAAACATTCCGATGTTATATATGCGTCGATATGTATATCGCAACAATTAAACATGATATTGTTTCAACGGATTTGTTTTCGTGTAATATTTCACGATTTTTTTCGGAAATAAATTACAGCTCGAACTTTATATACAAAGTGTTTTCGGCGGAACATTTGTTCGAGATGTGCGCAGATTGCGATCATGAACAAAAAATCGGAAACGACCCTCAGTCGTACGTTATTAGAAATATATTAGGTTAGCGACAAGGTCTTTCAGAACTATTTATAATATGAAAACTCCGATGATAAATGAACTGGGACGACCTTCCACATTCAGGCGAAAAACACACGAAACAATCCACAAACACAATAATAGAGCAGACTAGCTTTTTTCCGATCGTCCTGCCACGTCCTAATGCCCCAATAAATTCGCCAAAATGGGCCCTGAGGATCGGCGGGCGATATCTTTATTTACATACAGCGGCGATGGAAACGTTCGGTCTCCGACGGCTGGAAGGCAGTCGATATATCAAATAAATAAATAAATAAATAAATACATGAATAAAAAGGGCCTCTCGCCACGGGGAGGAAAAGGGCCTCGGTCGGGTCTCCTGTGGGAAAAAATGGTCGTTTTCGCGAACGGGTGCGAATAAATACGCGAGACGGGCCTAATGGCGAATTTATGGTAAAATAACGGTTGGAAATTCGCGTGTATGCGAGAGACGTTCGTCAAAATTTGCTTTCGTTCAGACAAAAACGTTTAACATATTCGGAAGCGTCGAAATTTAGAGGTTTTCTCGTTCAAGATTTTTTCGATGTAAAAATACGGCTTGTATATGGGAAATAGATAAAGAAAAATTCTTGGAACCCAATTTAACTCTATAATAAAGTATCTATCGTTCAAATAATTTTTTTTTAATTTATAAGATTTTGATAAAATATCGATTTTATCTTAAATCTAGTCACATATTATATATTTCTTCTGTTCATAAATATAACGTTCAAGTTTGAAACATTTGTAATTTCACTGTCAGAATCAAAACATACGTTCAAATCGGATAACTCTCGCACGAAAGAAAGAATTTTTTGTACATGAAATCGAGTGTCTTCGAGAAAAGTTGTTTCGTGTTTGGAAAAAAACATTGTTTGCGAATAAAACGGCGAAAATATACGAATTTGATTTATGGAAATAATAAACTGGTAAAAAATATTTACGATAAAATATTGCGGGCGAATTGGAAAAGGTTGAAATTATTTATACGCTCAAAATATGAAAGGTTCTCTCAACATATTTTCATAAAAGATGTCAAAATTTTATACGGTTTTCGCAGTCTAATCGAATTTTTATTCTTCAATTTCACACTGGAAAAAAAGCGGCTACTTTGAAAATAGGATTTTAATAGAATGAAAAGAAAATCATGGAAATTTTTCTAATCTGAAAATGCGCTTAATGTGAAATGAATATTTAAATATCAATAATGAAAATATTTCAATCCTCAATTTCAAGTACTATATATAGAATGGAGAGTTATTAATCATAAATTTTCTTTAATTAAATTGACTTTAATTGAAAAACAATTTACCTAATACAAGTTACCAGTTAAATAATAATTTAACTTCTGACAAACTTATTCATACAACTCTATACATAACAGATATCAATTTTGAATTATTCTAAAAAAGGAATACAATAAATTTATCTCGCTTCCTAAAATATAATACAAATAAAGTGAAACCATTTTATTCTACACGAAATTTAAGATTTTAAAATCTAATGCCCTAGACAAGCATCTATGTTACTATTGGGGTAGAGTTAAAAGCTCTTAATGTGTAATGCACTGTGTTCTCTTTTAACGTATTGAAATGTTCTTTTTTCAATCGCATATATATTCGGCGAATATCTAAAATGAAAATAGAATGTACTAATAAATTAAAAGAGGTGAAAATTTTCAGGATATTTTTATATGAACGAGAAAAAAATCGGCCCTTTCGTCCCCATACGGGCTATTTTATGTTTCTAAAAGGCAAAGCAACATTCTTCACTTTGCGGACGTTTTTATTGCGAATTTAATACAATTAACCAGTGTAAATGATAAGGGTCAGGTGTCGGAAGAAAGGCAAAAAGATGCGATCGGGTAACGCGAGGCCTTTAATGTTACCCAAGAGAACGAAAATTCTTTGTCCGTATAAGTACAATAAAATAAATTTCGCAAAAAAAATACGTTAAACATAGGGCTTAAAATATGCACGAATTTCTGTATGTGCGTTTATTATAATGAATGAATTATTAGGAGGAACGTAAAAACATTGTGAATTTCGAAAATTAAGGTGTATGTTATGAATATGAAAAAGCATTTTTTTGAAATGAATAAAATACGCGATGATATACACAGAGAAAGTAAAATATATTACGCGGTTATATATAATAATGAAATATACAAAGTGCTATTTGTTGGCCGAGTGTGCCTAATGAATTCTCATCATATTTTTTCCCGAAGGGGAAAGTTTTCCCGCTTCATTTCCATAATTGAATGGATTTCGTTTTGTTTTTCGAGGTGCCGCAGATTTTTCTTATTCCGCAAATTCTCTGCATTTCCCGCATTCTTTCATTATACCGTTATACTTTTTAATTTTTACAAACGATCTGTTTACGCTCAATAACGACTGCGAGAAAATTATTCTTCATACTCCATTATAAAAACATCATTAAGTCGAAAGACTCAAAACGCCCTTATTTTCTTAAGAAATCGCTATTTCCGAAACGGATTCAGAACTACGATCATACTAGAACCCTCTGAATTGACACTAGCATGCTTTGTGACCCGTTTCGTTCCAGAAGTGCCATCCTTG
The DNA here is from genome assembly GCA_009617725.1 of Hydropsyche tenuis. NCBI lineage: Eukaryota > Metazoa > Arthropoda > Insecta > Trichoptera > Hydropsychidae > Hydropsyche > Hydropsyche tenuis. The sequence goes on from VTON01000007.1 coordinate 2,015,514, forward strand.
GCCCAGTTCGACGTTTCAGCCAGAAGAGGAATTTTTCAGAACCTTCAGCTCCCGAAGGCTTTCAGGCGATGTAAGTTACACCAGTGTTTGCCGATTTGAATACTTTGTTTGATTGATCGCGCGGCAAACACGGAAGAATTGTTTGCCGGTGTAATGGGCGAGCGCCATAAATCCCGCGATCGTTCGGTATCGAATGTCGCCTTTTCGCGTTTTATTTATTATAAATGTAATGTGGAATATTTATGTGAGTTTTTCCGTGTTTGCTTTTTGTTTTTTCGGCGTGTGTGCGTAATCTCGTGCAAGCCGATTTAGCCGCGAAAAGGGATCATAATTCTTTTTGCTGCGTTGTTGTTGTTGGTCTTACGTTTTTGTCATGTTTGGCTTGAAGACGTGAGCGAATTGAATATTTTAGCATTTTATGAATCATAAAAATGGATAAAAATAATAGATCCTTTCACTAGAAAATAGCTATAAAATCCATTATGATATAAAAATATTATGGTAAATTTTCCAGGCGGCTTATAACTAAATTATTTCGCAGTAACTTTCCGACTTATTGATGACTCCCAAACTCGGAGTCCACATCGACGTTGATGTCACAGAGTGTTGGTTTCGGGATTTCTCCAAAACCAAACTTTTCCCGTTCCCCATAAATCTGGATTTCGCCAAGGTCTCGCCAAAGTTGGGATACGAAGCTGTGGTAATCCGCGCAAAGGAAAACTATCCGCGAAAACCGCATGAAAATTTTTCCTCGCTCTCCTATGTCAGGGAAATGTTAAAGATAATTCAGGATTGTTTGATTTTTTGGAAAAATTTAATTTTCTTATCAAAAAATAAATGAAAAACTGTTTTATATGTATAACAATAAATCGATCCAAGTTAGCTAGCACGAAGAATATATAAAATTTTTATGTTCTTCACATTATGTTTTAAAAAGTTGTTGTTTTTTTTTTATAAAGGTATGCGTCAACAGTTTCTCGTTAAGTTCAAAATCGTGCGCTACAATGCAATATGAATTTTTAAAACATCGTCGAAATGAACGTTCCTCTATTTGATTTCGTGTTGAATGTTTAACGCGTTTGTACTGTTCATTTGCTTGTGGTTTCGAGGACTGAAAATGTGGATTTTTTAATATGTTTTTTTCAGATAAAAGAAATCGCATTTGCTTCGTAATCACGAATGGAGTATCGCTGTTTTTTCACGATCTATTTTTATAATAAGTATTTCAATTTCAAATACATTCAAATATTTAAATTAATTATTATTAAGAGGATTATTGAAACTAATTGGACCTAAACCTAACGATCGATATTACAAGAAATTAATGATTAATCACTATAATTATTGACGTAACCGCGTTCGATTAACAACAATCGACATCCTTTGATCAATAATTACTCTTGAATATAACTCATACAATAAAACGTCAACCACACGCACAATTCACACACAATGTAATACAAAGTGAAACGACTCAATATGCAGATTAATCAAGTGCTCGTAGTCAAGGTAGTCATTAAGTCGAATTAAATCCCGTTTTCTGGAATTAAAGCGGTTCCCATACCAGCCTGGTTAACCCTTTTCAAACCGTTCCAATTCGGGATTCTATAATATTTTGCGACCGCGTCACGATCGTCGAAGGGAAATTAACGACGAGAGCTTTCGAAAGCTCGATTATGATTTTTTTTAAATGGATACACACGTATTGTACAGTTCCGGTGATAATTGTTCGGAGTTGGTAATTTCCCGCGTCGAGTCGGGTAATCAATTAAAAAAGCAAAAAGAAAACTGCACGCTACGATCGAGAGTCAATTTTCTAGAGATTGATTCGAAATCGAATTTGCGAATTGAAGTTCTTTCGTCGATTCGTCCATATAAATTGGATGCAATTTCGAAATTGGATAGGAATGTTCGTGATTGCCAATGTGTTTTGTCTATGAGAACATCGTAATGGGATTGAATTGAAAATTTATTTCACAAATTGATGAAACATGAATAATCTAAATTTATATACCGTTGTCAAGTATTAATCGACGCAACTTTAATACCACTACGTGCCGACATTCAATCAACACAAACACCATTAAAAATTTATCACCGACCATGCACGACTCATAAAAAAACAACTGTCATAAAAAATACAGATCGAAAATGAAAAACGCATCGTCGACTTCAGCAAATTCACACATCCCGAACCGGCAACATGCAAAACTAGTCATGGGGCAATTTCCCAGCAGTTTCCCGCTTTTAATTAGTTTGTTGGCAGTTTTAGGACACCTTCCCGATAATGCTCGAGGCCGTTTTGATATAGCGACGTCGACTCTCGCTTTCAGGATATTGGAGTTCAGCTCGGCGACCGTTCGCGATAAACCATCCTTAATTAAATTTTGATATGATGTGTGCTGTTGATAAATGAAGACGGCCTTATCTGTGGGGTAGGTCCGATCGAGTGGTCGGCGAGCTTTGAAGATTGTCGTCGGACGTGGTCTTGACGTTGATGTTGAGGGCTTGTTGGGAAAGAATGGCTTTGGTGATAATGTTAAGCTCAGGTGGGCTCTTGGAAATGTGTTTAATATGTAAGTGTTGAGTTCGATTCATGTAAGATGTAATTTTTTATGGTTTTCATGAAGGATATTAGTAAATTTTTAATAAATGTTAGAATCACTTTATGTAATCAATATTTATGAATACAGAAACGTTCATCTGTACAAAATAGTTAAAAAATTCGGTGAATAAAAGAACGATGTCGTATTTACATTAATAAAATGAATGATGAAAGAATTTAATATTATTGTTAAAAGCTTTCTATTTTGTTATGACATTTATCATTAAAAAAATAAAATCAATCGTGCTTTAAAGCGTTAAAAACGACTTTGTGTTCGTAAATGTGATTAATTTGTTTTACTTTAGCTTACGAATTACAATTTTCATAAAAAATATATTTATTTTGAGTATTTATTTAAGCTGTTAGTATTTTACGATCAAAAGTAAATAAGTGATGAATGTTACAGCCTTTAATTGTTTAGGTCTGTACAAAGCCGGATTTTTCCAATAATAAAAGAATATAAAAACAATTTCCTATCATATCCTAAAATCCTACCAATATTTCATTTTACATATAATATAAAAAAACTCAAAAATTTATATAAATTGAATTCCTAAATATAAAGCACGATAAATAAATAATCGTTCGATCCTGCTTAAAGTTTTCAACAATGAACGTTTCATAGGTACATCATGTATTATACATCTATCGTGTTTTAAAAAATCTATTTCAAAGTTTAAGAAACGTTTCTGCCGCAGTAAACGCAAAAAGCTCTCTCTTGACGCTCGTTCAACTTAGTCATTAAAAACTTAGTTTCGAAAATGTAAAAATGCTGACAAAAACTCGTTTTGATTTACAAGCGAAAAATCTCGCATGTGGAAAAATAAATTTCCTTTTGAATAACACAAAATGAAATTTCATAGACGCATTTCAAAAATTACGAATGTATTATTAAAAGCAAAAGATTTTATACAATTTTTATTAAAATTTTTCATCGAAATTTAAAATTTTCAATGCATATACAATCAGCTGAGTGAGCGAAATTTTAACAAGAGGAAATTCCGAAATCCGAATTTTCATTCACTGCTCACAGATGTTCTTTGAACGTTAAAGTCATCAACCTCACGAATATCTGATCTTGCGTTTTTCGTATTTTACAAAAATTATGTTCAAGTTGTGAAGTAGGAAGATTTATAGTTGAAAATATTTCGAATAGTTTGCGTGAAACGACAACACTATGGTTTTTGTACGATTGCTTGCGTTTTTACCTCGTTTCTTGCTCGGCTTCGGTCACGCAAAGGGTTTACAAGAAATTCTAGAGAGAGCTTAGAATTAATTAAATGACGAGAATAATAGCAATTTATTCAACGGGGACAAGATAAATAAGGTGTTTCTGAGCAAAAAGCGAACGAGAACAATAAACGTGGTTATAGCTACGGCGGGAACGGTTTGCCTGGAGACGTCCTCTGACCGGATTCTATATCGTCACGCCTTTTAATTCTGCGTAAAATAAATACGTTTCATGTTAAAACCATTATTTATTTGATTAAATTTTAGTATTATATATTCAAATATTTTATCTGTTTCTTTCTTCGACTGTATTTATAGCATATTAAAAATGGGTAGGATATATTCAAAAATATTTTTCATTCATTTATGAGTATATCTAATTAATTCGATGCTATAAAATTCTTTTGAAATATTTTATAAAAATTTTAAAATTGTATATTTTTTATGAAACGACGGTATTTTTTAATGAAATTTTTATTAAATCCAAACGCAAGTGAGCGTTATTTTTTCCTACCACTTTACTGAAGGTCGAAAAACTGTCTTTTGATTAAGAACAGAAGAATGGGTAGTGCAAGCCGCGAAGAGCATCAGAGTTCTACCAGCACTGAAAAGCCTAGAATGCCTCCAGGCCGTTTTCTCCCTTTTACGAGAATGAAATTGTGAAGACCGCAGAATACAAAAATACGACGCGCCTCCGCAACGAGCACAAAACCAAATGGAAAACCTCACACACAGCGGAACAATAAATCATTTACGCCACCAGAGCTGGGTCGATCATTCCGATTGTTCACATCTGGGTCTTAATATGAAGTGGTCTCGAGGACGTTTAAAAAAGAAGACTCTTGATGGCGATTGTTAACGCCTTTGTAAAGGATCGAGCTTATTTCGCGTTCGATCCTCGGCTTTTGCGGGGGTGTGTTCGATCTCGGGTCTCTTGTCGGTTCAACGAGTTCTTCGTTAAATATTGAACTGATCCAGGACACGTCTGAGGAGTTTTCCTCCTTTGCTTCCTCCGACACGGATGCCGAGTTGTAAAGGCGTTTTGCGAAGTTGAGTGTGCCAATGTGTGTTCGGATTGTATGAGACGAGTTCAACTAACGTGCTTCTTTCGGATCGAGTTGAATGCGATCTCGACTTTACTCAGTTATACCGTCTGTCTATTGTCAGTTTTAAAATTGGTTTACTATCAGCGGATAAGATTTGAAAAGGTTAGCATATATTCCGATTGAATGCGGAATCAATTTTAAGTCGGTGGTTTTGAAAATTTTATTATTAAAAAACATTTAGCGCTTATACTGGGTGATACGAAGGTCTCCTTAAAGCCTTAAAAAGGTGATAGGTCATGTTATTTGGAAAATTTTAAACCAAAAATACCTTAGTCTAAAGTATCATAGTTTTCGAGTTATTATTACTAGTAATAGTTATTGATATTATTTTTAAAATTGGTTAGACATCTGCATGTTTGATACATCGATTGAAAGGACTTAAAACCGAGATGTTTTTTTTTAAATATCTTAAAACTTCGGTCTTTGTTTTTTTTAATAATAAATATCAAAAAACTTATCTCCCATTACTTCTGTAATTTTTTGTTAATTAATCATGTATTTCTAATAGTTTTAATCTGATATAGATTTTTGTATTCCCATTTAAGGATTAAATACACAATAAATTAAAAAAAATGTTTGTCTACCATATTACCTTTCATTAAAAAACGAAATAATAATAATAACTCGAAAACTATGATACTTTCGACTAACAAAAAGATATGTTTGGTTTAAAATGTTCCAAATAACATAAGCTATTGCTTTTTTAAGGCTTTTGTAACACCCAGTATCACAAAGCGTGAATCAGAAATCGGCATTCAAAATAAGCCTTTTCAATTGTACCTAGCACGAAAATTTCGTGCAAAATTAACGTTTTTATTGAGATCGATAGACTATAAATCGACGATCGCTCTCTATTGTCAATCTAGAATTTTATTAGGGTCCCGCCAATAAACTTTAGCTACAGCGCGTATAAAACTCAAGAGCGGAAGCAACATTGTTCACAAATGTACGATTTGCAAAGAACACCCTCAAAGAAAGAACTAGACTTTATACCTTTTCAATTCGCTTCAGCTGTGGCACGTGCTGCGAAAACGTGGGGCTCTTTTGCGTAATTAATCGCACGTTTCAGTTTCCGATCTATTCGAGTGTTCGAGTCGTGTGTGGAGGACGAATGTCGAACGAGTGACGTTTAGCGGCGTTTAATCGGCCCTGTTTCCTGGAAGGCATTACTTGAGATTCTAGATTCCAAAGTGGATAAGTTTCGACTATCTAGTTGGCTTAAACTTAAAAAGTTTCGTTATCAATTCGGAGTTAGTAGGCGTTGGAGCGCAACGAGACGTTTCATAATCGATGTACGCTAGGGTTCTCGATTCTATGGAGATGTGTAATAAATCTTATGATTTATACGTTTTGTATTAATTATATGATATATGAGGTCGTTAATATTAATTTTGTAACTGTCTCGTATTATGTTATTGATTAAATATGTTTAGAATTTTTTAGTATTTACGTCGAGTGAAATATTATAACATATTATAAACTTTGCAACGTGTGGAAAGTATTTTGTTTTATATATGTTTTCGCAGTCAAAAATGAGGTCGAATTACTAAACTTTTCTCTATCAAGATACATCGAATGAAAAAACTTAATCTATTTGTACAAAACTTTGTTACTTTATGTCAAAGCAAAACAAGAATCTCAGACAGAACACAACAACTCAGCGAGTTATGAACCGAAACTTTCATTCTATTATTTAAAAGAAAATAAATTCGTGAAAACACACCGAAAGGCAATTACTAACAATTTCGATTCGCATAAACAACAAAATCGGTCACGCAATTATTTATTCGACTCTTCCAAACTCGAGTGCGTATATTAATCAAAAAAATACGCGCCCAGTCAAAGTGGACATGCTCGTACCGGTAATTTATTAAAATCACAATTCATCAATAATATTGACGTGAAAAAAATGGGCAAGCAGCGACTGTAACGGACGTGAAATTTCACATAAATCAAACGTGAGCTTAATTCGCGTCGACCTCAATACAGTTAGTTCTGTTTTGTGATTGCGATTTCAATTAATTTACGAGCGAATACACGTTACGGTCATAACACCGAAATATTCGTAAGCTACGATTGATATTGCTCTGATTTGACAGCGAAAATTCCCCAATAATATATTGCTACAATACAATTATTTAAAAATAAATATATAATCTATTTTCATGGAAAATATATTTTTTTCGATGGTTAAGTTTTATTGGAAATGTATTCGATACTGCAATATACTCTAATATTTTGGCAGGAATTGTACTTGAAAAAATTTCGTATATAGATATGTTATATACAGGGTGAAATCATAAAAGGCAAACGTTGGAAGTTATACGTGACTTTTTGTGTGAAGTTTGTGAGTGACGTGTCATCGAATTTCCCATTAATATGCTGGCAAAAGTTAGAGGACAAAGTTTTGAGAAATCGAAGTTCTTTACGTCGCTGGCTTTATATACGCTGTAGATACACAATGGAAAAAATAAAATTAATGGTTTAAGCCAAAAATGCTTATTATTTATGCGATATAAGCCGATTAAAACTTGTTAATTAGTAGAGTTGCTCGAACAACGCACCAACACCGAACGTTAATTCAATTATCAAACGATCAGTTATTCTAACCTGTTGGTAAACTTTGAAATTTCATACATATAAAATAACTGCAAAGCGGAGTCCATATGCGAAAATTCAACTCCGTCTTGACTGAGAATAATAAAATACTTTAGTGTTTCGGTATATTTTATAATTTAATAGGAGTTTTTGATGTTGGGTTTTAGTTTTCGGGCAAACTTCATTCTTTCGTCGCTACAAAACGAGATAAAACTCAACGTCATTCGAAAGAACGACTCTTTATACAGGTTTTATTGAGATATTATGCGCTATAAGATATTTTTAAGCTGCAAGTGGAAATTACATAATTTAGAGAACGTCTTTGTGAGCAAGAAGGTATAAAAGGGTGACTTTGTTTCTTTATGAAACCGAATAAATTTAGTGAACGTTAAACGTAAGAGGGTTGAGCAAATTTTCACCTTAAATATCTACTACATTAAAAAATATTTTCAAGAGAAATTTGGAAAGTAATATCACCGAAAATCAGATCTATAATAATAATCTAACAATTTCTGAAAATTTTGCATTAGGTTTCCAAGATGGAGTTCTTCGTCAAATACCATTCAATTACACAGAAGTACAGTTATGTAAGAAATATGAAAAATCACATTCAATAAAAATGAAAGTCATTCGATAGCGCAAACGAGATGTATGTCGATCTCGAAATCGAGGCCCTTATCATCGTTTGATTTTACGACACTTACGACGGATTAATCGTACGTGAAACTCGATCGAAAAATAATAATAAGGAAGAAAAAAAAGGAAATGGTCTGACCTTATAGGAATCGAGAGTAGTTTTCCCGGAAAATACACGTCTATTGAGGAAAAGATGCTTGACTTAGGCTCTGGCAGCCACCGTGGTGGGTGGCCGTGGTGGTTGGCGCTTGTTAGCTTTGTTGAAAATTTCCTTTTTCTTTCTTTCTATTCTTCGTCCTTTCTTTTCAATCTTTTTTCCATTCTCGACGAAGAAGAATTACGACCGAATCAGTAAAGGGTGAACACACACACGTACACCTCCATCCATGCACATACGGATTTGTGCACGTACACATGGACCATAAATTCACACTGAACTCTTAATTTGAACAATGTTCTATATATACGATCTTACATATTATGACAAAAAATTTCATATTTTTCATACAAAACCCAAAGTAATCTGTGATGAAAATTTTCTCATACATTTTTATATTATTTTTTACAAATTTTTCATATTAGAAAGAAAATCACGATTTTTTTTTAATATTAATAATTTTTTTCACTATAAATCTACCACACAAATCGAGAATCAAGTGCTCGCAACCATACAAACACATCCTTCACACAAACACACAGCCTTCGGAAAGCATTATGTCTCCGAGAGCAAAATCGTGTTATTTCACCGGGTAAAACAGGCTGACACGCATTGTCCTTTATTTAGCAGTTACAGAGACCGAAACCGACGCCCAGAGCAGATCGCCAAATTCACCAACACCTGATCCACTCAAAACGCAATTTCAGTACGAACCGAACGTGCCTAAACCTTCGATCCGAACACAGACCGTTCCGCGAATATATCCGACGTGCTTCGAGGCGAAAGTCAATAGTTGGCGGTTTTAATTATTCGCGAGTTGAACTCGTGACATTTGCGCGAATATCCGGGAATAATGTCGAATTTGTTGTGGCTTTTAACCTTCTTTTTGGCTTTTTGCGCGTCGTGCCTTTATGGTTTGTGTGATTCTTTCGTGCTTAATTGGCAAGTTTGGCTAAATGTGCGGCCGCAAATGTTCCGCCGCCGGTGCGGTCTGTTTATTCTGATTATTTTGCATCAATGGGCTGTAAGAATTTAATTCGGTTCCGGATTAAATTTAGAAATTGCTAATTTAAAAAAAATAAAAGGTTTTAAGATTTTTTTGATAAAATCATTAATATTTTAAAACTTAGCTCTATTTTATTATAATACAAATTCAATGTGAAATCATAATATTGCATAATAAAGTTTATTACATACATTCAAAAACCAATAAAACGGTTTATATACATAAGTGAAAATGTATTCACGATACGCTTTCTGGATAATTTGCGAAATCACTTCGCTTCAGTGAAAATAAACTATTGAATATTTCTGGTCAGGAAACACATATTATATTTAGAACTTTGTTTTGAGGTATAAGCTCGTTACTATTCTGTGTGCTTAGAATTTACCTCTGTCATCGATAGTGTTGACACTGTGATGTTATGCAAACAATCTGCAATCCGTTCTCTGGTTTTGCAGATATTGTATTATATATTCCTTCCGTATCCCGGAATCTAGGACGTTATTTGGCAATGTGTGAACAACATCTGCGCAAAATTTATTAAATAATCAACGGTCAGTGCACCGTAAGTTGGATAGTACATAGTAGCGGTATGTGCCGTATTAATTATGCAATGTTTGAAAAGTGGTTGTTTGCATATTTAATGGAAATATGTGAGAGGTTTTATAATCATGCTTATCAATAAATATTGCGCATAAATTCGATTGTTCAGCGGAATAAATTATTGTGACGCTTGATAAAATTGGATTGTGATGAATAAATTTTGAAATAAATATTCTGAAAATCAATGTAATACGATAATAATCTGACTGTATTGAATTTATTAATTTTTAGAGATCAAACGATATGTCACGTGGTCAATAAGATAAACGTGATTGAGTATCATTGGTCTTATTTTGAAATTGTCATGCAAAATAAGCTATCAATAGTTAGCTCCTCAAAAATATTTCTTTATTGTATTTGTATACCATAAAGAAAAACACAGAAAATTTTCAATATTATCGTTCTGATTTTGATGTAAAAATTTATAGTCCGGGGAATAAAGACAAAATATAGCCGTAACTTTGCAAAAATTAGCGGAAATCTGAATTTTTGTATTAAATTTTATATTGCATTTCTTAATACAATGTTGAAATTCCCCATCCTCCCCTTTTAAGATAAAATTTTTATGGGAGGTCAAAGGTGACTGAAAACGATTTTTCGTAAATATCTCATTAACTGTCACTTTTACAGAAAAATTATTTAATATCAAATTTATAGTTTAAAACATTTCCTACAAAAAATATATCTTAATATTTATTCGTAAAAGTAACTGTTTTGGAGATAATTCGATTTATAAAGTTATAACTTTTATATTCTCATGAAACGCGCAGTTCTTTCCATACCATCGTTGAGGTAAAGTAAAAAATAATTAATGCCATTATAAACCTTAGGATATCTAGTTTATGTGCTATTATTTTTATTTCCGGGATGTATCGATTAATGATTTTATATCAATTTGAAAATTCAACGGTATGTACGCAAAACGCTTAAAAAAATTCAAAGATTATTTTTTAACTCATAAACAAAAATTCTAATCGAAAAATAATTAACGCCATTATAAATCATAGGATATCTAGTTTATGTGTTATTATTTTTATTACCGGGATGTTTCTATTGATGATTTTATATCAATTTTAAAATTCTTCGGTATTCGCGAAACGCTTAAAAAAAATTTTTATTATTTTTTAACTCATAAACAAAAATTCTAATCGAAAAATAATTAACGCCATTATAAATCATAGGATATCTAGTTTATGTGTTATTATTTTTATTACCGGGATGTTTCTATTGATGATTTTATATCAATTTTAAAATTCTTCGGTATTCACGCGAAACGCTTAAAAAATTCAAAGATTATTTTTTAACTCATAAACAAAAATTCTAATCGAAAAATAATTAACGCCATTATAAATCATAGGATATCTAGTTTATGTGCTATTATTTTTATTTCCGGGATGTTTCTATTGATGATTTTATATCAATTTTAAAATTCTTCGGTATTCACGCGAAACACTTAAAAAATTCAAAGATTATTTTTTAACTCATAAACAAAAATTCTAATCGAAAAATAATTAACGCCATTATAAATCTTAGAATATCTAGTTTATGTGCTATTATTTTTATTTCCGGGATGTTTCTATTGATGATTTTATATAAATTTTAAAATTCTTCGGTATTCACGCGAAACGCTTAAAAAATTCAAAGATTTTTTTTTTATTGATAAATGAATATTTTCATTAAAAAATAATTAACTTTATTATAAATTTTTTAACACCTAGTTTATGTGGAATTATTTTCAGTGCTGCAAAATATCTACACATGATATTATATCGATTTGAAAATTCAATAGTATACACATGTAAGCAAAAAAAAATTCAAAATTTTTTTTTAATTCATTAACAAAATAATTTATCAAAAAATATTTAACACCATTATAAATCAATTAATACTTAGTTTATATGGTATTATTTTTAATTCCAGGAGGTACCTACTAATGATTTTATAACTATTTTAAATTTTGAATAGAACTTAGAATTCAGAATTGTTGAATTTTAAAATTGTTATAAAATCTTACGTAAATATTTCAAAGCACTGATAAATATACCACATAAACTAAGTATTAAAAGGTTTATAGCTGTACTAATTATTTTTTAATAATTTTTTCTGTTTATCAATTAAAAATATTTTCTTATAATATTTTTAGTTCTCTACCTACATGCCGCTAATTTTTCAAATTGATATAAAATCATAATTAGATATCTCCCAGGACTGATAATTATACCACATGATTTAACAATAAAAAGGTTTATAATCGTTTTTTTTTTTTTTTAAATAAGTTGTTCTGTTTATGAATTACAAACATTTTCTTAGAAGTTTTTGAGCTCTCTACGTACGTACATGCATATGAAATAATACCAATTCTTTTAATCGAATTATCTCCAAAACTATTACTTGTACAAATAAATATTATTATATCTTTTTTATAGTAAATTTTCTAAGCTATAAGTTTGAGATACATTATATTTCTGTAAAAGTGACATTTAGCGAGATATTTACGAAGAACCGTTTTCATTCCCCTTTGACCCCCCATAAAAATTTTATCTTAAAAGGGGAGGATGGGGAATTTCAACATTGTATTAAGAACCGCAATATTAAACTTAATACAAAAATTCAGATTTCCGCTAATTTTTGCGAAGTGATTTGTCTTTATTACCCGGACTATTATATATTTTTCAAATAATATCACGCAATGGCCATTTCGGTTAAAATACATTTCAATATCTAAAAAAAATGCAATTGGAGTTTCAACTGAAGCGCAAAGAAACGTACGATTAAACATATACCCTTAGGATATTAAAAAAAAATACAATTTAGAATAAATCTAGGGGAAACCAATAATTCAGTTGTAGGGATTCATTGTTAATACGGCGTCGATTCGCACCGCACCTGTACAGGGTCGCGGATATTGGATTTCTTTCACGCGTTTCCGCTCGCCTCGTCGAATTTTCTCGATTTTCGTAGAAAATTTAGTGCAGAACGAAAATTCATCGGAGCGAAAATCGCTCATATTCGTACATAGAAATTTTTGTGGTTTTTTTTATAACAAATACGGTCATTTTAAGGGTCTCAGAGAGGTCTCTTCTTGACCGAAAGTGCTTGATGATGTGGTAAAATCTGTGCGCGTGGAAAATTAACGAAATTGTAAAAGAATGTGATATATTTTTACTATTATTTTATTTTATTTTTTGAATGCATGTTTTTAATAAAATATAGTTATGTTGTATCGTTGATTTGGATAAAATATATTTGAACGAATTAAATAAAATGAATATTTGAAGAGAACTATTATATTTATTCATTTTGTAGAATCAAAATTTAAATTAATTTTTTTTTACGTTAATATCCTTTGAATCCACTATTAAAATTAATGCACTATTGTCCGTTGAATAGAATTTTTCTTTCAATTTTCCCGCATACTGAAAGTCTTTGTATTCCCGACTTCCGTAGGCTCACTCCTTTGGGAAATGTTTTTAAAAGCCTCCATCTCCACCGACACAGTCTAACTTCGATATCGAACGCCCTGGATATAAATAAATAATAAACCTACTACTTTCTCGTTAGGCACAGGCTTTGCTAGCTCTTAATCTACAATATTAGTAGGAGCCTTCGCGGAAAGTTCTCGTTACTTCTGAGGGGCAACGCTTTACGCAGTAATACGATTCCGTGTTAAATATTCAAATTTAAATGCGTATTTATGAATGCTTAATGCGCGTACGCGTTCGGAAAATCGTCTTCATGACGGCCGTTGTTCGTTAACGCCTCGAAACTTTTTACGACGGGTTGCAAAAATTAACGACGCGAAATCCCATAAATTAAATTGACTGAAAAAGTTCGCAGAATCTGTGGAAAAATAACACAGAGGAGAGAGCGACGCATAAATTATGTATGCGTGCGTTTTTTTTAAACATCGTACTTTTGCGACGGATTCTTTGAATGGTAATCGTGAATTAAGTTAACACTTTCGGCTCCGTTTCATTTTGGGTGAAATATTTGATTTTTCGCAAGACAAATGTGTTTATTATAATGATTATATAAATTCAAAATATATTATATATAAAAAATAATCCAATATGCGAGTTTCATATAAATTTCGCAATGTTGAAGTTTTCATATTACATTCAAGTTTGTAATTTTCATTTTGATTCAAATTCGTATGCGAAATTTCTTCAGATACTTTTTGCTATGTTGACAATTTATTTAACACCATTCATCTACAGAAGTATTTGTATTCATTACATTTTCCACAGAGTCATATATCATGAAAATAAATTGCGAAACACCTTCAGCACTATTTGCCATAAAATTTTTCAACATCATGATTTGTGCGCTCCCACTAACAATGAAATTTTAACAAATATTCCAATTAGAGCAAACACCGTCTGAAAAATTAGCCGTTCCAATAACGCCAAATAAATAGTGTTGGGGCTAGAATTTTTCAGGATTTTCAGCGACAGCATTTAAAATATTTTACAGTCGGATTTATGGACGGGCGTTAACGAGGCTCGCTGACGAATCTACCGATGCTCCACGATCGCGTTTCGCCTTTTAAATAATAAATCTGACTTTATTTCCTGATTAATGATCTCGTTAGTAGCAATTTTTCAGCTGAAGCTCTCCTCCACTCACCGACCTGGCGATTCATTATCGCGATTATTCGCCGAAGACGATGGGAACCTTCGAACCCTCGGATTATTATTTTTCCGGCCGCTCATCGATAGTGAGGTGAGTAATGAAAAATTTAGTGGTTTTCCGAGAAAAATTGAAGATGGAAAATTTTCGGAATTTTTTCGAAAAATGTGCGAATGAAAATTTTTTGAATTTAATACGGTTTAACAAGTAAAATAATTAAATTTAAATGTTCATAATTCAATAAAAAATATATTTAGATAAATTTGTATTAAACTAATATGAAAGATTAATAACTTTTTATTAAAAAATTCCTAATAAAGTTATGGAATCGTAAATTTTTCAAATTTTGCCCAAATTGAAAATTTCGCAGGACTTTGCACCCCACCAATAACGAGACCGCTAAATAAATTAACCAGTCTTGGAGTTTACCGTCGGACCTCCGCCGTCGTCGTATGAGAATATGGAGCGTTAAATTTTAATAAGGCCTCGAAAAATTTCACCTTTTGCGAGACGGGCCGATTTTCTATGTATAATAAATTCACTTTTTCCGGAGCGGATCGACCTGCCGAGCAGACGAACAAAAGCCGAAAACAACCCGGGGTGAGAAGAGGCGGATTTTCAGGCGAGATGAGGCGAATTTGTAGTATGGGCGAAGAAAAGGTGAGTTTAACAGTGGGAGGAACGGTGACTTGGAGAAATGGGGACGGTGCTCGGTTCCGAAGGGAAAAAATGTACTCGTCGAGCGCATTATTCATATCGCCACTAAATTTAACTTCCGCGGAGCAAACTCGAAATCGGGTCAAACGGGGGATCGATATAATATGTAAATGTTTACTGAATCGTTTTCGCTTCTGTTCTTCTTTTTTTTCCGTTTAACTTTCTCGGAAATGGTATTCTGGGGATTTGTAGCGGCAAGTTGCGTCCGATTGAAATTCATATTGGATTCGGTGCGGAGTTGTTTTTGTTTGATTGTTGATTTTCAAAATAGTGCTTTTGAATTATTGATTTTGGTTTTGTTCATTATATTATATTTGAAATTTGCAGATGTTTATCTTGTGATCAAACACATTTTCAATACGAAATCCACTACAGTTTTTATACTTCAAATTCAACATTTTACGTTTCAAATTTAAAAAAATCAACAAGAATCATTATAATTAATTTCATTGATCACTATGACAACAGTCGTAATAAAACTTTCCTATAGTTTGGAATGGAGCAGAAGCAGGAGCACGGAGCAGGTGGAACAACGGGTAAAAACCTGGAGTTTGGAACTTTATAGTGCTCCTCTGCTTCGATCGATTTTGTTCACAAATTTGCCATTAATTTAACTTACAATTTTAATTTTTAATTATAATTAGATTATATTGATTTTATCACTATTCTCTCCTACTTAGTGATATAGTTATATTATTTAAAAATATATATACATATTTTCTATTGAATATTTTAATAATTAATTTAATTTAATCGGGGTATGGTGCGGAACCGAAGCAAGTACTTTAATGCCGAAGCGGAGCAACTCAAAAAGTGGTCGCTCTAAAGTCCTGGTTTTTACATTTCAAATTGGATGTTTTACACTTCAAATTCAACTATAGGAAAGTATTAAGACAATTGTCATAGTGATCAATTAAATTAATTACTATGAATTATTAATGATTTTTTAATTTACAATATAAAACGTCCAATTCAAAGTAAAAAATCACAAAAACATTGAATTTGAAGTGTAAAACCTGTACCATTCTCAATCTAATGACCCATCTTTCAAAACATGTCAAAGTTCAAACAACCTGAAAATACAAACGGCCATCACACCCGACAATACATTATACCAGGTCGGCACCTGGGTCCAATTTTCGATACGACCTCCTTTAAAAAGTTTGGGACCAGTTCGGTTTCGCGTTTTGCGTAAAACGATTATTTGTCTTTCGCCTTTGAACCCGACACTGCGAATTTCGTCTGTTTGCGAACTGTTACGCGCACCGCGAACAAACACACAGGTTGGAAATTCGGCCTCCGAGTGCCACTCGGAGGACAACCTTTTAAGGGAGGAACGAAGGTCGTATTGTAAAACGAATGTTGTTTTATGTTATATTTGTGTGTGTGATTTGTTCGGTTAAAAGGCTATCGACTATGTAATGCGCGAGCTTTTTCGCAGCTTTCTTCTATATTAATTTATGTTTTTAATATTTATAATTGAATTGATACTTTTTATATTTTATGAGAATGTATTAAATTTTAAATAAATTATTTTCATATTAGTAAACATTCTTCGTTTGAAAATAAAAATTACAATTTTGAAAATATCAAATATGTTTGTTCAAAAACTAAACATACAATTTCAATTTTTGGCAAAAAAATTTTGTCTATAAGAATTCTCAAATACGCATTTAACGCCCGTTGTTCATTGGAATATGCAAAAACTGAAACTAAAAGTTGGCTTCGCGGTTGAAATTAAAATGTGCATTTTTAAAATGGAAAACTCGAAATTAATTTCAGTTTGTTAACAAAATCCTTTTATACGCGATCACAAAAAAAATCCACCTGCAAATATAATATTTTTCACTTTTTAATTTTTACGTCCCACAAAGTAATGCGCATTCCCGAAATCCCTTGCTCTCTCGCGCGGAAAAAATTACACTCGAAATAACAGAAAAAGACAAAATGACGTTCATGCCCGACAGACTTTTTTCATACACGAATAAATATTAATCGAATCAGTCATCCTCAACCGAAAATTATTTTTCACGGCCCGCACAATATATTTTATACCACATCGCTGAATTTGACGATAGCGAAGAACGAACACATTGTGTTCTTATACGTCGGCAATATCGTAAGTACAACGGAGATTTATTGCGCGGAATGTTACAATTTTACATACGAGCGGTAGCTGAACATCGCTTTTATCATATCAGGACGTGAACTATTATACTATTTGTCTAGACTTAGCAACCTCGAGTCCTTCGGTATAATCCAAAAAGTAAAGAAGTCGGATGATATCATTTGTTATGTTTTTTCATTATTTTGATGTGTTTCTTGTTTCAATATTTCATGAAAGAAGCGTTGTTTTTGTTGATTGAAGATACGTTGCGGTTGAAGAACGTAAATTTCGAAGAAAATTCGTTACTTGAAATGATATTGTAAAAATATTGAAGTGGTATTGAAATCTCCTGGTGGTAAAATGAATTAAAAATGGATAAACAGGGTGGCCACTGAAAGACTGAAGGTTTTGGAGAAGTCATAAAATGTTAATTTTCAATCTTTTTTATTTTCTTTTTTTACAGGTTATAGAGGGACCTTTGGAGATTAAAATGACTACGTATAATGTCCAGGAATGAGTTAAACTCATTCTTCTTCTTCAAGTGCCGTGTCCTCTAAGAACTTTGGCGACCAGAAGATCCATCCTAATCTTGTCGGCCGCAGCCTGCAAACTCAGTTTGCAGTTTGCAACCTGGAACTCAACTGGAGTTTTTCTATTCTAGTGAAAGATCAATTGAAAATGAAATTCAAAGAAAATACCGAATATTTTAATACATTAATTGATAATGAGTGAGAGGCCTATTTCCAGTTAAATGAGTACATTGACAAACAAAACTGCTAATTTTGGGATACTGAAATTATCAAGGAAACATGGCAACAATTTCAATCCCAAATACATATCTATTTAGTTTTCTCTGACTTTCAATTATTGATCTTTCACTGGAATAGAAAAGCCCAAAAAATTTAGATCATCACTGAACATAACATGTACCCATTTTAATTTTCAGAAGATACTCTGTAACCTGTTAAAAATAGAGTAAAAAAGATTGAAAATGAAAAAGTTACAAAGTTTTCAAACCCTTCAATCTTTCAATGGCCACTCTTTATAATATATATAAAAATACATATACATATTCAATTGAAAACAGTACATTCAGAATTACCACATCTCATTTTAGAGTAACGAAAATTGAATGTTTGTTAAGCAAATTGCACAAAATTTTTATCCACATGTGTATAGACACCGGATAAAATTTGCTAAAATTAATCAAAAAAGGCTTAAAAAAAATTTCCTGCATATACAATGATGATGAAAAGCATTTCAATTATTTAAAAATAATCCCCACAAACGATAATTAAAAAATTATATTTTAATCAACCCAATCCACACGTCACCTCGTATCTACTTCGCGATCTTATTACGCAAAAACGCGCAGATTTTCCCGTTAGCTCCACACCGTTGCAGAATCCTTCGTCGTGGCTGTTAATTAATTTGGTCTTTGGACTGGGCCGGGCCTTTGTTAACCTCTCCAATGTTATAATGGCGCAGATAGGGCATGTGTGCCCGCTTGAAACTTTTCTGAAATCTACTCTGGTCCTCAGCGAGGGTGTTAACGATCGTATCGCTCGAGAACGATCCTTTGTCGACCGGCGCTGTGGTAAGCAGAAAACTGAAAAGGTCGGAAGTCCACGCTGAATTTGTTTCGAATTTAAAAATAAATGAACCCTTTAAAATTTCGGATGAAACGCTTTCGGATTAGGGTGGGAAATTGGTTGGGTTTTCCGTGCGTATATGGACGGGGGTGGGTAATTGAGGTGATTAGTATCGCAGTCGTAAACTATGAAGAAATGAGATTTTATCAACAAGAGTTCAACACGATAATGCTGTAGGTATGATTTGAAATTAATGAAATTTTCTTTAATTTATTATTCAACTGATTTCGTCTGCAATTATTTTCACGAATGTTTAAATAATAATAAAACATTTTACTCGTTAAAATAAATATATGTTTTTAATTAAACACGAATCAACATGTATATTTTCATGACTAATTGTGAAATTCAATATTTTATGTACATAAAACATGAATGTTTTTTTATTCATAGTTAAAATTCAATTATCGACATTTCGTTGTTGTTATTTCGATAAAAGCATCAGAAAGGCACTAATATTAATCCGACGCAGCACAAAAATTAACATATTGATTCGTTTTGTTTCATCGAAATTCATTTTTGAATGCATACCATAAATATTTATGTTTCGCGAATGAAAGCGCATTGTGCGAAAAAAGGTTTCAATTTCATCGAGCGGCTTTGTTCATTCGCGTTCGACGGTCCATTATTTTTATTTTCGTTCTATTTATTTCTGCATGATCGCTTTAATTGGAATGAAATGACTAAACGAATGGTCGAAGCAACGCTCTTACATATTTATTATTTGCTTTTATGAGATTCGTACACGCATAAGTGGACGAGCATAGGAAAGTTTAGTAGTGAATAGTTCAGCGGTCACGAACTCGATTCGCTCTAATTACTTTATCCCACGAAGGGTTTCAAACGTTCTTTGTTAATTGTACTAATCTGTATACGTTGTGTGGTCTGGATACGATTTTCTTATGGAGATAAAGTCTACTATATATAAGTTTGTTGAAAAATCGTATCGAATAAAATTGATATTTTGTGTTTTTGGTTAACGTATTGCAGTTGTAAATACGATTACACTATACGAACACGAATTCAATTAGCAGCTTTGTTCAATATTTGAAAGCTTTCGCGCAAATAAGCTTTAAAAGCACACTACCGATATCATAGTATCAATTCGGGTTTGAAATTTGGTTTTCAAATCCCGGTTTCCTTGGAAAACTTTAAATTTATTCGGACCCGGCTTAAAATGTTTTCCTACAGTAGTACGAGTATATTACTATCGTATAATATGACGATGGTAACGTCTGTTTTCCATAGACCTTCGTTCGCTAATAAAAATGTACATTTATCAAAACAACTTTATGTTACTCATCATCTAGAATCTAGATAGAATAATTCTCGTATATTTTTAGTACCCTATTTGTAAGTATTGTGATATTTTTGTATTGACAATTTCCATTCTAATCCATCACAAAAGAAGTTTATACAAAAACCATATGACAAAACACTTGTTTAACACTTACAATATATGTTTAACACTTACAATATATTTCTGAAAACAGAAATATCCCCCATTTCGAAAATCAAATAAAAGCACCCACCCAAAAACAATCCATCATCAAATTACACGGAAAGAATCGAGTTAATTAGACGCCTCACTAACCGCTCGACAAAAGCACTCCCGAACCGAACGAAGGCAGTCTTTCATGAGACGAGAGACGTCAAAGCACGAGCAACCATCGTTGCTAGATCTCGCATTAAAATTACATTAATCCCTCCTTTTCAGACGTCATATCGTTACGAACGTGACGCCGTTAATAATCCGTGGAAGTTGGCGAACGACCGCGACTGCCGCCGTCTTACCACAATGTACATAACATCAGGGGAATAGTTAAAATTTGAGAAAAAGAGGCTTCAAAGTAGAATTATTTGAAGTAGATTTTCAATTATTATTTTTTAAATTATATATAGATATTCCTCGAGTTAAGACAAAGATACGTTCTTGAATATTGGTCGTGAGTTGAATCTATACTAAAAAAATTGATCAATTTAGATATATCAAATTTTATCATTTGTAATACAATTATTCTATTGAGTTCATTTTTTTTCAAAACGCATAAGCTATTAGTAAAGGTAGCTTGTAATTTAGAAAATAATTTTTGAAAATTAGTTAATTAAAAAATATATTTATATTTTTTTCCTTCGGTCGTATATGCGTACAGTCGTAAGTTGAGGACTACCGTTAGAGAAGCGAAATTCACCGAAATTTTCATTTACCAGTAATTCGGTTATTTTTTTTACTTATTTACCGATAATTTATATTTTGTATAAAAACCGGGATAAACCGAAAAAAAAAACAAAAACAAAAAAAACGTAAACCTACACAAACCGACATTTCATCAAATATATTTTATTTTTTTCATTTTACAAAAAAAAATATCAATAAATATTACTAATTTACAAGTAAACCACTGAAATGTTATTTGGATCATTTACCGGTAATGGCCTCCTTACTACCTGTATCTTAGAAGTGAGTATAATGCTATGAAATTATGTTAACAGTATTTGAGAAAATCTATAAATATTTTTGAATATAATTCGTTGTAATTTACAATCATTTTCATATAGAAAACCAATACGCATTTTTAAATTATCCTCAAAATCATTTTCATCACCTCAATACTTTACACTAATTATTCAATAACACGCATACACATTTCCTCTTCATTGAACTCGAAAAAATACACAATACAAAACTTTCTTCTATCTCAAACATCCACTACACCCCTATTCAAGAATCCAGCAACGAATGCCGCTTCGTCGTTTCTATTTTCATTACAGTTTCATGCCTCCAAGACGTACCCGTATTATCCATAGCATCATATGTGGAAGACATACGTTTCGCGGTAACGACGTCTCGTCGGATGTAGTGCCCCGCCTGTCGTATCTCCTATCCGCTCATAGATAATCCTCGAGATCCGTTTTACAGTTATCTGTTGCACGATGTGAGACGGTATTCTATAATGTATGCCTCGAACGCGGTGGATGATGGTTATTTGAACGATTTTCATATTCGAAACAATGGAAGGATTTCGGCGTGGGCGTACGCGGTTTCGAGCGTGATGATTCGCTTCATAGTGGATCGATCATGTTCTTGTCTGGTGATATTAATTATGTAGTAATGGGGGCGTTTAATGGAAATTGTGTAATGTATTCTGTTGAAATTTGTTATTCAATCGATTGGGTTTAACAAAAGAAAAATCGAAAATAAACCCTCGACGATGCAAACTTTCGACACGAATTTAAAACAGAATTAATGTATAAAAAAAGAGCTCGGATTATACTTCGAAACCTATTATAAGTTCAGCTCCGAGCGGTACAACAATGTGCCGAGCAAATGTTTACAATCCCTAATTCGCTACTGTATTATAAACAAACGAAGCAGAACGAGACAGGAGTATTTCAACAAGTTTCAGGCTCGACCGCAACGTGCTAAAACGAGAAAGACTAGCACGTACAGCATTAAGCAGTAATTCGTAACATTTTTCAAATCATGGTCCACTAATTGAATTAAACAATTAAAAAAATATATATTTTTAAGTTACTTTGATACAAAAAAGAGATTTTCAAAACAAAAACTTTGTTTTTAATTAGTTTAAAGAATCATATTTTCGGTTTATTATTTTCATATGATACCAAAGAAGTCAAATTCATTTTATGAAAAAAGAAAATAATCTAAAATAAATTTAAAATGAAAAATATAAAGGAGGAATGTTTATTCAGGTTATTTTAAAATTGCCTAATCGATAGTGGTCCAAAGGTTGAGAAATTCTGAAAAGAGAACGAAATGGCATAACGCGGACACACCTGCGCCGAGCAGATTTCAGGCAATAATTACAGACGACGCAAAAGCCAGTGGTGCTCTAGTTACGCGAAATCCAGCTTTTACAACCCGCCCCTCGTTCGAGCTTTTTTCTTTGTTTCTTTACAAGCTCATGTAAATTTCAGGCGCTGGAGCTGGGGTGAATGCTGAAACGGTCAGTGGTGCTCGGAAGCGTTTTTTTGCTGTTTTTTTCAGGATTCGGGTTTTGCATCGTCTATTTGTCGGGGTAGGTTTATTGTGCTGAACGTAAATAAATTAACAACGAAGTTGTGCATAAACAAAGCTCATACTATATTCATGAAATGTGCATCCGTTATATATTTTCACAAAATAAATTAATGATTTTGTTGTCAAAAAAAAATTTAAGAAAAACGTAATTAGTTAGATACGAAGACAAAACAAATAAAAAAATTGTATTTGAAACGGTAAACTGCTTACTTTAAACGAGTTGCGTCTAAGGTATACTTTTTTAATTAAACACGAAAATAAAGCTTTTACATCGAAACATTGCATTTTTAAACAAGAGAATAAATTAATATAAACAAGCTCATTTAACGAAAAAAGGCACACGCTTACTAAAATTTTCGAAAATGACAAAAATATATAATGATAATAATAAAATATTATTTGGAAATTTTATACATTTCGACTTGTTGCAGCAGCTCTGCTGCAACAGGGCGTACAATACGAACATGTATAGGTAGCGTAGCACGTAGAAGTTTCACCGCTCGGTCAGATCAACAAGTGAAGGTAATAAGGCTGTATTGATCACATGAGCCGTATCGGGCCCGGAGGCTTTCGAGGAAAATGCACAGGGCAGACAGAGATGCGAATATGGAGAAACCGACTCGATGGTGAGGGATGGAAAATTTAGTAATACTACTGAGGCGTAGGCGCGTCCATTCGTAACGCTACGATGCATTTCGCTGTATTAAATTTTTTACGAGTTTGTAATATGTGGAGTGGATTTGTTTCAACGAAATTTCGTAGTTTTTTTTCCAAGAATATGAAATGTAATATTCTTGAATCGAAGTCTTTTTGTTCGAAAAATTGACCTGGAAAACTTTACGAGCAATGAAAAACTTTTGCTGAATCACCGTTCCGCTTCTTCGTTTTATTTTTAATTTCTCGAACTAGATTTGAATATTCGCACACATCTATAAGTGTAATAAATCGTTATATTACATATTCATCCTAGATTGAATTATCAAAAGAGACCAATACGAAAACGTTCCAACGAAATATCCCGATCGTAAAAATAACCCCGCACATTTCAGCCATATATCCCACGCCTTTTTTTTCAGCATTAAAATTTTCAGATATGTGCACGTATACAGACGAGCTGCATGCACGTGTTCGTTCGTCTGCAGATGAAAACGCCAGAGAATAAGACCACCTTGACCCGTTTTCATGAACCGTTCGTACATAAATGATAAGGGGTAGTGCTGCGGTGTGTTACGTTGTATCTTTATGTGTAACATCTCCACTTTTGCAAAAGTTAATGATTTACGTACACATTTCGCATACTGCATAAAACAACGGCCGAAAATGCATATTTTATGTATATTTGGGGAAATGAAGTGTGTTTGATGTATTTTGTATGAGATTGAAGAATATTTGTATAATGGTTTAGATAAAATGATATATGGTTAAATTGCTTTTTAGTTTAATTTAATTTAATGTACGTGAAATGGTATATATTCGTACAGAGTTAGCTTATCGGAGAATTGAATGGGTCTGGCGCACAGGTGCTTTCAAATTAGTGATTTAGTGCGGTATTGTGGTTAGTACAGTATATCAGTAGTCTGTCCATCAAATTATATAATAAAATTATTTCAAAGTGATTTAAATTCTATTTCAAAAACTTCTTCAACGCAAAATATCAAAAACGTCCAACTCATCGAACAAAAAAGCATACTCCGAACAAAAACATGCACCCTTCAAACAATGATTTCCTTCAAAACTGTACCAAACACCCCTATATTCAAGTCTAAAGGATTTCAGGCCAATTTATCATCGGCGCACAGAACAATCGCGCGACCTTCTCAGACGACGAGACCTGCAGACCTGCGAAGTGATTTAGTGGCCGACCAGGGTCTCCACCAACCCCATTGTCGACAAAGAAAACGAGGGTGGGTGACCAGGGGGTGGTGCGAAAGAGGAAAGGACCTTTGTTGATTTTCGACGTCGAGTAGGACGCGCACGCACAATTTGCCCCGGAGAACAAACACGACCACTTTCCCGACCATTGTTCGGGAATTTCTACCCTCGAGGCCTCCGTGGGGACGATGATGGTTGTGGTAGTAGCTGCCGAAGATGTTCGACTGGATTTGCAGAGGTGGTTCGCTGTCATAATATTGCATAATTCGCTGCCGAACGGTGTATCAATATTGACGTTGAGATAAGCGTGGACTAAACGAGAGTATCTTGCTGACGATTGTGGTTCTTGGGATTGAAACGCATTTCGATTGTTTGAAGATTGTGTAAGCGTAGATAAAGGAGTTTTTTAATGGGAATTTTCAATAATTTTTATGAACCGTTATTGATGATGTTAGTCAACATGTCTCACTTTATATAGAATCGTTTCAGCACCGAAACTTTTGAAGCGTAACGGAGTCGCTTTTGACAAATAAGTTTTCCGTTTTTATATTCTCTTATTCGCGCGTGCCATTTTTCAAAATTTTCCCTCTCTAGAGGAGAGGAATATTTCTCGAGAGCGGTCGGCAAAACTCTCCTCGAGAGCAGATAGCTACATCCGTCTTTTAACTTTACACCGCACAATTCTGCTGCCTTTTTTCCTAACGTATGATATAACTTTTTGCCCACACGTTACAGATGATTCTCGACTTTTATACTAAATACGAATTTCATATATCACCCGCTGTGTGTACCAGATTATTAATTTAAATACACGAAATAACGAAAAGCTCGTATGGTATACTAAAGTCAAATATGTGAAAGCCGAGGCCTTTTACATTATATACGATCCTCTTTCCATACGATGTGAAATAATGTCGCCTGTTCGATTATAAATCGGTCGCGGTTATTTTGGACAGACGGACAGGCGGGCAATAAAACCGTCATACATTAGAGGGCCTCGTACAAAAGGACCAGATGCTCACAGAGGCAATGCGTCTTCGCAATTCGCAATTCGCAATGAGAAACGTTCGTTTTCATTCATATTGATACCAGCGATTCTGAAAATATTTCGATTTGATTTCTTTTTCTTTTTTTTTATAATTTAATCTTTGTAAAATTTATTTTCACCTATAACACTATATTCAAATTTATCCCCATACCAAAAACCACCTTCAAACTAAAACTACCCCTAAATTTATTTCCCTATATATATTTTTGTCGTAAAATCATAAAGAATTTGAAAAATGAAAGAAATAAATTTACGATGGTTGATTTCGAAGTGTAAAAACTGTATTACTTTACCAGTATCTTTTTAAATAAACTTTGAATATTACGTCAATATTTTGTTGAATATTATTTAATATTTATTATACATGTAATAAAATTCTTGACATCAGTGAAATCACATTTATTTCACCACTCAAAATTTCATGAATATAAAAGTGAAATATCATATAATATAATATCTTTTGATTCTCTTTGAGCGATATTATAAAGAATAAAATATGTAAAATTTTCGCTTTCATTCATACAGCTGTTTCAACTGTCTTGTATAAAAATACAACCTCGAGGAATTTAGTAAGTAATATTTTATTAAAATTCTTTACATTTCGAACGAAATAAATGTAAAGTATGTGGTTGAAGATTCTATGTGAAACTTTCTATTCATACTATGAATTCAATAAAGCCGTATAAAATATATCAATCTAAAATCAAATTTTGAAACTACCAATAATTGAATAAATAACTTGATCATATACTTTTGGTCAGAAACCAATTTAAAAAAAATATCTGTAAACCCCTAAAGAAGTTTAATACTGGTTTTTACCCAAAACTTCGATCGTATCAAAAATATCTTATCCTTCTCCGAATATTATATTAAAAAAACGACAAAAGCTTCCCTAAAAACACCCCCAAACTAATCCAAAACCAAAATTGAGAACCTCCGAACCCCAAAAGCGGCGCCCAACATTTCCGCACGTCCGTTGCTAACGCGCAACGCGCAACAATACACGACACACAAAACACACAAAAGCCCGCGAACTGTTCCAATTAAAAAGCGAACCAGCCACACCAATTACGTATCGCGGGTTAATTTAATTTGTCGCAGACGAGGATCCGTTCGTACACGTGTTCGAGCCGATGCCGTAAGTTCTCATTAACCGACGGGTCTTTGTGTTTCCTAAGCGCAATTCCCCGCAGACTCGTTTGTTTAAAGCCTTTATTAATTCATATCGCGATGCTCGAAGGCTCGGTGGCTTAACGGACCCGCGACATGGCGATTTATTTATTCATATCGCGTGTGCGTTGTCGTGAATGCTCGAAATTTGACGGTTGAGAATTTGGATGTTGCGTCGATGGGTTTTGTTGATGGAAAATGGTTTGGATGTGATTGGAGGTGTTTGCGGTAAGAAAATTCGAGATGATTTCATCATGATTTCAGACATCGAGATTCGAAATGATAATTTATTCAATTGTGAAAAAATTTCCTAGTTGATAACATAATCAAAATTTCACTTGAATTGTAAATCAAATGTATATATTATATATAAAAATATTTCAATATTTCAAAGTGAATATGATAAATTTTACTGAAATTTACTTTCGATTCACGGTAACATTGATACTATTATTTCGTCTGTCGTGTATAGATAGAGAGGGCGTAAATATTATAATAACGAATCGTTCCGTTTTGATTTGTACACAAACGTTTGGAAATCGATTTCGACGCGAAGGGCAAATAACGAAGTCTCCGTTTCGTACAATGGGTCGAATTTTTCACATTTTTTTTCAGCATAATGATGAAGATCCCCCCCCGAAAGGCGATCGTCGCTAATGACCAATTTTTCCTTTTGTCTTTCCTGCATAAAGCGAGTCGTGCCTATCGAGAACAAAGAGCTCGGAATATATATTTTTTTCTGTTCCATCTATGCGAGCACATTAGGCGATGATGGCCGCACACGCGTACATACGAGGACGGAGGCTTTTCATGAAATTTCTGATGTGACGGATCAATATCGGCTTTTTCCGACATACTTGATGTTAGAGTAAAAATTAATCGAAATTATTGCTGTGTCGATATTACATTTTTTGATGAAAATCGATAAAAATGATCTTTTTTGATTAATAATAGTCGTTAAAAAAATAATTGAAACGTGTTAATCGACTGCGGTCATCGAAAAACGAAAGCACAGTATCAACTTAACAAACAACAGGTCCGCCAATTGGATGAATCGAATTACCTCCGAGCACAAAGTGGAGTGATAATACAGTTATTAATTCAACAGGTACACGAGTTTGGGTCCCTTTTCCTCACACTCCGATCAAAGCCAGCAGGATAAGGGCTGCCTCCTAGGAGGCATTATGACTCGAGTGGAGTCTTTCTTCTTCGAGGAGGCCTCGAACATCCAACATCCACCCTTTCCCGGTCACGAATAATTAAATTCTAGACGACCTCCACCGCAAGGATGGACCTCTTCTAAGTACTGAGAGACTTTCCGGGGATCGTACGATGAAATATATGACATTTACAAGAAACAGATTTTACTAAAAATCACATTTAAATACTCTTAAACAAAAATTTGCCACGATTAGAAAAGCAAACATTGACCGCGGCCAAATAATGAATAGAGTGGACAAGCAGAAGAGGACGAGCGTTTGTTTCGTCGGAGAACGTCCGTTTATTAAACAGCCCGAAGGGACAAACTAATTTGGGGATACCTTTTTCTGGGGCAGTCGTGATCCGGGTATTTCGGGGTTTTGACCAAAGTTACTTTAACGGTTTCGCAAATTCAATATACGCGCGCAAGACCGCCCATACGTTTAAGACCGGTACGTTATATGCATGAAGGTATGTATCAGCCATTTTTGGGCAGATTTGTTCCAAATTAGGGTCGGGGATAGTAAATTGAAATGTGTACGGGACCTCGTTTTATTTGCGTGGAAATTTTATCGGTCGAAAATCGTAATTGGTAGTCGAATTAGATTATTATATACAGTATAAAATAATACAATACGAAGCACAATCCGCAATCGAACCATTGAATTAATCCAGCAATATCGAAAGACCAATATTGTAAACGGAGTATATGAGTCTCGTTTGAGAACGGCATCGGGTAACGAGGCCGATGCAATTCGGTACAATTGCAACGACGAGGGGTGCACTTTGAGGAAATTGCACCTAATGCCTTCGGTCGGCCCTTTTGTCGTAAAAACTATCTTTTACGATCTCTGTTGACTCCTAGTGACCCGCAAATGTTGGCCTCTGAACCATTTTATATTGTTTTTGTATCTTGGTGTTATTCTTGGACGCGTTATTTGTCGGTTCTATGATATAATTTTAGTTTTCAACTGCTCTTGGATCGCATGTGAAAATATTTATATTAAACCACGATATTAAATTTTTGTATCAAATTTTTCGTGTAGTCACTTCAAGTGGTGCAATACATAGTTGCATGAAGCACGCTCGTTTTACGGACACGAGATTTCGCAGTCTGGAAAAATCGTAAACAGATATCGTATATCATGATAAGGATAAATTCGTTCACATGTAACGATTGTGTGTACATTTTTACGTTAAAAATACGGAATAGAAAACTGTCATAAATCATATTCGTATGTTTGTCGCACAAAAGCTTACAAGTTTGTTTCTTCTTCTTCGAAGGTTTGCGCACAGTCGTCCTTACACTGAATCCATCAGTTTAATGAAAGTATTCTATACGTGATAAATGTATGTTGAGTGTATAGGTATGTATATGTCATCAGTAAAATGGGTTTGTATTGAATGGAGTAAATTATAACTACGCCGAGCTTCAAAACAAAAAGACTTCTCAATATAATGAATCATCGGATTAAATGAATTAGTTATTCTGATTAAATAATAAATCACATAAAATTTCTTCTGGATAATTTTTAATTCAATTAAACACAACTTCGCTAACATCAGTAAACCGAGAAACTTTTCCGTCACACCGTCAACTCATCCGGATAATTACCATCGCGGATTTACAGACCTATTAAGCACCCATCAAATTTCATTCAAAAAACGTATTTATATAACGGTAATTACAAATTCGCGCACATTGTACAACGAACTCATTAAATCATAATAATAGCGAAGTTATTTCATTCAGAAGCAACTCATTAATCACTATTAATCAATGTTAGGATGAACAGAAACGACGCACCGCTATCCAAGTTCGCTCATTAATTTCTATAGATATACACAAACTACCGATCTATTGATTTATTCAAAAATAATATAGCGGCTTCAGTCAAATTGCGTAGGCGTCTAATGGATACGGTTCCGCGATCAAAAATTTTCCATCGACTGATTAATTATGCATCTAAAAACCGACGAAGAACCTTTCTAATATCGATCGTATAATACATCACGGAACGAACTTGTCGCTTCTAATAATAAAAGCGTCAATTCGTACGCCACTTTTGCAATGTCGCATTATCCTCGGACAATCTGACAAACTTTGGAACGACAAATGTCATTGGATCTATTATTTTATCATAATGTAATATGTGGGTTGACTTTTTATCGAGTAAGTCTCTCGACAGGAGAGAACATAACGCAATTTTCCGGGTCGGTTGACCGAACGAGAGGATCAACACGAACGCTTTGAACTCCGTAACTCGAAAGTCAACGATCAAATGTGCTCATTTTAAATCACTCAACATGCTATTAAAACATTCCAACTCGAACATATGTATTTTTTCGCAAAATTAAGTGATAAACATCACAATAGAATCTGAAAGGTCCGATATTTCAACGACGCCCCTTCGACGAAACTACGCAAAAAAAGCACACCGAGCTTTCCGAACCTAGACGTCCAAATCTAAATATAATACCCGGCATACATACAAGCAAGCATGTGTTTACAAGAAAACGGCGAAACGTCGATTTTATGTCGATAGGTCAGCAACGTTGTTGACCCGAAACGTTCGGACGGGAAATTCCCTGGCCTGGAGCCATACGCCCGCACCAAAACAGACCTCCATAATCGTAAAAACGCCATGAATCGTATTATCTAAGGTCTTTCTTCTGACGATGGACCGAAAACAACGCGGAAAGTCCGCAAAGTCGGTCCGGGGCGGGCCTCATTACTTCCGCTGTTAATACACGTATAAATTCGGCGGCTCGATTTAATTGCGCGAGTCGCGGATTTAACAGCCTGTCTGAAATATTCGCATCGGTCGTAAAATCGACGAAAAAGCACTCAAAAACTTTGTAAATGGACGGTTGTTTGTGTTCGTGAATTGTTAAAATATCTATCGGCAATCCGCGCTTGAGGTATATCGCGTTTCTGTATATACATGTTATTGTCGAGTATTTGGAATTTCGTATTGAATATTTATTGTACCCCAATGTTCTTTTTACATGGGAGATACGTTCCAGAGACTAACGTCTAAAAAACCATATTTTCCACCACCACCAAAGACACGTTATAGTGACCATATAAAAATTGAAGATAGCTTCCATCAGTATATTTGGACAGAACTTTGATCCAAATGTACTTTATAAAAAATTTGTAATGTGAAAAAATTTCGCCATATAAAATCATCAAAATAAAATCTATTTTTTTATTTAATAACTATAATTACATATATATAATTATAACAGTATATTGGCCTGCACCGAATCTTACTATTGTGGCACAATAATATTTTTTATACCGTGTTAAAGTGAAAAAATCATGTAAATAATAAATAATCAGTTCTTCTTCCTCGAACTGTGTTATTTTGGAAACATGTAAAAAGAGGATTGGGTGTATTTAAAATTTTGATTGTATTGGCATTCATATTGTTAAAATATGGCACGAATATTAAATGACTTACGTATTTGCAATGATTTGAAAGCATCCATAAAGAATTTAATTCAGTTTTTTTTTTTAGTTATTTGAAAGCATAAATTATAAGTATATTATTTATTCTATATTCAAGGTTTTTAAATTTTAAATCTCACATTATAATCATCATTCGAAATATAAAACAATATCAATAAAACAAGATCGTAAGACGAAGGGAAGTCTTTCGAAATCCATATAGTGCGATTTTAAAATTCGAAACTCGATCGAATCTCGTTTACGAAGGTGTAAAAACCAAAATCGACAAGCTTACGCACGATAAAACCGCAATTAAACTAATGGATAAATTTACGTTTAAAGCTGTTTTATGTGCACGAAACGCGGTTTTATAGCATCCCGGGCACGGTCAACAAAATTGCGCGTACAGATATCAAAACGCAAACTCGCGAATACACATTTATTATACACATATTTAATATGAAGCATACGTTAAATATGCACGTGAAATCGGATTATGTCTACATTTGTTCATTAACACGCCGTTATTTATATACGGCACGTATTTCCCTGATAAGAAGTTAAATTAACTCATAGTCGAGTGATCGAAAGTGCCGTCGCCGTCTCCAAACACTCAACCGTTTTATGTATATATTTAGGGGAAAGAAATGTTGAAAAGGGTAGACAAGACTAGCAGACACTTCTATTCTCCGCATTCGCAATATCTGTCGCAGGATCAGATAAACGCGTTAAAGCTTTCGGGCAAAACGAATATGTTAATGGACATGCCGTCCCAGACGTGTGTTGTTCCGATAAGGAGTATGAGAGATGGCGGCAAAAAATATGGAAAAGAGTCATTTCGGAAAGGCGTAGTTCCTCAAAGTGGACGATTGTTCGACTTCGAGTGGGGAGTGTCGACTATTTTATTCTGGGCTTTCTTTCCGTCTAAACGGAGAAAATCACATCCTAAAACGACTCGGTAATGATCGGGCGCGGAAAGCTCTCTCCTTTTCGCTGCCGTCAAACTGAAGAACCTTCGAAGTTTCCTCACCTGAATCTTTTATCAAATGAACCCCATTTTGAATCACAATAGGCCAAATCCGCTCCAGATTTTCCGAATTATCATATTCATCAAGGGAAAAAAGGCCCCTGAGGCGACGGCGAGTTTTACAAGAAGTTTTCGCATACACTTTATTGTACGGAGGGGGCATTTTGGCGTTTTTTTTCATCATTCACCCCTGACCTCTACTCTGTGCCAATTTTCAATAATTTTTTTTATTTTTCCAGCTTCTCTCTATTTGAAATTCGCAAATCGACGCTATTCACAACGCAAATGTTTACTCATGACTTCATTGTTGTCCGAACGAGATGTGTTTATTGTAAATTTACATCTATCAATTAGTACTTGGCAGTTCAATTAGACAATGTTTTAAGCTGATTGTTGCATACGCAAATTTAATCTGAAAATGGAACATGCCTCATGGGAAGTCACACAAACGGAAATTGATTAAAATTTTATTGCTCGTATCGTTCAATAAAATAGTATGTTAGTTTATATCAGCTAATTTTCATCCGAAACATTTTTAAACATAAAAATCGTTAACGACCCACAAAATCTGCTGTCAAAAAAACTCAGACGAACAATTGATCGACGACCCACATTAGGCGGCTCTGGTTTTCGGCCAAAAGACGCCATCGTCAAACAAATCGCGAAAACTTTTCTTTGGCGAAGGCGAAAAGCCGAAGTGTTTGTTGTGTTCATAAAAGGAAAACTTCAAAGTTAATTCCTGTGCTGAATTACCAACAACTTCAGCACGTAATGCCAGCAAGGTCGGTCCTAACTAATTTCAGCTGAATAGTACTTAATTCATGGAAACTATGCACTGAGTGTTCAATGTTAAATGATATGTATGCTTTTCATCAACTGTAGTTCTGGATGTGTTTTTGGTGAGCTTATAATTAGTAAGTAATTTATTATCAAATAATGAATTTAATTTATTATATGAAATGTGTTTTTTTTTTTCAATTAATATATAATATTTCACTTTTGAATTATAATCTCCTTTCTTTTAGCAAATAAATATATACAATATTTATTTGCTAAATGAGGAAATGTTTATATGCGTATTTTGTATTGAATTCGGTATTGTGTGGTTTCTTCCATCAATCCGGGTTCAAATTTAGATCAAGTTTTCCGTAAATCTAAAATAAAGTTCGCATAGAAGAGCACTCTGTTCAAATTGGAAATGAATCGTTTTGAGTAAACGTTTCTATCTAAATTGTCTCGTCGAAGTTTCCTTATTATGAGATATGAGTCTTTGGCAAACAATTTACTAAACTGTTCATTTTATGTGAATAGTTCTCCCGATTCGATTCATAAGATCTGTTTCGGTAATAACTTTTGTTATTTTTCCGTTTCAATCAAATCTAATTTAACTTTAAAATTAACACAAAAGATCACTTAAACGTAAAACTATCAAAAAAATAAATGATATAAATTGATAATAAACTACGACTATGAATCAAGTCAGCTGTCATTACACATGACATATTTTATTTCACTGAAAACAATTTTCGTTTACGTAATGTATTCTGAAAAAAATTATATAAAACAAACTTTGCAAAAAGGCAAAATGTCAACACAAACATATCAAATTTCCGATCTCATTTTCAAGCGATTATTTTCGAACACGCTTCATAATAGAAATTGATATAGTGCCGGATGATCGTTCGAGATGAAGCGCAAAATTCGACGCCTATCATTTTTTCACACATTTCTCAATAATAAAATATACACGCGTATCACAAGACGAGGGGAGTGGTGCGAATTTGACCCGTTTTCGTTCGCGAGAGGCAATTTTTCCGAATCGACCCATGAAAAATGTATGGAAAATTGCTGATGGAATTATTATGAGACAGCGAAAGTTACTCTCGTATTGAAAATTCACTCCCGCGGAGATTGGAAGGGCACGCGTGGATAGATTTATTGAATACATTTTCAGATAATCCGCCCCTGGAGAGGAATTTAAAGAGGACTCTAGAAGACGTTACGAATACTTGAATTCAAAAGATTTGAAAATACTGAATTGTTAAAATATAAATTCGAAATATGCATAATTGAAAATAATATGTACATTCTATTCCTGCTTGAGATAATATTAAGTATGCTATGATTTTTTAGCAATATGGAAATTTTTATTCCTACCTTTTGGATTGAAAAAATGTACTTGTACATAATATTCATGATATTCTTTACATGTTCCTTTTTGAGAATTCGAGCCGTGTCGTTTTTCGGACGATTTGAGTTCGTTCTTTATCTGAGCGTAATAAAGTGTATTTTGTTTTTATGCCGCGTACGCGCTCTAAAAGAAAAGCGTGTAAACTTGACAATGATACTGATATTGAATTCGTGTTTCAATTTTATTCGCATTGATTTTCCTTTATCTGTGTAATTGAATGTGTTTGATTTTACAAATAATATTCAATATTTCAACAGTTTTTTTCAATATGAAATTATATTATAATATTTATGGTTAATGTGTTCAAAAATAATACTCTACTCATATTCTAATAAATGTAATCAAGCAAAGTATTAAGATATAGAACTGTTTCGACGAATATGAAAAAAAATTAAATCTTGATATTTAATTTATTTTCGTCACACAACCTTCAGACTAGCCTTTATGCGAACTTATCAATTCATACGTAATAACGACGCGTGTACATTTTTTTCCATCATTATTCCATAAAACCTTTAGCAAAAATTTTATTACATTTTCACCGAAAATTTTCTCGAATTTCGAGTTAATAACGTTTATAATCATTGTGCCGTACATTTTTTAATTATTAAGATTTTCCGTTGAATTTTCATTCAGGTTTCCCGCAGACCCACCAGGCTAATTTCTTCTTTACCCTCATACCCTGAACTTGCTCTACTCTAGCTCCACTTTTCGATCAACTTTTGAGGCTTTACGCAAGATGCGGATGTTGCCTTTACAAGGCACTTTAATTTCCTTAAGAACCCATTTCATTTCGTCCGCGTGCTCCTCAAAATATATTCAGCGATTCAAATGAACCGAGCGCGCTCTTACGGACCCCGAAATTGCGCATATTTATAAGGCTTTCGCGACAAATTTACAAAAAAAACCTCCATCCCGTTATTAACCGAAGAGAGAAAAAATGGTCCGGAAAAACTGATGCCGAGGAAAAGTTTCCGATGTGGAAAGCTTCCATGCAACTTGTTTTATTTCGTGGATAAACATTAGCGATTATTTGCTCACGACTCTAATGTATCAACTAAATGTCACATAGACGTATTCGTATTGACAGTTCGAGGTTTGTTTGCTTAGAAATGTTGAGGCTTTATTGCGGACGGGACGTGTATTGGACCGAAAATGTGCTAATATAGAGAACAAGTAAAAACATATGGACTTTTCGGAAATTGTTTGAACGTTCACTTGACAATGTTTGATTAATCAATATTAAAAGAAACGATGTTCATCATATGAAAAGAAATCTTAAATAAAAGCTTCAAATGATGCTTAAGACCCACAAAATATACTCATGCAGTATTTAATACCGATTGATAATAGATTTAAATATAATAAATGTTTATATTTTCAATTTTGTCCTGTATTCAAGAGACTATTTCTGAAATAAAACGTCAATGCAAATTGCAAGTCACAACGTGAACTTTTCATTTTCAATACATCCGATTCAGTCCTGAAATTGCACTTCCCCGATTTATTGTACGTATGCCTTAAAAGAGTCTTTCTCAGGTCATGCGATAACATTTCCACAAGAGTTTTCTTTGAGGTAAGCGAGATGGAAATTGGAATCAAACGACGTCGACCCACAGAAAGCGAAACTCGGACGACTGTGAAAACGACAACTTTGAAATCGTCTCGTTCACTCTACGTGGGTATCTTGTCGCGTTTGATGTGAGAAATTTGTTTTTGTTGTCTTTGAAATGGTATTATACAAATTTGGCATTTTAATGTATATAAAAAAATGTTTAATCAATTATATTTCAATTAAAATTATCATCATTTACGATATAATATTTTATTATACATTTAATACTTTTGATACATTTTTTTGTGGTTAAAAATAAATGACAATATGTTATTGATTTGGGATCGTTTGGCATGAGATTATTACAGTTTCTAACTTATCGATAGTTATTTATTAAGTATTAAAAAGTCCTTATTCAGTAATAAACGTTATATAAATATATAAGATAATTATAATAACAAAAATTTGAAAATATAAAAGAAAAATCCGATTTTTACTTTTGAGTGTACATAAATAATCCGTGTCAAAATTTTCCCTTCGCACTTCTACACTTAATTGCTTTTTGCTTAATTGTTTGTCTCGACGGACTGAAACCGAACACCTACGCATCTTCCACCTTTCAGTTCCTATCTAGGGACGATAATAATAATCAACATTGAAATTTCGATCGACGCGAAACGCGATACTTTAGCGAAATATCGAGCTGGCCACACCCGCCCACGGCACATAAAGGGTTCCGTTAACTCAAACACAACGTAACTCGAAACTTTGCATAGTTTAAATTCGGAAAGCTCGATTTAACCTTTTGTGTCATGCTGTTTTGGAATTCCGCATGTCGTTCGAAACGATCGTCGCTTTGCTATTCAAATTGAGATCGAATATGTTACAAAAGCCACGCGTTATTTCATCAATTGCAGTTTTCAGTGATGCTTTTGCTCGACCGGTCATCATCATCATCGTTTGTGCCCAACCGGGTCAGTGATATTAGAATATAATGGATTGCATATAGTGAATACGCAAGTGGATTTTGCGCAGTACACGGATGAATTATTATGGTGTTTTTCCAGGATTCGGAAACGCGGAAATATTTTATTGCTCGACTATGCGATGGTATCGCTCCGTTTTGGCGTTGGTCCAGTACTGGAAACATATTATTATAATTTTTTTTGTTTTCTGAAATACTTTCTGTACTTTCGATCTTTTGGAGAACAAACAAGTCTTCGAAATCGAGAGTCGTAAGGGAAAAGCGATCGAAGAGCTTATATGAATATTTAATGCGCACAATACGTGAGCTGATCGTTTTGCAAAATCTTATTATATTTGTGTGGTTTTACAGTAATGAAAAAATCTAACAATAAGATATATTCAACTATCTTTTATCTATCATTATTACATAAAATATTGGTCAATTCCGAGAATTTTGTGATGAAGTCATTATTATCTTATGAAAATAATTCGTATATTTCAAGAGGTTTTGATTAATTTAAATATAATATTAAATTCTTGAAAAAAAATCAAAAGAAACTATCTCAACGTTAACATTTTATGCTATGATTTTTTTATAAAGTTAACGCAAACACAATTTTAATGATATTTCAGAACTTGACCTTACTTGACCCTTACTTCAAGAATACTCGCATCGTAACTAGTAAATTTGCTATAGAGATAGGTGTTTGCATAGTAAATGTTTGGCTTTGTAATATATAATTAATTTTTCGTTCTCTTCTCCGAGAATATAACGTCTTTTATGTGAAATTAACATGTGGAAAGTCACTTTTGTGTATTGGAAAGCAAACGGCATAACAATAGCGAGTTATGGCATCGTTGATAGATTAATTAATGGATTATGGGCAATTTCACTCCGTCGTTTATTTGTCGGCATAATTGAATGGTCGTTTTGTACTAAAAATGAATTCAATTTCGAATGAACTATCTTAATTTCATACTTAATCAATGAAAAAATATATTAAATTTAACTTTTCATACACATTATTGACATTAAAAATAACGGTCGATAGTTTTTCTTTTTAGTTGATATAACAGAGTACTGAAAAATCTTGAAGCATATCGTGCTTACAGGCAATCTATTAACTTAAGTATGCCATATTTTGATAGAATTTTAGATAAAATAAAAATATTCGACATTTCATGGCGTCGCTTTAAAAAAGAAAAACAGTTTATGAACGTAATTTAAAATAGGATTAGATAAAACACCAAGAGGGTGAAAAAAATGATTTTTCTCGCGAAAATTTTGATACTCGTTATCGCTCAGATATAAAAGGAGACAAGAATAATAAAGAATAAACGATTTAAAAACAAGAAATTGACCGCTCATATATTTTCATATTTTGTGAATAGAAACGATATGTCGGTACGATGTCGCATTATTAAAGTGCCACGCTCACACGAAAAAATATCCTTAGGGGATAATTTGGCTCAAGCCCGTGGAGAATATTGAAATATCATTGAAGGATCAGATGTGCACATCAATCATTCTATTAAAGGAAAGACGCGACGGCACAACCAGACGAGAACGATCCCCCATATAATAAAAGGGATGAAGAAAAAAGCCAGACTTCATGGACACGTCGATTTTCAAATCTGGCACAGATTGAAAAAATCTCGCGTTTACTGAATTTAAATATAAAAATTTCAAGCACTAAAACACAAACGATGTAAATATTATTATTAAAATGACGGGAGAGTGTGCGTAATTGTTTCGCATAATTTTATGCGGATTACACATAAAACAAAGGCAATACTTTATCCGTTACAAGAGGTAGAACTGATTAAAATAATATCATGATTCTGTACGGTGTTGCTGGCAAAGTCGAGACGTGTTAAAGATTTACGTTCGCTTCTAATTGAAAAACAACATGCCCGCCACGGGGAAAACAAGTGGAAGTTTAACGAGCGAGAGACGTACGAGAGCAAAATAGACGGGAAAATGGGACAGAGAAAATTTCGCAGGGAACGAAAAAGGGAGCCAGACTCGCTTAGTGGCAGAGTGGAAGTGAACAAAGATTGAAAAATGAAATGAGAGCAAAGAATGGAAAACGGCAACACGCCGAGGTGGGCAAAGAACAATGCGGCGGACAGCGTTGAGCCGATACAAAGGAGGATTTATGTACGGGCCCGGTTTTATTCAATTCGGAAAATCGCCGGTGGTGAGCTTTTCCGGCGAAAACTTAGCCGCTCCTCGAAAACGGATTCGGCTAGTGGGCAAAGACGGGAAAGTTTGCGCCGGAAAATTGCACAACGGTCTGATTTCAATGGATCCCTTTCGTCGTGTTTCTGGCTCGTTCTTTAACGAACCGCTGTTGGTTGTCGACTTTTCGTTTGTTGGGTCCAAGTTATCAACGCGTTGTCGACTCTCTGGCGGAAAAGTTGATAATGAGAGATTTTGTGTTGTATTCGTCGTGTGTGCTTGCGAGCGCTGTTATTTCCTTGACAATTTTCGGTACGTGTTTTTCTAAAGGTTTAAAGTTTAAGTTTATCTAATACAGTGAACGTGTAAGAGATTTGTGAAAGTCTTATGAAAACTTTTTCAATTTAACTACGTACAATGACTACTTCTAGTAGACGCTTTAACTCGGGGCATATATTACGGAATAAAGGCGACGGAATCGGTTACATAATAATACACGGTGACTTTGTAGAATAAATTTAGTTCGTGTTTAGTTGCCGTTATGTTTGATTCAATTCTAGATAACTTCAAATTAATATCCTGTTGATTTTCAGATTAAGCCAATTCCGCGAAAAAAAACCGCATTATTTTAAACTTATTTATACGCGGAAAATCGACAATGATGGCGTCGGCGTTTGTTTAACATTTAACAATAAATCATCGTTCGAAAAAACCACAAATCTACGGCAATGTTTACGCATCTGAAAAATGTATAAATTAAAATTAATTTTCGCGATAGCATCGTAAACTTCTATTGGAATGAGTTCCATACCATTTGTGTCGGCTGAAGTACCGGGACTATGCAATAAAGGCTCCTTTTTATGATGAGGAGCAGACGTACGAAACGATTGTGGTTTTATCGCATATTGTACTTACTACGACTATACGAAAATAATTGATGATACGATCTGCAATTCAAATATAGAACGTGTAAATGGAACTGCCTGTTCCGATTTCGAAGTAAAGATAAGGCAAAAATCGTGATTGAATATGATTACGCATTCAAATTCCTTCACGTGTCCAAACCGATTGATCATTTATGTAATCAATATCGAAAAGGTTTTACAGATGAATTGGCTATGCAAAATTTAGTGAACGCTCCACGCTGCGTAATAATTCGCGAATGTTCGAAATTTAATCAGCGCACCAATTCGATGACTGCTAAATTGAACAATGGAGATTTGGCATCGAATTTCGACTGACCTCATACGTGCTATTTTGTATAATTTAAAGTGTATAGGTTTTAGCAAAAACAGTGGAAATTAATAGGCGAATGCGGGCCGTTAACGTTTTAGTGGCGTTAGGAAAATCGTAGAATACGGTTAACGACTGAGTTTTTTACCTGTTCTATTTTGTTGTTTTGATTTGATTCCTAAAAGCAAAGTTTTATAAAATAATTTTGCTATTCAAGTTCTGTATAAAAATTGCGGAGAAAATAAAATATAAATTTTTCATCTCATCAATTTTGTTTATGAATATAATCAAAATTAATGATCCGACATTGCCTATGATTTATATCAACCGCAAACAAGAACGATACGACGATAATTTTCAATTTTCATCAACAAAATTAAAAAACCGTTTCACAAAAAATTAAAATGTGATCGACTAAATCGAAAAATTTCAAACAAAACCGATTACAATACGCAGACGCACTCAACGATAACGATTTCATCAGAAAATTCCCGAAACTTAGAACACTGTTTATTTTAACAAGCCTCACTAACAGACTTTGGGGCCGAAACGGCGCATTTCTAGAATCGCCGTTTTTATCGTGGAAATAGAAGACCTTGATACGATTTTGGAGTGCACCGATGCACATACCGCTAAAATTACTTCGATGCTATTTGTGCACTCGGAAGATGTTGCCGATTCCATGCACCTTGTGTCGAGTACGTGCACCGCATCCGAAGTGTTAAATGTAGCCGAGTACGGCACGAATGTTGGGGTATTGATTGAGTGCCTCTTCGGGAAGGTTCACGGACAAAGCTAATTGAAAATTACTGTTAATGATGGTAATTGGCAGTTTAGATAAGGGAGGTGTCTTTGTTATAGATCGGTTATTGTGGCTTCGATGATATATCATTGTTTGTTTGTTTGTTTGTTTGTTTGTTTGTTTGTTTGTTTGTTTGTTTGTTTGTTGGACTCGTGAAGTTTATTTGTGTATTGAGGTATGTGGTGTTATATTGTATATTGGAAATGGTATATGATGTATTTTCAAATGAATTTATTTGGATAAATATTTAATTTTTGAATGAATTGTTTTCATCATTGTTAAAAAAATATAGCACTTTTTAAAATGAGGGTTCTTTTCATATTAAAAAATATATATTTCGAAATAATTATTTTTGTAATAAATGTACATCTGAAATATGGATAAAATCGGTTATTAATATTCTTTACAACTCTTGGTGTGCTTAAATACTGAACAAATGTTTCTTTTTTTTTCTTGCTAAAACGAAATATAAAAACGTTGTCTACCAAACAAAAAATTATTTCATTAAAATTGTGAAGCGTTATTAAAATTTCTCTCTTTTTCGCGAGTTTTTTTTTTGTTCAGGAAATCATAATATTTCAGCTCTTCTGTCTTCATTTATCTATATCGCTTTTTTTCAGGATATATTATACAATATTACGTATTCAGTGCACAAAAAAAATGTCATCAAGGAAAATTGACCTTTTTTCAGTTCATCTATACATATTTCAACAACTAATTACGTCACACATTCTTTTCAAGATAAAAAAAATAATCATGAATATTGAAAAATCTCCAACCTAACAAAACATTTAGAAAATACATATTGAAATTTCGCAGAATATGAATATAAAAAAAACCTCTGAGTATTTCGAATATCAAAACAACGAGTAAATATCCGAGACCAATAATAAGCGGAAATTCGTCGGAAAATCCGGAAACCTTGAGATTTCCCAGAATTTTTTCGGATGGTTGACGCCGGTGTCGATGACGAATGTCTCGGCCGGATCATTTGAACGGAAACGATATTTTGATCGATCTACGTATTTGTTATTACACACACACAACACATAAATAATACTTATTCACTCCATATATTGTATTAATAATATATACATCTATCATTTGAATATGATGAAAAGCATTTATTATTTTTTATTTCCAAATTTGATAGTTCAATTCAGTATATAATAAGCCACATACAAATCAGTTGGTGATAAACGTATTATTTTAATATAAACTCTTATCGAATATGCATAAATTTTTGTAATATTTATATATTTATTATATTGTGGGAAATTATTTGGGTTTCGTCCGAATTATTGGAATATTCCGATTTGAATCCGTTTTCTTTTGTGGTCGTCTCCTCCGCGAAGAGAGTCGTCTAAATTTTTCCATTGTTCGTTCAACGATATTTTATTTTTATATATAACATTTTTGCGCAACGCTGAATATGAATTGTGGATTCACGGACCAAATCGCAACGACAAAAAAATCATATGTACGAAATACGAAGACAAGCAATATCCATTCGAAT
This sequence comes from Hydropsyche tenuis, assembly GCA_009617725.1. NCBI lineage: Eukaryota > Metazoa > Arthropoda > Insecta > Trichoptera > Hydropsychidae > Hydropsyche > Hydropsyche tenuis. The sequence goes on from VTON01000007.1 coordinate 2,058,815, forward strand.
AACAAAAATATAATATTTACTCGTTCGATCTATCGCACAAAATACTTCTTTGTGACGTCCTCTTTTTGTGTATGCATGCAAATTTCTCGTAAAGTCCATCGTTCTATCGAAACGTCGTGCCATTCCAAAAATCCCTTTCGTTCAAACGAAGAAGCTTCTTTAGCGAAAATCCTCCCTTTTCATGCGCTCCATTAAATAATCAAAATTTATTGCACTACGTACAACGAAATTTCATATTAAAAATATAAACTTTGACGCGAAATGAGAGCGGGAAAAAATTGTAATTTTTTTCAGTCCAAAAGCATTTTGCTCTTGAATGCGACACGAAACACATTACTATGTTATGAGACATTATATTCGAGGAGAGCGGCTCCATGCAAAATTTTACGTTATTGCCGTACACGGGTAAACGCGAGTCCTGAAACTTTATCCTTACACACTCATGTATGAAATATACATATCCACATTTCATACACACGTCCCTCGATTCGTATGAAACTCTAATTAAGCTTTGATTTACTAAAAACTCTTGAAAATAATTTCTATAAATGTGTTTTTTTTTATTACAAATTCAAAACAATATACGAAAAATAAAAGTTTCATAAATCAATCAATCAATCATAACGTTAATTTTATATTTCAATATCCAACTCTCTTTAAGAATCACTTTCAATATGAAAAAAGTTTTGTTCTTTAGTTCAATATGATGATGATAGATAGAATACTTAACTGAAGGTACATATGAGTTTCAATTTCGCTTTACAACCCATACATGGTGTAATTCGAGAGATTAGTATACCACACATACACGTCCATCCAAATTCATACTCACATTCAAAATTGCGCTCAAAAGTATGCGTGTGCAAACAAACGACGAACATAGCCCGAGCTGGGGGACATAATCTCGGTACGCAGTTTCAGGACACGTATCCCGCAACATACAATAAAAGGATAAAGTTTTCCCGTCGGTTATCTTTTTTGGCTACCTGTTGTGCCCGCCAAGGCGAAAAGCGGGAAAAGGGGAGGCAGCGGGCGGCATTTACATCGAAGCAACAGTTTGGCCGAGGATTTCCACCGTGGAAAATGGTGGGAAAGCTCCTCGGGGCGGAAGAAGGAGTGAAGGCTTTAAAGTTGGCCCTCTTCCCTCTCGTTGTCGATTCTCTCCGATTTTCCTCGATTTTCTGCGGAGCCGACGCCGCCGAGGCGAAACCGATTGTTGTTGAATACAATTTATGTCGTTCACTCCGGTTCATTTTATATAAACGAGCTTAAGCGGGCATTATTCACGATTGAGTGTATTAGATGATTTTAAAAGGGTTCTCGCGATTGTGCTCGGATTCATTTCACCGGACTACGGTTCGCTTCGAGAGCTTTTTAAACAGCGTCGACTAAAAAGATAGAAGCTTAATTATTTTCATTATGTGGATTGTTAAGTACGAACACGATCATTACTGAACATATTTTAGATTTATTATATTAAATAAATCAGCTTCCATAATCGAAAACATTCTAAGACCCCATACGGAAAAGCTCGCCGAACCGACCCGACTCCTCCGGCTAAACCGCTCATAATTTACAAAGTCGCACGACCTGAATCGGTGAATAATTCATCGGATCGAATCCTCCATTTATATCATCATCGTTGTCAACATGTTCATGTGCGAATATAGGCGAATTCGTGCGTTGTTGCGGTATCGGAACGCCCTGTTTGTGTACGCGGCGTTTATACGGGTCCGTGTATGCGCACGACCGCAGCACCCCAATTGCATTACAGACCACCGGTTCGCTTAACATGGCTCTCAATTAACCGACATACGATCGTGTGCCTATCGATTTTTCATATTTGTTAAAAAAAAATCTGGTTGCTGTGTGTGATTTTTGAATAAATCAGGTGCGAAGTCTTCAAGATTTGTTATGTGGTTGTATCTTTAGTTCGTTTAATATGGCTGATTTAATCAATATTAGACTTGAAATTATTTAATAAGTGAGTGTGTGGTTATTTATTTCACGTATTCGTCAAAAGAAATTTCATTTTAATCTTTGATTTTTAACTGAACCATATGTATCGTCTTTGATAAATTTTTTTTTTTTTTTCAAAAAGTTAATTATCAGATTGACCGACACATTGCAGATCAATCATTTGAATGATCTGATTATTTTGATTAACATATAATTGGAAAGTCATTTTTTTTTAAGTTCGGTATCAATAAAAATAATCGAAGTAGAATAGAAAATTTCAGTTAAGTTTTACAGTCCGAATGTTAGTTTGAAAGTGCAATATCACAGTGAATATATTTATAAATTAATATTCACACACTGTTCAGCAAAATTTAAACCTCAAACTCAGCATATGATACAAATGAACCAACATACGAAAATTTTAACCAAATCACGTATCCGTAAAACAAACACTTTATAATCTCATACAAATTCGCATTAATCACACACGTAATTGGTGAGAACACTTTCACACTTTCGACAATCGTTAATCATATTTCCGCCGCTTAAATTTTTCCACACACGCTTATTTTTATATCCGCACACTTTATGCATCGTGAATATTTAATACACGGGTACGGATCGCCTTTATAAAATCGCAAAATTTCCGTACACCCATATACGTGTCCGTAATTCGATAACGCGTTACGTACGAGTGCGTAACGCTTTAATATAATTGGGTTCCCACCGAACATTTTGTTTCTGCTTATGATACACAATTTTATGGAATTACTCGGTCGCTTCCGAAGTTCGCATTATAATATTACAATATAATGCAAAATAACATAACATAATAACAGCATGGTGCGCGTTTCGCGTCTCCCGCTAATCCTCGGGGCGGTTTCGTTCGATGTGTATAAATTAATATTTAAAATCGACGAGCGCGAGTTTTAAATTACCCTGTGTTTGGAAATGTTGCTGTGCGAATTTGGGGTCGTTTTCGGATTTGAATAATGCTGAGTTTTGCCGCGTGTGCGTTGATTAATTAGACGAGGAGTGTTTTGTGATTGTGCGTTTTGCCTAAATCTCGAACTTCTCGAGGACTTGTGTTCGCGTTTGTTTGAAAGTAGGTTTCCGAATATTGTGGGATTCGTTTTACAGATTTAATTTTTTATAAATTTGAATATGAATGATTTTGATTTTTCAAATTATTATTATGTATTAATTAATACGACATACATAAAACAAATATTTTCTGATATCAAATGCTTTTTTTTTTAAATTGAATTAACTATAATATATTAAAGCCATTTTCATCAAATGATCTTAAATTAATAATACAAATTATTTATCCAAGTATTAAATACATCAGATATCGCTTAACTACAATCATCAGAACAAAGCAATAGATACACAATGAAAATATTACTTTAACGATTTAATACTATAAATACAATAAAAAATTTAATATTTTTTTCACTATGAAACTTGTAACATATGTAAATAAAATATCGAATACATTCAAACGTCAAAAACGAAGTAAAACGCCCTTTTTTGATGCATCGCATTACGCGAAATACGCGAGCGAGCGCCATAGTAATTTCCCGAGATATAAAATGGCGTCCGTCGTCTCAATGGGAGCCAACATGGCGCTAAAACAATATTTTATGGCCGTCTGCTTTTGGCCAAAGGCCAGAAGGAAGAGTGATCCGCGAATTTCGTTTCTCCAAAACTCCCACAGTATATTACATGCTTCGCGCTGGATACACACGCTTCCTGTGCGTCGTATTACGTATGAATACTTGAAATATTTGTTACAAATCCAAACATAAATATAGGTGAAATATGAACAAATATTGACGGCGAAAAAATATTTAGTTTGGTTCGTGGAAGTCCCTTGTATGGGTGGTAAATCAGCCGGCTTCGTTTTACATCCATTGTATGTGAATTCCCGTGATAATGCGAAACGGGATCGATTATTTATGGAATAGATAAAAAAAGTACGTAAAAAAGTGCTTCGATCGTGCGAAATTCGCAATTGTTATGTGGTACGTTGATTAATGTTCGTCGGAAAAAGCATCGTAATGAGAGTCCGGAAAAAAATATACGGCACCATTCGGCAACAAATTAAACGCGCATAAAAGTAATATAAATCAACGAACGTTTATTTTTGTTTTCCCGAAGAAATACAGATTTTTTTTAACTTTCATATCAGCGCTATGCTTTTCGATAGTTTGACTTTGTCTCCAGTGTCAATAGGGGATAGAAAACAAAAATTTCGCAAGACAAACACCAACGACGAAGAGTACATATTTATTTATTCGCAATATTTACCCAGAGTCTGATCGTATATTTCGATATATAAAACATGCCTCGCGCCATAAATATAACGAGAAATATTAATTATTGGACGCGTCGTTTAATTTCACGTAAATATTTATTGCCGCCAATAAGACTCCGACTCAAACGAATTAATTAAACAATACGCACGCTTGATTAATTCTCGCACTAAGGACAACACCATCAATTTTTCAAACCATCGTACTTTCGGAATTCGAAATTCCCAGATTCGACAATTGAAATTCTTCGCTATACACACCCATTCGCTACGTTATACGAAGCGGCCATTAATGCATTTCGGAGTGGCACGAAATGCAGATGAGAAGCTGCGGCAAAAGTGGGATAATGGACGTAGAAATAGCAATGAATGCAACGCCGATTAAGTACGTGCGATACGGTGCAATGCTTTGTGGGCATTATGATTCGAATTCCTCAGAGAGGCCGAATTCCGTTTTCGTCGTTCAGTTTTGTATGTGGGATAATGTGTGTTTTGAGATTCACGTCGGTTTCGAATCGCCGAATATTTCCGTGGAATTGAAATGAAATAATTTAACCCTTTGATTTATGGTGTTGTAAATTTGCAATATACTCAAAAATGTTATGTTACTTAGAAATATGATGGAAAAAATTTATAATTTTTATTCTGCTATAACATACTGCTTGTACTAAAATAATTCAAAAACGGACCATGAAATGTACTATGATTAAAAAACTATGGTAGCTATGATAAAAAAAATTTTAAACCATCAATTTTCGGTCTTTCGGTGTTACTGTAATTTTTTAAGATGTATTTAAAATAGAAAAAAAAAAACTATTTTTGTCAAAAAAAATATACATTCAAGTTGCAAGGTTAGTAAATTGATATTATTATCACTAAAATGTACTGTTATATGATTTTTTTTGGTTTGATGATGTTGTAAATTCGCAACAGCAAAATATTTTGTATTAAAAAATTTAATTTTTAACATATTTTTTCTAATTATTATTTAGAGTAATTTAAACCATATTTTTTGGTGAAAAATAAAAATCATTAAATAAAGGGTTAAAGTAATTAATGTATTATATTCGAATGCCGATTCGGTTTGTTTTTAAAATAAATTTTTCGATATGGATAAACCGATTCATGCTTTCAGCGGAATTGAATTGTGAATGGGTTTGGCATGTGACTGAAAAATTTTTCAAACTTTTTCAGACAAAAATTCATCAACATTGCTCGAATATTTCAATGAAATTCTTTTGTATTACAAATTTCAATTAGAAACAACTACCATAATTTTTTTATATAAAAAAGCTTTGAGTGCCAATAAATTAAACAAAAAAACCTTACCTTGATAAATCACCTAAAAATAATTGAAAAGGATATGGATTCGTGATCAGCATCAAGCACCAATTCCTCGGCCTCGTATCTTGCGTCAGATAACACAAAGATATTTCGCCGAATCCAGGATAAGGCAGAGCTGGTCCACTGCTTCCCGTCGACTCCGTGTCCTGGCCATCGGTGTCAGAAGAGCCTCCCGAGCCGGAACCAGAACCAGTCGGAGAACCAGACCCCGAACCGAGACCGAGACCCGAGTTAAGACCGGGGCTCGAACCGAGCACTGCGGCCCCTGCGCCCTTATACCCGTAATACGACGACATTATTTATAATTTATTAAAATTTATTATATATTCCAACAATCGAAAAATAAATCTATGCTTATCACGGAACGAAACTAAAAAGCGGAGAAATTAAAAGAAAAACCGAACGGACCGACACTCATCGACGCATCATGATCTTTCAAAATTTCGCCGTTTCATCGTTCGATCTTGATTCGTCCTTTTCGCGATTTTCGCTACGGGCGCACGTGATATCCGATGATTGATCGGTCATCATCATTTTCGATTCTCCTTGATGTTTATTTTTGTTGTATATATTTGTTTTTACACGTTTTTGTTGCTGGGCGTCGTTATCGGTTGTTGCGTGACTCGTCCGCCGGATGGTGTGCTTCGTGTCCCTGAAACAATACAGGAAAAAATGCGCTCATTAGACGGAAAGTATAAAAATATGATAATAAAAGCGACAATAAAAAGTGTTTGCTTATTGATTTGGGTCGTAAAGTTTTATGTGCGTAATGTGTGCCGCAAATATATGCGGTTTTCATATTTTTTTATTTTGTTTCGAGTTACATTCGAGCGCAAAACGCCAGACGTGCACAATAAACAGATTAAAAATTAATATACGTCATATTCGCGGCCCCAAAATAAAACGCGGTATCTAAATTTGCTCCGGGGGTATTTCGAGAAAGTTTCATAATAATCCGCGTAAATATTTCTTCGATTTGATCGACGTAACGCGCGGGAATCAAGTGAGCTTATTGCGATGAAAGAATTTTTTTTCGGCGGATTTCAAATCGCTAATTCAACGCATGAAATTCGATATTACGTTCGTTGAATTCCTGTGAACGTTTTATCAGCACAAAATCCTTTTAATACCGTCCGTATCTATTTTCCACGCATCGTAATGTATTCAAATCGTAAAAGGTATCATATTTTTACAATTTAATAACATTGTCGGGATGAAATTCGCTTTATCGCGATAATCGCGTCGGGTCACTTTTCGCACGTCGGATTTTCATCTTACGGCTTCGAGGCGGGTTTGAGGATTTTTCGCGCGACGCGCCAGAAATTAATATTACCATAAAAATATGCAGCCAATAAAATTTTCCATTAAAAATTCATCCTGGCCATTTGTGGCGCATTAATATTCTGTTTACGGAGAGACCCGCTCCTGCTCTCTAAAATAATAATTCGCGCGTGCGCGATTTTTTTATTTGCGGAATTAGACGTGATGTTTTCTTCCAAATTTCGGCTTCAAACATAATAATTAACGATTAATTAATTTAACAGCCTAAATTTTAATTAATTAATTAAACAAATATTTTAGTCATGAAAATTGTGTATATTTTTTTCCAAAATTAATGAATATTGTATTTTTTTTTGATAACTCTTAAATATAATCAAACAATAAAACCATTCTTTGTTATATAGTCTCATTGTCAGATAAAAATTGCATAATTGTATCCATTTAGTGACTTCGTTAAATATCGCTTAACTTCATTGATGTTTAAAAACTGGTGTAATAAGACAAATTCGTTGAAATTTCATCATAAAAAAAAACTGTTTCAACTATTTATATATTATACTTCACACATTTGTGAAAAGTATATAAATAATTAATATTTTGACTTCCAAATACATTAAAAATATTAATTTCACAGCCAAATCATATATTAATGTTAATATTTATAATTACTTCATGCTGCGTACATTTTCAAATATTCAAATGGATGAGTCTGACATATTTGTTCGCATCATCTTTTCACCGTGTAACGTTGATAATTCCTGTACGTATCTTTATGAAAATTATATAAATCCTACATTCATTCACAACGTCGCGCTTAATAAATTTCTCCCAAAGCGTATAAATAAAGTCTCCCACTTACAGAACATCATTGAATCATTTATTTTCCGCAATCAAATATTCTTGCGTCAGTCGACAAAAAGCGCAAATTCGTTTCGCGAACCTGGACTTTGGAAAATTCTCCCAAAAGTTACTGTAAATCTCTCCCTTGACTTAAAATTACAGTTAACATAAATAATTGAACATATCGAAACGTATATATTAAATAATTGAATAACTTCCGTTGTGACACTCCGTTTTAATTATGTTTGTGACGTTGAACATTTCTCAGAGAGGAATTCGCTTTTGATGAGGCGCTATATCCAACGTTTCGACATTAAACGAAACGAGATTGATATAAGAGATAGACAAAGGGGAACAAAGAGGAAAAATGAAATAAACAAACGTTAAAAATGCGCGTTCCGTACATTAAGGTAATCTTTTTTTTCGCCGAACGTGGAAAATTTTCACGTGCCTGGCTCCGCGATGTTGAAAAATTAATTCTTTCGTTTATATGTCAACTTTCATAAATTCAATGCTGCGTTATTATTACGGTTTTTATATTTATCGTCGGCTGCTGAGGAAAATATAGGTTCGGTAAATGAGAATCGTTCTGCGAGAAAGAAACCTTTGTGAATAAGCATGAGCTGATGCAGTGAGTCGACAACTTTTCTCCTGGGTAATATTATATGTATTTTTTTCGCTTTATGAGCATTATTGCGAAGATAAAATATCGCAAATAGACGGCTTTTATTACATGTGATATAATACAATACGTAAAAGCGAAATCAGCTTAATGTATAATATTTTCCAAGTTTGATTCATTTCTATGAATTTTCCATTATTCAATATTTCTCGAACGTTATAAATGAAAATTTTCTACGTCACTTACAATTCACTATATTTTTCTTCGAGGCAAATATGAAATATTTTGATTATTACGCTTTTATATAAAAATATATTTTTTCTAAATAATCTTATTATTTTGTACGAAAATAATATTTATTTTATTTATATAACGTATCCATTACTTACATTTTCATTGTTTTCCCCATCAGTAATCGATACCATTATTATTTTATACTTGATATAATATTTATTTCGATCCAACTCAACATCGACAAACATAAAACATTTCTCCATCTCCACCGAATTCAAACCACTTAACATCCATTTAAAAAGCCGACTTCGACAACCAAAAACCCACCCTGTACAAACACGAAAAACCTTCACCCGAAACCGGCATTCGGATATGAAAACATTGATCTATAAAGATTTGAATTTTTATTTCATCATCGCCGCTAAAGGGCCACCTATCGCAAACGGAATTTACTCAATCGACGCCATTACACGGAGTGCTTTTGGCGCGTCACCTCGTATTATTTTATTCATATATTCCACGGGACGAAACTAAAGAACGACACACCACGGCGAAATTCAATCGGAATTGCGATATCGTGTGCCGGAAAAGCCTCCGGGCCCGGGAAAATCTTTTTTCCTCATTTTTCGCGGCCCTCGGTCGGTCGAGCTAGAATAATAATTCTGCGAACTTCATACCTAGGGCGATACACGTGCGTGTTCGTGTACTCGTTTGGGCTTTTTGTCATTGCCTTTTTTTTTCGGAGATTTTTCCCAAGAAAATCTCTTGGGCCATTGTCGCGGTTCTATTGTCGTCAGTGTTTTTTGTGTGTTCAAAATGCGCCGTCTTTTATATGCGATGGTGTGTTTGTGATGGTTGATGTTGATTATGGGGTGATTTGCGTTGATTCGGTGCCTGTGTCGTGCAATTAGCTTGATTGAAACGTGTGCAGGATGTGCTTGAAATGGCTGTATTTAATTTATAATTAAATTAGTCGTATGTACTATTATATCATAGTTACAAATATCGAATCACATAAATTAATTTCGCGAATATAAATCATCATTCGGTTCGCTATAAGGATTTCCTCGGGCGACTTTTCATGCAACAACATCGGCTCACTTTAATTAACGTTTTAATCTCCCCAATTACGATAAGGATTCGATGTCGCGCATCGCTACATAAAACAATGATAAATTTTATCTGGCAAGGGTCTAAGGGCGAAAACGAGGCCAGAGGTGAAAAAGGCAGTCGGTGGCCAAGTTGGCTTCGTCGCACAATAAGAAGGTGCTTTGAGATTTTTTTCGGTCAAAATAAAACGGGAAAGTTCCACGGCGAACGTGATCCCGCAATGTCTTCTCGGTGAACTCTTAACTAAAACTAATTTTGCTAAGTGCCCGAGTTCTGCGTTCGAAACTTTACGTATGAATGGAGGGTCGCACACATGAGGTACATTCTTGTAGGTTCTCGTTTTGGATGTTGTGCTGCGATTAACAAGATCGTTACGTGTACGGTTCGGTCGTTGTGCGTTTTTGGATCAGATGCCTTACATTATAATATAATATAAGGCATTATAATGATTGTTATGAATTTTGAGTTTTGATGTTTCGTTTACGATTTAATTTTATCTGTTAATAATATTTCAATTACTGCGCATTACAGTTTTTACACCTTAAATTGAACGTTTTACTCTTCGAATTCAACGAATCAACAATTCATAGTGATTAATTTCATTGATTAATATTACAATGGTCTTAATAAAAAGATAAAAATTTTAACGTAATTCCAAGATTCAAATCTTATTATTTCCTACATATACCTTAAATACGTCAAATAAATTATTATAAAACGAACTGAACTGTTTGAAAGTATACGAAAAATAAAAAAAACGCAACCCATCCGAAGTTCTCAAACTGAAAGAACGATCAGATAAATTGTACAACTCTCCAGAAACTCCACTATTAAACTTTAAGCGAAAACACATCGGCTATCGCGATAATTATACAAACAATCACGACATCCACACATTATATAATACCACAATATCACAACGGAAGACAGCCAGCATCCATCCGACGATCCGTCAGAGCCTCCCTCAAAGGCTCCAGCGATTCAATTACCTGATGGCGTCTCCTGTTGTATGCCCAAGACCCAAGAAGGCCGGAGGATGACTTTCCGCAATCTAATTAGATCGTAATTGTGTTTTGACAAATAGCCGAGATTGCGCTACGTCGGCCGGCACCTAATTGGATTCAGCGATATTAAAATATCAACGGATAAAAGGACCCAAGGCGACAACGAGCCCTTAAACTTAAAGGGTGGATGGTTACCTTTAGGCTTAAAGGCGCAGTATTGTCACCTCGTTTGGGAAAGATGTTTATGAGTCATTCAATTGGTGGTAAAAATTAAACTGATATCGTTTTAATTGGTCTCAATGAATGTGCTTGATTTATTGAGGGACATAGTATTTTTTTTTTGTTAAATTATAATTTATCTTAAACTTAATCTTCGGCAATGAAATTCTCCCTAACATTTTTCAGCTAATAAAATTTTCATCGGTGAACATTGAAATAAATACGTTTGCCCGTCGATTGCGAAAAAACTCGAGATACGAAACGTGTAATAAATGGAAAATTCCCTACAGTTTTTTCATTACTGAGAAAAAATAAAGTTTTCAAACAAGCACAATTCACTACGGTTTCCTCAAGTCACGGTTGGCCAGGTAATTAGGAGAATCTGAAAGTGCACTCGGGACGGTTTTTATTACTTAACAGCACTAACCTAGAAGCCGAGTCACTAACCCAGTATTGACTGTGATATTTATTTCCCATTTCGAGCGCACTTTAAATATTCTCCACAAACATAAATTCACCTCCCCGTCCATAAATTCCTCATAAATTACAGTTTCGACTCCTTACATCATATCTCATCCAAAATAAACCATCTCATCCACCGAACAATCGACTCGATCCAATCCTCGGCGGGCAAACTTCAAAAGCAAGGTGCGCCATACGGGCTTCCGCATACATAAATATTTCAGCACTGCAGCTGCACTCGATCGCAGATTAAACGATGCACGCCAAACTGCCCTAGCACACACACACCAGACAGACAGACAGACCCGACTCCACCGAGTCGAAAACTATTCTAATCTCCCTCCGGCATGACAGCGGACGTCGGTACGGTTCGACGTCTTTCGCACAACAGCGGCCCCTATTGTTTGGCCGTCGATTGCGGTTTATATTTAGCGGATATTTGGTGTGTGTGTGTGTGTGTGTGTGTGTGCTCTGGAGCTGGAGGATGGTGGTCTGCAGCTCCAGCGTATCAGCTCTCGTCGCGTTGTTAACATTCTTGAGCGTGCGGTGCGACCGCAGGCTATTTTCACGACGAGTGCGCTGAAAAATAAAAGCTCACGCGAAGCCGACGTGTACTATGTCTATGAGGAAGGCCAGCTATTCTCAATGGGTTTCGGGTTCGGATTGGATGGTTTTTTAGTTCTGTTCGGGATAGTGTTGATGAAGTGGTGTGTTTTTTGTCGGTTCGGTGTTGGTTTTGATGAAATCGTATGTTATCCATGTTATTCGGATAAAATTCGTGTAATTATAGAAATATTTAATATTTAGTTTGTCATTTGTGTATTTAATATTTGATTTTCAAAGGAATATTTTGTTATTAAACAAACTTGAATAATTATGATATCTTTTTCAAATTTCAAGTATTACATTTACACATTGAGCGGACATTTTGTAAAATACACCTGATTCTCTTTTCATGCATGCCAGAGACTACCGTGTAAAAAAATATGGTGACCATATAAAAAGTGGAGATCAGTTCCATCAGTATATTTGGGTGGAACTTCCATTCAAATATACTTTTTTTTTAAATATGTAATGTAGAAAAATTTTGCCGTGTGAATTTATCGAAAAATATCGAAAATTTTTATTTAATAATTTTAATTGTATACTAGCCTGCTCCGGATCTTACCATTGTGGTATTATAATACATTTTTTTATACCACGTTAAAGTGAAAAAATAATCGGTTATTTTTCTTTGAACCGTATTATTTCCGAACCGTGTAAAAAGAGTTTTAGTATGTATTTTTGATAATACGATACAAAATGGTTAAAGTCAATGAGGTAACTTTCTATCCAACTATTCCAAAAATCTAAATAGAAATACATATATTTTTTTATCTTGTAACAAAGAAAAAGTACCGATTCAAACAACAAACTTTATCAACAAAATTTTACAAAACAATATCTCAATTATGAAACAATAATTCACAAAATGGATGCCAATATATACGTGACTTTCAACCAAACATTCCAATTAATCTCCATATAAAACAAAACAACATAAACCCATAAAAATTTTCCACTATCTCGCAACAAACAGGAAACACAAACTCGACAAAACAGCTTCCATCGACAGAATTTTTCAAAACAGTCGTTCGCATCCGAGATGTATCGAAAGTTTCCGAACCTCGGAGGGCCGTCGAAAGTTTCCCCATTGTCATGTCACAGGTCAAAGTTTCAGAAACACTGAGGACACATAACCGGGCACATACACACGCCACGTACATAATGAAAATAGGATTGGTCGTTCATAACGCGGCTTTGTTCGCCGGTCACTCGTCGGTCTCGCGTGGGAATCTTAAAGCAACACGATGACGACGATTCGCAAAACGGATTCCTGCGTTATTGAAATTGTTTTCAAATAACTCCGATGACGGCTCCGTATGTGAAATATTAATTGTAATACACAGTTTCCATTGATAGGATGTTGTTGAATGGATTTCGCGTTTGTTTCCGTTATTTTTCGCGCGTTCGAAAGTTGCCGGAGCAATAAAAATTGTTTTCATTTTCCAATTTGGGATTATATAAATTGTCGAAGTTTGCTCGGTCGAACTTTCCTTTTAAAGCGACTAGCGAAATTTTGGCACCTTGTTTCTTGAGAAAATTGAAAAAATAAGCCAATCTTAACCTTTGTTTGGTTTCACTTAAATTCAAAAGCGGAATACTGCGTTTGCTAACTTTTTTACGACGGAAGAGTTCATTATTTCGGAACTTTGACATTTAGATAGAAAAATGTATATTTTTCGTGTATAACAGAATATTTTGTTAAGGAAAATGTAAAAGAAACATTATATGTGCATATTTGATCATAATATTTAAAATCAAATTAAACTTTCACGCATAATGTTTATCAGACAGTACAAAAAATATGCAAATTTGTATTCAAATCAAAAAAGTTAATATGAAACATGTATGATATTTTATAAATATTTATGTGATCCGAGACTGAAGTTAACCCATGATTTATTTATACTAAAAACATTTGTTTAGATTAACAAAAATGTCACAAACATTAAAAATGATTCCAAGCATAAATTAATACTCGACCAAAATTCTAACCACTATTCAAATTTGAACCGCACGTTCACAAAAATAACCACACACGAAAACATCGACTAAAATCCGTACATTAATTTTGCCTCCGCACAATTTCCAACACGTGCCGCGACTAAAACTCAAAACAAACCCCACCCATACACCATACGAATCGCACTTATTAAGCCGAGCCTACACCGCCAGCGAACTATTCACCGCCGAACCGGTCTTTTGATTCAGAACAGCCGACACAGAGCCTTCAACACTTGACGATCGTGTACGAATTTCCCTCTTACACAACAAATCAAACAAACTCTCGTCCCTTTGTTATCAAACGTACACGGCTAGACACGCTCGCCGTTTTAATATTCTCTCAGTGCAAAGGTTCCGAGGCCCAAAGGGCTCTCGTACATGTATATTACATATCCTCGGTACATCGCATACGCATACACGTCCTCTGGCAAACTCTGCAGGTTCTCACAATGCCAAAGCAGTTGGGGTATTATGTTAAGCAGGCCGTGCATAATTGAATTAACTCTATTTACGGTCGGACTTGGTGCGGGCCAACAGTTAGACTTGCTTAATTGAAAAAGTGCTTAATTATTAATCGAGCCGGCCACCTTTTCGTGCTAGTTTGAGTGTACGATTTTACTGTTAGTGAACGAAAACTTTCGACGACCCGCTTCTGGGTAGTAGGAATTGACAGTGTTTCGATCTGGAGATGTTTATGCGTCTGATTTGGGTGATGTTTTGACAGTTTGTAATGTCAATGATTATTTTAATATTAACATAACATAAATATTATTTGAGTAACATCCATAAATTTGTATTCCATCAAATTATTTAATACTGAAATCAGATTAACTTTTCTATAGAAATTCTAATATAAAAATATTCAATTACGATCTTGAAATTTTGATAATTGAAAGTCACCAACGATACAAACCTTGACCTTTATTTCGGGATATTTAAATACAAAAATCGATCGTTTTATCAAACTGAAAACCCGATAGAAAGATCGTGCGATAACGACGCGGTTTCCTTACCAATAAACCGGCGTCGAATTTTTCGCCGCAAACGTTTATATAAAGCTCGCGATTTCCTTGACGTTTCACTTGGATTCAAAACATTCGCCCGCGAACACACAAATGTAGAAAATAGACAGACATTCGAATGGTGCATTTACATTTGTGAAAAGCCGCCACGGAACACAACCGAATCGCATTGAAACTGTACACATAACACACAAAGCCCTATAGAAAAGGAACAGTGCGCTCGGCACAAAAGCGCCTCTTCGTATTTCTGCGATGGTAGCTGGGGTCGGTATGGCGATTCGCTCTTCTTCGTTGTATTGTCATCATAGTAAATGTAATTTTCGTGTAATAATTCCGTGTTGATAACAAGAGCGTTTCGATCAAAGGAGTCGCGATTGTTTTCTGAAGAGCGGAAATAGACGAGGACGTAACTCGATCGTGGATTTTCGAAATGTTGTGGAATGTTATCTAATAGTAGATCATTGAATGTATAGAAAGCTCTCCACCCTTTCAGCTATTTTAGTAGTTGATTTTCGATCGGAGCTGGTTCGTATCGCAAACGGTTCGAGATTAGATAATTTCGCATGCGACGCGTAACTGAACGGTTCATTGAACTGTTAAATTATCGTGTGTTCAATTAATTGTTAGATCGATCGGCAAAATGAATGACATTCGTTCACTATTAACGTACTCGATGCATATTACGATGATTGGGGCATTGTTAACACTATTGACAATCAGAATAACGGTATCGATAGTGAATACATAATAGATATGTTTCAATATATTGATTTTGTAATATCTAAATTAATTTTTATTATTCCTGACTTCGTTTAGATTTGAATACTGACAGATATACTTAGAAACAGCGACTACGCAAATTGTCAATTATACAAGATAAATAATTCAAGTTGAATTAAAGGATCGTAAGCTTATATGTATCAGAGCGCACATACACAATCGAAACAGTATTAACATGGAAATCTAAATGATTTATTTAACGGGCGTTAAAGCTTGACAGACGTTTCGAAATTTCTTCAACAAGTGAAATTTCACTGAAATTTTAATAAACCAAAAAAGACACATCGCAGGTGGGAAAATGTGTAAAATGAACCCGCAAAGGATAAAGCGGATCGACTGGCCGTGATTGATGACCGTTCGCGAGGTCGGCGTTCATAATTTAACAACGACGGCAATAAGCCGCTTTCCCGCTCTTTTTGCTGTATTTATTTTTCATTTTTCGGTATCGTTATTTCATTTCGCGCGCGAAATTGCGAAGCGATAATAATAAAGTAGAATATGGAGAGCTTTGTCGGCGGGCGTATGTTTTATTTATACGAAAAGGGGGCAACAGGTCTTCGGTATAGCGAATTTATAAAAATGATGACTTTCGATTTGTTATGTCCGTCGGAATTGATATTCTTTTAATAAGCGAAATCATCAATCTCTATCCAAATCTTCTTTGAAATTAATGCGTGAAATGGCCGACTTATTCATTGACCCATTTTTTGATTTGTATGAAGAAGGTTCACGCTCGTCATGTCATTAACTTTTCATGTATTTGCGCTTTTTTTTCGTAGAGCTGAAAGTGAATACAATTTTTAGTTTCGTAATAAAATTTCAGAGTGCGAGTATTACTTTTTACAAGGGTTGGAACATCCCCTAGTATTCTATGTCCAATGTCAAAACAGATCGGATCACCTGGAGGACTTGCTGTAACACATAACAGTAAACTTTCACATGTATAATAAATACACGGGTCGTCGCTGAAAGTAAGCATTTGGAACACAAAAACAAAATTCGAAAGAAAATACTGCAGTCAAAATTTTTTTGAATTTTACCAGAGGAAAACAATCGCTTGAGAACACCTGTTCGGAAATCATTGAGAAAATGGCAAAAATAATATTGCTTTTCGAAGCAATAATATTTTTTTAGAAATATTTTGAATAAACAAGTATTTTAATATAAAACAAAAAGGAATGTGTGAAATTCTATAAATTTCTGAATCAACAATTTTAATGTAAATGCGTGATTTTCAGCACTCCTATGCGTTTGGATATTTTACCTTCAACGAATAACAAAAATATTATTTTAAAATACAAATATTTTATTTTTTTACTAATCGTACATAAGAATAATTAAATAAGTATGTATAATATCATCACATTGCTTTTTCAAATGAAATGTAATATTTTAAATCGCGATTTTTCAAAATAATAAAAAAAACCAACGATTTTCGATACAAATGTTTGAACAGCAAACAATTCCGTTTTCCAGAGCCATGTGTTTAAAATTAATGATGCATAGCAGCCAAACAAAATCGTGAAAATTTTCGCAAACGAAAAATTCGTTGCAAAATCACTGAACGAAATCGAAAATCCGAACATAATCGAACAATTGGATCATTCAAAAAAATAGCGAAACGATCCAGCGAAGTGCATTATTTTTCGCGCGGTTTTCACCGTACGGTTTGCGGTTTCTTTTTTTTATATTTTGACTACTTCGTTTTATTTTTTTGAATTTTCCAATTTAATGTCCGGCGTACATTTCGCGAACCGCGAAAAATAAACAATGGAAACCCACGTCGGCCACGTACGAACGTTCACTTTTCCGCTTATAAATACGATATGATCGACGACGGTAGACGAAAAATAAAATTTCCCGAATGTTTTCGCAAATATCCACGCTTCGATGGTCGAAAAAAAAATATATTTTGCATATGTTTGTGTAATAATTTCGTTAAAGTGAGGGTCGTTTGTTCGCGTATTAAGCGGTTGCTCGTTAAAAGCTCGAATCCGATTGTGATTATCGAATGGATTTTCGTATTGAAGATTGATACGATAAAATTATTGAAATTATTTTCGAACGTTGTGGGAAAATTCTGTTGTTATAGTACGTGTAAAAAATTTATTATTATATGCTAAAACTGAGTAAATCAAAATAATAATTTAAATTTGGTCCTTCGTTTTCTTTCTCGTTAAACAAGGAAAATTTGGTTTCTAGATTATGCGATTACGTGTTGCTGAAAATGGCGTGCATTTAAATACCGTTCGTATTGTATTTAAAAAAGTCTCATAAATTAAATCAATCATTTAAATTATACTATTTTTAAGCCTATTTTATATTACAAAAAGCTTTTTGTTCTTTGAATAATAATGTTCGTGTGCGAGCACATTCACGTCATTCTCATACAAGACTCATAAATATAAAAAAAAATCAAGTACTTTCATAAAAACGATCGTGTCGAAACAATGAAATTTATTATTCAATTGATGTCAAAGACAACCCTGCATACTTGATTAATTGCCTTTAATTTTTTCAAATGATTTGAATACCATAATTAAGCTCGTGATCTTTTACCATTTATGTTAGATTTATTATGAAATTTTAATTTGATAAATAATATTTTATATTTAGAATATTCATAAAATTTTAATAAAATTTCACTCTGAAAGACAAAGAATTTTGGTTTGAAGTACTTATTCACATTTTATAGCATCTTTCATTTTAATATGAGTTTTTTCAATGATATATTTTTATATAGAAAGATAAATATGATGTGTGAATACTTTTTTTTAATGTTCAATAAAATTTCAATGGTTTTATAAAGATTATATCGAAAAAAAGGTTATATAATATTTTCAATCTGGCTGAATGCATCGATCCTCATCGATAATTTAAGCGATATTTCAATAAATAAATGTGACTGTTTTATTGGCATAAGACCGTTTGGGTAAGAGATGGTTCTCATTCTTAAAGAGCTTCAAACCTACATATTTGGCAATATTTCAATTTTTCCCAGCATTAATAGTTATATGGATTAAATAAAATGATAATAAAAATTAATTATCCCAACCGTTCAAAATCCCACATCAAAAAACCATCCAGCACTTTCTCGAATTCGTTCCAACGAAATATTCCGCGATTCCGAACACACACAAAGCCGAACACGTATCAAAGCACATATCAAACATTAGCTTATCCGACTAATCCGATATGTAGGCATATTTGCCGAAACGGCGAATCGCTAAATCAATTCGAAATCTTGTCGAGTTAATTAGTGCAACCTCAGATGAAGATTTGCGAGAGATTTGGAAACACACGTCGTTATCATAGCATATAACATAAGCATAATCCTGGCTGAGGCTACGCACTATAGCAACATCGTATAATTCGTGTCTGAATATCGTATTTTATTATTAAAGCGAGCCTTCTATTCATTGATATTAATGAGTTGCGAATATATACGACGCGAAGCGGGTAGGCCACAGGCTAAATAATAACATTCAGCCGCTCCATACATCGCCCTCGGAAGCCCTTCAGTTTCAGCAGATTTCTGAAACCTGGTGGTTGCACTAATTAATACATGTGTTTTTATTCAAGTTTTTTTTTAATTATTCTAATATATGCGTGAAAACGTTGCGTTTAATGTGCGAAAATTCAATGTGCGTGATTGTGCAACAAATTATTACTAGGGTATACATGACAAATTTTAAATGAAGTACGAATTGCAAAGTTTTGCGTTTGCAAACTTTCCATTTGATATATTATTCGTTGAACTTTTAATATGAAAATTTTTCAATTTTTAAAACGAAAATGGGTCATATCTACATATAATTAAATTTTATGAATATTATAATCATATTTTATTAATACAAAATAAAGAAATTAATTGAAATTTTTAATATTGACTAAATAGAAAAACACCAATATTTTGATAATCATTCATTCTAAATGTTTATTGTTCACATCATCAAAATAACCCTCAAAGTAATCAAATTAAAAATTATTCACACCGCAAAATTTTGCGCAGCGTAAAATTTCCGGACATTTAACTCACAGCCATTTTCAATTTCCAACTCGTATCAAACTTCGTCTAATTCCCATCGAAACTACAACATCCCACCGCACAATTTCTCATTACACTTGCACACAAAATAAATCAACATTAATAACTAATATAACACACACAACGCGAGTCTCTTATCAGTGGATTTCCAAATGGAAGCGTTTGTGCGTACACAAAACGCTCGCCGTTTGAACCGCCCCTTTGTGAGTCAATCAAACATCTTTGTGCTCGCGAGTTTATTCAAATAGCTACTTAAATAGACGCAAATTTATGTTAAGTCTGCCTTTAAAAGCAGGGCAATTTTCGCGATGGAATTGTGAGGGAAATTCGCGGGTTTTTCGGGCGAGTTCTTTTCGGTCGATAAGATAATGTGTGTTGTCGATTCGATTCGTTTTGATGTGGATTAATGCTGATTTAATTGAGTTTTTATATTTTGATAAAGTTTTTTTTATAAAAAAATTGTTTAGAATCTGTTTGTGATTAGTTTACTTTGGAATTTGTTTTAGAAAATAAAAATAATCTCATTAAAAAAATTAACTATTTTATTATTTGTTTACATAACATGTTAGTTAACGATCAACTTTGCCATACTGTATTTTTAATAATAGCAATAATGCTTAAAATATTTTTTTTATTCGATTAAACTATATATCAAAATCGCTACATTTTTCTTAAACTAAACTTATCACAAAAGAATCGTTTTCATTCTGGCTATAACACCGATGCGATTTGTACCACCAACCTTTCAATCACTGGACGAATCATTTGATTGGATGCCAAATCGAATAAAAAAATTCATATATTAGACAAAAATAATCGGAAAAACCCCTCGAGACTTACATATACAATATTCGCGAATTTAACAATTGTAATAATATAAAAATGCATATCGGTTTCTGCGTAAAGTATGCGTAAACGTCGGCGGAATCTCTCCCAATAACAGTTTCACCTGGCTGGCCGCTTGCGATCTTAGATCATCGTTGATGTGTTTCTCTTGTTTCTTCTAAACAAATCTATTTCTAGTTTTATACCCGGCCGTAGGCACACGTCTATGTGTTCGTATCCGATGTGCGCTGAAAACAAACCGACGTTCGTCGATATTCAATGCGTGTCGAACAAAAAAGAAAACGATTGTATCGTTGGAATATTGCTGTGATTCGTATTCGATATTAATGCTTCAAATTATTTATTCTATGTGAATAACCATTGAAAGGAAGTATTTCATGAATAATTACAAATTATCGAGTGTAAAAAAACTTTTGAGATAATTATCTAAAAATGGATCAATTAAGTTACTGGTTCTAAATGTTTTCGAATCACTAATAAACTCCTAAAGATTCTTTTATACTGAAATTTCAATTGTGTTCAAAAAATTTCTTTGACTTGCGTATATTTTAGATATAAAAAGAAAAAAGAAAATGAACGATCGATATATGAAATAGGACAATTAAATAACACGTTGCGTCACAAATTCGTAATCGCTTGATATATCGGAAACACAACGAACGCGCAAACTGTCAAACAATGCCACCTTTTCAGAGGTCGACGTCTGAAAAATGCTCTGAACAAAACCACTGATAAAATCTAGATCCAAATAATCAAAAATTAGATGAACTAGACGAACATCAACGATCGTAAACTATGTCACTAACAATCGAATTGGAAATTGATTGAAAATCCTAAATATAAGTCATTTGAGGATTACAATTTTTACGCATCAATGATTCAATTAATCGTTGATTGTAAAAATATGAATATATTTTGGAATACATATAATAAATTTTATTTTCATTTCAAATATATTTTCATTGGAATAATATCAATAAATTGAAAAAAATATATGTATTTTCAAACAAAACCATTTATATCGCTTTATATACGTTACGAATCTAATATTTTTCGAATCTTTAATATCTAACAAGAAAAATTGGAATAAAAAGCTTCGAGTGCGCTCTAGTACGTATAATACGATTTCGTACACATTGCGGCCCCTAGAAGCGGCTAGGCAACGAAAATAAACACATATTTATATGTGAATATAAATTTCAGACAAATCTGTTTACCGTTTTTCAACGACACACCATCGGATTTATCTCGCGCCAACTGCAAAAGAAAAAAATACGTAAATACTAAAAGCGCGCTTTTCGCCGCGAGCGGTTCGTCGTTCGCGAAAGTTTCCGCTCGTAAACAAAGAACACTATCTGTATGTTAATGAAATTTGAATGCCCGCCGAATTTTCAGGGGTTCCCTCGTGTTTGAACCTTCCATCGGCACCGTTTTGGCGCCTTTTTATGACGAAACTGGGAAGATTTAAAGGCCGGTCTGGGCACGACAAAGGTCGCGTTTATGTTATGCGGCGCCATGGTTTTCGCTATGGATTTGTCGGTAATAATTTTTCATTGCTGAATATTGAAACAAAGTGTGGGAAATATGGTGTCGTATAAATTTTGTTGGATGGGCGATAGTTTTTTTTTTCTTCATGGGCGTTATAGGTAAGGCGGTTACGCAATTGTATATTTGACCTAGGTTAATGTGAATGTTTGTCTGTTCGATCTTGTTATAAAATTTATGTTGTACGTATGTTATATTTCCATCAATAAATTGGTTGAAGTTTAATTTTATAATACCAAAAAAAAATCATATCGAGATCGGTTTAAGATATCATAAAGAAATCAAGCAAATTTTTTTTAATTAAAAATTATAACGGCATATAAAAATGATATAATCTTTATATTTTTTATTTCAAATGAACATTTTTCTACGCGTTTTTTTTTTCAATAAATGACTAAATTTTAACTTTAGAAAACTAAAAATATTTTCAAATGAATCATAAACAATTTTTTTTCCAAATAAAAGTTATTATATCAAGATCACCTTTTTATCATTAAAAAATCAAGTCGATTTCCCTTTATAAAAAAAATCAATATAAAATCTCATAAATTTTCTCTCCAAGCAAAAATTCTTATTATAAACCGTAAACTCAACTCTAATCTAAAAACAAACCTACCTTTAATCAAATCGATAAGATTACAAAAACACACACTCAAACTGCACATTTATCAAAACCCAAAAACGATAACACCAACACCAAAAAACACCATCATCACTGATTTTCCTCAACGCGCCATTTCCCGAGATTCTCACGAAGATCGCCGCCAGACGATGATTTAATTATGATTGATGACGACCAGGGGCGGGGGCCTCGAGGCCCAGGTGAAGCCCTGCAGGCCGTGGGTCACGGCTCCACATAATTTCGGGATTAAAGCGGGACGAACCTCCGGAGGATCCCGCGGGGATCGCGCCGGGATATCCGCCCTGCTCATATTGTACGGCGAGAGCGGTTCCAAGATCTACTTTGTTTGTTCTGAACGTAAGCTGCTAATGAATTATGAACAAATAGAGGTTGTGCGAGTTGGGGAAGTGTGGTTTTTAAGTTTTTTCGGGTTGTAGTGTTTTTTATAGGGTTTTTTCAATGTTGAAGGGGGGTTATGTGTTAAGTTTTTTGATGAAATGAAGTTTGTGTGGTTTTTAATTTTTTTTTTGTATAAAATTTCGATAGATTTTTTTGAATATTTGAAAGAATTCAGAATAATTCATTTGATTATAATATACAGGGTGGTTCAAAGGTTACCGTAAAGTCTTAAGGAGGTGATAGGTCATGTTATTTGGAGAATTTTAAACCACACATACATTTGAGAGAATTCAGAAAAATTCATTTGATCAGAATATACAGGATTGTCCAAAAGTCAGCCTATAGTAAAAGAGGTAATAGGTCATGTTATTTGGAGCATTTTAAACCATACATACCTTAGTACAAAGTAGCATAGTTTTTGAGTAATTATAATTTTTTTTATTTTTAAGAAAAAATCTAAAATCTCACACTTGCACACTAATAATTCCCAAATTAAAGATGATATGGCAGAAAAACCTTATTTTTTATTTTTTTAATGTGTATTTAATTCTTAAAAAATACTTTTGTATTCCTTTTATCAATAGATAGATTAGTATAGATTTTTTATCTATATCAGCAAAAAACTATCATAAATACATGATTAGTTATCAAAAAATTACTCCAATGCTTAAAACACTCCAAATAACATGACTTATCACCTCTTTAAGACTTTATGGTGACCTTTAGACCCCCTGTATTATAATTATGAAATAAAATTTTAGGCCAAATTATATGTAAAATTGATACATTGAGATTTTTTACTATAAAATATTGATATGTTTTCAAGAACGATCTTGAAAATTCAATATGATAATTGAAATCCTAAAAAAATAATGATTTTGTAAAAATTACATAAAATATAAAATATTTTGAAGGTTTTCTGAAAAAATAGATTAAACATTTTAATTTTTTTATGTGTTACACTGTTTTATAGTTTTAAAAATATAACACTCAAGGTGTTTTGTTCTGAAAGAATAACAAAATAAATCTGGTTATAATTTATGGATTACAACTTTATCGTTTGTTTAAAGAATCCATGTTATAATTTTTCGAAAGTTTTGATCTTTTATTCTCCTATTAAATGGAGATAATAAAAAAATCTCATAAAGATAACTAATGAATTGTAAATTTAAAACAATTCCTAACCAAAGTGTATGTATAATAAAAAAAAATGTCTGTCGTAAATCTTATTTACCGAAGTTTTTATAATGATTCTGTAGGTATCATGAATTTATAGCTTACTTTATATTAAAAATTTTCGAATTTGTTACCGTCGGATGAACAAAAATCGTTGTCATTTTTTCTATATTGTACATATTTAAACACGAATATAAACGACTGAAAAATCGTAAGTCTTAATGCATGTTTTATTAAAAACGTATAAAAAATTTTCATGAAAATTTCATAATGAATAATGAGAGATTTTTGTGTGCTTTACGTATTTTTATCACTGGAAATAATTATGATTCTTTCATAAAAGCAGGAAAAATAAATGTATTTCACATTTTTCGGAGACTCAACGAAAGGCAAACGAAGTAGAATGAAAAAGAAGGACGCCTGACAAAACTTGAAGATTTCCATCACAAGAACAAGCTTAAAAATATTTTTAACTTACTAATTAATTGAAAATATAAAAAAGGACAAAACGAAAACGGAATTAACCACAAAAATAGAAAAGACCGTTCGATTTTTGCCATAAATAAAATAAAAATGAAACATTACCATTACCATTTTTCAGCATCGACGAAGTGTTACAGCAGTCGGCGTTCACGAGTTCCGAAGATTTCGTTCACAAATATTTGCACAAAAATAATTTCACTCTCGCAATATTACATTAAGTAAAATATTTGTTTTTAATTAGAGCACTACGTTTCGAATTATCATAAATACTATTATTATTGCATTAGTCACATTTTCAGACGAATCTGCAAAAATCCGCAACAACTACGTCAACTCCCCGAACCCTGAACAACGTTCAATCGCCATTCGAAACTTTCGATCGGAATGCAGTTTTCATGAAACACGCAAGGGCCGAGATACAATAAAATGGCCGTAAATCGAAACTTGGGCCGTTTAATGCGCGACAAGTAATTGCGCTTCGATAAAATATCGCTTTTGTGCCACCGATGCGAATTTAGAACGGAAACAGTCGTATAAATCAATTCAATTCTAAACAACGTATTCCAAATTGTTTATATTGATTTTTTTCGCGTTCGTTCGGCACGTTTTGCAGTTTTGCCCGGCCTCGCCTCGGCGTAATGTAAACCGATTTTATTATTTTGAATATAATTTTATTTTGGCGCCCGAACGAAACGGCGCGAATGCCGGCTAGAGACGGATTCGTTTTTTTTTTAATAAAAATATTTTGAATCGTTAAAATATAAAAGATCGGATGTTGCTCGTATTCATATGTATTATATATTTAAATCGATTATTATTTTGATGAAATTCATTCATACTAAAAAAAATATATTTAGTTTTTTTAAGATTGTCAATAAAAATTTTTGAATTTTTTAACAAATATATTTTTTTAAATACATATAAAGATGATAATAATAAAATTAAATAATCAAAATCATAATATAATCATGTATAATATATAAAAAAAAATAAAAAAGATCGTATACATCGCCGAACGCGAGATTCGAAAGTTTCGCGCGCTGTAGCGCCCGCCGCAAAAACGGCCGAAAATCGCCCAAAACTCAGCTTAACCTTACACGAAATTGACACTGGGCAGCCGGAGGACCCGCGTGCACATACTGGCGAACGATCGGCGGCGTTCAGAGGTTGGCAATATGAGTTTTTCAGCGTTGTTCAGGGTGGTGGAGGCGCGCGCGGTTCGGCGTCCGGCGGAGTACTGGCGCCCCTGGCCGGACGCCGACGCAGGTGGCGCCTCCTCGCGTTATATGCGCCACGGTATGTGTGCGCAACGCCGTGTGTGCGTGCTTTGGGTATGATGGTATGATGGTAAGGTATAATGATCGATTGATGATTGGTGTAGTGTCGGGTAGGAGGGAATTGTTGGGTGGATCATGGTTTTGGGCGTCGCGTTGTATGCGCCACGGTATGTGTGCGCAACGCCGTGTGTGCTTGCTTCAGGTGTGATAGTAAGGTAATAAGGTTTGATGATCGATTGATCATTGATGATTGGTGTAGTGTCGGGTAGGAGAGAATTGCTGTGAGATCATGGTTTTGGGCGTCGCGTTGTATGCGCCACGGTATGTGTGCGCAACGCCGTGTGTGCTTGCTTCAGGTGTGATAGTAAGGTAATAAGGTATGATGATCGATTGATCATTGATGATTGGTGTAGTGTCGGGTAGGAGAGAATTGCTGTGGGATCGTGGTTTTGGGCATCAAGTTATATGCGTCACGGTATGTGTGCGTGCTTTGGGTATGATGGTAGGGTTTGATGGTCGATTGATGATTGGTGTAGTGTCGGGTAGAAGAGAATTGTTGGGTGGATCGTGGTTTTGGGCATCGCGTTGTATGCGCCATGGTATGTTTGTGCAACGCCGTGTATACTTACTTCGGGTATGATGGTAAGGTGGTAAGGTATGATGATCGATTGATCATTGATGATTGGTGTAGTGTCGGGTAGGAGAGAATTGCTGTGGGATCGTGGTTTTGGGCATCAAGTTATATGCGTCACGGTATGTGTGCGTGCTTTGGGTATGATCATATGATGGTAAAGTATTTTGATCGATTGATGATTGGTGTTGTGTCGGATAGGAGGGAATTGTTGAGGAATCATGGTTTTGGACATCGCGTTATATGCGCCACGGTATGTGTACGCAACGCCGTATGTGCTTGCTTCGGGTATTATGGTACCGCTGGTAAGGTAGTAAGGTATGATAATCGATTGATGATTGGTGTAGTGTCGGGTAGGAGGAGATTGTCGGGTGCATCGTGGTTTTGGGCTCCACAGCATGTGAGCGTGCTTCGGGTTTGATGGTGCAATGGTAAGGTATGATGATCGATTGATGATTTGTGTAGTGTCAGGTAGGAGGAGATTGTCGGGTGGATCGTGGTTTTGGGTGCTACAATATATGTGCGTGCTTCGGGTATGATGGTATGGTGGTAAGGCATAATGATCGATTGATGATTGGTTTAGTGTCGGGTAGGAGGGAATTGTCGGGTGGATCGTGGTTTTGGACGTCGCGATATGTACGCAAGATTTTTTTTTGTGTGAGTGTTTAAAACAGGGCTTTGGAGCAGAGCTGGAGCAAGTGAAGCAACGGATTTTTATTTAGAGCTAGAACGGAGCCAAACTAAGGAATTTTTATTAATCTACTGCTCCGATTATTTAAATACAAATTTTGAAAAAAAAATTAAATTTTGTTCAAAAATTAGATATGTATTAATCTAATTCTTAATTATAATTAGAATGTATTGATTTTTATTATCATTGTCTTCCACTCCACAGTGATATAATTATTTTAATTGTGTATTTTTATATTTAATATTAAACATTTTAATCATTGATTTAATTTAATTGAAGCGTCTGCGGAGCATCTCAAAAAAGTGGTCGCTCTACAGCCTTAGTTTCAGGTGTTCTTAGTTGGGTCTGTGATGATCGATTTGTTATTGTATTGGAAAAAAAATTCAGTTGGTATGTTAGGAATATGTTTATGCAATTTAGGATACGTTTTGGCGGAATGTTCGATCGGTTTTATGAATCAGTTCGAAATTACCGGTTGAATCATGAGTATCATGTTGGTGTGTCATGTTTGCGCGGTTAAGTTTGAATATTTCAAGTATTTTTAGTAAATTAAATTTTTGATTATATATCAGTTTAAAAAAAGTTATCGGTTAAATATAGAATATTTATTATGCAGATAAGTGTCACTTTTATTTTTCAAGTATGTGTTAATTAAAAGAGAAAAAATATTCAATTGATGACTGGTTGTTGGCATTGAATTCAGCACTAAGTATTATATGTATATATTGATATGTTCACTAAACTTAATAGTATGCGAGTATGCACAATAATATACACACTTTTTCAAAAATAACCAGTTCATGTCAAAAAAATATATTCAATTTACAGCCAATTTGTTGAATTCTATTTTTTTTAAATATCAATTCAATCCTGGCATGATTTCATAGTGTGCGAGTTCGTTAGTCTGTGGCACTGAAGCAAAATGCTTGAGAAGTTTCAGTTCAGTTCCGGGCATTATATGCACCACGGTATGCGTATACTACTTCATTCGTACATATTTCAAATGTGTATCGTGGCGTTGAGAGTGAATGCCCGACTGATTATCGCAATGTTGTTGGCGAGACGAGTCTAATTTTCATCCGGATTTCCCATCTGAATACACCTTTTCATCCACTTATTAATTTAAAAAACAGAATATCCAATTACCTTCAACTGCCGTTACGAAATGACAATCGACTGGTTATATAAAAATGAGTATTCCATCAATTTTTTTCCGGAAATTATTTTTATCAAAATTTTATTTACGATCATATTTCGAAATTCGCGAAAAATTTCAATAAAAAATTTAAACACAACATTAATTTACCGCAAGACGAAGACGAGAAGCAAGACGAAGGTGAGCAGGGGAAAGAACGTTTAAATTATTTACAGTCGGAATACATAATTCTGATTCCACTTTGGCGGAGAGCTTTCGCAATTCAATTTGAACTGTAAACTTTTTAGTGTGGAACTTCGCGCGGCTCTCGGCCATTTATATATTCCAGAACACTTTTGGATTTAATTGCCGAATTCGTTCTGTTAAAACTTTATTATAGTTGGCGCCTTTTTACGCAAGCTCCGAAAGAACTGGTCGACTTTGATGGCGTTTTTTAAGTGTTCGAAGTCTATTAGCTGGCGTAGTTTGCGTTTTGAGCAGATGGAAACTGTCTGGGAAAATCCGGCGGTAGTTCTGCGAAGTGCCGGATTCGAGAAAATTATCAGGAAATTTCAATGCGTGATTTTCTGGTGTCATCACAAAATTGGACAGCTAAGCCTCGTTAATATCGACGTTAATAATCTGGAACGAGAGCTTTCCGTTGATAAATGGTTTGTGAAAGTCACTTAACGAACTAAAGGGAAACGGATGATTTCGTACTCGATTTTTGTTAATGTTCCATCGATTTATCAAAGTAATGTACATAATAATGCCAAATTTTATCGAAGTTACATATTTTATTTTTCACAAAAAATACCTTTACGAAAGATAAGACAAATTTGCAATATTCGATGAAAGCATTTTGAACCTTCAATGCCAATAAGACGCTCCAAATATTCTTCATTTTTATGTATTGTGTTAAAATTTGGCACATGAGAAACTATATCAATATCAAAGTGCCTGCAGTTTGTTAAACATGATATAAAATAAATCACTAACCATTGTGTGAAAAAAAATTCAGGGGTCGAAAATTATCGAACTTGCCATCATAAACAATGATCGAATTTTGTTTGACTCATTGTTGGCAAACGTTCTATTTGCTTTGTAGAAGATTTATTGCCGGCAAGACATTAGTAAACCTCCGTCAAGAAAATGTGTAGTGTGCAAAATTGAAATCCTCCCCGTATATAATATTACAAAGCTTACTCATTATAATATTATATATCTTCAAATTCACTTCGTAATAAGAATAATACAACACTCTTCATCAATTTTTTTATGCAGAAGTATTCAACCATTTTCATTCAATATAATCGAAAATCGATACAATAAATCGTGAAGCTCACATAGATTATTACAAAAATGTATTTTATAACCTACCATTTGAAATCACTATGAATCTGAAATACTTTATGGAATTTGATGTGTCCATATAATAGGAAAATAGGACTTTTTTAAATATTCGGAATTATAATGTGATTCACATTTAGTATCCCCCTGGTATCGTAAAGAATCAAGTTGTGCATTGTTAAATTATATGGGTGATTACATTGTCCACTTTCTAGTAAATAACGCATGCTTTTGGGATATGACCCAGTTTTGCTTTAGTGGTAATGAAAGCGCTAACTCTGTATGTTTTGAACTGCACTCTTTCACTTCTACATAACGCTAAATTTGAATGAAAAAAAATGTGATCTCATCCGACTGTCGCATTACGATAGTTCTGGATGAACGTTTATTATGAAATATAAAATTTATACAACCACAACTTTGTAGTTTTCTCGATATTTACACTAAAACTGTGGAATTCCATTTCAATAGCAAAATTTTGTATCGATTGTGTTTTTGCTGAAGTAATCTGCAGCTTTTTCGAAATTTTGATCTCGGATGGAAGAAAAAAAAATTTGCGAAATTCCACATTCAACACAATGTGAAAGTTTTCCAAACTACCGCTGAACTGTTGACGAACAAGCTTAACTTCTGTAATGTACAGCCGTCGAGGTAAAGGAAAATCGTTGATTTATTCTGTTTCATATGTTACAAATGTGAAAACTGAAAGAAAATATTTCAATTGGACACTGCGTCTGACTTAAATTTGTAAAGAGCCAATTTGAAATAGTAGGATGAACAATATTGCCGCCATCAATTCTAAGTCATTACACTTAAATGGATTGAAATTTTTCTTCCGTTTTATCTTTCTGTTTTTGAAAGAAAATTCACGGTTACTTATATAAAATTTCACGAATTTTCTGAACAATGTGAATTTGTTTTTCCATAGTTAGAATTATTTTCGACAATACGAATATCAAATATTCAAAATTCGTATATTTTTAACAGTATTTAATTCAATTTAAACTACCGAAATATACATGAAAAAACAGCATTGAAATAATAAATTGTTGAAACATAAAGAAAACCAATTATTGACTTTGAATTTTCACCGGCACTCGATTCACTATTGCAATAACCATTATTAATGCATAGTAAAGTATAAAATATAGTACTCTATTTTAAACTCAGATTTAGCAAAGTTCAACACTAAATTTGCTATCGGCTATTTCATAAATAGATAGAACGAAAGTGCAAAGTAATGTTTGTGTAACGACACAAAATAGAATTACATATTTGCAGAGCATGCATTTTAACAGTCAAACGATATCAAATTTCATTCTGACTACACTACATACTGTATGCAGATGTGTAAACGCGTTCAGTTTTGTTTACATTTATTAAAAACGAAGCTGAAAAAGCAATTTCATGGAAACCACCATAAATATGAAACTATAAATCCAAACGCGAAATCGACAACGATTTTTTTTTTCGTAAACACGTGTATTTCGAAACATGAAATATTTCAGAGAATTTATATCACAGACAAACCGTTACATTGGTAATTTTAAGAAAAATTATATTTTAGTTTATTTAGAATCATTGTTAATTATACATGTATTTTCCGGATTAAATTCGCTCAATAACCTAAACTAATCTGAAGGGTGCAGATGTTGACAGAACTGGAAGTGACCCAAGAAATCTGTTAACAGTTATTACTGCATAATGTCCGTATAAATTAAATTATATTAATAATCATCGTATTCAAATGCAAATAATATAATATATAATGTCTTAAAATACGAAGAATGTGCGGAGTAAACTGGATAAACGTTGCTCAAGATAGGGAAAAATGGAAAACCTTAAGGGGACCATTTATCCAGAAATGGATAAGAAGCGGTTCTTGAAATAATTGGAAGATAATGATTGTATATTAAAATTGCTGAATATATTGTAGAAGAAGACAATACGAAATTCACTCTCTATCCCCCAAGATATGTGCTAAGATATAATTTATGAAAGAATGTACTATATTATTGATGTATGAACAACGCTACTATAGCAAAACCCCTGATCAACTCTTACTAATTTAATATACCATTTATGTCTAGGTTGGTGACACAGTATCACGTTGGACACCTAACTGAATATCGTTGACACGATCTAACAACGCATGTTATTTTATGAACTTTATATTGTAATTACCTTGTAGTAGTACTTAAGATATGAGTATCTGGCCGCTCAATCAAACTGCCGGTTATTAGATTCCCTCTCTACTAATTGTAAGTCCTAGTATCCTGATTTACTTATAACCTCTTTGAACATATTCAAATTCCATAATAGGAAAATATATATCGTATAACAGAATCATTTAATTAGAACGTTTTTGAACCTCAAGCAATTCCTATTAGAATCCATCGCCCTACTATAAATAATTGTTTCTTCTTAATTCTACTACAAAATAAGGGATAATACTCGTCTCAAACTAACATGCTTGCTATCTAATTAACTAACTAACTTGTAAATCTGTTCATAATCATAGATAATTACTACATAATTTAAACAACTATTTAATTTCAACTAACATACATTGTAAATTTCATACAATGACTAAATAACAAGGAACGTACGATCAAAGTAAAATATTTAGAATAAAATAGTTAAATTATAACTTATTCTATCTTATTATTAACTATTTACTAACCCTACTAACAGTCAAATATCAACTAACTCTTTTACGAACAGAACGCAGTGATGCATTTGGTGTGATGATTGCAGGATTAAACTTTGTCTTACAATTAGAATACACTGCATGTTCACCTAGCTAAATTAAAATCTTTCTTTGGTAATGGCGAAGACCGATGACGTGTGTTTTACGGAGGTCGTAGCCAAGTAGGGCCAACAGTCCTGCCTCGCCTGACAAACTGGTGGTCACTGCGACCGCAAAAGTGGTCGGCGAGGGCGCAGTCTGCTTAGTCTTTACCTCGTCTGCCCCGCGGGTGATCATTGCGATTTGCTTAGTGGAGAGTCAGCGACCACAAAGTCTAGCTCAAAGGCTTGCGTACCGTTGGCCTGAGAGCCTCCTCCGTTGGCATGGGCGGATTGGCTCTTATGGTACATGTCCCTTATCACTACGAGGTTGGCTCTCGGATAAGGTATATAGCCTAGACCCCCAATATTTGATGGGGAGACCTTGTCCTGCAGTGCGCACTAAACCGGTCGAAAATGATGATGATGATAATGTCTTAAAGCTTTTTCATTATTCTATCGAAAATTCAGACTTTTTCTTATCGTGTGTTTCGTTGTAGTAAGAGAAGAAAAATCTTGATGATTTTGAATAATGAAAATTATTCTTTAGTAATTTATTTCAGTTTGATTATATCCATCTATAAGCAGAGTTATTCGTCACATAACTTCTATAATCGACGATAATCATTTTACTAAATAATATATATAGTATTAGGTATATGTGTATACTACAATCCATGACCCCCAATAGGAAGAGAGTTCAACAGGGCTCTAGTCCTAGGCGCGAGGTTGCAAAAGAGCTCAGTATCGATCAATTTTATAAAATTATTTTACCACTATTTTTAACAACATCTATCAATTCTATTCGTCTTCGTATTATAAATAATTCATCTTTTAGGTACCAACTAAAAAGCTATGTAATTTAAAAAAAACTGTAAAAAGAGGGGTCCCAATAAAGTTTCTGGTACTAGATTCGATTTCAGGATGTGGGGGCCACGCTACAATTATATTCTGAAAGTGAAACTTCATACTAAAAATCGTTAAATGAAATATTAAATATTTTCTTAGTAATATAAAACAACATTTCATTATCAAATCAAATATCAAAATATTTAAATAAATGTCCCAATGAGTATAAAAATTAAATTGTCACACAGAAAATACGCATCGATTTTCATCAACAACTACCACAATCATAAAATAAAAACCATAACAAAAAACTGTTTCAAAACAATTCCCTACAATTAAACATCCCTATCTCATTCCAAACCAACAAACTCCCATCACCAACCCCCAAAACCAATTTTTCAAACCCACCATCCAACATCAAACCCACAATTTCATAATTTCCCACGCACTCCCATCAATAACACAATCAAGACAGCACACAGCCTCCACATTGTTCCCTCGCATCCCTTACAAAACCGACGCGCCACACACCCTCGGGGACACCCCTGGGATGGGTCAGGGTGTCCCGCCGAACAATGGTCGCCTGTTGCATTCGCCGAACGGCCCCGGGGCCGAGATTGCCCACCCCTGCGGCCCCTGGTTTGCCACCCCTGTCGCCCGCGTGGCACACTGTGGCAGATCGATGTCTATGGTGCCTATGGGAGGTTTGCGGGGGCGATTGATTGGCGGATTTTTTTCGGTTTCGGGTCGTTTTTGTGGTTGTTGGGCGTGTTCAATGGTGGGGAATTGATTTATGGGCGGATTTAAATTAAGTGTTGGAGATTCGTTTTTTTAAATGCGGTTTTGTTTTGTTGAGGTTTGATGTCGTTTGGATTTTTGTGTAATTGGTGCGGTAGTTAAAAAGAAAATTATGTTTTTTTCTACCAGAAATAAACTTTAAGATGTTTGATAAATTTTGTATTAATTGAAAAAAAAACTTGTTACTCTTTTTAAATAGGAATACGTTCTAGAGACTATAGTATAAAAAAATGCATGGTGACCATATAAAAATTGAAGATAGGTTCCATCAGTGTTTTTAGAAGAAACTTTCATCCAAATATATAATATTTTATAAAAAATGTGTAATGTGGAAAAATTTTTCAAAAAACATCTAATCATCAAAAAACATCTAATTTTTTTATTTAATATCTATAATTGTATATAAGCCAGCTGAAGATCTTATCATTTAGACATAATTATATATTTTATATACCGTAAAGTGAAAAAAGTGTATGAAAAAACAATCAGTTCTTTTTAATTGAACCGTGTCATTTTGGAACCGTATAAAAAGAATTTGGAATATATTACCTTTCGAAAACCTAATATTGTTTTAGAATAGATGAAAAATATACTTTTTTTTAATATAATACATATTGAATTTGAATTCAAATATAATTTTTTATGAAAATTATATCGATCAAAATTATTTTTAATGGTCAAACAAAATGTTGATTACAACAAACACGCACCTGTCATAACAGACACGTTTTCATTTCCAAATTATATTTGGAACAATAAATGATACATCAATAACTGAAAAACGTAAATTCTAAATCAATAAATACCATATTAAAAAAATAATATTACAATTCAAAATAATTTCAATTGCAAGACCTTATGAGTTGATATTTATTTGAGACACACTCCCTCTCGAAATTATTTACACTCGCGCGTATGGGCCATTATTCGACGTACACAAGCAACATGCCATTTTCGCATTGAATTTGGCGAACTTTATTAAATGGAACGCGAATCGCACGTGTCGTCGTTATGCAGCAATGGGAACGGGCGCCGAGTTTTCCGCACGCCCGAAAGATACTGAAAAGGAAAGCGCGCCAATTCCGTCGGAAAACTCGCAACGAACATATGTATATATAACATAAATCAATATTAACAAGAAAGGGTTCTCGAAGTGCAGGCGTGCCGCGAATTCATCGCCGGAAAAACGTCATCTAGGGAAGAAAAGTCGGTCGCGGAGTGCAACCGCGAATTTTCCCGAATTTTCCGCGTGAAAATAGCACAAAGGGATCGCTGACGGGATCAATCTTCGACAAGCATTACTGGATGGAACTGTTATATTGTAGTATGCGGGTCGTTGATGAGTCGATTGTGAGTTTTAAATGTGTCAGTGAGTGATCTCACACGATGATTTTTTGTAGTGTTTATATCGCGAGTTCATATTTGAATGACGTGGCTTTGATAGTTCCAAGCACAAGATGAAACATCTTAGGTATGCGAAGGTCTGTTTTGCATCCGGAATTTGCTGAAACACTCGTCGACTTTTCATCGCCGTTTCGATTAAGTTATTCACAAATATCACTTTAATTTCATATCGAAACACACACATCGTGTAATGTAATTAATCATTTTCGTCTCATCCTCTTAATTAAACCCATATCCTACAAGCGGACCCGTAATACCCATCGATTAATTAAATTACCGAAGTATTCGACCTCCATATATCAACGACGACCTCGAAGTCCATGACCGCCAACCTTTGCGATATTTAAAAAAAAACGATAACCACTTCCAAATATACGAAAAACCAATAGGAATCCGCATCTTGAGAGCGCAGTCGATCACTTCTGACCTCCGACCCAGAGGAACGTTATCGTTATTTTATTTGGATCCCATGTCGCCGACAGACATACAGATATTAAAAATCCCGACAGCAAACAATAATATTAAAATTCTCCCATGTGCCAACAGCAGATGATGCCACTGAATTCTCGTATCTCTTTCGTAGCGAACAGAGTGCACTAAGAAAATTTGAACTCAGATAAAATTAAAGAAATTGAATGATTTATGAAGGTCGTTCTTGTATTGTGTAGTAAATGTGACTTGAAGAATGTTTATGGATTTCAATCAAATCATGGGTAGTTTTTGATGTCAAAATGATTATAATTTAGTAAAAACTTCATATAGAACTGAAATGAGGATCGAAGATTAATTTTGAATCTGGTAATAAAGAAATAAGTAAAAAAAAATTGGATGCATTATCAGTAATTTTAAAACAGTTGTCAACATAGTGTATTATTTAAAATTGTGTCTTTCGAAACTTGTGAAGACTTTGAAATTGTGAGCGAAAATGATAATAATAACTCGAGTGAGGAAACTATTTGATGTGAAGTATAATACCAATTTTCTTGAAGTAAGTTTCATAACACAATTACGAGAAATAATCTTGTTTGGCATCATATAATGTTATATAAGTTCAAGTGGAACTTTCTGTTTATTTCTTTCGAAATAAACGTTTCGAGGGTTTCAGGAAATAAATTATAATAAAAATTTGTGAATTTCTTCTCACAATATGAATTTCAACAGTTAATATAATTAAAAACGCGTAAATCTTCACATTAATAACATACGAAATGAACATTTTACTTTAACTTTCGTTAAAAAAATAAAATCTTTATATTATCTGTTCAAAAAAAAATACGACATTTCTGGCGACAATAAATATAAAAATTTGACAAACGACTGTTAAATTTATGGAAGATAAGGGTCCACACGTTCGAAAACAATATCGAACGATACCTTATATTCTTCCGAGTTATTTTAGTCTAACGATTATCCATCAATTTCCAAAGGAGAACGTGTTTGCTTGCATGTGTGGGTTGGCGTTTTTTTTGGTTTTTCCAACGCTGCTAATTTCCACGGATCCCCCAAGGAACATCCATTAACACTTCTTGTCGACGGTCATCAGCAAAACGTTAAAAACGAATCAATGCCAGCGTAGCGTACGTTGTTAAGCACAGCGATAACAACAACAATAGAAAAAAAGAAAAACCGCAAATTAACGGCTCGCGTGAAAAACAAAATCGTAACGACCCTTCAATTTTTTCGTTAAAGACCTGCCACACGAAGAAAAGAGCGTTTTTATCCATTGCATTTTATTTTCAACTTTAGTTACATTAGAAATCATATTGTGGATTTATTTATACATCATCACAAAAAATACGCTCATAAACATTTTTACGATACACAAAATAAAGTATGAGCTTACAAAAATATATCCAATCGTTCGATAGCATATTTTCCATTTATATATTTAAAGGCAACTTTCGTTTATCAAACATAAAAAAGATCTTATTATTCCACAAGAGTGAATTTCACACAGAATCAGTACGTATTTTTATCACCAAATCATATTGATATTATGAGCGATACCAAGCATAATCGTCACACGAAATTACAGCAAAGCTTAAATTCAAGAAAATAGATACAATATTACAATATGGTACATTTCTTAATAACAATTATTCACTATGAAATTCACAAATGCATAAACTCTAACGATAATTCTATCGATGACTTATTTGGTAATTTTTTGGCAAACTTAAATATTTCAAAACCATCACCATGCAATAGATTCCAAAGTTATTTGTAATAAATGTGATATAATTGTTATCTTCAAGCATTAATAGTTTGTATTATTTTACTTTAATTTTTTGACTAAAAATTTAACAAAAAGATGCAACTATGATCAAATATCGCTCTGATTGGCGATATCTTCTTTCAATTATCATTTTTTATATAAAATATAATTAGATTTTTACATATAAGTAAATAAATATACATATTTCTATTCTCTATTATATCTATACAAAATATCATATAAAATTATTTTTTCAGACAAATATACCTACATTTTCTTCAGAGATTTATATTTGAAACGCAATAAAGAACATAAGAAAAGTTGACAAACAGTTTCACGGACCAAATGAACATTCCATTAGCGCAGCACACTAAAACGAATTATTTAATCCTTTGATCCGAAATTTACAAGTAGACCACCTCCTTTAATAAGGTAAGAAATTTATTTACTTTCCTTTGTGAATGGAGCGAAAAAAAAACATTTTCTTTATTTATCTTACTTTTTTCCATCCACGGCGAAAAAGAAGGCTTCGACGCGTCCTTACCTAACATTTTTATTTTCCCTTTTTTTCTCAGCTACGAAATACGAAGAGAAACGAAAAATAAATTCGAAAGTGACGGCCGGCGGGACAAACGGGGCTTTGTTTAATTTTCTGGGAAGGAAAAGGTGAACGACAGGTAATCGATCGCGATTTGTGCGATTTTTCGCGGAAAATACGACGTTGATGAGACGTCACTTTCGGAATTGAGATTTGTTATTTGTTTTTGAGCGGAACGTCGAATGCGACGGTTCTCGAACGTTTTCAACATCAAACACGTTTGTAGCCGAATTTCATTTGAAAGAAAAATAATTCACGTCAGAACATTGTTCGGTGCTTGTTTGAAGAAATATTACAATATAAAACAATTTTGATTTTGATCGTTTTTATCTCTGAAGAAAATGTACAGCTTTTTAATACAATTTAAATTTAATCACATTCTGTAAAGTTTACATAAAATATCAATATTTATTTTAAACTTACGTTTAATAATTGAATTTCGTTCTCCTGTATACATTTCAGAGATTCTATAAATAATATGTGTTTAACACATCATTAGGTACATCAAGATATAATATATCATTTTTTTTAATAATAAAATCACAATGTGAATAAGACGATAAAACTTGCGAATAAAGAAAAAAAATACCCTAAAGCCAAAAATGTTTAAATCATTATTAAAATATACGAAATTAATCCAATAAAAACACATTAATATTATTATTTTTTAAAACATAAAATTCTTAATTTTGAAAAAAAATTTGTACCAAACAAATGTCATAACAAACGCGATTTCTACGAATCCCTCAACGCCCACATGGCGCACAATCATACAAACATCAACTCTTCAAATGCCCAAATCACAGCAATGTCCTGGAGGCTGCGAAGGACGAAGCTATGGTTTCTCGTCCAATATTTCCTCCAGTTTGGACGCCTCGGTGACGGGCAATGAACAGGCGTAATGGCGACACACGTACGCCGCTGGAGCGTCTCCCAAAGGTCTGATCCTGGAGAGTACTGAAAGCAAAAAAATATATATATGATGAAATGTGAGGATATTGCGTTACATAATAGTGTACAATTGAAAAAAAAATAAGTTGCGTTAGCAAAATATGACAAGATAAGTGATGGATTATGTCGGAAATTTTATAGAGAATGATAAAATACAGTTGAACTTGTTTATGAATGGACAAAGGATCGACTAATTTTAAAAATTGTAAATTGTACAAGGATAACCTATATAACGATATTTTCTGAAGGTTAGTGTTAATGTACATCGGAACCATTCTTCGCTTTGATCTTTTTTATATATTCGCATTAAAAATAACCAAATCCAAATTGTATATCACTCACAAAGAACCGTCAAAATCAAAAAATGTTGATATAAACGCACCCAATTGTCAAAACGACACCTAAACTCAACACATAAACACACAATTTTCTAACCCAAACAACGCACATTTCAAATCGAAACGAAACACGCGATTCATTCACAAACCACCGCCGACAATCGTCGAAATTCCTCTTCGCACACGCGCAAACCCAACACTGCGAATCCGCCAACTTTCCCATTAAAACCTCAAACGCTTCGCCTCGGAGGGCATCCGACGACCCTCTCCCTCCTCTAGCCCAACTTTCTGATGACAGACGACGGCGGTTCGAGGGGCAGGACTCGATATATCGAGATTTCGACACGCACACTAATTAATAAGCACACAGAAGAGGGATCGGTTACCTACCACCGGCGTTCGAGTGCTTCTCTCATCAATATTCGACCGGTGTGCGGCGGTGAGGTTCGGCGTCGCACGGTTCTTCGAAATCGAACTTTTCCAGGTGGCTTAATGGACGAGTGTGTGTGTGTGTGTGTGTGTGTGTGTGTGTGTGTGTGTGTGTGTGTGTGTGTGTGTGTGTGTGTGTGTGTGTGTGTGTGTGTGTGTGTGTGTGTGTGTGTGTGTGTGTGTGTGTGTGTGTGTATTTATGTATGTATGTAAGCCTCGATATATATCGGATATCGGGTACTGTGTGTATACTGGGTGTGGAGGGGTGGTAGGTAGGGAAGGATTTCCCTGTAGGTCGCTTTTCCGTTGGAAAGTTTCCATAAATAAAAATCGACTGAGGCTCGATCGGTTCCGGGAGACGGCTGACTGCACCGCTATGAAAATAACTACGATTTTTATGTCGACGTTCACTTTTTGCATGCGGAGTTGAACGTTTATGGTGTTTCTCGGACGATTATGAAATGTAGGGCACGCCAAGCGCACCTGGATGCTCGAAATTAAATTAAAAAAATATTTTTTTTAATATAAAAATACGATTTGTAAATGGGTATTTGATATCAATTCTAGTTTTGATTAAGGTCACGGTATAATAATCGGCCTTGTTATAAGGCGCGAAGTAAGAAAAGTAGTAATTTGGCTTGTTGCGAAAACAGTCACGTTTTTGTTGGATAGAAAATAGGAGGGAAAAAAACGGTCCATGCCGCCGCCAGATGGGAGAAGTTGAGCTATTTTCTATTGGCTTTTCCGATCGACGGTCAACTATCTATTTTATACGTTTTTAGTATCGTCGAAACGCGTGAAACAATTACAGTTCCAAAAGTAATTCTGAATATCGAAAACATTAATAATTAATCTCGCAAATATTTATATTAAATAGGTATATGTTTCGAAAATAATGTGTTTATAGTGTTATAGTTTTAGCAGGTTTCCGCATAATAAATCAAGAAAATTAATGAAATACTTTATTGCTTATCTATAATACTTGGCACGAGTGGAGCCCACACGCGCGTTAATATTACCATGCTTCTATATAGAGAAGTGTCGTATTCATTATTAATTTGGGGAAAAACCGTCCGGAAAATGGACGACCGCAAAATTGATTATGGCAATTTTCCGATTTTCCTCGCACAATTGAAGCTCACAGGGTCACCGAAAGAAATCCGATACCCAAAAGACGATTCAGCAATGAAAACCGTCGTCCCATTTTCCATTCAATACCATTAATTGATCTATCGATCTTATTACGTCGCTTTGAAACCCGGTCGAGATAAAAACCACATTTTCAATTAAAACATATTTATAAACACGGCGAAAAAATCAAAACAAAAATGACGTGTTTATACGGTTAGTATTTAATTAAAATACAAATAAAAAAAAACACGTGTCGACCGCGCGATTCTCGCACGTTGTATCCATGCAAATGCAAATGAAAAATTATATTAAAAAAAGCAAAAAAAAAACAAACAAAACGAATGCAATGGACAACATGGAGAATAACAAAAGTCGACTCACGGATTTCCGACACACCTGTGTTGCCACCTGCGCCTGGTTCAGCCACGGCTACAATTCTTCCAGGAAGAAGACGAGTCCTGACCACGCGAAGGAGTGCTTGAGTCCTTGGATCGTCCCTACCCCCAGCTATAAAGACCTGCGAATAAAAAACACAATAAAAATGAAACAATTCCATAAATATACACATACACACGTGAAACGGCTCGGAAAATTTCGTTCTGTACTCCTAAGACAGTGCACAATCGTAAAATATGGATTATATGCACTCCGCCACCGGCGAAACAACTCCGTTCGTTGAAAATACGAGTCCCGTTTTATTTCGAAAATCGAAAATATTGCATCGCCCGGAGGATAAAGTTGATAATCCGATCGCGGGAATAAACAAACCAATATATATATTCGAACGAGAAAAATAACAATCCCAAGGTGCGCAGGGTTCAAAGGGTCCGCACAATCAATCCGCGCTATAAATCAAATTAGGCCACCGATTCTCACATCCATCAACCTGGTCAAGGTTTTTGTGGGAAAAAACGATCCCCGAAACGACAACGGGGAAATTCCCGTGCGGTTTAGAGCCTGAGTTTTCCGCACCTTGCGGGAAAACTCGCTCGTTATACGAATTGTTCGCGAAACGAATAACGAAAGGGCGATAAATCAAAATAATGTTTTGAATAATTAATTTTTGGTCGTTTCGCTTTCGATGGTTAGGAGTCGCTGAAAGTTCAACAGATGGTCAATAAGGTACGAGGCCGGAAATCGATATCTTGCTCAGACTTTATGGTGTACCTTCTTCGTCATGAGAAATGTACAGATGATTTCTATTTCGAATACAATGTCGCCGCATGAAATGTTTATCGATTGTCTCTTTTGTCGTACGCTAATGAGTTTGTGTCAAACGTTTCACAATTATATATAAGGAAATCTGTCTTGTGCTAGTCGATGAATCTGTTCATAGTTAGTGTAAACATTTTTCGAAAATAGAAATCATATTCACGTGTTTACAGTTATAGAGCGGGAAGGTCGCAATGATGAAATCCAACGACTAATACGAATATTCTAAACATAAGTCAGGAATAAGTAATCTTTTCATTTTTTTTTCGGTAGAACAAGTTCGAGTTTCAAATGACTCATGATATATAAATTATTTTGAAACCTCTATATACAAAACATCCAGAAAAGTCTGTATTACTCAGTTATATGGGCAATCACAACGGCTTTAGAACTGTACAAAGGCTGGGTTGTTTCAGACTTTTCAGACGCCCGTAGATTACTTCGAATAAAGCCAATTTTGTAGATCGGTTTTATAATTGTTCGACGAAAGTTTTCTCGCGTAACCATTCCGCGAACGAATTAATGAACACCGATTAAGTATTGCGAACCGATCGAATTTATCACCGAGTAACGTTCGACAGTTTCAGTACTACTTTTCAGATTTTCAAATTGAAAAATTCGAGTTTAGACCGCCGAAAAACTTCCCGACAGCATCACAATCAATCATCACAATAACGAACGAATCTCAACCAATTAAAACTTCGAATCAATTAAAAATCTCAAAACTAAAATATAGCAGGGTCTTCTATAAAGCGCCAAAAATATTGCCAATACTTTATTCATATAACGCATTGCAAAATTAGATACGCAAAGTCCATTTCGCGCACATTGCGAAGGAAACAAGCTAATAAAAAGGTTGAATAATGTAACAAAGATCATGTGATTCAATATATACCAATAATTTTTCGCACATAACTCGTACACGTTATATGAAACTTTATTGTATTTTTTGTATAGAAATAATCAAAACACAAACAAAAATCGTTCCGAATCTTAAAAAAACGCACGAAAAAACATCCCTTTTATTAATAGTGAAACTCGACATATAAAATTTTACACTTTCCCCCGAATCTTCAGCTATTGGCAGGCGATTTTTCGCAAATTCCTCCACTATCTGTACCCCAACACGCGTCATTCGGCTGAAGCGAATTTTCAGCGAAACGTGCGAAAGTGTCGCGTGCTAATGTTTGCGCTTTCGCAAAGCGCCGCTCTTTACACGCAATATAATTTCCAGGCCGCTTTTATATGGTCGTACGATTGCGGTCGTAGGTGTTGTTTGAATAATTTACGACGTGAATATGGCAGCGAAAGAAATCCGCGATAGTTTAAGCTGATTGAAAGTTTAAAGAGTCTTTTCTTTCTGACGATTGAATCGAGTTGGGAAAGTTTCGCTTTGCCCTGGGCAAAGTCTGGGCGAAAATAAACAAGTCTTTTGTACGATTAATTAATTTGTGACTGTTTTAATGAGAATTGTGTACGAGAAGTTAGAGTCGGTGAAAATGCAATTTTGAATTGTAGAGGAGAATATATTGTGGCGAGAAACGCATTTATTATAAATATTTATTCGTGCATGAAAATAATTATATACGCTTGAAAAATTGGATTTAAAAAATATGAATTCGTCTGTCTGAAACATTGGACGTTCAAGACATATCATAAATATACGAAAATGAAAAGTAATAAATTCGAAAAGAAAAAAGCCTTAAAATATTCTTCACCCTGTCCAATTTAACTCATCACCATATGAAATCTCAAAAATAGAAAAACCGAGATAAAATTGCACAAAATAAAAAATTTAAAATAAAATAAATTTTTAAATCTAAAAATTTTATTTAATCTAAATTTTTTACATCCCCCCCCCCAAATTTATCCGATATAACAATCATTCAATACACCCTACTCTTCGATTTCGCACATCCGTCTCCCATTCAATCTTTCAACCCTTTCTCTTAATCCCTCACACACCATTCAAACATTCCATCTTTACATAAAACGAAAAACACATACACATCTTCAATCTGTCTAAAAAAAAAACCAAAAATCAACATACACCCATCAAAAACACGACCGATACGAACATAAAATCAATTAATACGTCTTCCATTCAATCCTTCAACCCTTTCTCTTAATCCCTCACACCATTCAAACATTCCATCATTCACATAAAAAAAAAATCATACACACATCTTCAATCATCCCAAAAAACCAAAAATCGACACACACCCATCAAAACCTCA
The DNA here is from genome assembly GCA_009617725.1 of Hydropsyche tenuis. Lineage (NCBI taxonomy): Eukaryota > Metazoa > Arthropoda > Insecta > Trichoptera > Hydropsychidae > Hydropsyche > Hydropsyche tenuis. The sequence continues at coordinate 2,103,768 of VTON01000007.1, forward strand.
CACCAGACCGATACGAGCGTCAAATTAATTAATACGCCACAACGGACACGACGTGGGCGTTCTCCTCACATCATCACCCCGACCGGAGTTTTGCTTATCTAGCGAAAGCGCAAAGTGGCCGCGATGTGTGTGTTTGCGCGGACGTCCGGGCCGAGATTTGAAAGCATGCAAATAAAACAAAAGCCCCAAAGCCACCTCAATCGGCTTTCGCAGGCCCCGTAGTTTAACGGCCGCGTCGGATAAAATAAAAAATGGAAGAGAGAAGGGAAAAGCGTGTAGGGAAAGTGGCGGAGCTTTCGGCCCGATCGTTCGATTTCGGTAAGCCGGAGGGTATCCGCTTTGCAGGAAAATAAGTGAATTAGTTGTTTGTGTTTTGATAATGGAATATTTTTCGGGAGCTTTGCTCATTTGAGGACGTGTCGAGTATGTACATATTTTTAATGTGATTAGGTTGTGCGATGTACGAATTTTTCGTTGTGGCGTGAATTTTTTAATTCGTTTATTGTTGTGGATTTTTCGTATGAAAATAGTTCGCTCGAGAAGAGGAATTTTATTATGTTCTCGGCGAATAGAGCGTATATTTTATTCAAATCACTTAATATTTTATATACTATTGAAAAGGAATCCTTTCTGAATTTTAAATCGCACATCATTCTAAATAAGACATTATATTAATACAACGTTTCAAACTTTAAAATACGATTCAGTATACGCATTAAAACTAAAAAGGTTTTGTCTGACAATGAATCGCTTACGGTAAATAATCATGTAGAAACCGAATATTTCAATTTTTAATACACTTAAAAGCAAAATTCAATCCACTAACAATTCACAAACTATACCAACTTTAAAACAGATGACACTTTTTCTCCTTTTTGTAAGCAATCCAAAATTTCGATCTCAGTTTGTAATGATATGACTTTTCTCTTAACCGGCAGCTTTTTAGCTTCGTTTGACACTATAGGGCTGTATTAAAAATATGTCTTGCAATTAGTGAAAATATATTACAAATGAAAAAAACAAATAATATGTAAATATTTTTACCATTTATATATAAAAAAAATCACGCGAGAAAGTATTGCGATACGCTTACACGACAGAAACAAACCTCAGACTAATTAGCGAGGTATACTGCTTAAGGAAAGAGGAAACGGGAGAGGGGGATAAACGGTCATCGATACCGATGTGTGCCCGACCGTTATTTTTATTCAAGCTTTTTATTATCTTACTAAATAGTTTTTATTCAATTAAACAAATGTCATTATGCAATATAGTATGTAATTAATTAATTAATTAAAAAATTTCCGCTTGACCACGTTAAAGTGAAATCACGTAAACATGTACCGCGTAAATCGTGAGATACCTGTATATCAAAAAATTAAACACACACCCCTAAAACCCGTCATCGAATAAACACTCGCACACAACGCGCAAATTGAATGAGCCTAAACTGGCGCACAATTAACTGCGATCTCGACTCGATTACGGCCGAGTTAACTTAACGACGTAATAATGCGGAGCGACACAATCTCGACACGAGGATATATGCGGGGGAATCACGTCGCGGTCCACGACGACGAAGATGGACGTCGGAGACGAGGAAATGAAAACCGAAAGTCGTATATATCAGGGGTCGATCGGACGGATCTCCGATGCGGAGGAGATCTGCGACGAAAATAGGGTTATGTCTTTTTAATGGCTTTTCTTTTCGGGTTTGTGTGTATTGGGTTTGGGTGTGAGGTGGCTGCGTGGGCGTTGTGTAATTGACGGATTGCAAATTTTGCCGGTTTTCCTAGAAGGTTTTGAATTATTTATAGGTGTTTTGTTAAATAATATTGTGTAAAGGATCAAAGTATAAAATTTATATCGTAAGGATATCAATTCGATAATCTTATAGTTAATGTATAATATAATACGATGTTAAATGAATTTTATATTCGAATAGCGAGTGTAGTCATACGCATAAAAATTTATGTACGATTTTGTCGAAATTATATAGTCAATTTCGCTGAAAATCTTCACGTTTCACCCTTCGAGCGTTTTACAGTCGATTTAAACGATACTAATTTACATCCATCTAGCGTTTCCTTAACGTTCGGACAAGATTACGAGCTCGTAGGATAATCCGTATTCAATGTACAAAATCGACTAATGTCCCGTGAAATGTATCACAAGCTCAAATAGCGCCACTCACACAACATCCCAGATAATACCACGATATATCACAACATTTTTTCAAACTCAGACTACACATATAAAATCGAGCACACACAAATGAATTCCGCAAACCCGCCACAACATAATGAACCAATTACGAAAACGGCGAACCGTTACATCCGACTCAATTAAAATTTTAATAACGAAGAACCGACCCGAAACACCTATTACGACCGTCTAGCATAGTCGGCGCGCGTTAGTCGCAATTAATTCCATCTCTTTCGTTTATCCGTCGATTTTTCCAGCCCCACACCCCCGCCATTGTACGCACGCGAGGGCTGAAAGTAAAGCCCGCGAAGGGCGGCTGAAAGGATGTATTAGCGGAGTGCCGGGCTGAAAAATCGCCGAGTGGTTATTTCGAAACGTGGACTGATGAGCGACAATCGCCCTCGGATGTGTCGGCTTACGGATGAGGGCCGTCTTTTTTTTGTTCGCCGAAAAAATATTGGATGGGTGTAAGTCGGAAATGTATATGTTTTTTGTTGTGCGCTTTCGAAGGTTTTTTTAGGGGTGGGGTGAAAAATTCGAGTGTTCATTGTTTGAAGATTGAAATTAATCGTTCTCGAAAATAATTAATTATTAGGGAAAAGTATGAATGAAGATCTCGTTGAGTTTCCTTGAAAATATATACAGAAGCTTTTGAAATTCATCAATGCACGATTTTTTTTTAAGTATAAGCTTTTTCCTATTTTCAAAGTGATTATTTTTATGTAAATAATTTCAATTTTGATTTTTTTAATTATTAAATATTAAAATGAAAATCTTATTAATTCAACTCTCATGATCCTATTTTATACCATCATCAAAGTGACATTATATTCAAAATTAAATTGCAAAGTATTGAAAAGTGAAAAAAATCATTAAAAATATACAGTTCCTATACGAAATAAAATTTTGTTGTAGAAATTGCCGGTACAAGAACGGCAACATTGTTTGTTAAATAAAATCTAGCGGTATAATACCTGAGTCGGCGAATCCTTATGGAACATGAGCCCCGACAACATTTCAGGCAAAGCTGAAGGGGCAGCTTCCAGTCTGCTTGCGAAAGCAGCCAACACTTTTTCAGCCCTCTCCCTTCTCACTGGACCATTGCTAGCATCGTGGGCACCTAACCGCACCAAATTATGAACAGACACACTGTTTCCTGAGGGCTCTGCTCCGTCTTGATCTGCAACAATACGATTTAATCAATCCAAACAATTTAGACAGATAAATAAACATGAATACATTTTTCAAGCGTATACAATAAAAAAAAACTCCGGTTTCACGAATTTCTTTCAAATACGCGTTATTTTTGTACGATATATGCAGAATTGTATTTATTATTATGAAACGTTACACAAAATCAACAAACGCAAAATATAAAAACAAGTCGAAACAAAACAGTGAATTTTCGACCTGGTTTGCGCGATTCGGTAGGCGAGTGCGCGAACGTAATCAAAAATTACTACAGAGCGGCATAAAAAATAATCCGGGCCTGATAATACAATAAAGGACTGCCTCTTTTTTTTTCAGAGAAAAAAAAACTCAAAAAAGGAAACCGTGCGCGTCGAAAGCGAGTTGGGGCCAAACGAGAACAAATATCGCAAAATTCCCGCGGTATTCCACCGTTGCGGCGAGAACCGAAAAAAAAATTAAATGAAAAAGTAAAAAGGATGTAAATCTATACGAGTACATTTTTCAACACTTGATGTAACAAGGAAAATCCTTTCTCAATTCTAAAAGGAAGGCCGTAAAATTAACAAATAAATTTCAAATGAGTCGATCAAAAGGCATAATAAAAATTTTAATATTTTTGACGAGTTTTCCGAGAAATGACAACGATGATATTCCCTTAATGATTGCAGATAAAAATCAAAATGACAAGAGTACCTCCATGAATTTCAACGGTCACATAAATTCGCGTCAATTCCCTCCGTACAATGGCTCTATAATAAATAGGGCCATTGTGATCCCAACAATAAGTAATTAGGCTCATAATATCAATTAAGGGACGCGCCAGAGGGCAGGGGTTGAGCATAACATTGTAGTCGTCCGATTGGCGAGAATGAGTAGTTACAGGGAATTGTGCTGAAATATTCATGACTTGCTAAGCTTTACACAGTATACGGAACACGATATGACACGGTTAACAAATGAATCTTATAAATTTGCAAAATGACCATTTTAACGACGAATAATTAACGTTTCAAATGGTCGAACGTTTGTTTTTCGATATGTAAGAGGATTGTTAGAGATCGTTGATGTATAAATTATGAAGTTTTGCAGAAAAAATAAGGTGTGAATTGTAAATAACAAAATGAAAAAAGCTCAACATAAATCATATATTTTTACAATATATCTATCTCTTTTTAAACACTACATTATAAATGTATATTTCAAAAATTTTCAACAGTCTTGCGTCAACTTTTCCAATTACATACTGTGCGCTTTCATACCACTCTATAAATGGAAGCAGTACTAATATGAAAATTCATAAAAGCCATGCATGTGAACATAATTATTAAACTTTTCTATTATTTAACTTTTGAATTGAGTTGTATAATGATTTGTTTCATTGGAAAATATTCAATAAATTTTATTGATTTATAACTACTTTCAAAACTCGTATAACATCAATAGAATATTCTACACGAATCATTTTTATCAAAACAAAATTTGAAGATCAAATCAAGCCGCGAATGTGTAATATCCCTGAGCACGAAGGAAAGCCTCATCGGCAATACTCCCTCGAGTATTACCAGAGCTGGATAGATAGCGGGTGGGTGGCGGGTTGATAAGCCGTCCGATAGAAGCAGCAGGTATTCCCAGACGTGAAGACATACACACAGACGAGGGACCGACGTCTGCAGCTGCTAAAAGCCAAGGTGAGGATGAGGGTGAGGATGGCGGAGGCCACGGTGGGGGGTGGGGTTAGGCCACAGCCTCACAAAAGCCTTGCCGCGAGTGGTGAACATTGTCCTAATTGCCCGTCGTCTAACAGCCGGAGACGTATTAGACGCCATTGAGAAAGTCCTTTTATACACGCACAAGCCAGTCCAAGGTAAATGTGTGTGCCGCTAAGAATGTCCGAAACGCGTCAAACGGTGACGGCTGTAAATAAGCTCGCTAAATTAGTTAATGTCTGAAATTTTAGGAAGACATTTCAGCGTATAGACCGGAGCATTGAAATTGTTTCGAGGGTACCTAATGTTGTAAATTGAACTTCATTTATATTACTGTTGAAAATCTTGTTTAAATACATGGAATGTTTAATTAATGTTGAAATCCTACGCGAAATTAAATTGAAAATTCCGTAGAATAAATCGTATTCGATTAAAATTCCAGAAAAATGAGTTGATTTTTTGAATTTTGTCATTATTTTAGTTTCGAATCCGATTATACGAAACAAAAAACATGATCGAATTCGATATCGCAAATAGTGTTTTTTTTTTTTGGAAACAAATTTTTTGCCGATATATTTAACATAGAAGCAGAGTTGGACGGTCGCTGTTCACAATCCATTAATCAATTTCGATTCGAAAGCAACGAGACAAGGTAAATCTAAGAATTGCCAAAATGTACGAAACGTTTCCAAATACTCGATCATTTGTCTGCGATTGACGTCAGTCCTATACAAATTTATGAGGTGAACGAAAAGTGCACGTATAAAGTAAATCACATAAAGCGAACATTGAACATTTTAAGGTCACAAAAATGAGGACGCATAAAAGTTTTCAGAAATTGTATGAGATTTATCGATTGTATGAAATCGTTAACTGATTTATAACGAAATTTCGAATAGCTAAATAGTCGATAGATTGAAAATACCCGTTCAAAAACAAAGTACATTTGAAATAAAAATATATTTCGACAATTTTCATAGCGCACATACCAATTTCAAACGAAACGATTCCGCATGAAATCACCCAGTTGTGCACGGAATTCATACATATTTGATTTATATCCGCGCTCGAAAACTTTTCGAACATCAAACAATTTTTAAAGAAACATCTTCAAAGCGCACTCAAAAAAATCAAGAATCACACGCACTACTTCACCCGAGATACATGCTACATCACATTAAATTTACAAAACATCCCGAAAATAGCGCAAACAATCCGCTGCGAAACTGCCGTGAAAAAAATCGCACCGAAAAAACCAAGAAGCGAATTATTTCGTTAAAACACGATAAAACGTACGCACGATAAATAAACGACTTATCCCAGAGGCACGAGGGCAACGAAGGTCTATTTTTTCTTCGGCAAGGGCGGACAAATAGTGTGGGCCGCATTACGAAAATCTTGGACACAAGATGAATGGCATATTTAAATCGGACCCCGGGAGAGCAATTCGCGGCTTAAAGGTAAAAGGGCCGACCATTAGTGGGACCCACACCTTTTCCCACCAGATACTGACGCGCCGGAGGTGTGAGTTAAGTGACTCGTATACGGAAAAGACCGCCGGAAAACGTATACGTTGTGTAAAATGTGGAAATTGTGAGGGTTGCGAGTTCGTACGTATTAAAAATAGCCGGGGCGGATTGATAAAGTCGAGCTAATACGTCATGCGTTGTGTGCGCTCCGATGGGGATGTTGTGGGTCGGAAATATGTTGCGTAAATATAAGCGGTTGTTTTTTTGTTAGTGGTGATGAAGAAGGTTTATCGGACACTAGTATGTATCATCATTATGTATAATCTGTGTGGAATCCATAGCGAGATAAGGTTTTCATTATCGAAAATGTGATCGGAAGTTCGAAATGTTTTCCTAATTGAATATGATTAGAGTTACTATAGATACACGAAAAATCGACACATCTTACTTTAATTCTAATTTTTTTTTACGGTCTGATCTAATTGTAAATATAAATTCAAAGATAATAAAAATAAGTACACAGAATCAGAATTTTCCTAATTAATCCCAAATATGACGAAATCTGAAATAATTTTTTTAGTATAAAATCATCTCATTTACTTATTCATTCCACATATACCCCCAACATCAATAATCAATACACATTTCAAATCTCATCGCCTCCGAACATCAAACGCAACTCACAAATCGATTCGTCCCAAACATAATACATCATAAGGACACATTCAGTCTCATCAAACCGAACACCATCGACTCTCGCTACACTCACTCTACAAAAAGAAAAAGAGCGCACTCGAAAATCGTCGGCCTCTAATAAACGTATTCAAAATGACGTATTTTTTCAGCGCGAACGACCCTCAGAGCTTTTTCCAAACCCCGCACAACACTCGAACCGACAAAGCTCGCGAAGAACGAGTGGACGAGGACGTGATTACATTAGCGGCAATCGTGACCCGAACTATACTTACGGCGGCGCCTTTATAACGCGAAATAATGTATTTATGCCGTATATGAAATAAAGTATTTGCGCCATTGTGCGATGCGCGGGAGGATGCGGGCACAATCGCCCGTTCGAATCCGGGACACGCCATTGTGTCAAGTACGTAACTAACTAACTATTTTATTATCTCGGTCGTGGCGATCTCTCAATTGAATTCTGCTAGGTTGGCGAGCTCGCGTAAATTATATTATGTATAGGGAAAAAAAATGATAAAGTTTGTTATCTCGGCGAACTTTCCGAACGCCGGCCCTGATTCAAATTGTTTCTCAATCTAATAAAAAGTGTATTTTCTTTGATTTGTGGATATTTTCTATTAGAAAGTTATGTTTGTAGTTTGGGATTACCAATTATTTTTGTAGTATGTTTCAGTAAGAACAGATTTTTTTTATTTTCTAGTATGAAAAGTATAACCATGTAGAAATAATTGAAGCAAAAATTTTAAGCTGAATCATTTTCACGTTGAAAGTTTTTTTTTTACAAGCTTCGTACTCAAATTGTGCACCACTTAATTTAAAAAAAGTTTTATTCAAATTTTCCACTAAACTCAAGTTTTTCATTAATCACGAAAATCATTAATAAATGTATCAAACATTTTAATTTAAATTCCATCACAATTAATTTTAACAACGTAACAACTGAAAACGAAAGAAAACAATAAAAAACGCGTATCATACCGACGACAATAGTCCAATACAATATTACGTTTCTCCTGAAAAATCCCATTATCGAAAGCGCACACGATCTTTATTTATTCCAGACTCTGCAACACGACAAAAAAAAGCACGTACACGTTTTACAAGCAACAAAAACGTCCTGAAAATCGATACGAAACGTTCCAGGGGGATGAGGGCGGTTAATTTACATCGAAACATAATATCTGGGCGGCGGGTAGGTTTTATGCCCCCGACAGGTGTATCATTCCGGCCCAGAACGTGTCTCGGTTCAGTGTTTCGTTTCATTCTACAAGCTTGTGTATTTTGGAACAATACTGATAGTACTGGTGCCTCGTAGATATGAGTTCACTAAAAATTCTAAATATGACAAAGGAAAATTGAATAAATTCGAGGATATGATCAAATGAGTGTACCGGTGAAATGGACGGATCGTGTTTCGTCGGAAGTACAATGATTCTTATAAAATTAGATTGAAAAACTTTTTTATAATATATTATATTTTCACTGCTCGCAAAAGCCATACAACGACCAAGTAATAAGGGTAAGTAATTCAATGAAAGAGTATTGATCGATGAATTACTTTGTATTATCATAATATAATATGACCGCTTTGTGGTTGAACTTTTAAAATTGGAATGCACAGTTTATAAAGGGTTCGTAGTATCGATCGCATAAATAATTCATAAAAAAATATTGCGATTTTTTTTTGCACTACACGTACTTCCATTGAAATTGAAATCAAATGATTCCTTTATATCTTCTTCAAATCAGATATTCAAACAAATCACATGAACGTGACAAGATAAAAGTAGTGTATGAATCAATTTTATTTTTTCAATACAAAAGTTTCACAGTATCGAGCGTGACGAAAATGAAAAATTAAGTCTCACAAATAGCGCAATACAATAAATCAATTCCATATAGTACGAAATATATATTCATGATGGATGTTTGTTTTGAAAAATGCGCAACGTAGGTGAGCCGACGCGGGATACCTTTAGAGTACTTCAAATTCAAATTTCTCTCATACATATGAATTTCAAGAGTGAAATATAGATACACTAAAGGTGTTTTTCCACAGCATAGAAAGTTTGAACGACCTCTAAATAGTGTAATAGTTATGTTCCAGAACGCCATTAACCGAGTATATGTGTAATCTCGTTGGCAGTGATTTTGGCTAACCGTGAGTTTGTCGGAAAAACAACGCATTTTAGTTTTTCCAAACGGAACTTTCAATGTTTAAAGTTTTCCGCGATAACGACAGTCCGGACTTGCAGAACGATCAACGAATTTTACGAGGATGATCGTGTCGATAATGCACATAAAAAAACCGCACATTAATGAAATTATACAGAAAAAAATCGAGCATTATGATACATTAAAAGCACCTGCCACCTTTTAAAACGTAATATAGCGCGAAAGTGACGATCCATTATGACGAAAATAATTAAAATGCATAGCACGAATGAGAAACTCTTAAAGCGTAACTATTAAATCATGACTAGGTAGAATCCGTTGTGTGGAAGATATTAAAACGATATTAATTTTAATCGCTGTAGAAATTATTGCGACGCACAAAATCTCAATTAATTCGAATATGGATATGCGAAAATTACGATTAAACCGTATGCGAATAGAACGAATCGATGACAGAAGCATAAATTCGTTTACGACTCAATGAAATATGAAAATTTAATTAATTCACATATTCATTGTAACTAAATTATCATTTGACTCAAACGACATCGTCAAAGTTGAAAACATCTCATCAAGCAATAGTTCGGAACACATTATCTTTCGTTTTCGACCAACAAAAAAAGCGTACACTCGAAAAATTTAAAACACAAAAAAGCACAACCGAATAGAACAGAACGAATCGATGACAGAAACATAAATTCGTTTACAACTCAATGAAATATGATTATTTAATTAATTCACATATTAATTGTAACTAAATTATCATTTTACTCAAACGACATCGTCAAAGTTGAAAACATCTCATCAAACAGTAGTTCGGAACACATTATCTCAACAAAAAAAGTGTAAACTCGAAAAAATGTAAAATTTAAAACGCAAAAAAGCACAACCGAAGCAATACGCGAACGAGGGGGTCCAAAACCGCGGTCCCCATTAACGTATTAACCGCCGGGCGTTAACGCGCCCCCAAAAAACAGATAAAAGGCCGACGCCGTTAAACCGCGGGAGAGTTTTACGGCCGAAAGGGTCACTCTCTCGGCGTCTAGCCAAAGCATTCGGGTTATTTTTTTATATTATATTTTCCGAATGCATAAACATGTCGACCGAAAAATGAACGAGAGCGATAGAATTCAAGCGAATGGCCGAAATTTGGGTTTTCCGAACCGAAAGCGCACTCGAGTTTTGTGTGTGTTGGAAAGTGTGGACGATCGTTTTGTTTATAGTGGAAAAATTTTGTGTGCGAAATTAAAATATAACATATTGGTGATTGTGTATGCGGAAATTTTATGTTTATATATTCATTCACGGATGCAATTGGAATTTTTTTTTTGTAAACGTGTAAAGAATATGAAAAACGATTTCGTTCCCGATTTTGAATTCAAAGCGATTTTTCCGATAGGCTTCGAAGGTAGTGCTATCAATTACGATACGAAATAAAGACAACGACCGAAAAAAGACAAACAGGCGTAGTTTCGGGAGCCATTTATCTTAGTGATGTGTGCGCGATTCGCACACCGACTCAAACGCAAAGACGCAGAAGAAAAGCTCGAACTAAGCACAAAGAAAAAATACGACGAATGAAACAAAATAAGACAAAAAAGACAAAAACACGTATAAGGTAAGCGAAAACGGCGCGTTTTTAGCGAAAAAACGCATTTGAATTATGACAAGCGCGCGATAATGTTGTGCCTTTATTATCCCCGGACGTCATTTCGGCGCGGCCAAGTGGGCAACATTTTAAGTGTTGCCGCTTTTTTTTGAATAAGTGAAAAGGCGACGCTGAAAATCGACCATGACCCCGTCCGAAAAGGGGAAGCGTGTATGTATGTTCACCTGAGATTAATTTTGAATAAAAAAAACACACCGTGCTTTTGTAAAGTGGAATTTTGCAGAGTGTAATGAGTGGTCGTTTTCGATTGCCTTCGCCGATAAGCTGCACGAAAATTCTAAACAATTTCATTTTGAAAAAATGCGTAAAATTTATTTTTTTATTTTAGTCCAATTTTATGTCGCACTAAATCAAGGAACATTGTGAAAGCGTATGATTAGCTTTCATTACACAAAAAAACTAATATTTATAAAACATCACATATAATATTACAATTTTCGATAAAAATCAGTCTGAACAATTCTAATCAATATCACTCTATACTAAAGCAACACACACACACAAAAACCTCAAAAGAATACGCATCACATTTTTATACGTATCTACGTAATTAATTTGACAAAACTCCCCGCAAAATGACTAATTAAGCGAGTCGTTATTATATCGCAGGCAGTTAAATCGTTCGCCGACGAAATTTCAGCGCGAAACGAGCTGAAACTTCGCGACGCACTCCCATGGGGCCGGAGGGGGAGGACCCCATGAACAGCCGTTTCAGATTAAGAAAATTTCGACCTCGCGAAAATACGATTAAATTTCCATCGCGAACGAGAGGGCGGCGAGACGATAACGACCCGAAAGCCGATTATTTACGGCACTCGACTAAGATTATACGACTGTGTCTGTAACAAAATCTGTCGTGGCTTCGGAACTTGTCGAGTTTTCGCCATCGAACGGCAATTTGATGGGACTTCTTTTGGGAAGCGAAAGGCATCAAAGATGGAGGCACGTTTGGTAGATTGTTTAATTTCACGGTTCGATTTCAATGAATTGTAAATAACCTTATTGGAATCGAAAGCGATTGGTGATGTGAAAATTTGAATTGAAATAGAATACTGAATAATTTTTTTGAATCGATTTCATGTTCAATGTCATACAAAAAGATTGAATATGCTTAAGAGATCAATAAAATATGAAGGCACTTATAAAAGCTCGAATAAATATATTCAAACATTAAAAATTTATGTTTCGATATAAATAAACGGTTGAAGCGTTATCGATTCGGTTAAGTTCGACCCGGGAGGTTTTTAACGTTCAGCGTTGTTACATGATAGTTGGAAAATACGTAGGCGGAACAAACGTGGGAAAAATCCTCGCGGGAAATATTTCCCGAAGGCATGTCTCTATTGGAGATTTAGAAGATGTTCTGGCCTATGTCCAAAATTTGCAGTACCCCATTTTCACATCTGACCGACCTTCGTTGTGATGCCATCGTGTTTACGTCTATGTACGTAATTTTGAATAGAGAAAAGAGCTGAAATAGAAAGGGAGAAAACGGAAAAGTCTCGTTAATATACAAAATGAAAATGTTGAATGGCAGAAAGCATATAAAGTTTTATACGTATATTCTTGTTGTACGAGGCAATATAATAACTGAATGAAATATTTAAAATCAAGATAAAAAATAATATTTTACAATTTAAACACATTTTCCATCAACTAGCGAAATAATCGGATAAAAATCACTCTCGCCACATCTGTCATTCAAAGCGGTAAAATCTTCAATCAACAAAACACACTTATTATAATAATACATCGATAAATCATCCGGATATTTACAGCGAACGATATATCATTTTCCCACAGAAAGGTAAACGTCGAGACGGTTTTGCGGTTGCGAAATTTTTCAACGGCAGCTTCGAACGGGTTAAAAGTCGGCAGGGGGTATGAGTTTCGAAACCGCGGCGCTAATTAAGCTCCGACCCCCAAACTTTAACTAAAACGGCTTTCGGTACGCGAAAAGTCCCAAGACACGTCCTTAACATATTATTATTATGACACCGAGCGTAACGAGCTAAGGAACGACAACAGCACTCACTTCGAGGATTTAACACGTGCACGATGTGCGAAAAATTATAGTTCAAAATCCTTTTTATAATAAAATCTATGAAAACATCATATAATGAAAAACTACGAATATATTTTCGCCAGTACTAATTCCACTATACGCGCACTTTCGAGATTCGTCCGACAAAATTGGCTTATTTTCGACTTACTCTAATGTATGTTTTTGAAGGCTTTCAAGACTCCATTATGTTCGTGCCAGATAATCCTCATACGTACCGAAATAAACATAAAACCACGCAAAAATTTAAACGATCAATCGCGACGACATCGAACACGTACATTTAAAAAAACGCCAACTTTTCAGATAGGAAAGGAAGCGCACAAGACGGACGCGCCTCGTTAATCTGGATAACAAGGGTCGAAACGTGCGAAAAACCCCTAGTTCGCAGAAGTATCGTTAACTGGCAACTCTATAGATTTGAATATTCATCTTCCGCAAAAAAAATCGTTATAAAAGTACAAGAAGAGCAAACCGAGTCGACTCATCGGTTAACCGAAGCCGACGTTAAACGGAAACGATAAACGCGAACGAGCGGATGCTGCCGACCCGCAAAATAAACACAGTGGCGATACGACCGAAAATAACATAGACCGCGATATAATACGATATTTTAATATGTTTTATATCGAGTTTGATTTTGAAAAATGCGAATTTGCGCCCGATACGAAAGATCCGCGGATTATGGCCGGAACGTTTTTTTCGGTTTAAAAAACGGCGTTGCGTCACGTGGATGCATCATGCAATTTCGGATTTTCGGTTCGTTGCGAAAATGTTTTTGGTTTCGGACTGCCGATTGATGTATGATAGCTCGCTGAAATAAAATGTATGTTGTATACAAAATTATTGAAAATAAGATATTTTAGTTTGTTTCTAATTCGGAATGGCCGATGTTGATAAAATAATATCGTGAAACATTCGTATTTCATAACTATCGGCGTTAACCTGACGAAATTCGTAAACAAAAACGTATTTATTAATACGTTTTCGCAAAAATATGCGAAAAAACGGTACGGGAATTGGGTTACGAATAAACAATTAGACTGTAAACGGTCGCTTGGCAGATCGTCTATTAAAAAACCATTAAAATTTCAAATATATTTAGACTCTGCGGTCAATCATATGTTACACAGACGTAAAATATATTAGAAATCAATCTGTTAAATACACAAAATAAAAGCGGTTAGGAATGCAATCGTGTGCGGTGCATTTCGTAGGACGCTTGTATGAATTGGCAAATATTCAATAAGTCGTTAACGGAAACGAATAGAGTTGTGGTTATTGTCCCAAAAGCAATCTCGAAACTCTTTGATAACAGTCGCAATCTAGACCGTGTATTATCCGGATGCTGGAAAATTACCCTCCCATTCAATGAGAGAAGGAAAAATAGTAATAACCGTCTGGCGAGAACAAAAATAGCTCTCGAACACACGTATCCTATATCCTGCTAGCATAGCGCACTTTACTTTAAAATATATTTCTCGAATGAAATAAAAATTATATTCCGTGTATAAAATAAATAATATGTTGTAAAACACGCTATCGAATAATAATAGAATAAATATGCAAGGTAATTCTGGCGTAAATAATTAATAATCGTCATTTTTTGCGCCGTAACCTTTGAAAAATTCGATTAATATGATTTAATTAATCTTAGTGTCAAATGTTAAAAACTATTAATATTAAACACGTCACAAAAACGCAGGAATAAAAAATTAATTATCCTTCATGTTATGTCAATTTCTATGAAATTTCAGAACGAAAGCCTTCCACCGCTAAATAAAGCGACAAAATGAAAAAATCTACATATTTATATGCGCGACATTCTCGCCTACTAAAAGTAGAATTTTGTATTATATTTTTTAGTTGATTAACATCTATTTTGCACAGAATTGAATGAATTTGATAATAAAAATATCGAAGAAAATAATAAATTCATTGAACGGCAATATTTTCTGCCAAAAAATTAATCGACACGATAAAAAAACATACTTCGAAATCCATTAAACTTTCAATTCGCACCAACGCCCCTACAGAACCCACCTTAAACAAATTCATACAAAAATCAACCCAACAATCACTCCAACATTCAACCTGTCCGATCGCAACCCAACAAAAAAAACCCACATCTCCCAACACAAAAACCCCATTAACCGACCGAGAACTCCCATAAACTTTAACATGCGAAACGCTCCGATCAATCTCGCGAATCAACACGGCACCCACCTAGATCCGCAAACAAAACACACTCCTCGACTGCACATTTAGCCTAACCGACCGGAAGACGAGCGTCTGCCGAACTTCCTCGCGAAGTCCTGGAGGACGAGGCGAAAGACAAAGACAATGATCGAAGAGCAAATCCCGAAATTGGATTCGGGACGCGACGCGGCTGAAATTAATCCGCCGTTTGCCGCCGCGGCTAAAGACGCCCTCTTCTTCAACAATAATATTTGTATAAATAAGCCGAAAGTTTCGGATATTAGATTCGTGCGAGCTTCGTATTATTATAATGCGATTTGTGTACGTTCTTTATGGTACACGCGCTCGACGTACTGTGTAAAGCCGGTGGTGAAATTCGACGACGCAGGATTATGGGGTTTTCCTCCTGGCCCGGGGGTTACGCTCAGATTTCTGCAAGATACGCGCCATAAAATGACAAAACCGACGTCTGGCGTCGCGACTGAACTAACTTTGGACTATGTATGAGTTTGATGTTCGGATTAGAGAATTTTATGGTTTTTTTCGACGTTCGAGTGATGAAAGATTAGCGAAATAATGCAAATAGATGTGAAGTTCATTGACGTCGGAATAAATTTAGAGGCACTTATCTATTTTGACGAATGAGATGTGAAAATTTCATATATTCGTATCATATTTAAAACATTTTCATAATTGAAAAGATCGATATGAATATAGCGATATCGCTCCGCACAAACTGAGCGAAGAATAAAATATTCAGGAATTCGTTATCCGACCCGATTTATAGCCGACTTGATTTGATGAAGAACGCTCAACTATGCAACGTTAATAACGTCCGCGAAAAAATATAACGATCAAAAATTACGCCGAATTTGCATAAATTTACATGTAGCCGCGATCGAAGAAACCTCGACAGTTATAAACACACCGGCAATCACCCGAATTCATCGAAACACAAAAACTACCCGAATCCGAATACACAGAATATTTCCCGGTGAATTCGCACGAACTATTCCGAAGGGTGCGCGAAAAACCCGCGCCCGAAATTCCTACGGCCTACGAGCGGCAATCTTTATTCTCTATTTGCGTTTATTATCCGCAAATAACGAAGCGACAATGCCGAATCCGACGGTGTGAGAAAACGGACCGAATTCTCGGACGATTTTTCAATACCGTACGCCTAAACAAACCGAAAAGAAAAGCTTTTTGTTATCCGGGGGCGTGCGCGCGAAAAAGCAACGGACCGGCGAACAATGCCCGAGGAGAGCGCACCGATGAATATTGTATGTACGGCCCGCGAACAAAACAAAATAAAGCTTAAAAGGAAAAGCGATCTTCCGTGGAGTCGTCGCGATGTGAAATTTTTCAATTTTATCTCCGGAGCCGAGCCGTATATTGTATTTTGTATGAAAATTGCTAGTGGACGCATTTCGGCGACGTAATAAATCCGAGCGACGCTCATCGGGTTGTTGTGCGCCCGGTAAATGCTGTGTGCTGAAAATTCTGATAAATAAATTAATAATTCACGATATAAAACATAATTAATACGTATAAATAGTTTATATCACATATATGTTTGAATGAAAGTTACAAATACAACCTTAAAATCTAGCGATTAAAAATCTTTTTCATTTCCAGTGCAAACATACGCTTTAATAGAAATTTTACTTCAAAAAATATAACAAAAATGCATTCGAAACGTCTAAAATTTGAAAAAAGCATATTGTTTTCTATCGAAACTGCTTTTCAGCGAAGTCGCTTTCAGATCGGAAATGAAAACGTTCCACTTTATCGAGTCATCGAGACGTCCGGCACGCGCACAACGAATATTGCATACCGCACAAATATACGTATATAAATTCGCAGAAATACAAACTAATAAAATACATATAAATAAGCGAGTCACAGAGCGAAAAGCAGGTCATCGTTGAAGTGTTTTCAGTCGAAATCAGAAACCCATTGAAAGCCCGAGTTCGCAATGCAAAACAATCACAATTACAGTTTCACGAATATCGACGGTTTTCTATCGGCATGTAAAACATTTCCGAAATGAATGTTAATTAAAAGGATACAAAAAAGTGAAAATTTTCAACGGCATTTTAGCGAAAGCGGCTGAATTTAAGCTCGCATTACACGCTCAATAATCCGAGACTGCATATGCATGAAAATTTTTTGAAAAAAGTCGCATTAACTCAAACGCGAATAACTTTACATATTTAAAAAAGTGAACGAGAACAAATTTTAATTCCACAAAATTTTTACATAAATTACTTGTTTTTCATACAAAAATCAAAAACCCTCTATTCAATACGAACGACAAAATACCAAATCGATCGTGCGACAAATTCCGATCACGACAAACGCCGCACAACGTTCGCGCAAAAAGCAACAAGTGAAATATTCGCGAATGCACGTTTTGCAATAGGCGACGTGCACGTTTATCCACGTGTCCGAACGTCAGGACACACGGCTCGAATCCATCATTGTCGTCTGCCCCAACACCGAATCTGCAATCGAGACTTGAATCACAATCGGCTGCGCAAATCTAGTGTGCCGCGAACAACTGGCCTGGCACGAAATGCGCATCTGAAATGCAACGTGATGCATTTCGGAACGAACACTAGTTTAGTATTCGGGAGGAGGTATTGTCCCGATTGTGACAGGTGCTGTACGAATAGACGTCGCAAATCGTGTATTGGTAATGATCTCGAAAATTTTTTTATTAAAACCTGAAAATGAATACAATGGAGTGTTCGTGCGTACATATTTAATAATCGTCAACAAGATTGTACAAGAACGTTTAGTTCACCGAAAAAAAAAACGTATATAACGAATCAATCACCGCTCGGAAAAGCGATCACGTTCACGCGATTTGACGTCAATAAAGCGCACTACATACGCGCACAATATGAACGTATACGTACGAGTGAAATGTAAAAATCGGGACGAAATAAATACGGGAAAAAAAGATAATATATTATGTGCGAAAATATGAAAATCTCGGATTAAAAATCCAATCAATTCCCATCGAGTGAGCGGAAATTAAAATTCATGGGATGCTTCAAAATTCGCGGCACACGTACGTCCACAAATCATCGTCCATATTGCGATATAATAAATCTGAATTTTGTTGAGGTGTTACGTGCGATTTTCAGTTTGAATTGCGGAATGTCCGCTGCAACAATCAAAAAAACTCTCAAAAATTATAAATTGATTAACATGCGGAAAGAAAACGTGAAAGTTGAATGGTACACGTGTGGGAAAGAGTATTTTCTTTGCGGAAAACTTCCGATTTTTTTCCGATGTCTTTTTTCCCGGGATGACGAACGAGCAGACGGGCGTTTTCCCGGAAAAATCTTCTCCGCTTTGATCTTCGCGATTTCGGCGTCGATTTTCCGGAAAAGCGAAAACATTGCACAAAAAGGGGTTCGTTCGCCCAGACTCGAATCTCACTGTCGAATAACAAAGTGAAATTTCTGGGAGAAACAAACGCACAAAGAACACGAAACGGATCATTATGACGGTATGAAAAAACCGTGATTTCGTATGTGTTTTTTTGGTAAATATTTTGAGATTTTTTCCGCAACATTAGACTTTGTGGAACACTCCCATGTAAATAATATGGATAACATGTATCAAAACGTACAAATCTCGATTTATTTTCCACAAATCCCAGCCTCCGACCTAATACATATTCCATCCTCAAGTCGCAAGGAAATAATTTGATATCCGAAATAAACCCCGTCTATAAATAACCCAAATTGATTCGGTACATTTCCCGTAACTTATGCAAGAATATGTAAAATCGGAACGCCTTTCAGCCGTAATTAAAAGACGACTTTACTACGCAAACGTTAAAACGGTCGGATGATTGCGATTCGAAGCCTCAAATTGTGTCGTAAAATACCGATCAACGTTTAGTTTCAGGCTGCCGAATTACACGGTAAGGGATGAACGCGTTTAACGACACTTAATGACACATTCGTTCTACAGAGAGACCTCCTTCCGCATAAAGGAGGAAAATCCGAACATTATACGTAACACAACATACATAAGTCGCAGAAAAGTATGAAAACTCAGCGAAACGCAGGGCGAGCCGTTAACGACAGAAGGCAACAGATTAATCTCGCAACCTTTCGCTTTAGCCGCAACGTAAATTAACTAAAAACTGAAACTTTACGGACGTTTACTCTCGTTGGGATCGAACCCTTGTCACTGTTGTGCGTACATATTTCAAAACGTAGGGCATCCCGTACGTGCGGATACTGAAAATCGATCGGGGGATAAAGTGAAAAAAATAAAAGAAAATATTTATTCGAGGGCGTGAAAAAAGACGAACGATTTTCGCGCTCGAATATAAATTTCCGTCGGCGGGAAAACAATCCACCGTGATAGAAATCGATCTTTGACGCGGGACCGCAATTTACTTATGAGCCTATCACGTTTTATCGAATCTCATTATTTAAACGAAAAGAGGATATTTCAATCATACGAGAGGGAAAACCGACGTATATTGCGTACATGGAAGAGAGTCTCTTCGGGTCGAAGTGCGTAAAAACGTTTGCCAATTTTCGACGCAGATTAATAACGAGCGAGTGTGCGCGAAATTTATTATACGATGTCTCTGTCTATGGTGCGGTGTTTGAAGACCTTCCTCATAATAATTGAATGTCGAATACACGTGTACGTACACGGGATTTACACATGTTATACATTGCGCACACTTCGACGATATATCAAACTGTCGCAATAAATTTGTCCAAGTGGTGCAGAGAGAAGTCGGACAGGAGCTGCTGTCAACTTTACACTTAAACGTTGAATTATTATTCACTTTAACCCTGAGAAATATCAAGGGTGTTACGAAAAAATTATAACGTCACCCTTTTTTGTTGAAAAAAAATATCGTTGACAAATTGTGTAATATTTAAAGATATGATTTGTCGGCGTTGTACGTTTTCCGATACTAAATTATACATGTATAGTATATTTAAAATATTCTTTGATGTAAATTTAATTTTCATATTAAAATGGATTGAAAGTACTCCCAAAAACACTAACACTAACTGAATTCAATTTGATCATTTGAAGCAAGCCGAAAAGAAAATAAAATAATCTAAAAAAAATAATTCAATTCACAAATGGAAAACGCAAAACGTTCAAAATACATTTCGATTCGATATTGAAGTCATTTATCCGCAAATTATGTCTGTTCCAAAAAAACCTTTAAAATCCTTTTTCTCGCACGATGATGACACCTTCGATACGTTACACATCCAAGGTGACCCTACATCAATTAACTGTCAAAGAAATTGTTCGTGTAAAATGGCACCGGTGAATTCTCAATTTTTCTCAACTCGGTCTAGACATACAATGATCGATGAAATTTCGACGCGGCACTTCAAAAGAAAACCTGCCTTTTTCGTCGTGAGCTTTTTCTCGAAATCGTTTTTCGATCTGACGATATTGAATGCTAGCATTTACAATATCGTTGTTTCTAGTGATGAAATAAAATATGTTTTTCATAAAAATGAAACCGTCGCTGTACAGTTTATATTAGATTTTTCGATGCAAATAAAATATTAAGAACAATCGAGACGTGGCGTTGAAGTAAAACCTTCGAAGGAAACAGAAAAATATAATATTAAGTGGGAACACAGAGAAGCTCTCTAGGAGTTGAACAAAACTGAAAAACGATTTATAAAACCGTGAATTGAAATATATGTATGTACCGTAGAGCTGTCGAGATTTTCTTTTCAGCCATTTCCAAAGAAAACATTTACACGCATTTCGCATAATGAAAATAAATCGAAAAATGATTCGCGAGACGTTGATAAAATATTTTTTATTATTATTAAGAAGTACGATTTACGTTTCGAAAAACGAAAAAAAAAAGCTATCGTAAAAACTTCCTGCAAAGTTTTTCACAACTTCCGCCGGGAGAGTTAAATAACGAACGCGCAACTGAAGAAAAACGACCGAGGAAATGTGTCAGATAACGAAGATTTTCTATCGAACGAGGCATAATGTTTAAAGGAAATCGGATAACGCTCCACGGAGAAAACACAACCCGTGCAAAACGGCAAAAAAAAAAAAAACACTGCTAAAGAGAAAAGCCTTGCGAGATGCGCAAATTACACTTTCACTTTTTTTCACAAGGAACGAAGAGATCCTTCACATAAAGGTCATCGGTTCGGCCATATTGCGAATTCGCTCTTTTCAGTCGACGTAACAAAGTTACGTAGCCATCTTTCGAAATATGAGTTTTTCATCGAAGGGCCCGCTCGTCTCGCGGGATCTGCGTCCTCTCATGCCTGAACTATTATATTTTCCGCGTCAAAGGAAAATTTCGAATGGTGTATAATTCACGAACCGATACTGGCCGTACACAATCTTTTGAGCTCGCGAAGCAAAAAAAAATCGACGGAAATCTCCGTCTTGCGAATATCAAAACATTAATAAAGTCGAAGGTGGATAAGGGGGCTTTCGAAGGAGGTCCGACAGCGAAAAAGCATATTTCCGCATAGAATAAGTAAGACCTTGCGGGACTCGTCGTCCCGGAGAACTTTTCACGTGGATTTCGCAGGAAACGAGATTATTTTTTCATAGCCGGCCCGTCGACGGCGACGGCGATTGGCCATTTTCCCAGTGAAAAGAGGAAAAATGGTCTATACACGTATATCTAATACGCACATAAACCCATGTGAAACACGGCGAAATGGGCATACTCACACATCCACGAGGGCAGATAACATTCGAAAAAAATATGTAAAGAAAACACAGGCGAAACGGCACCGAAAAACTGGACCGTGAGGAGGGAGAGGATAATAATGATGTACGGGGCGGAGTTCGCTAATAAATTAAAACTTTTCTATTGAATTCGCAGAAAGCGTACCGAAACCGTGCACATTATAAAAGGATTATTGTGCCGGAGTGAAATCCGCAATAATTCTTTCGCATAAAATATGTATTACAAGATTGCCTCAGAGTTTCTTCATTTTTTATTTTATTATTTAGGTCATGCGCAAGTTTAATAACGAGCGTCGAGTTGCATTTATGATAATGTACGATGGTAATGAGATACGGGAAAAGATCCTCAACCGTCCACAAACTTTTATAAAAAAAAAAACCTACAATATTTTTTTCCAACCGACACATTTTCATAACTAAAGATTTCACTGCTTAAAAAAACAATTTATCAACGTTAGTTTTTTTTTTTTAATAAAATATTGTAGACTTTGGTAATAACGCACGTAATATAAAACACCTAAAGTTGAACAAGCGTTCGAATTTGTTGCAGAACGAGCAAACTCCAGCACAGCCTCAATCTCCACCGTCAAAGTTTCCAAAGCAGATGTTCCCGGTTGTCGCGACGTCGTCGTTAAACAAACCCTAGTTTTCCTGGTCCGAAAACGAGACAGGACCTCGACACGAAGTATACATCCATGGACCGAATGCTGCAATGATGCAAATCACCGCCCGATAGAAGTTTTCCCGTGGCAAAGTTCGCGAGGTGCCACCAACTACGCAGGAAGTGGGTCAAACGTGGCATCAAACGAGCGGAAATATTTACAGGACCGAATTTATGAATTTATTATGCCCTATCGCGCGCTGCTAATTATGAACGCGTAGGCGGAAAGGAGGGAGGATAGAGGGAAAAAAAAGACCGGGTAATTTTCATTAGGGCATAAATCTCGACGGCGTATGGGATGATACGAAACACGTAGTAATTTCCGCGCAACCATATATCTTTTTTGTCGGAGAGAAAACGCTCTCGTCCAAAAGAAAAATACAGGTGGAAAAGGGGAGCTGCGCCACGTGCACAAGCCGCAAAGAAATGAAAAAGGCGCACACTGGAAAAATCACTATAATGCACACGTGCACGTAACGTATAAGAGATATCCCTGGGGCGAAACCGTCCCGAGGATAACTTTCGTAACTGTATCAAATAATTTTCCGATACCATACAAAGCGTCGTATATTGTGCTGTTGCCCTTATTGAATGATTCGAAATTTATCGAAATCTCCTTTGGAAAAAAATTATTTTATTCGTCATTTTATTTAATCTTTGTAAAGATGATCACTTTCGAATATAATCAGAAATTTGATTATTTTCTTTATCTTGTTTATCGACTACGGGGTAATAAAGAGAAAATAATTCTCAAAAATTTGCGTATTCAACCATCTCTCGCCGAATTATCTCAATAACGGCACGTGGTTAGATTACATATTTTATGATCGTGCCAGCTACTTAACTCATTTAAATCGCTAAAAACTACTACGTTCGATATGAACATCTTTAAAATAATATTACAGACTAATTTGAACAAAACATAATAGATGGCACTATACACGAAACAACATTTAAAAAATACATAAAAAAGCAATAATCCAGCTGTCTATGAGTCAATAGTTCCGACTGATCGTCAAAGGCAACAAGTGACACGACCTGTACATGAATATACCCTTTTCTGATACCATTTCCCAAATGATTTTTAATATTAAAAATCATGAACAACCACCACATATCTATGTAAGATACATAGAAAAAACGCCAAACTTCAAAACGGTCTTCATCCTACAAACCATTCTGGTACAAAAAAACCTATACATCCACTTCCAACACAATTCAAAAACCCACCACAAACGCGAATCCGCCCAACAACCCACCCACCCAAAACATGCACTCAATTAACACAACCCAACACCCCCAACCATCGAACACCGACCGAAAAATCGAACCCCCCCACGCCCACCTGCAGGCAGACCCCACGGGGGGGTACCGGGGCGTCCCGGGGCCCCGAGCGAGGGGCGGATTCCCGGGGGCGGGTTCGCAGGGCGTGGGCGGCCGCCGGAATAGGGTCAACCTGTTACACGTACAGACGGGGCCGGACCAGAGTCAAGGTCGCCGAGGCCCCGGGAAAACCGCGCCAAAATCGAATTAATTTCACAACGGAGGGCTCCACCTTTCTTGCTCGCTCGGCGTCCCTGTCTGTCGCGTGCGAGTCTTGGACGGTGCGTGCGTGAGTTTGGTGGGGGTTGAGGTTGGTTGGGTGAAAGTTGGGGTGATTTTGATGATGTGATCGGTCGCGGTGTGTAGACTGTGCGATCTAATTCGGGAAACGGTGTTTTTTGATTTTTTTTGTTATTAAAAAAAATAAGATCAATTTCATTATAAACAGATTAAAACTTTTTCTCAATTTTTTAGTACTTATAAAAAATATATTGGAAGAAAATATATGATAAATATGTATACGCTCAATGGCGTAGCTAGAATATTATACGCCCGGGGGGGGGGGGGCAAATTATATAATTGGCGCCTCCCACCCTAATTTTAAAATATAAAAAAATCAAGTGTTGATTTAAAAAAAAACATCGATCACGTATCATTGTAATTAAATGAAAAAATTGGCACCACAAGCGAAGTTTTTTTTCGTTTTTCATTAATATATTATGGGATGATCTAAACCAAAAATTATATGTATTTCAAATGGCATTTTTTCGCCCCTCCCAATTTGGCGCCCAGGTGTCTTTGTACCCCCTTGCCCCCCCCCTAGCTACGCCTTTGACCACGCTGAAGAACATAAACTTTGCCTACGCCACTGGTCAATGATTTATGAAAATCAAGAAACATTTAACACAGTCAATAGACAGATAAGACTGATTGAAAATAGACTGAAAACATCTAATTGAAAAAAAAATTGATATTCAGCTAATTAAGAGTAAAATTTGGTTTAAAAAAAACATTTACAAATCGAAATTATTTTCAAATTCAAACGAATAATTTATTATCTTTCTAATAAGTTGGACACGTTGAAAATTAAAATTAAAAAATAAGACTCGAAACCGAAACAACAATTTTAATTTGATTTCGTACAAATCATTATAAAGATACGTATATGAAATGTCAAAAATGTTTGTCAATGGGCGGATTGCGTATCCAAAAAATAATTTTTGAATGTCGAACTATTACGATAATACACGAAAAAAAAAATAAAAATATGTACTCAATAAGTTAATTGTAATATAAAAGCTATTTATATTTAGTATGAAAACTTGTCAAAAAATAAATATTGTCATTGAAAATCAATACAATTTCAATGAGATAATAGGTACTATTTTCAGCCAATATTTTCAATTTGGATATTGTTCATTAAAAAAATATATTATAATATATCATTCACTATATACCTAAAGGTATTTTAATTAAGATTCTATTGTCGATAGACAGACTACTCAGCCGTAAATCAACCGAACAAAATAGCTGGCGACTTTCAGGCGATTAATTTTCCTCTCCAATTCAAGAAGTTCGATCCGCCCAATATCACATACGCAATAAATAAAATTCAAATCGTTTCCACGAATACAATTACGGAAAATAATTCAAATTCCTAATGATCAAACTTAGGTAACGCGATATTAAGCAATTTTATGCCAAATGAATAGTAATAAACGGAATTTCAAGGAAAACGGTAAACGACCATTTCAACGATATAGATTATTCGAAAACGTGAAACTTCCATTGTAAAATTCAATATTTTTATTGCAGAAAATTTTACGACCGCAATTTGTATCGCAAAACATAATAAATCAAAGTTTACGACGAAATTGAACGATACTGTTCTAGAAAAAGCAGTAAAATACGACGACGTTCAATTTACAATTTAAATAACATCCAATTCGACATACCACCTCGATACGACGGCAAACATCAAACCGAAACTGGCATCACTTGAAACATTAATCAATTTAATTACTATTCCATTGGAATATTGAACGGAACGTTATGCAAATTTGCCATATGCATCAGAATTGATTAAATTTGATTAACCGTCAGATAAATTCTTATAACGAAACATACAGATTCGATCCTCTCACGTTTGCAGACCATAAAAGTTGTAGGACCATCAGAATAAATTATCTACGTGGAAAGCTCGCTACGAACAGTACAATAAATACACATACACACAGACTACGTATTGCGACTGGCGTTTTCCATTATTCCAGTCCGGTATTATTTTTAGACGCAGCGTCTGCAGATTAAACATTAAAACTATTGAAACTTTTCAATTCTGCCGAGCCGACGAGCGAGCGAATTTTCATCAGACAAATCGTCCAACTGAAATGATAATAAAAAGAAAAAATACTAAACTACCTGAAAAAAAAAATGAAACGTTTCGTAGAAAGAAAAATGCGCGAAAGCGTGTTTTAAGCGTCGACGAAAAAGCAGTCCCTTTTTTCCTTTTTATTTGTTTAAGAAAAAAAACTATGAAGGAAACAAATGGACTTTGGTGAATCCTCAACACGTGTGTACGTTAAGTGGAAAACGTTCTTTTTTTTCACAAAATAAGAAAACAGTGAAATTACACGTATCAATTCTAACGTATACGAATCGTTTATCGTACGCGAACACTTCAAAACCTATATCCTTTGAACTGAACATCCAAACTATGTTTATATGGCTATTCGCACCGAGGAATGGGAAAACAATAGAGGTAGCCTTCTGTGAAAGCGGCTAGCGGGGATACAAAGCCGTTTGCATTGGACCAACACAATGGGGATAAACGGCCAATCGATCCAACACAAATAATACCGTCGATAATTGCCCGAAATCCACCGTAACGACGGACAGTATAATATATCGAGAAAGATTAATTCGATGTGTAAAGTTACATTGTGACGGTTAAGTCGAGTGTCGTTATTCCAGTCTAGAGTACTGCACATATAAATGATTATCCGAGAATAAGACTATAAGCGAAATGCAACAATGTCCGTTGTAGAAAAGCGATAAAGAATCGTTGAGATGTGAACTTTACGACGGAGAAAAAACTGAAGAGCAAAACACAACTACAATGCGAAAAATACGATTTTTTTTTTCCCGACGACGAACAAATTATCCATCGGAGCACTTAGAGAAATTAAAGATTTTCAGAACGAACCGATTCGAAATAAAACGCACAAAAAAGCCAATTTTTTCAAATAATCGACAGAATCGAACGGCGAAAACGTCAATTTCGATAAAATCAAACGTTCCAACTCCCAACACTAAATCGAACCTTATCTCTCGAAACGAATAAACATATCGACTCCCGACAAACATCGACTTTTGCGAAATTCCGCGGACACGCAATATGATAAAACTGCACTAAACCCCGCCGATCTGTGGTTTTAATCGCTCCTACTCGCTTTCCGATCGACATAGAATTTAATTGCTGTTTTGTAATATGATTTCGGCAATCGTAACGTTTGCGCAACGCGGCCGTAATGGAGAAAAGTTCGATAACTTTCGAATAGATAATATCTTTCGATTTCGGCGCGAAGACGTTTAACGATAACCGCCATTGGATTGGTGTGTTCAAAACTTGGATCGAAGTGTTATTTAAGTATTTTTGTGGAAATGATTCGCGTTAACGAGATGGAAGAAAGTTGATTTGCATTAGTGCTTCGTTGAAAATTTCCTAATCTATCGTTTTTATTTTGAAATTTAATCTAAAAAGTATTAACGTTTCGATTAATATTCAACAGTTATCACTAATAATATTCAAAAAGTTCCCGATCATATTATACAACATATAAATTATTCATGAAAATTATTAACGTAATTTTCAATCCAATTTTCATTTTCTTTAACAATTTAAAATTTAAATTGTGGAACATACCTTCTTTGAGTCTCAATACGACGGAAGAATCTTGGATTGGACTAGTGAAATATCCATGATCTTTTTCGTCCCAGAAAAGTTCGTCTTGTTTATCTTGTAATTGACTAGCCCATTCCAACCACTCTCTGTTTAGTGAAGCCTCGTAGAGGTCCAAAAGGCCTTTGATAAGAAAAGCATAATCATCGAGGAATCCTTCAATAGGTTTTGCTCTGCAGAAACAAAACATACATATTAGTTTATACAATAAGAATCACACACAGAAATAAACGACTGTGGTTTGAGTATGATGTTTAACATAATTTCAAATATTTTTCCAATTATTTCCTTAAACTTTACATCTGATGATATTTGTCAAAAAAAATATATATAATTGGTAGCAAAAAGGTGAAGTTAGAAAATTTACATTAAATGCATTATTCTAATAATTCGAGATAGCATTATCTACAAAATAAACAAGAATAATAAAGTTCTTGACACACATTCAATAGATTGTTACAGAATAATCGAGGCAAGGTTATAATGAACTTTCCTAGAAAAATTTAGCACTATGCAAGTTGTTTAAAACAAGTTTTTTTTCTAAATAAAAATATTGTTAGCAAGCCCACACTATTTGTTCTCATCACTAAACAATTTTTTTCTTGTGAAGAAATAGAATCATATCTATTTTTGTAAACATTAGCATACACTATGCATGTCATGTATAAAAATGCAAGAATTCTTCGAATTCCCTAATTTAATACATATACAAGAATGTATAAAAACTTACAGTACACGATTAAAAAAACAATAATTTTAAAAATGTCTATGGGTGTGATATTTAGTAAATTATTTTAAAAAATTTTAAATATAAATCATTTCTAAAATCATCAATTTAGTTAATTAATTAAAATTAAACAAATTTCTAAAAAATATTACATGTTTTGATTCAGCATCTATCTATAATTAATTATTATGACAAAATAAATGTCATTTGGCATTGTAGTCACAATGACCTTAAACTCGTGTTACGGCAATTAAATATGCAAGGTCTTTAAGTCACTGGAAGAGACTAATACTTGTTTCGTATATGGATTGTTGAGCAAACAGTTCTATGTCCCGACGGAATATGATTAACCTTCATTATGCTCGATGTTTACTTTATACATATATATTTATGAGCAAATAATCAAGTTACAAAATAAAATTACATTATCATAGTAATACTTACATTTGAGCGATTTCTCCATTATCATCCCGGTAGCAAGATCTGTACAAAATTTTTTTGTTTGAATTATACAGGTATTTTTTCACAAAATTAGCTGCTTTAATCGCCCTGTCAACGTATTGTTTATCGCCCAATGTTTCTCCAGCTTGGGAATATCCAGCAATCATAAGACCATTCCACGAACAAAGCATTTTAGAATCAAGATGAGGCCTTGGCCTTTTACTTCTGGCTACATAGAGAATTTCTCTACATTCTTCCAGAATTTCTTTCAAATTTTCAACGCTAATATCAAATTTTTGAGCAGTCTCTTCCACACTCCCATAAATTATGAGAATATTTTTATTATCTAATTCAGATCCATGACCTGGTTCGATATTACCATCTTTTTTTACATCAAAGTGATGACAAAATATATCAAAATACGATAGCTTATCCGATTTCTTTGTTGTGGTGAATTGATCACGTAAGAGAGATTCTATTTCTTCGTACTCCCAAACACAAAAGGCACCTTCTAATTTATGTGCGGCTCCATGTGTGGGATAAGAATCTGCATCTTCAGCGCTGTAAAACCCACCAGATTCATGACTCAAGTCTCTATTAACATAAGTGAGAATATCTTTGATAACATCACTATAAAATTCATCCTTAGTTGCGAGATATGCATCAGTATAAGCTATGACTAGTTGAGCTTGATCATAAAGCATCTTCTCAAAATGAGGAACATGCCATTTTCCGTCCACTGAATAACGGGCAAACCCATTAGAAACATGATCATGTATGCCACCCTGTGCCATTTTTCTCAAGGTATGTAAGCACATATTCAAACATTTTTGTCCATCTTCTGATTTCTTATTTCTACTGAAAGCATGGAATAGAAAATTAAAAATAGACGCTTGAGGAAATTTTGGGGCACTACCAAAACCACCGAACGAATCATCGAATTCCCTCGAATACCGTGAGATACATTTTTTCCATATTTCTTCAACTGGAGATGTGGTTTTTGTAGATTTACTGATTACTGATACTTCTTGTAAAACCTTCACAATGTGAGCTCCAGTAGACATAAAATCATCTTTCTGTTCATTCCATTTATGAGCGAGATCCAATAAAATTGTTTTGAAACCGGGTCTTCCCCATTTATCTTCTGGGGGATAATAAGTACCGCCAGTGACCGGATGCAACTCTGGAGTTAAAAATACAGACATTGGCCATCCGCCACGACCAGAAGTAGCCTGCACAAATGTCATATAAACTCTATCAATATCTGGTCTTTCTTCCCGGTCTACTTTTATATTGACGTAATAATGATTCATAATTTTGGCAACAGTTTCATTTTCGAAAGATTCGTGCTCCATAACATGACACCAATGGCACGTAGAATAGCCGACGGATAAAAATATCAATTTGTTTTCACGTCTGGCTTTTTCGAACGCTTCTTCTCCCCACGGATACCAGTCCACTGGATTGTGTGCATGTTGCAAAAGATAGGGAGACCTCTCGTCAGCTAATCTATTCGTGAATTTATGCCCTTGCGTATTATTTCCTGAAACATTAGATGCAGACGTGGAAGTCATTTTTGATTGTATCAAATTTTCACGATTATTCAGAAACGAAGCTCTTGCAACTTCCAAAGCTGTTGGATTCGATGCGGATCTGAAACTAATTATTAATAATGTTTTAATCTTGCAACAATAATCGTAACTAAAAATAAATTTTAAATTATTCTATATAATTACTTTATTACAAAAATAAATGTACTTTTCAGTTGTTAATCATTAATTTTTGAACAATTATACAAACTACTGATCAATTATACATTTTATACACAATTGAAAACTACACTAAAAACCATAAAATAACTTTTTAGTAATGCAATTCTAAAACTTTTTTAATCGTTTAAATAAAATTGTCAACATTTGATAAGACCCTCTATTTGCACAAGTGCACTACCAAAAAAAAATTTGACCATGCATATCATCCGATACATGAACCTGAAAACATTGTCAAATCCTCAAAAAAAACAACCGTCCAATAAAAACTTTCCCCATCTACAAACACCCACTACTCATACACCCCAGAACGACCGACATCACCCAACTATTGTTACAGACAACCTCCACAGACCATCCACCATCGCTACAGCAGAATGAAGTGACGTCGCCAACGACATTAACGGAGCGGTAGGGAGGGTAAGCGGGAAGCCTTTGGGTCACAACATGATCGAAATGCGGCACGTGGCGGCCGTGACGAACCGAAGGTAGCGCCTCCCCTCAGCAGCGTCAAACTGCCTGGGCGCGAAGAGATGGAGGCACGACGAGGCCCCCGTGGGGGGCGGAGGCGCCGCCAAAGCATGCAGCTGCTCCCCGGCAGACAGCCTTCGGGCGAGGCCGCACGCGCGACCCGCCATCGTTTGACAATTCGGCAATCACCTGTGCACGGTTCACTTTCGCCGTCTGCAATGACTGCCGATGGCCGCACGGAGGACGCACGTCACAACACCGGGTTGACGTAGTGCATGGTGCGATTGTTGAGAGGGCGTTCACTGTGTTGATGTTTGATGTTGAAATGTACTACACCATAGGTTCCTAAGTGGTCCACATGGACCCCCGGGGGTCCATGGCAGGAAGAAAAAAAAGGGGGTCCACGAGATGTAAATGGGGGTCCATGAGATGCAAATGGGGGTTTTTGGTTGTAAATTCCATATTTTTGATTGATGTTATATCTTGAGTCTATAACGACATCTATCCTTTACCCCAGGGGTGCCCAAACTACAGCCTGCGGGCCAAAAATGGCTATTTAATTGTCTCGTTTACATCAGAAAAAAATATGGCTAGGGGTCCATGGGGAAAATAAGTTTGGGAAACTATGTACTACACTGTGGCGTTTAACAAGGAGAAGCTCTCAGGTTTTTTTTTTTTTTATTCGGAGAAGTACTGTCACATACCCCTCCACCCCTTTTTTTTCCTGTTTTTTATTATCCAGGGTACTAACTCCTACCTCAATTTAAAGCTACTAACAACTAATAGGCTACCTATTAAGCTAGTATGAGCCGCAGTCATACTTCCTCTAGGGTCATACATCCTCTAGGGTCATTCGATCATTTTTCTTTCAACTAAACTAACTTTACTTTAATCAATATGCAAATTCTTTAATATTATTCTTAAATTAAAGCCCATCAAAGGTAACATATAAAATTTTACAGTATACAGACAGCATTATAAACAATATAAATGAGAATAAAAATGAATACAATAATGCATCTTAAAACCAACAGTGCATCTTAAAACCAACAGGAAGCTCTCAGGTTCGGAACGAATTTGTCAATGAAATTTTTTTTTCAATAGATTACCTTTATTGTATCCAGGCCTGACGAGAGGGGGTACTAGGGGGTACAGAGTTCCGGGGCCCGGCCTCCGAAAAGGGCCTGGATCGTGTTTAATGAAATTTAAATAAGTGTGAAGTAAAACATTAATACATGCTTTGATTCTTTTCATTTAATTTTATTTCAATCTGTTACTCAGATATATGAAATTCAAACAGTGACAGGTTTAACAATACGTGGACTAATTGTAAGTGGCAATTTAGGGCCCCCGATTTTTATGAGCTAAAAATGGATTTCGAATTTTTTGCGTATGATTCGAATAATTTTTGAAAAGTGTTGACCTTTTGTTGAGGAAAAAAATGTTTTAGTTCGAATAATTTTGAAAACCATCGAATAACTTTAAAAAGTGTTGACCTTTTTTTGAGGAAAAAAATGTTTTAGTTCGAATAATTTTGAAAACCATCGAATAACTTTAAAAAGTGTTGACTTTTTTTTTAAGGAAATTTTTTATTTTTCAAATAATTTTAAAAAGCGTTATGAAATTTTTTTTTGAAAATTTAAAATTATGGAATTAATAAAAAAAACAGGGGGGGCGTCCGTATGATTCTACACCAGGGCCCGGAATTTCTCTCGGCGGCCCTGTTGGCAGGAATTATTATAGTTAAATGTAATATAAATATATAGGTATGTCTTGCATATCGTTTCTGAGTTTTCGAAGAAAAATTAAGATTTATTCAAAAAAATACAAGGAAACGATAAATATTCTTGAGTTGACTTATCGTTAGTCACATCAAATAAAATTTCGGTGGTTTTCTAAAGGTTTTTGAAATTTGAACTGTTTTTTTTTTTTGTAAAATAACATCATTAACATTATAATAAATCGGCGATGTAAAAAAATCTTTTTTTTTTTTATATTGAAACATGCTGAAAAACCCTGTACAAACTTCAAGAACACTACACAATCAACACAATCCCTCGGCCTCGAAACATTCTGAGCGAATTTCCTTTTGTCCCTCCTTGAACTTCCCTGTAAACCATTTCATCTTGTCCTGAAAATCTAATTGTAAAGGAGCACAACATGTGCTCTTTCAGATTTTCAAATCGTAAATATTTATTTCATGGCACCCGTTGTTTCATCATGCTCCTGCGTGTGTGAAAATTAAACTTGGCTCCAGATATGTATAACCAATCAATGACAACACAAAAATAGACTAATGATTTTTTTTTTTTTTTTTTTTTGTGAGATTAATACGAATAATTGAAGTTTTTCAAATGCAGCGATTAAAATAAATCGGTAAGGGTTTGTTTTGTGATGGAATGTCAATTTGTTGGATCGTTGAGAATGTGGTGGTGGGGGGGGGTGTATAATTGTAGCCGAAAGGCATGCCCGTCCGTCGCGCGATTGCTACACAACACGAAATAGGATCAAATACGTTCAAATGTGACCTTGTTCTATTCGAAAACAGCTGATCGGTACATAATTGCGCATTTGTTGTTTAATTATAAAGAACAGTGTAAATTACGGTTGAGTGAAGATTGCCCAAATGACGTATAACCATTATTGGTCATATTTGCCATTATTTGTCGTGTGCGCTTGGATCATGTGCGTTTAGATCTGATAACCTGCGCTTACATTAAATCCAGGAACCAATAAAACATCGAATTTTAATATAATGTAGATTCGCTCTATAATTTCATTGTAAATCAGCAATTTCAGCTTACGATTTGACAGATTACTAAATTATTTGTCAGAGGGATGCCTCTCCTGTCATTGTCAAGAAATCTTTTTTAGAAATTATTCTGAACAAGCTATGAATAAAGTTGCTGAAGATGTTCAGTTGCACAAGACACCTATAAAAGCAGCTGCATGCATATTTGAATAACCTTCAAAAACAATATGGACGGCATATCACCCATAGAAAATAAGATGGGACCTCCTTAAGTTTTAAATAACGCTGAATAGGATGAACAGTCCACTGGATAAAAAAATGTCTGCAGTTGTTTTTTTCTTATTATAGTTGACGAACTTACAACTAGTGTGCAATGTACTTCACATTTAAGCTTAAACAAGCCAGTTCTGTAAGTCATGGTATTTGTTTTACAATTAGTGGTGTTCTATCCCAATGCAACCCACTTACTACAACCTATGGATGTTGCCGTTTTCAGAACCCTCAAAGAAGGCTGGAGATAGAAAGTTCATAAATGGAGGTTCAAGAAACTCCAATATTGAAACGATTAAAAAATAACCTGGTTGAAAAAAATAAAATAAATAATAGTAAACGAAAATGTTGAAGTGTCTATAGAAGAAAATGATCCATGTAACAACAAAAAGGTTGTTTCCCATTGAAAGAATTGAAAACATATGTGATATTTTTATACGAAGGTGAATATTTCCATGAGAAGAATCTTCGAGTTGCTGAAACTAATGTGACTATCATGTATACAAAGGCAGACTACTATAGAAATGGCCTTTGACTTCAAATATGCTAGAATGCAAATTGGAGAATGTAGTTTGTCGTATTAATGACTCGAAAAGGTGAAAATATTATCAAAATAATGATATCAAATATTCTGTTATCTCTAACCTAAATATTTATCCTGTTAATTTGAATATGTTCTCTGAAGTTTATCTTATTAAATTTCACTTTAAGTTTTGGAGCAATTCACTATATTATATTATACAATTTCAGGTAATGCCCTTTTACGTCGTTTGTATGTATTGGAGTATTAGATGAAGCTAGAATGAAACATGGATATGTCGTAGGGTTAAAAAAATTGAGGACTTTTTGGAGAGAACTTCAAACCCAACTTCAATTGGGTTTGACTAAATGTAACATATACATCATGCCAGAGTACTGATTGTGAGTAGACCGAGACACATTTGGTAATTTTTACTGTTTATTTCAGTGTAGCCTTATTTTCTGGACAATGATCAATTCGTTATATAGAAATTTAACTCTAATTTTTAAGGGTAGAGTAATTTTACCTCAACCTTTTAGCAGTCATAAAAATTGAAATATAAGCTTGAGATTTAAATAAGACTATTGATTAAAAAAACTCTTATTAATGTTTACTTATATAGAAATGTATTATGTATACGTTTCGTATGTAAATGGACCAACTTGGCCTTTCTATCATTCTTTCGATTAACATATGCACAAAATGTAAACATATTTAGAAAAGTTACGGAGCTCGTTCTGGTTTACAATTATAAAAAAGTGCCGGAACACTGATCCGACTCCACTACGCCACTGGTGTCGTCCGTCCTCTGTCTTTGTCGCCCAGCCTATCCTGGCGCGCACGTTTTTCAAGCTTTTTATTATTTTCTTCAAAATTCTCCGATGAACGCGTGCACATAATATTACAGTGGAAATCGCTTAACGTGAAAAATCGGTTAACAAGAAATAGTGGTATGTGTATACACGTGTTTCTGGGGTGCCAACTTAAATTCGTACATACAGATGTTCGGATCGGTTACATGACTCTTGCACCCCAACCAACTAGAATTTTACGCCAATTAGAATTGCATGCCAGTTAGAATATCACTTTGTCAAAAGAAAATAATATAGATGTCACCACATTGAGAAAAATATATACAAATAACACCTATTTATTTGGGGAAGTATGGATGTCTTTCCAGAGTAGTTCTTAATTCTTTAAAAAAAAAAAAACACAAGTGCTTCGGGTTTGGTTGTGGGTTTGTGAATGAACAAAATTTATCAAAGAATTAACCACAATCGCCAAGAGTTTTGTAAACTGCTTATCAAATTAATAACGAAAATTACATACTCACTATAATTATGTGTTCAAAAGTACATTGATATGTTTCAGGTATCATTAGCATGTTAGAAATTATATACCGGTTTCCCGAAATTCATTAAACCTTTGAATGTAATCGTCCAAATAAAAAAAAAAAACCATAATTTTTATATATTCATCTTTTTTTCGAATAATTAACATAACATAAATAATTTCAAATAATTAATACATAACATAACATAACATAAATTAGATTTTAAAATCTTCCCATATAAAAAAAAATGAAAGTAATCTATTACCAATATCAATTTCATTGAAATCTGAAATTATCAAGTCATGTCTTCCCTTTATTAAACGAAAAAAAAAATATTTTGATTTATTTACTTCGTGATAATTTTCGGCATGTAATTTATAAAATATTATATGCAGAAGGTGTGACATATAAAATAATTCAAAAGAAATCTACTGCAAAGAATCGATTTTTTTGTTGAAGGTATCAGTTTGTGTTTAGAAAAAATCTTTTTACATTTACCGATTAACGAAAAAATATGACAGAAATTAACAGTAATCTGTTGCAACGAGGGATTATTTGATCTTTGCAACAACATCTTTCATCGTTATCTGTAAAATATCACTTACTAAACAAAAAGAGAATTCCGAGAAAATTTGTTGAAAATATCAGTTAGTGTTTTGATTTCGTTTTTTTCATAAAAAAAAATTAGAAATAGGTTATCTGATTTGTTCTTAAATACTCTAATATTTTCAAAATTTCTTTCATTTTCAAAATTGTGGTTAATTTTTTGATGAGAAAATTAATTCATGGACCTGCAATTGAATTCGAAGCATTTTTTTTTTTTTTAAAGCATTTTGTGCTGAAGGAATATCTATATTTTTTTGAATAGATAGGTGTAATAATAAATATACATTTTAATATAATGACATCTATAATTTTCCTTCAAACTTTTGTAGCGATCCTGTAGTGGACAAAGTTGTTGGAATCCAGTTGGATGCTGCGTGCAATTCTGATTGGGGTGCAACGATCCGATCACCGTTCGGATCACCTTACCGTACTTTGGTACTTAAAAAATACTGTGTATATCAGGCTTGTCCAAAGTGCCACTATGGGGCCAAACTGGCCCCCAGTGCTCTCGCGACTGGCCCCCACTTTTCATACATAACAATTTACGAATTTTGCTCTAATTCGAGGAAAATTAGTATTATTTTTTTGAATTATTGAAGAATCGATTTTTTTCAAGTACATTCTGATCAAAATATATGTATTTTATCGTTAAATTAAAAAAAAAATGCAAATTGTGTTTTGCCGTGTTTGACCGTGTTGGACCGTGTTTTGGCCAAAGTGGCCCTCGCATACCGAAATTTTGGACAAGCCTGGTGTATAACGTCTAATATGAAATTGTTTCAACACAAAAAAAATATTTTGGTCCTTTCAGTTTCGTGTTTAACGTTTTTCACTTTAATTTTAAAATTTCGAAAACATGTGCGCTTGTGTCCTGTGCGCTTGCATGATATCCGCTTGGATCATGTACGCTTGTATCATGTGCGCTTGGATCATCACCATATATCACAGTTTCTGTCATTTCGTAATTTCTGAATAAAGTTGGTCTCGCATTAATAAGTTGGCTACCCTTAGTACTCATAGGTCGCCGTCGACGCGTTGGCGTTTTCCTTCTTTCCATTGCCGTTCGTGGAGTTGGGCGGTCGCGCGCGCGTGTGGTAAGTTTCTAATTTATTTCTCAACGTTTGACGACCATTTTCATTTCAATGTTCTCCTTCAATCTTGCATTTAATATTGCCACGTTTATTATTCTTGGATGCTCGAGTTCCTTCGAGATTCGCGTGGATTAAAAATTTGACACGCGCTAACCTTCACGTCAACGCGTCATTTTATTTCATACATACAAGTATTTTGCTGAATTATTTCGTTACATTTACAATCGTATTTATAACGCCTAAAATGTATTTGCGTGTAGATCGACATTTTGTAATCCTGCATTATAGATGCTTATATAAAATTGTCATTGGTGAAACTTAACCTATAAATGTTCTGACGAACCATGTGGTTTTTATATTCGCCTTTCACTCACAAATCTGTTCTTTCAGTTGAAACACTCGCGCCAAGATGGTGAACGGCAGAGTCCCGTCTGTCTTCTCCAAGACATACGTCACCCCGAGAAGACCTTATGAAAAGACAAGATTAGACCATGAGTTGAAGATTATCGGAGAATTCGGACTTCGCAACAAACGTGAAGTGTGGCGGGTTAAATATACCCTCGCTAAAATCCGGAAAGCTGCTAGGGAGCTTTTAACCCTTGACGAAAAAGAATCAAAAAGATTGTTCGAAGGTAAACTTCAGTTTCTAAATCTAAAATATGTATAAATGTAATTAAAATGATGATATCAAATATTCTGGCACCTCTAGTCTGAATATTTATGCTGTTAATTTGAATATGTTCTCTGAAGATATTATTATTAAAAAATTTTACTTTACATTTTGGAACCCTCCGCTACATTATATTATTACAATTTCAGGTAATGCTCTTTTACGTCGTTTAGTACGTATCGGAGTATTAGATGAAGCTAGGATGAAACTCGATTATGTCCTTGGCTTGAAAATCGAAGACTTTTTGGAAAGAAGACTCCAAACCCAAGTATTCAAATTGGGTCTTGCCAAATCTATTCATCATGCCAGAGTTTTAATCAGACAGAGACACATTCGGTAATTTTCAAATTTATTTTTATTGTTTATTTCAGTATAGCCTTATTTTCTGGGCAAGGGTCAATTCATTTTATTGAAATTGAACTCTAATCTTTAAGGCTAGAGCAATTTTCCTTGATTAATCACAGGTGGGATTTTTCAATAGTACCATCTGTTTCATACATGGATATAAATTTTTCTTTTTATCTTATGCTGGCCATACACGCCACGATATATCGTTTCGAAAAAACTAAGGTACGATTTTTCGCTACGGTATAAAAAACTGGACGAAACTGAACGGTTTTATAACATACACGTAGAGAAAAATCGTACCTCAGTTTTTTCGGAACGTTATATCGTGGCGTGTATGGCCAGCATTAGTAGTGATTGTATAGTAGAACTGTTTACATTTTAATAATATTTATAGAACTCCGATGGTAAGCTGAATTTATCAAACATGAATGTGACTGATTTTTGTCACTTGAATCATCCAATGCGTATTATTCATAATGACCACTTGAATGACCTAAATGGTATTCAATGTCTTGAAATTATTTTTAATTGTATGACACTCAGTGACAAGGTATATATTAACATAGATTATGGATATCCTCACTCCTTCGTTATAATTTTCCTGTTTCGTCATGTTTGTTATTCTATAATGTCACCTTTTCCTTTACAGTGTTCGTAAACAAGTTGTGAACATCCCGTCGTTTATGGTGCGACTGGATTCGCAGAAACATATTGACTTCTCCCTGAAATCACCATTCGGCGGTGGCAGGCCAGGCCGTGTTAAGAGGAAGAACATGAAGAAGAGCGCCGGAGGTGCAGCAGCTGCTGATGAAGAAGAAGACTGAACATCTTCTTTGCGCTGTTGTTGAACATGTTTGTTTAATAGATTATTTTATTAACCAAATAAAACATTCGATGGCTTAAACTGTATTTTTCTTTTTAATTTCAATATCCTAAAATCATATTTCATTTTGAAAAATATTAAGTGTATTTTTTACACTACCATGATACTGACAAACATGCCAAATCACTAATCAGTGATGGGACAAGATCTCCCTTTCTATGTTAGAAGGGTAAAACAAAGTGAGTCACCCTCCATATAAATCACTGATTCTCAATCTGGGTTGTACTGAACCTTTTTTTTTTAATTTCAAAATGGGTCGAGAAGTATATGACGATTTTCAAGTACATTGACTTATTGTTAGATATATTTGTATACTATGGAGCAGAAAGTTTTGTCTGAATTTAAAAAAAATGTTTTGTCCAGCAATGATAAAAAATCAGAGGTATGATCAAAGGGCTGGCCTGCTGCCAGATTTATAATTTCCTTGAAAATTTGAAATTCTAATCTTCCTATATCAAGGATGACATTGTTGCGATACCCAAATGTAACAATGTATTTGAAAATGCACTATTTTCGTGCAATTCGTTGTAAATATGGCCGAAATGTTGTCACTCTGATGCAGTCTTGGTGCAATTTTAGCCAAAAATTAAGTTAGCACCAAAGGACAACATTCGGGGCAAATATTTATGAAGCAGTGCTATTTTGGCTATTGTACCGATAAAACGACTTCGATTAATTCAATTCGATTGTATTCAATCAATTTTCAAAATATAATAAAAAAATTGCTGAAAATTAATATTTTTTAAAATCAATCAATTTTCCATGATAAAAATTTGCAAAATTCAAAATAGAAAAAATAAAATTATTACTAATTACCTATTTCATTGTGAATATAAAATTCGAAATCGCAAATACATATTGCAA
Organism: Hydropsyche tenuis; assembly: GCA_009617725.1. Classification (NCBI taxonomy): domain Eukaryota; kingdom Metazoa; phylum Arthropoda; class Insecta; order Trichoptera; family Hydropsychidae; genus Hydropsyche; species Hydropsyche tenuis. Next base: position 2,144,577 of record VTON01000007.1, read on the forward strand.
ATTTAATTATATGATTCAAAAAAATAGTACGTATTTAATACCCTATTCATCACATCTTCAGCAAATAAGTGATCCACTGCAGGACAAGGCCTTACCAGACAAATGCGGCAGTCTTAAATAATGCAAAATTTTAAACTTTCTAAATCTAGCATCAAATTATATCTATCGTACGTTTTAAAATATAAATATTTCTACAACGATATAAAATTGGTTTGTTTTGCAAAACAATTGTTTTCGATCGCACACGCGCACCCTCCGCAATAAATTTCAATTAGAAATGTTTGGAACCACCACGCAAGAGTACATCCTTTTCCCAAGAGCGAGATGTAAAATCGTCATCCCCTCGAAGGAGAATGCAAGTGCGAAGGGGATGGAAAACGCAATTCTGCAGTCTGCGCATGTGCCCTCGTAGATAACGTCAGGGGTGAAAATGCAACGTGCATCAATTTAATTTTGTCAATATTTCAACTAATAACATACACAAAATGAGATTTGTTTGAAAAAAAGTAATATCATTTTGCATGTGAAAGTCAAGTGACAATTATTTTACATGATTCTGCAATATGTTTTTAAAATCATAACCGTTTATTTTGTAAGCGGTACAAATCTGTTTTTTTGTTTCGAAGTTTAATTTATTTGAAAATATTGATATTCGAATTTTTTTATTATATTCAACGTTTTTTCCAAGGGGGGGGGGCAGGCCAAAAATTATTCGAACCCCGATATTTTAGGGAGGGGCAATTATCCTTCCAATGACGTCCCTTTTTTTTCATATACAGTATACTCTCAATTATCGGGGGCTAATACCGGGGAGGGTGAGCACGGATAACCGAAAAAACACAAATAATCCAAAATAACATTATTTTAATTTTTTTAAATTTTAACTTAAGACTTCTGATTGTGAGTTTGTAACTCAAACACATAAGCAGAATCAAAAATTTTACAGAAAATATTAAGATTTGCTATCAAAACAGAGAATACATTATTTATGCGACATAGGAAACAAAAGGTGTGATATAATAATGCATTTGAATATTTACGCCCCAAAAAATTCAAAAATCGCCATGCGCCCCGATTTTGACAGCAAGTCTTAATATTTTCTATGAAAACTTTATTTCTCCTTATGCGTTTGAGTTAAGGATTCTGTAATCTCAAGTTAAAATTTCAAAAAAAAAAAAAACCGTTAGTTTGGATTATCCGTTTTTTCCGGTTATCCACAACCCGCATAATCGAAAAAACCCCGCATTTCATTCAATTCGGACTCACATCCAGAGCCGTAGCAATATTTTTGGCGCCCTTGGCAAATATAAAATTTTGGTATCCCTCTATCGGGGACGTTATTTCAGATTTTTCCAAGGGTGGGCTAGGCCAAAAATTATGTTTTCATTCCATAATTTTATATTAAAAAAAATATATATTAGACACTTTTTAGTTTCGAACCCCGAAAATTTCTTCCCTAAAAAAGGTCAACGTTTTGGCACCCCAAAAATCACGCGCCCTCGGCACTTGCCCAATTGCCATTGGGTTGCTACGGCACTGCTCACATCATATTAAAACCAAACACAAAAAAAAAATTTCGACCCAAAACGAAAATCGTTTCGCGCACCAACGGTAGTGCACATCTGAGATTGGGGAAATGCAGGAGGAACTTTCACTGCCCGACGTACGACCATAACCTACAAGGCGTCGGTGGCGGCGCGGACGTCGCGACGCCATTCGACACCCTTTTTCCACCATTCGGCCACTATTTACCACCATTTTCCACCATCGGGCGCCGTGCGGCGTCGTCGCCGGTGCTGAAAAGCCGGAAAAACCGACGCCGGCGCCGGAAAAGCGGAAAAGTGAGCGGGCAGAAGTGGCGCCACTGGACCGCCAAAACAAACGCGAGGACAGGTACCGTTTGGGTGCCACGCAGGTGCCGTATTTTGGAATTGTTTTCTTTTTGATAGTCGCGTTGTATGGATGTGGAAAAATAACGGTGGGTGTTGTTGGGGACGAGGGTGTCGTTCACCCCGAGGAGTTAGGGGTGAGAGGGTGGTTGACCGTGCGGTAAATCGTGGACGTTTGTTTGTGTAGTTTTTTTTTGGGTGGTTAGTGTTGTTGAATTTTGGGGTTTTGGGGGTAGTTGGATTTATTTTTTGGATGTAAACAAAAAATGCACGTGGGTTTCGGTTTGAGTGTCGAGGGCATGTTGTGACATAAAATGTGCGCGGTTGTATTTTTTTAATATTTTTATGACGTGTACGGGAAATTTTTTTGTTTTTGTTGTGTTAATGTTTTTTTTTATTAATTCGCGACTTTGGATTATCAAGGATTTTGTTATTATGAATTTGTTTTTTGATCGAATCGTTATTTTTTTTTGTATCCAATGTTCATTGATTGATTTCATTGTCAGTCCTAAATTTCATACTTTACAATATTTATTGAAATAATTAATTTTAAAATCGATATTTGTAATTATTAAAAAAAATATATTATTTATTTTTCGCTTACAAAACATTCGTTTAAAATTTACAACTCAATTACCGATAACAAAACGACGCTTTTACTTTTAGAGAAATTAACTTTTTTTCGCACACCCATTCTAATTAATTAGGGTTGACTCACCGCGAATATTGCGAGTCACGTCACGCACGATTACATCTACGTATATTCGCTTTTGAATAATTTCACGAAATAATTTCAATTATTTTTTTCCAATTTCAGAAAACACCGTTGAGATGGCGCATTCTGTACCGGAAGACCACACCGTTCCGATTCGGTGACAGTTGTGAAGTTTCGCCGACAGATCGCCGGCGCACCCGAGACGCAAACCACAATAATTTTCAAAAACCAAATCATCAAAATCATCATCATCGAGCCACAAGATCGTCCACGACGAAGGCCTAATTCAGAAAAAAAAAAATATTTATCCGACTCGACAGTCGATACAAATCAGAAGTGCCTGATCGAAACGAATCGTTCAAAAAATACAAAGCACGCAAAAAGTGCCTTCATTTAAAAAAGCAATAGCAATAAGATTATACGATACCGGTCAATTAATATTATACGAATTATGTGTTCATTGCTTATTTGATCGGTACGATGGATGATTGATTTATATGGGTTATCACAAGAGTGTTGAGGATGGCTCTGTGGTTGAGTGGTGTTGGGCAACAGCCTGTGCACGAGCAGCAACAGCCTCCGACGACAACGGCAGTGGCCATTTCGACGAATACCTCCATGGAATCGGGGATCGAGGCTGGTCCTATACCCACTATTACTGGGTCGTTGGGGTCTGGAACTAGAGGGTCGTTGGGTACCATTTCGAGGGTGGGCATGGACAATGAGCCCACTTACGATACGGATAATACGGATTTGGGGTCTGATGTGGACGAGGCTGAACTTCGGAGGGAGCTTTTGAATGATGTTAGTATTTTTTGGAATTTGAAATTTTATGATGTTGAAATTTTTTTGTATAGGTCAGTGGCGTAACTACTATGACGCGGGGTAAGCAATGTATTTGGGCCCTTGTGGCTAGAGGGCCGCGGTAGCACCTCCAAATATTTAAAAAAATATGTATTTCAAAGAAAAAAAAATTATTCGAACCCAGAAAATCGATTCATACTAACTGAAAATATAAATAAAAAAAAATTAAGTATAATATGTACAATGTGTTAAAATTAACCGGAATTTTTATTGTAAACGGATTTTCTCATTTCGTTTGGATCTTCAGTTTTCATTCTGAAACAGTAGAGATACGTTCTCGTATTTGATCGCGTTTGAGATTTAAAAAAAATTCACCTCCGCTAATTATTATTATTTTAACGATATATTTTTATTGAAAAAGCTGTGCAACATTGCCTTGCACACTTCTTAAGTTTTTTCAAGCTTTTTTTTAACCCTTGTCTTTCTTCGATATTTTCAAAATCTGTTTATTTTAAATTTACAATTAGTGGGTTAGTAATATTAAACTATCATCAATTGAACGCGCAGAATTTTTCAAAACGCCTTTGAAGGACGTGATTGCGGAATTTGAAGACAATAAAAAAATAAATTCAAATCGCATGAGTTACTTATCAATCAAATTTTTGTAAAGATAATAATTAAAAAAAAATACTAGGGGGGTGGGTGGCTTTTTTCAAAATCTGCATGCAGGCCAAATTTTTCTATTTACGCCACTAATATAGGTTTTTTTATTGTAAATGAAAAATGATTGGAATTAATATAGGTGATCAATTATTACTTTTATTAATGAGTATTTGTATCAAAATTCAGTTTTTTTTCATTGAAACATATGGATGAAATGACTTGGCAATTAAGATTTTAATTTATTTGTTTTCTTTACTGGAGTTTTAAGAGCCGTCTCAATTTATTTACAAAGTAATTTTTCATGAATATATTAGACATATAATTTATACGGTGTTCGCGTGTATTTTTGTTTTAACATTAATTAGTTTATTTTTTGTTTGTTTCAGAAATGGCGCATTTTATTCGATAAGGTAAGAATTGTTTTCCTGCCGTGATTAGTCCGTCGCCATTTTATGACTACGGAAAAATTACGGTATTAATCGCGTGAATTTCGCATTAATGAAATATAACATTCGAACAAGTATAGCGTGAACCAGCGATTTCGGCACACGATTAATTTATATTGGTGCGTAATAAAATTTTCAGTACGACCCCGAAGGCTTCGGCGAGATTCCTTGGCCCGACTTTTTGAAAGCTCTGAAAACACCGGAATTGCAAGCTCACATACCTAGCAACAAGAGAGACGTAAGACCGTTTTATAATTAAAAAAAAATATTAATACAAAATTCTAAAATTGATATAAAATTTTCAGGTATTATTGGAAAAGGCGCGGCAGTCGAAAGCGAACGCAATCACATTTCAGGAGTTCGTAAACACGGTGAGTACACATTTTCAGAATATTAATTTTTAATCAATCGACTTATCGTCTCAACAACATTCCGAATCCACATCTGTACAATTCGCCGATCTTTCTTTTCTGATCGGCCTTACAACATATGCTTATCGCAATGAACCTTACCATCCGATGCACATGCAATATGTTCGACGCGTGCACCTGCCCTCGTGCAATTCGGTTCGCACCTTTCAAATGCGCTTTTTTCGAACTTTGCGCCGACTAATTTCGGAGATAGGGTTTCGTCGGAGCTTTTTTCGGCCCTTTTTTCGAGCGCCAAATGGTATTGGGCGCCTTCGCCTGCTCGTTTCTTTGGTGTTAGGTGTTGGCGCCAGAACCCGCGGACCTCATGCAAAGGGAAAATAATAAGAGGAGTGGTAAAAAATGTTAATGTCGATGAATATGACGATCGCAGTCACATAAATTCCGAGCTGACCGTGGCCATGCGCGCACAAACATTATATTATTGTTTTTTTTAGCTCGACTTTTGTTTACGCGACCCAACCGAGAAATCGGGGTGAAACTCGAATGGTGGTTGTTTTGTTAGTTTTTTCCATATTAAAATTATATTGTTGAATGATTAAATTTATAGTTGATCTTCAAAATAAAGCTGTAATTCAAGGATCGTTAAAATTTCAATATAATATGAATAAAAAAAACTATCTGAAAGATTTTCTTAAAAGATTATACGCAACCAAGGTCTTTCCAAATATGCTCGATATAAAATCACTAAACGTAAAAGCGTAATCCGTTTATCACGCCCTAATAAATTAATTATTCCTTCTCTAACTATAAGTAGCTAAAACAATAAAAGCTTCCGGGAAAAACGTACTAAAATTTTATTCGCCCATAAAAATAGATAAATCTCTACAAACGACAAAAGTCGAATAATAATTTTATGCGTGAGCTATTCTGGATATCAATGCAAAAATTTATGATTCTTTTTAAATTAACAATCACTATAACCTCTCTAATAAATGATACTATATTCTAAAACTTATTATATCTTCCTCACATGTGGTGTGATGAAAAATCCAGTTGTGTCGAGACATTCCCGTGTTGTGTCTGACCGTCTCGATTCCAAATCAGGATATCTGAGATCGATTAATAAAATATATTGACCTATTTATTTAAAAATCTTATTCAAAACGAACGAAAAAGGTTATATTTAATTTAAAAATATATATATTACACACACCGGCACGATAAAACAACGGTATTTAAGAAAATCCCAAAATTCCGCCACCTCGTCGCCGTAAAGACCGAATGATCGACGTCCATCGTTCCGTAAACGATCCTAGCGGTTCATAGATATGGAAAAAGGCCATATCGATTTTTCCTTATTCGACGTGTGATCCTTTCGAATATTTACGTCACTAATTAAGCCGTAACGTCGACTTAATTAATTGGTGTTCGAGGAGTGAAGATAAAAAAGGTGCAGGTACCTCTACCACCTTCCAGGTACGGCGCACTCCTTTTCGTTCGGTTTTTATTTCGATTTTCGTTCGAATCGTCGCCTTTTTTATTATTTATTTATTTATTTGTTTATTTTGTTCGACTTTATCTCGGCCTCCTTTCAATCTCATTTACGGTCGACGATGATATTGTACGGCCACGAACATTGTGTACGTAAGTTTGGATTAGATTAGGCCGGGTATTATTTTAAACGACCGATTTATTTATTTGTATGGGGGATCATTGTTTTTCGTTTATTTGCATTTTTTCGTCGTTTTTTTTTATATTTATTCTATTCGTTTTATTGGGCTGTGAGCATTCATATTCGGAACGTCTTTTTCACGCCTTCGCGCGTTCCCTACCGGACTTTAATGTGTCATAACATATTTTTATGTTTTGTGTTATTATTTTTTTATATCGTCCGATCCTAATATGGATGTGGATAATTTCACCGAAATAAAAATACGAAATAAACTCATTGATTTATCTGTTTGAATTTGAATTTTGACATAAGTGACATATTGTGCGTCTTTAGTGTATAAATAAATTTGTTTGAGATAAAATTTGAATAATTTATTGTTATGTTCTTCAATTTAATTTCGTATAAATCGTATTGAAGCGATATAAATTTTTTTTATACGATAGACAAAACCATATCGGAAAACGCACATTTTCTTATAAAATATCAAACTTTATCTATACTCGAGCGCATTCTATTCGAAATTCAAATTACCCCGAATTAAAACATATCCGATAAAACGGCACTATTCTTCGTCGACCAGTTCTTCACTATCTTAACGACGTCCAAAGGAAAAGGGCGTCTTTCACGAAACTCGGAGGGCATCTTTCACGCTTCTTTAGTGTGTCTTCACACGGCAATAACACGAGTGGCTTCATATAAATACGCATTAACTCTGGCCCACCCGGTTGTCCGTTATCATTACTAGACTAATTTTATTTGAATTTCTATGGGCGATCCGGTCCGACACTTACTACGTTACCTTTGTTGTCCGAGTACCCGATTTCGATTCCGTGACATTTTTATTTTGTTCTTTTCCCGTATGGTGTACCACCCCCATATAAACGGAGCAGGTCCGTAGTTGTCCATAGTCGTGTCCGCCAGGTTTATGTTTATGGTGTCGACGGAAAAATGGAAAATCGTAACTGGAAGTATGGTTTTAATTGGTTTCGGAAAACTCGCCGGCTCGTAAAGTCGATTTATCGTTTTCGATGTTTGATTTAATATGGGCGTATTTGGATGTTCGTGTAGTTTTTTGTTGTCTCGTTTTAGTTTTCGGCGATAAAAGCTGATCGATAAGGGGCGTTGTAAAATTTTCTCTAATTTGATTAATTCAATTTGGCTATCGGGAATTTGTGTCGTTAAATTAGGGCCGGTGTCAAAGCCTGACGACAATCGACTAAAAGGTACAAAACAATGGACGAATTCCATCGGCACGGACGCACTAAAACTGTGGGTCGTGAGAACTTATTGTCACCGAAATTTCGACCCTTTTTATTCGTCGCCTTTATCTGACACGGTATTTATTACTTCATTTCGAATCAAATCCAAATTTCAATACAAATTTGATCAATAGATATATACATTTACTCAATATTTCCACAAAATATTACGTACATACCCTGAAAAACATATAGAACATACAAGCCCAAACCACATACAACACCACACGCACATCCATCGTCCGGTTTGGGCTTCGCTGGGACCATCGAGGAGTCACCGTCTCGGATAGGTGTTGTAAACTGTTTAGGGTCGAGTCATTTGTTAAAAGAGGACATGGCGAATCCGAGATAAGGACTCAATATCTCGGGACGGATAAAAACAATACCCGTCTGCCGTCGACATTCCGACCATAAAATAGGTATGCCGATGAGACCGATTATCCTCACGTATCGGCGCTCGGCCAACGTCCTCGGCAATAACACCACCACCCGAATCATCCTTATCTAAAATTACTTTTACCGCGTTCTGTCGATGGAGTATATACGCGATGGGGTCGTGTGAAAATTTTCAATGTCAAACGTTCGCAATTTGTTGTGTGGATCGAATGTTTAGGGTGTTTTTTCGTGCTTGAATTTCGATTTTGTATATGAGCGAGAAGTGTTCGTGTGTAATTCGAAAAATTAAATATTCAAATTGATCTTCTCGTAGGGTAATTGAAAATGGGTCTGCCTTTGTCAGGCAAACCTAAAAAAAAAATAAAGTCAACCAAAAAGTAAAATCAAACAACGACACAAGAACTGGACCGTGTTAGCGTAGAGTAACATAGTGTGTGGCGCTAACAACTTTATTTTCCCATGGCGCTCCCACACCGCACAAAAACACACAACTTTGCATCTAAACTAGTTCTTTACAAAAACCCAAACTTCACTAGATGACTTCGTCATTGTACACAAAGATGATTCCCATCGCGGAGGACAGCCTCCGTGCGAGAAATCGCATAAAATCCGAACGGGGCGGCGCACACAAAGGGTTAGAAGCCGAAAACGGTCATATTTTATTCGATTTACATAAATTTCGAACTATTTACTTAGTGGGTGTTCCATCCGTATCGCGACTCGGAAATCTTTATTATTAACGTGTTCAATGTCGGGACGCATTCGGGCATTCGGCCCACGTATCGACCACACGGTAGCCGATACCCTCGTGTGATTTTATTAACATCTCAAAAATGTTTACGTGCACACTTTTCAAACGTAAAACGTCCAACTTGTGACACTGCACCGAAATAAATTAATTAAAACGAAAAGTGTCAAACCTTCAACGATTCAGATCGCAAATCTTTTAATTCAACCGAAGTTTCATTCAATTTTTATTTTAATACACAATGCATATCGCACCGTGAAAATTTACAAAATGCAATATGCAATTCGTATCGGAACTTAATCGATTCTGATCGGAACGGAATCGATTAAACGCGCGCGGATTTTAACCCTTCCACCCTCAGTCGGTTCATATACAAAAATCGATTTGTTTATATTGGACCATCGTCTTCAGGGTGGTCCAACCTGCGTGGGAAGCGTGGCAGCGATGCCTCATCATCATCACCTTGAAATTCGCGGACAAAACACTCCGAGGACCGGGGGTGGTAAATGGGAAATAACACGGTCGTTCGGTCCGGGAGCTTTTTTCACGTTTTTATTCCGTTCTTAATCCATCCCCGAAATTCGATCGAGGAGGCCTTTGTCGGAGTCACGTAAGGATCGGGTAAATCGAACCCATTTTTATTGTTAGGATGATAAGTCACTCGGGCTGACTTATCATGCCCGGCGACTTTACACGGAATCGATCTATTATATTAGATCTGGTCGTTTTTCAAAAGAGTAGTGAAATAAAATTGAAAAAAAGGAGTGAGGTTTTGTGGTGTGTCGGAAAAGTACGTTTCGTAATTTATGCGTTGTTGAACGCGGTTAAAACTATAAATCGTGGCCGAATAAATATATTTTTATACGCCCACGATTGTAAATAGAAAACGATCTCGAGACGGTCGAGATTAAACGAGTGTCTGTAATTATAATGTCACATTAATTTTTTGATGTCTCAATTGAAAAGAGCGCACGTTACTTTATCGGTTTGCGAGTTTTGCGTTTCGTGTCTTTCCATGTTTTAATGTAAATTTCACCCGAATTTCGAATGCGTATCGACAATTTCCATATGCGTACGTCGTTTATTTTATTGAGTTCTCGTGTACAAAAGTCCACGCGCGTTCTATTTAATTAAATCCGATCTAATTGTATAAATTATGTCGGCGCGTATGACTCTTCTAATATTTTATACATTTTGTTTATACGGTCGTTATCTCGAATTTTCATTTTATTTTTGTTCGAAAACGGGGACCGCGGTAAGGTGACAGCTCTCCACGAATTAATTAATTATTTAACGCTTCCATTAGACTTTTTTTATATAGCGAGTCCCCGATAATAATTCAAATGTAAGGACCCCTTTCTTTGACGTTGTTTTGGTTTTTGTTTGTTCGGGTCCTTTTGTGGTGGGACATCTTCATATACGCCTTCGAGAAAATGGGCACTATCAAAATTTTTCGGAACGATAAATGCCTTTTTAATGAATACGACCCCTGAAATATGTGTGTGGTCGTCACATTTGAAACTTTTTTTGAATTAATTAAATTCTACAAGATTTTCGCAACGTTGGAATCGTTCGTCGATTTCACTTAAAACATTCCTGAAACGAATTGTTCATCATTCATCAAAAATTTTATTATTTTTTTTATAATGAAATATTCTAAACAATATAAATCACATTAAATCTGAAAATTAGACGTCTCCGTTGATAATTTGAGATAATTTCGTCAAATTCCCATCGTCGACCCGACATTACGCGTACGCGATTAATCATCCACCTGTCGCACCTCAACACACTTTTTGGTCCTTTTGAAAGATTCGCCGTGAACTCACAAACAACAACACTACTTCATTTCACGATCGTAGTTTCCGAACTACCTGGACACATTTTGAAACAATGGCGATGAGTGTCCATTCGCTGATGGTAATCTCGCGAACGCGGCCTTCCCTCCGACAGCTTGACAATATTATTTTCCGAACAATTAATTGGGTCTACTGGTGTACGTATTTTTTTTCTAAGTCTCCCATATTGCTTTCGGTTTTCGCCCGTATTTTTTATATGGTAAAACGACGTTTACACCTCACCCTCGTCGTGCTTATCTTCTATGCGGTGGTCGAGAACCACCTTCGCCGTCGCCAAGTCACGTCCGAAGTATCAATTTATGATGGCGAAGATTCGAACATGCTTTGGAATCGTCAATATTTATGTATCATAGGTTTTTTTTTGTTTTTTCCCCAAAAAATTATGGTCAATTTGTAAGAGTTTTGTCTATTTTTTCTAGCGCAAAAATATAAATGTTGCATAAATTTTATCGTAAATTAATGTCTCTACTTTCCTTATCGTTAATTTCCTATACAAAATGCATAAATTTTATTTTATTGAGTTTTAACATATTGAGGATCATTTGAAAGCTTGTAGTTTAATCGTCTTAAACTCTCAACGGCGACGTAAAATGTGTATCCTCTTTACATAGTCCATTTAACGATACAGTCGCGATTAACACGTCTTTTAGTATAATTTATTGCAAACTTACAGGTTAATGTATTACACTATTACTATGTGATCATTGATCTTCCAGTATTACTGAGTTTACTGGCAATTTAAAATATACTGTGCAATTTGCATAGCTCACTTAAAGATATTTTTTATACATTTAAATATATCTCCATGTCGTTTAAATATTGATTGGTATAATTTCGATTAGATTTAGATCATAGATAAGAATTAATTGAGTTCTATGTATCATCAACTGATTGAGATAAGATTATCGATGTCGTTTAACACGATCTTCAGCCAGATCTTTTAATTCATTTCGTACTGTAACAAATCGATGAAAGTATTAACTTAACATATTTTTGTTAGCAACACGAATCCATAGCATGCATCAAAGCACAGGATTATTTATACAATACAATAATTCAATACGAATGTATTGAATTTTCATCGGCTAGTTAGGCGATGTTTACTGCCACATCCCTCCAAATCGCAACGGACATTCGACACTGGACAAAAATAAATATTTTCTTTCATCACTCGAAAAAACACAATGGACCATCCTGCAACAATCGTCAACAATGAGGCCTTTTCCCTTTTCGCATTGCACTGTTGTGTCGCGGACAACAATGTCTCCTCCGCAAAAACCTCCCCTTTGCCGATTCGCCGATGGTCCGACAACATAATTGAATTATTCCCGATCGCACACATGGCCCGATTTCGACATATCGAAATCGAAATCTGTCGACGATCCTCTGAGAAAATCACGAAAAACCTATTCCACTCGAGTCGGTTAGAGAATCTGAATAAACATATATTTAAATTTTCAAATATTTGCCTCGATCTTATGATGTCATAGACGATAAATAATTTATCGAGAGACTAAATTTTTTTTTTTTGGGAGAGATTTTATCGGTAAGAAGTGGGCGAAGTCGCACAATACGTTTTCGGTCGATAATCTGCCGACAATGCCTTCGAGGTTTTCGCAAAATAGTCCATGAAATTTTCGCACAAACAATTTGTCGGACAAATACGATTTAGTTCCTTGCGTATTTCGGATGGATCCCATTGAACGCATATCTGACATCATTGTTCGAAATAGCATAAGTGGATAAATACGTTTCGGATGCGAGCAAGTATACAAAAACGACAACAATCGACAACCATTATATTATACAATATTATATATGTTATTATGCGTGTGAGACGGTAGCCGAGGAACTGTTGCACTTTGGGGAATATTCAAAATTAGCCGATATATAGGCTTCGGTGCTTATAAATCGTAAGTAATGTTCGCACCGCACACGAGGTGGTCGTTTATTAAGGCTGCTTGACAGGGGACGAACAGAGTTGGTCAAACAAAAACCGTGTGAGGACACCCACTAGGTGACGTCGATATTTCATATTTAATCCGAATGTGAATTTAGGGATGTGGAAGGCGATGTGCAGTTTTATTTTCTGGGCCGTAATATAAGGGTTGATGTTTGAATCGAAGATGAATTCGTTCAGTTTAATTTATTAGAGTAAATGTAATTAAATTGTATCTCAGTTTTTAGTTTTTATTAAGACGGTGTATTTTCGTCGCTTTTGAAATTCGCGTGAACGTTTCTTTGTCCTAAAGTCAAAATACTCAAAAGCGTTATTTTTCATTTTCAAAATGTTTTATTTACATCGCATGTATTGAAATTTTAATTAAAATAAACAAAAGTAAACGCGTAACTTTTTTGCTGATTTACGCATACCGATTGCATCATAGTAAAAAATTTTCACGGGCAAGTTTCCATAATAAGCGCGATTACGACATATCGCTTTTATTTCATCGTACAACATCGGTCGCAAAAATATCTACCATCGGTATGTTTTCGATTTTAATTGCCATTTTTTACTACATATATAGTCGTCGTAATTTATTATTTATAAAAAGTAAATAAATCCGCTTAGTTAAACCTAGTTAGAGCATTTATTATAATATAAAAGTTCCACGATACTTCCTATGAATATCTGATACAATTAATCGTTTTTTTAGAAACGAATTAATAGATACGATCAACCATTTTGATCATTCGAGTATTTTCAATCAATATTTTCATGAATTTTCGAGTGCGCACAAGTAAAAAGGCCATTCGGTGAGAATCATGCGTTATTTAACAGGAGAATTTCATCCACAAATACGGTGTGATTGTTTAGGTAAATATGAATAATACAAAGAAGCGTGGGAAGACATCGCTCCCAAAAGAACATAGTATAAGTAAGAACGTATTCTGTTTATTGACTTAAACTCATTAGGCGCCGCGTACGCAACCGCGGGTTTACTCGAAAATGCCGGGGCGAGAATAATTAACGTGTCCCGCGCGAACAATGGACCATTATTTTAATTAAAGTAAAAATAACGAAATTAAACAACTAAAAAAAGGAATAAAAATAATAATAGCACACCTATCCATTTTGATTTGAATATAAATGTGATGTGGCCTTTTTCACGAAGCGTAGAACACAAATGTTTAATAACAGCCTCTTATCGAGTGCGGTTTCAATTTTTCAACTGCAATTATACGATACATGCATAAAACAATACAATATGTTGTCATGTTTTCTGATTTTCCAACAAACAATAGTCTCTTTTAATAATCGGTTATATAATGAATCACTTTTATTCATTTTGTATGAGAAAAGCTTGATATTTATCTATAATACAATTGTGTTTTCAATGAATATTTTATTTATCGACTCAAAAAAACCATATATCGACTCCGATTGCGTAGCTTGACCTTTTTTTCGACTCGGTACGCATTTTCAGTTTAGATATCCAAATATGGCGTGAAGACAAAATATTTGATTTTCGGGTTTCACTCGGTGGTCCTCAGGTAGGTTTATTATGCTGCACACACGGACGAAAAGCACGAAACGACCCGGCGAGACGAAATAAAGACGACAACAAAACGGCCGAAACGCAACGGGGATTTATTTATGTCGTTCGGAGCGGTTTTTATATTATAGAGATATAAATGTCACTTTAATGACCGGTGCCACTTAGGCGGGGCGGGAGCGATTTTCACGCGGGCCTCGAGGTGTTAAATAGCGCGGCGGTTAGTCCTTCGAATCAAATTTAGATCTTTTTCGATTTTTGTTATGATTTCGTTCGCGGAGTCGAAGGGAGCTTTCGAGGGTGACTCGTATGGTTTCAGTAACATTTTTTTAAGTTTTTCCATTATTAAAGTTCATATTGGTATTTTCTTTTCTTCATCTTCATCTGAATTAATTCATAATATTTTCATGAAATCTGGATGTAGTAATATATTTTTCTTTTAACTTTTTTCCCATAAAATTCGTACTCGACAACGTATACAACCTGAAATTACATTCGTTCAAGAAGGATGGTGCGGTTTGATGGAATCCTGAATTCGGCAGAGGTGGTCGGTTGCGCAAGTAGGTGCTTTCCTTTTCACTATGTAATAGTGAGCACAGGTAGCCAAAGCGGCACATTACAAACAATTCCTTCGGTCAGACGTGTCCAACGACATTATAATGGGCTCATTTGTGACGAAATTCAAAAATTTCCAACGAAATCAAAATTCCTCAGGATTTTTTACTGAGGGGCGTGTTAGCGCCATTACTTTTTTCCCCCACAGAAACAATCGTAGAATCATCTACGACTAATACGCTGGTAATGAGCTTCAATCTTCACCGCGGCAGGGATTTCCAAGCTTTTCCACGGTTATTGTGATAAATGTGTATAGAAATTTGATTTTTCTATTTCCTTTTGTTGTGAAGCGGATTTGCGAGATTCGAATCGCGAGATTCTAGTTCTCGTCTCGGATTGAATCTTATAGAATTTTACAGGTGGTCGTTGCGGCCCTTTGTCACCAGTGCGGCCCTCGTTCTTTATAAAGAAGACGTTACAGCTTCCTTTATCATCGTCCAGCTTAATGGTTGAGCCATAGCTCCATTGTCGGACGGCATTAGCACCCGGCCCTCTGATGTCACTTTTTTTTCATTTAAATGCACAATCATCTCGCGTGAACGGAATCACCTCAAAACACAATCTTCTTATGTGAAGATTTAAATTGATTTTTTTAATTTTCGAATTTCCAACTACTTTTTTTCACTTTGTTGCTGTCTTCAACTTTAAAGTGTTATCGCATTGTTCAACGGTTCGCGGAATGAGATATGGCATCGTTAGATATAATTGCATGCGGGTCATGATTAGTTTTCGTTTACGCCTCTTCGACGTTTTTGTTTATATTGTAGGGAAAATATGTAATAAAATGTTTTACAATGTTAACCAGTTTTATTTTTTTCGAACAAAAAAAATTATATAATTTATTCTTACAGTTCAATTAAGCATTCCATTTTAATTTTTTTAATTTAATTAGCACCTATACCACTGTCACAGCAATAGGCCTTATACACATATAAGAGATTTTCCGCCTCGAATCCATAAAGGATCAACGTCGTATAAATAGATTTATACCTCGTGTGAATCGGTCTAAATTTATAAAACAGGAAAGCGAACATTCTTGTTTAGTGTTCGATTTCCGGACCCCCTCATCTTCGACAACCCAACCACACATATACACAACAAAACAAAGCATAATATATTACAACAATAACGATGACAATAAAATTCGAGCATCAATTCGTCGGCAACCGTTCAAACCGCAATGTTTGACCATTCGTTCGGGCAGACCGTAAAACCGCAATAGATTCGATCGTCCAATATCAATTTGTTATTGGTTCGTCACAGTTAACAGAGATTCCACGAAAATTGCCTAAAGTGTCGATTTTCACGCCGGCCCTTTGTGCTTTGACATTTTCATCGGTGTAATCTCGTTTGTTACTAAAATATGGGTTTGTGATGGGTTCAATGTTGTCATGTTCTAGTTGCAACTTTGTAAATATCAGCCAAAGTGGTTTAAGTGTTGTGTTTTCTTGCGGGGTCAATTAGTTGCATGTATGCATAACTATGAAGCTCGAAGGAAACTAACGACCGAAAAAATCGTCGTTTTAGTACAAACACGACGATTATCCGAATTCGCCTCGTTTGTATAATTGTTTTATGAGTATAATGACTTTTTTAAGGTTTTTTTGTTGTTTATTTTATTTTTTTCCAATGGCAGAGTCCCTCGACGGTCGGCGTCTCTCCTTTGATTTTCAACTGCCGACCTCTTGTAGAAACTACCTTTTTTTGTAATTGCGCTTTATATTATGTTTGTTGCTGTGAAAATCCTACGTTTGTTGAAAACTAGAAACTGTTGGTTCTTTTTAGTAGAAAGTCTATCATTTATTAATATTCGAATAGGAGAAATCTTTAGAAATTCTTCCACCATTTTGTTCATTTTCTGAAAATAATTCACTTCAATTTAGTGAAATAATAGGTTTTTGTTTTAAATAAAACTTATAAATTTTATTTGAAAATCATACTTTTCTTTCTTTAAAGTATTAAAATTTCAATCAATTTCAATTTCAAAGTAAAATTTTAACATTTTATTACAATCAGTTGCTATTGATTGTTGATTCTAGATATTTACAGCAACACACATAATAAGCATGTTATCTTATAATGTTTATAACGTAGTTATGTTCATACTGATTTTTACCATTTTTTTGCGCTTTTATCGCCACGATGATTAACTTTTTATGTTTCGGCTTCGGTAATATGATACACATCGACGAAGTGTCGGAATCTTCTCATTGTTATTCCGCTTAATTATTTTATTTTGATTTTACGATACAGAAAATTGCCGAACACCGAACGATACCATAAACTTCTCCATATCTACGATTCAATACACCACCGATCTATTTAAAACATTTCAAATTCAAATCAATCGTTAAATTTATTTGAAAACTTTTCCTCGTCATGAGTCGACGGAAAATCATAAAATCCTCTTAAACAGATAACAAATCGTTCAACACTAGAAACAGGCACAAACCCAATCAATCACTCGTTCAAACAAAAACGCCCAAAGCGGGCGGCGCTTCCATGGGGGTGTTACCACCGACTTTTACGGCCATCATGGACCACGGATCGACGATGGTGGCCGTCGTCGACAACGGGGCGATGAAACAATGATATTTTACACCGACTTCCCCTCAAATTACAGGCCGAACCTCCTTTGAAGGATCGCCGACGAAACCGCACCTCGGCCTCGCAAACCCATAATTAATCCGCTCTCGTAACGATATTAATACGTTTATGCAGTGCAAATAATAAATCACGAATTATGTTATTACTGCTCTTTGGCATAGGCCGAAAAGGGGCCGCCCGTAATGACGACACGTCAGCAAAGGACGAAGCTCCTTCTCGTATGTATTGAATATTATATATTGCGGATTGTTATTAATAATGAGACGGGGCAGGATTGATTCGCAAAAAGTCGCCGCTCGTTAACGTCAACCGTATTAATAATGGGGTGATTGGTAGGTGTTATTAGTGACGGCGGGGTGCCCCGGCAGGTAGGACCACCGCGCACACTTGCATACCTTTTTTAATATCATATTCTGTAAATATTGAATGTTTTTGTGTTTTATTTGTATAAATATATCCTTGTTCTTATATTTGTTTTGTTAATGTGTTAATTTTCTGATTTATTTTATACGAAATCGGGTAAAATTGAGATCGAGATTTGGGTTTGTGTTTTGATACGTATTTGATTTTGTCATCGTTTTGTCAAAGTTATGTAAAAACTAGTAAGATATATATAGAGATTTGTGTATTTTCAGTTAATTTATGATTTTTCAAGATAGTTTTTAGTATTCAAATTCATCAAATATTAACTTTTCTTTATCATTATTTTGTGAGAACATACATTACATTAAATAAAAATGCCATAACTTCCAATAAACTTCAGAAAAACCTTGACCCGTCGTTTAATGTAATGGTCATTATTTGATTTTGAATCATTCTCATATAATTTGATTTAAATACGTTTCAAAAAGACAATGTCTCGATACGGATTAAGTCCGAATTATCAAGGAGAAATTATTCGAACCGCATCGTTAACGGTCACACCGCGTTCCCCGATTCAATTCGGTTTCGAACTTTCTCACACCGAACCCAACAAGTTCTCAAAGCCCCAAGACATAACCAGTGGTGTAGTGCCAAATAAAAAAAAAATCGAAACCCAATAAAATCGTATGTCCATTTCGCACTCTGGTCGAATGGTGGCTGATTCCGTTCACGGGGGGCGCCTTTGTGCGTCGCCGGCTCGTTACCGTTTCGTTTTTTCAATATACAATAATTTTACACGTATTGTTTTCGGTTTCGTTTTCGTTTTTTGTATCGTACGACTGTGATTTCTCTATTGTGGTGGTCCTCGTTGGGGTTTTTCATCTGGCGCCGCCGCTCCGGTAATGGTGCTAACCGCAACGCGAGAAGTGACGCTTTGATTCTCACCGATCGCTTTTTTATATAATGCAAAGTTATTTTTAATATGTGTTATAAGTTCCGGTTGAGGATTCTTCGGCTGTTTTTTTGGGTGTGGGTTTATTTGGATGTGTACTGGATGGAAGGTCACATACGAATTGGAATTGTAAATCCGGAATATGGTTCAATTTCAGTTTTTCAAACACAAATGTGCTTATCGAGTTAAATCCTATTTGATTATTTTTTTTTTTTTTTTGAACTAAAGAAATCATAGTCATGATGATTCAATTGAATCATTATGTGTTTATTTTAAAACAACATGAATATTCGTATACGTCTGCTTGTTTATAAAAAAAAGCATGACTTCACGTAATGTTGATGTGGGACAATTTCCGGGTTTCTGGAAGTTGAATTCCAACTGGATTTCGTACGGGAAATTGTCGAGTTTCCGTTGAATTTTCCATTTATGTATTTCGCCATTAGTATCGAATAACTTGTCGATATCGTATATCACACTTTTTTTAAAACAAAAAAAAACTCATTTGCACTACGTTGATTTTGTTTATTTCGGGTATCTACAAAATTATGAAAAAAAAATTAATTTATCAAGAACTTTTATTATGAAAAAATACGAATGCGATTACGAAATTTGCATAGATAGCGATCTTTTTCTTTACAACTCGAATTAAGCAATACATTATTGTGCAAACATTAACCACAGTGTAAACATGTTATAATGTAAATCACATACGTTATTTTATTATTTCACATTATTGTTTTTTTATTATTATAAAGAATCACTGGTATATTTTTTCATATCTATAAACACCGACAAAACGTCTGATATAATACTGAAAAAAAATGAAACGCCTCCATAATTTACGATCAACTGCACTCGGCGACACTTAACACTTGCGACAACCGATCTTGTACGAAAGCGCACACGTCATACGCGACAACAATAAAATTGGTGGACGAATTAAAACAAATATCCGGTGCAGCGACAGACAACCGACAAAAGACCAGCAATGTACACATTTCGTCTGCCACGAATTGTGCATCGTTCACGGGAGAGAACCACCCACGTCCAATACGAAAAGCTCCGGCTCCGAATTGACCAAACGAGCATCCTTTTCCGCGGTTTTTCGATGGACGAATGCTCAATCAGGTGTTCGTTTCGATGATTGAATAAGTGGATCGAAATATATATTCCCCGTCCAGTCCCCTTGGCGCCATCATCATCCGCTGACAAATGATTGACGGCGTCTAACAATCAATTTCAGTTTACGGCCGATGTTCAATCTCGCATGTGACACTAAATTAATAAGGAAAACATCGATTTTCTGCTCCGGCGTCGTGTTATTATGTTCGAATGAATTTGTGCGAAAACGTTTCTTGCGAATATTCCGATTTCGTGTCAACCGTGTAGTATATCGTGTACAATGGTGATCCTAATTGAATAACGCGTTCTCGGTACTTCTCCATGGGATCTGATGGGAAAATTGCCTCTGTTGCTCACCGGTCAAATTACGTTGTCACGTGTCAGCGGAGCGTTATCAAATTTAACGTTTGATAAGTGTATATTAAATAATTTAAAACAACATCCCTGAGTGACTGTGCTGTGTAGCCTTGTTTATTTACCCGGAACGGCTTTTCAGTTAGGTAAAACCAATTTGAAAATCTTTCTAGGTGGGATGCGATCACGTAAAAGTCATTTGGAGATGTGACGATAATAACAGAAATTGTTGTTTTTCAGCGTAAAAATAATAAATGGTAGTGCTTGAGCTGAAAGCGCGATATTGGATTCTTTCATTGTGTTCTGAGACCATACCTGGGGGATTTTCTCACCTTAATATGAATATATAAAAAAACATTTACCAAAGGTATGTTGTATGCCAAGGAATTTCGTCGGTTCGGAAAAAGGATATGCACAAAGACGAACAATCTTCCGAAAAGCACGTGCAAAGGATCAATGTCTAATATCCGCAATATTTATATTTAATTTACGAGTAATTTCAATTGAAATACATTTTTTGTGAAATATTTTTCTTGTGACCTTGTTTTTTCGAGGAAAACATGTTTTCCTCATAGTTAATTTCGTAATGAGTTAGATTTATTGCGAACACACAAATTGCTTATTTGTCCCGTCTGTATATTGCTGAATTAAGACCCAGATTTTATAAGCGACAATTTATTAGCTTTCGTGTATTAATTTTTATATTGCGAACTCGACAAATGTTATCATTTTCGTACAAACATGTTCCACCGCAAATCTACGTGATTTATTCAAAAGCGAAATAAATTTTGCTAAAGAATTTATGGAATTATTTCTCAGCAAAATTTGCCACAGAATAAGAAAACGGAACGTGATCGGCCATAATGAAATTATACCTTTATAAGATAAATATTTTAAGAGGACAAAGATACACCTTTTGTAACGAATAGCATCTTAAAGGATCGTAAATGGCCTCCAATCGCGAAGGATCGTGTGAAAACGTGTAAATATTTCACCAAATCGGATTACGGTGTCCTTCGAAACGGAGATGTGTCCTGAACTCGAACGCAGCGATTTCACTCATAATCCCGTGGCCATCTAACAATAAAACGGAATTCATTTTTCTTTGGATCTTTGAATCGATTTAGTGTGTTATGCATTATTCAGGACGGATAAAATACAATGGTCGTAATTTATAGGCGACTTTCGTTTCGTTGTGTAATACTGAAATGGGATTTCTTTCGCGATTTCGTGTCACTGCTCTGCAAACATATTTTCTAGTACAAGCTCAACGGTCACGCAAATGAAACAATGTCGTATATAATATTATATAATATGTTGCCATACGTATCCGCAATGTATCAAGTACTGAGAATCGTCGATGACTAGTATCGTTCGTCACTTTTTTCATTGGATAATAGTCGATTGATCGAATGATTATTCAATGACGGAGTAGCCATTTAGTAGATTCAAATTTTTTCGTTCTAATTATACAATGGCTCTCGTTTTTGTGGTCTGTATTTTAATTAATTCATGGTCAGTATTTAAATATTATTGCTGATCGTTTATATGATAATAAATGATCCGTATTTATACTAAACAGTCAATATCCATCGTTAATATTTTTGACAATACAGACCGGTTTCAACTTTTTGTATTATCGGAAGTTTGTCATAATAGTATTTAAAGCACGCTTTATATCTCTAAATATGTTACAGACAAAATGATCAATTTCGCAGATTTTTTCCACGTATTTTTCCACGTTTCTGTCTAATATATCTTCCCCTACCTTTTGAAACTAACACATATTATATCAAAAATTTCCCAAATTTAAACTTTGTTCGCCTTACCCAATTTTTCGACACACACAAAAAACCTTCAGAATGAATTAATCACATAAACCGAGAACTTACCACACATATTATTTTCAAAAAAAAACTTTACCTACAAATGATTCACCTCTACAAAAATTTCACACAACACAAACAATCGCAATCCCATAATCATCAAACCAACACCGAGCGAACCCTTTATCCCTACAATCTCATAATTGACCCCGACCCACCGAAACCGTTCCTCACCCAAAGCATCCACTCCAACTTCACACGACCGCAACACCGCCGACTGTCAACAACAGAGGGATGGACCTCACAGTGTCGCCTCCGACATGGGGGGCCCTCGGAGGGCGATAATTGCGGCGAGTGCGGCTCTAATGCGGCGGCCATCTAATTAGCCCGTGGGACATGGCGGCGCGATCGAGGCTTCGCTGGTATTGCGTGACCACCTAGGGTATGGGCTTCTGGTTCGCTTGGTGTGGGTGGTGTGGGTGGTGTGGGTGGCAATTTTCGCGAAGTGGCTCTGTGAAGTTGCCGTCGTCGGTTGGTTGGTTGGGGGTTTGTATGGGAAGTTTTTGGTGTAGGGTTTTTGATGGGTTTTGGTTTGGTCAGGGTTGTTGAGAGAGGGAGGGGTGAGAGGAGTAATTTTTTTAAGGTTAGGGTTATTTTGAGGTTTGTGACCGATTTTGAAAATTTTTGGGCCCCAAATTTTCGACCTATGTTTTTAATAATTTTTAAAAAGTATTGATTTAAAAAAAAATTATGGTTTGAAAAATTTTGGAAATCGCCTTTTTTAGGGAAAAAATTTTTGAGGTTCGAATAATTTTAAAAAGTCTTATAAATTTTTTTTTTATTTGAAATTATGGGATAAATGAAAATTGAAGGAGCAAGGCCCCGAAATATTTTTAATTTTTTTTTCTGGAATTTCTCTCTATGGCCCTGGATGTGGTGGTTGTATGTTGAGATGATTTTATTGTAATAATATTGAAGTTTAGTGGAGTTTATGTGGCTATAGGATAATAAGAATGAAGTATGAATAAAAGTAATAAGGTGGTGAGGTTCTCTTTTTGAAAATGTTGTATTTTTCGGAAAATTTTGAATGTTATGTTTCAATTTTAAGTTTTGGCTTTCAAAATTATTTTTCTATTATTATGTTTGTAAGATTTTCATGAAATTCTGACTAAAATAATTACTTTTATAATTTTATCTCATTCTTGAAAATTATGAAATTCGGACTAATTCTAAGTAATTTTTTAATAACTAATTATGTATTTCTGGTATTTTTTTGCTGATATAGATTTTTGTATTCATATTTAAGGATTAAATACATTATAAACAAATAAAAAAGTAGGTTTGTCTGACATATTACCTTTCATTTGGAAATTATTAGTGCGCGAGCGCGCGATTTTGGATTTTTTCATAAAAATCAAAATAATAATAACTCGAAAACTATGATTCTTTGGACTAATTGTAAGGTATGTTTGTTTTAAAAAGTTTCAAATAACATAACCTATCATCAAGGTTTTAAAGAAACCTTTGTAACACCTTTATATATAAATTTAAAAAAACCTGAAATATTTTCCTAAATAATTCATATAAAAAGTTTTCAAGCCAATGGTAATAATAAATTTGAAAATGTGACTTACATATTTCATTAAATCGAGCGACAAATGCCAGCACTCAATTTGTGCATCTCGACAACGTCAAAAACAGACTACCAAGGAAGCTTTAATAGCGTCAAAAGGTTGCATCCTTATTATCTCGATGCTACGTTCTGCCACAAATTTTCGCGCACGAATTCCACAAATCCTCGAATCAACTCGTTATCAGAGCGTCATTATTCATGCGCGATGGGACTTTCGAATAACCATTTACCACGATTATTAGCACGTGACGAGCACTTTATAATAATGTATATAATCACATATTCAGTAGCGAATGCAGCGTTTTCGCATTGGAGCGCTAATGCGTCGATGTTGACACACGCACCGTGTTGATGATGATGATGATGGCGATGCACCGAGCAAAATTCCTGACGAGAAAATTAATTTACAGAAGCATTGTAAGATTCTCGATAAACTAAACTAGACGTTTTTTCACAAATTCGATTTAACAGTTTGATTATTCAACAGATGGCTCTATACAAAGGTTATAAAGTTTTCAGAACTGTCATTGTTTGTTTTACTGCTGAAAGGAAAACGATGTCCGCAACAATTTACGAAGTTTATTGTCGTGACATTCGATTAGTGCATCTGGGTTATCGGGTTTCCTAGTTTGGCCCTATCTGTGCCAATCTTCCATATGGCACGCGCTCCGTAACTCGAAACAGGGACACGTCGTCCTCAATTGGTTAATTCGTCTTTTGTGTGACGTCACGCACGCTGACGACCGCCCCTGATGATGATGATGATGATGATGATGATGTTTCCTGCCGATCGTCAATCCCGACTATCCTCATCTCGAGATCAGACAGATAGACGGCTTCTGTGTAATGTCGACGAATTCGCTCTTCGGAACAAAACCACATTTTAAATGGTAATGTGCGTTTGATCGATTCAATGTTGTTTACCGTTATCGTGTGCAGTTATTTATTATGATAAATACAATGTGTATTTTGTACCATAAAGTTCAGGGTTTACTGTTTCCGCAGATAATACATTCCGCTTTCATAACATTGAAATATATTTCAATATTATTGAATTTAAAACTCAAACTAAGTATTCACTTAATAAATAACATATTGAATTCTAAAATTATACACTCAATCTGCAATGTATCAAATTTACACTCCAAAAATTAATCCAGCATGAACCGACAAGTAAACCTTCACAATACCATACCGTACTTAAATTATATGGTTTCTATGGTGTCCAAAATAATATAGTATCATCGGAAGCACCGTATTCTCCATTTTTTCAGCGTATCATCGGATTTCGTCTGTGGTTCGGTAGGAAGGAAGCAGGTGCGTTTACGATGCGCAAATACTATGAACTTATGGGGTCCCATGTGCCATATGAACCGGCAAAGAGCTCGTGCCGCATAGGAAGTCCTTTGTTGGTCTTCCGATTAGGGTGAGACCGGGTGTAAACAAATATTTTGTTCATACATTATCGTATCGCGTATAATTTATTTACAAATAAATTCACCAAACTGGCCGTTTGATCTCTGATCGCATTCAACAATTTGTATTAATTTAATTAACGTTTTTTTTAATCGGTTTCGTTTCAACAATGCGAAATTTAAATTGTGAACACCAATTTGACTAATTAAATAATTACTACAGTTTGTGATGCATTCATTATGTTAAATGCATGCTTCCTGCTTTATTAAATTTATCGTGCAAAATTTAATCGCAACAGAGCACACCCGGTTCCTAATAAATTCTTTATGAACATTATGCTCGGTTTTGGATTACATCCGTTTTATCGGCGTTTGAAAAGGAGAGTTGTACTTTTTTATTATTAATTCTTCAATTCGAGAAAATCAAAACGAACCCCCCTTAGCCATTGTATTATTTTCGATTTCGGACCGTTTATTGTTTTTTTGATTTTTCATAGCGTCGCACTTAGGAGGCAGCTGTGCTCAATGCAATTGTTCGTATCAAGTGGAAATATGAATTCGTTTGAATGCCATTTCTTTTGAGACGCCATTCAATCTTGTACGGAATGGCTTGATTCTTTTCACCCCTTTCCCGTTATAAATCGAACATGAAAACAACCTAAAGTTGTTCTTTATATTTGAGAATAATTTGCGCTTTAGGCTTATTTGTTTATTTCGAATTCGGGAATAGTTTTGGTAGTTTTCGAAATACCGGAAGCTTCCTCCATTAAAGCTCGTGTAAACTCATAACAGGGTTGGTTGAGTGCTTTTGAATTTGTTGATCGATGGTTAAGAGGAGATTTTGTCGAGACCACCCCTATAGGGAATTTAATACCGAATTTAATCTTTCACTACAATCAAGGCTCAATTTCGAAAGTTTTAACGACCTCATTTCGGCGTGCACCCAAAACAATCCTATTTCAGCTTGTAAATTAACGTCGCCTCCTAATTAATTCGAATTTTTTCCATGTAAACGACTTAGTCGAAACGTACGATAAAATTGTTGATGTAATTTGTACAAATTTGTATAATACGTTGAATAAGAACGCTTTAACCGACGCGATATTACGCAGCAGGTAGATCGACAGATAAGCATTCATTTGTAATAATTTATACACTTTTATTGGCTATTCTTCGCTAATTAAAACAAAGTCGAAAAGCGAAACAATAGGATTACGCGCTTGTTAGTGTGTGTGTGTTCTTGTGTGGTAAAAGTCGAGAGTTTTACGATGCATATGAATAACGATATATAATATATTATTTTTCCATAATGTTTGCGCACGCGAACGATATCACACTCTCGTCGTAAATTTATTTTTATTCATTCACTTTTTTTACGTGTTATTTTATTTCAATTGCGTAATAAACACGCAATTGAAATTAATTGAAAAACTTGTGCTCCGACGTAATTGCGAAAATCTTACATTGAGATATCCAAAATACACTTCGTAAAAATAATAATAATAACGATAAGCTCCTTGCTTTTCAAAATATTTTCATCACACAACTGCTCGTTAGCCATAATTCACGTGATACATTTATTGCGAATCTAAAACATAATTCACATTCAAAATAAAATTCTCAACTCATTAAACCGAACCGAATCTCAGAACATCTATAGAGTTTCATACAATTTTTCATCATTCACTCGCTACAATACATCGATCAAAACTTTCAAAAGTGTAACACAATCGTTTATAATCCCCGCCCGATGCGCGAAGGGTGTGATTTTCGCATTTCAATATCATATGCACGTTTTTTTTTCTTCGGATTCTACATTATAAACGACAGATGCTTCCGATACGCCATTGAACGCGATTTTTTCCGCACAAGAGGCACGGGCTGGCTTTAACCTTTGGCGCTCGTTCGAAAGACCCTATCCGATGACATAATTATTATTGGCGAAGCAACACCGACGTCCCATTTATAATCGTGAAAGCGTTCGCTCATACCGCATTTAGCATATCCTGTGTGTTGTGTGTCGTTTTTTTCGAGTTTTTCCTACGACAACTCTCGAAATTGTACGCGGGGAGATGCTAATTCGGGCGCTGTACGAATAGGGAGGGCAGATTCAAAATTCGCATTTTTTATGTATTTGGATTTAAGATTTGTCTACTTTCATGATATTATTGTCGTTATCTTGTATTCTATTTTAAAATAATTAAAATAAGCTTCAACATTATTTTTCATCGAACCATTATTTAGATGTTGTAATTCATTACCATTTTTGTGACATCTCCTCAAACAATCTAATCTGGGACGTCTAATTCCCCGATGGTCCTGTGGCTAGTTTCATGATAGTGGTCGTGTAATTCCGTGATAGTATACTAAATTTTGAGAAAAGCTTCGTAATATTATTTTTTTCGATAGTAAAAAGATTAGCATTAAAATTTTACAGAAGATTTATCATTAACAATTTTTTTCAAAATGACTGATGATTCAAATTAAATTCTTTTCGCTATTTCAAGAAAAGCAGAAGTAAACGAAACAAACTATTTTTCTCAATAAAAATAATTTTAATAAAGTATATTGTTTCAACTATGTTCCTTTCTAATACCACCATAATGTTTGATTTTTTTTTTTAATTACATATGTATTTTTCGTAGGGCTGAAAGAAAATCATTTTAATAAAATTGTATGTAACATAGGAAGTATTTATAAACATTTTTTTAATCAATAAATAAAAAAGTATATCACATAATACATAACTTTGTACATATATCGAAAAGAATCGATATTTAATATTAAAAAAAAATTATAAAAATGATGATTTATTTGCATAATTGGCAATATAGAAATATCCATGAAGATTGTGAATTTCGATTCTATTCGTCTCAAATAAAAATAAGTATACTTAAAATTTTTTGAATATACCGGGTGCCTTATGGTTTATATTTGCAAGGGACGCGTGTCGGGATTTGTAAGGATTGAGGGCGCACAAGCAAAGGCAAGGTGCAAGGAAGTGGACCATTTTTTGTCTCGTTTTGCAAATTATTTGTTCGAATTTTTTTTTCGGAAACCACCCCTCAAACTTTATATTATTATGTATTGTATTTACTCTCGGGTGTGTGGATGTGTTCAGGTGTTTTTCGAAGTGTGTTTGCAATGCTGTTTGGCGAACGTGCTCACTGTTAGTTCTACGGCTACGTCGTAGACCCTAAAGCTTCAATTGATTTATTTTACCGATTCAGCAACACAATCCCGATTATTTCGAATAATGAAAACACATACCAATCATCTTCAATACCGAATAAAAATCAATACAACAACGAATAATTCTTTAGCAAAAACCCAATAAAACCGACCGAAAATGATCAAAAGAGACCGCGGATAATTTCCCCAAGCACTCAATTATCCTTTTCGTACTTCAATAGTCCAACGGCCGGATCATCGAAATGAACAATGACACGAGACCGTGACATATGGCAGACGCACTTACGCACGACATTGACGACACGTCTAACCAGAGCGGAGTTGACATGGCGAAATTAATGCGAACATCGAGGACGACACACATCCTTGGTCCTGAGTGTTTCGCAAACACGACAATTGCTTTCTCATGCCGCGTAAGAACCCTTGGGGGAAAATGGCATAATGGTCGGCGGTTAATGCAGAGTGCACTAGACCGAAAAATGCACCGAGTGTGCTTTTTTTTGATGTGCGATTTGAAATTTGTTGTGAGCTAATTATTGTTTTTTTGTTTTGTTGCAGGTGAGTGATGCATTGTGGTGTTTGTGTGGGTACGTTGATTGATTTGTAATAATGAATTTACGATTGTTTTTGCATCTTTTGCAATTGATACTGCAGATCGGAGCTTTTCCGATGTTTAGTAAGTTTGGGTTTTTTTCGTATCGTATGTAATAGGGATTTCATTACTGGTAAATTAGTTAAATAATAGTTTGATATTTTTTGGAAAAGTCAGATTTTTTTTTAAATGTTGGTTTTTATTCTGAAAAGTATTTTTGGTTTTATTGTTTTTTCGGCTTTTCTTTATTTTTTCCAGTTTTTATTCAAAATTTAATTCACCGGTAAACTGATAATTAGTAAAAAAAATACCGGATTACTGTTAAATGAAAATTACGGTAAATCTGACATCCCTAGTATGTAATCAATTACAGAGGAAAAGATAAATTTAGACGAGCTTGAATACTAAAAACTTTCCCTTACCTATAGGTCAAATCGATGGTATGCGAATTCCTAACAAAGACTGCGCTACTTGTCGCTTAACCTTTTAATTCAACAGGTTTAAAACCATTAAATTATCTCTGAACATATTGAAAATATTTACTAAAAAAAATCAGAATCTATTCTTAATTAATCCGATCTGATTTTATCACTCGACTAAAAAAAAATCGATGAAACACTATACCGTATTCAGTACCTAATAGAACATACTCGTCCTTATTTATATTTCTAAAAGGATACACCTTTCGGATATTATAAATCGGCAACAATAGCACAGGAGCCCACACCTTTCCCTCGGGCACCAACGGGATCACCTGAAGCGACGGCAAACACCAAAACCGGAGCAAATACCGTCGCCCGAAACGTGGCAGCAGTTTTTGTCGCCGCCATTGTGCTGCCCTATTATGAAAATTTATATTTATAAAAATATAATAGACACTAACGTTGTTTGATAATACGATACATTTAAGTAAGCAAACACGCGCGCGCCGCGCTGCATCCGATGCACAATGCGTTTTCATTATTGTGTTTCGTGTGTGTGTATTTCGAGGTGATCTGCAGATGCAGAAGTGAAATACGTAGATTGTTTGTCGGTACTCAACATCGGCAGATGATCGTCTAGACCAAATATTTATTGAGGACTGTCGATCGGGTTCGAGACAGTAGTTGATTATGCTACTGTTACAATCGAGTACATATAAATTGAAACGTATTCTTTTGAAACCATCACGTATAAATAATATATGTAATTAATGCGGAATATCACTTTCGGGCACGTGTACATTTTATCACGTGAAAGCTCAATAAAACCGGGTAAAAATTAGCTTACGCGCCATAAGTGCGCAGTATTACTTTTTATCGTCTTCCATAAAAATACTTAAATATGCATAACAGTCTTGGAACGGGGCGGGTTCGGTTCGTGGAAAGGCCCTCGAACGGTTTCGATATCACTTCTGGGCCGAGATAATTATCGCGATTCGTTCGCATAAAAGTGTACGATTGAACCATTACGCACCGAAAAAAAGCTCTCTGAGGGCGGTGTTATCGATAATAGATCTCGAGAGAAAGCGATAAAGTTTTTATACTTTCTGGAGTCGAAGGCGACATGACCGAGTTCGCAATAAAATTTAATAATAACCCGTCCGACGGCGGGAAAGCTAATGAGATTTCTATATTTAATTATTTTCTGGCCGATAATGGACGCGTATCGGACGCGAATATTGTATTTTCGCGTGTGTTTTCCTTTTTGCGCTCAGTTTTTCGTTATGATATTTCTGTAATGAGTGTTCGTGTTGAAATATCGGACGCATACTGGTACCCACATTAGTATGTATTATAGTACCGTAAGTTACCTTCGGCCGATTCCAGCTTATCTTTTATTTATTCAGTGGTTTATGCGTATTTTGACTTTCTTTTGCAAGCGAACGTTATACTAGTTTGACGTAAGTGCAGAACAAACACAATTCGAGCCCATTTTGAACAATTTGTAATACATACTTTATAACCACCAAGTTTAACATTCCCAACGATTTCAAATTGACATCAGTGAATTTTCTAACGGCGGAAAATTCGCAGGAACAAATTACATCATATCGCAAACCATTCATCACTGGCGTTGTTCGGAAAATCCGTATCGCTCATGTGACAAGTGCCATAATTTACCTAATTCGTGGCAATAGATAGGTGTCGACGAAGTGGGCACGGTGCGGGTGTGATGCGTCAGGTATTTATTCGGTTCAAAGGAAAAAAATGAAGGATTGACTCGAATGTTTGTGTTTCCCACGTGATAACGCGTTCACCACCTTGTATGCCCAAACGCTTGTGAAACAATAAAACCGTACAATGGCCCACATAGTTCACCGACAACCAACTAATGGTTCCAGAACCTCGCCTAGATCTTTACCGATATTCATTAAAATCTATCATAAATCAATACAAAATCAAAAAAACTTTATAAACACGTTGCATATTTTTAATTTCATTAAAAAAATTCAACGTTTCCATGTAAATTTTCGCACGAAAATGTTGCCGATCTGTCGCCCAGATAGACAGACACACAGACAGGTCTCATTTTCTATTGTTTGACGTTCCAGCCATTGATTCACGAAATCGTCAATATTTGTCGAACATTATACGCTCGTCGAAATGTGCCCGTATTTTTCACTCGCTGTCTACAAAATATCCGTAAATATTGGTCACCCCACTCGACTTTGCGTATTATAACATAACGCATCGTATACGTACAGGCGGGTAATCAAACAAGAGCACCACCGAAAGACCACGGTCGATCGTCGCTTCGGAAAAAAGTCAAAAATTCTCACTCCGAAGCGTTTCATCGCCGA
The DNA here is from genome assembly GCA_009617725.1 of Hydropsyche tenuis. Taxonomy (NCBI): domain Eukaryota; kingdom Metazoa; phylum Arthropoda; class Insecta; order Trichoptera; family Hydropsychidae; genus Hydropsyche; species Hydropsyche tenuis. Next base: position 2,176,352 of record VTON01000007.1, read on the forward strand.
CAAATAAAGTGTATTCCAAAACCGGAGAGCAAACACGGCAGTCACAAAAGTCCCGTAAATATAGACGAAAAAGTTTCGGCCGCGAGGTCACAAAGCGTTCATTAGCATGAGATTGGATCTGTGATGTTGATATACTCGGAGGCGCTTTATTGTTGTCGCTTGTGTTGTTTCGTTCTGAAAAACTGGAACTGGAAGTCAGGTGGGGTCTTCTCGTGAAGCCTCGGGTCCAGCTGGTGTTCGTATAATATCTCAACATGCCAAGATTCACCGTTCCGCGAAGACAGAGGAAAGCATCAATGGGGCGTATATTTCCTAGAGAGCATTTCATTGCGCTATTCAATGGCTTATAGTCTCTTTAACAAGACGGTGTGCTAAAGTGCATTCATACTCGTGTGACATTAACGATTTCCTATTCAAATGTGCAATATAGTGTAATTTGATTTCGTTTTACGATACCTTTCTATGCTTATTACCTAGAATGTTAAAAATTTGAAATAATGTTAGAGAAAAAATTTCTTTTGATTTATTATAAAAATCAGTCTTTTAAATATGAATGTTTTTGAAATGTTTGATATTTTTTCAATTTCATCACTCTTATGCCTTGTTAGGAGACACGCGCTATGTTGCAATTGCCGATGGTAAGTAAATCCACGTCAATTGTCCCCGAACGATGCAGTGGACCAGTTTTTTGACGTGCAGCCGCCAACTGCATTCCGGCTCACTTGCACTCCTCACATTTGCACCACGATCGTCAATCGCGCCTGCTCACACATAATAATATCCAACAATTATATAAAATCACAATTATTCCATACTATTTGAAAAAAATCATCAACAATTTTCATTGGACCAATCAATAGATTTTCTCTCGGAAACCAATCGATAGATAATTTATACAATAATTTCTTCATTTTTTTTCAAACTACTTTTAATTCTTATAATGGTTATGATCATGTATTCTTCGTCGATATTGTCGATTAGTTAGAAGATTTTTTTTCAATTGAAAAGAGAGTCGACTCTATATGGTTCGTCTGGATCGTGGCTCGCGACCAGAGCTCATCCTGCATACAAAGCAGTCGAAGAAGTCCGCATGATGAACAGGATCGTCTCTCGTGTTTATGCTCATTTTTGAATTCCATTCACAATTCCGAACGTGTGTGTGTACGAATGAAGCGAGTCGGACACCTTAGAGATGTCAACGAGGACGACGATGAAATTTCTCGATTGTTCGTCCGTAATAGGAAAAGTCGGTGTTTACTATTGTTGCATACCAGTTTCGTAGGATTTTGCCGTGTTTTATGCAATTATTATTGAGGATTGCGAAATTATCGTTGTGTTCGATGCATTTTGATCAGTGTTTAATTGCTGATATTCTTTTGAAAATTCAATTCGTGATGTTATGTTTCTGATTTTTATTGCAAATTAATCTTGCGATGACATTGTTGGATGTCATATTTGTATGTGATTTTTTTTAATTAGCTCACTGATCGATAATAAAATATGTTATTAATTATTATTTTATTAAATTATATGATTTTTTTAATATCATATTCTCGCGAAGCTGTCTGATATTGCGTAGATTTCTATACGTTCAAATCAGATATGTGAAATTGATAATTTTATTGCTTGAAAAAAATAAAATTAAGTATCAAATATAAAATATGTAATACATACTTAATTATAATACTTACATAAGTTTTAACAAGTTTTCTATTTTGATTTTGAAAATCATGGTAATATTAAAATTTCAAACATAATTTAAACAAAACAATAGTCTGCATTTAAATACAATAAAGACATAAACTAATTGTAAGATCTATAAAAATTAAACAATAGTAAAGTTAAAAATAACAAACTATATAATTACACGAATTTGACGTACATGATCTCATAGTCACTTCAAATGTACAATTACGCCATCAACTCCACATAAATAATCAATCACTTATCCCAATATCAAATATCTCATAATTTCACAAAATATCAAATAACACAATTTCAACTTTTCCCTTGAAAAAACACAAATTTCACATATTTTAATCGCTTCACTATAAAACCTCAATTTCCACCAAAAAAAAACCCCACTAATTTCCCAAACTAACCCGACGACAACCCCAGATAAGAAACCCGCTCAAAAGGAACCATCACCACACATTAGCAACCCGCAACCGACAACCCGATCTAATTAGAGCCACAGGACATTCACTCGTCAGCGTCGTCCCGTCACCGGGACGGCATCAATGGCCTCGGTCACCTGTTCGTCCCGAGAGCAGGTGCACGAGATCCTTTCTGCCATCTTCTTGCGCACTCCAGCATCCTGTCGGAGACGGACAGACCGCCTGGCTGGCCATCGTCTTCCAGATTCGCCCGCCGGTGCATCGGACGCCATTTGCATCAATCATGGCCCCTATCGAGGGCCATTGTTTCGCCGATTTCGAATATCGGCGATTAGTTGTTGAATGGTGTTTGTTGGGTGAGATTTCGCCATTGAGAAATGTCCGCCGAGCGAAGGCTTGGTACAATTCATTGAGTTGGACGAGTTGAGTTTTTGTTAAGTGTAACTGGACTGGACGACTTACACGCATAAAATAAACAATCGTACGTATGCGACAGAAATACTTATCGGCGGATAATATAAGTAGCTAGTGGGGTGGTTTTGTGCGAGAGGTAAAAAATATATAAATAAATAAATTGAAAATGAAAATAATCGAAGCGTTCCGAGAGACGCACACTTTTAACATTCTTCGGTTGTCGGACAAAATCAAAGCGCACACACCACAAATCGACGAGCCAAATTACACCACTTTTTCGCTTTAAGAAAATTTCGACGACTTTACTGCTTTTACTTTCGTATTATATGCGAATTTGTGAAACATTATAATACTTTTCATAATATTCTAATTCGAAAAAAATTGCACTGTTACATAATTTTGTTGGGTAATTTGATAAATTATTTCTTTTCAATTCAATTTGTTTCATATGAAAAAATTACATACCGAACCTTTTAATCAAAACTCCTTTACATTATATATTCATAACAATACATCGAATAATTTTGTAATAATAACATAATAATCGCATCGTATATTACACCACCGATGCCATAAAACACTTCAGCTGGACTTCCGTCCCTCATATTTCAGCAATATTGCTTCGCGCGCATCAAAAATGCAGAAATGTTACTCAACATACGAACACAACTGGAAAACCGCATTCAAAAAGTGCATATCGAAAGAACTGCAAGGTGCATCTATCTAGTTTGCCCACTGGAATGCAGTGCGTGTGCATGTGCACGTGTATAAATCGCGAATCGGCCATTATACACCAGAATCGTATTGATATGTCATAAGTCCATGCTATTATTGTGTATTGACATGTTTTTAATCGTATAAATAAGGGGTGCAGTACCAAAAATCGTTATGTGTATGAACAGATATGATGAATTTTTCATTAGTGGAAATTTTCGACTTTTTTTCATAAAATTAGCGTATGAATCACTATGTATTTTATTTTTTACACTATCATATATTCTTAGAAAAAATATTTAGTACATAGAAGATAAGATATAAAAGATATTATAGTCAAAATAATTTAGATTAGATTTTCAATCTTTAATTTAAAATATACGAAATTGAGACTTTTAAATCTATATATCTCATAAGTTTTTTTTGTGGGTGTTATAATATTTGTTAAGAAAGCTGTAATGCGCTAGAAAATTATGTCGTTCTCGCTAGAAAATTTTTCTTTGATATGGACGTTTTTATTTCGTCTTATGAATGATTGTTTATTATGTTTCTGAAGAAATTGCGTTTGGTTATGTCACAATATTGCGTGCGCAAAATAGTTTTATCAATCTGTAGAAATATCCGTGTTTTGATAGCGAACGTCACATGTCATATTTTATAATGACTCTTTTGAAGAAAATTTTCTTTTTCGAACTTCGTATTCAAATCTACATAATTAATCGGAACTCATTTGTTTTTATACTAAAAAACGATCCGTAAACTTGATAAGAACTCATTTAGCATTTTAATTAAAAGACTATTTGTGTATTTTGATAATTAAAATCGCTTATATTTTAATTTCGTTTTAAATGTAACATTTCGTTTAACATCAATCTTCTAGTGATAAACGATGAAATTAATTCTGAAAGTACTTAATATCTTTTAAATAAGATCAATCAAAACATTCTAAATAAGCGATTTTCCTGAATTTCCCAACAACCATTACTCCATCCCATCTCTCAACAACCTAGTTTCTAAACTATTCTACCACCCCTATACTATTCCTTCTCTTGAACTACCAACAAAGCCTCCATTGAGGAGAAAATCGATCGATCGGAGGTGTCGATGGCGACGAAATCCTCTGACGAGCATTTGCTTTGTCTCTCGAATATGCGTGCTCGCATGCGAGCCAGCAGGAGGCCGATTCTGCTTTTTGTTTTCCGCGTTTTTTGCGATGTGGCCACGAGCGCACCTGCCGCATGAAGTACAGTCATGTCTTTGCGAGAAGGTGCTTCGTACTTTGGTCAAATGTCGTTTGATTATGATTGAACGATAGATGGTCGATGGTTTGTATTTGATTAGAAAGAATCTCTAAGTATTTCAGTATCTCAAAATCGATTGAATCCAATTCGAAAATCAATTGTTGTAAATTGGTTTTAAGTTCTTTCTGTCTATTAAGAAAGACGTGTGTGAAATATAAGCGGTTTTAATAAAAGTCGTTCAATACATTTTTCACCGAAGAAAAAATGGTAATTAAAAAGCCGATAAAATCATCCATTTATTAAACACTGTCGACAGATTGAAAATCGAAGCACCTTCTATCGGTATGTGACCTCGGAGGAATTTCGAACAGAATGCAACACTTTCAGTTAGCTGCCGAGCAACATCTCAAAGACACGCCCCTAAAGTAGGCTTCTATAATTAACGTTGGAAATCGAACCATACCACCCTTAATCTCGAAAAACCATAAAAAAATCAAATAAAAAACGAATCGATAGTTTGCGTCCGCCTTAATCGAATTTGCTCCGTACGCGGATACGTATGAATTTTAACATTTTTTTTTTTTTTTACGTAATCCTATTACCGTTGCCCTGAATTCGAGTTCGCAGTCAAGATTAATTTTCTCAATACACGAAAGCTCAACAATATATGTAAAAATAAAACACATATTAAAAACTGTGCACGCGTACATTGTAGCGACAACGTTTACAAGAGCAAAGTCAAAAGCGTTTGTGGTTCGCGTGCTCGTTGCCCAAGGTAGAATTAAAAATAATGAATAAAAAAAATTGCGCTCTTGCAAAGTCGCAGTGATAACTTTCCGCTAATTAAACCATTATTTTATAGAACGAATTAATTAAAATCTACGAAAAATCGCTCGTTAATTTGTTGGCACTTTTACGTTTCGATGACGGAAACGTCCTATTCTTCTCCCGTGTACGTTTCTCACGATAAACTTTAATATCATTCATAATCATCATTTAAAACGTTTTAATGACCTTTATATACATAACCATTTGGAGGCAATGTCCCGTAACATTTTCATACTCTAACCATCACAATCAATCAACACAAATATGAAATATTTGCAATTAACCGATAAATCAAACTGACACAGCGAAGCAGATTTTATCTGAAGCTAAATCGTGTAATTTTTAAATAGGTGTTTTATTTTCATTGAGAACAAACTTGAATTTAATTCGGAAACGTCTTGATTAAATCTGTGCTTAAAACGGGCAATTTTTTGCCGAAACCAACCTCGAAAGCTAATAATTTAATTACAGTCGACCGACTTTGCGCGGGTGGCCCGTTTCACAGATTCGTACAAAATCAAACAATGGGCGCACAATTAACATTCTTCGCGTGTCTCTTTCACGAAAAATGCTCTCGAAACAAATGAAGTCACCTCGATATAAGACATAATAATATTTAATAAGAAAAAATCTCGCTCTTGTCGAAACAATTACAAGCACCGAGGGCCGTTATGCGTTCGGTTCTTCGCTTTCCGGTCGAAAGAAATATTCGCCCCTTAAAAGAACAAACGGAACACAAAGCACCTGCTGCGCGCTTTATTTATTATAATTATCGGGCAACACAGCCCCGAATTATTTTAATAATGTTTTAATTGCGTATGAGCGCTCATAGAATCCTGGCCTCGGTTTGAGTTATGGACGAAATAATATGCCGCTTCGAATATTCCAAATATTTCCGATTCTTACCCTTTCGATGGGATTTGGTATCGTGCAAATTGTTCGGCTCGAAAAAAAGAGCGATTTTCAATTATGTAAATATATTAATCACTTGTTCGCTATGTGAGATTGCGTTTCATTTATCAGGAGTGCGAAGTTAGAAAAATGAGTAATGAGCTCTCGAGTTTTTTAGTGTTTCATAAATATGGATCACTTTATCCTTATGAGAATCATTATTATAATAGTTTAGAACGAATTATTTAGTTCTCATTAAAATAATTCTTTTTACCAATACATTTGGGAAAATATTATTAATTGAAACTTCAAAAATTTTATCAAGCGAACTGTCGTAATTTTCGATAAAAAATAATATAATATATGTATAGCTTTAAAGCTATCACCCTTATAATATTATTAAAATTCTTGTGACTAAAAGATTGATTACACGTATCAATCATAAGTTTAGAAAATGCTGTACAATTTTCCAACCCGATAACCAATTTTTATTAGCTCATTATAATATTTTCTTTTAGTCTCATTAATATAGTAGCCACGCCCCGCTATCGCCCGAAATTAAAATATTCCCTATAGTAACACACAACGATTACGGACAAACACCATAAATATTCCCACTAATGAACCGGCGATAAGTCAAAGATCTAAATACCGATAGTGCGAGAAAATTCGAGCGAATCACGAAACTTCATAAACACAATAATTTTATCAGTGTTGCCAAAGCCGAACGAGCTCGCCGACAAACGACCCCACACCGCCGACGGGGGACAAAAAATTCAATATTTTATCGAAAAAAACGTATAATACAATAATAGGAGAATCGTGTGTTTGTTGCATTCTCGTTTGTGTCGCGTTTTTTTCGTCGAAAACAGAACAAAACTTATATTTTGTCACGCGGACGGTTTCTCAACAGCGGGACGGATGATAAGGGCAAGAAGTCGCGATATGATTTATGACACTATTATTCACTTTCCTTTGACTCCTCCGTCTGTTAAAGGTTGATTTTTCTTACTTTCATAGCGGTTTGTGATGTTCAATTGACTTTTTCGTATTGAAATAATTTTCATTCGCCGTGATACTAAAGAAATACCTAATAAAATTCATATTATATTTATTATATCGTACTGAAATAATATAAAATATAATATAATATTCTTACATGAAATGTTTTATGTGTAGGTCAGGGGTGGCTAACCGAAGTTCGCGTGCTGACTAGCCCCTTTTGACAGTGACACGCCCGAGGGCGGTCGCAGTATAATGATCCTATTTATCGATTCGGTGCTTTTCCATTTGTTACATTATAAATTGTGTATTAAGAAACTTTAGAAATTGGTGATGGAGTTGATTTTTGATCATTTAAGTTTTGCGTAATGGACTGGGCATGTCGTGCGACGCCGGATAATCGGTTCCCGTTGATTGAATTCAACGATTCACCGACGAAATGACAGGTGCAAAATAAAGTTCAAATAACTTTTCGGTTCATTTAGTTAGAATAGTCATTAAGAGTCACTGTTTTGTAAACTTTTAGTATAAAAAAAAATTAGTTAAATCTACCATTTATTCGAGCACGAATAATAGGTTCAGCAGTTTTTCCTAATCGGCATGGATTTCCCATTGTTATTTTGTTTAAATTTCTTATTTTATTTCAGTACAATTTTTTTTATATAATTAGATGTTTATTCTTCACAATATCACGGAATTATATCATATATTAATATTATTATCTCACAAGGAGCCGGATATTGCAACCATCCTTTTCGGACAGACATATCATATTTCCAAACAGCATCATTCAAAAACTAATATCACAACGACATTTCCTCACCTCTATACATCTGAAATCAAAACCCATCACCATAGTACACAAACATCAAAATGTACCGAGCTTTAACGCCTCATCCGAAACGATATCGAATAACGACCCGATCTAAACATCTGCCGACGCGGATTAATCTGTCCCTCGAACCAGAAAATCGTCCGACGATTTCGGCCCCCGATCTGTTTGATTTCGCTCGATCGAGGCCCGGTCAACCGCAAAAATCGGGCAATCGTCTTACTATCTTCGCCTGCAAAAGGTACATAACATAACTGGAGGTACTTGAAAGTGAGCAACCGCGTTTGCACCTGCTGGCAACAGCAAAGGACTTGCCGCTCGGACCGACGCACTTTTATCGACGCCGTTTCATCATCGTCGATGACGTCTTCCGATTATTTCGACGTGCTGTTTATGTTGTGTTTTATTTCCTCGTTATGTCGAGGTAGGATTGACTCGGATCAATGGGACGGACGGGAGTTATGTAGATTCGGGAGATGATAGATTCTGTGTATGTAGTATTTGCATTGTGCTTTGAAATGTGGTTATATGGAATGAGTTTTTGAATTTATTCTGTGAGTCATTAAATTGGTCGAATTATTGAAAAAATAATCGATGAAACTAGTTTTTTTTTTTTATATTTACTATGAATAATTTTTACAATGGTCAATGTGGTAGTTTGATATGCTAATTCGTCGAGTTCGTCGTTCGGTTTGCGGATTCCAGCGAAACGAGGCGTGTTTCCTTCGAACGATCTAAATTGATCTACGGATCGATTTGTCAAGGTATTCATTCTTTTGACAAAGCTTAATCGTTTCCCATCAACGTTTGGGTGAGTTTAACCGAAAGATCATTCTATCGGACACAATTCCATTATAAATATTTTTCGTTATTATTTTTCTTCGCACTTTTTTTCAATATCAACACTCAATCGCGCCACGGTTGCATTTTCAACAGATTTAAACCATCACGCTCAATTTACCTCGATTGTCGCCTTATCCTTTTTTCCCCATCGTCCTCGATCCATAATAAAAAGCTCCCCCGGGCGAGGCCGAGTCGCCGCTCCTCGTGAAAAATAAAACACCCATATGGAAGAGGATGGTAAAAAATGAAAGGACGAACGAACGGGTGTACAAAAAGCACCTGATCGGGCGTATTAATCTGCGACACAGGTGGGTAAACAGCTCGAGGACCACCGGCCGAGCACACCTCTAATCCCTCAAAAACGAACCCGTCTCCTTTGCCCTTCGTGAGGCTTTCGAGGTTCGTGTCTAAAAGTGGAGATTGAATTGTCCAATTTGGATATCACGAGCCGTACGATGTTGTGTCGATGTTAATAAGGTGTTAATTTCGTTTTTAAAAAAATTGTTTCTTGGAATTTTTTTTGACACTTGCGTAATTTCGCAAACCCAATCGAACGATTGACGAGTCACTTTCACATAGAATTTACGCCGTTTTGAATTTACATGCATGTTAATGACACGACGTCAAAGCGGTGCATTTGTGCAGCATCGTTAAATTTTAATTGGCTCGCTTTTTGTTGCAAGTACTATGCAATTAGGCGGCAATTAGGAGTAGCGAGATTCCAGCCGACACTAATAACACGATATTTTCCGACGAAACAATCGTTATAATATTATTAGGGGACGACTCAAATTCACCCGACGCAAATTAAACAATAACCGCGTGACGCTAAACATGATGGTTCGTTGAGCTTTTCCAAAGGTACAAAACGCGCTAGTAATTTTTATTGCGCTAATCAAATTATATACGTCCTTTTTAGGGTTATTTTCTGAAGGAATTGACATTTGAACTAATTGTCGTGTGAAATTGTATATGAATATTTTTTATTATACAGAAAATAAGTTTTATGATATTTTACTATCTGAATTTTCAATTTATAAAAATATTATCTAACTCATAAATTTTACGAGATAAATAATGAATATTGTTCCACTTAATGAGAAAACTTGAAAACACACCCTCATAGCAACCCTAACGCGTCGAAATTGCTTACATGAAAGCACCCCAAACTCCAAGTACATACTCTCTTATGATTTCATAACACGCAATCAACAATTACGAACGGATAGAAGACAACGGCGATGAAGACGAAGACATTTTTCGGCTGGTGATGTCAGCCATTGTTCCTATTAAGGCGCCAGCCACCTCGCGAACGCTAATCGCTCCCAGCCCGCTCATTGTTTGCTTGGACAATGAGATGGAGGCAACCAGCACATATAATATTATATGAAATGCTTAGAATCAAAACTAACAAATTGAATAATAATATTACATTGTTTCGACCTTTACGTCTCCATTGTTGATACATTTCTTCCTCAAGGCAAAAACGAACGACGAAACACTTCAGAAGTTTCAGAGTTTTTCCTTATATGTTACGATCAAGCGAAGGTAACTATTTCAAAATAGTAATAGTAAAGTATGAATATTTCAAAACTGAAATCATATTTTATGAATATCAAGTCAATGTGCGATTTTACATTAAAATACATAAACCACAACGTCGATGATTAACAAAATCAAATTGCGTCTAAATTTTGTTATTTTTTCGAAATTGAGAGCATTGATTCAACGTTCCTCGTGTATAATATCACACATTACACACACAGGGCCTGAAAACACGTGGGGGACACCGATTTGCATATAAAGCGAGCTCATCCTGACCATCCGTGGAAGCGGTGACTGAAGACGGACGCCACCTACCACGCGATACGAACGACCGAAATTCACGCGACAATGCGTACATGTTATTTTCTTATTATTATTTTTTTTCTTAGGTCGTTCGTATGCTAATTCGATCGTCGGGGAACGAATCAATAAGCTCGCCATTGTTAGATGATGCGTTCATAATTTTTCAATTTTCGATAGTGTCACTATGTGGAAAATTTATATTTTTCATAATGGTCGTGAAAAAAAATCCACTTTTAATATGAATTGAATTTCCTATCGTTGTATTTTCAATAACATGTATGTGAACGAAATGAACTTTTTTTCGATAAAAAAAATATTTAGAAATCTGCATGCATATCCGCAGTTATTCAATACCTTAATCCTCAAAACTCCACAGCGCTCATTCACAAATCCAAATCCACAAATCGCACCATTAGAAAGCAACAACCATTCATCGAAACCTGCATTGTAAATTTCCCTAAACCGCCCTCTAAAAGCAGTAAAACGACAAAAACCCAATTACGACACGGTTCACACCCGACCGTAAAGCCTTACCTGTACAGGTTGTCGCCGAAACAATACCGTCCGCAGGTAAAGCGTGCTCAATTGCGCGCATAACAATAAACATTAAAGAGACTCATTCATAAACATCGTATCGACGATGAGGACTCTCTTTATTCGGACACGTCCGCAAAGCGAAGAGGATGGACATACGAGGAAAATGCGGTGGTGGGACAAGGATGAGAATAGTGATTCACAGGTGCAGTCGATGCAGTGAATCGCAAACTTTTCGTCGGATGCGTTTTTCAATGAATTCGTAATTGGAATTCGTTGCGTGTGCGTGGAGTGTCGTGCGTATGAGGGTTGTTGATTATTTGTCGTCTGGTGCGTTTTGTATTAATAAATTGATTTGCGTGTTTGTTTATGTTTAATGCGTGGATCATTTTGAATGTTTTGGTTAAATTTGTTGTGTTCACGTTATTGTGCGAGTTAAATATTGTTTATGTACATTTTGTTGTTTGTTTATATTAAAATTTACGATTACAATTTAAGCTGTATATAAAATGAAATTAATTTAAATTTTGCAACAAATTTTACTGATAAGGAAACTTAGAATATGATATTTTATTTCTGCGTGTATGTGCATGTTGTTTAACGATTTAACCTTGTTTAACCTATGTATTATCGAAATCAAGTGCCTTGTAGTGCGATTAATAAATAGACACTACGTACAATTGAACCGGAATAATTCGATAACAAATCATTTCAGTTAAGTTATTCGTTATTTTCTTACCATCGCATAAAAATCACGATAAATCACCAATTGAATTTATATGGATTGTAACACGAATATGATTCATTCCTTTGAAAAATTCGGGAAAACCACCCGACTCACCTCAACATTATGCCAAATTTTCAAATCACTATAATTACAAACTCAAACCCACCATTGCACCAGTTCACAGAAGAAAGCATGACGCCGATACGATACCGAAAAGCAGATTCCCACACGGTTTTCCCGCGACACCGCGTTTGAGAAACGCTCGAATGCGTCACGCGAGTGAATGTGACCAAGTTCGGAAGTGGTCAACGCAGCCAGGTAGCGGGAACTTCCAAAACCGGATATTGACCATATTATAGTTATCCGCTCATTCATACATTAGTCATGTTCGGGGCCTCGGTCACGGCCCTACGCATTCTCTATCAATGTTGCCAACGTTACAATAGAAACGCACAGGAATAAAGCGGGAAACCGACATAAAAAATATCGAAATAAAAAACGATCTTTCTGGGAATTAAAATATATTAAAAAATAATTTCTAAATTCTGTATGATATACGAGACTTACGATTCTTCTATTATGTGCACTTCGTTACTGAACCGGCCTAGTTGTTTGACAAAAGACAAAACTGTATTTGAATTTACTTAGAATTCTTCGTTGAATTGATATCATAAAACGTCGTAAATGACAGTTTTTTCTGTAGGGAAGCAGAAATAAAATGCACTGGTGGGTACTCAATTGTGTTCTCCGAAAAAATTAAAAATACCGTGTTGTCGTCAACTTTGACGCCCCGACACGCGAGAATGTGGGAAAATATTTTAATTCGCGTTTTCCTGTTTTATTGTACGCGGTCCGAAATTGGACGTAATTGTTGTGACTTTTGCACTATTGAATATCTTTGCAGTGCACGGTTGTTATTAAATTAATTAATATTAATCGCCGTGTGTTATGCAATATGTTAAGTAATATTTTTCGTATTCAAATGAGCGACGCCCAAAATTTTAATTTTAATAATGCTTGTATGGTGGTGATTATTTTTTCGGTAATGAAATTACGACGATGTTTTATATTGTCTCCGGACGAATTTGAATTGGAAATCATCGGTTACAATCGTTCATATTTATAAGTCGTCAGTACCAAAAAAGCACTTGATGTTTCACTTATGATATTAAATATTTTAGTTATAAAAATCATTGAATGCTGATTGATATTTTCAACTGTGAAATTTAATATTATCATAAAATTTAATGAACGTTGTTTTAATATATGAGATTAAGAAACATTTTCAATAAATAATTCAGTACTTACATTCCAATTAATTCTCGTATCTTATGAATATGCAATAAAAAATCTCAAGTATATCCTCGTGATTTGCATGACATTTGTACCACCCAGAAACATTTCCGTTAACACAACTACTCTCAATACTACGTAATTATCTTGTCATGTTATGTGACCAAGTTTCGAAAAATTTCAAAACAATCACCTTGGAATACTTTCTATTGATCCTCCATTTGACACACATGCGATTATATGACGACACGATGAATCATTCACAACCCAACATTACGAATGCGACACTTTCAACAATTTCACCATTGAATTTTACATTTCAAATAAATTCCTCTACTCGTACGTAAATTACATACATTTTTTAATATTATTTTTATTTTAAGATTATGTTTCAATTTGTATAGTATTTCAAATATAACTAGAGTAAAAATTAGACCACTGAAAAGTGTTTACAAAATAATTCGAAAATATTACATACAACCAATAAATGTATGTCACTCTTTATTAAATCAAATGCCATCGCGATGACACACGATCACATCGATCCTCATCAACGGACGACCCCATCACCAGCCGACACAAATGCCAACGGATCCGACGATGACCCACCGACACCATCGGTCATGTCACAACACGACACGGCCTTGGCCTCATCATGGGGTCACCAGACACGACCTTGTGGCCCGCGGCTCGGAAATGGCCGGATCATATGTTCGGTGACGTCATCGGACGCGAATTGTCGCAAGGCACGCCCACGCCGAAAGATGTGTTGTTTGTTGGCTTTTTTTTTCGTAATGGTGAATGTTGCTTTTCACTTTCCGGGATTTTTTATTTGGGGATTTTAAATTGTGGGTTTTGAAGCTGGAAATTTGAAAACGGATTTTTCTATTTTGGTTTAGGTTTATTTTTTTTTCTCAAAAAGTAAATTTCAGATAATTTAGTTAATCGAAAAACGTAATTTCTTTAATATTTCATATTTACTCATAACTTGAACTAAATTAGTTTTTTAATTTTATTTAATGAAGTACCGTGAGGTATTCAATAGATAATAGGGAGCAAGAGTTCAAGAGGAATAGTTCGAAAATAAACAGAAAATGATCAGGTCATGCTCGTGGGACTGAAAAATTACAGTTATTTTGCATTCTTATTCACATATTGAATCTATAAATTATTCTGTTCATCTAAATTTGCAGAATGATTTCATCGTTTCATTTATTTCGTTTAGCTTAGTATTTCTCAAGTGCAGTAATTCAAGGACCACCTCGCTCATTGTTTATTTTGGACGAAATTCAAATTTTCGCTTAATATAAATAAGGATAAATCATTCTCGATAGTTGTCTAAACAATTGGAATCGACAATTCATTAAATCAATCCGTTATCAAAAGAAGCGCTTGCCTGTATTGTTTGATGGGTTTCGCTGGTAACCGCTCGTTGAGTTCTCGGTTAGTTTATTTTCGTAACTCGTCAAAATACATAAAAGTTATTAACAATTCGACGTTGGATAACCGTTAAAATTTTAATTGCTACTGATTTTCGAAAAATGAGATTACGTGTAGTCATCTGAATATTTTCGTTGTAATATTTTCTCAAACAACAAAGATAATATTTTTTTATTATTATATACTCGGACGTCACATAAAAAGTTATGTACCCACAGTCTGAAACCTTTTTATAATCGTATCCGTGCTTTTTTTTAATGAAAATTGGTAATGAACTATGAAATATAACTTATCAAATATCATATGGTTAATTTAAATATTAGTCTACTTTCCAAAAATAAAAAAATATAAATAAAATTCAAAGCAACCCTCACACACACGCAAGATCAAACAATAAAAAAATAAACCTCTATTGACTATGATTTTTTTTAAACAGACGCACGCCTATTAATCGTAGTAAAAACGCATATTTTGTGGTATATTTTTTTCTCTTATGGGGGGTACCGAATAAAGCGGGCATGTTTAACGAGTGTTTTTTTTCAATACGCACATTGTCCGTGTATTATAAATATGAATAAAAAGCACAGGGGGGCGTCATACGGCGCTCGTGCCAGAAACGATGTAGGATCGAGAGAAAAAAATGGATAAAAAACTCAATGCGACGACAGGATTCTATGTCAGGAGGAAAGTTCTTACACAGGCACTAAGGAAGTGCGTTTTTAGTAGACGATTAAAAAAACAACACACGGTCGTCTAAGAGCGGATGAGCTTTTTTCGGGTGAAAAATTGGTAGGAATTAAAATAAATTCGGTTTTAAACGAGCGGTGACCGCAGTTCCGAAGATAGGGAACTCAATAATAGATTGTCTCGTCGTTTCTTTTATACATACTTCCCATTCAAAATTAATAATCAATATATAAAAAGAAATACGGTATAAGATATATATTTATAGTAATTTTCATTTCGATGTGTGATACAATAATTTCGAAAATTATTTTAAAATTTTTCTCTTAATTATGGATCCTAACAAAAGTTGAAATGAGTTTATTATGTTTCAAAAAAAAATCATCAATATGGTGATCATGCGAAATTTATATGTTCATAACAACCGTAGAACCTCGAAAATAGCTATTGTGCAATCCAGATCTCTACATATGGCGCTTCCCTTGCGATGATATATGAACAATTTTTTTTATACATGACCGTAAAATTAAGCTAACGAGTATCATAAAAGTAATCTTACCGCCGAGGCACCCTTCTCAACAATTTTTTACATCAAAATAAGCATTAATCGTGCGAATAAAAAATTTGCAATATTAGAAACCCGCAGCCATTTGACGCGTGACTTTTCCGGTTCCTGAATGCATAAGTAATCGGGGCCGTTTCAAAGCGCACGAAAACGAAAAAAAAACAAGTAGGACATAAAAATAGGTCGTAAAATGGTAAAATTAGTAAACACATACGAAATGGTAGCCGGCGCCCTGCAGACACGAGAAATTATACTAATTTAAATAAATACAAGGTGGACGCGCTCTCGCATTATATAAGAGACGTTTTATTATCGAACCCTCAATCATCGGAGCGTATTTAACGACGCCCTGTAACGACGTCCACGTAATTGAATGGCGATTTTATAATTTACAACAGTCTCGACTAAATTGGGTTAGAAGTCGTTCGGGTTAGACGTCTTTCGCGTTAAAAGATGGTGAGTCAACGGGCGCGGCGCGTGTATGGTATGCGCTCAATTAAAAGCCTAACTTCTTCGACGACGTAGGAAATCCGGAATACCATCGGCATTCCGATGCGATGCTGACGCTGACGATGGTCCAGAATCTTCAAATTGGTATATCGACTTCTAATTTGCAAGTTTTCAAAGCGGTGGACTGCATTCCTTAACTGAAAGCGAATGTGTTTTCGGTTTCTATCGATAAGTACGATTTGAATTTGTAATTTTTATGTTGTATATATGGTAGTTTTATACTCTCGTTTATCAACATTCCAAAACAAATGTGAATTAATGAGGCGATAATGAATACAGATCATTGCAACATTAGAACATTCCATTATAAAAATGATAATTCATAATTTCATGAAATATTTTTGATATGAAAAAATAAATCGAAAAATAGGTCGTGGCCTAGAAAAAAGCGGTCGGCGTATAATTGGTATCAATTGTAGGCATCTGTCCCTAATGTTATATATTTGGCAATAGAAAAAATATAAAGATTGCATTAGAGCTAAATATATAATGAAAAAATAGTGATTCGGCTACCCAGCAACTGTTCAAATACGGTTTTTTTGTTGTTGCCATTAAGGGAAGCGCGGAATGTATTTCACCCTCGCGCTAAAATAAAAAATTCATACTCATGTATAAAAGACGTGCACAAAAATAAAAACGAATTAGAGCTTTCACATGTCGAAAAATATTCACATTAATCGAATTAGCTTTGTAATAAAATATAAAATTTAACTAACAGTTCGGTTTTTTCGACATTTCGATACATAGAACTAAACTTTCGGAAAAAAACAATGACTGGTCGAATCGGACCTTAAAAAAATTCGGGGAGTGAGAGTCAATATTAATATATTTTTTTCACTTCGTAGTTTCACATAATCATACATTATGCATAATGTACAATCGTATAAAAAAAACGAAGGAAAAGCTCACACACGCTGTGCCCACACGTTTCACGTGTATAATTGCCGAACGCTTCGAGGACTACTCAAAAGTTGCACTCTGCACGATAACAATGCACGATATAATAAGTATAACAAACTATAATTATAAATAATTCATTTGGCTTGAAACAGATTAATCATGACGCGTTTAGTGCAAAGCTGGCACACTTCTACCGCTTCCTAATAAACGACCGATCGATGGCAAAAAAAGCGTAATAAAAACCGTGCTTTTTTAACGCATCATCATTTTTTTGTTATCCTTTGGGAGCTTTTTAGGTGGGTGTTGCCCCTTATGGAACTAATATGTCATACCATAAGTTTTCAAACTTTTTGATATTCCGTTTGAATCGCGTTTTGACAGATGTCAATTATGTCAAACGAAAATATTGCATGAATCATGAATATATACATATTTATATTTAATTTCAAATTTATAATATTTTTTACAATCATTTTTTTTTATTAAAACTTTGATACTTTAGAAACCATATTAGAGAGCATCCTGCGATGTTTTTTCAAAGTTCACGAATTCAGATCATATTGAAAAAAATTTAGCAGGCGTCAGCAGGCGATAGCATATGTTACAAAAATCGCAGGCTGCCATACGAATTCATATCGTTAATAAGTCGTAAATATTTAGACCATTAGTGTTAATAACCACACCACACATCAACACGAAACAGCAGATGATGAACAAATTTGAAATTTGCCAATATTGAGATATCGTTCTGTTTTGTTTCGCCGAACATAAAAATTCCTATATGCCATATACCACAAACATTTTTTCACATGTTCTAAATTGATAATGACGGTTTTGGGAAAATGGTGCTATTCTAATATTGCGTAGAATTTAGTGTGTTAGATAAACTTTCTTCGACATTCAGAACATTATTCATTATAATTATGCAAACTTGACGTATGAGATTTATACGTTTTTACGTGAAATTTACGTTGTGATATTAAACGTTACCTGTCAAACGAAAGCGGGTCTCACGAAATATTCGCCTTCATATCTGATTAATTCGAAACGGCAACCGCTTTTTTCCAATATATTCGCTGAAATATTATTTATGACTCATTGGCTCTGAGTTTTGGCTTTCTTAATAATTTTTTATTTAACTGTGTGGGTCCGGTGAGTTGATCAAGATCCGATGATAAAACACTCATAAATTAATTTCGTCTGAAATATTTTAACATTTCACATTTGTGCATGAATCAATTTATTAATTATTACAAACAAAAACCTCTTTTTTTGGACTCACTCAAACATTATCGATACGAATTTTCTTTGAATTTCCATTACCAAACGCAATTACGTACTAAAAAACACGCATTTCCATAACACAATCTTCAATAATAGGCAATTTGGATGCGAATAGAGAACAAGTAGTATTTGTATGCATGTGCATACGAAGAGTTGCATACTCGCAGGTAGAGCCAAATTGCCTTTGGCCCGTTGCACCTGCGGGCCAAAGAACCCGACCCACCCGAACGCGTGTCTACGCTCATTCGCATATAAATATATTATTTTTATACATAATATCATATGAGACATGGATTTTTAACCATCGGGATTCATCTTATCGTTTAATATTAAAGATTCTTCAATAGATAGTTAATAAGAAGTCGGCATCTTATTTTTTTTTTAATAAATTTATATTAAAAAGGTTAAAAACTTCTGAAATACAATATATATGTGCTTTGAGAGTCTTTTACGTCGATTTTTGGTGCAATGGTAAAAGGTGCCGATTCGGACAAGCGGGCCTAATTTATTGCAACAGGCGCCACCAGACACATCCACGTCCGATGCACACCTCTGACGTCCTGGAATATCCTTAGGTATGCCATATATTATGGCCCGTGTGGATGGATATCGCCGTGTGTTCTGCATTGTTGTGAGAGATCGACATAATAATAAAATTGTTTATTTTGTTGGTCGACCGTCGTAAATTAGTGCGCGCTTTTTTTCTGAGCGCGGTGCACTTTTTCGGTCCGCGCCGATTGATATTCTCGTCTTTTCGAAATGATTTAGTCGATTAATCGTTAAGGATTTATCGATTGAAAATATAGTAAATTTCTTCGCGATTAGGAATAAATTTGAATAAGGTAGATTAATGTTCACTACAAGAAAGAGGTCTTTCCATTATGAGAAAAAAACCTCTCTACAAATATTATACTGATATAATCTTTTTTCGAATGCTTTCAATTTAATAACACACATCCTAGAATTAACTATGTTTAATATGACTCAACTATTAGAGAATCGATATATTTCAAATCGCTAAGCGATAAGTATTCTATTTATTTTAACAGGCTTGTCTTAACATTGCGTGTTCGTTTCCCTTACTTTTCCCATCAAAATATATTTCGTGCGTTTTCATTTCGAAAATCCATTCTCTTACGAGCAATAAATTCGAATCGTTTTTTTCCATATCCACATCCATATTCAGTAGTCGAAAATTTCGCAAAACGCTTTGAAATTACAGCCTCATAACGATATAATCTAATTCGCTCATCGCTCGTGCGGGCTTTCGGAAAGCTCCAATGATTACAGGTTCGCAATAATCCGACATTCGACATTGAAAACCGAGCCGAACTTTTGATATACACCGATTTAATATAAAATTAATACGAAATTTTCGGATCGATTAAGCGCTCGCAAAGTGGAGCCGATTCGAAAAATCGTTCATATCGGATTATTTCGTGGCGTGATCAGGATAGCGAGCACGCTAAAACCGTTCGCGATAACGCGAATAATCTGAATCACAGAAACCAAAAGTTCTCAAATAATAATCAATAATATACATTATAAAACCTTATTAAGAGAAACGTTTTTTGCATTTCGAAAGAAGGTGTTTTTAATTGTTTTTCCTTGTGTGATGTGCAATTGGTCTAAAAATCGACTTTTGTATTGTATCCGAAATAGTGCATGGACTCTATAAAATTAATTCAATTAGGTTAGATAATTGTAAATTATTGGGTAATATGTACGATTTGGGAAGTTTTAATTTATTATGCATCGTAAATTTTGTGGAAACGTTTCAGAGATATTTGCATTTTATTGCCGCTAATCGATTGAGGACTTTCCGAGTTGCGAATTGATTTATTTACGGTCAGATAAGCTACGATTTATAAGAGAATAGAATATATTGCATCACTATGATTACTCTATTGGTTATAAAAATAAATTTCAAGACATTTTCTGAAAACTTCAACGACAACATCAATCAAAGTCGATCGAGATAATAACAAACGAGAGAAAGTAACGCTTCTCAGACAATAACAAACTGTCGTTTACGATTCAATTTTCGGTCGTCTTAGACAATTTCCTCTCTATTTTTCTAATTTTTTTTCATTTGTTTTCGATTTTTTTCGCTCGTTTCCAAAATCGCTATTGGCGATTTTTCCCACGACCAATGCGAAAATGAATAGAACAAGCGAGCCGTATCGTCCGACACTATTAAGACATCGTGTCTCTCGTTATTTTTCGAGAAAATCTCTTTTTCGGTTTCGCTATCGCTACGTTTGACATTTCAATATTATATTATAATTTTCTATGTGTTGTATTTTTTATCATTATTTATTTTCCATGAAAATGCGAGTTAAAGAAACGCTTTTTTTAAACGTACCGCGTTCGTAATAATCGCTGTGCGAGAAAACGCAATGGCGTTTTTAATATCCGCAAAAGACGACACGTGTTAATTTATAATTTTAAAAAATAACGGTTTTTGTTTTTTTACAACACTTCTATTGTGCTACATTTTAAGCACGTCTGTGTTTTTTTAAATAAAAATAAGTTGAAACATTTTTTTTTTAAATGATCTTATACTAAAAATCATACGTGCATGTTAATGTGATTAACAAAATAAACATTTAACTGATTTTGACATTTATATATGATTTCGATAAGTATTTACTTTTTACGATCTATATAGTTTTTAAACTACGTAATAATTAAAATAAATAAATTTGACATTTTTCAATGAATCATGTCTTAACTTTGTGTATATGGAAAAAAATTTATGTTTCGAACGCTTTTGCAGTTTTTATACTTCAAATTCAACGTTTCACATGTAAAATTGGACGTTTTAGATTTTAAATTGGATATTTTATACTTCAAATTCAACCATGGGAAAATATTAATAAGACCATTGTCATACAGTTTTTATACTTCAAATTCGTCGTTTTACAAATCAAATTCGCGTTTTACAAATGAAATTTGTCATTTTACAAATCAAATTTGTCATTTTACAAATCAAATTCGTCGTTTTATAAATCAAATTCGTCATTTTACAAATCAAAATCGCCACGTTGCTAATCTAATGAAACAATTTGATGTATTCAAAAAAATTCGTTTTTAATCAGACCTGTAGTATTAATCAATGAAATTCATTACTGTAAATTCTTGTTGATTTCATTGGTTACTATGATAACAATCTTATTAATACTTTATTACGTTCTCATTAATACTTTAATACGATCCTATTAATTCTTATTAATACATAGTTGAATTTGAAATGTAAGAACCTCTAATTTGAAGTGTAAAACATCTAATTTGATGTGTAAAACGTCCAATTTGAAGTTTAAAACGTCCATTTTGATGTGTAAAATTTGTATTATTAAGACCGTTGATATAGTAATCAATTAAATTCATTACTATGAATTCTTGTTTATTTGTTGAATTTGCAGTGTAAAAACCATAATTATTCGAAATGAAAAAAAAAACCGGACGCCTTTGAACCGTTCCATGAAACAAAAACGAACAATTTCATAAAAAACAAGAGCAAAAATTGAAAATTGGCAAAGTGTGCCTAGCGCCACGTTACCCCGAGGCGGCTCCAGTGAACTACTGAAGGAGTTTGGCCTCGGGCAACAATTATACCAATTTGATGGGGTTAAATCGGCTCGGGAGGATACTTCGCCTCGGGCCTCGCCTTTTCGCTCCACATTCTCATTTTTTAAGCACCGGCTCGTTTCCAGCCTTTTTTGCGCAATTTTAATTGCACGCAACGGCGGACGTAAACAACGTCTCGCGCGGAGCTTTCCGTCATTATGTCCGGCGGATGTTTTCGCTGGTCGTGTTATGGAATTAAGTTCGGTGCGAGTGTGCCCGTCGGTGGATCGTGCCCTCTAATCCGCCGGGATGAAAAGTCAGCATCTGCTTTTGAAAAAAATGCGCGCTCGCTTGTAAAGTCGAAGTGTTGTCGAAGGAGGCAGATGGGCGTCGGGCCGCGTGCCTTCGGTCGTTTTGTCCACATTGATCGAATTTCTTTTCATCGATAATGGTTTTTTTTTGCGTTAGAATCCTTATATTTTCGTGGTCATTAGTTCTGAAATTATATTTAACACTTTTTTTGGATGTGGACGAAAGATATCCGGAAAATAATATTTAGTCGACTTTCTTAAGAATTATCCTCATTTTGAGTGATTCGCACTTTGTTTTCAATTTACTAATGTTTCTATCGACTTTTCATATATTTTCTTACTCTTAAACCTTTCTTCATGAAAATTTAATGTTATACTAACTGAACAATGATCGATTGGAATTATATTAAGTTATACGATTCCCTGAAGTCACAAACGCACATGTACGTTATGGCGAAACTTCAAAATAGATCAAATAATTTAAAAATAATAATACTTATGTTATATAACATAACTAAATCTGATTTAAAAATCAAAATTTTAATATAGGCTATATTCTATCAAATAATTTAACGAATTCAGGACATTCTCAAGAACTCGAACTAAAGTATTTTAATCTAAAAGGTACATATCAAATTTATCATTATTATGACATAATATAGTTTAGGATTCTTTTCAAAAGAATCTTTATTGTATCGACGTGAACATCTCGCCCGAAACGTCCTTCAAAATCGTATCCTAACATACACACATTTTTCGTAATTATATGTAATTTGGATCCTTAAAACGTGGCTTGTGCCGAGTGCGTAGCCCTTTTTGAAAAAAGGGATGATCTCCAGTTTTCCCGACCTCAACATTGGGCACTAGCCACTCTTCGATAATGGTCTCCGCTCTTGGTTCAATGGTGCCGCCGTCCCATCATCGAAAAGCTCCCAAATTTAAATTAGAAACATCAACAAAAAAATGCAAGCGAACGATACGACGCAGAATTTCGCGACCCGCCGAAAAACAATGCCGATTTTTATCCCACTTCTCAAAGAAATTAAATTAATTGTGGTTCGCGCAACTTGTTTTGTGTCAATATTTTGTGCTGAGTAATCGCGTTTAATAGTTTTTTTTTTTTTTTTTTGCGAAATTCATATTGTAGTACGCATGAGATCACATTCGTTTCTATTGTTCGAGTCTTGCGCTTTTCCTTGCGAATCTAAATCGTTGTGATTAAAACACATTTTTATGACTTTTTGCCTACGTAATCGTTCGATTATTATAATATTTCGAGATAGATGACAAGTCAGACATGACTAAATCGTAAAATTTAACATTTTAATATACACCGTTAAATACGCAATTCTACTTCAGGATAAAATTTTGTTCATGAAAAACCTCAAGTGGTGGTTTCATGATTCAACAGAGATTACTCACGGTATAACACATCACCTTCAAAATATGCAATGATACTTCATTCAATCAAATCATTCCCCACCAAGTACATGTTTCAATTAATCGATCTAAACACACTAACCCCAATACATAATTTCCACTTTACAAAAACGCGATCTTCGCACAACGAATCAAACGAACATCCACCACAAGCACACAAGATGACGATGATTATGCGTCTATGCATTTTTTTACTTTGTTTACATGCGTACGTGGGTTATTCATGTATTATGTACGGTGCGTGTATCCTATTAGATCGCTAACTGAGGTGTTACCGGTGGTTATTGTTGAGGTAACAAGGCGATAACAAAGGGTCGACGCTCACACCACCTCTCCAATACAAATATGACAATCACCGTGGCATTGTATTAAAATTAACCCACTTGACTCTTTTAACCCCGTGACTGCGGGTGTCTTTCGACTTCGATCTGTTTTTTCAACCCCGATTTAGTGTTTTGATTCAATATTTCTTAAGATATGTAAAAAAATATTCTCATTTATCAATCGTATAAAATTTCTATATATCTAAAGTGCATCAAACGAAATTTCTTCAATTTAAAACAGATATATAATATGTTGTTAGAAAAAACTTGAAACTGTAACAAGAATTGTATATGAGGATTGTTCGAATCGGAATTCGGTTTTAAATAAATTCCTAAATTAATTTCGAACGCATCATCGCCTGTATAGTTCAGGGGCGTCACAGCAACAAAGGGCACACAATCTAAAAGGATAATAAAAAGGTTGAAAAAGTACGAACGTGAGAAACTTATTGTGAAATAATAAAGGACGAAGTCGCAAGCCACCCCTGCGACGAACTGAGGGCGTGGCCGCGACCATAATTTACATAAATTCAATACACACATTAAAATCTATAATACTTTGAAAAAAAAATGCCATACCCGTACGCACTCATACGCTAATGTCGTGTGTGCTATATGCTCGTTTTGTGTGTGTTTTGTTTGATGATTGCGATCATCGTCCATTGTCGTTTTACCGCATACCGAGAATCGACGACAAATCATCGAGGATGTTTCGACGTATCGGAGTTTCGAACAGGTAACTCTTTTTTTTTGGATAATTTTCAAGTGAGTCATTGCTCTATTTGTGTTTTGAAAATTCGTTTGTGCTTTGATGATATTGTCTGATACTAAATTGATGAAATATTAATCATTTTACAAAAAAAAAACCATTGTTTTTTTATGATAATCAAATATTTGTATGATACTTGAATGAGATGACTAAAATATTTATAGTTCTTTTACGATTTTATCGTTGGATTATGGAAAGTAATTTTTTTTAATATTTAATTTCACTTTCCGAATGTGTATTTAAATAAGTATACGATCAATAATTTATTTGTAATTCGTGCGAACGATCATCATAAACATGAGAAAAGAATATTGTTTATTCGATTCGTATACTGAGTTTTCAAGATAAAATGTTTTGGCTATCAAGTACAAACGTATTAAAGTTGTTATGTCGTGAATGTTTATATTGATTTCAAAAATTCAAAGTGGAATATGTAAAAATACAACCAACATTTTCACTATACAAAACATCTTGATAAAAATAATAACTCAGCAGCTCAGCGAATAATACTGATTCAAATCCGAAAAAACGCACGATAAAACGTTGATCAAACAACAATATTCTTTATTTAGTACATTAATTTCCTCCATTATTATTATTATGAATGGTTCAATTTGAAACTCCAAAACGCAAATATATCATTACCCCGAAAAAATAATCTAGAATCGAACCGAAATTACACGAATTACCTTCTAATTCCAGAAAAGACGCATTTCTTCCGAATGTCGCATAGAAAGTATAATACACCGACGTTATTTTTTTTCACAGTCATTTATTAATACACCACGTTACGTTTTCGCAACATTCGCTTGAAATATCTTCGAGACTCATATGAGACCCATTGGTCGTTGCTCCTCCGCCCACGCATATATTATCTGATGAGTGAAATGCACAGACAGTCGTCTCTTGTCATAAAGAAAATACGTAAAAGCATATAAAAATCGAAACGGTTGCCTCCTCGCGGACGGTTACGCGAAAAAGTTGCGAAATTCACGGAAAATACGATGGGGATCGGATGTTTCAATTATTCCCGAAAGTGTCATGGTTTGATATATTGCAGGTAAAACCTTCGCTTTGGATACCCCGAATTTGCTAATACTTCCGAACTCGAGGGTGCATTTGATGGGCCTGAGGATACGCTAAATACACCTTTGCCAAAAACATAAATCAATGGCTTTAGTGTGTTTGTATTATCCTGCGTTTTTATAGCACTTTAATGCGCTTACGACTTATATTTCAATTTTTACGAATTTTTAAAGATTTTTCATTCATTTTATTCTATTGAATCAATTTATTTTATGGTTACGATGATAATATTATACAAAATATGAAACATAATAAAAATATAATTTTTTTTTTAATTTATAAAATTTAAATGCAAAAACATTCGACGTATAAATCCACTTATTAGATTTTTAATAATGTATAAATATTTCGTTTGAAAAATGGCGCATTTCACAATGCAAAAATAATTTTTGCATAATTTTCTATAAATAATAACGTATTTTTAAAATAATTTTTTTTTTAATATTCTTATCATGAACATGCGTGATTAAAAAAATACGCATGTTAGTTCAACTCATATAACGATACGCATAGTTCAAATTATGCCGATTTTAATTATTCCATCAAATTAACATTTACAATACGTCACTTTTGAAAAAAAAATTACACTTTTTATATAAAAAACCCACTTCCTTCCGTTTCGCGAAAAAGACTTAACTATTTTCGCCGCCCGTTCGCGAAGACCGTCAAAATACTTTCGCCAGGTGCGTCCAACCACAAAAGCGGATCGAAAAATTTCATTACGAAATTTCCGCGATATTCTCGATTCGCCATTTTTTCCGATGAGAATCATGCGTCGATACCGCTTATTAATTCCGCGAGCATTCCTGGCATGCCGAAAGGTTTGCGGTCGTAAGAAGTGGGTCGGAAATTACGATAATGTTGCGCGCCGGTCGTAAGTACAGTACACAATATTTTCGATCGCGTTCGTGAAAACGTTGCATTCGCACATTCGCGTGATATCGATAATAATACATGTTTCGTATGTGTTTGTGTGTTTTTTTTTATAATAAAATGTAAATTGTTCATTCGCAGCATGAAACTTGTGGCATATCGTGCAACCCGGAATAAAACGGTGTGTGTATGTAAGGTTTTTTTTCTGTGTTTGAAATAGTTGCACGATATTTTAGAAGTTTACTTTGTTAACATAAAACGTAATCGAAATTTTAAGGTGTTCATTTTTCTCGCGTCTTGCGAATTTTTGAGTCAATAATTACGTCATAATTGATGGGATCGCTTTTTAGAAGGTTTGTAGTTAAATTTCACGCGAATTTGAATATTTAAACGAAAATGTTTTATTAGCGATATATTAATTTTCGTGCCGTTTATTTATTGCTTTAATTTTGAACCTCAGATTAATAAAAAGTACACTTGAATTTTTTTTTAAATAAAATAATCTAAAAACTTAATTTCAAGAATCGTTATCAAGATAGTAATTTTTCCTTTTTTTATTGATATAAAAAATATGTTTATAGATACGATATAATTACTTTAGAATTAATTGAATTCGTAACCGAAAATAAATTGATATTCTTAATTATTCACACTTATTGATTAAAAATTAATCTACACAATCAGAAAATAAATTGTTCACGTCAAAATATTTCAAATTTAAATTTAAAAACACACGAACCGAAAATTTCATTCGGCTACTTAAAATTCACCATAGTACATACTTTGATGATATAAATGATATCACATCGATACGAAATCGTATCATTAATTTTTTTTATACACCAGCCGATCGACCAGGTGCACTGGTTGGTCTCCCCTGAGGCACTCGAGCTGATGACATACGGAAGTCCTGACTGCGATCTCTCAGTTCAGTGCTTCAGTCTTGCGCCAGCTTTTGCTGCGAGCGGTCGCGTGCGCTAACACAAAACATGCTCCAGTGAAAACATCGACACGAAAATCGGAAAACGATCACACAGAACCTTTCTGATTATTTTGAATAATTCAAAAAAACTTTTTTCATACAAAAAATTTTGAAGAAAATTCAATAATTCGATCGACTTTTCACGAACTGTCAAAACTTTTGTATATGATGAAATATGCGATGCGGGAGGATTTTCGCGTTTTCTCTCGGATTTTCGTTGTCGATTACAAGCACACGTTCAGAAGATGATCTGCTGATTCGTCTGTCTTTCGCGAATTGTTGATTTTGCACGTCGGCGTTGTGTGGTGAAATAGTTATATTCGTTCTTTTGACGTGCGGACATCGAACAATACTGCGGTGCATCGTCGCTGTAATTCTTTTGATTGTGCACGTTTTTCATCGGGATTTTCCTGTTTTTTGTCAACGTCCAGCCGCAATGATGGGTAAATATCTTGTTTTGTATTTCGATAATTTTTCTCATGTAAAAAAACTGGTGTTTTTGACGAAACGCGCGTCCGCGCGTAAACGTCAAAATTTAATTGTCGTCGAATTAATCGACGTGCATTTGTGTTAGTGCATTTTATTCATGAATATCGTATAATTTGTATGAATGATTAAACGTTTAAAGCGTATTTCACCATTTTATTTTTTTATCGTTGTTTAAATATATGATTTATTTTATCGATATCTATAATGAGCGGTTCACGTATTGTGACAACCAAATTGTTTAATTTGTAACAACTTCATACATTTGTTAATATTGAAATCGGTTACAATTGATACGCCAAATGACATTTGTAAATGCATAAAGTTGCAAAAAATAAAATAAACATATATTTTGATCGTTAAAATTTCATCCGAATGATTCGATGAAATTTGCATAATTTATTGTCTACGGCTTAACATTTTTTCGGCGAGTTCGATTTCAACTTTTTCGTTTATCTTTGCCGCTTGTCTTTTGTTCTGACGAATGGCACAAGGATAATAAAATTGGATTAGATCTCCATTAGATAAAACACCGTCGGCGAATTTATTTTATTCCGAGTATATTATTACATTCTTCCTTGTCTGGAACTTCTCACACTCGGCGCGGAACAACAGATAATTCTTCGCACATAATGAAAAGCGCTTTTGTACACCGATAACAATTCCTATTTTATTTATTTTTTCGCTTAATTTAATCGCAAAAATCGTTGTAAAACGACTCTAATCGTCCGCCCGAACAAACAGTGCACCCATCTAGACATAATCAAATTAAATAGATTGAAATCTCGCCGAACTATTTTCACGACTGATTTACGAATCTTGGCTCGACGTATAACAGCGCGCTTTGATTTTCGATTTATTTTAATAAAAACGCGAATTTATTCGAAAAGTCGCCGACTTAACGGTTCAATTGAAAGCACGAGCTTTCATTAGATAATATGAGCGATAAATTTTATGCAATTCGGCACTTTTATACGAGAAAATCGCAATCGATCCGAGCGCGTGTGG
Source organism: Hydropsyche tenuis (assembly GCA_009617725.1). NCBI lineage: Eukaryota > Metazoa > Arthropoda > Insecta > Trichoptera > Hydropsychidae > Hydropsyche > Hydropsyche tenuis. The sequence continues at coordinate 2,205,867 of VTON01000007.1, forward strand.
GCCGCCGTATGACAGATGGTCACTATTTTCGACAAAATGCACTTTTTTCGAAATGCACGGGTGGCTGCCGCACTTCGACCATCTGGACTCGATTTTCTGCACAAGGTGCAATTTTATTGCAATTTTTATTTTTCGAGAAACGACCCCGTTACCTACGGCAAACACGCGTACAATCGAAGCCTTCATTATCTATAATCGCGATCTGCTTCACCCGAAAGTAACGATGACTCACTTCGGTTTGACCCTTTAAAAATCACTCGCACCCCTTCGCGTCTTGATCTTGATTGCGATTCGAAAATTCGCCGATGTGATTGTGAAAATGGCATGAGTCACTTGTTTCAATTTCGATAATTTTTTTTTATATTTTCAACGAAAGACTTAATCGTTGAATTATTTTAATTAAATAGTAATTGGAAAAAATATTATTATTCGATTATAATTTCAATCCATATTCTCAATATGGTTAACGATTGAAATTTTTATACGTAACACTTACAGGGCGTCCATCGCGAGCCGAATACACATCGCATATTATTGCCATTTAAAATCGTATTAACAATTATCACCGACGGTCGTAAGCCCGTCACAACAAATGCACACCGGCATTTCGAACATTCGATGTTTAATTTCAATATTTAATGGGACATTTTGGTATTCAGGAGACGTACGAAAGTCGACTTCCTCACCGCCGCGACGGGGACACCTCTCCGTTTTGACTCGTTCACAGGAAATCGTTTTGTATAATAATATAATATATAATGTGTCTGTGCACACGAGCCTATGCCGAAAAATCATTGTTCTTCAACTGCCTTATCAACGGAATTAATTCACGCTTCGATCGCCGCTCATTACCATATTCGAATGTTCCGTTCGGCCATTTTTTATGTGATGTCTAAATTTATATATTAACAAAAGTTATTATTTCATTAAATAATCGAATTTAACAGTTGATTCTGGTATCTTATGAAGTCATCGATTGAAATTCTAAATCAGATCGTTTTATTGATTGCCCTCGTAAATCGATCATCATTTTCATTGACATCGACGTCAATGTTCGTCAAGTTCGTCAAGTTCGAACTCATCCAGATCGATACTAGTTCAGTCAATAAATAATATTGAATCACACCTGAAGTGTCCGTACGATAATATTTGAAAATCATCAACATGACGACCTTGTCTTCGAAACCGGCGCTTCTGTTCAGGTCAAAACCTGCACCGTGAGCGTCATCGATCTGCGGACACCGAAATATAATAGAAAAACGGTTTCACTTCCTTCTTTTTTCTATCCTGTTCGATTTGCTCATTTTTCGGTCCACCCTCGCGGCTCTGTGCGAACTTTAAAAAGGTCGTCCATAATGTCCGCGTACCCTTGAAATTCCATTGTAATCGAAGCCTTTGATTTTTTCGTGCGCCGCTTTCGTCTGTTATATTTTTATTTATTTATCGCATTATACGTCGTCGCGAAACGATTCATAATCACATGTTTGCGATGCCAAATGCAATCGGTCGAATCCCAAATAAATAATATCAGAGACAGCGATGAACGGGGACACGTACGGCCGTGTGTGAAAAAAAATTATTTACGAGGCGAGCCGGAGGAAACATTCGTTAAGTTTCCTTGAGATTCCCGCGTATCGTATCCTGATGTCATTTTTATGTCTTCATCAGCATCCTTGTCACGGAGAACGGTGCGGACACTATCAGTGATTCATATCCGTCCCCGTGTACCGCGAACATTCTCAGAATTCTCGGAAACGCGGTGAAAGTGGACGTATATGAAATTAATCGAATGGACTTGTATAATATGATAATCCGTATTGCTGCGATGGTTTGAGTCGTCTTTTTCCAAAGAGAATCTGATAAGAAAATCAATTTTTTTCCCCGTTAATTACATCATCGAATAGTGTTTATTGAGGATCGAGACCTTTTCGATTGCGTGGAAAATCCGAAAATTTTTCCTTGATTATGGTTTTAAAAGTGACTCAAATCACTGAAAACTGAAATCATTTCTCGCCAAGCGTATTTCTTCGAAAATATGATCTATTTCAAAAATAAGCCCTGCTATAATTTTCAAAGTTTTTATTATAACCCCAAAAATAAGAACTTGGAAAAAATGCACATTATACAAACAAATTTTGCTAGAGTACCTATTTTATTAATAAATAAATACAAAATGGATTTTTAAGAATTTTTTACATTTTTTTTCCTTTTATTGTTAGATAAGAACACGTTTTGACTTTTAAATTTTTTTCCGCAAAAATATAAGACATCTCCAAAAATGAGTCCTGGTGCGTTTTTTAGACACAAAATTATTTTAAAACCGGGTTTTATTTTCGGATTTACGCAGTATAAATATGATAACTTTCAAATTCTAATAAAAAATATCATATCCAATTTTTAAGTACAACAAATTAACAAAAATTCATTTCTCAATATTAATTAAATTTATATTGAAATTTTCTACACCACACATCATAATTTTCATTGAACTTTCAAACATTTTCCACAATACAATTTACGTAAATAAATCATTAAAGATCGCCAGTGCTGCTTTCATAGATGAAAAAACTCTAGTACATACATCCAAACTGCATATGTTATAACCTGTCTCCTTCACACTCGATGCACATTCGTATACGATAGAAAAAGACAGGTATATGAATCCACGTGCGTGCGTAATGCGAGTGGTGATGCGTTTCATTCATAAAATCGAGCCCGGTACATAATACGCTTACGCGTTCCCAAAAGGTGTGTTATTATTATTTCGTTGGAATTCGGTAGTGAAAAGTGCATTGTATCGATCCATCGGTCGGCAACATTTGCGTGTTTATTTCGTTTTTCCGAACCAGATGAATATCGGCGACGTATAAGGAAGTGGGCGATTTGATTGTTTTAATTTCTTGCGGATTCATAATAAATTAAGACGTATATAGTTGGATAAAAAAATATTGGCGTTAACGACTTTGTCTTTGCGGCTTGATGAATAATTAACTCGCTTTCGGTCCTGTTCTACATTTTTATCGCGTTCTAGGAACGTGTGATTTTCGCCGATGATTATCCGCAATATCCTGTCGTACAATGTCGAATTTCACCGCAAAAATCGGAAAGATTTGTCAGTCGGGGACGATAAAGGTGGCGCCCGTACTTAGTCATTAATTTTATTTGCAGAATTTATTATTCATAATGTCAACAGTAATCGATTCGGATATTATTCAATTTGAATAGATTCAATTTTGCCTTATACGGAAACCCGCTTTGATATTATAAATAAATCGAGGCCGAACTTATAAAAATTTGAACTTTTAACGACCCACGGCGTAGAAGTGGCCCAATCCTGATCCTGTCATATATGGCTAAGCAATAATTTTCACGTGTTACATAAACGACACAAAAAAATGTTACGCACCTCTGCAAAACAGTCCGAATTAACAACGACAAAAAACTCCCGTATCGAGGCCCACTATTTCGAATAGATTTGTTGGAATTTATTTACCTGTCTCTTACGAGCGCGTAATTTTGTCCGACTTCCATTGTGCGGCGAACATTCAGGTTTTTCATGGAATTTTCAGGGTCGCTGAAATCGCCACAGTCGCACATAATGATAAGCCACGTTTTAGCCAGTTTTATATTTGAATATTTGCACAAATTTGCGCAACAGAACGGTTTCCCGGAACGGAAGTGCGCGCGACCAATTGTCACCGCCTTTGTTTACTCGACGGGAAATTTCATTCACACAACGGATATATTTTATATTCCATTTATTTCTTTATGTATGAATAGCCATTTGCATTATTTTCAATGAATGAATCGGCCAGATGAATCGTGCCACGTGAACTAAACCGAATTCTCTCGATAAAAGTGCAGAGACGTCTAATTATCGAACCTGTATGAAGCTTTATCTAATTTTATGCATTCTTGAAGATCGGTCCATTTTTGATATAATGCTTACCTGCTCTTTTCGGTAAGGACAAAAGATTCGAGCGGAAGCACCTGCCACGAGAGCGGTGAACGATTATGGTAGGATTGTGTATGTGTTGAAAGAAAAAAGTCCGAAAAAAATTGTCGGAAAGGTGCAAGCTGCATCGCACGTGCATAACGATGTCTACACACCTTTACAAGTCGAAATTTTTTGAAAATTCAATCGAAAAAGATGTTTTCGGTTTGTTTTTATAAGATTTTTCAAATCGAACAATTGCGCAAACGAGGCTTTTTCGGCGACGCATTCAATTCGCACACAAGCCGCGTTGCCCACACATCGTGCAAAAAAAAAATTCGAAAAAAATAAATAAACGTTAAAACGAAAAAGTCACAAAAGGTCGGGTTCAAATCCCGCTTTCGATCGTTGACGTTGTCCCTGAAGATAAGGAAGACGATTCCGTTTTTGGTCGAATACCCGTTAGCCGAAAAAGTTTTTATTTATGTACGCAGTTAGATTCGAAAATTCGCTACTGGCACGGATTCGATTTCAAAAACTCGCGGCTGACATAAACTTTTGCATAATTTGCAAATTTTCCAAATTAAGCCGCCGAAAAATGTCGAGAAACGAAAAAAACAAGCTGAAAACGCCGCGCATTGTATATGGCGAAACGGGTAGTACGATTGTCAAAATGCGGCGAGTTATAAATATAAATTAATGTTTTATTATTATTTATATTAACAATGCATCATGTGTATGTGTGTCGTTTGGGGGCGGCGTCGAATTAATTTTTTTTCGGTTCCAAAATATTATTTTGTCAAATTCGAACGGCGCATGCATATTGTATGCAAAGCGGGCGCGTTTCCCACTATGGAAAAAGCTCTCGTTTATAAATCGGACTCGTACTGAAAAAAATCATGCAAAATAATACAAAAGCATATTAATATTCGAATTTTTGGTATCGAAATGTACGTAGCCAATTGCCGAGTAGCCGTTTCGGTATTTCTGATGTGGGAGTAGTGACATTAGACACACCGATAAATCACACGTAATACTTATTCGTCATTCTGACACCTCCATTCGATACTTTTTATTTGTTTGAATTTTTGGGAAAAGTCGCGAGACTTTCCAATATTTTCACGTGCTTATTAATCCGCGTTAAGTAAAAATTCGATCGCGTTCCAATTCAAAGTGACTCTTCCATGGTGTGTACACATTTTTGCTACAGTCTACTGAATAATTGCATAAAAAGTTACATATAATAAAATCGCAATACATAAATCTTTCGTAATGTGCACAACCATCGTTTTCTACAATGCAAGCATGTCATATTTTTCATTTCACATTCAAACCATTCTCGATTAATCAAATAATTTTATTAGCATTCTTAAATTGAGTTGTCCAATAAACAAGTTAATCTAAATATTTACAAAGTTGACATTTATTTTTGGGATTATGAGATTAATTTTCATTTTATGCAAATAAACTCTTTCACAATTTTCTCAAACGGTAAAATTGCACGATTTCCCGAACTTGATTTATGCATGATTGCACTTTGAAATTTTCGATATTTCCATATCTGAACATCAAATTAATTAATTTCGCAAACATTTCCAATCCAACACACTTCAAAGTGAACCGATCGAAAGCGATTTCTACCAATTCACCGACTATCACCAAAGTGAACGAAAATCTAAGGACAGCGTTTCCAACTCCTCGACATTCCCATAATCACCATGGCGTTGATGGTCTCACAGAATGATCGGAGGCTTTCATCGCGACCAGCCGAGTTGGGTTCAAACCGCGGAGGCTCGCCACCATGAGTCAGCTCGGGTTCACCATCCCACGCAGGGACCACCTCCTCTCTGCTTCGTCTTCACATCCACCTTCCACCTCGTCGTCCACCACCCACGACATCCGAAACGACCCGGGAGAGTCGTTTTGGCTCGCACAAAACGAAAAGCCAGAGGAGATTCCAAAGGCCGACCTTCGCCGGCTCCTCCTTATCCCGCTTTGCGGTCGACATGGGCACGTTATCGCGTTTTCGCATATAAACCTTCGAATGACATGTTACAATGTCGGACTCATGCTGCTGCTTTCGTATAGTACGCTTTCACTTTCGGTATGGAAAATTTCTTAAGATTTTACTCCTCAATAATATATGCTTCGTGGTTGTTCATTCTGTTGTGATTGGATGAATGGTAAATATAGTACGATTGTATTATGAATTATACAGATTTTATGAAATATTACAAAATTAAAAATTGAATAAATTTCAATAATTGATATTTTGAAATTTATTATAAATTAAAACCCTGCATATTATTGAGTGTGCGAGTATGTTGGCGGAATCCGTAAATCACGGCGGGTTCACCTTTTGAACGCGCTCCTTTTCAGCTTCTCATTTTGTTACAAAATAAAATTTCGGAAAACGGAAAAACAAAACGAAATCGAAATCAAAATCGAAAACCAAAACGGCAACCACCGTCTGGATCGTTCGCCAAATAACCCATCGGCTCTTTTCATCTGATGCACCCGCAACAATGGGTCCCACATGCATATTTATGGCTTTGATAATTAAAAATGCCAGAAGGTGATTTGGATGCTTTGTTAACCCATTTCTTCTCGTCTGTGTTTTATGTGTTCGACTGTGTTTTTTTTTCATCTTATTCCAATTTTTTACGTTACGTTCCTATATACTTTTCGATTTTTCGACCCCGCTTCACAAAACGGCCAGTTCCTCAAACGGTCGAGCGAAATTTATATAGTTCGAAAGCGATTTTCGCATAGATTACGTGCATACGTAAAAAAATCTATTTACGTTCATAATGTCGTGTCGGCCGTTGTTCTCTTGAGGTCGTTTTAGACATTTTTGTTATCTGATTCCGCCACGGTGGTGAGCACCAGGAATTACACGCTAAGTTTGCTCTCTTGAATATTCGCCGTTTTGAGTCGATGGTTAAAGTTTGCATACGCTGAAGCCGGCATGTGTACACCATTATACGTTTATAGGGTCGTTTCCACATAAATTATCGAACGAGCCTCTCGTATTATACGAAACGTTAGCCTATCAATCATTTCGGTGAAATTGCAACGCCGTTCACTTGCAAAACTAGCGCCGAATTAATAGGTTCGTTTCCAATGCATATCGAATAATATGCTTGACCCTTTTACGTGGAAAATAGCCCACATGTTACGGTGTGGGTTGGAGGTTTGAAAACGTGTGGTTCCACGTGGGTACCCGGGGTTATTTTCTTTATCGATTTTAATTTACAAGGGTTTAGCGCCATCACCCGTACGGCTCCTTTGGAATTTTAAGATTCTCGTTCACAGGATGTAGTCTAGTTTTTTTTATAATATACAGATTTTTGAACTCGATTTTATGATCTCTTTTATTTTGGTGTGTCATGTTTTAGTTTTGAATCATTGTATTATGAAGAATCGGCGCTCTCGCCGAGCATTGTTTTGATGTTTGAACATTTTTTTTATAATGTTTCATACCGCATAATCATCGCCACAGGAAGTCTTGCGGTGAATATTAAACATGTTTAATTTTCACACATCATAAAAAAATAAATAATTTTATAGTCAATTAATCATCGCTTCGTGTGTCACTTATAAACTATTAAAAACCATCGTTATTTACGCTTAATTGATTTTTTTTCAATCGAGATAAAAAACGAATGCACCCATGCTCCGGCAGCTTATATAGATAATTGGAATGTTAAAAAAATTAAACGGTAAATTAAGGAATTCGATTTGGGATGTTATTGGATCGCGCCCCAATCGCTCGTGCCTAACCCGGCTTCCTAATAAAACGTATCTATTTTCCTTTTTAATGGTAAACACGCCGACAATTATGAGGTCCAATAATAAAATCATAAAATTATAATAACGAACGGAAAAAATCCTAATGCATTTTTCGTAAAAGATGGTTCAACGTTCACAATAATAACACGTATCGCGGCGAGTACGCATTCGAAAATTAGCGGTTCAAAGCGAGCGCGTGTAATTAAAAATAAGGTTAATTAACATTGTTAATATTTATTTTTACTCGGAAGTTTCCCATGCCGTGATGGCGTTTCAAAATCGTACCTACGCCATGTATGTACTACCGGTTTTCGAGATTTTACATATTGAACTGAAGCGATTGTTATTCAGTTATTCCTAGTTAGAGGGAATTAGTCGAGTGCATTCGGATGTGCAGCGCAACACTTTTAAAACTATACATTACATAATGCATGCACATATTTTTGCATTCATTATCGCAAATTGATCGATTATCTACTTTCGACTTCGCGGACATCTAATAAATTTCCATTATCAAATAATCACAACATTCATCGACGATATCATATTCTAATAAAAAAAATATTATATGCGAATATATTAAAATAAAAAAAAAACATGAATTCGTGAACTCCCCTAAACAATTACATTTAATTTTCAACGTGAACCATCTATTAACCGAAACTGGGACCGTTCAGTGCACCGGTGCATAGAGACTGCGCTTTAAACGTCCGCACTCAAAAACGCGTAGCCCACAAAACGCCTGACTTTACAAAGCGGTAATTGCGAGTCGTTAACCAGCCGAAAGTGCATTCTCCCCGTTGCACTTTTGTGTGTAATAATGCGTCCAGGGTGAGTTCGGCCCTCATGTTTTATTCACGATGTCACCGAGGCGCTAGCGCGTGACACTTGTGTCACGCCGGCGTTTTGTTTTCTGTCTTGTTTTGTTGTGTTGTTTAATTTTATTCCGTTTTTTGTGGGTGAATTTCTTTCGAGGATACTCGAATGTTTCGCGTTGACGCCCATGAAGAATGTTGGGTTCGAGCGAATATAATCAGGTTGTGCGGTGTCGTAATGAAAAACGTATCGCCTTTTATATAGCGAAATATTTTTACGGTTTTCAATCAATAGAAATATTTGATACTCAGGTTGTTACAACTTTTATATTTTAAATTAAATCTTTTAAGTTTTTAATTCAACCTTTCAAATTTCAAATTAAACCTTTTTGACTTCAAATTCGACCATTTGAAATACACCCAATCCTCTTTTTACTCAAGGGATACGTTTCCGAAACTACCGTGTAAAAAAATGTATGGTGACCATATCAAAATTGGAGATAGGTTACATCAGTATATTTGGATAGAACTTCAATTTAAATCTACTTTATAAAAAATGAGTAATGTAAAAAAAATTCGCCTTGTAAAATCATCAAAAAACATCGAAATTTTTTTATTTAATAACTATAATTACATACATATAATTATAACAGTTTACTGTCCTGCACTGAATCATACCATTGTGGCATAAAATACATATTTTTTTATCTTTATATTGTGTTAAAGGGAAAAAACCGTGAAAAAAAAGTAATCGGTTATTCTTCCTTGAACCGTGTTATTACGGAACCATACAAAAAGAGGATTGAGTGTATTTCATTGATTACTATAACAAATGAAGTTTAAATGGTTGAATTTAAAGTGTAAAAACTTTCTATGGTATTTGAATAAGGAAATATCCTTCTTTTTCGATTATAATTAAACTTTATTTTTATTTTTACTTAAAATATCTATTTTAAAGTCTAATATATTTTTTTATAGATATGATACATGGTTTTTACAATTATTTTAAGAAATTATACATTTTCGGTTTAATATTTCAATTTTTCATAATAAAATACATACATTTTAATTCATTTAGTAGTAAAATATTTCGTTTTCAAAAAAATGATCGACTTTTATAATTTTCCATCTGATATCATCTCTAAACATTAGTTAAAAACATCTCTGCAATTTCCTTTCCTGATTTTTTCCACGAATCACACCGATTCATCAACATGACTCAAAATAATACACTTATGAAAAATTCTTACATACATAATCTCAACAAGGACGTTTCGATAGCAAAGCCGTGCAACAGCACCGATGCAACTGCACCGCGCAGGACCACACACACCGCAATAAAAACCATCGGATCCAATCAAAGTGCACACGAACACACAATCAACGTGCAATCCTCCTGCACCTCGACCGGGGACAAACAAACAAACAAAAAAGAGACCATAAATGTATGTCACCGGCTGGTAGAGATGCCGATAGGCTTAATTGGTCGCCTATTTATTGCACGGCTCGGCTGGCTCCTTTGACCGACGTCGATAAATCAATTTACGATGTGCACCTCGATGGTAGTTGATGCATGCGCATTGTCCTTGCGGTGGTAAAAAAAAATGTTGCGCAATTGCGTCGATGTCTCTTTTATCTGGGCTTTTAATCGGTGTTTTGTGTGTGTATGATTGTGGTTTATTGAATTTTTTATGTATTTTTAATGCAAGGTTGGAAAAATGTACGTTTTCATCTATTCATAAAATGGATGTATAATTTTTTTGAAATATAATAGTTTCGTTAGAATTTTATGAAATAGCGACGTTTATTTTTTGCATTTCCCAATTGCGACCTTGTGTTTAAAATCCGATAACAATTACGCCGCTTACTAATAATTACTTTTCTTATTTTGTTTCAGGTAAGCGCACGCTGATATCTCCGCGACGCGCATTGTGATCAAGTGGGTCAAAACACCACCGGTTAGATTTATTTTTAATTTTCCACAGACCACGTATGCAAATGGATCCGTTCCCAATTTTTACCACGAAAAAGCCGAAATTACGAAACTGCGTGAAGCAACCGGCCGCACTTTCTCCGGCGCAAAAGCCATCCTAGATTGTTTACCATTCCGACGACGTAAAACGGAACGTTAAACTTCAATATGAAGCCGATGCGACTAATTGGACAACTCGCAGTCGTAATCGAGTCGAACTGATACCTTAATCGCATCAGTACACGGCAATCAACACAGTTGTTCTCGTTGCACCGTAAAAGTTCAATGAGCACATAAAATCATAACTTAAAACGGACGCCGAACAATGGCGGACGTTTACGTTTTTAATTTTTTCCGAACGCGTATCGCTCGCGCGCGGATGCATATGTATAATATATAAATTATCGTGATTACCTTAGCGGGCATGTTCCTCTCATCAATTACTTTGTATCGTCTATCGGGGTGGGTCCGAACCACCCACGAGGTTTCCAGGACCTCGTAGGTACTACTGGCTGTCCTCTCGTAAGGCTATCTAGGAGTCTTTAACCCGCGGAAGACGAGCCGATTATGTTGGAACTGCTGCGGTTTGCATTCCGAGAAGCCTTAACAATTGTTGAAGTCACTTTTATATTGATTAAATTAAATTTTTAGAATTTTTTTGAATTAGATATTCGATTTTTTTGTTAATATTTGAATGTTTGGATATGAAAATAAATTGTTTGACTCCTCTGCTTTTACCACATGAATGATGTATAAACTCTTGTAATTCCATTTTGACGTCAATATTATCTATCAGTTAATTCTTTCGGGTATGTTAGTTATGTTTTTAATAACTGGAGTATTCAAAGTAAAAAAACAAATAAACCTCGAACATTTTTTTCGGTCAGTATTTAATTACTATATAACCCAATATCATTGATCGCGATAGGTTCACTTACACACAACGAGCAACTTAATTAAGAATTGATTATTCGAACGCGTCTGGCTATGCTCGAATATTGCTCATAATTTGATTTATATTTTTTCATTGTTTACACAGCGATATTACTCTTTTCTGGTCATATTTGACGGTTTATATTGTTCATAATTAATGCGATTTGAATTTCGCGCGTAGGACGCACGCGTCGATACCGGTCCGAATATACGGCTTAATAGTTTCTTTTTTTTCCGACATTCGAGACCAACTATTTCAAACAATTTATCGTTATTTATTCGCCGTAAATAAAACATTCGTGGCGTTTTTATTATTTATTGCGGTCGAAATTAGTATGGTTATTGCACCCGATACATTTATTCATGTTTAACATGAACAAACGTTCGCTACGGGAAAATGTTATGTATGGATGTCGTATTTTTTTTCTCGACTTTCGCGGTTTTCGACGTTTGCAAAATCGATATCATCATGGCGATCGATTCTCATACAATCATTAATGGTGGAAAAAAGGCTCGTTTCGCAATCCGAAAGAAAAGTCGATTCGCTGCGAGCGTATAGAGACGTTTCGGTTTTCAGAGCGTGTCGAGAAGAAACCGTGATTACGATTTTTATGAATTATCATTTTTATACTATTTATACACGTACCGTTGAATTAATGACATCAGATAATGACGAAACGTATAATATGCAAATTTTCGCGAATACAATGCTATTACGTAAACGTTTCAAAATTCTTCACTTTCTTCCAACCATTGTCAATTACGGGCACGATTGACGTCAAACTTTCGAAAATTTAATTTTTTTATTTGATATTTTTGTGTATAAATTAATTTGAATTATCGCACTGGTTATCTTATTTTTTCGAAATTATCGTAACCGCATTCATGGCTTTCTATCAAGCGTCACCGTAACAACAGCATGAAAGATCCCCATTAAAAAAATCAACTTTATTATGTAAAAGTTTACGACCGCTTCAATAAAATAAACGGAGAACAGTTTTAAAAGCTGAGACGTATCGAATATTCGCACGGTGCATTATGCATTTGCATATAATGCAATTACGCTCCCTCTCTCCGGCGACATTTCTCTCTGTCGACTTATCTCGTGGGAAAGATTGAATCGTCATATTGTAAAATCAGCTGATTTTGACAATGGAAAGTGTATATCTATTGCGAATAGTTCCGCTTTTACTTTCGATGTTTCGTTTCAGCTTTTTTCACTGTTGAGCTTTTGTTGCGTCTTCACTATAAATTGAAAAGAACGATTGCACATATCATGCAACATATATGCTCATTTTATATAATGATTCTATTGATTATTTCAGAAAAGTCTACCTTCGCTCATTTTCTCTTTTAATCTGATCTTTACTTTGGTTCTTTCTATGTTACTCATCAAAAACTTGTACATTCGATGACTTTCCGATCCGATTTTCCCAGGCTCGTACGAATTCCGCACCGTTTCACTGTTACCGGTGTTGTTGTATCGTCAACAATGAGTTTGCCTTATTCACATCGACCGACGAAAATCGATTCGATTCCCCATATATTGTGTGTACAGGTTACATATCAAATCTCGTGATTATTCGTGTTTGACTTTCGTCGGACGTACAAAACACACCGCACGACATAGCCGCATTGACATTTTCCGTGTAAAACGCGGAAAGCGCATACACACATGATAATTTATACCTCGCATGTCCTCACTTTTCATTTTTAATGGCGTTTTATAGCGCTTGACCACCGCGAAAATCAATACGGTATCGCCTACTCGAGGACGCCGTTTCGCCATAGAAATAACACCTTTGATTCGACACTTTGGCACAAATGCCATATCAGATTTATTATTTGTGAATATGATGTGCTCATATCCAGTTCGATGGTGATGGAACGTTTGTTCTGTATTAGCTTTCGAAGATGGATCGTCCGGAGCTTTCTAGGGGATGTTTGCTTAGACGTCGATTGTTTCTCGTAAGAGCTTTTATTGTCGTTCTCGGTTATCTCTTACCTAGATAACCCCGTGTGACTGTGACGCAATAGCGGTAAAAAAATGTTAAAATAAATAAAATGAAATAAAAATAAAACGTACGGTGCCCATCGTTCGGGCGTTTTCCCACGGATTTGTTGTTCGTTAGCTCGCCATTAACGAGTTTTACCAATCAAACCGTGTTAAACGCGATCATTTTTTATTTTTATTTCGTTCGATCGCCAGCTCCTTTTTTCCTCTTTCGGTATTATCATCATCATTTTTATTTTTATTGTTATTATCATATTATTCGCCGTTTGGCGCTTTTATAAAAAACCGCTTCGCGAAAAAAGCCATTTCGAGACGCGCCGACTAACAGAGACACCCAAGAGTTAAGTGTAATAGACCGAAGCGAAGGAGTAGTCAACTGCCATAAAAAAGTTTCGATACTATTCTGAAATGTATCTCGAGTCCTTTATTTGAATCATAAATGGATAAAAATGTGCGATTATTCGAATTGTTTTATAACTTTTTTGGTTTCAATTTGAGGCGTTATTTCATGTCGTTGAGGGCGTTTTTTCGTATTATTTAGATCGTTGATCATCCCTGATATCGCCGACTAATAAGACAAATTGAGTCGGCGCCGATTGCCGAGTTTCCACAGAACAAATATTTCCAATTTTGCGGTCCGTTGTACAATTTTCACGGTCCGCACTGATTCGTAGTAGCCGTAGATTACTATGGAAACTGTAGTGAAGATACCAAAATTCGTCTTACTGAACAATTTCTACCTATCGTCTTTTTAAACGCATCTTAATCGGATGTTTTTTGTACGTTTCGTCTGAAAAAAAAGTCATCTAGAGTGCGTTTACCTTTTAATTGTGAACTTCTGCTGATTTCGTGGAATTATTTTTTGCCGTAGAAGTTCTCATGCTTAACATAAACAATGCGAAAACTCCTTTTATATTCAAATGAAATTACGCGTCGAATGGTCATTATAGACATTTATTGGACGAGAATTTCGTGTATGTAGTATGCGAAAAAAAATTGTCTCACAGATCTCATCAAAAGACGGATAATAATGTATGCGCCGAATCAAAAGAATAAACTTTTAAGAGCGTACTCCGCAATGATTGCATCAGCAGTCGGCAACCATTCTTCTCTCTACCGCAAAACGACGTCGAACATCGTGGTTTATACATTTAAAACGGTTAAGTTTGTAAAACTTATTCTTTTTTATGTAGCTGCGGTTTAATCGTGACTTTTTTCTATATCGAAAAACCGTTCTTTTGTGTCGATCGCTTTATTGTCGTGTGAAATCTCAAAATGAGGTTGCAAACGTCACGAAAACATGATTTTTGCACTTAGCTTCCAATACGCAAATTTTGTACGGTCGAACTCGCAAATTCGGCTCAGTGAAATTCTGGAATAACGGAAATGTATCAATGAAAAAAGCGCAAAGTGAAAGGCGAAAGTTTCAGATTTAGCTTTCTGGGAAGTCATTTTAGAAGACAATCAGTCGTTTCGTCGGAATTAAACATCTCCAATACTATCCAGTGAAATATTGCTCAAATAAAAGTCAAAGGATCGTTAACATATTTTATTCGAGTTGCATAGACCATCAATAGTGTTTTTTTCAACTTTTTATATAAAAAAATTGGTGAATTAAACGAAAAAAATAATCTTAACAGGCGATAGATATTTTCGTAGAAGCAAACATAAATTGACATCGAACAAAGGAAAAAAAGGCAACGCTCGCACAAAGCCATGTATGTAGAATACGTAGGCTGTTGTATGCATGTACTTGTCGAATACTAACTACTTTTGGCCAAAAATTACACGAAGAGAAGTTGATTTGAGTGGGAAGAAGTTTTGTCTGGGTTAAGTTTTTATTGGTCAGATTCAACAAAAGTAGACGGGCATTAAACTTCCAAATAAAGATGTTAACCTTTGCACTCGCGTGTCGACGTCGCTAATGCGATGTGCCATTAAAATTTTCACAAATACATCGTGGGAAATTAGGAAATTTCATTATTATCTCCAACGACAAACACACATAAAAAACAACCGATCAACCACAAACCCAAAATTCCCAACCATGCAGACACAACAACACCACACGTTGCGCTTTTCGCGCCAATTTGACTCTCCCCAAGATTAACGTTCCGTCAACCCGTCTTTCCCCCGACGACGAAAAAAAGGTTGAATTATTTATAAGCACGAACAGACCAGGTTGACGATCCCTGGCGTCGTCCGGCGTCAAGGTCCAAATTAGAATGTCCGGCCGGCGTCTAGCGGCCGTCTAGAGTGCGGGACATAACTCGCTATTTTTGTGATCCACAAGACGTCCAGAAAATGCGAGATGTATTTTCCTTTGGACCATTCGAAAGGGTTTTCGAGGACTTTAGTATGTGGATGATGCACGTGGAGCTTTTGAGGGTAGTAAAATGGATAGAAGCTCACGAAAATTCGATTGATTTGAAAGATTTTCAATTGAATATTTTTTTATGAAGTATTGAAAATTTGTTGAATAATGAATTGGTCAAGTTTTAGTTTAACATTGATAGATTTATATTTACATTTTGACGTTTTATTCTGTGAAAATTTCGTCATCGTGGACGCAAAACATCAACAGAGCGACAACTCGCAAACGTCCCAAATCATAATATATCCTACACGCCATTTTTAATTTATTTCTGTTGGTAATTCACGTGCCCGCCGTAAATGGAAGGTCGTAAGTCACCGTGGGTTGGCACCCCCGCACGCACACGAAAACTCAAATTCGATCCACTGTGACAACATTTCTTCTCTTTTTTTTCTACGAGAACCGGCCAAATCTCTCTACATATCGTACACGCGCTCGCTAATCATTCGCGTACACTTTTTTTGCGAACAATATTTTGATCGGCCCGAAAAAGCCGCGCGCGGGACGATTTTTTTGCGTCGAAATGTCGCCGACGTTTCAAAATGTGGTTTTTCGGTTTTTTTGCGGTTCGATATTTAGCACGGTGGTCATTTCAATCAATTGTCTAAGAAAAATGTAGGTTCGATTTTTTTTTTCAATTAAAAAACGAGAGTTTATTCGAAATATCTTCTCATATACCATTGTTCGTAAATATCCATAACATTCCGCGTCAATTGAATCTCGCGTACATCCCATTCGAAACATAGTTTCGCAACCGAACTATGCAGCAATCAAAACAACTAGATATGTAAATTCCACAGTTGAATTTGACGAATTCGACCGCATCGATTTATATGGATATAAATTAGGGTTAAACTGGTGCGGAATTCGAAACGCGCTCCGCATACGCCAACGCTCAAACACCATATCATGTCAGCGTAAATTATAATATTGCTTCAGCTTGTGATACGTTCAATCGTGACGGCGATGCGGTCATTCATTAGCCATTATCATCATCTCTACACTACCTTTATTCGATTCGAATCGATTAAGTGAGGCGACGACGACATTGGCAAGGTCAGCCGAACGATTTTCGCGTCGAAAACTTTTTTCGGCCAGCTTTCCACTTGAGCACCTTCCGATTTTTTTGCCCTCGGCTCCCCTCGGTTCTGTTTTTGCTGTCGACAATAGAAAAAGTGTTCCGCGAGATGACAATGGGGTCTAAATCATCCGTAAGAGCAGGTGCTTCTTAAATAAATCACACGTGTCTGAAGGTCGCCGGAGAGTCAACAACCTCGTGGTTTTTCGCAATTTTCGCAAGAGTTTTCCTGGCGCGACGTGATAACGATTCTCCGCGATGTGTCTGTGCGATTTTGCGCCAAATTTAAAAATAATTTTCGCTTTGAGCGCAAAATGATAAATGTTACCGTTTCGATCGGTTTGGTCGAATCGTAGAATCAGCTGTTTGCGTTGTGCATGATTTTTTATCAAATTGAATTTATTTTTAAATCCTTCATCCGTTCGTTTTATATCAGGCATTATCTTTCAGTCGTAAAATATTTTTAAAAACACACAAGCAACAAATCAATTTCAATAATCCACCTTTACGATAAGAAAGCATGAGATGGTCGAATCGCGTGAATATACCTCCTTCAACTCTAAAAACAACATTTAAACTAATAGTGTTTCAACTTCACCACACCCCGACATTGTTCAAAATGTAATATGTGACTTCGGCTAGTACGACTTGTACATATTTCTCGATGATTTATCGCAACCATGTGACCCATATCGCGTAACTATATTAAGGGCGACCCGAAAGGTTGGCGGGTGTCACCTACCAATGCAGGACTGTAGTCATCAATCACTATACATTTGCAAATTCTCTCTTCTCCGATGGCCTCCCACGTCAAAGAGGTTTCCTCGTCGTCGAACAATGGTTGAAATGTTCTTGCGAAAGTGGCGGTGTGTGAGAGAGGTCTTCCCGATTTCGATACGGATTCGAATTGTACGACAGATTTGCATGTTGTGTTGTGAGATGTTTTTTTTGAAAATTTCGATGTTTTCGCGTGTTTGTCTCGAGTTTAGGCAAGATTAAGTTATTACTCGAATGCGACTGAGTTTCAAAATTTTCTTATCTGACGTTTGTGATAATTTGAAACGTATGCAAATATGTTAAATATTTTTATTAGTTTACAGAAAAAATACTTGCAAAATATCACAGTTATGTTAAAAATTAAGTCTGGTATGTATTTGGCTTTTATTGAATCTGAAAATGTCTTTCGATTAAAAACTTATCTTAATTACAGATCGTATCGAAAATTCAACCGACGAACAATTTTTATACCACCAAACTTTATCGATTAATTAAAACGACAACAAAAAAAGCGATATCGATAACCAATATAAAATTTCTCACATTAAATTAACAACAGCCCATTTCGCGCAATCTTCGATACTAATCTTCGCCTTTCTCACGTCGCCCGTTTTCAACACAATCGAGAAGTTTTTACGCAAAGTGGACAATCGATGCTAATTGCGAACCCATCGAACTCTCCGTGTGAACAGAAACGAACGAAAATAAACAAACGGGTATCAAAAAGAACGAGACCATTTCCTCGGGCTTCCCACGGCGAATCGCGCCTAGAAAGCGAAACGGGGAGGCTTTCGTCTCGAGCTTTTCAAACGTAGATTCGTTACGTCCACATTATTAAAATATTATATTATTTAACATTATTGTTTTAGCCTTGGAAGAACGCAAAGACACCCGTCCCACGCGTACCGTTTGGCCAATGAACCTGGCCGTCGGGTAACCATTGTTTGCTATCAATCAAACGGCATTGTCTCGGTCCGGGTTCCGTCGGTGCCGCGGGACTATTTCGGGACCGGGACATCCCGGGAACGGTGGCAGTGGCAGTGACCTAAAAAAGCAAAAAGATAGGGTCCGGTTGAGATCGTCCGTCTCTGAATGAGGACGACATTCTCCGGCGTTTTGGCCGCCCGTTTCTCTTTGAGTTTCGGGTAATTCTGTACGAAGGCGAGAACTTCCTACGCGCTAATTGTTCCGTTGAAAGAGAGCATCCTCTGGATGTTATTTTTTGTTTATTTTTCTAAAAATAAGTCGGATTTCATTTAGTCCAAATCGTTTTTGATTAATGAACACATTTCTTAAATGTGCCTTATTATATTTTTTATATTTAAGTATTTGAAATCGAATATTTTTTCAATATTTGATTATTCAATTTGTGTGCACATTATGTTATTCAAATACTTCACAATATTTTGAATAACAATATATTTCAATAATAGCACCGAGTTCAACGTATGTGTATATCAATTATTCAATATAATATTACAATTCAAATAAATTTCAACCAAATGAATTATCCAAATTTTCTCAACGTACACGAGAAAAGCATCAAATTTTCGCAGCACCGCTTTTATGGAACGGCTGCAAAATAACGGCAAGGAAAACCATACGCGACATAATTCTTAGGAAACTCGACGCCTTCCATTCTGTTCTCGGTACACGAAACGATACCCATATAACCCTAATAATATATATTTAATAATAATCGTATTATTTTCATTGTGCGCGAAAACCGCTAACCGCGTCGTTGTAACGAGCGCGCCCAACATAACGGATCTATCATTCGCGTGCAATAATCGCACATACCCGAATTCATTAGTGAATTATTTTCATATACATATTGTTCGTGCTGTGATGAATGTGATGTGTGATGTGTGATTCGATGTGGCGGAATGTCGGTGTTTCTCTGTGCTTAGGCGGAGAAGCTCGAATTTCACGTGTGAGATGAAAATGGATGTTGGTTTGATTTTTGATTTGATAATTTTTATTTGTATTATCTCTGCGTTATGTATTCATATAAAATTTTTATATAACCTATACGTAAGTGTATAGTTAATTTTTTTTTAAATAAAATATTTTATGTGATTTTCAAAGAAAAACTAAAGCTATGCTTTGTAAGGTCAATGATATGCGATAAAGTCATGTATTCATCTACTAAATAATGATTCTTTAGATTTATATAAATTTTAATGATGAATATTTTTTCGAAAATTTACATATGGAAAAATCAAATAACTTAACCATTCTTATATTGGATACATTTAATCGAACATTTTATCACATGTTTTCCTATACATTTGTAAAAAAGCAACAATAAATATGCGAAAATTTCATTACATAAACGCAATTTCTCAGAACCGTTTCAACAATGGCCTCAACGTGCTCGCGTACACAATCCGATGATAAATTATTTCTTCACACATTGTCTGCATATTTTTTAATACGGATTCGTATGCGTATCGCGTCCGTCTGAAGTTTTCCGCTTTTCCGGCTATCACTCGAACCACAACACATAAAATAATAATATAACGAAACGCTTGTTTTGGAAACGGCGGGTTACTCGTTTCTGCTTCGCGTCAATCGATTCACTCCTAACCGCGCTTCAGTTTATTTACCGCCTCTACGTTTTGATCGTTGGGCTGTTTTATTTTTCCGTATGTAATTTATAGATAGGTGTTGTTTCGATTTCAAAACTCTTACCATGTATTGCTTTTAATCAATGATATTCAAAATTATTTTTAACATGATCGTTATATCATAAACATGACTAAGACAACACGAGACTCTACAGATCAACATCAAACGCGCATTTCTCTTATGCGGAAAAGCGACGCCCGCTTCTGATCGTTGAGCTGTTTTAATTTTCCGTACGTAATTTTTAGGTGTGTTTCGATTTCAAAACTTTGACCATGTATTGCTTTTAAACAGTGATATACAAAATTATTTTTTAACGTTCTAACAATCGTTATATCATAAACATGACTAAGACGACACGAGACTCTACAGATCAAGATCAAACGCGCATTTCTCTTATGCGGAAAAGCGACGCCCGCTTCGAGGACGTCTGCGTGCTTCGTCTGGCCGACGGCGAAAGTGGTCCGTCGTCAACGGTGGTCTCTTTCTACGATACTTTTTTTTAAACCATCATTCGCCTTGAATCACCGCGCTATTTTGGACGTACCCCCAGCGAACAGGCCGGCCTCCGTTCAGTGCGAATTCTCCTGGCACGCGTCCGGCCGCTCGCCGACATGTAACTCTCTCGTACACTCTCTATATTTACGGAATTGGCTTTTGGGTGTCTGTATTGTCGTCTGCGGTTGTTATATTAGTACCCTTTAATGGTGCGAGGGTTGTCCTCTAGGGAAATCAGGGAGTTTTTAGGTGTTGTGTTTCGGACGTGTTTTTTTCGATGTCGGTTGCCTCATTGCTTATAATCAGCTGTTTTTTTTATAATGTCGTTATTTTTAATTTTTTATTAGTTTATATGGTTTTTGAACTATCGAATTTTATAGTGTTTATATAAAATATTTTAATTTTTATTGGTAAATTTAATTGATTTACTTTTGACTTCATTGCGATAGAATTTCATCATATTTTATAAAATAGTATTCAAACATGTTTTCGCATGAACTGAAAGCTTCTAAAATAACATCGGAATCATAAAAGACAACACAGCCCATTAACACATCCCGCATCGAACCGCGAACAGCCGACGTCTAATTAACGCTCCAAAACGCCGAATTAGAACTGAATCAGATATTGCAACACGTTGCACGAGTTCGCAAAACGGTTTTCGCACACATCAAAATGACGCAGAAGAAATCTTGACGAGACAAGTTCGAGAACGCACGTCCAAAATAGTCTGCAAGTTGATCGCATCGCCGCGGAATCCGCCACCAGATCGATCCTCGAGCTGAAGAAAGCTCCTTTGTGGCTATTTGGAACGTGCAAAAAGGAGCAAGCGGCGCTAAGAAGTCGCAAAAAATAACATAAATGGAGACCAGACTGCAACTGCCTTGACACTTTTGTGCACTTCGCTAAAGCTCGGTGATTCACGCGGCGAGCATTTCCCGGACGTTTGGAAATCGAGCTTTTTGATCGTGGTTATGTGCGAGTCCTTTCGGCGATGTTTGGTTTTGTTGAAAAATTTCAAATGGATTTTAAAATTGTATTATACTTTTTATAATATGCTAATATATTATATACTAATTAGTATACTTTTTATTATTTCGTATATTTTTCAAATTTTTACATACTTCCGTCATGTTGAATTTTAAAATCGCTCGAGTATTTTCCTTCAAATTAACGATTTTTTTTATATTGTATTAAAAAACTTTTTGGCTCACAATATTAATTTGTGAAATAATTTAATAACGCTTTTTATTTCGATGTATATATTCGAAACGTATCATTTAAGAGAAAAATAATAATTCTATTCTCAAAAAACAAACCGCGCAAATCAATAGTATCCACCCACAACGAAAACGCACGCGATATCATCTCGCGACTTTCACGTTCCGTCATAGAAAACGCTCCTCTTACTTTTTTAATCATACGGTACGGCTTTGTATGAGATCCCATCGAAAAAATAAATAAATTTCGCGAACAACCGACACACATACGTGTCCCGTGACCGTGAAAAGCTCGCTGGGCCAACCCGACAAACAGTTACAGGCAGTTTTAATTAGCAACGGTAAAGAGACGCACGAATACGAGCACATTATTATTATGGGTGATTTTTTTTTTTTTCGGATGATTTAATGACGAATTTCCCACAGACTAGTTCGGATCTGCCTTCTAGTCGTGGTGCTGTGAGATTTGTTTATTTCTTGCGCGGAAAAACGGACATTGACTCTTGCGTACGCAACAGTACCGGAACCGATATCCATATATTGCGTCGATTGGGTATTTTAAATGTAAATATTGTTGCATACGCATCATTT
The DNA here is from genome assembly GCA_009617725.1 of Hydropsyche tenuis. Classification (NCBI taxonomy): domain Eukaryota; kingdom Metazoa; phylum Arthropoda; class Insecta; order Trichoptera; family Hydropsychidae; genus Hydropsyche; species Hydropsyche tenuis. The sequence goes on from VTON01000007.1 coordinate 2,228,493, forward strand.
GGCATCATAAATTTTTGTTTGAAAGGAGGCGGGTTTGTGAATTTTGATTTTTTTTTAAACAAGAATTTATGTGAAGTGACAGTCTGCATAACTTATTTTGGTGAATGCGATTTTGTATATTTTCTTTAACATCGTTATATGTTATTATTTTATTATAAATTTTAGTTTGTATAAAATGTATTGTTATATATACGAAAACTGTAAATGCAAATCATATGTTTCGAGCATAAATTTTCATCATTGTTGCGAAAATTACGGATGAGGTCACAATCTCGCGACATTCACCTCGTCGACTTTGATTGTTTTCACTATTATACTATTTTTTTTCAATCCAACATGTGGCGGAAGCTCTGGCTGAAACTAATGCGATTTTCATTAATCTTCGGCGAGAAGACAATGGCGTTTTCTCGACGAGATTTCTCGCCGATATCGGGCAACGAGATCGAGACGATATTTTAACGACGCCGCACACTGTGGGAGTGCATTCGTACGTTTTAATAATATATCGTACATATAGTAAATTTAATACGAAACCGAAGGGTCACTAACTAACTGACATCGCGGATGACTTGGATTTATAGGAGTTCGGGGCTTTTGTTTTTTGCCACGGCTAATCACCGACTCAATAGTCACTGATTTCACACAAACGCGGAACGAGATGACTTTGATGGCTATCGCGTATAAATCTGATTATTTCGTTCGTGTTTTATGTTGTTGAAATGTTTTTGTGTGATATTAGAGGTATTTTTGAAAATTTTAATTGCGATTCTAATCAAATTTCTATTGTTTTCACTTTGAACTTCTAATGAACTTGATAATAATTAAAAAAATATTATATAAAATTCCTCAAGTTAAAATAGATTTCGAATTATTTAGTACATGCATGAATTTATCGATAGAAAATATTTATTTTAAAGAAGTTCGAGAGTTTCTATTTTTACAATTTATTCTCTCATTCATTAAATTCTGAGCAATGTCTTGAAATAAATCAACATTCAATAATATACGATTGAAAAATTCCCGAACGCTGATTTTATAATAGTTTCCTACAGTATTAAAGTTCGAAAGATATTTCCAAACTATCGATAAATACATCATCAAAAGATTTTTATTGAAAACCGAATTTCTAAAGCTTTTATGAAATTTTTGCGTCTGGCCGACGAACCGGCATATAGAAGACCTGATCAACGAGGCCGTTTTTTTTCCATCGGCTCGTAAACAAAACGTCGTTCTATATTCGAACATCTCACGCACAAATAACGATTATACATATTTCGGAAAACGCACAATATTTCTCACTCCTATGGCAAGAACTCCATTGTCGATGCGTTCCTAATTTAACAATACCGTTCGGTTTCCGAAACAATACGCACTCGATTCGATGGGTTCGAATCCCACGACCGATGGAACTAATATTTCTTCGGACAGAGATATTTTCGAGTTCGCCTTTCGGCTTTTTCCCTCGATTAGTGTGTGCATTTCTAAATCGTACGCAGTGTACGCAAAGTCGTAATAATTAGCGGCAAATTAACTATGGAAAACAATCATATCATTACTCAAAGTCAAAACGATACAGATCGTTGAACTTGTATATGGGAATGATTTCTTGAAGTGCGTAAAATATTATTTTGATTTGTTTTAAACTTTTCGAATTTCGACGGTTGTAAATGTGTTTATACCAAATTCGTGTCTTGAGTATGGTGAAGTTTGTATAGTGAAAACGTGATGTAAATCATACGAGACGATAAACGTGATTCGCTATAACATTTTCATATATAAACGCACGAAATGACGGAATTCGTATGCTTTCCGCTTGTGCTAATACGCGTTTTATGATTTTCTTTGAGGGCGTTCTTCTATCATTTGCATAGCGGCGTTTGAGCTTTCGGGAAAAGCTCGCATGAAAAATATTAATGTATACGTCTTTCATGCCCGGCAAAGCTCATTTAAATATGTATGCCGGGTCGGGGTTCGTATTTTTCTACATTTAATTGTGGAGTCATTCACATCGAACCGTATGATGAATGATGGAGCTCGGGGGAGGCTCGAATCCGATTTGCCAGTCGGCGATATCTCTGTTTTGAATTTTATCGTTTTTCATGGAAAATTTGTGAATTTCCTCCACGTGCGGTTGACTTACAGAATGAAAAATGTTTCCGCGAAATATAATCGATATGGCCAGTTCTTTTTTTTTTCGGTTCTAATCGTAATTAATTCAACATGGAACATATAAGCGTCTTGTTTCGGACGTTTTATTATTTCGAAGTTTATCTATGTGCAATAAATTGACTTTATCTGCGACACGTTCCCTTATTAGAAAAAGCTTATTTTATGTGCGGTCGCATGTATTTTTTTTATATGAAGTTTTTTCAAACATTTTCACTTACTATATTCTAATGGTAAATTGAATCGTTCGGTCGGCTTAATTCGTAGGTTTATCGTTCGATTAAAATAATATCAACCAAAAAGCTTTCCTTTGCATTGTCGAGGAGCGATCGCTTATCAGAATTTCCCCCGAGCTTTCTCGTCAGCCTTTCATGCCCTTAAAACGCCTTTTGTGTTACTTACAATAACATTTTTTAAACGCAAGTCATATTTTTTTATGCCGGATGCTAAGATAGGCCACTTCGGATTTTCCCTGTTTTTTTTTTCTTTCAGTTCGTTCGTTCTCGCCACCGACAAATTCGACCCCGTCGCCTTAATGGAGTTTTTACGTATTTTCCCTCCTTTTGATAAGCTCATAAATATTTATATTAGTGCCTCGTGTATGTACACATACGTAATGATTCGCCAGTGAAATTCTTAAGAAAAAAACACGAACATTCCGGATGAAACCGGTGAACGTTTTTCGCTGACGCCAATTGTCGCACTGACGTGTCTTGTTATTTTTTCATTCTCGCCTTCCCTCGGAAAATTCCTCTTTTTCCGACGTCTTAGTATATAATCTAATCATAAATTTCCCGCCCAGATTACGTTTGTTCTTTCGTTCGTACGCTCGTATCGCCTCGCTGTAAATTCCCTTATTTTTTCTCTCTGTAAATACAGTCGGCGAGTTATTTGATATTTTCACGTAAATAAAACGTACAGAAAGATAAAAAGAAAATCAGCGCTGCGTAAACGGCACACCTCAACGTTATTTTTTAATTAGTGAAACGTCTATGTTTCAAATATATTTTTAATTTATGAAGTGTCCATTCGAATGCACAAACAGTTATGATCATAAATTTGTTATAAGTACTTGAATTGGACTATAAATTTCAAATTTATACGAAAACTATTTTATTTATTGACAAAAAATATTATTTTCAAAGACGTTTTGTTTTCTATTAACATTTAAAAATTTGAAAGATCAAATAAATATTTTTTCATCATCCATCCCATTTGTCATATCCATCATCGACAGTAGACAATCATTATATCAATATTAATTGAATACTGGAAATAAAAAGGACTTAAGTACTAAAAATTCAAAATCGGTTTTATGCGAAAAATACGTTCTATATGTCACAGTCCAAGTGTATTTCAGTCCATGTATTTATATTTGGATCGATCATAAATACATATTTTTTTGGGGGTTGCATTAGGTTAGATAAGTTATGTTTTTTCGGCAATTTTATCTCTTTTTATCGAAGTTTTGGGTTTGGTTAGATTAGGTTGGGTTAAGTCAAATATACATGAACTAATAATATACATGGTCGGCGACATATATACCAACGCCATTGTTTTAAAATATAATCGAAATCTCCAAGATCAGTTTCTAAAAATTTATGTCAACGGAGAAATTGTATCTGTTATATGCACCACTATAGGAATTTCTTGATAAAAACCATTCTCAAAATCTTAAAAATGACACATAACACTTTTTTTTATTTCTTGTATTCAATTATTTTCTATATAAAATTTAAAAAAAAATCATCCACATCTAAAAAAAATCCACCACAGATCTTCAAATCGGATTACGTCACACTCGATGACAACTCATACGAACCGCAAAGCGCATCGCACGCACGCGATGCACCGGCTAACACTTTAATTGCCGACGGCGCTCACACGCGAATTTCGCACGTTTTTCGCTTATACTTACATATATAAAGCCCGATCGCGAGATGGACAACGGCTAAGCAAATGTCGGCATCGTCAATCAACTCTGGCCGTTAATGAGTCCAAGTCGGAGGCTTCCTAATGAGCGCGGCCGTCACTTCAGTCCGGCTATAAAAGCCTACTTCGTCTAATGTGCATATTATGGGAGTGCATTGGATGTTGTGTGCTGCTGGTTAATTGCACTGACCACGGTCTGGTGGATTTTGTACCACTAACGTAACGGAGGACGTCTTATCTCCGATTACCATAGAGACTTAAGAGATTTTCTATGGCGATACGCTTTCTTGGTGGTTTCTAATGATTTTTTTTAATGGACGAATTTTTGCTTATCGATTCATTCATTGAGAGCTTTTACAAAGGAAAATTTATCAATTTAAAGGCGCGCGATGACTTTCATATCTATATGTGTGTTAATTAGAACGATTCTGGTATCGTTTAGATCTGAATATGGCTCTCGTCGGTGTTTTTTTATATACGTTTATTATAATTAGGGTTGGTTCAGGTGCGATAAGGTGACAAACGGTCGCGCCGAATGCGAAAGGACAATTGATCGCTTGCCTAATTGCTCTGAACTATCGCCCCTGTTCGACCTTTCCGTTGTAATTAATTAAAATAGTTCAAGTTCAACCGTGTCAAATGGTAAAAAAACAATGGACCTTTCACGTGTATTAATTCGATTAAAATATACCAAAAAAAAATTGTATTGTATGAGAACTATATTATATTCAAAATGTATCGCACTTGTACAATTATTTCTATGAAATACAATATTAATTTGAATTATATTTTCATAATATCAGATATTTCGTAATTAAATCGCAATTAAGGCGAAACCAACCTAATAATGCAAATATATTGAAAACACACAGTAAATCACTTCCCCGCGATACAAACTACAGATTAATTACACAGATTACACGATAATTACAATCGAGCAACGATGCAAAATCATCAGAATTCATCTAGGGTTCAAACAGCACATCCCAATACAGTTAGCGCTTATCTCGAGTGAAACGATTCACAATTAAGATGCAATCTTTAACGCACCCCAGTTCTGTTAATGAATCGAACAAACGACCCGTTAACGACTCGAAGCCTCATCGAAACGTATATAAACAATCGCATAATTTTTAAATTTTTAAATCATATTTCGATCGCGTATATAATTCGAAATGAATTCAGCACGATCGGCCGTTATCTTGCATACTTAACGAACCCAATGCAGCAATAACGATCAGTTGCATAATTGCAGCCCCGTGCGTGCTGCAATTTTCATCGGAACTATGCACTCGGCGCTGAAAATTTTTATATGCGAATTTGCGAAACCGTTCGAAAAAGTGCTCGCGTTCCGTTCGTTTCGTATAAATATAATATTTATTAGACTAAATACCGTTAACCCTGTTCGTGCCGGGAGACGCGCATCGCGCAATTTCGCGAACAATGCGACGGCGACGCTTCTAAAAAGAATGGAAAAAAAATGAAAAACACGACTCGAGTTTCACATTACAACAAACTGGATCGCACAATTATTTTTAACAGAGTCCGGAAAATGCATACGAACAAGCGCGTATCGTTTACTTCAACAATGGAGCGGTTCGGTAACCGTAAAAATTATTTTGTTTAAAAATGCAACTCGTGTAATAACTTCGCGATGGAATAATTTCGTGATTCTCATGAATATGGTTTTTTTGTCGATTTTTAATGTGAATTTATAATTATCTGATTTATTTTGTAGTGATATCGCACGATTATTAAAAATAAGCTTATCGCAGGTTTGGCTTTAGGAACGCATTTCTCAAAATGAAGCATTGCGATAACGTCAAACCATTATCAGTTGTACGAAAATAGATCAGAAAGCTATTTTCTATTAAAAGATTCGTCGACTTTTCGGGAAATTCGTCGTTTCCGATGCGTATGCGATAAGTGCGTGAAAAAAAGCGTTTACCTTTCGAAAACTGTCAGAGGTGGATAAACCCACGCCAAACGATCGATTTTCATTTGTAATTCGTACTCCTGTTATCTGGTGACCGTGATCAACCAAACTATGCAAATCGGACGATGATACACTTCTTGACCTATAAATTATTCAACTGGGCGCCAAATTTGTGCCGTTTTTCAACGAATTTTCTTCTCGTTATGCTCTTTGATTATGAACCGGATTCGCGGGTTCGTCGCTCTCGATCACTCCACGTGCGCAAATTTCGAAATATTTCGCATTTTTCGAACACATTTGAATCTAATAAATATTCAAGCACTCGAATAGTGAAGAAATCTTCACAAAAAACATGTAATAGCTTGCATTAAAATGTAATTTTCGAATTAGCGTGATCGTCCAACTGCATCGAGCGTTACGCAACATTCTAAGGCAACACGTCTATTGTACGAAGAAAGTCGCCGTTATAGGTCAAGAAAAGGACTTTAACATCCCATGTCCACGCTTCTAACATTCCAAGCGATGGTCTCGAATCGAATGTGGAAAGACTGCGCTGCCCGTCGAAGTGTTAAATTTATGCGGTCGCGCTTACACCAACAACAATTATGTAATCATCGACCGCGGCGAAAAAAGGTTAACAAACGCTGGCCGCAACGCTCCGGAGCGCTTCCGACCGAAGAAAATTCTGAAAAAAAACACAGAAAAAACCGAAGAAATGCATGTAGGAAGTGAGAGGAGGCCGTGCTGTATGGCCATGCGTGGAGAACAAACGGTCCCGACTAACAACAACAACAACAACAACAACAAGAACGACAAATGATTAATTGCACACCAGGGAAAAAAGGAAAAACAGTTCCTGAAGTCCCGTTGCCATGCAATCGACCCCTCCGCGTATCAGATTGCTGCCCATTGTGCGTTTTGAATTGCAGTAATTTAGATTAGTCGCAATCTCGTATCATATGTGGATGATTGTCGTATAAATTATACGCGCGTTTCTCCGTTTCGAAAATGTAATTTCGCTCGTAGATAGTCTCTGATTATTTTAAATCAAAAAGTTGTTTTTTTTGTCGTTGTATGTCTTGTTTTTTAATTGAATTTCGCGCAATGAAATCGCTCGCGATTGTTTCGCGTTAATTTATAGGTATATGGAACGCAAACTAATTCCCATAAATACAACATATCACAATAGAAGAATGCCGGATAGTAAATAACTATGCGTACGTTAACAATTTTTTATAAACTGGCAATTTGTTCGCATTCTTACATTTTCCCAATAGAACTTTTTCGAAACGATACAAAACTATATTCAAGAATTTTCCGTAGAACTTTCTTACACACCTATAATTCAATCACACACATTATATTTATAGAAAATTGATTTATACATTATGCAAATTGTTTCGTTTGATATTTATATACTTGATACATAAAAAAAACAGAAAATTATAAACTTCACAAAACTTTCCACATCAATCAAACAATTTCGTACTATAAAAACACGTACAATCGACATTCGAATCATTCACGAACCAAATTCAATTCCGAGAACGTCAACCCACATTATTAACCATTTCACGAATTTCGACAACACACGATCCCCTGTAAAACACACCACCGATGCACATGGCAGTCATGACATGCACTTTTTCTTCCACACACGAATTTTTCACTAATAACGGACACTGTTACAATTTGTCGGCGGTTGCGCTTCGTGCATCGATGGCCACACATTTTCATTGTTGCCGCCACATTTCGGATCTCGTCTCGATCCATCATCTCTGGGAAAAGAAGTGTGCGTATAAATAATTTCGGGTCCGTGGGACGTTTTGTTTTTAGGGAGGACCCTATTTTTAAATTAGAGACGGCGCCAAGTGTACGAAATCTATGTGGCGGCCCTGTTATGGGTTCCGCTGATGGAATGTTATTACGAAAGTTCGCTTGAAGGGAATTTGCACGTGGAATTGAATATGTCAAAATCAATTCAAATGGAGCGCGTTTCGCGCATCGTATACATATTGCGGTATTGTTTCTCGGCTGTTGTTTATGGGTCGTTCGTAGCAATAATGTCGGACGTTTCGCGTTCGTGTGTCACTTTGAATGTTGCTGCCTTCGTATTTTATGGATATGACACGCGGGCTAGGAAAATTCCCATGGCTTTTGTTTATGGCTTCCGACGGCGGAAAAAGGTCGAAGAGAGAATTTTGATTTACGCGCGAAAAGCCCTTCAATTTTCCCGGATGTGAAGCTTATCGCGTTTTTTCAAATTACAGGCGTCCCCGTGAGAACGCTTAGCGCTCTTTTATTTTGCTGTCGTGAGTGTCACGAATTGATGATTTTCATTTTTTTTTCATAATATTCATTTGAAAATTTAATATTCTGTATATTATATTTTATCGGTTTCTTGGATGTCTGAGAATTTTTTTTTGTTATTTTTTTATGTAAGAAACTTAAGCTTCGTTTAATTTATATAATCGTTGAAACTGCCAAAATTTTAGTTTTCCGTTATTTACACTAACATATTTTTCTAATGCCCTCATTTCCCTACATATGAAACGCTCACGCACTCTAAACATACGTTCCACGAATCGACTGTGGATTTCTTGATAAAAGCACAACACTATCGAGATTTAAATAAATAATAATTTTTTTTTTCGTCACCCCTACATGCAGCCAAAATGTTTTTCCCCACACACATTTTTATCGCTCTGCTTCAAAATACATAATTTCCGAAAAATGTATACACTTCTTATTAAATATTAAAAAAAATCGCAATTTCCATATATTCAAGGCGAATTTACACCAATCGAACAATAGAATAATTACGAATTGGGGTTGATTTTTTCATGGCTAATCCGGCGTGTAATTTGAATCGAGGTCGCAATTTCCACCGAAAAACGTCTACTTTCACCTTCGTTACATCATTAGCATATTGTTCGCGAAATTTCGTCCAAATTAAATGGACGAATAATATGAATACGGAATTGCGTTCGTCGGAAAATTGCCGTCGTCGATTTTCCACCGCTGGTGTCCCATGTCTGGCAATTACAGGGTCGTACAATATTTTTCGTAACCTACGTAGCTTTCGTGTTCTGTAGCCGTTTAGCCTAATTTGTGTTTATTGTATACAAATCACGGCCCCGATTCGTGTTTTCAGACGCGGATCCTCCGTTTTTCGTATCACGTGAATAAGCTTTTGAAAAAAATTGAATATAATAGTATTTGATAGTTTTTGTTAGAAGTTTCCTTTATTTTTTTATTGAGTCTATTTCTGTTTATTCAATATGTTAATTAAATTATTTTTTATCGTTTAGATGAGCGGCAAAAGATCCAGGAGTTTTAAATGCGCCGTCCACCACAGAGACAGGGAGGTGTGCTCCGAGAACGACTTCCACTTGCTGCAGAGGGATCCACCACTCTTCGCAAGGTAAAATTATTTTTAATTATTAAAAATAATCAATTGTACTCAAATAATCTCCAATACATGACAAGACCTTTGAATTATCAAAGGAAGCTCAAATATATTTTTTTATGCGATGTAACTCTCAAGGAACTGATTAGTGAAACCATCCCTCATTAAATTATCTCAGATCAATGATATATCATAATATTGTGTCTTTTTACTGATTGTGCTACACAATATTTAACTTTGTTGGTTAATAGAGGAACCGGTATATAATATTATACATAAATTTATATAATTGATTAAATCATTATATTTATTTTCAAATTTGTATGATCATAGAAACTTATTATATTAATAAATATAGAAAAGCTCGTTTCGGGACTGTGAAAAAAGTAACATTTTTAATATTACTTGATTAATATGTTAAGAAATATCGCAAATCACGATACGAAAACGCTCGTTCATCCAAAAAATACGCGCAACATTTTTCTCTTGTTGACTTTATTTCGGTTTCCGTTCTTACGAAATTCCTGCGGACAGAAGAAAAAATAAGCTTGTTTTTCCGCCGACGGCATTTTCGTGTGTGCATTCGAAAATCTAGGTAATTTATTTACCTCGTCGCGAAAGGGTCGCCAGACGAAAATAAAAATGTATTCGGCCAATAAAAATCGGTCGCGTCGTTAGTTGCTCGTCACGGAGTCGGCTTTTCCGACGACATTATCATTTCGGCGTCTAGACCGGGAAAAACACGCACATAACTTTCCCGATCTACGAATAAATGAATCTCATGAAGAAACTTTGCGAGAACCTAAACGTGAACGAAATCTCGAAGATTTCTCCGAAAGCTCGCTCCCTTTTCAACGTTTGACAAAACAAAAAATGCACTTAGGATATTGCAATCAAACACAAAAATGCAAAATAACTTTTCATTATAGAATATTGAATTGCATAATATATAAAAATTAAATTTCAATTACAATTAAAGACAAAAGCTCTTCGCGACATTATTGATCACGTCGCCCGTTGATACATTGTTGCGAGCACATTTGGCGCAGGATAACGGCGTTTTTGGCTCCTTTTTCGCCATGTCTCGTTTCTGCTATTTTTGCTCCTTTTTGCGGACACCTCTACCCCGCCCGTCTAGACATCCCCTCGTCCTCGGATTTGGATTTGCAAAGACACAGAAATAAACCATCGGACGTTAGCGCGTTTAAGTGCATTTCCTCGCCGTTTCGAGTGCGGCGACCCATTTTTTGCAAACGTCCGAATTTTTAGATGTTTTTAAGATAATACCTGGATTTTTATTAATTTGTTTAAACTTTTTGTTTTAGGATGGTGCACATAATAGCTATGGAGGTGCTTCCGGAGGAGCGGGATCGGAAGTACTACGCGGACAACTATACTTGTTGTCCGCCGCCGCTATTCATAATTTTTATCACATTAATAGAAGTGAGTGTTTTTTGTTTATTTTATTTTTTTAATATATAGCTCCTTATAATGTGAATCGTTTTTATAATTTTAAAACGGGACGTTTGAAAAAATTTATAGCCACATATATAACAAACAACGCCCAGTTTCTTAACGAGGGAATCAAATTTTCGTTTTTATTAGTTTCGTAGCGTGTTCGACAATTATACATTTCCAGAAATTTGATCGTACATACAAATCATGAATCGTGATTATGTACAATTAAAAAATATCGAGGTCCGAACGCGCGCTTTTTCGTCCGCCAACTTTTAATTATGAAAATCGTTTAATTCGCATTTAATTCACTCATTAATGCCGCTACGTTCATTCGAAAAATTATCAAAAAAACGCCCCCGTTTTTTTATTTCGCACATACATTTTCGTTCGGTATAGGTCACCCCGTTTTATTTTCGCCGCTCATAACTCAAAACTCGAGACGTTGCAATTTGCATTAGGAATTCGTAAAAAAAGCGTCTTTTTACACATCTGACTTTTCGGCATTGACAGATAAATGTCATTTTAATGTTTGTAAACATTTTCGTGTATCGGAAACGTAAGTTGCTTCGTATCATTCGACGCCCGTCTTATCTCAATGGGGTGCGAAATGCACTTGACTGCCGGCACGTGTTAAATTCCATTTCCGTTGTGGCTTTTGGAAAAAACACAAAAACACTCCCCGACGAGTCGTTTTTTCTTCGACAATGCAATAAATAGTGAAAATACTGAATGTTTCTATTGAAATTTTTACATTTTCCGAGCGGCGGCGAGTGCATTACTGGCCCTATAATATACTGGAAAATGTATAGCCGTCGTCTAAACTGAAACAGTACATCATAAATATCAGCCGGGATCAGGGCTTTCCAATTTTCCGACCCGTTAGGTTGTCGTTTTGGGAATTCAAGCGATTTGTCTGCCCGAATGCAATTGTTATTTTTACGGTCCGCGGCTCAATGCAGCCCCGTCTCTAATCCGGTGAAGTTAACCCGACATTTCATATGTACGAGTATATAAAATGAATTGTATAATATATTTTTTTGATTGATAAGGTCGACAGTGAGTCGGCAATATGATTCATGTACTTTGAGTAATGGACGCGCGTATGTACTTTTATTAGCGCCCCCTGTTTGCCATACGCTATCCGCAAATGGGAATTTTAATGTGAGGGTGAATTATTGGCAAGGTGACCCCGGAAAGTGGCGCCTCAGGAATTCTAGACTGCTCCCCTTTATTCCATAATAAGATACCACGGAGCATAGCAAAAAATTCAAATTGCCCTTCAAAAAAATAAGCGGGTTCGTCTTCGTGAGCTGTGAATAAAATATATTAGAATGGAACGAATAGAAAAGTTTTCTCTAATTCGCCTGAATAGAGTTAGTCAATTTTCATTTTATACCCTTCAGTTATCTTGATCGTTTTCTATTATAAATTGATAGAGAATTTTCCACGAGTCGCTGACAGTTTGACATGACAGTTCGATAAGTGTTATCCGTTATCTGATTATAAATTTATATGAAAATTACAGTCGGTTAGGCCACTGTGCGATTTGCAGAAAGTTAGTCATTCCCAGCCCTCTTGTCGGCTGTTGGTCATAAATTCTACCCCCATTTCCATTCACCCCCAATGTGCAATATTTATAAATGTGCGTGCCTTTCAATTTCCCTAGGAGTTTTTCCCCAAGTATAAGTATACATAAGTAAATGCACGCGAAACGCAAGGGATCTGATATGGAAGTGAATAAAGTTTCGTATCCGCGCCATAAAACGAGGATAAAATTCACGAAGAAGGCTTAAGGATTTCCAGAAGTGCTTTCACTCGAAATGAACTTTTCCCTGCTTTTTCGAATACATGAATGAAGACGTCCGGATATGAGCCACATACCGCGCTCTTTCGGTTTTAATTTCTGTTTTTCTTTGGAAGTTCCTATCGTTCTTGCACGCTTATAAAGAATGCCACAGTTTGTTTCCCAAATAGAAAATTTGTACGTGACTAGTTACAGTTGAACAAACTCACTTTCTGAAACTATTTCGGATTTTTAACGGACACATCAATTAAATCATCTTCTCGCCTAGTTATAATGAAGTTTTATCCTCACGCCGGGCCGGCACAAAAAATTCAAAGGAATAAGCACTTCGCTCCATTTCTATTTACACGTACGTTTTGTTTTTGTTTTCTCCATGTTTTTTCTTTCTATTTCATCTTATTTATTTACATGAATGGCACCGAGGAGCTCGTGCTCCTTTTACACACGAGCACACTTCCCGAGGGCATCTGCTCTCGTCCACCACCATCCATTCAGCTCCTTTGACGATTTCTATTTTCATCTTTGAAAAAAATAAGTATGACAGTTTACGATGCGCAACTCATCAGCAACCCGATACTCGAGTAATTGACGCACGTAACAATATCTGACCGCACATATGATCTATACTTCGACTAACGTTTTTTTACTTGTATTATTTTACCACAACGGAAGACCATAAGGTTTCCTTCTTCCTTCCCGTTTTCGTTTTTTGTATTCAATAATATTATATTATCATTCAATCACAGAAACAGTATTAAATATCCTTCTATATAATTTATAATAATTTTTATACCAATTATTTATACATTTGTCAAATTCAAATCCGTCACCTTTTTAACTCAAAACTACTTATAATATTCATGTGAAGCCATATGATAATCTTTAGACTGATACTTAGTTTTGTTCGCAAACTACCCCAAGTTCATTTTACACTTTGCGGTCAAGTATGTATGACGCATTATCGAATTTTCAATACGTTCGACCCTTGTAGTATTACGTACTTGCGTTTTCCCTATGTTTTAGTCGTGAAATGACGTCGTTTAGTATATAGAAACACATTTCGCATGCATTTTTACGACCGCCATACGAAAAACGATATCACTTCAAAAGCTTCGAAATGACAAACTCCCCCTCTTTCTTGCGAAGCCACAATCTAATAAGAAAAATATGTTTTTTGTACACTTTTTTCGTTATGTACAATGTTAAAAATATTGCATGAAAGGGCGGCTCATAAAAAGACTCGGGAAACAAAAACATTCCCAAAGTAGAAACATGTTTTTTTTTTCTGTCATATTTCAAATACGCTTTCTTTTTTGATAAAGAAGAAGATGAAAAAACGGTCATGTAAAAATTAATGTTCAACATAAATAAACATCTAGTTATTTTATTTGGCAAACTGATGAGATTTTCATGTAATTTTTGATACTATTTACATTTACTTTTCAAGCAATCAAAAACTCAATTACTCTCATTACGATTCTCGTTTGGTTTATATTAAAATTTTAACACAAATCTCACAGGATTAATTTTACAAATGTAGAATAATATTGTGCCAAATATTCGGAATTGACATTAATTCCAGCACGTGTCACAACACCGCAATACAACATCCACAATCCACATACCAGGTGCACGAATTCCACATACGGAATCGCATTTCCCTTACATCCCCCAGGAGCTCGAAACGTCTTTTTCTTAATAGGCAGACACATTTAGACATCGCAATTATGTTTTGCTCGCAATTTGTCTCCGGTTTTGGCCCCTCCTCGGCCGACATCTGCTTCCTGACTATATTTGGATCTGGGTGCAATGGCGGCACCAAAACCATGGCGAAATGTCGCATAATTGTGTTAAGAAAGCGCCCAAATCTCATTTTTCTATTCTTAGTGTGAAGGAACGAACGGAATAGTAGCGATTCCATATGTTTAGTTTTTGATGTTGAAAATTTTGGTTTTAGATTGATTTGTGTCGGTCTGTCTTTTTTTTTACTTTTTCGTATCGAATTTAGGTTTTCTAGTTTTATTTGATGTTTTGTCGTGTGCGGCGGATGCGCCCAGTTAAACATAACTTTGTTCTAATGAAGTGCATTTTGTATCCGGTTGTTTCACGGTGATATACACAACGAGCACCATTGTTTCTTAACCGAAAATTTGTCTTTAAACAAATCTAATAATGTCAAATATCACTAATGCTATTTATGCATTTCAAATGAATTTTCGATCGAAAATCATTTAAGTACAAGTTGCTGAATAATTTAACTCTATACGCGTATCGAGGTACAAACGTTTTCGTAATCGCTCTCAAATATTTAATAATAACACGTCGCGTGTCGTTATTAAAACGAAAACTCATTATTTATTCGTCTGCCTCGTTTATTAATTGTTAATTATTGCGAAACGGTTTCGTTCGACATCTGCCTCCTTACCATATCGCGCAATGTTAAAATGCTAATTTTCGGCATCGCGAAAAATATGAAAAAACGAATATTATAATGCGATATCGAACAAATTTCGACTCCCCTTCACCGTTTTTAAATGAATACGATCGTTTCATTCACTTTACAATCGAAATATACACGCACTTAAGTTTATTCCGTTTTTTCCCATTCGGGTATCTCCGAATTTTTATGGTGGTTGAAATTCCATTTAACCATTTCGTGACGGAATATCAAAACACTTTATGTATATGAACAACACTCAATTTTTTATATGCATTATTTTGTTTTCACATATCTTTATGCAACAACGAATCAAATATTTAATTTTTACCATTATTAAATTGTTCGAAATTAATAATCCACCCCTTCGTTATGTAACGGGTTAAGCAAAGTTTTTCCTCCAAGCATATATCAAAACCGAATTGCCAAAAAATGCTTTTATACGACCGGAAAAAGAACTCGGTATAAATAACGACATATACAAAGTGGCATTCCGAGTTTATTGCGTCGTTTCATTGTTTCAAATCGGATTCGAATACTTCGCATGCGAAAAAGTTTGAAATTTTCGCGCGCTCTCAACAGGGGAGGGTCGCGGCATGTCTTTAACGCGTTCCGTTTTGTCACGCGTAATTTAGCTTAAATTTTCGGGAAAAATTGAAAATACTTGTGAGCGTGCAACGGGCCGTTTATTATTTTCGGCAATTTGGGCGAATTCAATCGGAACAGATCCGATCGAATTGAAAAATAAAAACGTAACGATTAACGCAACAACGGTTATTTAACGTCATAATTCCGATCTGATACCAAGCCCGTTTCGTTTCATAAATTCCCCGGTGAACTTTGAATATTTCTGCATAATAATACGAATTATATTGTTTTCGTATTGCACGTGAAACGACCTGATTGATTTATACATCTGGTCACGATTTGCCACCTTGACAGTTGACGGCTTGTCGAACTTTTTTGTCGTTTGGCCATAACGCGCGCTCATGTGGCGTGTGAGTTTTTAATATTTGCCGCCAACTCGAGCGCGGTATTGATAATGTCCGAGCGATAAAATTTTCGAAAAATTCTCCCCTCCGACGTCGAAAAATGCCCACTCATTGTACTCTGTTATTTTGTGCGCGTATGTACCGATTTTTTCCGGGAGAATTATAATAATAATGCGAATGCCCGACTCAAATTTATGTACGATCCTTATTAACATATACGTACTCCGTGTTCGGTTGCCAATAAAGAAAATTCTCTTACAAAATACGGTTTGACATGCGATACACACACACGGAGTATTATGAAAGATTTGCCTGTCACGCTTTTTCAAATCCGGAAAAAACACGCTCAAATTTTCAACCATTAAGCTTTGCAGAAAGCTCAACACAATCTAAATTTATTCACGCCGATTTGATTAATATAAAAGAATGTTTTGAATAATGATTCTCAAGATATATTCGATCGATCCCAAATATTAAATTGAGAGCTTACAATGAAAAATTATTTATTAATTCCAGATTAATTTTTATATATGTGAATTAAGCGATTCGTGACCTCTCGAACTCACTCGAGCGATACATATATATGAAAATCGTGCATTGCCCGGAAAAGCGTCATATTTTTTTGCTTATTCGGAAAAGCGCTTTTCCGCCTCGATTCCGCATTACCAACGTATTCCACAAAAGCCGTTTCGGTGCGCGAAAATTCGAATAATATTTCATGCGTTCGAACGTGTATTATGTCCGGACAGTGATTGATGCATTTTCCCCGCCGATACAAAGTGGAAATCGCTTAATTTTCCACATCGCGGCTATCGTCCGATCTTTCTGAGTTTTCGGGTCGCGCTTAAATTTTAACTAATTCTAAATTATGAGGTTCTCGAGGTCGTAAAAGCGCGCCTAATTGGGTCGTTTTATACTTTTTTTAGTTGCTTTCGTTTTTATTCGTTTGGGCTGTCTGTTTCGCGTGAATTCGTAAATCTGGGTAATAAGTCGGACTCGTGGGGTAAACGAACCTCTTGAATTATTAATCGAGGTAAAGCGGTCCGGTAGTAGTTTTATACGAACACGTGTATAATGTAAGGGCTAGCGTGTCTTTGAGGCCCTATTTTCCGAGCTTAACTGCCTCGTACAACCCCTTTTCCAGTTTATATCGCATCTGTATACGATACGCGTTCTATATAGATAATTCATACGTTGTTTATTTTGTAAAAGTATCACCATATAATGTCTGCTACAGAACAAAACCTTTTCAATGTTCAGGCACTTTTCTTTATAAATGTTATTACTGTTAATCATACTCATCTAAAGACCCACAATATCACTTCAATGATTAAACAATGCGGACAAGGCTAACCATTAATATATCAAAATCGATTCAATCAACACGAACATGAATAAAACACACGTGACACACTTAAAAATCTCGAGGCTCTAAATCCACACGATTTATTTACAATAGCAACACCCGCATACGCGTCACGTGAAAAGCTCAAATCGCGGCAATACAAATGCTTCGGGAACACATCGCGTGCTCGAAACCAGAGTTTATCTAAATAGCCCATCGTCACAGATAAGCGCATTCCACCGCGTAATTAATTAGACGCCTCTCCAACGGTGGATGGAAAGCATCGAAATGACCATCCCCGAAACCAACCCCGACGAAGCGAAAAGAGTTATTTTCGTTGTGGTTATTTTCAAAATCGTCCTGGTGTTTTGCATCGCCTATTATTTAGGCTAAGCTGGATTCTTGAAGTCTGAACTGTTAATAAATCTCCAGGAAACGTATCAAGCACGTATGAAGTACGATCCAACCTCGTTTTTCGCAAATATCGCGTGTTCGCGCTCGGTAAAATGCGCCCATGCAAATTTTACGATGCAGCTTTTCGAATCCGTAATTAGTTTTTATCACTGCGGTCGAACGCTGAAATTTCATGCGGCATATGTGTCAGATTTATCTTTATTTTTTTATATTAATGGTGTTTTTTTTCTTTTCAGTTGGGCTTCTTCGCTTATTATACGGTGACGAACGGCCATGCTGCCTTGGCCGGTCCCGTCCCCATAGACTCCATCTTCATATATCGTCCAGATAAGAAGGCTGAAGTGTGGAGGTTCTTCACTTATATGTTCCTACATGCAGGGTGAGTTTATTTCTTCAATTCATAAAAATATCAACTTATAAATTTAGAAATGAAAAACAACTTTTCTATAAAATACCAATTAACTTTTGATGTGGATCTTTGGCTTAAATTTTCTATTCAGAACGCATGTTAAAAAAATCCACACAATCGTCGAGCGGGATCTTAAAATTTTCTCAAAACTTAATCAACATTAAAAGAAGTGAAATAAAGTGAAAATCGCAACACAAATCTTTCACGAGGGTTCAAGGCACTCGCGCGTCAACGTAATCGATATGAAAGGGTTCGTTAACACTCATGGAAGTTGGGCCCAACACGAAAATCAATCGTTAAGTCGTTAAATCGGTTCTCGATTACACGTATACGATTAGGCGAAGGCCTATGGGCATTATTGAGACTTTCGTATTCGAATTCGTATAAAAATGCCGCAATTTTGCCGCCAGAAATCCGTTTCGCGTTTCAGTTTGTTTCATTTTCAACGTGTTCGTATTTTTTTTATTGCGCACGTGTGCTATGTTTTCGTTTAGTGAATTAGTTTCAGAAGAATTTTTCCCTTAGACGTGTGAGTTGAAATTTTTATTTCCTTTCAGGAATTTAGATTTGAATTCGCTCGTACGATTATTTCAGTGTGTTTTTAAAAATTCTTTCATGACCGAATAGCTAAAATATTTTTCTTTGCGGTAATATCGATTGAAAGTTTTTAAATGAATATATTTCTGTTTCAGATGGTTGCACTTAGGTTTCAATTTGTCGGTGCAAACAGCTGTTGGACTACCTTTAGAAATGGTACACGGTGGTGCACGAGCTGCAGCCGTATACTTAGCCGGTGTAGCTGCTGGTTCTTTGGGAACCAGCGTGTGTGATCCAACTGTGTGCTTGGCTGGTGCTTCAGGTGGTGTGTATGCTCTTTTGGCTGCCCATCTCAGCAACGTCCTCCTCAACTATCATACAATGCAGTGGGGTGCCGTTAGATTGTTAGCCGTTTTTGTTTTTGGTATGTATTACATCTATTATATGTTATGTTTCATTATCATTCATATTCAAAATCAATACAATCTTTTCAAATTCTAGTCTATCAAAATGTTCATCTATTTATTCATAAACTTCATATTATAATATAAAATAATTCTACTTTTGAGATTTTCAAATATACTAAATGTTTTCTTGTTTGTATTACAGCATCGTGTGATGTCGGCTTTGCAATATATTCAAGGTACGCTGCTGAAGGTGGTGCTGGACCTCCAGTGTCATACGTCGCTCATCTGACCGGCGCCTTGGCCGGTCTAACCATAGGCCTTTTAGTGCTCAAAAACTTTGAACAAAGACTGCATGAGAGATTGTTGTGGTGGGCGGCGTTGGGTGTGTACGCGGCCTGCACACTATTTGCCATATTATTCAATTTAATGAATGCTAATGGTGTACCTGCGCTAGTGATACAACCACCGGATGAAGCGTTGCGGGAACCTCAGGCTCTTCAAGCATATGGCTTTTGATAGTGGTGATAGCTTAGGGAGCATTATTATAAATCAACTTTATATACCTATTATTATTATATATTTTGATTCCATTTATGAATATTTCATACACTCAACTCGGAGTATAATTTAACAAAATTAACCATGAAAACTTTTATTTTTATCTTTATGTTTTCGTCTTGAAATAATAAAATTAATTATTTAGATAAATTATGTATTAATTCACTAAAAAATCATTATTTTTATATTGATTATTATTATTATATAAATTTGATGGCTGAGTGTTGATTGAAACAAATGCTCCAAATAGTACACCAAAGTTGTACCCTGAGCTTTTACCAACTTGTACAATATGTAATATTACATGCATATAAAGTTTTTTCATATTGTTAGTGATTTTTGTAAATTTAATTTGTTTATACTCGTTAATTGTAAGTTGCACTAAAGTTCCTCATATATGTTTGTATATATTCATAATAAATAAGTAGCTTAAATGTTTCAGTGAGCAACCAAGTCATGAGGCTATTGCCAAATAATGAAATATAAAAAAAACCCTTTAAACTTATGTATTCCACAAAGGGAACGTTGAAAGACTGTAAAAAACGTAATAAAAATTATATAAACATTCCGAAAGACAACTCAAACCTACGGTATAACGATCACATTAGAAAAACTTTGTTATATCGACTATTATTTTTTTTAATGTACATATGCGAATACCGCATATGAAATGTATTTATTTATAAGTACTACTTTTCATTTTGTCTTAAATGATAAATGTGATTTTTTATTTATTTAATATACAACAAAAGCATGTCGAAGGCGTAAAATTAAATCAAAACATATAACACCTCCCTGATTCAAACGAAATTGCGAACGAATATAAAAAAAATTAATACATTTGCATATATACGAATACAAAACGTTTGTATTGTATATGCATAATGTATTGTAAATATTGTATTTTTATAATATGATTATTTCATGGTATTTTCATGATACCCTTATATTGTTAATAACTTTGTCAATGAGTGAGCTAGTATAATTTATTTGTTTTTATATTATTTGTACATATTTATATATGAACATAACAACAAAGAAAACATAGTCACAATTTATAATTAGTATTATTAATTTATATTTAAATGCACCTCACACGATATGTATTTTTCCGTTTACACAATTATTTCAATGCCATAAATTTCTTGTTTTTCAGCTTCCATGGTTGCTATTAATATTATTTTTAAAATGGACATTATGAATAATTTTGTTTATTTTTATTTTTTTCAAACCTATAGAACAAAAAATATTATTATTCCAATATATCGATTGATTTTTTTCCATAAATTGTAATGTAATACATGTAAATTTGTGAATGCATTGTGTAAGTTTTTTTCTTCAAATAATTCGCGTTATATAATTAAAATAACCATTGAATATAATAATCGAACTCTTATTAAAATTATCAGTCATTTAAAAAAACCTTTCATTATTTTTGTTAAATCATATATTATTTGGATTTAATACAATCTATATATGTATATATATTAATGAATTCTTATTTTCTTGAAATATTCTGTTCTTTAGAAACAAATTGCATTTATTTAAGCCTCCACTATTTATTCTTATTAATTCTATAATTTCTCATGCATGGAATGAGAAAAATAGCATAATTATAGATCGTTGTTGAACCAAAGACTGAATGATTTTCATATTATTTATGCCAGAAAACATAGTGTATATCCAGTATATCAAAACAAATACACAATCAAATGTAATTCAAATTCAAATGTAATTTCGATCACCAATTTTAAATTTACGTATCAACTCAACTTAATCTTATAATCACGTGATAGTGTCGCGCACTGTTTCTTTACACAATTATTATCATTGCATATACCAAAGAACATTATCATCCCTCGTTTTTCAATTAATCATCATTCTTTAAAATTATAATCAATGGAAATCTTTTAACGATTAGTTAAGATCTAACAATTGTGTCACAATTTAATGGAGATATTTTTCAATACAAGGTTATTTTGGGTTGAATTTGGTTAAACACAGCTACTAAATACTTTAACTGTGTGTA
Source organism: Hydropsyche tenuis (assembly GCA_009617725.1). Taxonomy (NCBI): domain Eukaryota; kingdom Metazoa; phylum Arthropoda; class Insecta; order Trichoptera; family Hydropsychidae; genus Hydropsyche; species Hydropsyche tenuis. The sequence goes on from VTON01000007.1 coordinate 2,250,326, forward strand.
ATTGTTATTCTAAAGTATAAATAATTACAAAAAAATGTAAAAAAATTATATTCATATAAATAAAATAATAAAATATTTTATGTTATTTATTGGTAATGTCCCATTACTTAGAAGTGAATTTCAATTTAATTTTGCAATTATGTGTCTAATCAGTAATGATTATTTATAAATAAAATAATTTTATAATAAAAATATTTCAAAATTATTTATTTGTTTGCTTGACGCCCCTCTCCTATTATTTTTATATTCATTTATATTCATAGAATTAAAAAGGGAATGTCTTATGTCATTTGTCTGATTATGATGTTGCATTTGCGCCAAACCATTCGATTGGTGTTTGCGAACTCGAGAGGTGGAACATATTGACTCTTCAAGGGATCTATGAACAAAGAATGTCGATATGACATCGATGTGAACATGGGTGGATTGCTAAAAATTTTATTTTCTTAAATTACATTTACTCCTGGTAATTTCTTTAAGAATACACCGTTTGATAATTCGAAAAATTAAAGAAACAATTCCGAAACAATTTTTACTTTCTTAAATCACATGCACTCCTGGTAATTTTGTTCAGACTGCACCATTTGAAAATTCGAAATTAAAATAAAAAAATTTATTGCAAAACAATTTTTACTTTCTTAAATTACATTTACTCTTTAATTGAATACACCATTTGAAAATTCGAAATTAAAATAAAAAAATTTATTGCAAAACAATTTTTACTTTCTTAAATCACATGCACTCCTGGTAATTTTGTTCAGACTGCACCATTTGAAAATTCGAAATTAAAATAAAAAAATTTATTGCAAAACAATTTTTACTTTCTTAAATCACATGTACTCCTGGTAATTTCTTTAAGAATACACATTTGATAATTCGAAATTAAAATTAAAAAATCAATTCCGAAACAATTTTTACTTTCTTAATTCACATGCACTCCTGGTAATTGTTCAGACTACACCATTTGAAAATTCGAAATTAAAATAAAAAAATTTATTGCAAAACAATTTTTACTTTCTTAAATCACATGTACTCCTGGTAATTTCTTTGAGAATACACCGTTTGATAATTCGAAATTAAAATTAAAAAATCAATTCTGAAACAATTTTTACTTTCTTAAATCACATGTACTCCTGGTAATTTCGTTTAGAACACAACATTTATTTCAAAATTCAAATCAAACAATAAATTTATATATTACATATAGTTAATGATTCGAAATTGTCACACAATTCGCAATTTCTCAAGCTAATTTGATCTGTTAATGAAAACCGAAAATCGTAAGTTATGAAAATTGTAAGAATATATGAATCTATGTATTATTTTATTTTCTATACTTTGGACAATAAAAAATATTTTCCAAAAGAGATTTCACAAAATAAATTCTATGGATCTAATAAAAATAAAATTATGGAGAGAGCCAAATTTATTATTCATACAATAATATATAATGACATATACTTAATAATATTTTTATTTTGTATCACATTTTATAATAAATTACAGCTTTCAAATTCAAACAATACAACAGCTCACATCCTCCTAAAGATATTAATCATTCTAACACCATTTGAATTTCATAAAATTTGTACTAGCAATAATACAACAAAATAAATAAATTATATTAATTTTCTCATTAAAAAAAATTCCTAAAAAGTCCAACTGTCATTTTGACCCAGTTTGGAATTTTCCTTTCAAACAAATCGTTCAATGATTCTTTTGAATGGTTGTACAATAATAGATTTTCTTCATGTAACTTATTTTTAAGATTATCATTAGTTGTAACAATCGCCACTTGTGTTTCAAGATCACGATACACTGAACGCTCGCCAAAATTTGGAGAACCAATGAGGGTCAAAGAAGGAAGATTATCATCTGGTAAATAATACCTGAATGAAAATACAATACAAATTAACTTGAAGTTTATAAATCATTAAAAAATAAAACTATTGATTTGAATTTAACCATAAGCCTTTGCCATGAAAAGTCCACCCATTCTTTTCGTATTCATGTAAAGTTATTCGATGTTGTTGATTAAAGAAAACTGTAGTGTTATGAAACCTTGAGGAATTTAAAAAAAATTATCTGTAATTATCCAGATTATTATATTGTTTAAAAAAAAAAGAAAAAACAATTAATTACTTTTGTGCTAATAAAGAATATGCATCAGGAATCCCTCCAGCAGGAAATTTAGCTCCTTTAAAACCATTTGCCTAAAAATAATAATAATCATTAAATGCATATAATATTTTGGAAATTTGAAAATAATAAGTATAACTCACATTCGGGTGTGCCATCAACAATGAACAATCTGCTTGACAATCTTTAACAATAGCATCAGCATACTCTTTAATAAGATTAAAATAACCTGTGGCAATTTTGATCTTGGCTAATGGTGGTGCAGTAGCCAATAAACGGTGAGTTACTTCACTGTCTATTTTGACACCCAAACTACCAGCTTGTATCAAAGGTAAAACCCACGTATCAGTATTGTCTGAAAAATTTATTAAAATAAATTTAATAAGACACACACAAAGTACATAAAAATATTAAATTTACATATTATAATATGACTATTACCTAAATGTCTCAGATTTTCATCTTTTTGTTGTTGAATTGCATCATCATAGAATTGAGTCAGTTTTCGGTGGGCTCTATTTATAAACTCTGTCCGATCGTCTTTATAAGGATTCAAAGCATCTTTATCTAAATTAAAAGAACCATCTTTCTGTAATTGAAAGCTTATTGATTGAACAACTGATATTAAATTGTCATAGAAGTCTGCCAATTTTTTGTCCTCTATCATTATGTAACGATCTTGCCTATTAGTGAAATAGTCATTCGACAAATTTGCGCCACTAAAAATTATAGTGTCATCCGCAAGGTATACTTTCATGTGCTGCAATTCAACGAGTTCATTCCAACGCTGTGGTACCCATTTCTTGTACAATCCTCTTAGTCTCGGTGTATGATAAAATGATATTTTACAACTATTTTTAGAATCGTCCAATAAAGGTTTAAGCATTACCTTTGAATTTAAAGCCCCTCGAGAACCTCTTTGAAAATCCAGTAACACATTTAACTTTAACCTTCCTCGAACAAAACTTTGATTGTCCTTTATTGCCGATACGAGTTTTTTCTCTAGTGACCCAGTTCCCAAATATAAACTGGCGAGAACTATCCTGTTGGTAGCTGTCTGACATTTTTCTGCAAGCGTTTCATAAAATTCTTTCGGTCCATGAATAATAGTCACTTTACTTGCCTGGACAGGATAGCAAGGTGTTCTCATAAATAACCAATTGAAAATTTCTAGTTCCTTCCTACGGAATGTTATTTTGCTTAAAGACGTTTTGGAAGATGTAATAGTTTCAGGAATACTTAAAGGCTGTTGTTGAATGTCTGCTAACGTGCTTGTAAAACGTCTCCACATTTTTTTAGATTTTTTTTTATATATTTATGATTTTATATTCGATTTTTCATCAGATTTTCAATTACTATTATCAAGGTATGATATTTGAAGCACACAATTATTTCAAAACAAGCAATCTTATACATGCATACACGATTTGAAATACGATAAACACACAAACTCTCATTTAAAATGAAAAGTCATTTTCAAATTTGACATTACTACATTTTAACCACATACGTCAAGACAGTGCTGCCACGTTAAAAAATAAAATGGTTTGCCAGTACAATAAAAAAAAAACACGTGCTAATAAATTTCATAAAAAGAATAATCAAATTTCTAAAAAATGTAAAATGAAGTCAAATTTATCGCAAAACAATAATAAAATACTTATATATACATATTATAAAGCTTTTGTAATTATTATTCTCAATTTATTGATCATAATTATATAATTATTATTATAAACGCGTTTTGTATTTTTATTTTATTTTATAAACAATTTAAAAACAATTCACTGAAAGCAAAATTTTCAGAAATCTATAAAATCGAAGGAAATCTATCTAAAATTTCAAGTAACATAATACTTTTTGTAACATTCCATAGATGGTGTTTCAATTTCGAAATTAAAAGCTTGAAAAACACCTAATGAATAAATTCAATCTCACTCAATATATATACTGACTCAAAAAATTTGAAGATGACGGTTCTGTCGATTCGAACCTTCGGGACAACGTACTAACCTTTATGGCTAAATCTCGTCCTGAGGAAAGTCCCCGGACCCTTGGCAGAAAGTGTCGTGACGTAGAGTCATAGGTCACGATCAGTGGACCCTAGGTGGAGATCTACCCTTCCGAGGGTGGTGAACTGTTACAGGGCTCCGTTGGTCGGGCGGCTTTCGTCGAAGCACAGATAATGTTCGAACAGGACTTTGTGTTCTGCAACTTAATGGGGCTCAATCCAACAGAACTGACTACTTTTTGAGAAAATTTTCACATAATATGTTTTTCCATTTCTTAAAACAATCAGATATTTTTTTAATATGTAATTTCAATTCCTTTTCAGAAGATCGTAAGTTTCTTTTGTCAATTTAGAACAGGGTTTCAGGTGGCGGGCCAAATTGAAACTTTTTTGGGCTATCACGGGCCAGTCAATAAAAAAAATAAGAAAATTAATTTATAATGAAATAATCATAGAACTTGAAGTATTAAAAGTAAATGATAAACTTATCAATAATAAATCATTTTCAATTTCTTTGGAAATGATCCAGCTTGATTGATTCTTGAAATGGTTCTTTGATTCGGCCCACGGGCTGCCTTTGGCCCATGTCCGATTTAGAACTTGATTTTTATATTGAAGCGCAAAATAGGATGGATTTCATCTAAAATATAAATAAATAAATAAATCAGCGGTGAAAAAGCTCAAATAAGGTTTTTATTTAAACAAAAAATACAATGTTGTGTAAAAAATATGGTTGTCAGATGTTGACCATATTTATTTTTCCTATATAAAATTGCATACATACATGTTTTATAAATAATCGTCTTATATACAAAAAAAATGATATAAAATCTACTTAAATATTAAATCTAAATGGAAATATTTTGGACAGAATTGTAACAATAAATTAATGTAATTGCAAAATTTAAAGCATTTAAGTGTGTATAGTTACAATAATATTCAAAAGCATTGTTTTAATGCCCATATAATGAATACAACAAAACATAAACTTTACTATATCGTTTCATAATGTTAAAAATATTGTCTTTTATTAATTATTAATTTGTATAAATAATATCATCAATCACGTCCGATTTGCTATAAACAGATCACTGTTGCAAATAATATTATCACTCGACAATTCTTACATAAATGCGTTATTCAATTCTGAAGATAGATTGCATCAGTGTCACTATTATTAATATATTATTACAATTCCAATATCAGTTTCACAATTCACAAACTTAAATTTCAAAATAGAAACAAAACGTGTAATAAAAAAATAATTGACCATGATATGCAACAATAATGAAAAACCTAACTGAAATTTGAATGAAAATTTCAAGTAAATCAACTCCGTTCAAGAATACAAATTCCGTAATTTCAATTATATAAAAATTACCATATCAAAATCGATTATCAATATTTACATTTTTACATATAGTTTATCTAATTATTCGTTTTATTACCAATGAGATTACAGTCATAAGCATATAATTCAATATGTATATGAATTTATTGGTGTCTTCTACAATGAAATTCAATATTAAAAAAAATATCCAATATGAAATAAACTTGGATTATTTAGGTATTATGTATGTATGTTTACACAGTCGGTAATATTATTTATTACAGAAAATATGTGTTAATACTCTCATACAAATATAAACGATATATTTGGTTTATATAATATTCAACACTTCTCATTCACACTGCCATATCCGTGATAGTAAATATTATATAATATATTTTTTTTACATTCATACACATCAAAAAAACAATGCCACCGTTTGAGAAAAATCATAAATGTACATTATTAATGATCAGTGTACTCAAAATACTTTTTATTTAATATTGAAATAAACTTATTAAAATAATTAACAAACCAATTCAGCATCGATGTTCATAAGTTGTGTATTTTATGGCAGATTAAAAAATTTAATAATATAATTGAAAATTTTACAGTCTGTTAATATATTGCTTGAAAAATGAAAATGATATTAGAAAACTGCGTTTTATTAAAACAATGATATGGCTACTTTTTATTCACAATATCTTTTAGCCTCACTTATTGATGTACAGAATGATCTTTTAATTTATTAAAGTAAATCTCGAAACGTTTCCATTATGTAAGTAATGAATTATTTATTGTCCTTTAATATGGCCACTTGAAAATGTGAATATCTGTGGCTTTAAATCGTGGATTGACCAAAAACCAATTACTATACGGCCTGCAATTAATTTGACTTTATCTTTTCGTCTTAAAATTTAGAAAATTCGCTAAGTAATCCAAAATAAAATTGATAAAACAAAAAATACACACTGAAAATAATTATAGACTTTAATTAACTTGATGGATTATAATATTGGATGAAAAACAAGACTAAAAGATTTTATGAGTATTAATATTAAAGTGAAAATATTATATATAGTTTTAACTATATACATATGTATATTGTCACGAAAGTAATAAATAAATAAAAGAAAATAGATTTTCATTTCTAATAGTCTCTGAAATTAACAATGCATCAAGTTCAGTAAAAACACTAAATGTATTGTACTAAAATGATGTAAACTTTTCCAAAAAGACTTCTAAAGCAATTTAGCTAAACAATATATTCACAATAGAGTTTATAATTTAACTGCTATGAAATTAGTCCATTGCTGCTTCATTGAGCAGCATGTGCAGCAGCAGCGCTATTTGCATGTTGTGCTTTTCGCTTACGAGATGCTAGCATATCATAAAACGGATTATGACTAATAGAATCTTGTAAACGATTTATCCACTCATCTCTTTCTTCTTCTGTAGCAGCTGACATCCTGAAAAGAGGCAAATTTATGAATTAATAAAAAGAAATATGAAATTTTATCACTGTTTTCATTTGAATTTGCATGCAGAATAAAAAATAAATGGTTAACTATAAATGCATACCTGTAAACCGTATGTTTTCCTTCAACAACTTTTCCCTCTGAATCAGTCTTACAAGCTTTAATCAATTCACCACATCCACTTGCATACAATTCCAAGCAATGGGGACGCTGTCGGTCAGATGCCACACGTACCTATTATTAAATAATAATAAAAATTAATACTAATTACGATTCAGGAATGCTTTTCAATATAAATAAGTAATTACAGATATATTTTCAAGTGGTATAATTCCTCTAGGTTCCTTATCTGTTGTATATTCGAAATAATACAAACAATTATCATTGAGTATAAACCATCTTCTTTTCCAGGATTTATACCTATAATATTATTAAATTTTCAAAAATATTCTAAACATATTCAAAATCAAATTAAATAATCCAAATAAAATTACCTTCCACCTTGCTTCCATAACCATCCTTCTTTATCAGGATTGAAAAATGTATGCATGAGATCATTACCATCATCTTCAGGTATTTTAAACGGTTCTGTTTTAATCGATTCATATAATGACTGTAAATAAAATTCAAATTATAAAAAACTTCAAAGATATTATTCATATTGCAAAAAAAAAGGTTTTACCAATAGCAATTCTTGAGGTAAGTCTCCACCGTTATTAATGCTTCTGTTCATTGTTACAAATTGCTCAGGTGTGGGTTTGTCTCTAACACTAGGGTTGTGTAGCGATGTATTTAACATTATTATAGCAAAACTAAGAACGTAACAAGTGTCAGTATTTGTAAATATATCAGGATTCAATTGACAGTATCGTTGGGCGAAACATTCCATCATCCTATCGATCTTCTGGGCTTCTCCAGGTAATCGGAAACTCCATAAGAATTGTCTGAAAATTTTGAATTGAAAAATTAAATAACATTAATAATGACTTGTATTATAATAACTATTGTTAATAACATATAAGAAAAAAAACCTTAAAGCTTGAACGAGTATAAGGTCTGTAAAATCGTGTAAATCTACAAATGCTTTTAGTACACTTTCATTAAAATCATGCTTTTCTCCTAAATAATCTCCGATGGCAGTCTTGTTGAGTCCTTCTCCTTTGTGTAAAAATTGTGCTACATCTTCTGGAGTCCTTTGAAGTAGTCCATTTTCATACAAATATTCTATGCCTGAAAAACAAACAAAAAAATAATTAAAAAAATATTCAAATGATCCGACACATAAATAAGAAGCAACAACAATATAAATTTTAATTTAATCAGACTTTCCTTATGCATCAAACACGTTCGATATAGAAAGCGCGCAAATTCTAAATATGATAATAAACATAAAAACTGGAAAGTTTCCTTTTTTTACACAACAATTCACCTTCACACAGAAAATCTTCGACATTTATAATTCGAGCGACAATAGACAATAATTTATTTTTTGCAACCTTCCACACTCACCGAAACAAACGAAACGAGACAGCCGAATATTAATCACTCCGGAGGCGGACACGAACGAATTGGAAAGTATACCGACTAATGCAAATCCTATTATTATAATTCGCATTATTGTTTACGGCGATAATTAACAGACGACTTCTGAAAGTTGCGGCGAACGTCGAAATCTTTTACACGTCTCAGATTTTTCGCAAACGCGCCGTGAAAATATTCAAAATTCCCGGCACGCCGATCGCGAGATGCAAATTCGTCACGAAGACGACGACGACGACGAGAAGATGGAAGTGTCAGGTGAATGATGACGATAACGCGAAAACTCAAAAGGCGGAAACGCACCACAATATCACCGTTCTTTCGCGAGACACCCGAGAATGCAAACGACAGGCACTCGGGCAAATTAAAAATCGAAATTCACTCGAAAAGATCAGTTCAATTAAAATAAACGTGTCCTTCTTCGTTTAGGGACGATTAAGTGAAATTTGAATCAATTGGATTTCGCTCGCAGTCCAGGTGTATTATTTTTCAGTCCATGCATATTTGGATCGGTCATAAATACATATCGTTATGTTAGATTGTGTTGGGTCAAATATTTACATGGCCTAATAATTAGGGCTTGCAATTTACCGTCAAATTTCAATTACTGGTAAACGATAAATAATTTTTCCTATTATCGGTAAATAAAAAAAAAAATAGACGTATGTAGATTAGATGATTAAAGTATAATTGTATATGACTACCTTTACTAAAAACAGTATCCTTTATTGAGACCTAAATATTTTCAAATACGTTATAGATGAATAATGTTATATAAATCCATATTTATATTTTATATGTGAAACTAAAATAAATGATTACCCTCCGGTTCGCAAAACCATATTATCTCCCTTTCAAATTTTTTTCGCAATAATCTTTCGTTATAATATGCCTATATCTATCCTTAATTACCGATGATACGTTTTTGGCTATTTACCGATGAACCAGTAATACAAGCCCTACTAATAATATACAGCTATACAAAATTAACCAATTATTTTCATAAGAGATGCATCTACAAGTACATCATCGTCATCATTTCAGATGCACAAAGAACACGAGGGTGGACAGGAGGAGAAGACTTGACCCACAAAAACGGAACGCCAGTCAGCTGAAAAACGGGAAACAAAAGCGACTCGTCTCCTCCGAGAGGAAAGAAACTAACCCAGTTGGGATGAAGGACCTCCGAGCGACACGGAGGCTTCGCATTATGAAAAGCGAATTGCGAGAGTGAAAAAACAAGTGTCTAGCTGTCAGAGCATGAATAAAAAAAATGAAAGAATGAGACTGCTTGCCGTGCTCGTCTCTAAAGTTACCGGAGCATACAATTGTGGCGCAATCGAGAGATACCCTTAATTATTTTTTTTTGTATACAGGATTAAATGAAAATTTCACATTGAATCAGATTCTTTCATATAAAAAATTTATTTTTGGAACGCACAATATAATTTCGCTCAAATTACTTATTCGCATATTAAAAAAAATATTCATACAAATTAAAACGTATACAAATAATTCACTCAATCGAATTTTAAGCGATTTATAATTACATAAACCTTTTTACTGCGAACTCGGCCCGTTCATGATGTAACCCGAAGCGGGGGTTCGTTTTCCTCGGACATCGTCCGAAACTTCAAAGTGTTAACATTTTAAACGAAATTCGCGTTTTGTCCCAGATCGATATCGTATTTTTCTCTTTTCATATCAACCACAAACTTTTTTAACATAAAATTGCGGCGGAGTCGAGTTGGTGCGTAATCGAGCGGCTTAATCCGATTTGCGTCGCTTTTCCGTCGCGAAATGCGAAATTTTGTCGTCGCTTAAAGTGAAATTAAATTAAATTACGTACAATTAATTTTAAAAGACGCACCCGTTCTTGCTTCGGAGTGGTAAGGAGGCACTTTTAGCTCGTTTGCGAGATTTTTTATGTCCTGATTTGATAAAACATATGAAGGAACTCGTTTCGATTCGTAATTCGTATTATACTGCGATTGGCATGAATCACCCAATTGACTTTTGATATGAATTTAAATTGTGCGTTTTGTTTTGAATAAAAATGGGTCATTTTACATTTAACTCACCACAGATAAAACAAGAATATAGAAGGAAATTGTTTTACTGTATAACATTATTGAAGTGTTGTTAATAGTCAAATTTTGATAAATGAAGTCGAAAATATTTGTTTTATTGTACATTTCGCAAAGAAAAACAATCCATCTAAACAAGTTGAAGTTTTTAAAAAGAAAAAAATATCGACAGGATGCTCAAAGCACACTGTTGGTTTGACGTATAATAAACGAGCACTTTGTTAAACTGTACCAGAACAGGGTGCTCCTGAAGTGATTTCGTACGACAAAAAGTACTACAAAATTAAAGAAAAAAAACCTTTTGAATATGCTAATTCGTTAATTTATTCCGCATAAAGAACGCTTGAGCTGAGTTCCCAGAGAAACGAAGAAAATTTGTTTCGAAGACAGTTTATTTTATAAGAGAAATTTCTACAAAAAGACACGAATTCGCGCCACGCTCAAATTACTAACGTACAATACAAAAAAATAATAAAATAAAAAATTTAATCGTTTATTACATGAAATGTGAGGTTTTATTTTTTTGATACAATTCCATACGGTTACGAATAAAAGAGTACACGAATTTAGATCGACAATGACGATTGTTATGGACGTGATTCACTCCATTCAACAGTCACAGTTTCCTGATCATTGAGGCCGTTGCTGTGGATTCGTCTCATTTCCTGTCATCCTCTATTTTTTCATTATTCAAAAAAATCGATTCGATGACGATAAATCGAACTACGACAGCGAAAACGTCGGATCGAAATACCGTGTTGAAAAGTCGCGACACAAAGCGATATCCTTCGTGAAACAGACTGGCGTTGCTGAAAAGTTTTCGCGAGCTTTTTTCGTTTATTTTTCCTTTTCTCCGACAAAGGTGTAAACAACAAAAAAAAAAAGCGAGAAAGTTATTCTAGCTTCGATCCCGAGCAGCATTTACATATTGTTCTGACCTCTTCTCTCCAACTTTTCGCTTACATATAAAATATGGATGCGAGTATCGTGCTCGTGCATCGCGCAAGAACAAACACAATCAACGGAAGAAAACAAGACGTGGAGGGGATGGAAATTGGATTAATAACCAATTTCTTGGTTTATCGGGTCTCATAAACACGCCTGAAAGGGAGTCGTCGGGTTTCGAGGCGGCGACGGAGCAAACAAGGGATTTGTCAAAGAAAAACGAAAACGCACCCCCTTAAAGGAGAACAAATCCTGATAAAGGAAAAAAGCGAGAGAAATAAGGATGTAAATAAGGATGACGAACCCTTAAGTCGACGCGCGAAGTATTTCCACGCCTCCGTTAAACCTCTAATCTGCGATGGTAGTGTTGTTTGAAAAGGCCGCCGAAAAAATTTATCGTTTTCATATGCGCACCTGCGATTCGGGTAATGCCCTCTCTGGGATTCTCGTATGAGACGATTCGCTTTTATCTACATATATAAAGTCATCTGTGGATGCTCGATTTGAAATTCGAAATTGGATCGAAAATGTCTTTATCCGCTTTCGTTGAAAAATATTATATAAGTCTCTACATTTCATATGCAGCTGAGGGTCTATTCATAAAACAATACCCGAGTGGACGATTATAATTTGAGTAAAATTTAATATTTTGCATAATAATGAAGGGACGAAAGTCGTTGTCCCTTTACGGCAAGTTTCACGGGAACAATTCGGAATTTGAGAAAAGGCACCCTGGGCTTCATTGTGAAATATGCGCACGACATCGCATTGTGCGACTTTCTTCCACGTCGGAAGTATTTTTCATTAAAACGTCGATAATTCAACGCACACTTTTCTATATGACACGCACAAACCTTAAAATCCCCGAATCTAATATAATTCACGCACGCAATATCGCAGGGAATTAATATACGTATCTAAAAAAAAAAAACGCGACCCATTTTCATCAGTTTCCTCAAATTTTAACATTCTCAAAATAACACGATAGAGAACACAATATAGCTCCGATTCTGCCGAGCGTATCTTTTTGATTGACACGAAGCCGAATGTAAAAGGGAACAAATGAACCGAAAGTAACACGCGACGAGATAATATGCAATATATTTCGACGATCGATGGAATACGAGATGTACATACAATGGAAATATCGACGCAAGAAAGCGACAATTGAGTCGAAAAGGTGGAAAGGTTAAGTACAAAGAACGCCCACGCCTCGTAAATTAGTGAGGATCGGTCACCGACGGGTTGGAAAAGGGGTCAACATGCCGTGAAATATTTCGAAAATTAGATCGATTATACAATTCATATTGTGTATGTATTGAATTAATTGCGTCCGCGTACAGAATGCGGGCTTGTAATTAAACCGAGGGATTTTCGAGGCGTAATACGCTGTGGAGTAATCCGGCATAGGTGTTCAACTTCGGGTTAGAGAGAATTAATATATTAAGGGATGTTTCGAGGTTCATTCATTATTTAAATTCATATCGATATGCTATCCGAAATAATTGAAATCTATCACCACAGAATTAAAATATGTATGAGTAAATCGAATTCGTATCGAAGATGTGTTGGATACCGCTGGGTTATGGAACGGCGTAATTTCAATATTCAAATTAAAACGCGCATTAGGAAAGTTGTGGGGAGAAAATAAAAATAGAATTCGTTATGTATTCGGATCGAAGGAGTGCGTGCCAGAAAGCCTCTTTTTAGAAAGGCTCGTATATTATATTCGGAATGAAAAAGGGGTGTGTGATAGTATGTAATGTTATATGTGCGATTCAATTTAGATTCAACGTGAAATAAAAAGAGTGTATAGTCAAAGCATAAAAATCCAATTTGTTTACAAAATAATACACTTGGAAAGTTTTATAATTGAATCGGAAACTTTCATTTTGAGAAGTTTTAGTACTTGCTCGAACGATAATAGCGCGTGCAATCATCATCATCATCAGAACGGACACGGACAACTAAATTCAAAGTAAAAAAAATCTCTTCTAATGAACTGTAGCACGAAAGATGAAAATTTTCTTTTTAAAACGCTTTGACGTCCCGAATTAATTAGAACCTTGCCGAAGTCATCTAATGAAATTTAATTAAAATTCAAACGGAACACCCTCATCAAACGGCCGCCTTCCTATAGGAATCGAATTCGGACGTCGAAATAATGCGTAAATATTTACACGAAATTGTCGAAAATATTATTTTTTCCAATACCTTTCTTTGGATCCATATTGAACTTTTTCCTGCCGATCGTCATCTGTTTGAGTTTGTTGTTTTGTTTGCCCTCGTCGGTGCCCTCGAGCGCCTCCAGTTCAGCTTCGACTTCTCCGAGTTCATCTTTCAATTGCTGAAAACCGAAAAAAAAAAACGCAAGTCAGAAAAATACAAACAACAATACAAAATAATAGGGAAGAAAAACCGCCCGGAGCTCGTTAAGAAAGATAACCTTTCTCTAAATGTGTATGGAAGGAAAAATTCGTAAAGAATTCGGAAGCACGCAGGGATCATTTATGAAACGCATTCTAAAAAAACGTTGCTTATAAATGCGCGTACGTGATTCAAATCGCAATAGACATCCTGACAATATTGAAACTGAAGGGCACGAAATTCGCATAAATCATAAAAAACGTGGGAAAACTTTATATTATGAACAGAAAGTAAATTTTTTTTTCGCGAGCCACGAAAAAAAACACGACATTTACATTTTTAATGAATGTTAGTTTGCATTTTATATGAAAACAAACGATTTACATATTCGTGTGTTTTTTTATTGCTAACACGAGTTCGGCAAACTCTAGAATAGGAATATTTATTTTATTTATAAACACACGAAAATTCAACGATAGAACGATCAGTACATTCTCGAATGAGTTATAAATTTTCGAGAAGCTAGTTTTATAAATATTAAAAGAAAACTTTTCCCAGCATCGTCGAGAAAGTATGTAAATTTATCAACACTTTACATTTTTTACGCCTTATAACAATTAAACGAAGTTAAAATTTCATTCCAAACTCGAACAATGACTGCAATTGCATACAAAAAACACCATTCCAACCACGCGAACTTCTTCGATATTCAAACTGCGACTATCTGACGTACGGTTGAACGGATTCATCGAGTTAGAAAGTTTCCCCGAAACTCAAAGTCTCAGTTATGTACTTATCGAATGCCAAAATTCACATTCTAAAATGCGCATCACGTCCAAAACAGCTAAAACCGACCGCAGAATTGTGCATAATATAGAAGACGAGACGCCCTCGTGCACCGAGGACAAATATATTTACAATAATCGAAGCAATCTACGAAATGAACGATAGGGACGACATCGTACGTGGGTCAATACGGAAAAATAACCTAATACGTTTGCACAACGCGACACTGTTATGCTGAAGGGACGGGAGGGTTCAGGGTTGTTGTCTGTAATGGGGGTGGGCTATGTAAAGATGCGACTATTTAATCTGAGGTCTCTACGACCCAATAACGCTAACGAAAAACAAATAAAACCGTGAGGACAACGCTAAGGATGTAATAATTCACACTAGTCGGGGGGTTTTTCCTGTTTGAGGAGAAATAGTACGGAAATTTGGTAGCTTTGTTCGTGGGGATGGTCGTTCTCTTGAAAAAAGGTAGTGCAATGCTCTACAGTGAACGTTTTCTTTGTATGAAATTAAATAGATTTTGTGATTGTCGGAAATTTTCATAATGGTTTTTTTTCGCTTTGAAAAATGTGATTTTTTTTAAATCGAATTGCAGCGCAAAATTTAGGCACGAACATGTACGTGTGGTAATTTAGGATTTTATGCGAATTAAATATAGCGACGTTACATGCATTTGAAGTACGAATAATAAACATTTATACACATAAAAAAAATCAGCACATTCAGACAATGATTTTTCCACGTCCGAACGCAAGCTCCACGCCCGGAAGCGCACCTCACGAAACAATTTTAAAACTTTGTTCAATTTAAATAAAATAATCGCCACTCGCATTCGCAAACAGAATGGCACTTAATCAAAATGTCTTTTATAGTACACAACCTACTTTCTATGATAAAGACGAAGCGGACACGACTTCCACATAAATATTCTCATCGCGAGTTTTTGTCCACACTTTGCAACCGACGCATCCAATGCGGAATTTCTCCTATCGCAGAAAACTAGAGAAACGTCAACGAATAAATTAACATATTCGTATCTAGGCATTATAATGCGCGATCTCGGCATGGCTAACTACATCGATACGCGAACAAATAAAAACGCACATAACTAATTAGAATAGAGGAAAAAACTGGCGTATACGACGGGATTCCTAAACATGGTAGTCAACGACGACATTACACGCAACAACCATAACATAACACGTTAAATAATCTAACAGGAAAAAAGCGTCCACAATATTTATCGTATTATATTAAGTTTCGAACAAAGATTCCTTGCTTAAGTTAGATCGGGCGAACTCAGTAACCGCTAACGAAATTTAAACAAGAAACTCACTTGCGAGTTTCCGATGCGAATTAATTTACATAAGTAAATGAACCTTATAATCGTCGACAACAAACTCTAGAACGTGATAAGACCATGGAACATTCGTTCTGCGAATGACGCAAATGATTCATAATCATTTTTTGTACGCGTTCAATAAAACGGAAAATAAAACCAAGGCTGTTCGTTGCACAGTTATATCGAAAAACAGTTTCGCATAGGCGTAGCAAATAATTGCACTCTAATTGGTAAACACAAGTTTGCAACGGTGATTAAGTATTTCGCAAGCATCGTTTATATGGAGCAGTCTTGTTATGGCCCGAAATAATCTATCATGCCTGATAATGAAGACGAAATAGCTCGGGGACATTGGAATTGAATGTGCATTATTATTATGCAGTTAAAGTTAAGGACATTTTTTCTTTCTTTTTTTTTATCTGTAACCTTTCTCTCATGATTGATGACAATTGCGAAGAACGATTTTATTCGATGTAGCACTTATCAATAGCATTGACACAAATATGACCGAAAGACATTGAAATTTTCAGCGATATACAATAAAAATCGCATTGAAAATATTTAAAAAAAAATTAAAACCCATAACTTTTATACCCTTTAAAATTTGACACCCTGCGCCACCATCAAATGGCTTGATCTGACACTGATCATATATAATGTATGGACACGATGACAATGATGAATATTCCACGTGGGAAAGCGGACACGCATCACCCACAAAGCTTACGATTAAATTTAGATTTTCATCGTGTATATAAAACGGCCTACCCTTTGGCTGCCTACGTCCACATATGCAAATGTACAAGTAACGGTAGTATATGAGGCACGATTTAGTAATTTTCGGGATGGGGTTAAACTAATGGTTGAATGTGGACGGCTGTAAAGTGGTCGGACTGTTCCGTTTAAATATTCTACGTGGAAATCATGCAAGCGCACTGCTGCAATTTTCTCAGACGTCCTACCATGGTGCACGCCATACGAAATTTATTCCGATCTTTAGAATTTTAATGAATAAAGCGGCTTTATTAAAATTTTAATAAATTGAAAATCGCATGTCGGACAAGTGCGAAACTTTGAAATTAAAATAATCCATGCAAGACTGATTAAAATAAAAAAATACCGAACGTATCAATATTTTATCAGCTTGTGGCTGAAATGAAAATGCATATCGATATTTGCATTTTTATCGAGCAGACTTTCGAAATATTTATATCGAGGTTAGTTTCTCCACGTGCCGAGATGTGTTTGAGTGGCTATCTATACATCTTTTTTTGTCTTGTTCTAGGAATCGAGCGAGACCCGTTAATGAAAAAAGTATGCATTCAAACAGTTGCATATGCAAATCGCTCGACTGCGAGCGAATATTAAAATTTTAGTCATCAAAGAAAAACAAAACACAATGGCCACCGATCGATGACTCAAGCGTACGCGGTGGCAAAAAATTAAACAAGCACGTAATATTCAAATACCGCTATATTCAGCGAATCTGAAAGAACTTTGACCCTCGTTTTTTTTTAAGATTAGAAAATCTTATGATGAACACAAGACTGAATACAAATCACGAATATTTAAAAATAGACATTTTATCACCACAGCGATCAATAAAGAATTTCATATAATTAATTAATCAAATTCATAAAAAAATATGAAAGATAAAAATTTTCAGAAATATCACGAAAATTCATGCGACATAAATAATCTCATTAGCATCGCCCCTGAAACGACATCGTCACCCTTTAACACGGCATTTTTCGAGACAAAACTTGTAACGAGATGCAAACAAGAGCGAAAGTGAACCGACGCTCAATCACAGACCCTCTACCTTGTTTGGGATTCCAACATTTTGCGAGTGCACTGTCCCATAAAAGGGTCCCAACCAAGACTACAACGAAGGGTCCAAACGCAGCACCAGTAATTACCAGCAAGAAAGCCTCGAGGAAATGAACAGTCACGGTGTCTGGGGGGGTGGATGAAACAGTGGGTGGACGCGATGAATATGGATGAGCCCACCTAGTCTGCGAAAACTGTCCCGCGTACATTATGCGGTGTACTGTTTGTTGGTAGGAAAATTCTCAGCCCAGAATCCTCAGACGATAAATAACGCCGAAAAGACGTCGGAGTTTTGTTATGGCGGATGTGTGGGGGTGGTTCGCCTTTTGAATCGTCCCGACGACTGACGGGATGAAAAGTTGAATTAAAATCGCGAAAAAGACGCGGGCTGGATTGCGTGACGATTGGGAAGAGGGGAGACGGGACGCCGTTTCAAGATGTGATATAAAAAATATGTGGAATGATTAAATTTGCGAAAGCGTAACGTGCAATTTCAGCGATGTGAAATATTGCGATGCTAATTTGAATGTAATATTGTATTTCGCTGTATAAAAAAGTGTGAGAAACTTCGATTCTTACAAAGAAATATGCCAATTTCCGTGTTTTGCGTGCGCTTATTTTATGAAAAATTACTTGTAAAGATTTAATTTAATTCAACGGTATATAATTGAAAATTTAAATCTCTCAAGAGACGTATATTATTTTTCTATAATTACTGCGGAAATTTTTGAATAATTTTAAATCAAATAACATAGCTACGACACAAAAATAACATGTAACATACATGACATTGAATCTTGATTCGCACAATAGTGATGATCACACTTATCATGTGATGATGATGACTCAAAGTTCAAATTCAATTTGAATATAATCGCTATCACCGTCCTCCATAGTACACAATAAAAAACCTACAAGTGTTTATATTTAGAATTCTAAAGCAGTTTCCCTATGAAACGACTGTAAATACACGTCCTGGCAATAAACAGGATACGAAACGAAGTGTAAACTGGGAATTACCGCAAAACGAATGGGGGATTTACCTATGCTGAAACAAAGGCATTCGCCGAACGTTCAAAAGCGATCGAAATTTTATTTCGCGAAAATGTCACAGTCATACAACGGTAATGTTGTTCCTCGCCAGAGCCGTTCCCAAAGCGATTTGGCAACGTTCGAGGTGCGACTAATCGTCTCCGATGGGGTTAAATTGCACCGATTCAAACACGAATATAATATAATTCGAGTAAAAGGCCTCGAAAGACGTGTTCGTATTGGAAGGGCGACCACCCGTATTTTTATAAATAAATTACGAGAAAAGGTCAAGAGTGAGAAAAAGAGGAGAAAGCCGTAAAAGTTGGAGTACCTGACTGAAGAGAGGGATAGAGTACACACGTACGTAGAAAAAATATGCGGTAAGAGGTAAAAACAGCCACTCTCTCTATGTAAAGGTAAATTCGAAGGAAGGCAAAACAAAATTAGCAATACGAGAAGCAAGTAAAAGTGTACGGTTTTCTAGTGAAGAGCCCGTTCGCTATTTACGACCTTTCGGGTCAAGTTCAAGTCTAACAGAACGGTACGGCTCTACAAGTCCGTTCACGCTGCAATTAAAGGGAAAGAAAACAAAAATAGACAATCAATTTTTAGAAGACAGATACGAACAATGAATTATAGCATCTGTATACAAGGCTTCTACAATAAAATCAGGGCGACTGGAAGAAAAATAAATGGAAGTAATCATACCAAGCAATAAACATTTTTATAGATACCCCTAAAAGATACTAATCTTACATCCTTTTGCGTGCAACAAAATTTTATGTATGGGGGAAAATCGACAGTACGATCTTGTTTTATTTTAATTGATTTTCCTGAGATGTCTCGAGAGGTTTCCGCAGAAACTAAATCAACTGCGCTGCCGACACGAAATGACGACATTTACGAACGAACAGATTTTTAGACGACGAAAAAAAATAATAGAAAAACCTTTACATCGTGTCTGAAGAACTATAGACTTGTACGAAAAACGGTAGAAAAAATAAATCACGATGCCGGCTTTTCCGAGCGTGTCTTGACGCTTATATGCGCAACACAAACCTTTTGCAAGGAATAAATATACACGAGAGCGTTTTATATTTGCACAAATGTATTAATGTCGACGAGAGTATCGCTATACGAAAATAAAAGCTTTCAACGTAATCAACGAAGACGATATATAAAAATGTTCCATTCCCGACGGGATTCGAATCAACCCTACTCATACACAACAGTATAGAAGAAATAATCACCTACGCAAGAACGGAATCGACGATTTAATGAAAAAAAAAATACAGTAAGTGAAAATAAACGATAACAGAAAATATTATGCATAGGCCTTTTTCACACACAATGGGCAATAAATACGGCGAGCCAATAAAAACAATATACGATTTCCGTAGCGCTGGTTATTACGACGTCGTAACGACATCAACAATGAAGAAAATTTTTCTGCATGTGCATTTTATTGCATCCAGCCCCGCAATGTATTTTATCCCGTCGCCTTGTTAAACTTTGTGCCGGCCGAAAAACACAAAAATAAAACCGCGACAGGCGGGAAAAGCGTCTGCCGTTATGGGATTTTTATGACGCAGACTGGAAAACTGCGGAGGAGCTTCTTTAATGCAACACCGCAGACGAAACGGAAAATAAATAAAAGTGAAAAAAGTCAGGACTCGGACGTATAAAAAGGATTGTGAAAGTGTTTCAGACTTACTTTCGTTGGGAGCATTAGAGCCGAGTCGCGTGTCTAAAAACAATACGAAGAGATTCGAATCGCCTCGAGACGACTAGTATAACATACTTTCAACGTACAAATTGATACATTATAAAACCACACATTCTGAGAATACGAAATGGAAAACGAAACATATTTAATCACGAAAGTCAGCTCGAGGCATCGTAAAAACCGAAACTAACGATTCCATTCTCATACGATATATAGAGGGCGAAAATCGTATTTCGAATAAAGAAAAAGCCTCCACATTTTTTTCTCCGCTATAACGAAACCACCAGTTCTAAAAATTCTATAATATATAAACATCGAACTACGACGAACGTAGACGCATCGTAGCGAAGCGACGCAGTCAAATTTTAACACACCCTCTTTAACGAACGCACGTTTAATACGTTCTAATATAAAATACAACATAATAAAACGAAGGATCGAACGCACATACCTCGAGGAAGCGACAAGGGCGTCTCCCTGCCGCAATAAAAGCTGCAAAGACACGACCCCGAGGGATGGCCGTTGCACGCGCACAACAAGGACGAACGAGGATCGAAAGCGATATTTAATTTGAACGGAGAGGAAAAAAAGGACCCCGAGACTGCGACGCATTTTACGCAAACACACATGCGATCGAAAAGGCCCATAAAATAAAACGAAGCGATAACTTTCGCTGTCAAAGTACAATTAGGAGGGATGAAGCGTCCGTTGCCCCCGCGGTACACGTGTCGGGACAGTTTGGCCTTTCGCGTGTGACGGAATCGCTCTTTGATATATGTATAGTGAATGGAATGATTTCCCGGTAATGTGCGCAAATTTTTGATGTTTCAAATTACAAAAGTCACGAATGTGTGTATGACTAAACGGCGCGTGATGGTTAAAGGGCGGACGAGTTCGTTGTCGTTGGAATTCAATGCGGAAAATCGTAGGGAGTGGATAGGAAAATATGATGCGAAATGCCATTTGCGCGTTCATTTAATCGAGATATATCTAGTACGGAAAGCCTAATTGCACTAAAAGCAATTAGAATGGCTGAAGCACCTATTTTCAACACCGCGATAATCGTCGCGTTGCATTAAATGTTTCAATTAAATGAATAGCGAACGCATTAGTCAACTTTTTAATCGATTTTAAACTAATATAAATAGAATTTCCATTATTAAATTCTGATTTGGACGAAAATGCAACGACAATCAAACTTTCAGCATTCACCCTCTTCTTTCGTCGATAGACAATCCAAGCCATAATTAGAATAACAAACCAACCGCACTTCAATGACGCAAATCCACAACACGATATTCCAGCGAAACAACGGCAATGGAAACGGGATGTTAATTCGAAACAAACAAAGGGCGTCCCGGGTGAATTTATCATATTGTACGTATACGCCATATTTGAAATACGAGCTCAAACATTCCGATACGTAAAACTAACGGACGCAACACACATATTGAAAGTACCAATTGTATGTCTGGCGCGAAAGCACAGAACGTGTCAAGTTCACAAAACGTCACGCGGGCAGACATCGCATGGCAAACGCTCGTGTAGTATTGAAATTTCAAATAACGCACATTCATATATTCTATTTGAAACTATCATATTTTTAATATGTTCTCGGAAGACGTCTGAAGCAATATCGGAAATATCTGTTCATTTTTTATGCAATTGTAAAGACAAAAAAATTTAAAGGTTGGTGAATGTGTAATATCAATCGCACTGATTGTGAGTTGGCATAATGGCTCTAAAAAGATCGAGTCAAATATAAACGGAAAAAATTCAACAATAAATCAACAGAAGAAATCCGAATTACTTTAGTCGGATGATTTCACATTCAAAAATATTCCGAAGAAAAAAGCCGACAGCCTCACCCATTTCATTCACTATTGTCTTCCGAAAATACTCGCCTGAATTATAAACCAGTGACATTGAAAAGCACCACCGATACATTCATTCACGACGTATAGGAAAAACCCTATACAAAACGCCAGACAATAAAAAACCATAAACGAGCAAAACGAACAAAACCAGACGAACCGACCAATCCAAAACGAACCACCACCACTAAAAATTCCATACACAGAAACGAAACAAGAACCGATACGGTTCCGACGAAAAGCCCGAACGAGCCGAGAAAAGCTCCTCCGAAGCGAACCGACAACCACCGCAGCGGAGGCTTCTGGCTTGAGCAATCCGCGTAATGACGGAGGCCCTCTTTGTCGAGCTTTCGCAAACCGCGAGCCGGTTCATTGTGGTCGGATGCCCGGTAATAATTCAGAAAGCTCCCCTATCCGACGGGTTTTAATGATTGCCGGCGTGTGCTGTTTAGAATTAAAAATATGCGTATATAAAGGACGAGTTTCGAGTATGTGGAATTTTTGTATTATGTGTCGGTGCATTTGATTTTTTTTATAATAATAAATTATTCATTATGTTTTACTGTATATGTAAAAAAATCAGATATGATCAATAAAAAAATTCGGAATAAATTATTTAAAATTCAATCCGTGCGACCTTTCCGAAATGAATCACGTATACCCGGTTTCGAATAAATTTCGACGACTTCGCGTGACACGCACGCTTGCAATTATACAGGCCAGGATCAAAGGGATCTACATCAGATTAATTGACACAATGATCCTGGCGAGGGGTCGAGCACGCGCGAGTATCTTCACATCCGAGATCCTACCCCATCCATCACCGAACAAACCCAAAGAATCACCTAGCAACATTTCCTCGAACATCCCAATCCACCAAAACCATACTCCAAATTCGCACGGTGCATTAATAGGGAAGTTCGTACGAACCGCATAAATCACAATTGCCTCTACACGGGATGCAATCAGTACGTTCGCAACACCCATTCGAAGAGCAGTGGCCAACGAGTGTGGCCATCACCTTACGACGATGATAATCGGCGGAACAATCGACGTTTCGCACTCTATACGCATGCGAAATTATTCATGAGCGAAATCGAAATAGACGCGTTCGTGTGTGCAGTGTGGGCGATGCATCGGCGGTGATTGATGATGCGCACACTAAATTGGTTCGTGTTTACTGACTGGTGGAATTAAGTTGGACGCGTACGTTTCGAAAATGGCGCGAATCCGCCCGGCGAAACGCTGTGCCGATTTTTCAAAGTGAGGAAAATGTAACGGTGTGCGTGAAATCGGTCGTTCAGTGATGTTGAGGAATGGTGGTGTGCTGTGATGATACTGTATCGTGTTTTAAATTTTCGCGCGGGAAAAAAATGGAATCGTAAATCTTTCAGAGTGAAAAATTATTCGGTATGTGCTGCGCCCCGACACTAGCACGATCCGTTCAAAGTAAACTGTTAAAAGTAAACATAAGCGGAAAATTTAAAATTTTAGCATAATATAGCGAAGAAACTCTTTTATTATGTCGAAAATATTCAACTGAGGTAAATTGTGAGAAAATAGCGCAGAATAAACAATAAAAAATAATAACATTGAATATAAAAACATAATGGAAACGTTCTAAAAATATGTCAGAGAAAATAGGCGGAAAATAATAAATAAAATTGATGAAAAAACTCGAAGAAAACTTTCTTCATATAATGAGCCCGAACTCAATGTAAACTTTAGCAGTTTGAGAAAAAAAAATGATGAAAAACCTCACTTTACTGCAATACGTATGCGTACTTGTAACAAGAAGAAGGCAAACTCACCTGAAAAGAAAAAAAAAACACTCATTAAAATCTATTTTCAAAACGAACAATTAATATTCACACAGAGAATAACGCAAACATGTTTATGTACGTTATTTATATTATTACATTCAACGTTTTACGAAACGGCACGAAAAGGAAAATACAAAAAAAAAACAGTGGCATGCGAGACCCGAACCTTTAAATCATGCTTATTTAAAAAATATCCGTACACGTGTGCTTTACTTGCGTACGTACGTACTAAAATACCTACGTACAGGGCAATAAATTACCATCAGGCTTTGTGCGTCCGTTGTCGGAGTTTTTCCGCGAATAAAAAAAGGCCTAACGTCCACGGGAGGAAAAGGGTGAAAAGCCACCGTGGGCAGAAAAGCGAACGCCCAATCTGACAAAGTGCTTCAATTAAAATAAAGTTCCGCCGACAAATTGCAAAACGTATCGCACTTATGAAAGGAATTCGTCGATTAAAAAAAGGAAGTTTCTTAGTGGAATGAGTGCAGTTTGCGTGCTCGGGAAATGTATGGGCACATATGTACGTTTCGGCGGCTGAAAATCGAGATCGATTTTCAGGCGGACGAATGCCGCAGACGAGTGGACGTTTGATGAAACGACGAAAGAAAATTCTGTCAAAAGCACGTGGAAGTGTTCTCACGTACTCCGCAACAACGGACTATTTATTTCGGATTATTAATGGCGCTTATCTCTGATATCGTTTACGTTGGTTCCAATGTAAACTATACTTGAACGTAAAAATATAAATGATAACTTGAAACTATAATGTATAAAAATTATATAATATCATATTACAGTTTCGTTGCAATAATTGGTTTTCGCAATAATTCATTATACAGTATAAACTGTTATGCAACATCAGCATCATTCAAAAAGAATAATTTAATTATTTCAATATGGAAATTTATAAATAAGGTTACAAAACTCGCTTTTGAAATTTTCGTACTAAAAACTGAAATTTACAGTTATAACAGAACAAAAACCAGTTTCGATCAGAAAGACACGAATATCTGACCACATCCTGAAAAATCATCCGTTTTATCGCGACGACAATCTGAAAACGACATCGCAACCATTAACCAGCAATTTGGAACCGTTCACCTTTATCACGAACATGAAAAATTAAAATACAATAACGACCGAAATCATTACCGAATCGATGATCCACACAATCGCCCAGATAAGCGGCCACACATGAATAGAGCCATATTTTACTGACAGCTCCTGTCTGAGACGATACATAACATAATAAAAATACAACTTCGTACGTAAGAAAATGAGAGCTGCACCCTCTCAGTGGCATGGATGACATAACAAAAACCAATACATCAAGTGAAACACTAATTTGGCAATCCATCATCGGGCGGACGTATCGAGGCTACCTTGTCTTCTTTGCATGCATATTTTTATCCATATTATCATACCGAAAAGAAAAAACGATATAGAAAACGAAGACCAGTGGGTCGGTTCGGAAGCGTCCGATATAAATTTTGGCGAATTTATTAAGACGGATTTACGGGCGTATTAATAAAATATTGCCGTATTGTGTAAACACCGTGAGAGATTGCCGTAAAGAAGAGAAATTGCCAAAAAATGCGTTCAAGAATTTTTTTTGCTAGTCGCAATTGTCAATAAATTTTCCGTGACCTATAGAAGATGTTTCTAAAATTTATTAGAAGCGTAACGAACGTGAACACCGTGAATACGGTTCAAAATTTCGATAGTAAATTACTATTTTTGATGGCTGCTGATACAAAAATTACTTATCATTAAATTGTTATCAATCGAATACATATTTACATTATGGTTGGGCACACTATGATAGTGACAATATGTTATCGTGGTTTCAAATACTTCGTACAAAATTATGCTGCTTTGCACAACACTCAAAAATATAAAAATTAATACACCTGCGAATGTTATACACACAATTTTCAAATACGTAATTGGC
This sequence comes from Hydropsyche tenuis, assembly GCA_009617725.1. Taxonomy (NCBI): domain Eukaryota; kingdom Metazoa; phylum Arthropoda; class Insecta; order Trichoptera; family Hydropsychidae; genus Hydropsyche; species Hydropsyche tenuis. The sequence goes on from VTON01000007.1 coordinate 2,276,592, forward strand.
TACGTTCAAAAAGTCTTATGAAAACATTCAGCAAGAACGAAAGTGTATTTATACACATTTACCCCGATATTAATTGCTTTCGCTCCACTTCGCAAAAAAAAAAAAAAAAAAAACCGAAAGCCTAATAGATTTTCACCGATTTTCAAGAAAATCGAGCTCGAAAAAAACAAAAATTTAACGCTAAATTATCTACATTTTGTAGCGAATTTTCGATTTCTTTTTTATTTATAATTCACGTTTTTCTTTCCAATGGAGTGCTTTATAGGTCTTGCGAGCTAGATTAGCAGCACTCATCGTCGCAACCGAAACGTCGAAAAAATACGGTCGATCGACAATTTGCATTTTAAATGATAAAATTCGAATTAACGCCGGTTCGAATCCGGTGTTTAAAAAACCGTAGCGAAATCGAAAGCGACTTACCGGATCACTTATAATAATTTTTACATCCGGGAAACTGACGAAAAAAAGCGTAAACTTTCAGTTTTAGATTTATCGCTTATAAAAAAAAAACTGGAGCGCTCGTTCTTTGTTGATTATCAATTGTAGCGAAGCGGCGACGATTTCAATTCCGCGCGAAAAGCCCCGATACGTATTTTAAGTTCAAGACCATTGCTGTTGAAATGTTCAGCTGAAACGACGACATGAGCAACTATTTCAGAACATAGCGGGACACAAGCCAAAGAATTTGTTTGTCCCGGTGGCGTTAATCTCGCCCGTGGATCATCGGATCGTCCCGTATGATGAACCGAAAGATCTACGGATCGAGATAAGGAAATTGCTCACCGAGAATTAGTTGGTTGAACTAAAAAAATATAATAAGACGTACTGGAACTATCGTTTTATTGGTTCAATTAACGCTTGAACCTGTTTCTCATCGGGCGCCTTCCCGGAAACATCTCACTCAGAAAATTAACAATGAATCATGCAATCGTCGCCGATAAAAGTGCAACAAAAAAATATAGTGTGATTCATTAACAAGTCTCGTGTGCCAAATGCTTGTTTGCACTCTCGCTGCATAAAAAATTCATTCAATTCGACCCACCTCATTTTAACAAGCACACAAATAAAAGAGTATTGTTTACTCAGGAAATGCCTGAACATTAGAATCAGAAAATGACGACGCGGCGACACTCATAACTTCGAAAATCCATTCTCAATTGAAGAAAACTCATTAAACCCGAGTTTATTTACCGATTACGAAACCGAACAAACGCCGCGATCGATAAATTCGAACGATCGACAATCAAAACGTCGTCAAAGAACGATAACGACCAAAACTCTCGAGAACCGATCCTAGAATTCCAAAAGAAGCCAACGAACGTAAATTCAAACTCCACTCCGAGGAACGGTTCACCTCAAAGCACCCTGCTTCGACGAACACGAAGGGAGGAACGAGATCCAGCTCTTGAAGTGTCTGCACTTCAAAGCGATGGCAAATACGTATGAAAAGTAACACGTGGTAGCACTCGAGCGCACTAATTTTAGGGCGTTTGTGAAATTTTCGATTTGGAAATGTTATGGGCGAAGATGTCGTTAACCTCTTTCTTTAACCAGCAGTCGCGCTAATTCGGCTCACCTTGAGCGGCCTTGGTCATCGGACAGGTAAAGAGCGAAACCGGTATGTTTGACCGCATACTCGTTTGCTAGTAGTAATGGAAGTGTGTTCGTAAGATTTATTAAACGAATCGTAATGAACGGCAATTTTTATATTGTTTTAATGATTAATTTTCAGCCAACTGTTAAAATTCAGATTGTGCTGAATATTAAATTCGGAGTAATATATGAATTTATATTGAACGCTTTGTACTATCTCGATCTTGAGTTATTACTTATTAATTGTAATAACTAATGTATTTAATCATAATCACTATGGAAAACCCTACAAAATTATATTATAATACAATATCAAATTATAAAATATGTGACGAAGTAATTGAACCGAAATAAAGTTTATTGTGAAGATAGACATTTAAAAACAAACAAGTGACGTAGAAGTCAATAATTGATTCGCAAAAAATAATGTCACAACAAAAAGAATCTCAGTAAACTAGAAAAAACCGATACACAGAAAAATAAGAAACTCCAAATCCTTTTCATACTGTCGCGGAAATTCCTAAAGTTTCTAACACATGAGCGCAAACGAAAAAAAAACACATAAGCCGATTATATCCATAAAAAAAGACATTTTCGAAGTTTGGTACTGATAAAAAATATGCCACCACTTTTTTTTTCTTTAACAGTTACCTCATTCTCGTAAGACACCCACGCCTATGAGAAGGCCCGATTCTTATTTACGCCCCGAACGGAAGGCTCTCGCGGAAAGGAGAACCTCTTCCGAAAATGAACAGTTCGAATTTTTTACGTCGTTTGCGAGTCCAAAATTTCGTTAGCGAAAAACAAATTGCGTGCGTCCTGGCAGGCTCGAGTTTACTCCGAATTTATACGTTATTTATATACCGGGTATGCGAAATAAATCGAGTTTGCTTTGGCGAAAGGCGCCTTCAAAACGAAAAAAGAAAATTTACATACAATATGAGACGATCGTGCAAGCCGTAAACATAGTGGATTATCGAGTGCGAAAAATATTTTTGCACCTCGGCGATTCTCAGAAATATCAAACTCGATGGTGTACAAATTAGAATATGACATCATATGGACGTCGATAATTTAGTGAACGATTACGCAATGGCAACGAAACGAAAAACAAACGTGATTGTTTGTCGGAATAAAACGAAGGATAAATTGTGTAGTCAAAAGTTCTAGAAATTCGTCAAACTTCGAAATTTTAAAAGATTCGGAACTTTCAAAAAACAATTAGACGAACGCAAACTTTTAACGAGATCACGACTAGACTTGACAACATAGTAAAAGATATCGTTTACTGAAAAGCGTACATACATTCAGACGTTCAATATAAACATTTCTGAAAACAATTATTTATTGCAAACGTGCTGAGAACACCGATAGAATCGCGAAAACATATCGACACAGGAATTCGCCACGATAGCGAATCCGATTGATTTATCGACGATTTTGAATAAGCAAGTTGCGCCCACGTTCTCCGAAGCCAGTCAGTGTCAAAAGAACGATAATAGATACACGTAAGAGAGCGAATGATGTCAGTGGAGGTGATATAAAGCAGGATTTCTTCGCACGAGACGATAATGATGCGAGGACGACTGCATTTCCGATGAGACAAGCAGAACGAAAATATTCTATAGTTTTTCAAATCCGGGAAAAAAACCTCGATTCAAACGATATTTCAAAATTGAATGTGTTTCTGCAACGGCTCGACCGCAGAATTACGTCAATCCTCGGTATATAAAACGGGAAAAAAATGGATAAACATTCCTTCAATGATAACTACTTTCCATTGTGCGCGGTTGGAATTCGCGCGAGAATTTTCAAAGCGACATGTTCGCGAAGTAAAAACGATTAAACAAAAATGCCAAGTACGATAAAAGAGATATGTACGTAATGGATTCTGCGAAAATAACCCCGCGGAAGAGGACCGAATCGTAATCTTAATCTTAGTTAAACACAAACAAGCGGATGTGTCTAAAAACTCTGAAGATAATAAAGAATGTAAGCGCTCTCGTTCGGTCCATTAAAAGTTTTGTTCTCAAAACGGCGCGTTTGAAATGATTATCAAGACAGGCGTTTATTTTATAAAACAACCCTTCGACTTGCGCATTCCGTCGGGAGCACTTAAAATTGTTTCGACGTCGAATTTTTTCGTTAATTCACATGAAGAATGTTCGAGTGTAGGAACCTTGTTGTGAAACGATACGAATACGATTAATTCAAACGCCATAGTTCAAGTGCAAACGCAGCTATTCATATAACGTGAGAAACAAACGACGTTATAATACGTACGACTATATTTGCACCGAACAAACACATCAGGAATTTCTGAATAAACGCTCCTAGACAGATATTTCGAAAAACATTTTTCAGAAGTGTTTTAATGGCTGCGATAAATTCATGTGAGGTAATCGAGTCCGAGATAAAAACATCCCTTACCGAGAAAAAAATCTATTTGGCTAAGAAGCGATCGCCGCGAGCTGTTGAAAACACGCACTGGATACACAAAAGGTCGAACCAGAAAAAACCCCAAAATTGTACAATGAAAAAAGAAGAGCGACCAAAAGAGTTATGTGAATCTTCCATTTCTCGTTTATCTGTATGCGTGTACAAAAAAAGGTTACTCGAGTGGATTTGACGGCTGTTTATGAAGTGCTATTGTAAACCCACCACGAAATCTAAGCCACCCGCCCTTATTCGATACAATTCTATACACAAATCTGGGCTATTTCGGTATAACAAAAGACGTACATGTTTCGAAAACGTGTATGAAAATAAGCACGAACGAATCGAAATTTATCGCTTTGTTTTTCGGAAAATGTACGGTGACGGAAAACTTTCGCGTCAATAAAACACAATCAACGAAAAATTTCTTCTGAGAACACGGTTCGTTTCTCAATATCAAATTGCCTCTTTTCACATCGTATAATTAAGAAAAACGTTCAAACTTGAAACATCAATCACTCCCAGTATTAATAAACGCATTGCAAATTTTCTCATAGTCATTACAATTTACAAACGTCCAATATTAAAAAAGGCAAAAGTTGGCGTCGAACCGTACATTATTTTTACATTTCGCCTACACGTAAGACATTACAGAGAGATTTTCTTATCGAAGTGACTTGCTATTTTTCATTTCCATAACGCCTCATTTCACTTTCGCAACCATTAATTTCAGCATCGACGCGTACAATAGATTGTATAAATACGTATCCTATAACAAATACATATCCTGGATCGCGAGGTGCGGAATTTCAAAAGTGAGTGTCCTTAACGACCTCACTAACCTAATCGAACTAAATTGCAAAATCGTCGAGTGAAGGTTGTTTCCGACGAATTTTGAACGTGACCTTCTCGGTCGATAACTTTTGCAAAAATGCATTTGCATGGCGCCGATGTGGCGCATTACAAACGCTCGATTTTTAATATATTGTAAATCAATATAATATTTCCACGAATTCGAAGATGACGCCCAAATGTACAAAGGAGGGGTTATATGTTGTATGCGTTTTTGTGACAGCGGTCAAACGGAACGATAAAAAAGAACGTCACTAAGGAACACTTAACCGGTTCAAAGGGTCGAAAAAAGGATGAAGATTTAATGGAGAATAAAATTTAAAATTGCGAATAAACATGTATGAATAGTTTTGAGTCACACGAGGTTACAAATTTATTCATCACCAAGGTGACTCAATAAAAGTCCATCAATCTAATGTTCTTCTGCGCATGATACATTGACGAATAAACAATATTTTCGTTAATGCAAATATAGATGATGACATAATAGTAAAAATATACACGAGATAATAACAATGAAAATGCATTGGAATATAAAGTAAGAAACAATTCATCTAGATAAAACTTTCATCGCAACAATGATAAATACATTTCCTCGCACTATAAGTACCAAAACTTGAATCAAGCGGAATGCTATTGCGAATAATTATTGACCCACCCTCGTCGTATACTACTAAAACCAGCGCCAATTGAAAACTAAAACAAGTACAAATATAAATCCTTCTTGGTATCACCCACCTTAGTCGAGTAACTTCATATTCCAAACTACTAATTTCTCAAAGTATCTCAGCGATATATTATTTTACTATTAATTCCAATTAAATACAACTTCCCCTACATAACACAATCGAATGAATATCAAAAACACAAATAACTAAACTCATCAAGAAAGTCCACGAAAGCTCTCTCGATACCATATCGAACCGATACCGAACATAGATTAAATTGGACCCAAAACGGAACAGAATCGACAATAACTCAACACTAACTCTAAAACGTGGGTGTATTAACGTAACGAACCAGTCTCGAGATGGTAGTAAGGTCCCACGCAGATCTGGCCTTCGACTGACAACCAGACGAAGGCTTCTTCCTGCCCAAGGACCCGTAAAGAGGGACCGAGGGCGTAGTGCCTATAGTCACAGCACTGTCTTTCCTGCGACCTTTCGCCCCTCGTCTTAAGGAGTTGAACCACCCAGACACGGATGGCCTCCTGTCGTGGTCCTGCTGCGACTTGATGAACATCTTGGCTCACTCGGTTATCACTAATGGTCGATTGCGATGCACTTCGATTGACTAGAAGACGTCGCTTATTAACTATTAAACGTTAATTTGATTAGCTCTGTTTCTGTATTGAGCTAGATCGTTTATGACGCGGGTTTAATAAATATCACAGCGGTTAAGGTTGTATAAATATAGCTCGTGTATATTTGTACGAAAATGCTTCACAAAGGGCGGGATGTTTGAATTACATCGTCCCGCCCTTTGGGTAACTTATTTTAGACGATTTATTAAACTTTTGTATAAATTATCACGGAATCGTTTGGATTCTCACGTTCGGAGTTCACTGATTTTTGGTAGAAAAACACTTTACAAATACACAATATAAAAATGATGTCTTCGTTTCGATCATTTTTCACAAATGTCCATAATTTAATAGGCACATTAACTGCTTAAATCTAGAATAAAATAAATTTCACCAATTAACATACCGAATTCAAATGTTCATTCTCTAAAATATTTACATAAATCGAGCCCATTTAGACCAACATTATTTTCATAACATCCAATAAATATTTCAAAACTTTTGAATCATAACGAAAAAACAATGGGAATAATCGCCTTAATTTCTCAAAAAGCGGAAAATCCCTACGTCCCACCATAACGTAGAGATTTCCCGCACTAACACAGCACAGTTCACTATAAATCACACATAATGTGCAATAGATTGAGATGATATATCGCGTCGCACAACACGAATTCACCAAACGCACACCGACACTAGGGCTTTAATGGATTCTCATGCGAATTACGCATAATATTCGCGTTATAAAATTTCGACTATGTCACATTAATAGCTCCCGAAACACGAGCGTCAAGAAATATAAAACAAAGGTTTACCATACGTATCCAAAATCAGCCGCGATATATGCGTATAAAAGGCAAAAAAGCGGGAAATACGGTTACGCGTCGTTAGACCGAGGCACACTACACTTTTCCCCTCTGCGAAAATTTTCTGCGATAAAAACATTCATAAATCAAAAACGTTTTGGCTCGTTCAACGAATTTCCTATTGTTTGTCGAACGCGCGACCCACGGTTCGAGAACGTACGCAACGATACGATCGTACGTAAAACGGACCGATATACGTATGAAACAACATCGGAAAAATCGAGAAAATTTTCCCTTGTTTTCTTTTTCATTGTTCTCGCACACTATAATTTTCCATTGTTGAAAGAAAAACAATTTTCCCCCGAAATCGTTAATGACTTTCTTCAATATTAAGGACGACATAACGTGCTTTATTGACCGACACGATCGTATTTTACCAGACTACAAGCACGTAATATTTCGTGTGCATCAGCATTATGATTTATTTTCATACACGAAAACAATTCGAATCATTTAGTTATATTGGATTTAGTAAACAAAAATATCAAACATCACGTTCTCGTTTAACGTTTAATTCATATTTATTCCGAAAATTTCGATGAATCACTAATTTTACAATGCAATCAGCATATTGTATCTATGAACAAACATTTCGACTAAACCCAATGCAAATTATTAATACAAAATTTCGCTATACAATAAAATCGAACGACACGATCGAAAAAACGTCTAAAATGGCAACGACCCTTTCCAAAAAACCAAAAAAAAAAACGAGACAGATCAACGAGATTGCATTACGATTTTTTATTCATCCCGACACATGCAACTGCCACACAATCAATATAGAAAGCGACACCCGATCCGTTATTTATCGCTTGGAGAGTGTCCAGACGCGTCGAAATGTCGGCGGGGACACACGCTCCCGTTCCCGGGAATTCCCGGGAATTTATTAACGACGAGGGTGCATTACGGTGTGCGACCTGCACCTACAACGTATGCGGTCTAACGTGGCCGAAACTGCAGATAGCGCAGCAGACACACCCCGTAATTCACGTGCGTGCACATTTGTATGTAATGCTCGGTGCAGTCTGCACCGCGGGACACGTGTGCAGTAATCGAGCCAAATTAGATGAAATATTAAAGGTTTGTATTAACATTTCGTTGCGGTCGCGTTGCCGAGTTCTGCCTCGGGCTCGTTGCGAAATCGAGCCGAGTTGTGGCTGAATAGTTCGTAGAAATGGGTTATGTTATGAGTTAATTCAATAAATTGCGACCGTCGGTGCACCTGATCGTAATCGTTGTGATTGTGTCGTTGAACATTTCGCGAGCTGCGATCGTTTGTTCAGTGACGTATGTATATATAAACGACCAATTAGGTTGAATAAACGTTCGTTAATTGTTCCGAGTTTGTTTTCGAGTGAATCATTGTAAGGTCGCGCCACCAGATAAGAAAGAAATTCCAATTGAAGAAGAAACAACATATTCGATAATCGTAAGACATTAAAATAATGAAGAAAGCAATTGTGAGGAAACGAGATCTCGTCTGAATGGATCCAATTGAAAAAGGAGCGTAATAAAAAATCGCAACAATCGTCTTCGCAAATACAACTCGCTATAACATAAAACGCCGCGCAACTTTCATGATTTACGCCGTTAATTCCCCAACAATTGTGCACAATGAAAACGTCGTTTTGCGTACGTCTAATATGTATAGAAAGACGCGCACAGAATAACAACACAGCCGCGCAACTCGCTAATTTATATAACGAGAATGCGATTACGCCAAAAATAATAAATTCATAATGCGCGCATTCCACAAAGGACTCCAGCTAATTTTTCGCACACGACGGCGCCTTTGCCGTAGCGAAATTAATAATCCCTGCGTTTTACGCTCGTATCAGAAATTAATTTCCACCTAACGCATGAGATACAAAGGCGAGTTTCGCGAGTGTGTAATTGCCGTGCAAAATCGCAAGATAATCCCGTTTTCGCGGAAAACGAAGGCACGCGGAGATATACGGCGGATTTTCTAACCCCGCGGATACGTACAATGATATGTGGATTATTTTACGTAACAGCCCCGAAGCCTTCGGGGGTAGGACAGGGTCGATACGAGCCAACCTTCCGATTTGTTATGAGCATCATCAACCGCGCAGAAACCTCGAACTGAGCGAGTTTCCACGACACAATAAGGAGCAAACGAAGCCTTTTACGCGTTCTGTGCGAATCTCTTGCCCGAAGTGATTCCGAAAGCTCTCGTCTGTTCCGAGGCGTCGGAGTGTGAGTGTAGAAGTGTGCTTTCGTTCGAAATTTCAAAAGTGCAACTCATTCGCAGTATCATATACGAGAGTGGCGTAATGTACGTTATGGGGACGTGTCGAGTGCGCTGCCGGGGGCTTGAGCTCACTTTTGAAAGTGGTTCGTAAACTGTGGATGTAAGTTAATATTACGAAGTGTATGCGGAAAATAAAAAAAAAATACAATTTTTCTATAATACAGAATCTATGTTACTATCTTTGATTTTCCCGCATCGGGCCGGCTTTAATGGCGTGAAATATGACGCAAACGAATCCGCATTATGATTCCGTTACATCGAACGCGAATTTGGCAAGTCACCCTTCTGTATAAGGTAAATATCTCGCACATGATAGACTCATACGCAATATTGCGCATTATTTACGATGGAAGAAACGACGCGTTTCCTAAAGTCTAAATCGGACACTGGCAAACGTTCAAAAAGTCGAAAAGTTAAGTGGATCGGTCAAAACGAAGAGATACCATTGAACCCGAGAAAGAGACACTCACGGAAAAGGTACGACGACCGTATTCTCGAAAGCACGAAAGACTCGTACTTCGCAACCGCGGATACGATACGGTCGGCCGATTATGCTCTTTTTATCATATCATATACTACGCATACTTAGAGGGGCGGTCCTCGAAAAAGCGAAATATCAAGGAAAATAAAAGGCGCACACACACACCCTATTCGCGAAACCAATGGTGTCGGCAATGGGAAAACAAGAGGGTTGCTATGGGGGTGTGTGGTGTCGGTGGCAGTGCGGAAAGGCCGCCTTACAAATTACGCGTCGCATGAAGAAGAACATGCCGCTCGTTCGGCCGAAATGAAATAGTGGAGCGAAAACGACAAAAAGCGGAAAACGCGGAATGAAGACGATAAAAATAGCGCGAATTAGAAACGACAAAAAAGAAACACAAGCAAGAGGAAAATTATTTGCTCGCGGAACGCCGCAATTTGTCAGTTTGGTTGTGTTTACGGGGCTACTTCGTATGCTCGTTGACAATATAGATCTCGTAGCTACTGTGCGTGAAAATTGAATAAGTTTCTTTATGCTGTGAAGACGTAGTGTATTTTTTTCGAATATATAAAAGATATAAATCGTATGTTTCAAATATTCAAACTACCACACGAATCCTTACACTAATATTTATAAAGATTTAATTTAAGCAAGGAATATTAAATACCAAATTATATTGACATAAAAAAATATCATTATACCGTAAATATTCAAATAAAACGATACAATTTTAAGTTGTTTAAATTTACTTTCGAAAATAAAGACATCATGAACATCAAATAAAAACCCGCGTTGACGCAAAAGCTTTCATTACAAGATAAAAAACGCCTACTATAAAAGTATCATCTAATGAACGCGATGCGAAAAAAATCGAAACAACTCACCTACAAACGCAAAAAGCGAAAAAAAAAAAAACCGAAAGCACACAAACGAAAACGCGTCACTGTCGCAATTTTTCAAACGAGCGCCAAAATCCAATGTTTGCTTTGTAATTCGACGAGCGACTAAATTAACACATTATTAACCGCTCGAGCACCCGCGGCCACGTTACGGCAATGCGCGATACGATAATACGCATTACAGAGAGCATTGTCCTTCGAAATTTACCAATTAAGCTAAGTGTGAGCAAACCGCACCCTCAACCCTACACTACCGAAACCTCAATTTATTACGGCCGGGTCTTCGGCGAAATAATTAGCGATTTTCACACGCCTTCCGCTATATATGAATGAATAAAAGATTGCCGATTCGAAAGCCCGACATTTCCAACCCCCGCGGTGCTTTATCAAATTCGGATCACGTCCCTTTTGATTAGCGGCACCCCGGCTATCCGAATCAAGTCATCATTTCCACCAGCTCCATTCCGGGAAGGATCCCCGAATATCTCCCCGTTGATACTCCGTTTGGGAAATGCGAATCACGCGCCTAGAAAGGGGGTGCGCTTTTTGCGAGGTGCAACGAACGTCGTTGGAAACACGCGCTCCTACAATCTGACGAAAATTTAAATCTAATTTAATCTCTTATGATATATATGCGACGGCGAAATTCGGCTGTGCGAACAACGGGTTGTTTGTTTGCGAAAAATCGGAGCGATGACCCCTATAGGAGATAAAATATGGAGGTCTTTGAAAGCCGGCAGATTTCAAGGCGGCTTGTTTGTTTTATATTTTTAAGTCACGCAAAATTAAATAAGGCACATGCGCGTATCTCCGTCGTAATTCTCTATTTCGCACAAAACTTATTTGGGGGCTCGTATTTCGAGATAACTCAAGCCCTCGACTTTGTACGTAAGGAAGCGGTAACGTGACAAGCGCGCAATAGAGAAAAAGTTTTGGCGAGGGAAGGCGAGGAAATTTCGTGATATATGAAGGAAATTTTTCAGAATAGCACTCGTGAAAAATCGCACTCTTAGAATTTCGGTATTGCGCGAGAGAAAGTCCGTTATTGAGCTATTTTAAACGAAACGCGTAACGCATAAAAAAAACGATGGAATAACCGTCGCAGGCGTTGAAACGTCGAGAGCTATGTTAATCGTCGACGACAGAAATTAATTAGGATCAGTTAAAGCTTGTCGATTCAATTATGACGATAAAAGAACGTTACTGCTTTCAAAAGCAAAGGTCACCAGATCAAAAGAATCAACATCACAATGAAAATTGTATGAATTTTTAAATTTCACCGAGACGAGCTCGAATTCGAAACGTGAGAACAGACTGAAAATAATAAAAAATTCCACTTTCAAAACAAGTAGAGTCCTTTAAATTTCGAAAGGCACATCTCGAAAGATAAAATCTGCAAAACTGACACCAACGAATAATCGCAAAATAAATAATTGCGACACCATAATGAGTGTACAGGAGATAAAAGCGTGTTCGCTCACATGAACCGTACCGCACAATTGTCAACTAATTATACGGTCTCGACGTTGAAAATGAATACAAAAATTACATATCGCAACTACATATGCGGATCACATACGAACAATGAACGGCTCATTGTGCCGAAAGCGAATCCAAATCCACTAACCCTGTACTTATTTTTCACGTCCGAAATACGAATGTCGGTTAATTCGAAGTCGACTGGAATCGGTTCTGAAGATATACAAAAACCTACGTAGACCACACACGCAGTTTAACTAGTATCAAAACAAGGATAAAAGGACGCCCTCGATTGCCGCACGTCTTTATACCTGACGTTGTATCGCTGTTAAAAAATGAAAAGCATTAAAAGTCGATTATACGACCTCACTGAGGAAGCTATTCAAATGGAAAAAAAAATTATTCAAATTGCATATACATAATATACATTTACTAGCTACCGTGCCTTTGATCTCGGATCGACGTATTCAAATTTTGATTACAGAGAACAGATAATTTTTAAGTAAATTCATGCAAACAATCGACAACGCTGACTTCGCCTTCGATGAACTACCATCACGACAACTTTCGATAATTTTAAATTACCAAAACAAAAAAACAAACATTGACCAAACACAAGGTCTCGAAAACCGCAAAAATATCGTACACCCAAACAATACTTAAACGGCTCGTTAAAGCGATAAGTATACACAAACACATGACGGACATCCGTCGTCGATACGCACAATTTTTCCATTATGATTAATACAATAAATCGTATTAATACGACATGCACACACGACGCACACATCGTGTGCAAGTGCACGAGACCAAAGAGGTTAATAAAGTCAAGTTTACTGTGTGCGGTCGCGGTGCAGCGGCGGCGCCAGTCTTTGACCCCAACGGTTTAAGATAACCGCAATCTCTGCGTTTTTATTATATCTTTATTCAAATGTATGTACACTTTAAATGCATATTTATTATACAAATTAATGTGTTGGTTAACTGGGGTGTAGAAAGAATGGTGTATCGAACGCGTACCGGATTGCGATGTCGGCGAATTCGCACGCCATAACGAGATATGCGTTGTCGATTTTTTATTATTAATTGTTAAATTCAATCGTATAAGGTGTAATTTCGATTTTAATTAAATATCGTATCAAATATCTGCGATGGTCGATGTTGTCCCAATTAAAACTTGTCCGTGTACACATCGGTAAATTATTTGAACGTCGAAATGGTCATTTCGCGTATAAATAAAAACTTTTTATTGGATAACGTGAAATGCATTTAAACATAAAAATCGACTTAGCAATTCAAATATAAAAGTATTATGCGCGATTTCAATAATAGAATTTTCTCCATTTCACTGACAGTTCATTTTTGGCTATATTCAAATTTTTCATCTCGTCGTCGACATCTTGTCGCAAACAATTCCAAAATTTCCATCGTGAAATACTCTTCAAAGAAAGTTTGACAGATATTAAAAATTTCGACATTACATAATTCACAAAGACAGCGAATGACCCACATAATTACATACGAAACTTACTCGATGAACAAGTTTCGACGATTCCGCATAACTCAATTTCTAACAAAAATATAATACATTCGATAAATATGAGCGTGAAATTGGTAAAACTAGTCGTTAAGCATGAACAGCTTACGTTCGCAAATATAACGATAAATCGTATCTAAACCAAGAGTAACGATAAACGTACATAAAGGATATTCAAGGCACTATTAGCGAATCGCACGTTCGCAACTAAATGTCCTAATTGATTCCGACCTTACCCTGAACGAATTCGCGATAAAAGCTAACTTAACCATGCCAATATAACATGTTTATTCGACAATGAATATCGTTCACAATTGCAATGAATCAACTGCCAAACGATAACGTCATCGAAAATACACATCATTAAAGGACACGTATTTGTGATAAATTCTACGATTTTAAAAATATCGTACACGAATGATACTCGTGTTAAGAAACCTTACGTGCATTAATAATTGCTGACTACGAAGAAAAAATTTCACTGATAATTCATAAGAAGCGTTTCATAATGATTCTCCGAAACCGTCTAAACAAACAAGTCATTGCATAGCCATGATTGTATTCACTAATTTAAATTAAACTATGATTTTAAATTGAACATGGTTTAAAATGATGTTCAATAGACGTAATTGCAACTTAGCAAACAGAGACGACGGCCACACCTATGAATCAAGCACAATCGATTCGTCACGCATGCGAATCGTATAAACTGTTAAAATCAAATGCAAAACGATGACATAAGACGAGTTGGCAAGCGAATGTACATACGTAGTGCTAGACTCGATTTATTGCATTAACAAAACTTCACGTCAACTCGTATATAATCTAATAGAAGAATAAAGTTTGTGTGTCTGTCCGTTTGAATTTGGACTTGATAGTTTCGATAGTTAGAACGTCGAATTTCATGTCTAGAAATATGCACGTATAATTTTAACACTTGATTTACTAATAATTGAGTGAACAGGAAAAACTCTACAACTGTTGATCAAACACAGACCGAACGCTTTCCTGTTCCGACTAATATAATAATTTGGAAATTTATCTGACGTGCGTCAACATTTGATACGTGAAAAGATAAAATATGCATTTCTAGGCGGAAGATGAAAAGAAATTTTGGCTTTCGTAAAAATCAAACACACCCACCTACCGACTAATTGCCAGATGGAAACGTAACACGTTAGAAAAATGTCGACACGTGCTGTGTATGGACAAATTTAGTACGTTCATTAAAGCGCACATGTCCTTTTAAAATGAAATTAAATAAGGGCTAAATGTTTTCAAACGTCGACGAAACGCTTTCCGCCGTCCACTTAAAAACGTACATAACTTACGCAACGAAAAAGTCAACTCTCAAATCACGTCAAAAAAGAAATGAATAAAATTAAACAAAATAAAAATAAATAAAACATAAAATGAACGGTTTTGAATTGATGAAAATAAACCGCGTATACATACATGAAAAAAAAAGAAGACAAAAAGGAAATGTACTTCTTGAGGGCGCGAAAAAGGCGAAGCACTTTAGAAAGGACAATAATTGAAAAGAGAGCGTCTGCGTTTCTCAAACTTTTTTTCGGCATTTCTAGTTTCTTTGACCCCGATAGAACGGCGCGATCCAAAGGCAAACGGACCGTTCTCGAGCGGTGGAGAACGTGAAAGAATTCTACTTATTGTCGACTGTTGACAGTAACGAGCCAGAAGTACGGAAGACACACAGGAATCCACAGTGTCCGAGGCCCTCCTACGTAATATCTGCTCCATCAAATCGCCATGGGAATCGTGACAAGATTGCGCTTCGAAAACGGCCTCCGTGCACAGTCTGAAGACTGCAAAAGTGAGAGTCCCTCGGTTTAGCATTTAAATGGAAAGGGAAATCTCAACGGGACTGTGTAGTTTCAGTACTATAAATCGAGATCACGAAGCGACGATGGACGATGGCGAAATATCGTTAATGCGATTGTGACTCGTTCCAAATGAACTATGGAAGACAAATCAATTAAAATCGAATGTCAGTTCTATTTGTGGATTTGTTATTTTGAATCATAAGTAAGCGGGTCAATGAGTAATTGAATATAAATAAGTTTGTAAAGTATATATATTGTATATAAAATTATTAATAAAAACATGGATTTTGAATATTTAAGTAAATTGGCTGATCTATCAAAATAAATGTCATGAAATAATGGCTAGGTTATTTAAATCATTAAGTAAACGCTATAAAGAAAAATTGATGATCTTCACTGCGATAAACTTTATAAATTACGTCGAGCGCATTTCCCTGCATTTAAGTATACGTACAACGTGAAAAAAATGCGTAAAATCACGATTCTATCTCGGAAAGCGCTTAAATTTAAAATTATCGCTTGGTAGGGACACACACGCCCTTATAAGAAGAATTACGACCGGAACCGCACACGGTTTCACAGAAAGCGCGTAAATCCTTCAACCAGCTGAAGTGACGGCCGAATTTCGATAAAAACTACCATTTTCATATAAAAAAAACGCCAAAGGTTCGATCACCATCCACAGATAACCCATGTAAGGTACTCGAATGCAAAAACTGACGCACGCGTACAAGCGAATCGATTCAATATTTGTTCAATAGAATAGCTCCCCGATAGATTGATATTATATATCCACGATAAAACATTTGAAAGGAATTAAATAAATATTAGAGAGCAAACGCGAGTGTTTCCAATACGAAATGGCAAGAGCCCCTTTGTGTCAACACGCGCCCCTCAGTTTGGCGACCTCTGAAAGGGCCCAGACTGTGAAAATGAACAACCAAAATATTGACATTGCCGAACGGGGAAAAGGTACACGAACAAGATAGTTTAAGTCGAAAAACAAACCGCGACGCGTAAGTAGCCCGTTTCGCTAATAGCCCGCGCTAAATTAAAATAAACCGAGAACGTGTAAAAATAGCACCGTCGTATGAAACGTTTAATTTTTACGTTTCCCCGACGTCTGTGCACTTCACGAGATTCTATATGATTAATTACCCGAAGAAAAACTACATCCAAAGGTCTACGTTCAATATAACGACAAATCGTTAACAAACTAGCGCGATTAATTAAAGCAATCGCGTACGCGCAAACAGACTATCACTTCTGGTTTACAAACGTAACCAGCGCGCATAAAATAATATCGTAACACAAATCTTGAGTTTAATTATGTGCGAGCGACATTAGATATTCAGTTCCTGTGCATCGGACACATAAACCAGTTGTTATCTTGTTTAATCACGTCCCTAATATCCTGCCATCGACGTTACACGTAGTTTGTACCGCGCACGCTTTGTCCCGTGTCATATCATATGACCCGTCATTAAACAACCCCTACGGCGACGTATTATTCCATGCGACACTTTCGAATCCGAATATAGATTCACTACAAAAAAGTGCGTGAAAATTCGAATCACGCACGCGACAGAAATGCGATGAGATTGCGTGGAACGCGGAAAAACTCGGAAAATGCATTAAAAACGAGTTTCCGAAATATAAACCCTACGAAACACGTACAACAAAAAAAAAGAGTCAAGTGTCGAAAAATTACATCGAAACCGAAAATTTCGACGCATCGATCCCGGAAATATAAAACGACACGATTCCCACGAAAAAAAATCGCACAAACATTTAATAAAAACAACCATCAACGACGCAACATTTCACCAACCCCGAAATTTTCCAATAAAACCCCAAAGCCTCGCGATCGCTTTCGATACTTCGAAACGTGCGTATGACGGCCCATCCGAAGCCTGTCCTTTCCGCTTCCGGTCATTTCGCGGAAGTGGCGAAAGGGTGGCAGTATCGACGAAGGCAACGGCCCGAGGGTGGCCAGGAAACGATGTCCTTCCGGTCAACGACTCGCGTCCACCCACCCACCCACTGGTGGAAAATTTGTCGTTATGCGACCGATGTCCGGAACGTAGCCTCCATACATCAATGGCGCGGGCCGATATGGCGACGGGCCCGTGAGTGCCTTCTGGAGTTGTTGGTTGTTGGGAAAATTCGACGGTTTGGATGTTGTCGAAATGGTGGTGTTGAGAAAATTGATGCTGAATTGCTGGACGGTGGTTGTTTGAAAATTTTCTGAAATTTATTTGACGGGTGTGTGTAAGTGAAATAATTCTCATAGCGAGATGATGTTGATTGTACATTGAAACGCTAATGGCGTAATTCTTGATAATTTTATGTAACTAGCGACGACTGTGAATTCCTGACGTGTTGTTGCATCGTTGAAAAAAGTAATTGTGTCTGAAAATTTTTATGCGACGATTTTTTTATATAAAAAAATGTATTATATCGTTTTATGTGTTGCGTAACGTCGACTATGTTTACTTTCGACGGCTCCATTGCACACGATCGACAAAACAAAATCAAATTGACAGAATCGATCAACAATTTAATAACGAAAAACTGATATGCCACTCGAGACGTAATTGACCGTAAAAACGAGGAAAATTGAACCTCACAAAAAGGGGAGCAAAAAATCGATAAAAATATTATTTTCAATCGCTTAAAACGCACATGCACATCCCTCGATCGAACACGAAACGCATTCACAACAAATATTTCATAAAAAAAACTCCCGATAGATTGAGCCCGAAAAACCTAACCCCGCACCGAATACGAATTTTGAACGTGCCGATAAATCCATTTTTTCATCTAACAACGTTAACCGAAATGCACCGGAGCATTATGCCGAAATACTCCCGCAACGAACACCATAGACCCGCGTTCATTGTGCCCCAGCTGAAAAATGGGCACGGAAGCCTCCCCTGTAATTCGATTTGAGCTTTCGCGCATACCAAAACGGGCAAAATAGGCAAAATGGCCCCACTCGGATGCCCTTCCAGCGATAAAACTCGAAAAGCCGCCCTCGCCCGAATCTGCGAAAACCGCCCAGCAAAAAAAAGGACACTGAGAACGATTCAGAAATCTAAAATTGATCGTGACTATCGTTTACAATGAGGGACATCCTGTCCGTCGATGACGATAGAAACGGACCCACTTCTTTCTGCCCACTGTTTTTGCATAATCTGTGAAAAGCGTTTGTTTGCATATTTAATCCGTGGAAAAAAAAAGATTTTAGTTTATGAAAAAACAAACTGATTAGTCTAGATAATTAGCGAAAATGTGCGAAACTGCGTCATCGCAGCGATTGTCGGAAAACTCATTTTTTCATGGAAAAAACCGAATAGAATTGATTGTGCACGCACGGATAAAAACTTCCGAGCTAACAAGTAACACGTGAGTAAATATTGTAAATAATTTGTACTATCCGAAGCGATATCGTACAAAAGTATGATAGAAAAGAATCAATTGTGTTCTATTGCACAACAATGGACGAGGAGTGGAATCGGATTATGTGTTGGATGCACGGTCAGTTTGCGTGTGAATAACGCTAAAATTATTATTAAAAAATCATCAATTATTTAAAAGTCGATTAATTCAAATTAATTTAAATATTTAAACAGGTATATCTCTTTACAATGAGCGCTAAATGCACGCGATAACCTCGCACGGCAATCATTACAATACTCTTTGTTTGTACATCTCAAATACGCTTGGCAACAATTTTTTTTTTCAGCACACTCTTACTCGGCGCTTACAAAAATTTATATAATCAAAATAACTAATTTAATATGCGATTGTTGTTACTACATAATAACTGAACGCATTAACATGATGAATATTGCAGAATAATTCTATCCACTACATCCGCATATCTTACAAATTTCAGTTTCACGATTATAATATTGATTACATTTCATAAAAAAAAAAATAATACAAATTTTCATACAAGAACACCGACCCGACAAATCCTTAACAATCGAACCGACTGAATCAAACGTAATTTAATCAATTTAGCGGAGAGTTCAAGAAATCCTTTATTCGAATATGAACTCGGGAAGTCGTCGACGACGGGAAGCGAATAAAAAAAAATACGAAACCGAAACATGTGTACTTAGGATAAACAACGAAAGGAAACGCAACGCCATGTACGCCACAACACCGTTTTGGAAGCGATGATATCACTAGTTTCACACGCAAAATCACCGAAAAAATCAATGCGAAGGTCGCCGAGTGCATTCGTGGACCGTTTCTTATGCACCCAAAATTAACATCAAACTCGAATTCGTTACGGAAAACCCGATACGAGGGAACGTATGGACGGAAATGCTGACGATAAAACGGGGTCGAACGACCGATGATAAAATACGAGTCGAATACACATTCATTCTCTAACGCCGTCCCAGTTGGATCGACATGCAAAAGCGAAATAAAACATAGACATATTTTGTGTGTATGAATATTTTAAAAATCACGTAAAAACCTAATACGCGGCTGCGGTATACTTCCCGGATACGTGATTGTCGATGTTGAGCACATTTGAGTTTTAGAAAATGTTCAATGGATTGAATAGTACGATTTCGATAAAATATAAACAATGTTATTCAAAAAAAACATGATTAGAATGTATTCATTGAAAACTAGAAATCTGTTTATGACACGCTCAATGAAAATGATAATATATCCAATAATCGTTTATGTGTAAATAATTACACAGCGGAAAAACACAATTTTTAAATTTTATGGAAAAAAATCGTATAAACGACCCGACGACAAAGTAAACGAGCGAAACGAAACACGGGCGCAATCATGTGTTTTATATAGAAAAGGCTTCGCGAACATTTCTTTGCACGTGTCGAACGAGAAAATGCAATTACTTCTTAACCGGGAAGCACGTCGAGGAACAGGTGACCTACCCAGTAGTCGGAGCAATTGGTAAATCGCCTTACTCATGCGAAATGCTCTTAACTCGACATCACAATAAATGCAATGAACGCTCCCCGACACCGCTAAGAATTTACATCGGAAACAATTCGTCGAACGGATGACGCTTTCAGGCCGAAGAACTGCTGTCTATGAAAGGTCCGCGATGCGTCTCGTTATGTGGGTGAATTACAATGGAATAAACAACGGTAATAGACCACACGTAAAGGATGTTAACGCGCGTATAAACGACACCGCAGAGCTCGTGTGTATAATATGCGATATGAAGAATAAAAATATATTACATGGCGAGAAAGAATGCGGCTGCATAGACGATACGAAGAATGCAGTTGCAGTTGGAGTTGCAGTCGCGACTCAGACCAATGTTGCGAACGAAATGGCAAATAACCGTTGCGTCTGAACCATTTGTGCAAAAAACCCTCGAGTTATAAAAGTCGCGTTTCCAGAGATTCTTTCGAAGCAAACATTGATAATTCCAGTAGGCGATAAAGACTCGGGTGCGATATGAGAGTATTTGCGAGGCTCGGTAAATCTAATTTTAAACCGGAATAGAATTCTAATAACAAATGACTCATATCAAAATTCAAATATTGAATTGTTCACTCAGCAAAGATTGCAATCGAACAAATTCAACAGAAGTCCTGCTACAAACCAACCACTAACCAGAAACGACTATACCGATGAGAAATCGCCTAGAAACAGATTCGTTATTTGATTAGAACGCAAACAAGGCGATTGCGAGTTTTCCGATCGCCGATTCGAAAGATTGATCAGCAACATAAACATTCGTCCGGGAAAACAAATCAAACAGAATATAAAACGCAACACAGCTTCTGTTTACATTTCCCATTATCAATCTAGCTGTGTCGAAATACAACCGCGCAAACACGGCGACCGAATAATTTTCCACACTCGCATACATACTAATACGCAGCGTTGTGAGAAAATTTAGCGTCTGCCAAAAACACACAACGGTGACATCTTCAATTTTCAAAACAGACACAAAGAATAATAACACGCATTACAAAGGGCTCGATAGAGAAAGAACACTTGAATTCGACAAAAGATAAAAACCACTGACAATCACCTATAGAATAAAACTGTTTGTAACTGATTTTTCCACGATGTATTACGAAACGAACACGCGAACAACACACGTCCGACCACGAACGCGTCTCAGCGCCGACTGAAACGCGACGAGGAAAATC
Organism: Hydropsyche tenuis; assembly: GCA_009617725.1. Taxonomy (NCBI): domain Eukaryota; kingdom Metazoa; phylum Arthropoda; class Insecta; order Trichoptera; family Hydropsychidae; genus Hydropsyche; species Hydropsyche tenuis. Next base: position 2,298,318 of record VTON01000007.1, read on the forward strand.
CGCAGACATGGCGCCACCCTGCGGGAAAATCGCGCAACTAATTCGGCATACCTCGAAATTGAAAATTAACTCATCGAATGGAAATTGTATTCTGGTGAATGAATAACAATGGTCAACCTTCGGTTTTTTGACGTTAATTTGATAGTACGGAACTAATTAACGAGGCGCGCTGAAAAAGGCTTCCCGACTAATTTGTTTTACGCGAAGATTTGGTCGTTCTATTAAAAGGTGTTTTTAATAGGTTTTTCTATTGAAGTCTATGTTGCGTGACTTTCATGCGGGCGTACTCTAGATACGCCCCTATTCGACGAACCATCACGTGTCTGAACCGAAATATCAAATTTTTTTAGAAACGTCCGAGTAAAATTGACGTCGCGAGGTGAATGGTCAATTACTGCCACATTTTCAGCGTTGACGCAATCGTAATTCAAAACGTAAAAGCTCATTATACAATTCAAGAATGAAAACACCAATAAAACGATTCCGAACGTGGCTTCCCATTAAAAATTACGCAATCCGATACAAAAATCAACATTAAATCATCGCCATATACCACCTACACCTCAAATCCTCAAACAATAACAAGAATAATTAAACACAAAACACATCTCCCTCAAAGTGGCCACACCGAACAGTCGCTTCCGCGCGAAAAGGTCAGAATCGAACACGAAAATAGGCTTACGTGCGCACACAAAAAGAAATTAATCGTGAAAATAAACATTTGCACAACGTGCGACCTTTTAATAAAGCACATGTAGGGTGCACGCACGGCGGACATCGGCAGACGGACGGACGTCAGAAAAACACTTGTTCGTCTGTTTTAATTGGAATTTTCCGCAAGTCGAGAGGCGATTTTCACCAGTAAGACCTCCCACGCGAAAAACCTACACAAACAAAAAAAGGAGGCCCGTTTCTCGTTTTGCGGGATAAAAATAAAATAAAATGGAGGGTTCGAAAATAGAAGCGATACCGCGATAAATAAACAATATATAGACGATGGACAGGAGATACATAAAGCCTTCTATGGATTCAGAGGTGAAATGTTCAAAGGCGTCATATGACAAAGGCTTTGATGTATCGAAAAATGCGTGCTTGTTGTGCGTAAATGAAAACGAACTTTTCTATATATCTGAGTTTTTCAAAATGAGATCGATTTCAGGAATATTATGTTTATACATTTTTATGATACGTCATTGATTTTCGCAAAAATATACTTCAGAATTACGATAACGGTAGTCTTGCCTTACGTTTTCGAGTATCGGATAATTGCTGAATTCTTCGCATATACGAAAAATGTAACGGTTTCTGTGATGCGACCTGAAAGTAGGACGGTTGTATAACATGCACTTAATCAATTACGGACAATATGCAAGCGCATTATGACGATGCATATTTACCAACAAGTTCGAATGTACAGCTGAAAGTTTCTCGTACAGGTCTCCACTATATAATTTTATTGTAAAATCAACCGTTGGTAACTTTTCCGACACGCGACCACTTTTCGAATTTTGGTAATTCGAAATCCCCTCATTTGAATTAATCCCCAGTAGAACGCACCAATTTTTTATCAGAATATAATGCAAGTTTTGATAAACATAAATTTCCACTACGTCGCTTTTAGTGAAAAACGTTTAGAAAGAATAAAAATTTTAATAGAATTTATATGAGGCTATCCCGAAAGTAATGACGCATTTATGGTGGTCCTTTTCGCCCCTCAGTTGTGTCTCGTCGACTTTTTATCACTTGTCTTATGTTATATTGATCACAGACATTCTCAAAAATGTATTTTATGGCAATAATTTTTGCAAATAGAAGAATTTATTCCGAATGAAAAACTTATTCGCTTGTTTATACTTTACCATTCCTTGAAGAAAAAGTGCAACTGTCGCGATTAATAATATTTGCGATTTACTAAGCAATGTGTTGGAGTTCCGACGAGTCAGGAATGGTTCCAGAAGTTTCGATATTGAAGTTTTGACCTTAAAAATTTCCCTTGAAGTGGAAAACTGACGATTGTGTATAAAGACATTTTAAGAGCCGAAGTTGAAACAAATCCAACTTCAACTATTCAAAAAATGGGTGATATCTATGATACTATAGCTCAAGTATGCATGAACCAATGAAAAAAATTGGCAAGATGTGAAAAGAAGGCATACATTGAGCGACAACAATATGGACGAACGCGCATCCAAATATTTCGAAAATCACGAAAAATAAAATTTTGGTGTTAGGGTAGAAAATAATTTGACATCCTCCGTACTCTTCGAATCTTGCGCCATCAGATTATCAACTTTTTAGGTCATTACAAAATTATTTTGATGGGAAAATTTTTAAAAATGCAGAGAAAGTGAAAAATATACTTTGCGAATATTTCGATTCATAACTGACAAAATTTTACAAAAATGGGATCAAAAATTTGGCAGAAAGGTCGATAGAAGTGCTAAATAACGATAGAAATTATATTGTAAATTAATAATTATTAATAAAAAATTTTATCGAAAATTTCATTCATCATTCAAAATACGATATTACTTTCGTAATAACCTAACACAACACACCACCATAGGCAGCAGCACAACAAAAGCGTATCGCCCATAGAGCAATCACACTCAATCAATACCCCGACAATTGTCCGGTCAATTCAATCGAGGAAAATCACAATGAAACGACCATCAGTCTCCACAAGGTGACACCATCACCTCCCATCAAAGATCCAGAACTCCAATAAGCACCGAAAGACCACTCCACCCACAACACCATCGATAAACCCGAAAGACACGGACCCGAGGGACAAGTAGTGGACATACACACACACACACCATCTGCGACACGAAGGTTCCATTTCCTCGAACGAGTTTTCCGGGTCCGTGGCGTGTCGACCTTCGCGTTTTCCCCATAAATTATTCAAAGGGACGACGGTGGGCCCTTTTCGGTGTCGCTCACCTTTTCTGCGGGTCAACATTCAGGTAAACAGTCAAAATCGACCGATGTCGTAATCTGCATATTTTATGCACAGTTGCACGTGCGTGGGTGGGTCCGTTCGGAAAATTTTGTTTTATTTATGGATAAAATTTAGAATGTGTGAGGTAAGGGTTTAGAGGGGTTGTTTAGTGTATGGATTATGGAGTATGGTGAATTTATAATTAAAGTGCGGGTTAATATGGATATATTGAATTGTTAAAAATGTATATTATTAAAAGAAAGATCTTTATGTAGTTTTAAATTACGTTATATTACATTAATCATAGATTGTTATCAATTTTCTAGTAATTATTATGAATCATCGCATAACCATTTATTCATATTTTAACCTGTATAAACCACAAAATTGAGTCACTTCGAAGAATTTCCTACTATATTCTCAGTTTATTAAGTTTAATTGTATTATTTCATAACACTTTTGAGTAAAGTGAAATAACGAATAACCAATTGCAAAATTTACAATAAGATAACCAACATTCGAAACATACTTCAAATTTTATTCGAATGACACATCGTAGTAAGAGTCAGTCATTAAAAGTGGCTTATCTAATCAATTTTTCTGATATTATCTGATCTTGAATACCATATTCACTGTAAGGTGGCCATTTTGTCAAAAACCAAAACCAGGAAATTTAAAAATAGGATATACATATATGTACATATATATATTTCAATTATTGAAAACATAAGACAATCGTGGATATACTATAAAAATCACAAATAAATTGTGTTGTCTCTAATCTACCTTTTATCTTGTTTTTTTTTTATATTTTTGAGATGAGTGGATTGACTTTAATTCCACACAAGTTTAAATTATACTTATTGTTAGTTATTAGTTTAAATCTGTCTTAAAAAAAGTGTACTGGTTACATCTTGCAATTTACCAGGACAGGTGACCTAAAAAACGGTACTGTCCTGGCAAATTCAGTACGAATGGTCATACTTAGAATCCTATTCAATATAGATCCTATGACACACATTATTTCTATATTCAAAAATTATATAATCACATTTCGATACGATACATTACATAAAAATAACACAAATAATAAAAAACCACAAACCTGAATTTCTAAAAGTAAAGATGTTTTCTGTCTCCTAATTTCAATAAGTATTTTCTGTTGTTCATGCGGCAGCTCTGTAAAAAAAACAATCACAAATCAACAACATGTTTCAAAACACAAATTCGACTACACAAATACAATTTCATAAACCAACAAACACACACACGAACAAAATAAACCGCGTCCCGTTATGTCGCAATAAAACTTCAAAATAGGCATGAGACATCACCCATTAGATGACGCATCACCACCTCACCTCAAGAACCCATCATCGAAAACCCCTCAAACACACCAAACCCCAACTCAACCCAACCCCATCCTTCACACAACTCCAAAAACCCAAATTGACAATTGACAGCAGCACACAAACGCGGTCACGTGACACCTGTCAGAGCAACGACCGACCACTTCGAATACGGCAAACGGGACGCGCAGGAATGCGGCCGACTACCCAAAAACATGCACAAAACCGAAACGAACCAAAAAGCGCGCGAATTACGATATTCGACTGTGTTTAAGCGCGATTTGGGGGTTGGGGCGCGGGTTTGACGTTCGGGGCGGGGGCTCACCGTGGTGCTGGAAGGCGCCGGGGGGCGGAGCGCCCAGGGACAGACTCTCGAAGTCGGTGAGCATGTCGGGGGAGTCGTGGGGGCCCGGGGCCGGGGGCGCAGCCCGAGCCGCACCTCACCGCCGCCAGCGCGTCGCGAACACCGACATCGCGATTCACAACACAACGCGCGCTGGCCGTGACGGCGCGGTTCGCGGCCATTCGATCGAGTGCGGTTCGTTTCGTTTTGGGTACCGATGTTCGGCCCAGTGTGATGGTGTCAGTTCGAGCGGTATAATTTAGCGTTTCGCACAGTAAAGTTGACAGTAATAAAAAAAAAATGATAAGTCATGACTGAAATCAAAATATTATTAATTTGTGTAATGTTTCGTATGGAAATCAATCACATTGTGTATATCAGGCTTGTCCAAAGGGCCACTGTGGTGCCAAAGTGGGTGGCCAGAAGCTAACTCACACGAAGCAAACGCACACGAAGTAAACTCACAGGAAGCAAGCTCACACGAAGCGAGCTCATACGAAGCAAGCTCAAACGAGGCAAGCTCACAGAAAGCAAGCTCAAACGAGGCAAGCTCACAGAAAGCAAACTCACACGAAGCAAGCTCACACGAAGCAAGCTCACACGAAGCAAGCTCATACGAAGCAAGCTCACATGCTTTCGAAAATTTTCAAATTTTCAAATTAAAGTGAAAAACGTTTAACACGAAACTGAAAGCACCAAAATGCGTTTTTGTGTTAAAAGAATTTCACGTTACACGTAATAGTATACGTCCATAATTTTTTGTCATTACCAAAGTGACATTTCTTATTACCTAAATGATACGAAAATTTTCGAAAGCATGTGAGCTTGCTTTGTGTGAGCTTGCTTCATGTGAGCTTGCTTCCTGTGAGCTTGCCTCGTTTGAGCTTCCTTCGTGTGAGCTCGCTTCGTGTGAGCTTGCTTCCTTTGAGTTTACTTCGTGTGCGTTTACTTCGTGTGCGTTTGCTTCGTGTGAGTTAGCTTCTGGGAACCGCCAAAGTGGCCCCCACTTTTCACACAAAAACAAACATAAAAAACAGCTTTTATTTCGAAATGTATTCATCGAAATATTTTTTTAAAGGAAATAAATAACTTTATCAATATTTTAATACTTATTACGTTTTGAATTTACAACAATTGAAATTTTGAGATTTGAAATTTGTAAGTGGCCCCCGAATACTGAAATTTTGGACAAGCCTGGTGTATATCATAATGACTATTTGTTTAAAAACAACAATACATAACCTCGGATTATAATACGGTGGAATAAAAGATGTCTTTCTTTATAAGATCATCTCAAAACATTGTAAAGTAATTTATTTCTTTACAAAATCAGTTACTTGTCATTAGCTTTGACAGGGACTAACTACCCACTAAATAAAATGCTATGCCACGCTATACTTTTGTATAGTATATGGTCCCAAATATAATAATACGTATTATTACCTATGCCCACAAAAAAAAACATTTAAATTACTCTACACTGGGTTTAATGTTTAGTTTTTATAATAAGTTCACTACTAAAAATGTATTTTTGATACTAGCAACTATTTGTCGGATGAAAAGCTGATTTTGATGCGAATTTGACGTTTGATATGTGAATTTTTAATGTAAATACTTTGACCAATATATTGTCCCTTTCGTTTTTTTGGGTGGTTTTTGTTGGGTTTTGGGTGTTTTTTTTGTTTGTTTTTTTTAATTTGGGGGTTTTCGTTTGGATGGGAAGGAGGTTTTGGTGTTTCGATTGATTGTTCATTATGCGGGTTTTATTTTTATTTTGTATACTTTTATTATTTATGAACATATTTTTTACAATTAATTGTTTTCGAGATAATTACACCTTTCAACGCATAAATAACAGTAAATATAATGTTTATGAAAATTCTGCATCTTGAAAAAAGATGAAAAGAAATTGGCAACAATTTCATTTATAATAATTATTTGGACAAATTGTACATTCAATTTATTCTTAAAAAATCGATCTTATTGTTGAACTATTATTCATGTAGAATAGAAAATGAAGGGGTTAAATGAAACCAAATATGACTGATCGTGAAACCTGAAGATGGCGCTGTTAATTTTTATACTGAACAATAATATCTTAAAATCCATAAATATAATAAAATATGAGTTAAATCATTAAAAATAAATAAAATTACGATAACAAACTAAATAAATTCAATTACACCATTTTTTTTATTGACTTGTACAAATAGTATCGTAAAATTTATAGATTCTCATTACATATTTCTTAATCACATGAGTACTTATTACACTTATAAATCAATCACATTGCAATCATTATTGCAATCACTTTGTCATAAATGACAAAGTTTTATATTCGTGTTTTTATAACACCCCATAACGATTCGTGTTTTTATAACACCCCACCAACACACATTCACAATCAGTTTCGATCGTCTGTTTTTCGATAACTCAAAACGTATCTCCACTGTTGTTATAAACATACGGACAAAATTCGCTAGCGATTTTTCCATACAACACTTGAGGAGCATTTTTGAAAATTTTAGTATTATAACTGAACTTATTCCAGACATGAATCGCGAACGACCCGTTGACTATATTCTCGCCTTCGAGCATTTTGGTGTGATCAAAAAAAGATTTGTATTCGTCATAAGGTATCGCATAAAACGTGGATCTGTCCAACACTCGGTATCCTAAAAATATTATCTAGCAATAGAAATAACACTGATTTGTACTTGCGATAATAGTGATCGATAATACCTCTACAACTGTCGGGCGTCATCAAATTGACATCTTTAGCCACGCATATCTCATGCAACACTTTTGTAACTAATGCGGGTCCATTAGATCCCCATTGGCTGCCATCGAAATTTCGACTAACTTCTCTACAACAAAAAGGTTCATATTAAACTACCACATATCGGATCGATCGGTGATCCAAAATATTCTCACTCTAATATCATAGATGCTATTTCGTGCCCTGATCCTTTACTGCTGAAACTCAAAACTCCGTTCGCCACAGCACGCTCATTTTCTGCACCCATGTAATCGGTCCCCAGTTCTCCCAGATTCTTCATCACGACAACATCGAGGTCCAAATATGTCCCGCCATATTTCCACATCGTCAAATATCTCAGGACGTCGCTGGAATGTTCGATGATGAATTTCGATTTGTCCAGTTTTTTGGATTCGTACCAGCTTTGGAGAGGGGTTCCTATTATGTAGTCGCCCAAATCTATCAGTATTATTTGTATATTTCCGTATTCTAGTAATTTTTCTATTAACGTATCACTCTCGAATTTCAATCTGTATAGGTAATCGTTTTTGGCACGTAAAATATATAACAAATACACGTTTTTTTCGGGATTCATTCTAGCCGCAGATTCTACAGCACAAGCCTGTCTAGAGTTGATGATTGAATTTCTTTTATAACTGATTTGACATCCCGATGTTTCTAAAAAGAATATTGAATCGCTTTCTATTGTTTGATTAAATATTGTCTTTTGTTTGATTAAATTAATATCACTTGACAACCACACTGAATAATATGCGAATACTAGCAACAATACAATTAATGTTAAAAACGCTTTTGCGAATTGCCTGGCAGACAAGTTAATAGACATGTTCGATTATGAATCCATAGAAATTTGTTATATTATTGAATATTATGACACCAAATTTTCTGAAAGTTTGCAGATGTTGTTGAGGAAAATTGCGTTCCTAGCTTGCTAAAGAATCGATTTCACCTTAACGCGACCACATGAATGATAAAACTGGTACATTTTCGAATTCATGAATTTTGATACGCGCTTATCAAAGAAGAGGTAAATAAATAAAAATAATAATACAAGGATTAGCAGAAACGAATCGGCGTTACGACGTTGTAACGTCAGTTCGTGTGTGCATTTATCATTATAATTATTTGTAATTTGTTCAAATAAATTTAGTTAAATTATTAAATTCTTAATAAATATTAAATGCGATAAGAATTTTTCGGTAATATTATATTAATTATATGTATAAAATTATTCACCAAGAAAATACCTTTACCTGAAATTCAATTTATGTTTTAATATTTTTTCAATATGATTTTTATTTCTGAATTTGAAACATTTCAATTCATGTACATATTGTAATAAATTCTTATAATTTTTCACATCGATTTATTTTCTCAGATCTGGTATAAAAAATATTAGAATCACCTTTATGAATAAAAAAAAGTAAACACAACTTACATAATGATATATAAAATCATATATGTAATTCTTTCACTACGCAAAAAAATATGATAAAACTCAAATTGTGCAATATACTAAATATTTTTTTTATTTTGAAATCTAAATAAAACACTGAATAATAAGAATATACCAGATATAAAAAAAGTGAAAATTAATCCATCTTCCATCGCTATACAGGTGGTCCAAAGGTCTAGGATTAAAAAAGGTTTTTTTAAATATTTGAAAATTTTGGACTTCCATCTTTCTATCTTTTTTTTTTAAACAAGAAATATCAAAAAACTATAATTTTTCTTTACTTCAGTAGTTTTTTGATAACTAATCATGTATTTCTGATAGTTTTTGTATTCTTATTTAAAGATTAAATACATAGTAAAAAAAATAAAAATAAAGTTTGCCATATTATCTTTCATTTGGATATGATTAGTGCGCAAGCGCAAGATTTTAGATTTTTTTTTCTTAAAAATCAAAAAAATGAAAATAACTCAAAAACTATGATACTTTGGTAAGTATGGTTTAAAATGTTCCAAATAACATGATCTATCACATCTTTAAAACTTATCCTAGATCTTTCGACCACCCGGTATATAATAATAATAATAATAGTTGAAAAGGCGATTTTTTTTTAATTTGTGATGACGCTCATAACAATCATTAATATTTCAGGCTTTATTTGTCGGTAACTTTTAAATTTCACGTTTTATTTTTGACGATTTTAAAAACATTCGCCCATTATTAATATTCTATAGTAATTAAACAGAAAAATCGAATTCATTAGTGTAGTATATTAATACGATTAGTTAAATAATTTCACATCCCAAATAACAAAAACTAGTTGGTTTTTTTTCCCATGCCTCCCCCCCCCTTTCCCCCCCATGGACTTCATGGCCAAGTCAGGCAAATTTCTGTTCAAAATTCAGAACTATTTCGTTAATTTAAGAGTTTTAAACCTTCTTTTTATTTGTGTTTTTGTAACAACTATTACTTATTTTGTTTTGCATTGTATTATCTTATATTTTTTGTATTTGAATAAATAAAAATTATTTGCTTCTTGAGGTTTTGGCGCAAAAATCCACGAGCCGGCCCTGCCCCCACATAATGAAATCGGGCTTAGGGCCAGAAACCTTATCGTTATCGGGCCCCCTCTTTTCGTCATGTTTTTTAATAGGTATCGACAAGTCGAATTATGAATTATTCGAATTATAAGGAGACGAACAGAATTGATAGATTCTGTTAAAAATAGTGGCAAAATAATTTTATAAAATTGATCGTAAAATCCTGTTCTTGTCGGTACGGCGTCCCGTTACCTTTTATAGGCACCGGTACACAACCCGGCATAAAAATTTCAAAAATCAAAATAATATAAAACTTTAATTTTTTTGAAAAGTTTAAAAGTTAAAAAATGGATGAGAAGCCAATATAGACAGCAAATAATACTCACAATCAGACGAAAATTTGTAATAAAAACCATATCAATGAAGATGAACTTTGGAAGTTATTATAGTTTTCTGAGTTTGTCACTATTCTTTGTTAAATTTAAATAATAATGAATTGCATGTTTCTAACTTTGTTTTTTATTTGAGGTGTCGTTATGTTTACTAATTTTTAATAACATTCCAGCTTCTAAATTAACTTCCCTTTGCCATTTTCTTCCTTTCCCAGTTGAGGGAGAGGAGCTTTCCGGCATGTAGCGTTTTCGACCTTAAAGTCATTTAAGTATGTAGAATCGAAATTAATCATGTAAAAATGCATGTACTGTAAAAATGCATGTACTGTAAAAATTGTACAAAAAATTGTGCAAAAACAAATTGTGCAAAATCGAGCATACCGGCACCTCAAAATTTAGCACTACACCACTGACTAGAGCCCTGCTGAATCCCCTTTACAATAGTGGAGGCCACTATTATCTTTTATCTTTTATCTTTGTGTATGGGACAAATCCATCAGATGGTTTGTAGACATGTGTTCAATACGTTTTTCAAGCTTTTATTAATATTATAAATTATAAATAAAATGATAAATATCAGTTCTGCAAAATTGATTTAATTTACAGATTCACTTTAACATTTACACATCAACTTGAATGCTTAACTTAATCCTGCATTTTATTTCTTTACTGGCACGCATTTTATGTCTTAATACATATTTTTACCTTAAATAAAGGTAAAAGTTAAAGTTAAAAATATGTATTACCTTAAATAAGTATTTTTAATATTCGAAACTTATTTTCAAATTTATATTTCATATCAAAATTTTCTTGTTTATGCACCGTTTATTTTTATTTTGTTAGGACGGTGTCATTTCTGCTCTAAATACTGGCACAAGGGTTTTTAAATTTACTTTGCCTTGATTTGGTGCGTAGGTTTAATTTTATTGGCCATACAGTTGTTATCATGCAAATCAAATATACAATATTCGTATATAATACTTTAAAACATACACAATATACATTTGAGTTTTATCATTGACTGTTTGTGTAGTGATTAGATAATCGATTTGATTAGACTTCTGTGAAAGAAAATAATTTTAAATCAAAAATTGAGAAAATTTTTACCTTGTTTTTTTCTCATAATACAATAATGACATCTAACTACACACTTTGTATTATATTCCATATAGTATAATAATTTCAGCATAGATTCAAATACTTAATGAATAATCAAGTAAAAGGCATATTAAATCGCAACACCAACAATGATATGAATGGAGATGAGTTTTTTTTTCAAAAATATGTACTTTTGCTTCAAAAAGATGATACTTTATGACTAATTTTCAATTTTTTTTTTCAAATAAAGGACACATTATTCAAATAATTTTCTAACACAATAATCAATGTTTTTTTAATTTGAGCAATGATGAACTACTTAAATATAATCAAAATTCAATTTTCAGTCGACGGAATTGTTATTCCAAAGAGCATGGTATGTATAATAACATATTATACAACAGATCCAATGATTTGGCTAAATTTTACCCAACTGAAATAATTTGAGCATTTTAAAAATTCATTAATTTATTAAATTATTGTATAAATGACGGATCATTCACAATTTGATTGATAGTTGAAATATAAAGCTTCTATTATTGCATACAGTTTTAAATAATGTTGTAGCTGTAAATAACAATTCGTATATGTCTTATTCCTTGAAATCTTTAGTGAACATATTTACATCATTTTTTCAAGATAATGATCTAATTCAACTAATTTTAAGCTGATATATGTAATCATTACATATTTAAAATGTAATTTAGAACATTCTATGTACAATTATATTATATTTTCTATCACACTTTAACATAAATACTTACAATATAACATACTTACCGACTAACTTTGATACATCTGATCAGACACGTTATAATAAAAGCTCATTACTGAAAATATACCATGCTGATGTATTTGGAATGAAACATACCATCTTGTTTCACTTGTATTTATATTATAAAATTTATCAATACCGTTTCCTCGTTTAATGTCGCATTGGCAACCATTCATAACATAAATTCAAATAATGAATATGTAAACATTACTGTTTTTTTCAATTTAAGAAAATTTAAATAAAATTGATCCCATAAGTTTAAAGAAACCGCTTTAGAGCAAAAGTAATTATACAAAATGCTACGGAGTATACACCTAGTCCATGTTCATCAACATGGTAATAGCACATGGTTTGATGATGAACACGTAGAATTATGTGTAAAAAGTCATACAATTTTTATTACATAATTTTTATAAAATGTGTCATATAAAAATACAATTCAATTTTTTTATTGTTCCATTTTGATCGATAGTTAATGCATCTTCCATTCTCAATTTATTAAACACTTAACATTATCTTCATGTATATTCAATGAGTAAAGTCTCAATTGATGTTTCGAAAAGTATAACATCAAAATAAACTAATAAAAAATATTTATGATCAAATTTCCTAACATTCTACTAAATTAAAGAATAATTTGTACTGTTGTATAATTATTTTTTTAATAAAATAAATATAACTAGGGAATAATAATTCCCAGGGTATAACTTGGAAATAAGTTGCTCATACTGCAATTATTTCTCAGTATTTTCTATTATATGGAACCTTTATGATTTCTTTATTGCGTAGTGGAGGTAGTTGCATAAGTATATATTCGACAGGGAATAAATATCAAAAACAACTAAAAATCAATATTTCACAACATCTATTGATATCAATTTGTTTGAACTCTAGTTTTCAATATGCAAAAACAATATTACTAAATAATGTTTAAAAAGGCACTACGATAGTTATGGCCTTAATTATTATAATTTAGAATGCAATATAAATAAGCAACAAATAATAATTATTATTCAACAACATATTTTACACAATGTTATAAATGTATTAAAATTCGCTTGATAATTCAAAATTGAAACAAAAAAATATTTTACATGGAAAGTAAATGTTCATATAATCATAATAATTCTTAAATTTAAAAATAATCACCACTCTCCCTGAAAACATTAGGACAGAATTTTTTTGCAATCATACTATACAGGACTTCGGAATGGCTTTTTGAAATTGTTGAGCCTTTACTAAATTTGTTCCAAACGTGAATTGCATAAGATGACTTTATCATATTCAAAGCTACATGTATTTTTTCTGGGTCAAAATACAGTGACCAATTCTTCCAGGAGATAGGATAAAATGAAGATGGTGACAAAACATTAAAACCTAAAAAAAAAATAACACAATATATTGTAAAAGTTCAAAAGTTCTCATATATTGTATTTTAAAACTATATGTATTAAAAATTCACAACAAACCAACCTTTACATTTCATAACAGTCATCGATTTAACTCGTTTATCTTGACATATCTTTTGCAATGTTCTAGTAATCACACCAGGTCCATTATGCCCCCAATCATATCCTTTGAAATTAGACCTTATATCTCTAAAGAAAGAAACACATTAAGACACACTAAATAAAAATGTATGCTCACAAAATTTTATAGTAAATACCTAATACAGATATTAGCAACATCATGTCCAAACCCCTGATGATCAAAATTTAAAACTCCAGCAGCCACATCCTGCTGAGACTCGGCAGCAGCATAATTACTGCCCAACGACTCCAAATTCTTCATAACGACAACATCTAAATCCAAATAAGTACCTCCATACTTCCAAAGCGATAGATACCTTAAAACATCACTAGCATGCGAATTGGGGTACGTAGACTTTTGCAACTGACGAGTCCTGTACCATCCTTCCAGCGGCGTATTCTTCGTATATTTATTCAAATCGACACGCCTAATTCTTATATTGTCATATTTGAGTAATTCATTCAACGTCCGTTCACTTTTGCTGGGAAAGAACGAAGCGTTGGCAAATTTTATTGGTGAAGCATACAAGAGGTAAACAGTCATGTTGGGATTCATCCTGGCTGCTGATTCCACAGCACAAGCCTGTCTAGGAGTGATGGTGACTGTTTTTCCGAACTGGAAGCCGCACGACGTCTCGTGGAAGAAAATTGACTTTCCTTTGGGTGGTGGTTGGGACTCGTCTTCGAGGATGTCTGCCACTCCTCCTATCACAGTTTCGTCGAAGCATGCTATCGAGTCTTGCGTGATAGAGACGTAGATGAAGTAAATCATCAACAATACGGCGCATGCGAAGATTACGGCGCAACGTGGACGACGACATGCCGTCCATTTCTTGAACATTTTATTTTATTTGAAACGGTATGCATTGCTTGTAGTCGGTTTGAATATTATGTTTGTCGATAGTTCATTGTAGCTGGAAGCCAAACAAGCATTAAATTTTGAAGCTAATCGCCTTTTATTTTCGTGTAATTATTTTTTACAATTAGTTATGACGAGAATCGTGATTATGTTTTCAATTTGTATTTTATTTAATTTACTGAATAAGAAATCATCACAAAAATTAAATGCCAGAATTTTTTCAGTTTCGAAAACTTTTCAGAAAAATTTAAACGATTGTAATTTTTTTTTTTGAAGTTTAGGTGGTAAAGTGGTACGAGCAGCGACGGATCCTGGAATTTTTCACAGGGGGGGGGCGATTTTTCAGAATTATTTTTATTTGTTAAATTTTAAACATTTTTTTCGTTAAATACAAAATCTTTATAAATCTATAACAGTGGTTCATAAACTTTTTGCTTAATATGCCAATAATTTTCTTATTTCCAAATAATTTGTGGGCCTCGATGAAAAATAAAAAAAACCGATTGGTTTCAAATTAATCATTTGAATATTTTATAATAATTATTATTTGCTGATTATAAAAAAAAACCTTTATACATATATTTAAGATTATTGCAAAAATTGTAATAAACGACAGGTTGGGTTAGGTTAGTCAGAAATTCGCAAAAATATTTCCATTACTTGGGTTAGGTTTACGCGAGTTTATTCATCACACCACTACAAGTTAGGTTTGGTTGGGTGAGAAATTCGCAAAAATATTTCCGATACTTGGGTTAGTTTACGCGAGTTTATTCATCTTGCGATGACAAATTGGGTTACGTTTAGTGAGAAATTCGCAAAAATATTTTCGAAACTCTGGTTAGGTTTACGCGAGTTTATTCATCACACCACTACAAGTTGGGTTTGGTTGGGTGAGAAATTCGCAAAAATATTTCCGATACTTGGGTTAGTTTACGCGAGTTTATTCATCTTGCGATGACAGATTGGGTTACGTTTAGTGAGAAATTCGCAAAAATATTTTCGAAACTCTGGTTAGGTTTACGCGAGTTTATTCATCACACCACTACAAGTTGGGTTTGGTTGGGTGAGAAATTCGCAAAAATATTTCCGATACTTGGGTTAGGTTTACGCGAGCTTATTCAAATTGCGACGACAGGTTGGGTTACGTTTAGCGAGAAATTCTCAAAAACATTTCCGAAACTTGGGTTAGGTTTACGCGAGTTTATTCAAATTGCGACGACAGGTTGGGTTACGTTTAGTGAGAAATTCGCAAAAATATTTTCGAAGCTTGGGTTAGGTTTACGCGAGCTTATTCAAATTGCGACGACAGGTTGGGTTACGTTTAGCGAGAAATTCTCAAAAACATTTCCGAAACTTGGGTTAGGTTTACGCGAGTTTATTCATCACACCACTACAAGTTGGATTTGGTTGGGTGAGAAATTCGCAAAAATATTTCCGATACTTGGGTTAGGTTTACGCGAGCTTATTCAAATTGCGACGACAGGTTGGGTTACGTTTAGTGAAAAATTCGCAAAAATATTTCCGAAACTTGGGTTAGGTTCACGCTTCACAGGTTCGAATGACAGATGAAATTTTTAATAAAAACTTTATTTATTAATTATTAATTTCTACCGTTATAGAAAATTTCTGTCCACCTTTCTATCAAATTTTTGATTTTACAAAATTTTTACAAAAAAGTTTTTTTGTAAAATTTTATCAGTTATGAGTTAAAATATTCGGAAAGTCCCTATTTCACCACCTCTGCATTTTTTGAATTATCATATCTAAATAATTTTGTAATGACCTGAAAATTTGGTAATCTGGTGGTGAAAGGAGAGTAAGTACAGGATAAGCCAATGTATAAATATAGACGTTTTTCCATCTTTTTTAGAAAATCAGGGTTACAATATGAAAATTTTTTTTTTGAAAATGCGTTTTTCGTGTTTATTTTGCAAAAAATAATGTTTTTATGGTCGATAATCATTTTCTAGTCGAAAACACGTGATTTTAGAAATTCTACCTTCCATCCACGGGGGGACGGTTGCCCCTACCGCCCCCCCCGCTGGATCTGTCCCTGGGTACGAGTGGTAAAAAATTAAAGATCATTGATATATTAAATATATAATAATACATTATAATCATTATACTTTACCGATCTCTGTAATATGATGATATCAAATTATTTAAATATTGGGATAACTTCATAGCATAATAGATACTGAATAATTCCTATTAATTTTATAGTTACATATAAGTCATTGAATAAATAAAAAGCTTGAAAAAAGTAGTGACAATTTTAATGGCCTGAAAACAAGCTACTTAAAAAAAATGGTCCAATCTTTATATTATATTTTAACTCACCACTCAAAGGGTTATAACCAGTGGCGGCTCGTGACTTAAAATTGTGGGGGTGCTGCATACAACTAACAATAAGTAGTGTCAAAAAAAAAAAATTATATGAATTATTGTATAAAAAAATGTTAAAAGGTATTACCTACAGATTATAATTTTCATTTAAATATGAAGCCCATTCTTCAATTTTTGGCTTGAAAAAATATTTCAATTATTTTTTCATAAAAAAAAATTATTAATTTCGAAATTAAGTTTGATTCAATAGAAATCATCGAAAAAGCTCTGTTAACCGCTCTTGTTTCATATTTTTTTTCCTTTAAAATGTTTTTTATTCTTTTTAATGTTAAAAAAACATCTTTCAGGTTTTGCTATGGTCATGGAAATTGCGACTAATATTTTCATTAGTTTGATTGTTTTAGAAAATATGTTCGACTAATTTTCTTCAATTATTAAATTTAATAATACACATAATCCGTTAAAATTGTATAAATCTTTTCGGGAATAAAATACTGTAATTCTGTTTCTAATTTATTTGGAACTAAATCTGAATATACATAATATCACATCATTCTCTTTATTTCAGAAATTGGCATTTTTTTTACGGTAATTTGGAAAATATTATATTATTGATAAAATAGTTTAGCAGCTATTAAATGCATTGTGAAAGCAAATCTTTATTTTTTTTTTTTTTCTTTACAAATACGGTCACATACTTCTTGACTAAATAATGGTACATGTGCTAATAGATTCATTAAAATTTGAATTACGAATATTTAAAAATATTTTACAAAATTTGTATGTGTGTGGACGGGCCAATTTTACGCTACTCCAACAAGAAAGTATAATTATTTGTTGTAAAACAAATAATTTGACTGTTTACCTGTAATAAAAATATAGTAGCTGAAGAAATACTAGGAAATCCAAGCAGAAATGAAGGCGAAATAAGAAAGCGGCTGCCCCAAAAGCAGTGCTATGAGAAGCTGTTCGCGCAACGATGAAGTGACAGTTGGCGCGCCGAAACTGACGTATGCGCATGCGCACCTCGTTGCGCACTGAACTGTATAATATAATACAAGCGCAGTGTCCTGGAAGTGAGTTATTTTACAAAAATAAATGGTACTAGAAAAATTATTCACAAATCCACATCTTTCAAGCTAGAACCACCAAATTTAGTATGCATATTCTTAAATACCTTAGAAGTAACCATGTTACCAATTCTCCTAACCCTCCCAAAACCTCCTCTCTTAATTTGAGCTCTATAAATATTTGTAGACAAGAAACAATATTTTTGAATTTCCATCCCCCAACTACCCTCAAAACTCACCCCTCATTATCTTAAACCCAAAAATAACCCGTATTCACATCAAATTCTTTATGAATTTTGTTAATACCTTAAAAACATACTGCGAAATTTAAACTTTGTGTTTACTATTATTTTTTTTGACGTGTTATTATAATATATGTATTATTAGACTTTCAAGTTAGGTATGCGTATGCGTGCTAATTTATGTGTTACCCCAGATTCTAATGCTCGTTATTTTGAGAGTTTTATTGCACTCTTGCATTCTTGCACTATTGCACGATCCGTTTTTTCATAGATTTTTAAATGATACTTGCATTATGTTATTCTAAAAGATTTTGGTAAATAAAACAATGATATATTATATCAATCTTTCTAATTAAGCAAGAAAAATGCATTCCAGATGAGTTCACTGTTCCTTTCGAAACATTCCGATTATTTTTTTACTATTATATTTACCCGACTATTTATTATAAATAGATTTAAAATATTTGATATTTTTTTATTTTCGTGTTTCTTTTTGTATGCATAATTGTATGTATAATAAAATTAGCGATATGACCCTCATAAATCACTTACATGATTTATAATTGACAATTTCACAACACTTTCACAATTGTTAATTAACCACATTTTGAATTGAAAACGCACATACATACGAAACCAAACTACGATGTGACGGATTTCGAAAATAGTAAAGCCCGCATCGCTACTGACGACAACTGATGACGATTCTTGTCGATGAGGGCTGATTATCCGACACTTCCCAACAATCATCATGGCCCTTTACATACGAAAATTTTATTTGAATAATGCACAAAGTTTTTGTGTGGATTGGTAAATAATAATTAGTATTCGGATTTCTTGGGAAAAACGTGCACTACCTGAAGAAATAACGGTGCTAAGGTGTGCCCATCAAATCTGTATACAAATTCATCGTATCTAATTGTAAAATAATATTTTTTGAAATTTTATTAAAACCATATTTTCATAATTTACATCACAAGTTTCAGTTTAAATAGAATTTTCCTTGAAATATGACGGTTTCAAAAAGATAAGTGTTTTAAATATTTATGCTTTGTGGCTTAAAACTAGGGATGTCAGATTTACCGAAAATTTCATTTGGAGGTAATCCGGTAAAAAATATAATACTGGTTTACCGATAAATTACCGGTAAATTAAATTTTGAGAAACGCCCGGAAAAAATAATAAAAAGCCGAAAAAACCATAAAACCAAAAACACTTTTCCGAAAAAAGCAACAATTTTTTTCAAAAAAAGCGTACACTTACAAAAACCAACTTTTGCAAAAATTCCAAAAAATATTTTCTAAAAAAACTACAACAAAAATATTTGAAACATTTTTTTTTTTTTTTTTTTTACCGGTAAATATTAAAAATTTACCGCTATATTACCGAGTTGTTTGTGGCTCATTTACCGGTAAACCGGTTTACCAGTAATGACATCCCTAGTCACTGTTATACATAAACACTAACACAATAAACTACCAGTTCTAATTTTTTTTTTAAACATCGTCGGTCATGGAACATGTTAATCAACACTATTCCTTCCAAATCTAATTATGTGTTGATATTTCAATACACATGTACCACAAACGTTATTTTATTTATAACAACGCACACCTAAAAAGCAAGTTAATAAAAAGCTTGAAAAATAGCGTTTACGAAAATTTCACGATAAATATGAAACTAGCGTTGCGTGATCATAAAATATTTCGATCGATCGTCAAATTATTAAAAATTTAACGATACATTCGATTGCTTTCACTTTGACATGAAAAGGCAACCAGATAGATATACATACATATATATGTATTGAACATAAATTGAGTCGAGTGCGATATTTTAATCAATCGTTTCGATCAATGAAATAACCCCTAATCCTCTTTACACAGTGGATACGTTCCAGAGACTACCGTGTAAAAAATGTATGGAGACCATATAAAAATTGAAGATAGGTTCCATCAGTATATTTTAATAGAACTTCCATCCAAATGTACATATAATAATATACTTTATAAAAAATGTGTAATGTGAAAAAATTTCGCCATGTAAAATCATCAAAAACATCGAAAATTTTTATTTAATAACTATAATTATAACAGTATACTGACCTACACCGAATTTTACCATTGTGGCATAATAATACTTTTTTATACCGTGTTATAATGGAAAAAACGTGTAAAAAGATGATTTTTAAATAGCGAATAGAAATTGTGGTATTTTTCAATGGTTACTTCGTGAAAAAGTTTTAAAAGTCACTGTTTATTAAAATTTTAAAAGAATTGAGGATTGAGGATTTAAATTTTTCATAATTTGTTTAATATTTAAGATGGTGAAAAATATTTTCCGAAAAAACAACTTTTCCAATAAAAAAATAACATTTTTCAAAAGTATTCGAAACACAAAAATTTTCAAAATTGTTCATGGACCCTCAAAATATCTCAGGCCCTGGGAATTTACCCCCTCTCAATGGCTCTGGACATAAGAAACCATCGATTAGTTAAGTCAACGTTTTCCTGGTTGTGTGATTTCCAGAAATGCTGAAGATAATTAGCCGCCCAGATTTTGCGACTTGTCGTGCGATTTTTTTTTCTGAGATTCTGTGAAATATAAAGTCTATGGCCCAGGCATCGGCAACCTTTTTTGGCAGTGGGTCAGAAGTAAACAAAAAGTGACTTTTAAGAAGATGTTTTGGGTCAGCGGGTATTTCGAAGCACTAAACAAAACAATTACACCCTCTCCCAGTTTCAAAAAAAAATTATGTGTCCCTCTTTCTCAAAAACTTTCTTTCAATTTTTTTATGTGAAATTGGGAAGGAAGTGCAAGTCCAATTTTTATAAATAAAAATATTTTGAACAAAGTTTATTATTTTAATATTCCTATGTAATAAATATTTTTTTTTCACCAACATTTTTCGAATTTTTTTAAATAATTATTATACTCGTATTTATTACAAATCACTAAAATTTTCAAAATCGGTTACGGGCCCTCAAAATAGCCCGGGCCCTGAAAATTTACCCCCTCTCAACGGCCCTGCTCATGATATAAGATTTTTCCTGTTATTTTTTCGCATATTCGCATATTCCTAAAAAAAATGTTGAAAAAAAAATTATCTTAACCAGTTAACTCAAGTGGGTCACATGAAATTGTCAAATATGTACGTCAGTCAGTGACCCACGGATCATAGGTTTTCGATGACTGGTAGGTATATGCTAATAGACCAAAAACAATCTCTGGGCGGAAAATAAAAATCCAATGCGTTACTAGTAGTAATTGAGTAATTACTACTGAAATTGGGCCTACTGACTTAGAAAAAGTTTTCGAAAATTTAATCAAAACAATCAGGGTATCCCAGCAATGGAATCCTATTTTATAATTAATCTCAACATGTCTACTTTATAAATCAATAAAAACATTCCATTTAAATAATAATTTACTGTGTTTAATTTGAAATTTAAATCCGACGTATATGAGGAACCACCTACATATGTAAGTGAAATTCGATAACTTTAAAGAAAACTCAAATTAAATACAAAATTCATGAACAAATATATCGTCGTGCATCCAAATATGACGGTATCACGTAAGTTCACTACCAGTAAGTTCATAGAACAAATTTTGACCCCCGAAAGTAGACCACCAGTATTCCCCCAGTGTTTTCGCCCCCAAGAATTTTCACCCCTCTGGAATTTTTGCCCCAGAATATCCCCCCTCAGAATAATAATTCTAAAACTTCACTTAATTTATAGATTTTACTCAAAAAATTTATCGTTCGACTTGATGCGATATGTCGAACGATTAATCGTTTAATTTCAGTGCTGTGAAATGATTATCAGTTAATAGGGAAAATTGATGCCAGAAAACAATGTGTTTTTTTTTTGTTTGAAAAAAATCTCCCTCCGCGTGTGGAAACCTGGGGGCTAAAAATTCTCGTGGGAAAAATACTGGGGATTAACATTCGTTCTATGAACTTACGCGGAACCAATATCATACCATATATATTATGTATATGTATCTATTTGTTATGTATAATTTTTTTTGCAGGAGCTTAAAGCCCTGCTTGTACGGATAATTTATTTTATCTATAAATAGCGTTTCACATATATTATTTTTCTACTTAATTACATGCTGTTTGTATGTTTAAATAATCGTTGTTTATTTTGAGTGATATGATTAATGGTAAAAATTCCGATATGTACTTATTATTTTTTATGTAAATAAAAACTTTAAAACCAATTTAATTTTCTATCGATATTTCTGGGAATCACCTGATTAATGATTTCTGTAAATGGCTCGCATGAAAATTATCGTAAAATTTTCAAAAAGTATGTCATAAAACCTACTTGAAAAATATAACACGCCATACAATATTGTGAATTTTTTAGAACATATAATAAGTACAACATGAAAAATTAAATTTAAATATTATAGAAAAATTACATTTAAACCATTGTATGTATGTATTTCTGATTTCATTATCAAAAATATTTTATACAACAACACACATAATTGGCCTACTCGTTGAAGTTATACATCACATGATCTCGTTTTGTGTGATTTTCATGTACTTATACATAATTTTAGTTGGGAAATCCGATATTATAAATTTCACTTATTCCTAATGGTATGAGGATTTTATAAAAAATCCCATACGCAGTGAAAACGCGTACACTGTGACAATTGAAACTAATTATTTCGATTAAATACTGTTTCATGAGGATGTTATGTCACTTGTGAATTCCCTATAATATCAATTGAACGCGGGCTACTTGACAAAAATTATTCGAGTATTGAAATAAAACATATTCGCCAAGCAATTAATACATTTTATACATAAAACGATAAGAAGTCGAACAATTATTTTGGAATGTGAGTTTTGGCAATCTGCTATTGTTATATGATATTTTGAATCAGAACAAAATTATTTTTCATAAAATGACAACATTAAAAAAAAAGCGGGACAAAAACAATGACGGAGATATAATATTTTTTTACCATACATATTTTCGATAACCTATGTAATATTCAAATTTCTGTATATGAAGTTTTTTTAACTATATTATAATCTTCGATGTCTAAAGATCGAGAAAATATTTATAATACTTTTGACGTATATGTACAATGTACAAATCGAAATCTATGCATTAAATTTATCATAAAAAACCTTCATTCAAATATAAAAAAATTCACTCGTTTTGTTCACAATACACGTCGGGTTATAACTTTAATTTGATACATCCCGACACCAATTCATATTAATAAACTTTAACTGCGCACACATTTTCACAAATTGAAAACACCAAACCCGCACGAAAATATGTCAATTTCTACACCCCCTAGATATACTCACGTTTATAAACACCACCCAATTTCTAGGTTGGAAACTAGTTACCGTCCTCTGCGACCAGCGGAGTCTGACTGACTGAAAACTATTCCTCCACCATGATGATGGCTAGACTCCGGCTCGGAGCACTGTAAAGGAGCTTTCAGATGGTCTGTCAGAAGAAGATCTCCGATCTGAAGGGGACTGCGTCCATTTTTCCAACGCATGCGCCCTTGAATGTGTCAAACAAGAGGGGTGAATTCACCCCTGCGCGTTAGCGATTCACCCTGTTACTTGTTGTGAACGGAGTTTACTTTGTGATCGTTTTGGAAGTAAATTTTATGGCGTAAATGTGATGATTCGAAATATTTTTCGGAAAAAACAAGAGAGAAAATTGTGGCAATTCGTTCAAAAAATAAACATGAAATTTTTTAAATTAAAACATTTAAAACTTTTTCATTAAAGAAATTATGAATAATATATCAATAGATAAAGAAAATTTTCCATAAAATAAAATAAGGAAAAATTTTCATAGTTCATTAATTATATGTTAGAATCATTGACCGATTGCCCTCAATGTTATCAACTACAATTCCCGAATGAAACCGGAACAAACAAATTATATTAACTCAGAACTAGGTAATTCTGTAAGGATATCATATGATTAAATATTAGATCTCTTAGGTTTTTAAAATCTTTAGTTATTTAAAATGATGTTTAGTAAGTCCCAAAAATTATATAAACAATGTAATGTTGAGGAAGCGAAATTTTAAAAATACTTCGTTAATTTGAAAAAATATAAAACCTAAAGAATGTTCTTAAGTTTGTAAGTATTTGCATTTTTTCAACATATAAATTCGGAAACCGATTTCAGCCTGTTTTATGGAAAATTCAACTTCGACAAACGACTTTTTCCGATTTTTATATAAATCTCAATCATTATATTACGCACGTATGGCTGTAGCCAGGATTTTTTTAGGGGGCGAAATACATCTTTGTATATGTAAGCGATTCCAGTCAATAAAAATGTGGTGTTTTTATTTTCATTTGAAAATAAAACAACATCAGCTTTTTTTTAAAGTGTAAATTGATTTAGATATATTGTATCACGATCGAATGATATATCTCAACATAAATTTCATAATTTAAGTATAGTTTGTTAGTTTCAGGGGGGGGGGAAGGTCCCCATGCCCCCCTCCCCCCTGGCTACTGTCACGTATACAAGTGCACAAGAATACAGTATTTATAATTAGTTTTAAAATATTCCACATCTGCGGCATCTGCCAGTTATGACGTGATTGTAAATATTATAAAACTAGCAGTAGTACCCGGCGCGCCCGGGTTTTTTGGGTTTTTCTAGTTGTTTTTTTTTTCTGAAAAGTCATGATGAAAGATAAATGTAAACTAAAAAAGCGAAACCAATCGATTGTTTTATGAAGAATAATCTCAATACTATTATTTATTTTTATAATTGTACTTTAAAGTTACAATATATTATAATTTTTGATATTTCACCAATTACGATTAACTGAAAGCAAAAATTTTGCGCATCTTAATGGAGACAGTGGCAGAAGAGGAGTTTGAAAATTTATCTTCTTTAAAAATTTTAACATGTTGAAAATAAAAAAAAATTATTGAATAACGCTAATTTCGGAAATTTTACAATGTTTTTAGTATAGATGATACGATATATCAATGAAAAACAAAAAAAAATTCGACTGCGGCGCAAATTTGGGTATTACAAATTAATTTAAATTTTTAATAAGTGGTTGATAAAATTCATAAAATTTTTTTATTATATTTACTTTTTGTTTTGTTTTGTTTGATTTTACCGTGAGAATTAGTCTTACAATAAGAAAATTTAGTAATTAAAATTAAATGGTGGGCTGGAGTAAATCTTGTAAGTTACTAGTAGACCCTGGGATGTACACCACTAGTATAAATCTTATGATACCTTACCTGAAATCTTATGAAAAAACACAAACAAAATTCGTCTGTGGCGCTTTTCCTTTTATTTTTTAAATTAACACTTGTTTTCCATTATAAAATTTTCAAATAATTACTTACCCGGGGGGGGAGCGGCACGAAAATGTTTGCACGCAGGCGGCTGAGTACCTCGGCTCGACCCTGATCAATACAATGACAAAAATGATTATTTTAAAAAATACGTACAATTTTTATTTTTTTTATACTTCCCCCTGCTTTCGAACATTCAACATTCGAACACATTTTCAGGAACCAATTATATTCGAAACTCCGCCTGTATCTGTTTTCGATTACCAAATATAATACGATATACCTATCCCTCGATTTACACGGTACTTGTTTTACACGTTTTCGCTTTTACACGGTTTAAAAAAAATAAAAATAAAAATAAATGTTGAAAATAATCAATAATAATAACATTAATAATTTTAACATTAAATTCTATCACTAACTATAATAGAAGAGCCACTGTTAGGTAAACAACGAGGTACGTACCCGCACGTTTGTCATTACGTCGTAGTTTGACGTTTCAAGTATAACCTCAAAACGATATGTCGACCATGATATTAAACATTTTTATAAATTGCTTATAAAATTAGGACTTCAAAAATTAGGATTTCGGACTAAAATTAACCTAACCTAACCTAAGTTAATAAAAAGCTTGAAAAAACAACCAAATTATGCGTTTTTTGTGTACTTTTCAGTTTTTTACATTAAAAAATATACAATTTTGATTTACACGTTTTTCTCAGGAACCTATCTATCTATCTATCTATCTATCTCAAAAATGCATTAAGCGGCATGTCACAAACTATTATATCTTGAATCCCCGATTCTATGAAACGGCGTAATTAATCTTTAGTTTGGAATACCTTTGTTTTTTTTTTTATCTTTCGAAAATGCAATTGTTCACAATCAAATTCTCTAGCTAGTAATGTTCTCGCAAGTGGGCGCTCGACAGGGTTACCAGATTTCCAAAATCATAAATCGGGACATTCAGTATTTCGAACGATCAAAAAAAGGCAGGGCTCAAACCGTAATTGTTTTCGTTTCGGTTTTCGGTTACGGTTCAACAAAAAAATATATTTATGTTCGGTTCTGATTTCCGGTTCAGTTTCGAGTGATAAATTTATA
Organism: Hydropsyche tenuis; assembly: GCA_009617725.1. Classification (NCBI taxonomy): domain Eukaryota; kingdom Metazoa; phylum Arthropoda; class Insecta; order Trichoptera; family Hydropsychidae; genus Hydropsyche; species Hydropsyche tenuis. The sequence continues at coordinate 2,324,971 of VTON01000007.1, forward strand.
AACTAAAAAGCTAGAAAAAAAACTAAAATATTTGTCAAAAAAAATCGTATACTTACAAAAACCGACATTCCCAAAAATTCCAAAAAATATTTCTCTAATATTCTTCTAAGTTAGAATGTTAAAATGTTAAAATTGTTTGAATGGTTAGAAGTTCTAACCATTCAAACAATTCTTTTAGTTCTGCGACTCTCTTTGTTGATGAACTAAATTCATCATAATTTTTTATAACTATTAACTCTATATCAAAAGTTAAAGTTAATGAAAGGTGGTACTCCAGGTTTTCTACAAAAATTAACCGAGCCTCTTTAACTATATAACTTATGTACATTTTTTACACAAAAAATTGATTAATTCAGGATTTTCAGAAGCAGTGCAGAACTCGGGATTTGTCTAACGAATTCGGGACAGTCCCGCTCAAATAGGGACGTCTGGCAACCCTGGCACTTGCAAATAATAGTTTGTTATAAACCATTTCATAATTATCAATATTTCGTACATTCAAAAACAAAGATCTCAATTTAGCTCCTACAAACAATATGCATTATCCGTCCCTGAAAACGAACCGGAATACTATACCCGGCAGAGCCGTAGCAATGTCTTCGGCGCCCTAGGCAAATATAAAATTTGGCGCACCTTTCTTCCAAGGGGGAGCTAGAAAAAAAAAATTTCCAAGAGAAAGCTAGTCAAAAGTAACTTATTAATTTCATAATTTTCAAATGGAAAAATTATTCATCACTATTCGAACGTGTTCGAACCCCAAAAAAAATTTTCTTTGAAAATAGCTCAACGCATTAATGTAGCCCAACTTTCGGAAATATTTTCGCGAATTTCTCACCAAGCCAACCCAACCATCGTTGTTTGATGAATAAATTCGCGTGAAGCTAACCCAACTTTCGGAAATATTTTCGCGAATTCCTCACCGTGCCTAACCCAACCTATCGTTGTTTGATGAATAAATTCGCGTGAATGTAACCCAACTTTCGGAAATATTTTCGCGAATTTCTCACCAAGCCAACCCAACCTATCGTTGTTAGATAAATAAATTCGCGTGAAGCTAACCCAACTTTCGGAAATATTTTCGCGAATTTCTCACCAAGCCTAACCCAACCTATCGTTGTTTGAAGAATAATTTCGCGTGAAGCTAACTTCACACGAAATTATTTTACGCTAACTTTCGGAAATATTTGTTTCGATATTCGACACATCTCAAAACTATTCGGACCCCAAAAATTTTTTCCCGTGGAAAACATCTAAATTGTTTAAAAGTAATCATTTAAAAAATACGGAGGGCTACTTTGGCGCCCCAAAAGTCACGCGCCCTTGGCGTTTGCCCAATTGCCAATGGCTTGCTACGGCACCGACTATACGTGCAAAATTTTACTCACTCCGCGATAAGACGCTAGAAAAACATTGCTAACAGGTAACAGCCTAGGGCCTAGGCCCTTTAGAAAGTAGACAGATCGCAAAATTTACGCATCGATGCGAAAATAAAAATAACAAAACTATCTATTTAATTGACAATGAATATTAATTGAATCTAATTTTAAATTTCCGTATATCCGGATATGAAAAGAGGGCCGAGGAAATTATTCCTCGAATATCAAGTACATATTTGAATATTTGATTGGGACCCCTATTCTCGAGCTAATAATAATATTCAATTTGTCAACAATGGCTAGTTTTTCGTCATTGTATTTTTTTCTTGATCCTGAATTCCATCTTAATCAAAATCTTGAAATTCATATTTAATGAAATAATGAATTCAATTTGTCAATAAACAATATACAACAATTGGATGATGACCAAATATGTAGTTATCGGTCACTGTTACAATGATTCATCTCTTATATTTCGATTATTTTATGTTCTGTAGCTCAGAAAAGATGTGAGATGATAAAAAAACATTTAAATTAATATTTTTCACAAAAAGAAAATTAATATGAATGACATCCAAATTAGTAAAATACTTTTTCATTTAATTTCAATCGTGGTAAAGAATCTGAATTTCAAAATCTACACCTGAATGTGAAAAATTCTAGTATTTTCAGCTGATCGTTTACAGTTGTATTAAATTTTAGAACAAAATGTATAGATAATAGTTTGAACGTTCACCGAAAGATGAGAAATATAATATTTATATTTTCAGTGAAATTTTACGAAAATATTCTATCGAGCAGTTTACGCGCCTATCAAATATTTAATATATTTATCATCGAAATGCATTATATGTATATGCTATAAATTGTATAGTTTCATTTATAAACAAAAATCAATTAATCGTAAAATTTTCTGTTGAGAAAGCTATCAATATTATGTACAAATATTCAGTATACTGTTATCAAACTTGTATATTACTCAATTCAAATATTATAATATAAATCATTAAACAATGTTTAATATCTGTAATGTTATTATTATCGAATATCGAAATTGAATAAATATGCATTAGAGAAGGGTTGCTACAAAAATTGACACCATATTTTCGATTAATCTATTGAATTGAACCTTATTGTTTACGACTTTTTGCCAAATATTGATAAATTTATTCATATTTTTTCTTTCTTAATTATTTTTGACAAAGCTGAATTATATCGTTCAAATTTAAATAAACCTTTATATAATATTTTATAAGAATTGTACACTAACAAAATTTTCACCCCTGAATTTTATCTCCATTATAAACAGAATCAAATTCAAATCAAGCAAATGCCCATTTATCGTTTTTGTTTTAGTGAAGGAGCAGCTCGTAATAATCATAAGGTAATTTCTCCAAATTATGTCCAAAACATATCATTTTTTTATGAATTCAAATTTAAAAAATAATGTTTTCTATTTGTGTTCTGTAAATATAATAGTTTCGTTTATTTTTTTAATGATACCTAAAGGCATTAGTTCACTACATATGTATGTACTCTGAAAATATAATTAACAATTTATATGCAAATATCATTCAATGGTGTTAAATAATATAATGTTTGATATCTGTCTTCTATAAAATTATCTATAATTTTCTTAATTAAGAATTGCAAAATACATTTTAAATAAGAATTTAATATAATATATTAGCAATAAATTATTTAGAAATTGACATACAGCCAAATATTTTTACAAAAAAGTATTTATTTTGAATAAAAATGCATTGAATTGTTGCAGTCTACAGGAAGACCTATAAATAATCTATCAATTGATAATGTATTTAGCCTATGACCTAACAAGTCTTTGAATGATAATATTAATATTTATTTAGTTGAACATCATACACTTATATTGTCACCATTTCATTAAAAGTGTTGATATTATTACACAAGTGACATATAGTTTCAAGAATAGATTTTTTTTAAGCTTGGTTTATTGTTTTACCAACAATAAAATATAAATTTTAATATTTTTCATACATAAAAAAATTAAAATTAAATATACTCACTTCAGGAAACATGTCCAAAGAATTCACAAGCAAGGAATCGGAGACTTCGAATACATCATCTAAACAACAAATAGCTACATTTGTTGCATTCATATCATGCGTGATCTCATTACCTTTTCTCATTTTCTGTTATATATGTACGTGAGTATATTCAAATATATTACTTTTTCGAAAGAAAAACTTGCTTTAAAGGAAATATACATTTTCAGATGTTTGGATAGGGAAAAAATTATGGCTAAAACTATTAGCAAACAGATTCCCACATTTAGAATTCGTAGAAGACGCAACAATAAGAACATTGTTAGATAGCCATCGAAATCAAGGAATTATGAATGTGCTCATGACAGTATCTGGTAGTTTTAAGAACATGCTATTTAAAATAATTAATTATATGCATCACTAAACTTATTCTAATTTTTCAATATTTAAGGAGCTTGTCAACCTCTTCAAATTAAAACAGCTCTCAACAATAAAATTATTGAAAGAAGAGATGCAAGGGGTAAATATAAATATCCAAAATTAAGAGCCGCACTGGTCTCCTGTTGGGGAAATTATGCGTGGAGAAAACCGATCCCCTTTGGTATTCAAAACCATCTGATAATTGCTAATGCTAGTTTCAAAGGGCGTCCAATTTCTGATACAAACATTCAAGTGAGTTGAATTTCAAATTATTTCTTTTAACAAGATATTAAAAAATTTATAATTTTTAACGATAATTATAACAAAACTTTTAGGATTATGTTAGTGATATTATATCAAAATATCTGCCAACTCAATATCCTCCATGGCAGATTGTTATAATTCCTAATATAGTATCAGAAGAAGAAAAATATTACATATTAGTAAGAGTGCATCATTTACTAATCGCAGCTGAAGAACCCCTTAGTTTGGGGGATTTGTTATTATTCAATTCGAATGAAAATAATTTAGAGCAATCTTCAATGGTCACTACAGAAATGATCACAAATGCTAACTCACTAACAAGTTCTCTTTCTAATATGATAGAATACCCCAAAGCATTATCAACACTATATGGACTTTTATGTGAAAATTTATCCAACAAGTGGAATGAATTCATTTCAGAATATGACCCTATAGAATCACCTAAAAATTTAAAATCCTCGGGACCAAGCTTTTTACATTGTTTAGCCATAATCCTAATTGTGATAGTCCAAATTTTGAAAGATGTTATAAAAATATGGATCTTGGCAAAAAATGATTCCACTAACGATTTTAAATTTTATTGGTCAATTTTTAAAAGAGAGATAAATCGTAGAGGAATAAATATAAAAACAATAATTGGATCATTATTCAAGATATCATCTATTCCTAGTTCAATCTATACTATTTTTACATTCAATTATTTCTTATTTATGAAGCTTCCAATATTATGTTTTTATGAGTTTTTAGCTCTCATAACCCTCAAGAAGAATTCATCATATCCTAATACATATGTGGCATTCATATATGATTTCATGCCTCTTTTACAAGAAGCTAAATCTGAAATTAAATATTGGTGTGGAATTATTTATAAAACACCAATTTCATTAATTAATGAAATAATTTTTCGACCTGACAATCCTGAACCACATCAACTACAAACGGAATCCTTGTGTGGGAGAAAAGTTGTTGCTTGGTCTGATCCAATACCAAATAAGACTATAACCGATATTGCATCGGCTGCAGGAGTCACTGACACAGAAATACTACTTATGTTAACAAAAAACTGTCTTGAAAGCTATTTTTTCTTAAGTGGTATAAGAATACCAGATATAGTGTTGATAACTGCCAGAACAATCTCTTGTGATATATTATTTACTTCTTCAAAATTAGAAAATAGCAGCGGTATCCTTTGTTTGTCTTTGCCAATGAGCAAACTCGGTGCTGAAACAATTGATGAAGAAATCTTTGCAGTAAAAGATGAAATCAAAAAAGTTCGAGAAAATCAAGCACCTATTTTTCTTATAGGAAGTAAACGTACATTTATTGTAGAAGCCCTACCTTCAATGTTTGCAAGATTAGCTTTGAATTATTGGTTTAGAAAATTTTCTGTATTGTTGACAGAAATTGTTGATAATACTAATGGCAAATTGCAAGAAACTCAATGGGGACATAGAGTTAATTCTATTTTATGTTGGATACCACCTCAAGGAAACATAAGTACGTATTCATATTTTAGCCTTGATTTTATTATAAATTCGTAATTATTCTTGATTTTGATCTTTTTAAGGTATGTCATTGACTTTACAAAGATATGGCGACTCAGTAAGAATTGGTGTAATGACTGATGCTAGATTACTTCCACATCATATGAATGCTGCTTGCAACTGGAAAGAAGCAGCAGATAGACTTGTAAAACATTATCAAATAAGTAATGAAAGTTGATATTAAAAAAATACATAGCGAAATGGCATTTAAAAAAGGAAAATGAACAATCCAAATTAACTGAATATGTGAATACAACTATTCCAATACTTGTTGATTGTTTAACAATTTTTTATATGATATACTCATATGTGAAATGTTTATATATGTATAACTCATTTTTTATACCACAGCTATATTATTTTTGTATTAAATGATAAATTTACATAAGTGCCGATATTCTAATAAAAGTAGCTCATTGATAACAAAACAAATATCATTTCAACCTTGACCGATTGTTTTCGCTATCAAAAAATTTGCCATTATTTCCTTATGTAAATATGTAAATACAATAAGCTTCAACATTATTTTTATTTATAATCAATTTGCATGCATTGCTTTACCTCTCAACAACAATGCGTCGTTTCAATTCAATTCTATAACAATTTTGAATGATTTTACTATTCAATGGTATGATTGAATGATTTCATGTTTTATCTATGAATTGTTCACATGACAGCTTTGAAAGTAACAAAAAAATTATAATTTTACTCTCATCCCAGGATTCGTATTATTTTCACTCTATTTGTGCATTTTATAGGGAAATCTTTTTAATATTATTCAAATTCATCAGTACAACTCATTGTTTTACAATTAGTTAAACTCAAATGGCGATATGAAAATATTTATTATTCGAAATTAAAAACAATGATGTAAACATTCATACAAAACTTTTCTCTTTACAAAACAAATCATTCATGAAGCATTTTTTATCATTTTCATCACTCATTGTCAAATATAAATTCAAAATTTACAATGTCATCATTCTACTAAAAAACTCCAATATGAAAAAAATACAAATACCAATTTTCCCACCGAAGTCCGCGAAACCATTAACATCAGACCATCATCGTAGTTCAATTGATTTCGCCGAGTTTTCAACACATGACAAATCACGGCCAATTGATCTTCAAATCATCGGAAACTGCCTACAATCATTCGACCATTTGAGCTTGCATATTTATAATATTCGAGCAAAAGCGAATCAAGGGTCGATTTAATTCCGGTTCCTGCGTGGTTTGCTTATTTTTGCAGTCTGCTGAATGCGTCATTACCAGCAATATTTTCGGCTTCGATACTATTCGAGTGCTCGCATATACGTCAGTTTGGCACTGCATTTCGTTTCGAAAGCCAACGAAATGTAAACAAGTCTGATGACGAAAAAAATCCGATGAAAACATGCGAATCTTGCGAAAATAACAGCCTGTCTGTTCGGACGTTAAAGCAATGAATTCCGTTGTAATGATTCCGGATTTATCAATGTAATATATGAATAAATTGATTCATATCTTGTTATGTGTTGTATTAAGTATAATTGCCATCAATAAGTCATTATTTGTATTAAAATATAATATTATGCAACTGCAATGTCATAAGGTGTAGGGAACTATATCAATACACCATCGATTCACATTAACAAAAAATATTACACATTAATTTTTCGATTTAATCATGTGTGTTATGGAAATTTGTTAATTTTATATTGTTTTCAAATTTTCACGTCTTTAGCATACCAGAAATATTTTTGAATTTGTTTCACATAAATACATTCTAAAGCCAAACTGTTATTATATGTATATAGGTACTTGAAAATTTCATGCATAACCATGAACACTATTTATATGTAAAACGAACACAACATTCGAATCTCTTTCATAAAAAATATCAATCATACTAACGATCCAACTAACCAACCTTACATAAACAAAATTTCACGGAATATTTTCAAAACGTTCATACAGTTAAATATTATGACAGGTGTACTTCGAAAAACAAAATATAAAAAGAAAGAAAAAACAGATAGTTGATTCGTTTCATATGTACTTTCGTGAAAGTAAGTCATTTAATATTTACACTCGCTTTATCGTAATTTAATAATCACATTATTATTCCAGTTTATATATGAATGGAATTCATTTTTAACCCATCGTTCTTGTACTTTAACCTAGTTCGGGTAAAATCCATATCAATGACGTCACGGGACACAATGACGTCATAGTAAAATTGGGTCAAATTTTCAGGGTTTGAGGAAGTGGGTACCCTGGTGACCTGGTAGAGTTCCATTCTTCTCGGGTTCATTTATTTCGGGACGAAGAGGATTCTTCGGCTGTGCGCATACCAGTTTGGTAGTTATGTTTTTCTTTTTTTAAACGTCTGCGAATGTCCAGCGAAATATACAGCCTTCTCTCGGTTTATGTATTTTATTTGGAAAGGATCAAAATGTTTTTTTTTTGTAAAAGAAATTATCAATTATTATTTAATTACGATCATTTTATCTATACTAAATTGAGTGAAAATTGTTGTAATTAATAGTTCAGATATAGAAAATATAATAGAACTAAGTTGAATGTGAATGTGTTATGTATTATATAATACAATAGTAATTGTATTTAAATTGAATTAAAAAAAGTAACATTGAAATTACAATATAAATTTTTCGACGAACTGGAAAATACAGCATATAAATACTATCTCATAAATATTTTTATTAATCCAATACCTTATCATTTAAGATTTTAACAACCCAGAAATTCCTTTACACAACTTACAACACATCATTCACATACATTTCAATAACTCACAATAAAATTTCACTACCATTTGCAAAAACCTACCACAGCTCACGATCAGATCGGACCACAGCCACATTTTCACTCGACCAACATCTCCGGCTTCCATCTCCTTCTTCCAAGCACCATTTTCGAAACCCTGCCATTGCATAAATCGCAGCACGACTATATTGCATCGTGGCACACGTACGATGGACCTCAACGAGAATGCACAGTACTTTTCCACTGGTCTGTTATACTGTCGTTGCTCAACGGCAGCATATTAGAAACAACTTTTGAACTCGAAGAGGTTCAGTGACTTTGTTGTGTTTAGAAGTACACACGAGTGTGCATTTCTAAAGTTTTCTTACGATGGATACCCAATTTGCTTGAGGCTGTTGAATGTTTCACTTTTTCAGTCCGGGTCTGGCCTATTTCTGTCGACCGTAACATTTCGGTTTCTGACCCTCTGAATTTTATGCTTTCTTCAATGCTGAATAATACGATTATGTCCATGTTGACCTTACGTATAAACCTTGACCCTTTCTGAAAAATTATTATGAACGTGTTCGCCGGAGTGCTCTTGAAATAATAGAAGTATTCGAAATATGTAAATTTTTTTCTAAAAATAACCAATATATTATTTAAACATAACATTATTATATATTCAAATTGTGTATGCGATTGTAAACGAGTTTTTTTTCACTATTCTCTTGCATAAATTTACATAGTTATCGAAATCTGAAAAAAACATACACAATAACAAACTCGTTGTTTTTATCCTTCTCTCAACATAATGTTATTGTCGACTCTTTTTACATACATTTTTTCGACGTCGGTTCGAAAGGAAGTCCAATCTTTATTCTCACACTAATAATAACTAGACCGCTCCCATCCAATCCACTTAGCAAGTTACACAATGCTTGTACTTACAATTAGAGTCACCAAAAGAAAAATTATCGGAGGATAAAGTGTTGAACTGGAATAAGAAATGGAAGATAATTTATTCTATGCTCCTTGACAGATTGCTATAAAACCACAATATAAATTATATTGTGTGAATATCAAAACATTCGTCATATATAATTTCACAAGTAAACAAAGGCTTTTGTTCGAAAACTCGATAAACCTAATTAACTCGACATATTTTCACATTTCGTATTCTATACATCGTTAAATATCAATTTGAAGAAGAGGAAATGTCCTCTTTTCAGACGCCTAATGGTCTCCCTACTCTTTACACAATTTCGCTCGTCCGTTATTTCGGAGCTACGAAATTATTGATTAGCAAAGTTCAAGGACATCCGTTTCAAGGACACGCACTGCGTATATTTCCACGTCGACCTTTTGCGCTCGTGTCAATTTCGATCATCATCCTCAAAAAAAAATTATCTATCTTATCACGATAACATTTTCTAATATCGGCGTTATATCGAAATGCCTTCTTGACTGGTTCTGAACATCGGTTCTTGGAAATTTTCCACCTCATTTGAGAAACTATGAGTTAAATACAACCAGCCTTGAAAGGTCGTTGTTCTTTCATCGTAAAAACGGCGAACTTGCACCGCAAATTATCGATTTCGAGACGAATTCGATGCAGCGTTATGCGCATGCCTCGAATTATGCGATTTTCGGATGATTCAAAAATATTTCCTTATCTACACATACTATTATATTATCTGATAAGACGTGTCAAATCGATACATCGATCCAGTGATGATTTACAACGCGTTTTTCCATGTGAATTTTTCAATAGGAGATATTTCAATGTGATGTATCTTTGTTTGATTCGTTCTTGACTTGCAAATAAAGACCACAAATTGATATTGATGCATGTTGTATAATATATTATTGAACAAAATGGCCTACGAATTCAGCCTCGTTTCAAATTGCAATATATTCTTGAGAATATACCTTATGCAAACTATGATTACTTTTTTCCTCTAGATAACCTTATGCAGTTTTAGGCAAATTATTGCAATTTTTATCACTTCAGATTACTTTTTATCGTATGTCATATACTCTTCGAAAACGGAGGACAAGTGCATTGTCTTGTAAAATTTCGCTTGGCAACCGTTAATAGAGATTAAGCCATTTTCGCTATCGAATAAACCTAACCACTTCATCGTCGGATAAAAAACATATTAATTTGTAACTCGAGCGAACGTAAATAGATTACATTTCTGTTATCGTCGCAGTTTAATGCGTACATGTCAAACATGATTCATTGCACTGTAATTAATGTGAGTTAACTGGATTTTAACTAATGCATTTACAATGGTTCTGCACTATAAATTGGTCGTCTTGGTCTTGGTCGGATTGATTTGGTAAGGCGCAATTCGCTGATTATTTTGTAATAATTTTTCATTGAAATTTATCAAAAATGAATCACATCGGATCTCACCGGATTTCGAAATTTTCATAATAATAAGTGAATAATTGAATAAGTAAATTTTCATAATAAGTGAATAAGTGAATTCACTTCAATTCAATTCACTTTACGTTCAATTCAATTCAATAATAAGTGAATTGAACGAACCACTTGTTGCTGTTTCGTGCAAAATTTTCATTTCTTATTTTTTGCAAATTAAGTATTATTGTAAAAATTAAGTAAAGAGCGTGAGTCATACGAATGCTTTTACTCTATTAATATCAATTAATATTTCTCTTTTTTTCATTCATACAATTATTGAGCTCAATAACCTTGCAGGAATTTTTTTATTTAATGAATCTCACTTAAAGCTGTAAAATTTTTCAAAAAGTATCTTAACATCGTCCATATTCTGAATACCTATTCCCTATTCTAACATTTTTAATTTCGATAAACTTTAACCTACATTCACAGACAATTAAAGCCCCACACTAAACACAACATAAACACGTAATTAAAATTTTATTGAAATACGAAGTTATCGAATGAACTACGCACATTTTTTTTACCGATTTTTCACCAATAAATTAAAATACCTATTAAAATCTTATCAAAACATAAACACTATTCAATTCACATTTGACATATTTACACATTACGTTCACGTGTTCATTTTGACGTTTCTGACAGCAATCAATCCTAATTGATAACCAGTAAAATACATACATCGAAAAAATGTTATATGTCGACAAAAGGTGACTTATGTCCAAAACGGATTTGTGTGTCAGTTCTAACGCATTTGACAGCAATATATCTTTAATAATTCATAATAAATCAAAATAATAACAAAAACACTAAAATTATACATAATTTGTGTATAGTATCAAAGGAGGACTTGTTTTAAAACTAAATTGTAAGTCTATTTTAACGTTTTTGATAATAATTAATCCTAACCTATAATATATTTATTGATACTTAAAAAAAATTTCATAACATATCTCGGGTAATATGTAATTCGTATATGAGGCTATCGAGCGACTTCCGTTTCAGATTTTCAGTAATTTTCAGCACGAATGTCGCCACGCGTGCCAAGAAATTCGCCTCGCGCCTGGTCATGGTCAGTTCGCGCGCCGCATTCGGACCGCCAGGTCGTCTCTCTTGCTTTCTTCCGCATCGCGTCCTTCTCGCTACTTTTTCGATAAGCTACTATTTTTTTTATATTGTCAGTTTTATTACGTAACGCGTCTGTTAATTACGGTGGTCGATTGTGTATTGTTGGTATGCGTGGATTTTAAATGCTTGTTTTCAAATGTGTTGTTTGGTTATTTTGCGGTATCTTTATCAATTTTAACTGACAATTAAAAAATATTTTAGCTAATTTTAATTTAGTTTAAATGGAATCGTTTTATAATGCACTTTTACGAAATTGCCTTATTATTATAATTTTAATATATCTATGAAATGTAATTGTTTATTTTTTAATGCATATTAAATGACTTTTTTTCAATATTAATTAGAATTTTATCGCTTTATAAAGCGAAAAAACATTCATTCAAAGTACACATAAATAAATTATGTGTGACATTTTATTTTACTATATAATAATAAACATTTTTATTATTTCACATAAGTACCTATAAAAATTTTCATTGGTTCTAAGTTTTTTGATCAGTATTTTAATTTATTCCTGGTCATTATTTAAACATTAATATTAAATGGTCTGTATTAGTAAGCTAACCATTTATATTTAATGGTCCATATTTATAGTGAGTAGTTAGTATCCATTGTCAACATTTTAACAACACAGACAAGTGACAATGTTTTGCATTATTGGGAATATCACAATATCACAATATTTTATTTTGCATTATCACAATATTTCGATGAAACACACTTTATTAAGACTTTACTAAATATATTACAATCAAAGCGTTCAAATACTCACAATACTAGTTAATTTTACTTAATAAAGTTAGATTAACTAGTGTTACTATTATTTAAACTGACCACCTGATAAAATAAAACTGACCTGAAAAATACTTAAATACTGACCTCAAAATTTATTTGAATACTGACTAAATATTTTGTTCCCATTTTCATTTTGTCATAATTTTTTTAATTATTGTAATTTTTTACTTGCAGATAATAAATCTTCATTTTAAGACATCATCATCATGAATTGCTTGGTCTCGATAGCTGTTAGCGAAATTTGAAAATTCATATTAGTGATTTAAGACGGCCGTTCCGCACGGCAAGATAGGTTCCCAGCAGCCAACAATTGGCCGGTCATTGATGGTCCTGGAATCAGCAAAACGTTTTGTGAGAAATTGCAGAGTGGTTGAGTCGGCTGTGAGTCGGTATTCGGCAAGAGATCCTCGTTTAAGATTCATTCAGGCTGAAAGAGGTTCATATATTTGTCCAATCATTTCAATCTGTGATAAATATTAATATTGATTGATTGCTTGTTTGTATCGATAATATCGTAAAGCTGTGCCGTCAGAATAAGATCTGACAGTGATAAGTAAAGTGATAACATAAAAATTTTAAAACTTGTTTTGTATTAGTATGGAACCATTGGCACTGGTGCAAAAAAAAGGTCTTGCACCGATTGTTGGATGGTCAGATTTATCTCCAGCCGACTCACCCTCTAATGCAGAAAAATTTTTGAAGAAGACATTGCCTCCGAACCTTGTCATTTCTCCATCACCAACATCATCGATTGCTAGTTCTGGGATTGAACCGGATGCTGAAAAGTCCATCACCCCTACTATATCTACTTACTCTCCTACAATCTCCAGTGTTGAAAATGAACCTTTGTTCTTATTCCCAGCTGATACTGTAAAAGAAAATGATTTACTCAACGATAACTATGAATCAAATCGAAATTCAAACTTATGCCATGAAAGTGAAACAGTAAATACTGAAAATGGGAAAAAACACCTTGCTTTAACTGAAAACCATCTTAAATTAAAAAGTTCGTTGCACGCCTCTTCATTATGCACTGTAGAAAATTCTACCAATGATGGTGTGAAATTCGTTGGTATTTCTAGTAACAATAGTATTTGTTCTACCAGTTTTTATGCCAACGATAGTGATGAAGAAAATAAAGATACTGAAAATGATGACCCTAAAGTTCCAGATGGAGAATGGGGCTGGGTTATTGTGGCAGCTTCCTTCATACTTTCAATGATTGCTGATGGTATTAGTTTTTCGTTTGGTTTACTATTTATTGAATTCTTAGACTATTTTGGAGAGAGTAAAGCAAAAACATCATGGATCGGTGGTTTGTTTATGTCCGTCCCTTTGATGTCTGGGCCTATTATGAGTGCACTCGTAGACAAATACGGTTGTCGTAAAATAACAATTCTCGGAGGCATAATATCAGCAACTGGTTTCATCTTGGCAGTATTCAGTAACTCTATAGAAATGTTACTGTTAACCTTTGGTACAATTGCCGGCCTTGGTTTGGGCATGTGTTATGTCACAGCTGTTGTTTCAATTGCATATTGGTTCGATAAAAAACGTTCACTAGCAGTTAGTCTTGGAGCTTGTGGAACAGGTCTTGGAACCTTCATTTACGCACCTATGACTCAGTATTTTATTAATGAATATGGTTGGCGAGGAACCACGTTGTTGCTGGCAGGCTCTTTTTTAAATATGTGCGTATGCGGTGCTGTTATGAGAGATCCTGAATGGTGGACATTGGAACAAAAGAAACAAGCTGCCATCAGCAATAAATCAATATATGGAGCTTCTAGTTGCGGGTCTGTTTCGAGACTTTCCGGTGGAGGAGAATCTGTTTTTCCAGGCGTTGATGAGCTACGCTCTTTAATGAAGAGCGGAGAAACTCCTGAATACATTTTGACCACTTTGGCTACATCAATAGCAGCTGGCGAAAAATTGGAAAATGTCTCAGAAAATAAAAAAGATGAAACAATATGTAATTCTGTTGTTAACTTACCAACATTTATCAAGCAAAATGAAAAGGTTTGATTATATTCTTTCAAAACATGCTATTATATTAATAGATTTCATCAAATGTCTTTTTATTAATTTTAGGTGCCATTAGAAGTTCTAGAATCATTGAGTTCTAACACTAAGTTATATAATGTGATATTGGAAAATTATCCATCAATTTTGTCATGCAGAAGTTATTCTGAAAATAAATTGAACAAACTACCGATAACTAAAGCTATCGTAAGAGTTCCTGTTACTATGTCTATGAAACTAAAAGCATCGAAAAAAAACCCTACTGACAAAATTGACGACATTAATGACAATCATCATATTCAACCTGAATCTAATATACAGTTATTACCCAATGACAAAGAGATTATTTTGAAGCCAATAATTAAACATTCAACCGTTAAATCTCCTCTGAAAAATCAAGAACCCTGGATTGTAAGACAATTTTCAACTAATCAACATTATTTGCGTGACATAAAAATGCATAGAAATTCGGTTATGTATCGTGGTGCTATGATGAATATTGCAAAATACAAACTACGTGCATCGTCCTGTCCCAACATTTATAGAAATTCAATGATCCACATAGATCATGAAGATGAAACAGTACGTAATTATTTCCATCCGAATAGCTCTATCTTTACCATATACTCGCTATAATTGCTACAAATTTTATTTCAGAAATGGTATTCCCAAATTCAAGACGGTCTGAAGAGCACGTTTGATTTCCAAATGTTTTTAGAATTCCATTTTCTACTCATGAGCTTGGGAACAATTTTACTCTTTATATGTTTCATCGTGCCTTATTTTTGTATAGCTGAACACATGACTAGACACGGCTATGATGAAGATGATGGGGCCATGCAAATAAGTGTGATTGGCGTAACTAATACAATAGGGATGGTAAGTTAATTTCAATTCGTTTTTCTTTAAGCATTATATCATCTTAGAAAAATTATTGATGTGTGTTTTGATTTTGCAGATCATTTTAGGTTGGGCTGGAGATAAGCCATGGATGCATGTAACAAAGTGTTATGCCGTTTGTCTTGTGATCTGTGGCATTGCCACTCTAATTTATCCTCTTGTGATCGAATCGTATTATCTATTACTTACAGTATCTGCTGTATTTGGTCTTTCTTTCGCCAGTACTTTTTCATTTACTCCGGTGATATTAGTCGAACTTATTCCTTTGGAAAGATTCACAACTGCATATGGACTAATACTATTTAGTCAGGGTATTGGAAATTTATTAGGACCTCCAATATCTGGTAATAAAAATCGCTTACATATTATCAGTACATAAATATTCTTATTACTT
Source organism: Hydropsyche tenuis (assembly GCA_009617725.1). Lineage (NCBI taxonomy): Eukaryota > Metazoa > Arthropoda > Insecta > Trichoptera > Hydropsychidae > Hydropsyche > Hydropsyche tenuis. The sequence goes on from VTON01000007.1 coordinate 2,341,023, forward strand.
ACAATTTTTTTCTACTTAAAGGTTGGTTATTTGATGTAACACAATCATGGGATCTATCTTTTTATTTAGCTGGAGTTTTCACTATAGTTTCCGGCGTACTTACGGCTCTCATACCTATGACTAAAAACTTCCGCATTTGGGGATCTGCTCCTCTTGAAAAAGACTTGGAAAAAATATCGCAAATGTCACAAAAAGATAGTATTAGTATAGCTTAGATCTCATATTATTTTACACTAGTTTTAAACCGTAAAATAGCGTACTTATTAGGAAATTTACTTATTTTTACTTTTGATTTATATTTATACTATATAAACTGGTTTGTTTATTAATATTGAATAATGATTTTTATTTTGTGTAGGTGTATCTAAAAATATACATTTCACTGCCAAAATATTATATACTTATTCATATATTTTAGTATTTATTGAATTTTGTGTATGTGTTGAAAAATAAAAACTATTCAAACATTTCTAGTTTTAATCAAGATTTTTATATCATTGTCATTACAATTTTCAGTTATTTACTATTTGCAATTAGAGGAAATTCCTTTTATTTATTTTCTACTTTTCTATGTTTGTTCTTAAACTTATCTCGACTACTTCGATAATGATCATCTTTTTTTGACTTAGGTAATTATTATCATTAATTACCTGGTTAGTTTTCCTTTTATTATATATTGTAACAATGAATTATAATGTAAACATGTAACCCGCAACTTCATGAAAGTAACATTGAAATTTCTAAAAAATTGCAATTTTTCAGTTATGAAAAAATTTTTTTAAGTTATGTAAGCATTTTAAATTGGAATTACAATTATTTAATTTAATTTAATCGTAATATTTCGATCTTTTCACAAATTGTGCGCTAGCGTCAGTCTATGCCACTGTAGTTATGCGTTAACATCAATGTGTGTAAGCGTTGTGAACGCAAATATCATTTGAGCAAACGTCTGGTCACCGTACAATCAAATAAAAATCTCACCGCAATTTTTACTATAAAACATTTTTGTAACCATCAAAAATTTTATTTAAAATAATCAATTACACTTCTATGAAAATTTAAAGCAAAACTGATGAAATATTCCAAAAAAAAAAATCTCAAATAATACACGTCGAACACGATATTACGACCGCCTTAGCGAGAAACGACGAATAGCGCAGAAAAAAAAAGTCTTTCCTACGCGTGTCGCGTTCTGTGTAGCAGTCGGCGGATCTTTTGCGGTACGGAGAAGCCCCCTACGCAAACATGAGTGACGGCACGGCCACGATTCGCACGCGCAAATTCATGACCAACAGGTGAGCCCCCAGGAGCGTGCGCCCCTCCCCTTTTTTTAACCATCGTCCGCCACATAACCTATCAGACACGTGACGCTTATGGCGAGTTCGATCGTGTCACTGTTTGACAGTTTCGTGTGTGGTGTGTAGAGAAATGTGTTCGTGAACGTTTTCGATACGTTAGTTATTCGTTTGGTCGTGTTATAACTGTCAATATCATTCTATTTACTTAATCTTTTTTGTTGTTTTCAGGCTTTTGGCCCGCAAGCAGATGGTCTGCGATGTCCTCCATCCGGGCAAACCCACGGTCAGCAAGACCGAGATTAGGGAAAAACTCGCCAAAATGTACAAAGTGACTCCCGATGTTGTGTTCGTCTTTGGCTTCAGAACTAAGTTCGGAGGTGGAAAGTCGACAGGGTTCGGCCTAATTTACGATACTTTGGATAACGCCAAGAAATTCGAGCCCAAGCATAGGCTAGCGCGACATGGTTTGTTCGAAAAGACTAGACCTATGAGGAAACAACGCAAAGAACGTAAGAACAGAATGAAGAAAGTCAGAGGTACCAAAAAATCTAAAGTCGGTGCGACAAAGAAGTAAACTTTTACACCTAAAAATTTTATTCTTGGCGATATTTATACTCTGACATGTTCCATCTTTTAAAATAAACAACTTATTTTTAAACTGATTTTTTATTTCAACAAACCTTTCTTCTTAGATTATATCGATACTATTTCGGATGTCTCCCTGCACTGAACTTTAAGAGTTTGCAATTAGATATGACTTATACTGAAAACTAATCAAGCTTTTTATTAACTTACTCTTATTTTTAACTACTGTTGATGTTATGTAAATTACTGGTGCAAACAGAATCTTTAGAAAATTTCTGATTTTTGCTTTTAATATTTTTATGCCAAACTCAATCTTCTGAATTAAATTACAATATACAGTATACTCTCGATTACTGGTGACAGATAAGATTATCCATGTCTAAAATATATTCAATTGATTCATTAAGTTCAATTAGATTATTGTATTTTTTAATGAGAATACATTATTGATGCGACATAGGTGTGATGTAATGATGCATTGTTATTTTTGTTTGGATATTTACATACCAAAAAAATCGAATTTCTAGAAAATATGCACCAAGGGCCAATTTTGACAAGCCTTTGTTTTCTATGAAAATTTTATTTCTCCTTATGCGTTTAACAAGTCAGATTCTGAATTCTGATTTTTCCTCTTCTCAGGAAAAAGGGTGTAAGTATATGAAATATTTGTTATTTGAAGGAAAAGGTGTGATGAATTACATTTTAGAATTATTGAAATAAAACATTTCATCAGTCTTAAACATATGTGTTTATTAGTTAATATTTGAAGATGCATTATTCTAATATATACAATCTAGGATTTTGGGATCATACTGACGTATCAGTTCAAGCGTTAAGATTGGATCTTCCTTTTCTTTCAAAAAATGCACACTCACAAACTGCCAAGATCACAGATACGCTTAATGTTTTCTATATTAGAATAATTTTCTTAATTGTATAATAAAAAATACAACTTTAACATGCAATGAAAGCAATATGGTAAATTCTTAAAAACCATGCTAGTACTCGAGGGCTAAAAGAAAATTTATTGGAATATCAGGCACGTGAATCTAGTGACTATGTCTATAAATCGAAATTGATTACGGGAAAAATATATATATATGGCTGCGTCTTTACAGTCTCTTTACATATTTTATTGCTAGTAACTAAATCGATTTTCTGTAAAGAAATTACATAAATTGTTTTCTAGCACATCAAATTATTAGTGTAAAAAGTATACTTTAAAATAACTTCGCTAACTACATCACATCAATACTGTACAAGCATAGCTTCCATAATCTCCTCCCAAAATTGATTTCATTATATCAACAATTGAGCAGCAACTTTAATTCCACTTCCATTTCCAAACCTATCTATAATAATATGCAAATGTATTAAAAAAATTACAATCTTGATACATTTGATTCTTCAATCCTGTGACATTTTAATAATTACTGTGGTCGTTAACTTTATTTTTTTTTTTTTACTAACAATAAAACGAAATCTGACTATTGAATTTGGAAGGCGTTAACTATTTTATATATATGTAGGTTTCATGAATGCACGCTTTTTATTTAGTGAAAAGGTTATAAGTAATTTAAACATTTGCTAAGTGCTACCGCTAGTTATGTTTAATTATTCAAAATTTTACGATTCGAAATATAGTATTCCTTAACTGAATTCCCTTTATAAGGCAAATATTATACACATGGTGATTGATTTTATTACCAAATAAATAAATTAATATTGCTAAACATTGGGAAGATTTGTACTTGCTCACATAACAATTTCAAAAAAATTGTTGATTCAAAGGTTCACAATTACAATTGAAATTTTAAAGAGGTTTTTTTTTTTTATTCTTTTAGCCTAATATTCGTATTGCAAGTGGCAGATCAATAGGTTATTTAAATTATGTTCTTACCGACAATAAGGTGGAAGACAAAAAATATTGGACATGGTTGTTTAGTAAAGTGCACTAAAATTTTAATTCGTTTTAAGTTAAGCAGGCTCTATATTTTCAACAGCAATACTTGATTTTTTTTTTAAACAATCAAATATGCTAAATTTCAGCATTTTAAAAATTTCACAAATGTGAGCCAATATTTTTCAAAGAAATAAGGCTTGCTTACAGAGATTAACTAATTTAAAATATATTGCTCTATTTGACAATCAATTTTGTGATCGTGAATTCGCTTTTGGATACTGACAACTTAACGAATGTCACCACTATCTTAAAATATTATGTAAATTATAGTTACATATAAGATATAGTCAAAATTATAAAAAATTGATCATTTCAATTTAATGTTCATCTGTACATAGTATAAAAAAATATTTTCGCCTATGTATTATAAAAATAACAAACAACATTTCTGAACCAGAGCAAGCTAATAAAAAGCTTGAAATAAAAACTATAGTTCAAAATATTATTTTCAATAAGCAGTTTTGATGTAAAATCATTTTATGTACTAGAAATGTACCGTAAATAGATATCAAATACTAAGGTAAAAAACTGAACTAAAACCTGAAATTTTTCATTCAAATTAACTTGTTAAAAAAAATGATGTATTCAATAAATTATCTTCACTCTACATAATATTGTAGCAATATAAATAATAATATAAAGATGCAATTTTTTTTATCCTAAAATACATTAATAAAAACATTTTCATGTTAAAACTAATAATACATACATCACAATCACAATAATTAAAGATGTCTGTGAAAATTGTGACATAAGTTAAATGGTCAGATTATATTCCAAATATTTATACAATATCAAACACTTTTCATAAAAATAGTGCTAATAACTAAAAAGTAATATTCAATGTTTTTGCTTTCATAATCAAGTATAAGTTCATATATAATATATAAGTTACACGGGTATAAAAAAAATCAGGAGTAAAACGAAAGAAAATGGAAAGCTTCGAATGACAACACTCACAAATTGCTTAAATATTATTACCACTGAAAAGTTGTTTCGAAAATATTTGATATTTTTCAATTTATGTTTAATAAATGATAGAGATCCTAATATCACAATCATAAAGTTGATTAAAATTTATCAATAAAAGGATATTATCATTATTTATAGTATGACATTTTTTAAAGATTTATTAACTACAAGCTTGATCATATTGAAAATAGCAATTGACAAAGAATTTTACAAGTCGTATTTTACTCTTACAAATACTTAGACTTATAGAATATGATTCAAAACGAAAATTTTACGATTTAATCTTCACCATTCTCTGCTGAATATACCACAACCAACTTTTATTTGACATAAATATATGCATAAGTATTCAGCTGAAAATATCATTTTTGCCCTTCCCATTTTACAAAAGTTTTAAAACTGTGATGTTAACGACTATTCAATCAAATAATAAATTTCACATTTCGCATAAAATAAATAAATTGTGCTCGATTTGCAGAAAAAAACTGGCTTGTAATTTTCCGCATTTCAAGCTAATTATAAAAACAAAACAGTTCCAATGCGACAAGAAGCGAAAATTAAACTCAATGGAAAAGGCACTGTCCATTTCACACTATCAAAAATTCTCATTACGAGTGCTGTTTCCAAATTTCAGGAAAAACATGAAGAATATTTAAATTCATTCTCACTTATCAAACTACAAAATTTTAGATATTTACTTCGAGTCTACTTATGAGTGTATAAGTGAACCTTGTATTTTTAACGAGTATAACATTTCCAATAGTATCTTACATCCTAATACGTAATATATTCAATTGAAATCTAGATTTTTATTATCATAAAATTTTCGCTACATTAAATTGAATTTGCTGGTTAAACATAAAAGTGAGTTTTTTTTTAAAATCACTTTTTGAGCACCAAATATTCAATATCTACTTTTGAATAAGTGCAATAATTACAAAATATCTTTGCATTTTCTCAGTAATGATAAAGTCTCAATAGCACTAAAATTCCATATTAGGTCTCACTCGAATCTATATTTTAATCCAAAAAGCAATCTACTCGAGGTGGTGATGTAATTATATAATTTTTTTTTAGTTGAACCATCGATATTAATACTTTTTTACTTTCGCTATTTAATAAAAAATGTTTTGAGAGTCAAAAAAAATCTTTATTTCACTAAATTATGGTAGAGTTTAAAATGAAAGTGAATCGTTTAAATTTGACTCGAAAAATAAACAATACTCAATCATTTCGATATGTAGTGGATTACAAAATATAATATTATCATAAAACTTATAATCAAAAAAATATGAAGAATTGATTATTAATCACAAGTTAATAATAAATAAATCAAATTCTCTACTTTCATCAACCACCTAAAATTGTTTTATAAAAATAATAAACGAATTTCAAATAAAGTATTACAAAATAAAATTATTAGTTATGGTACATCTTATTAAATGGATCACAAATTTTCAAAAAAATATTTGTATTTCAAAAATAGTTGGATATTGAAAATACAATATTGAATACTTCGTATATTTGTTAATTAACATTTCGAAAAATAGTAATATTTAGTTCCTGTTCACTTATAATCACTCATAAAATTATAAAAATAGTCATTTTTTTATTATACACATGAAATACGTCATACAAAAAACAAAGTAATAAAATTTTCATGTAAAAAAATTGTTTTTCAAAAGGAAAACAAATCAGTTTCAAATTTTGAATACCATGATAATAACTCCATAAATGTGTATTTAGTTCTGATTAGTTTGGGAATTTATATAATAGATTATGAGGGATATATGCATTTTGAAATCAGGAAAAAACACTGTATTTACGATTTTACAACAGTACAACACTGACGTATACTGTAATTGTACACGAACATAAACAAATATTGTTGTGGTTAGAATTATAGTATTTAAACGATCGAAAAATAAATTAAAATACTGATAGCACCATAGTACAAAAAATAATAAAATTGTTACTTAATCTATCAGGACAAATTTTTGGCATTGCTATCAATAAAACGATAACATACGTAAATTGATGACACATATATGATAATACATTACTTCCAAATGATGGTAACCATTCTACGAGTAATTAGCAAGTTCACAGAATGTATATAATGCTAATTAATATGTAGTACAATTTTCAACTTTCTTATATTTTTCTACAAAAATCCTATTCTCTGGATATATAATTTCAAAAATTTCTTAAGTATAATATGACATGATACTCATCAAACTCAAGGTAAATAATTCCACCAATTATTATACGCACATGCTACATACAATTCATCTTTCCTGTCAAAACTAATCACAAAAAATTTCAAAAAAAAAACATATAAATTGTACTTAAGTTCTTGAAGCATGTTTTATTCTTAAGCACTTTTATAATCACCTAATTGGAAATACTGACAATGATTTTAACAGTTCAAATGTCTTTCGATTCACAAAGTTCGACAGTCAAAAAAGTGTTAGTTTCTAGATTATGTATAATAGTTTATTTTCGCTTTCACCAAATCTTATTGTTAAATTGACTTAAGCTTCAATAAATTTAACTCGTTAAATAAATCACACAAAAATACGATTGTTATTATCCTTTTTTATGATACCATTCGCTGTAATGGTAGATGGGTTTTCATCTACACTAGAGACAGAAGCTGATGCAGTTTCTCGTCTATAAAGCTTACGGTAACGCCTTAGTCTTTTAGTCACTGGTAAAACGAAAAGAAGCAGACCAGATAAAGCAATAAAAAAGCCTGCCAAATAAAATGACATTTCGTATGTTTTTGTTATATCATAAATCCATCCTGAAAATGAAAAATTTTATTTATTGGTTTGTTTTTTCATAGTGATTACAAAATTAATTCAAAAGAAATATCATACCAGCGAGAGGAGGTCCAATCAAATTAGCAACTCCTTGCACGAGCAATAGCAAACCATACGCATTTGTGAAGTTCTCTAATGAAATAAGTTCTACTAAAATAATGCTGGTAAGTGAATAATTAGCGGCTATGAAAAACCCAAACGCTCCAGAAGCAGCACATAATGCATAATATGATGATAATAAAGGCACCAGTGCTGTAACACCTCCACAAAAAAGCATACAAACTGCATACACTGTGCTTGCATCTACCCACTTCCAATCACCTGCCCAACCAAGGAGAATCTATCAAAACAAAATAAACGCATATTATATTCATATTTCAAATAACTAATGCCTCTTTACATATTATTTTATTATATATTTACCTCTCCTGCCATGTTGACAATTCCAATAACAGAAATCAACAGAGAAGCATCAGTTTCTGGATGACCCATTTCTATTGCATTGTCTGCTATGTAAACATAAGGCACATCATACCAGGTGTAAAGCAAAAAATTGGACATGGCAAATAACAAGAAACGAGGATTAGCAAAATGAGAAAAATCCAACATGTCCACGATCAAGTCCCAGAATTCCCACAGTCCAGCATACCACTGAAGCTTCTCTTTGGCTATAGTTGTCATAGAATTCCGATATATATTGGGGCAAGAAGAAGCACGAAGACGATAACGATTTATGTTGAGCATGGCCCCACGATATGTCAATGAGTGTCTATGTATACGTAGATCCTTAAGATAGGCAGTCGGTGGTCGCTGAGTTGTTCTTGCCAAACGTCCGGAAGGAGGTGATTGTATGGTGGTAATCGGTGTCGAATCTTGAGCTGCTAGTCCACGTCTGGTGCCTATCTCATGAATTCTACCACTATCACTAAAGCTTCTAGATGAAATTAGCATACTAGGATAGTTTTGCATTAAAACATTGTATACATTTTTGTGAGTCGCAAGTAATTCAAGAACTTCAACTGGAACGTTTTCTCCGTTATTGACATATGTTGGTAAATTTACCAAAGAACAAAACTGCCTTGTGACAGATTCTGGTGGCACATTCGGATCTGCACCACTTCCATCACCACCAGGAAGGAGTTGAGTTCCAGTTCCAACAGTATTAGTACTTTTATTGTCAGAAAAAGAATCGGCTGAAGAACCTTGTTTTTTCAATCTTTTCTGCTTACGATTACGTTTTCTGTCTTCTGCTTTTGCTTTGACCATCGTAGATGTCCACGCAAGGTCCTTCATCAAACATCCACATACGGTAATATTGAGAAACAGTCCAGCGAGGATAATGGTTGTGCCTCGCCAACCATATTCATCAATTAACATTTGAGTAACTGGTGCGAATATAAATGTGCCAATACCGCTACCACACACGGATAGACCTGTGGCTAAAGATCTTTTCTTTTCAAAATAATATGCGACAATGACAACAGCTGCCACATAGCAAAGACTCAATCCGAATCCAGATACGATACCAAATGTAAAGAATAGAGTTTCCATATTGGGTGTAAACGCAGAGACAAGAAAACCAAAACAAGCCAATATCGATCCTATAATGCACATCTTCCGACAGCCATAACGATCAGTTAAAAAGCTAGCAATGGGACCAGATAGAAGAGGCATTGCCATAAACAAACTGCCTATCCATGCTGTTTTTGCTTTTCCCTCGCCGAAATATTCAAGAAAATTAACGTACATAACGCCAAAGCTGAATGTAATACCATCAGCGATGAGATTGACCATAAACGTGGCGAAGACGATTACCCAACCCCAACCTCCGTCCGGTGGACGCGCTTCTGACAGACCCATGGAAGAGTCGTCCTCGGAGCTGCTGCTAGACGAGCCATCCAAGCTGAACACGGGACTAGAGCATACATCTCGTCCGGTCGTCGACACGGATGCGTCGGTGCACCCATGCTGAAACTGAACGTGAAGCACGGGCCGATCGCCGTCAGCGGAGTCGGAATGCACGATCGCTCTTCCGCCATTAGGACTCCTTATACTGTCGGTTTTAAAAACAATCTTCCTCTTCGCGGAGGAGAAACTGTGCTGCGACGGTGTCTTGACTATGCTTTTGGGCCTTTGAGGCTTGGGATTGTCGAGGGGTGCCACCAATTCAGCATCATTATCCGACTCGTCAGATTCGTCGATACTCTGAAGCAGAGCTCCATTATGCTTGATCAGGCTGATGGGAACATTGCCATTGGCAGGTATCCGGTGGAGGAGATTGGCGGACTCGTCACTGGAAGTCTTGGTTGACTCGTTAGGGACAACGAGATCGTCGTAGTTGCACTGTGGCGGAGACCCACACGTGGGCTCCGCACCACACTGGGGAGTCTCCGGGTCGTCCGGCGGCGCAGCCTCAGACGAGGAGCTCACGCCGCCGGGCCCGCGAACCACATCACCAGGGGCACTGAGCACGATATCGTTCCTTTGCACGCGGGGCGAGGCCGCAACGGCGTGATCCATTCGGAGAGGTCTCTGCGAAATTGCAATCTAAGCGTTCTCAAGTGTCTCGGTTGAGGAGTATCGGGGCGCGCTGGGGGCGCGGGGGCCGCGCGCCGGGGCTCAGCGTGCGCGCGCCTCGCCCGCCGACTCGCCATGCGGGGGCGCAGCCCTAGGCCCGAACCCACCACTCTGAAAACAGAAAAAACGAACTTTAGACTACTGAAAAAGACCTTTTCAATCAAAGTAATCTTCGGGTTTTTTTTAATATTAAGTCATTTGTTTGGGGAAATGTTTCGGGAAAAGTGTTATGTGAAATTACTCGTCCCATTGATCACGCCGCATACTAGGCTTGTTCAGAAAGTAAGGATACTAGATTTTTATATTTTTTTTAGAAAAAGTGTATTTGAAAAAAAATTACAGGATATTGTTGATACACTTGTTGACTACTTTTTCACATAATTTCCATCCCGTTTAATGTATGTGGTGAGCCATGGCACAAGCTTTTTTATGCCCTCCTCGAAGAACCCTCCCGCCAGCTCTTTCTCTTATTTCAGAACCTCTTTCTGCACCTGCTCGACGGTTGAAAATTTAATTTCACCCATGTGTGCCTTCAGGGAGGTAAAAAGATGATAATCTGAAGGCACCAAGTCAGGGAAATACGGAGGGTGGTTCAAAACATCCCAAACAAATGAGTTCAACAACGCCTTGATGGCTAAGACTGTGTGCGGACGGGCGTTGTCGTGCAACAAACACACTTATCTCCCTTATTTTTTTGGCAGATAGGGAATTGGTGTGACTGTCTTTTTAATTAAGGCGTGTAATGAGCCACCCACGTTTCATCTGGTGTCACAATAAATTAGAAAACCCTCACTTTCCTATTTAATTCGCTAAAGAAACTCGCGGGTGTTATTGGCGTGGCTCGTACTTGGCGGGTATTCTTTCTGACATCTTTCACGCAACTGGACACTACAACGTGAGTTTACGTACTACCGTGTTCCTGTGATTTCCAGGAGATCCAGGAGATTCCCTTCTACTACTCAGGGTTGCCAACCCTCAAAAAACAAAAAACCACAGCCCGTTATTGTCACAGTCTCCTTACTTTCTGAACATGCCTAGTACCAGTGGAATGAGTAATTTCACATTATACTTTTTCCCGAAATATTATTCGATCTATTATAATTCCTCATGAAACAAATTAATATGAGGAAAAACTAACAAACTTCTTATATTAAAGGGAAATTCGATGATGATTTATTAAAAATAATTATAGAACAGTTTTTTTATAATAATTAACTAGTTGTATATCCAACAATATGTCAGTCAGTAAGTTTCTATTCGTTTCAATATCATAATGAATGTATCTGTTTCAAAGTCGATTTGTAAACGTACAACACACACTGCGCGAACAAATTATTGGCCATTTTCACAAACTTCCAACAAAACAGGCAATTTACAACGAACAACAAAGTCTTTATCGAACCAAAAAACCACCACGTCGGCGATTCCGAACAACAAAAATTTTCAATGTCGCGCCATCCGCATAATCATATCCGTCATCAAAGCTAGGGATTCTGAAGTCTCGAGGTTTTCAAATACCCGGGACTTGAGACACAGATTTTCAAATTCCCGGGGATTCCCGGGTCTCGAGACTTTGATTTTTTTTAATCATAAAAAAGATATATATGGAAAATATAATACATTGTGCAATTTTAAACAAGATTATTGTATCAATTTTTTTATTGTATTTTATCAGGATTTTTACATGGCGAAATAAATTTTGAAAATACTAAAGCATTTAAGAACGAATCAGGTAGTCTATTTCTAATTTTTATGAAAAAGACGAAGTCAAAACACTAACTGATATTTTCAACAAATTTTCTTGGAATTATTTTTTTTTAGTAAGAGATATTTTACATAAATAACGACGAAATATGTTGTTGCAAAGACAAAATATTCCCTCGTTGCAAGAGATAATTGATAATTTCTGTCATATTTTTCGTTAATCGGTAAATATAAAAGATTTTTTCTAAACACAAACTGATAAACTGATAACAGTAACAACTGATACTTTGAACAAAAACATCAATCTCTGTGTAGTAGATTTCTTTTGAATTATTTTAGATGTCACACGTGCTGCATATTATATTTTATAAATTACATGCCGAAAATTATCACGAAGTGATTCAAGATATTTTTTTTCGTTTAATAAAGGAAAGGCACGACTGGATAATTTCAGATTTCGATGAAATTGATTTTGGTAATAGTTTACTTTTATTTTTTTATATGGCAAGGTATTAAAATCCACTATTTGGCTAAATAAAATGGGTGCGACGTTTAGATATTTCGATATACCGCTTTTAAATTCACGTTTTTTTTTTTCAAAAAAATTTACGATTTATCTTATTTCATTTGAAATATTAATTGATTAATTAATAAATCGCAAATATAATTTTTATATAAAAAAAGAACTTTTTTTCAACGTATTTTTTTGTTATAATTGTAACGTGTTTCGCAAATTAAATATTTTTTAAATTTCAATATGAAAAATGTTGGTTAATACCAAAAATCGGGGGACTCTATTGTAATAATCGAACGCTATCTTCTGCACGCCTACTGACAGGAAAGATTAGGAGGATTAGGATTAGAAATAAGAAATTTCGATGGTTTTTTTTACCATTTTAGCTTGAAAAATGTTCTTTGCCGTATATACGGACTAGCCGTCCGCTTTCTACCTGCTTGTATTGTATATAAACAGGGAACGGGTTATTTTTGTTATGAAGATTTTATTCAAAAAAAGTACGAAATATTTAATAAAATTGAAATTTTAAAGTCTCGAATCACGGGTAAATATTTTTCAAACACCCGGGACTCGAGACAGCGAAAAATCGTCGATTTCCCGAGAAAAAATTCCATGCTCGACCCGACACAGAATCCCCAATCAGAGCACGAACAACAACGGACTCAAAACACACCAACAGCAGATAAGCTCCGGGAGCGCGTCATCCTCTATTATGCACCCATACACCAGAGACACAGACAAAGACCAGAGCAGACAGAAGCAGACTTCTGTCCGAGCAGACGACCCCTGGCTGGCCACCACGAGGAAGGTCTGGTTCTGCCCAGAGCCGAGACTATATTGATTTGTTTTGCGAAGGAGCGTTAACCTGACCTGGTGGTCGAAGCGGACGCGTCTTGGCTCCCTAGGATCGTCTCGGGAGTCTGCCTTGACAGGACCACGACACCTAATTGACACACAAAAGACACGAATTCCTCACGTTAGTGTACTGATTGAGCGTAGGGATTGCGCAAGTTCGGACGGCTATTGCGACGGATTCGCCGATATAAAAAAATTGGAAAAATTATCGATCGTGGTGTTTATCGGTGATTGTTAATCGTTTGGGTTGTATTTTTAGATTGTGCTATCAAAAGTTTTTGATTCGTGGATATAGTATTTTTAGCGTTCGAATTGTACAATGGAAATTGCTCAAGGCGACATGAGCGTTTTTCGATTTCTAATTAGTTCATTCCATTGACATTTTATATTTGAAGATCGTCGGTGAAGAAGTGCTTCCCGAAATAGATTTGCAATAAACATTCGAATTTTAAACACGTTGAATTTCCTTCTTCGAGTTACACCAAGGTGAAGCTACTTAACTATACTACAAACAAAATCGTTCAACAAACCAATTTGATTAAAAATATCGAAAAAACCACCGAGAAATTTCAAAATAACAATACACAGCAAAAGTTAATAATAACATCGAATTTATAAATAGACTGATCACTCAAATAATGCAAAGTTCAAAGTATGTTTCATTGGCATAGACGAGTCGCACTTTTGTTATCGCCGAGTTCACACACCGGACACTACTTTCTTCGACGAAATCAATACCGCAATTAGTTTATTTATATTGATATAATATCTAAAAGACGACAGACAAACAATAATTGTAGAATTTCGTTGCCGTTTGTATAACAAAGTCGGTCAAGAACGAATATCGATCGAAAGGTTCAACTTTGCGTGCACGAGGGTTACGGTCGCGTTCGTAACTTAAGTTCTATCATATTTCATGTGGAAATTGTTAAAAAATGCTGATCGAACCATTAAACGACCATTAGAAGGACAAATGTTCGAAGAAATCGACTGAAAACTCACATATTCTACGCTTCGTTACGAAAAATTTAGACGGTTCATTATGATCTATGTTGAAAAAAATTGAAGGTAGCAATTGCGGAGTTGAAGTTCAAATCGACAATGTTAGTTTAAAAACGCGGAAAAATCTTTTAAAGTCTCCCAATCATCGTGCCAAGGTCATCAGCTGATTATGAGAAGATCACCAGACGTGGAATATCGCCAACCATTCCGAGTCCATTCCAACTTTCACGTCGATTTGTACATAACATCATACAATGATCATGTATGTAACGACAGGAATGTACAGATATTTTCGGAAAACTACCATTAGCAATGACACAATTTTCCGACAAATACATCGAAAAACAAGCTGAAATCAACATATGGATTTTTTATATAAATCAAATAATTTTTTTGTGTGATACACATATCAAATTCGAGATACATAATCCACGTATTGACCGAGTCAAAGTTTCACTTTTTATTATTACTTTTTTTCAAGTAGTCATTTGCTTTTTTTTTCTAAAAAAATGTGAATATACACAAATGAACGATACAATATACTTAATTATGTATCGACAAGAACGTGGGTAACAATGTGTAACAATAACGCTATACACATACACTCAATATAAGATATGAACGGTACTTTATGTATCTTCATATCATACACTTCTTACGAGCGGAACGAAGAGAAAACCCTTTCAGTGAAACTTTAATATGCATTAGCGAACACCACTCGAATTTATGTAATACGTGAAAAGTTAATAAAACCGATGGCACTTTCATAATGAACAAAGCTCTCAGACGGCAGCCAACTGCGCTGTACACATTTTATCATAATGGCCAAGAAGACTGATTCACAATTCGGAGCTGATGCCGTTTTATTGTTGGCTTTGTATCGATGCGGAATGATCGATTATAGAAATTGACGTGAAAATGTTACGAGTCGAAACGTATTTTGTGTTAGAGTATCTGTAGGTTCGTAATGATTGCAAAACGATGCGAAGGTTACATGAAATGTCCGAGAAAATCCTAAGATAAGGGAATTAACGTTACGTCAAATGTCGCTATCGAAAATCTGTCATTGAAGTTTAGAATATTTATCTGAATGGTAAAAAAAATATATTGAAAAAATCTTCACAGTAACTAATGAAACGGTTATATCTTATCGTTTTCGAATTTGATTGACATGCTTTTGAATAGAAGTTATTGTCAGCTTTTATGAATTTTCAAACATTTCACATTCAATGCTCTAATAATAATTATAAATGTTTATTACGATGGATTCCGTAAGTGATTAAAATAATAATATACATACTATCGTCAGATAATTATAATGGAAAATCCAAATCGCTATTTAATAATTACTCGAAACTATTTCGATCTTAGCGTTATCGCTAGTTTCTTTATAGAAACTCAACAACAAATAATTTATTCATAACCACTCGAAGAATTTTCAGCTTCGCCAAATGGATTCTTCTCAGTAGATAACAATTGCTCTCAAAGCGTTAATTGAAAATCGTTAAATTATTATTAGAAATCGAGACTAAATGCAGGAAAGCGATTAGAAACAATTAAAAATAACATAGTCAAACGACTATTTGAAAATATTTACTAAATATGGACAAAACAACAGTTGCAGCATCAAAAAACATGTTAATCTAAGTTCATTCAGAAGTCATCGCCCATTTTTTTTTTTCGTAAATAAACCGAACAATTAAAATTATTCACAAAACTCTTATCGCAAAATTAATATTCAATGACCGTGACGACGTGTAACACTCGATCCATTAATGCTTCCTTATACTGTGATAAGTCAATCTTCAAACTTTCGCAACGAGGCATCGAAGTATTCAACGAAAACTATGTTACAATAAAAGTATGCACAAACCGAAATGTTCAATGACCGATAACGAAAACATTCACACGAAAATAATATTCCAGCCACACAAATTCGCAACAAAAAATAAAAAAAACACAAACCGTCAAATCGACAAATCTTCATACGAATCCAAATCGAAAAACTCAAATAAAAATATAAACAAAAAAAAAAACGACAAAAATTCGACTCAAGCGGGCGTCCCTATTGCGCCTACTCTGCTTTCGAATCCGGGCGACATTTTCACGGAAACGCGGGAAAAATTGGCCCAAGGACCGCGCAAAGAGTGACCAGACGTCGCGACGCTCTTGAGGGAACTAGCCACGGCATTTTCAGTGATTAGAGCCAAAGCACACTGGTTGTGTGTGTGTGTTGTCGAGATTGTTGCTGGCGAGTGTGTTGAGTTCGTGGCATACGTGCGTGGAGATAGTGTGTTGTGTGTTTATTTAGAATCTTGCGTTTGTGTGCGTGTTAAAATTAAACATATGAAGTCGGTTCGGTGGCGAAAAGGCGCCGTAGGGCTCGGAAGAATGGCGGGAGTTTTCGAATTTTGTGTGTGGGTTTGATGAGTCTTTTTGGGTTTTGTGATAAGGGTATTAAATTATAATATTGTTTGCGTTGTTAAAAGCGAGGATTTTGATGATTCACAATCGAAACTTTTTTCTTTTATTTGATTTTGTTTAATAATTTGATTGTTTACTCAAGATGGTTTTATATTATAACATTCTCTTTTGGTGCGTATATGTAAATATTACTCATCGAATAATTAAAAAAGTTTAAAAAAAAATAATGGTCATTATCATCATTCAAATTAGTCACAATATAATGCGCATATTGCAAATAATGAGACTACATTGTGTTTCTAATATATGGACATAAAATATTGATTTGTATCGTTTTCACGTCCGTGTGAATTGAATCTCGTTATCGATTTGTGAAAATCCGATCTTAATTCGTAAACGAATCAAATCTGTAAATTAAATATTATGATCAGTACATATGAAATATAATCCTTGTAAATGTACTCAATAAATTTTCCAGAGAAATAATATTAAACAAACCTATAAATCTACGAACAAGTTTCGTCGTTTTATCTGTTTATCTCGCGATTAAAAAGTGGTTGAATTATCAAATTATATGATTACATCTGTCAGATAAAAAAAATATACCAGTTATTACCGGGCGTGTTGATTTATTACATTATGTAAAAAAATTATAAAGAAAATTTTCGCAAATTACGATATTATTCCTACATTCAACAAAGGCCGCCATTTTTTACAAAAAAAATAAAAGCTTAAAAGCCTCAGGAAGAACCGCCGCCGTATAAAAATATTTAATGGATATTTAATTTAGTACGCGTAATGGCACGTAAAATTCGAAAGAAAAACCTCAAACGAAATAAACATTACTAAAATATAAGCGAAAACTCTCGAAAATCCATTTTGTTTCATTCAAATTTGCAATACCTAGAAATTCGATTATGTCTCGATCGAATATCAAATGTCACAGACAGCATATATAATATCCGATTTACACACACGTCAATTTAAAGATCATTCAATCATCAAAAAACACAAAACCAAAGCGAAACATCCAGCCATAAAAGGCAATAATATCGTTACGAAATCGATTAACCCTTCGGAGCGATTCTATAAAATTTAATATGCATATTTTCGGGCGCGAATTTCACTAAAAATAGTGGGGAGGGGAAACTCTGGCAATAACGGCCCCGGGGAGAGGGGTCAAGGACGCATCGGAGCTGGCTGTTGGCCAAATCCGAAACTCGGGACGAGGGGTGTATGGCCGGATTTTCGGCCGACTATATTACAGTTTTTACTTTATCCCGTTTTCGCGTACAGGCACACGCTCGATTATCGATTTCGTATCGTGATGCTTTTAATCTTTTAATGAGGGGAAGTGTTAAGTGTTTGGTTGATCAGCGAAGATTTAGTTTAGATTGTTGAAAAAAGTGTATGTGAATTTGCTTTGTGCAAAATTTTCATGCGCAATTGGAGTTATCTTTCTGAGAATTTTATGTTCTACTTTCGACAGTGTTTGCTCAGATAAAAAATTTTGGAAAATTTATCTTGAAACATTATAATTAATTAGAAAAAAAATCTAATTCTAGACAATATTCAGATTATTCAAATTATTGTGTCGCTGTTCGAAAAACTACACAACGACCTTTGGCAATTCTTATCGTTGAACTCGCAGTCATACGTTGATCTTTCATCGAAAAAAAAAATTTGCGCTGAAGCATTCAATATTTATCTCACGTCCTTGGCTTACTCATTACATTTGATAAAGTTTAATTACTCAAACCTAATTGATTCGAAATTCTCAAAACAACGCGAATATCTGCCCATTTTGCTTAGATCCCAACATTCCCAACACGTTCCGAAGTGAAATGAAAATCCCCGAAGACAACCAACGCGATAATTCCCTCACTCGAGTGTAATCCTAAGACTAATTCAATGTCATATTTATAACGATAACGTTAGTTAAAATCCCAATAAAAAACAAAAGTACGATGTAATGCAACATGCAATCTACGATCAAGATAAATACGTTTCAAATGGAACCGATACGTAATTGAACTTCATCTTATCGTTGATATTAAAAGAATACGCAATAAGCGAATCCAGTATCTTAATTTTTTTTTATAAATATTATACATATGTATATCAATCGATCAAATAATAAGATTGTTTATTTGCGATATAATTTGAATATATTCAATGACATTGAAATGTGGAACAGATTCTCATCCAACTGTTAAAATTAATTAATTTAATTAATCATATGTTGATATTTGCTGGTGATGACACTTCAAGTTGCGGGTCATTCCATTCGCGAACGTTACCCCGAGAATGGGAAACCGCTGCTTGTCAAACTGTTCCAATGACACGGCCTTACAACAAAACGATTAATCTACAATTGAGCGAATAAATAAATAAATGAATTTAAACTAGGCATGGATATAATTCGAAAACGACCGCGAAATAGCAACATTAGTACAAGGCTTGTATCAATCAATCGATCGATTTTAGTCTTTTGTTATAAAAATATCCTACTGTTTTACTGATGTGTGTTGAAAGTAAAAACGGTATTGCCGTGATAAGAAGAGTCAAACGATTATTTGACGTTATCTGATATTAACCGATAAAAAAGTTACCATCAGAAAAACCTTTCCAAGTTGTAATTTTGTTAAAAATTAGTACATCCGCTCAAATTAGTCAAAGTTGAGAGTTTTCCAGAGAAACTCGCGCAAGTTAGTTCATAAAATATAATTGAAATTTCGGGTAACTTTATTGCTGAAATTCTGTTAAAAATCAGGTTATACGGAGTCAGGTTTTCCGCATTGATTTTTGGCATTTCGAAGTGACATATGGCAGATTCGATGAAGGCATGTACACACGCGTACGTCAAATCTAAATATGTATTTGGGTACAATTTTTAAATATTTTCAGCTGAAATAAAATTAGACGTTTGACGTCTGTGTCGCTAAAGGTAAACAAGGAGTGCGACGCCAACACAGATTTTCACAACATTATAAAACTCAAGTGTACCAGAAATATCCAGCGGTAAAAAAAATTCAATCCAACCAAATATTTATCGAGAAAAAGCAGCATAAACAACACAAAACGAATAATATTTGCTGACTTCGTTCGTTGAAGACTATATGTACTTGATATCGCAAAAATAATTTACACTACATTTAAGAACATTTTTTAAGCGAATTTAATATTAATTACGACAAAATTAATGAGTACCAGCTTTCGTGCTGTCGATCAATTTTGCAAAATTTTATCTAGAACAAGTTATTTCCTTATTTATGATAACGATGGCATGGTAACAATTGTATGATAAGCGATAATCGTACACGCATATATAAAACAAAATAGAACAAAGTAAACATAAAAGACAATTACATCATAGAATTTATGAATTATATAAACAGTTATTTTAATTATAATTTATTTATATAAATTTGTACTACTGCTTTTAATCCTACTAAAAACGATCATAAAATGTTTATTTTGACTTCAGAATATTTTCACAAAAATTATTCCCAACAGATAAGATTTCTATATTACACCATCTAGTATGTAAAATATAATATTAGAACAAAGCAGATGATATCTAGCAATCTTGACCTATGAATCTAGCGAAACAAAAAGAAGAAAAAACATTTTTTTAAACAATACACAAAAAGATTGAGAAGGTCAGTCGCTAATAAAAAATATCGCTTTCTAACGAAAAATATTTGATCAGCTGAATAAACAAAACATAGGTTATTTCCTCAAAGTCATTTACAACATTAAATTGAACACAATGAAATTAACAACACATCCGATAATTTTCCCATCCTTTCAACGGTAACAAATTAAATAATGATTTCCAAAAAACCGACACATCATCATCAAACGTGATGAAAGACACCGACGATTATCCAATTTAGGCAATCAAAAATACAAAATACACATTCGAAAACGTCACCATTGAGAGCGAAGACCACAAACGACCTTATCAGGGAAATATATTAAAAGCCACTTAAAAATCAAGGAATTAACTTTTCATTTCTGTAAGTCAAAAAACTATATACTTTAATAACAATAGACAAAATAATCTATAAGTTTGCTATCGTGATGAAGGATTATAATAATCATCACTCAAAACGGATCATGCTACAAATAGATAATACGTTAAAGACGTTTGTTTATAAAACATAACATACTAAGTCATTACAGGCTAATCAATCACCCGGCAAATTTGGCGGCAAAACGTTTTAGAAAATTAATTATAAAAGCCTCCCAGACTATACGGTATGCGTATATCGTCAAATTTTCCCATCAAAACGTACAAATTTATGATACATTATGCACAACTTTCTATAATACAACAGTCGCCGCATTGAAATGTCACGACCGTCGTGAGTGACATTTCCTCGATTTTTGCCGGAAAAAAATTCCGCATACGCAAAAATTCGCACTGTGGCGAAATTCGACGCAGAGCGATTAGTTTACAAAAACGATTTACATACATCGGCCACTGCGGAAAGTGTGTCACCATGGCTTCTCAAACGGCTGTAAATTTTAAATCATATAACGTAAAAATTGCAAAAATATCAATGGTAGTGTTGCGAAAGTACTTTCGAATCGCTCCGAAATTTTTTTGTATCTTAAAATTGATCGTTTAATATTTTTTTTTTTTTTTTGAACGCAAAAACTTAACGAATTTTCTCTTATAGATATTGTAGAGTTTTCTGAAAAACGCGAAGCTGTAATTCTATTACATAATATCTCGGTATAAGGTTGCGTGTTTAAGGTCATGGTTCGGTAACCGTCGTTACTTTTCATACGTGCTTCGATTCGTTTATTAATATAAAAATTAATAAAATATATATAGTGATAATATCCAGGTGATAATATCTGAAAAAATATACTTTCTAATTATTCAAAACGAAATATTAAATATAAAGTTATGAAACTACGTAACGAAGATCTCGAAATTTAATCCAGACCGAAATTATACAACCACGTTTAAAGATGGACTTAAAACTGAATTACAACAGTCATAAACTTTATATAAGTATACGTTCAAATATAACATCACTTAGAATTTAAACAAACCGAAAGCCAAATAATCGATAAAGCATTACGACCACGTAAATATCTAATAATTCAAAATATTAAACTCGTTGACATCAATCAAACGACCAAATAACGAAGAAAATGATAAATTCATATATTTTGTTTGTTTTGGACCGATATTACGTAACGTTAACGATTGACTTTCCACATGAAAACGTATCGAATGTAAGGCGACGCGAAAAAAGACAATTTCATATGAAAAATATCGACAGGCTGTAGGCGTAGGGAAGAAACATGCGAAACGCATTGGAAATATAAATATATGAAGAATACCTAACGAATAATACGAGGGGGGAATATGGTGGAAAAAAAATGGTACGGCCAGGAGTTATGGCCGAAGGAAAATGTAATGGTGGGCGATCTGTCCGCGCCATAATTCCGCGGAAAATGGAAAAATAACGGAAAACTGGAAAAACTCGACCTCGCGAAAAAATATGGAGACCTTAACTTGAAATAATAATGAAAGCTTTCCGTTTCTCGAACGGTGGGCGAAATAAAAAAAATGCGAATTTAATGGCGACGAGACGCGACGGTAAAAGCGAAGAATATTTATGAAAGAGATTTTATCGCAAATTAAACGAAATAAATATTATATACATTTTTTGAACGAATTCAAAAGTATTCGTATGGAAGTTTCTAGATTATTAGCGAGCAGCGAGAGTGTTAATTGTAGAATCAAACATTTCTCTTTTTTTTTAATCAAATGTTTGGATTCGCATTACGTTATCGCCTATAAATTTTCCATAACATACCAAGATTGCATTATGTTATAATGATTTACCGTTTTTCATTATATTAATAACAACATGATGTTTCAAGTGACACGTTCTCGAACGATCGACACAAACTCGAATGAGCTTAATCATAACATCGATCTTCTTTCATCTTTCCATTCCAAATGACACACCCAGCCATACAAATCAATCAAAAGATACCTCTTGAAAAACAAATAAGCAAACAACTCATCGGATCACCCTCGATACAGAAACGAGAATATTTTCGAAACACGAAGCAATCAACGTATACCACGATATCCATGTCAGAAGTGTCTTTCGATCAATTGCTGCACGTCTATTCGGAACGTCGATTGCAAACTGACAATTATTATGTCATTACACACACGAGGATGTAATTCGATAATAGTAGCTAACAAGTCGACCGAAGTCGAAGATTCTTTGATCGATTAACCGCAAGTTGGCTACTTATGCAACTCGATCATGCGCTCTGCACAATTGATTGTTTAAATGATTATATGGAAGAAATATGATATTTTTGTAAATGTATTTTGCGCTTGTTATTGTGAAGTTTTTCGTATTTAAATGACTACAATTTTATGTAAATTTTAAAACTGGGACGGAAAAATAAAATGAAAAAAGTAAAATTTCTTTCACGTATGATTTTTATATAATTGAATTTAAAATATTCGCGAAATATATTATTAGTACTATTCTTATATATAAAAATGATTAATTATCACTTCAATTAATTTAATTAAGCCAAATAATATAAATTAACGTAGTAATTTGCAAACTTTAGTTTTTAAAAATAAAAATAGCGTCCATAAACTATTTCTATTACTTAAAACGTGAGAGAGTGCCCCGCATATATTTTTTTATAAGAAATTTTTTTTTTATTGAATTATATTAAAGAAAAAAATATTAGATGAAAAATAACCCTATGTCAGCGAAATTATATTATACAAGCAGTAATAAATCACGGACGTTATACGCTAAATATAGTTGAAAAATAAGTGAAGCCTTGTACACAATATATATATTTCTTCGTTAAAGATACTAATATTAATACTACTATTGTATTTTTAATAAAAAAAAACTATAAATCTTAATCCATAAACATTATAGTATTCGAACAAAACGATAACACTGATATATTTCAAGAAAACAATACTAAATAGCGAAACATATTACATACGAACATTAAGAAAGCATTGCCGCTTGAAAATAAAACAATCACAATACAATAAGGTTCCATTTTCATAATGAAAAAACATTAACACAAGCAAACACAAACAATACACGACGAACATTCAAACTAGATGATAACACGGAACGTGCGACACACAAACGAGCGTATCCCAAGAGAAGAAAAGCCTTGGAAAATTTCTCGACCGAGAGAAGGTTTTTCCGCTGTTTTCGTGAGCACCTGAATATTTCAATAGCAGAAAAAATTACTCTTCCAACGTACACGAATCAAGATTCCTCCGCGGCAATTAAATAATTAAATAACCGTCTACGGATAACTTCAATTAGTACTCAAAAGCCTCTCGCTTCGTTAGATGGTCCGATTAAATTAACCGTTGATTCCGGGGTTAATTGAAAGGGATACGTGTGTTGAAACGAACGTAGTTTTCGTATATAAAAAGTATTAAATACCCCTCGTGATGAATCAAAGCGATCGCAATCATTAGTAATTGATTTACGAAAAAAGGTGGGATTGTTTTTGTGTATTTTATTATAATTGAAAATTTTGGCTAACATTGAATTTTTTATTTCGACTTACAGTTTGAAATAGGATGAGTTGTGTGATAAGAGGTATTGATGGAAGATGGATATTCTAAGTACTGAAACGGTGTGTGAGAAATTGAAAAACTAAATAAAAGATTGACTGGACGATAGATGGGTAAAATTTAAAAGATGTGTGAAATGGGGAGGCCAAATTTAACATGATTTTCATTTACCGCCGGTATTTTTTTTTGCTAATTACCGGTTTACCGATAAATTAAATTTTGCATAAAAACCGGGGAAAACCGGAAAAATAACAGAAAACTAAAAAAACGTAAATCTACACAACCCGGCATTTTTTCAAAAATATTTTCTAAAAGAAACAATATTTTTCAAAAATACTCGAAACACAAAAAAAAATATTTACCAGTAAATCACCGAACTGTTATTTACTGGTTTACCGGTAATGGCATGCCTAGTGTGAAGCAAATTAGATCAAAATTGCTCAAGACAGACAAGATTAGAAGAGAATTGGAGAAATCTTTATCCAACAATAGATAATGAATAATTGGATATGATGATGACTTAAATTTTACAAAATCAAAGATATAATATACACCACGATGAATACATCTCTAAAAAATTCCATAATCAAAACACACACATAAAAATTCCAATGGTAAAAACCAATATTATCGATTTACAACAAACACCGCAGCAAATCTGGCGAACACATTTAACATACACACAAAAGTTTCGTTTGTTATCCGTGGCTTTAATACCATCGGCAAAGTTGTACGTTTATAAATCATTCAGGCGATACGGGCAAGAGCAATTTGTAAAACTTAAGGGAGGCACTCTCGCGTAATACCCGCTCGATATACATTAACATCGACAAAGTGAAAGCACAGATATACGTTTGTGCACGTGGAAAGAGTTCGATTCGATGTCCCCGAAGACCGCAAAGGAAAAAAAGTAATACAAATCGGGTGAAAACTGAACGTTTTCGGTGGGGTGACTTTGAAAGTTCGCGCGGTTCGGATACGATTCTGGGAAAAGTTTCGCGAAAATTGTGGAAAAACAACGAGCCGGGTTATTAAATCGAATAATAACACTCTGAATAAACAAGTTGGAGAAAATTGGGTTGCGTACAATCTAAAGTATGGGGTAATATAAAAAGTATTGTTTTATTTGCGCGAAATGAGAGCGCCGATGTTTTTCGCGGATTTTACTGTCGCGTCCGATCTATAAAATTCTGAAGAATCTATAAAATAATTGTATGTAATTTTTCGCGTATATATGTGTATTTATCCGCTTGGAGGATTCATTTCGAGTTATTTGTAGATAACATGTTCGTATTTTCCTCGTACAAACAATGAGATATTTGCTACATGACAAACCCAAATCTATGCGGTTTCTCTGGCTGTACAAGTAAACTGTACAAACACTCATAACTTTATTTTAGAACAAGAAAAATTACTTTCACTGACGTTTTCGACTACAGAATCGCGCCAATTTTTTGGCACGAAACTAAATGACATTGCTTTCAAGATACAAACGAAAATAACCATCGACTTTAAAATTAAGGTCTTACGCACTCCGAGCGTATATTTCGATGTTAGTAAACACCGAACAACAACACACAACAAAACTCATCCAAAGAGATCAAAGTTCGGATTTCCAACGGCAAATTCCAACACCTCCAAACCCGAAACCGAAACGCATCCGATTAATTTCGCAGACATCACAATCCCAAACAAAACACAGATTACATCAACAAAATAAATCACGTAACCATTATACAGTGGCGGATCCACGGTGGTGGCAAACGGTCAATGGCCACCACCCTAGAGATTTACGTAATTTTATACATATATTTTATAAGTAAAATTCGGATTTAAAAAAGTTTAATAAAATATGTACAATATTTAAGCACATTTAGATTTCTATATTTTTCAGATATAATTTCACTAATATGTTATATTTTTGAAAAAAAAATCTGCCTGTGGCGCTAATGTCTGTAATTTGAGAAAATATGCTATTCAACTGTCTCATTTTCATCAAAAAAAAATAGTAGTTTTAGTACAATCTCTTTAATTTCTTATAAATTTTATTAACATGGATACTTTTTGTGAAAAAAAATTCGCCTGTGGCGCTATTAAAACCATAAAATCATAAAAAGCTTGATAAAAAATGCGTACCGGCACCTTTTTTTTTTTTAAAAAAAGCACTGAATATAAGTCTTATTTTTGAAAAAAAAAAATGTATTAAAAATTAGAAATTGCCCCCCCACCCTGCAAATTTCCTGGATCTGCAGTTACAATTACAAAACGAGCCACTCCCGACCCAAATTGGCGGCAAATCCTAACTGCCGACAAATTCAAATTGCCACTGAATTATAGCCATACATTATTACCCCGAGAGTGTATTTCGCGGAAATATCGCACTACATTACACACACATTGTCGTGTAAAAAATGACACATGGCCTGACCCAAATTCTAACAGGCTCTCTTGTTCGGATGAGATGAAAGGGCACACGCTGCGAATAAATCAGGACATGTTGTTCGCAATACGTATCGCCTTTTGATGTGTATGCAGAATTGTGTAGTTCGCTGGTTATTGGGTCATAGTTGCAATTTGAGGTCGGTAGTTGGTGTAGGGTGTTTGTGTGGTGGGTAGATTGAATTTGAATTCAATTATTGCAAGTGGAGTTGATGGTTTAGATTGGGTGTGTTGGTTCGTATAGATCGCTGAAGTTAAGGGACTTACTTAGATGTAGTCAATAGAATAATATTCTGGACTTGGGTCATTTTGATGTACACATTTAAAATAACTATAGTAAATTCTATACAATTTGAATAATAATTGTATATGTTAATTTTTTTCTAGTTAACTTGAATCCATAATGATCAAAGGACACTTGGTTTAATATCCAACTTTTAAAAAGTAGATCTCCTTTTATCTACACATAATGGACGCATATGTTGAAGAAAAAATATTCGACGATATCAGAAAAGCCTTGTAAATATTTAAAATCTCGTACCAGATGAACTTTTCGATAAAAAAATTCGTATCACTCGAATAATTTTCAAAAACGATAAAATCTAAAATAATACATATGTCAAAAAGATACGAATCTAAATATTTTACAATCTGATTGATTCGTTCGAAAAACATCATCGTTGTAATATCGAATAGCAATCAAAAAAACAAAGAAACTATCTAGACAAAAATAGAAAAATTCATCAATTGCGGTCGGACGGATCATGTTCGAATCAAAGGATTGAAATTGAAACTGATTCGTGTTAGTTTCGATATATCGATGTATCAACGTGTGGGAGAAAAAGTGGGATTTTCCGGGCTCGTCCAATAGGGAGGAGCGGGTTCTTGTAAAAGGTTTCCATTTAGCTTTTCCGACGTCTTTTCTTTTCCGTGTAACTTCATAAGTTATTTACAGCGCTATCGAATGTACGATCCGAGGGTTTCGGTTTTTTTCACAAGCGAAGTGGCAAAAGTTATCTCCACAGCGAATGGTATGACTCCATCGAATTTCGCTTCTGTTTTTTTTTTTTTTTAAGGCAAAAAAGAAAATTTAACTTTCGTATAAACAATCTTGTTTGATATTCACGACGGTCTGCTTGCTGCCTACTGAAAACATACCTAAAAATCTCTTGAATAATTCATTCGGCTGAAACGTTTTAAACGTGCTAATTAGCCCGAGCCCGATTGGAACAAGACACTCAAAAACGAAACCTTGTAAATTGAAAGGCGTGTCATTATCGAACGTTAGTCAGAAATTTTCCATTGTCTAACAAGTCTATCGACAACTTATAACAGTTCCTAAACTTGGCGGGAATATATTACCCATTGTTCCCGAAAGAAGAACAACTTGGAATTTTCTTACATTCCGAGTTTAATATGTACAAAGTTTCGCTTTAACATCGAAACTTAATTAACTAATTTGTCCGGAGTTTTAAAAAGATTCAAAATCATAAGACGAACGTTTCAATAGCTGGAACTTTTCATTTCAAGGTTTCGTTTAATGAAACGCCTGAAAACAACGAAAACGTACCTACAACCTTTCGAATTTATAGAGCGCGAAGCACAAATCTTGCGAATTTATTAACACTGAGAAGTGGCTTTACCTCAGGCTTAATTAAAAAGGAAACGACTGAGGGGAAAAAGAAAAGAACCTCGGCGATGACCCAATTCGAAATGACGCATTTTACGTCCTGAATTTATATGATATCGTTTGTGCGACAAACCGGTCCGCCGTTCTATCGGCTTTGGCCAATTATTTGGTGCACGTGCAATTGCTGCGGATTACTTTGTTGTCCGTTTTGTAAAATTAAATAATATGCACGTATTTTGCTGTCGTATTCAAATGGCATAAGAAGATGTTTTTTTTTAATTTGAATTTGTATTATATATTTTCATTGTATGTTTATTATACAACCACAATTTAAATAAAAAGAACAAATATAAAAATTCAAAGCGACAAAAATTTACGATCTTCAAACAAGATTATTATCGGGAGTGTTTGTTTCGTTTCTCAAAGATTCTAAAAATAATACAGATTATTTTTCCACTTGAAAATATACGAATGTATAAATTTTATAAGTTTAAGTTTTTATCCCATTTCAAGCGATATATACAAAAATAACTCTATTTTTCTACGAATTAGTCACTTTATATAAATAAAACATAGAAATATCATTCGAAAATTATCCACAAAATAAATCATACACTAATCGATTTGTAACAATAGAATTGTGCAAATACTAATGCGAATACCGCAAAATTTATTACCCAGCACAGTACTGCGGATGCAAAACGCGATTTGCTGCATTTTAAAACGAGTTTCGCGAGAGAACAAAGAAACCGAACGAACGCACCGACCAGCTGATCCGCCCGAAAGCTACTAGCCTCGAACGTGCCAACTGTCAAACGCGAAACGTCAAACCAATACAAAATTCACGCGCGAAACCAAACCCGATTCAAACTCAACATCAACCATAAAAAAAAATCACAAAAAAACCCTAAATTCTTCATTCGCCGACTCCCACACCGACATCTATCACGCTCGAAGGGCGCATAACCTCGAAACGCGAACCCTCCCAACCCTTATATACCCCTAATCCCACTACTTACCGTGAAAAGTGACACAGCGCCGAAGCGATGCTAGAAAACGCTCCCGACCATTTCGGGAACGCGAACACGACAGGTTACGGCGACGTGCTGAAAACCAAAACACTAGCAAAAAAATTCCGGAAGCTATGCGCTAAAACGAAAGCGGCGTTCGGCTGTGGGCGGTGTCGTTGGTCGTCCGGCGGCCGAAGGTCGGCGCTCGGCGTGGGGTCGTCGGTCGGGCGACAACGCGACGACTGCGGCGTGAAAATGGCGGACGACGGGAAGAACGACCCGACACCGACAACGGACCGATTTGAAGTGAAGCGATCCTGCCTCCATCGCGGTTATGTGGTATGGCGCGCGCGCTGGCCGTTTCGGTGCCGAATCGGTACAAATGCGACGCTGCTTTGTATTTTTATAATATGCGATTTTGTTCTTTATATTACGAATTCGTAAAAACTTAAATGTTGTGCAAATGTATGATATAAATTCGGTGCGCTGTTCAAAATTGGTTTTGCCGCTTCGATGCCGTTTCAGTACAAATACGATGCTATTTCAATCTTTTAAAATATGCAATTTTGTTCTTTATAGTATGGTTTTGTAAGAACTTTAATGCTGTGAAAATTTTTGATATGAATTCGGCGCGCTGTTCGTAAATTGTTTAGCCGTTCCGATGCTATTTCAGTACAAATGCCATGCTGTTTCAATCTTTCAAAACATACGATTTTGTTCTTTATATTAAAATTACATAGAAACTTTAATACGATACGTATTACAAATATAAATTCGGTGCGCTATTCGTAGCCGTTTCGATGCCATATCAGTACAAATTTGATGCTTTTTAATATAATTAAATTACACAATTATATACTTTATTATAACTAATACAAAGGTACAATTTCGTTTGAAATATTATGAATTCGTAATTCGAACGCGGTGCGCTACCCGCAGATGCGCGACCCACACACGCTCCGCATCCGACCCTCCGCAGTGCGCTAAAATTTGCAGACTTTTTTCACTCAACCCCCTTTCGTTCTGGATTGTGTTGTCAAGGTCGCGAGCTCTCGACGAGATCGATGTAGATTTGAGTTGAATGCATTTTTCGTGTCTGTCCAGAGTCCAATTAGAATCTGGGCGACATAATTAGACATCTATCGGCAATTTTTAAATTTTATTTTCTTTAGACTTCTTTTGATTGTTCAAGCTCCGGGCGATTAAATTTAGTACAATTCTATAATCTGTGGAAAAATGTTTCTTTTTAGTTTATTGCTGTTAAAATTTCCTAATATTTTATCTATACGCAGTGAAACCTTGATTTACGTACTCGTTATTTGTATTCAATTTTGCAGTCCCGAAAACCCAATTTTTTAAATTTTAACCCCTCAATCTATGTTTTCTCTTCAATAATCTTCTTTCGGTCCCTTCAAAAACGTAAAAACAGAGTGATTTTTATAATCCTACGAACATTTAGTTTTCACATTACGTAATTTTATTTTCATGGTATAATTATCAATAGATTATAAAAAAAAAAATTATAACACATAGTAGGTAAATTTAAGTTTTTATCATACTAATCTTTAAATCCCATACGAATGCGTGTAGCAGTTGATTATTTCAGATATGTACTTATTAATTTATTATATATCAAAAAAATGTATAAATTCCAAAGTAACATTTACACAATTTTAAAGAACTATAAACGTGTATTGCCTGGTATTTATTTGTAAGCTCAAACATTACCTATTCATAAGACAATACGATTCATTATTGAGAAAAAATGAATATTGCGTTTGGTTCTACAGCTGTATGAGAAGTCACTGCGCATGTACCGTTCGCCGTATTTTTCAGGTTTTCAGTGTAATGTTCCAATTCCATTTCTTTGAAAAATAAATGAACTGAAGTGTGTGAAATACTGCAAATGAACTGTAGAACGGTCAAACCTAATCAGAATTAAATGAATATTTAAATACTGAATGAAAAAATCGATGAAACTTACAAACTGTTCCAATTCTAATCTTTTTCGCTATCCAAAGCATATTATTGTTTCATTTTTGCTAACGAAAGTTGCAATATTTATAAATTGAAATATACTGAAAACTATTAAATGTCTTTATCACTCGCCTACATTTTTCATTTAACATTAAATTTATTTAATATGCAAAAGAACAAATTTACAGTTTAATTTTTGCCACAGGTACGAAAATGTCTCGAAATTATTTGCATAAACATGCAGATGCGTAATTCAAAATACATAAACCAGGTACCGAATGTGTGCGCAGTAGCCGTTCGGCTCTTACGAGTTTCACATTAGTGTTCATCGCACATTTTTTATTTAATTTATTAAAAAATGTTCAGATTGCCAAAGCGAAAAAGTGAAATACAACAACGACTGTTTTAAAGTTTATCTCGAAAGCCTGTTTTCATTTCGATATGAAAAGATTGTGCGCGGATCACAAAGATGACGTGGAAAATTTGTGAAATTGCTCAAGTGTAATTTTTAAACAACGCACCGAGTAATTCAGATGTTTCAAAAATTGGGTTTCGAATTGTTTTCTTTGATCGTAATCTAATGAAATACTGCGAATTGTGTCAATTGTGAGTATTATTTTTTCAATTTAAAAGCAATATAATTTTAATTAAAAATTACTTAAATTTGTAGATTTTTTTAAATTAAAATTGAACGGTTTCGAATAATTAATATACCTACTTAATATGATATTTATTTTCCATTTTGAAAAAATGTTCGGTCTAAAATTTAGACCGAACATTTATTAGTACATACCTACAGTGTTTCTCAATGTGGGACTTACGCCACTGCGGGACAATTTGAAAAATTTCGAGATGGGGGGGGGGGCAATGCTCAAATTACATTTTCGAAGATATTTTCTTGATACACCTTGACTTTTCAAAAAAAATGGCAATATTGTTATATTTGTATAAAAAAAAATTAAGCAATTATATTTATTGATTATACATAATAAGTGTGAGGTAATTAATTCAGCTGTACTTGAAATGTGAATCATTTGTCTAAAATGGCTAATTATTTATATTTTTTTTAGAATTTGTTAGGCATTCTTAAAATCTTCATAGTGGAGAGGGTATAGAGATTTTTCTAGCATTGAAGTGGGACATGGCATAAAAAAAATTGGTTTAAATGATTAAAAAATCATTGACCTTTCAAATTCTTTTACGATTTACCTAAAAATCGCTTAATATTCGAAGCTTACATTACAAAAATAGATTATTATTTTTTATAATTATGCTTTAGAGTTTGCTTCACTTAAAAAGTTTTATGATTTATAATATTTCACCTAGTACAACCAACTGTCAATCAGAGCAAAAAGTTCACGCATCTCATTTCGTCCCCAAATGAAAACGATAGCAAAATATCGGTTAAAATTCCTTCAAAATAAGTATTGATATTATTTACATCATGTTTATCCAAAGGGCCACCACGGTGCCAAAATCCCCACTTTTCACACAATAATAAACATAACAAACAGCATTTATTCCGAAATGTACTCATCGAAATAGTTTTACAACGGAAATAAATAACTTTATCAATATTTTAATACTTATTACGTTTTGAATTTACAACAATTGAAATTCCGAGATTCGAAATTTGCAAGTGGCCCCCCCGCATACTGAAATTTTGGACAAGCCTGATTTACATACATTATTTTGAATTCAAAATGATTACACCCAACAACGAAACGACCCAACAACCTTTCCATTTTCAAATAAAACCGCCGCCATTACCCTTCCTACTACCAATCCCCGCACATAAAAAAAAAGAATACCGATACCCCAAACACACAACGCACGTTCGATTGTCGAAGGTTGGCAACACGCGCGACGCGCGCTCGTGCACCGATGACGTCACCGCTCGTAACCGTTTCAAAACGGCCGCGCTCAGTATCGATTTTGACTCGGCCGCGTCCGTACCGGCCCGCACCGTACTCCGGCAGGCGCTCCGCTGCCGGCGCCCCCATCTGTGCACACGTGTGGACTCCACGTGGCGAAAACCCTGAACACTTCGAGGATATATGACGGGCTTCGGCGCCGTTCGCTCGGTGACGTTTTGCGAGGTTATGTCGGCGCGTCTACGCGAATCTATATAAATAAACTCGTAAACAGAAATGCGATTGACGTCCGCCTAGTGGAGGTCTGCGCGTTTTAGGCTTCGAAATAGATATAATGGAGGGGCCAGTGGTCGACAACTCTCGTTCGCGGTCGAGGTCGCGCTCCAACACGCCGCTGCCGAAGACCAACCCCTCAGACAGGGGCACGCCCACCAGGTATTTTTTTTATTTTTTTTTCGAAGTATCTATTCGCATTTTGTGTGTCGTTATTGTTGTTTCGAACGGTCGCGTCGTTTGGCATTCGTCAACAATGCGGCCGTTGTTATGATGTTTGCGCAAAATCGCGTATGCGAAATGTCAGTTGACGCGGACGAATGTTTGGCCATAAACTCGCCGTTTCGGTACATTGAGGTAACTGGACGATTGTCCAAATGATACTAGCACACATGATACGTTGGAGGATTACATGATCTAATTAACGCTTTATAATCGTACTATTTCTAAATTTTCGCGGATTGCGTTCTATACTCTGTTTTGTAGCGGCGTGTGTTCTAGTGTCATTCGGGCAAACGTTTAGGAACCATCAATTGAATGGGATTCAACTCGATGTTTCCTTAATTATCAATTAAAACCGTTGAATCGTCCATTCTATTGTATTGTGATGACGCATTTATTTGCACAATAATTGTACACTTACAATCAAGGTTCAATCGAATCGAATAAAACGAACAATAATCACTCTTCAATTCGAGCCGACAAAAACACAAAACGACTCTTCTAAAACCCAAAACGACTCTCCTAAAACACAAAATATACTCATCAAAAACAAAACCACAACTTTCAGACGGTTTGATTTATTAGCACCGAAGAAAAATAACGGTCAACGGCCGTGTCGTTAACCCTTCAGCGCTCGGTCAAGGGTATCACACTTCAGACGAAACGAAAGATTCGAACCTGAAAAACATAAACATCACATCGAAAACGGAGTGCGCTTTCTAAAGCCAACGCCATTGTCACGACCGGGAAGAGGTCATCGGAGTGAAATGGCGACCAACCGGTTAGTCGACAGTACCTAGACGTCGTTCATGCACGTACCCTGAGGAGACGGAAGTTAAAATTCCGACAGCCCGGGTTTAAGTTAACCGTTGGCCGCGGCGCGACACACTTCTCGGGTATGACCGCGCTTTTCGTGGAATAAGTCTATTTATGTGTGGAAGATTCGGGATTGACCCATTTTTGTGGACCAACGCGATTTTCGAAAATGGGTTGAGTTCGTTGATTTCAAAATATCAATCGTTGTTGAAAGCATTTCGGGTTTTTCCAATGTTGAACTCTCTTGTATGTTTTAAATAATCCTTATCTAATTTAATTTTTTTTTCATTTCTTCATTCCAATTACTTTCAAATGAGAGGTAATTAATTCAAATATTAATTCAAAGTATTAAATTATAGTGCGAAGTATTAAATTTTAAAGTGCAAACTATTTTTATCAAAGTGAATATGATCAAAACTAAAGTGCAATTAATTGCCTCCCGAAACTTGTATTATTTATTTTCCATTATAAAAACTAATACTTTTCACTTTGAAGTTGGAGGGGTGGGGGACGTAAAGTGCAAACTATTAAAACCAAAGTGAATTTATATATATTCCCGGTTTCAAATTATTTTAGATTCCAATTAGGGTTAAAATCTTGTTATGATGATAAGTATGTTTGTTTTTGTATGAAACGTTTTTTGAATGATCTTTATCTTGATGCGTACAAATGTTCGTTGAGTCAATGTTAGATAGTATTTTTATGATTCATTTTCATGAAGCGTCCTTTCATAAATTTATTTTCGTTTAAGGGCCATGTGGTTTTCGTCTCAATTTAAATCCAAAATTAAATTTGAATATCAAAAATCCATAATTTTCGACGATACCTGAAATTACTGTTCTTATCGAACCCTTATCTCGTTCGACACCAGATAATTTTTCATACACGATAACGTCGCGAAACCACAAATCATACTCGCAAATTACAAAAAAATATTCAAATCCCACACACATCCACCTTCGACCTCAACACCAGCCTCATTCCACAAAAGAACAACACTTGTGAGAAATCGCGATAAACCAAAGGCCAACGCCACTTCGAGGATACGAAGTCACGCCATGCGATACAAACTTCCAGTCAAAACTTCCGTTCTTCCAAGTTCACCCGAGAACCGATCGACCTCGTGGTTTAAATGCCGATTTTTTTGTATAGCAAATCGGTTGAATTTCGAAACCAGGTCGGCTCCTAGCGCTCTCGCCATGTTTGTTGCAATTTTTGGCAAGCCGCGCGAAAAGCGAACGAAAATTTATTATTAAACCGCTCCTGTGAGTCCGCTTTTGAGTTCGATGTGCAAGAATGTCGTGGTGGGTTTGCTTGCGAATGCAATTTGATCAGTGGTGGGTTTGCTTCGTTGAGGCGTTAAACATTTTCGGGGGTCCCATTACGTATGTAAATATACAGAGCTTTCAAACTCTCTAATTAAAAATCATTGAAATTTTTGGGGGTCCCATTGCATATGTAAATGTACAGAGCTTCCAAACTCTCTAATTACAAATCATTCAAATTTGAAAAAAAGTAGTTAATTATTAATATTTAATAGCAGGGACAAATCCGGGAATTTTTCACGACAAGATTTTTTTTCGTTAAATACGAAATCTATAACAGCGGTTCATAAACTTTTTGACTGATGTGATAACAATTTTCCTATTTTCAAATGTGTAAGTTCGTGGGGCCTCAATGTAAAATTTAAAAAAATCCGATTGGTTTCAAAATAATCATTTGAATATTCTATGATAAAAATTATTTGCTAATTACAAAAATTCTTTATATATTTAATATCATTGGAAATATTTTGATTATTGCACCACAAGCTAATTTTTTTTGTTATAAGATCTATATCAATGTTATTTACTTTATTTGTGTCATGCCCCCCCCCCCCCCCCTTATTCAAATATTTAAGGTACATAACAAATTCTAATACAAAAATCAACTAGCCATTTTACCCAAAAGATCCACAATACCAAGTACACATGAATTAGTCAGTCACCTTACTTTTATTTAGTCAATAGAATTACTTATTTATTTTTATAAAAATATAAGTTTTTCTACCTTTTTTGGAAAATCAGGGTTACAATATCAAAAAAATATTTTCGAAAATGCGTTTATTTTGCGAAAACGATCGATGATTTCAAAAATGCACGAATTTAGAAATTTTACCGTGACCGAATCAAACCCCTTTTTTTCAGAAAGTGATTGAAATTTTATGTCTATTGGATTGGTATAAAAAAAACTAATAATTCATCAAAAAAATATTTTTCAAAAATGCTAGGGGGTCCTTTTCAATCGGAAGCCCTGAAGCGAGTATAAGTAAATCCGCCACTGGCTTTGATGGAGGCGTATTGATTTTTTTTATGTTAAATATTTGATTGCACTGGTTTTAATTAATGTTGAGTGATAAGTGGGACAATCTATAGATGGGTGTGATCACATATTGATATGAGATTGAGCAAAAGATGGTTTCAATGTTTAATCCTTGAGTTATCTTACACTTATTAAGTTAAGGAAATGTCAGATGTTTGATAATATCGTAATGATCGATTTATCTTGCAATTAATTATGTATGATAATGACGATAAACTAATAGAATCTTTTACAAAAAACTATCAAATAAATTAAATCATATTTATTGCAACCAGAAAAAAAACATGGTCGATAAAAGTAGTCTTAACCTGTTGACTTATATTGTT
The DNA here is from genome assembly GCA_009617725.1 of Hydropsyche tenuis. NCBI lineage: Eukaryota > Metazoa > Arthropoda > Insecta > Trichoptera > Hydropsychidae > Hydropsyche > Hydropsyche tenuis. The sequence continues at coordinate 2,378,291 of VTON01000007.1, forward strand.
ACGCTCGACTATTTATGTAATGTTTGAAACATAAATTCCGAAAGGGTGTGCGCTGTGTTTTCAAAATGAATGGAGCACGTATATGGGCGTGTAAATATCCGTTTTGTTTGATTACACGTGTGTCGCTTGTTTACATTTCGCTCGCTTTTTCATATTCAAAAAATACCTTAGCGCGTTTCGTAAATCTGACATTCGCGTTTGATAAAAACGTGTATCGTTTAATTTTAATCTATTCACACGACTATTTCTATGTAGACATTTTTTTTTTTTTTTTTGGAAAAAAATATGTTAACGTTTTACTACGCAAATACAATATCGATTCCTTCATAAGATTAAGCACATTTCAGGTTTCACTGTCAAGATTACTACAACGCTCACATTTTCTCATTACACACTTCGAGACAGGTGCAAATTTGGGTTAGCAATAAATAGAGCGACGCAATCGTGAAAGTTAACCTAACCCACACTCATCTTGCACAAACCTTGAACCGAAGACAAAACAAACAATTCAAAACAACTATTGCACCACACCGAAAACTCCAATACATCGATATTCCTCCTAATATGCAAAATAGACTAACTAACCGTCGACGACAAAACCTGTTCGATTAATAAGTAGGAAAAAAATTGCTCGATTCGTACGAAATTTCGTAATTTGTGTTTTTCTTGTGATGTCATCGCGACGTTTTCAACGTTTTTCGAAATGACGTCGTTACGCGTGTCGGTCGTTGCATACTAATTTTCGCTTTTAGTTGCTGGTTCGTTTTATTGCCGTTTTGGCCTTGGTGTCGCGATTCGAGATGGCCGTTATTGATCAAATAGTTTTGAATTTGAGCGCGGATCGAATCGTATTCGAGTCGTTTTGTTGTGAAACTGGTTAGATTGCCGATTTTTCGAATAAAAAGAATCGATGCGGTTGTTGATGGGTTTTGGTTGAAATTTCATCTTTTATATCGACGTTTATAATTTGTAACATAATTAGCCGTATTTTAATTTTATATTTTTTAGCTGTTATTTTTAATTATTTACTCAAATACACACCGTTCGATAGTTTATTTTATTTTTCGTATTTAAATGGAAATATAATAATAGACAATTCAAGAACTGGCGCTCGTTTTTCAACACTTTTCTTTTCTATCGAGGCTTATTCTCAAAATTGTATTTAAAACCGTTCATTGACGACCTCTGACGTCTTTCAGTGTTTACATACAAATGCTATTTTAGCGCGGCAAATGCGAATACATAGTTTGTTTCACCTTTTGAAAAATTTCATATCGCTGCACAAAAAAAATCTCCCTTTGATTTACATTCTCGTTAAATGCCGGAAGTTGCTTATATATTTTATCGAAATGCACATGCGAAAAAAATATGTTATATTTCGCTATCGTCATTGTGGTGACGTTAACTTTTAAAATAATTCTGATCAACCTATGTTTTGAATCACCTTTTCGTTTGCGTAAATATCAGATGTAGTCAACCTTCGATTTATAACAAAAATATAAATTTTAACTACTCACTATAATTTTTTTTTAATGAAAATAATATAATTTTAATTGAATATTATTATTTTTTGCAGAAATATTGACGTTCAACCCATCCTCGAAGGAGAAGAAGAAGAAGTTTTTACTTCACCTCCCGCTCACAGGACAAGAAATGCTCTCAAACATAAACCACAAACTTCAGAACAGATAACAGAAGACTCGGAACAAACCCAGAACAATGAAGAAGATCATATAGCCGAAGAAGTAATTCAAGTATGTATATTTAACACGTTGTACAAACATTTGTATTGTTTTCTTTCATATGTGGGAATATGCCCTTCAAATGCTCTTCTAATTTAATTTTATTGATCCTTTCCACACACATGTGTATGAGCTTATTTTCAAAATGCGTATGTGTTAAGCAACCTTCAATGAAGCTTAATTGATTGAATTAAAGTCGAGAGAAAACTTTCATACATTCACATGCTTTATCGAGTAAAGTTGTGCTTTTCAATCACACCTTTTTTTCATGCAAATTAGAGTCTGGCTTCATATAAGTATATTTATATTCGACACACGTGGTTGTCCAACCATTTATGTAGTTGAGAAGACTTTATTATAGAAACTTCCCTTCACACATGCTGTTTATATTGGGCTAAGTTCTTTCATGTGTTCGTTGAATACACACATCTGCCACATACTATTTTTTTTACATTCACACACCAAAGTACTTGAAGCGAACATGGGCTTACTTGGGGAGAATTCCTATGGCTGTTTTTAGTCACTGTGTTTCTTTCCGGTACAGCAGTACGTCTCACACGTTGTTCATTTTTCAAACGGCTTTTTTTTTTTTAATACATAACAATTTTCAGTCTTAATATTTTATGTATTATACTAATTTATTTATTTATTTTTGTAGAATATCAAAAACTATTCTTATGAACATGAACAAGTAATAACCACAAGAACAATATCTAACAGTAACAATGGTTCCCAAGTCTACAATTCGCCCATTTATGGCACACGAGGTTTCACATCTTCTTCGTTGAGAAATAGTTTTGGATATAACCGGTCACAACTCAGCCCTTCGTACAGTGATCAATCAAGCGAAAGTTTCGCCGAATCCGTATTGGCCGACAGTAGCAAAATTTCTCAGGAAGGCACTGAACATTTGCCTTACAAAGTTTATCATAACGCCCATGAATATTGGAAGTGAGTATAACGAATTATTTATTTATATAACCGTTAAAATTTGTGCCGTAATGTTATCAACCTTGTCATTATAAATTTATTTTCTGCCGAATGTGACAATAAAATAACCGTCATTAACTTATTCAACTTATTAATTTTTTCGTTGTGCGAATCACAGCATTGTAATTTTATCAATTGGAAATTGTGTAGTTATTTTAATATTCAATGATATATCTAAAATAATAATGTTTAATACTTCGGGTGAAAATCAATATGAAATTAAAAAAGTTGAAGCCTTACAGGTTATATCAATTACTAGTAAACGTTCAAACGAAAATAATGGCATCGATACTAACAAATATTCTGGGTTTAATTTATTCTAAACTTCATAGTTTATGTGAAAATTTATCTACATTTTGTAATGTGTTTTATTTTTAATTTTAGCAAATATCCAAAAACAGACTATACATATTCACATTTATCAAGAGATAGGGTAGAGTTAGCACCTGGACAAATCGCCGTTCCAAACATGTCTCGTTTATCGTTAGGACTTTTCCGACAAGGTGTGCCTGTTTATGCAGGTGGCTTAAATGAAGAAGAATCGGAAGCTCTGCAAAATCGTTCGGAAGAAATACGTAAACGATGGATATCGGAAAACAGTACAGCAAATTATTCTAATAATTATAGATATTATGGGGTAATTTTGAATAATTATAATGTCTTTTCTATCATTTATTTTTACTTATTGAATTTTTTTTTCATTTCTTAGAGCCATGCTGACAGTGATTATGATGAAATCGACACTCTTTCCTCACAAAATATAAATTATCCAAGCGCAACTCAAAATCAACGCTGGTGGATAACAAGATTTTTGATCTCAATCATCACTACAATTGTCACAACTGTAACTTCAATAAAAAATAAAGTAATAAGGAGGGATCCCAATATGCGATATCCATATTATTCATCATCCAACAGATACCAATCGTACACTCAAAATACAAGTAAGTTATTTTAATATTTTATTTTTATGTTATTTGTGTATTTATGTGAATTAATTTTGTTTTGCTTGTTTTATCAGCCTGGACTTCGAAAACTAAAGAATTTGCAAAGAAAAGAAAATGGTGGCTTCTTCCCCTATTACTTTTATTGCCGCTGCTTTTATGTGAGTAAAATTTTTATTCTATCATCATCTATTTTAGCGTAAATTAATATAATCTTTGAATAATTTCTTTATCTTTATTTCCATCAAGGCATTAAGTGTTTTTCTTGCTTCTTTTCAGTGAATTACGTTAAACCAGAATATAAAAATAAATTAACTTCAATCGAAATGCCTCAACTTCCCGAACTAATTTTTCCTGATTTTTCGTCAATCGAATTGCCCCTAACAAACTTTTCATTTCCCGAAATGACATTACCCGAGTTCAAACTTCCAAATATTTCCATGCCCGATTTGTCTTATTTTAATGTCAATATGAGTATGCCGGAAATACCTTCTCTCAACTTAACTATGCCAGAGTTGCCCGAATCTTATTACAAGTACAAATCGGCAACGGCTGAAATGCTCCACAATATTTTTGTTTACATAAAATCGTTTATTTTATTTTTGTCGGATGAAGCATATAAAATAATATCCGGAGTTTTTGCACAAAATACTTTGGTATCAGTATAAATTTTGAAGTGATGGGTTTTATTTTAATTTTATAGAATGGTGCTTAACTATTTGTTTTCAAAAAAATTATAATTTCACTCTCACTAAAATCACAAATTTGATTTATTGTTTTTTTTAATTAGTATTATTTTTTATATATTAATATTTTTCATAATAATATAGTTTTTGGCAAAATAGGAGTGCCAATTTTTAAATTTTTTTGACTAAAAGCAACACCTTGTTTTTTTATAGACTGCATTAGTATATCTATGATGTAAACAGAAGGTTTTTTTTTAATTTTGGATATTCCCATTCAATTTAACATTAAGACATGAAGCATATTTTTTTTTTACTTTTAGAAAGTATATAGCATTAATAAAGTTAGATATATTGAAATTTATATTATATGATAGTGTTATTCTCCAGAGTCCTCAATTGAACTATACAAATGTACAAATATTTTTTTAAGATTCATTTGGTTAACATAAGGTCACTTACTTAGAATAAGTCAATTTTAGTTTTATATTTCTAAAATATATAGAAAAATGTTTAATTATATTATATCATATAAAGAAGATTGTGAATTATAATTAGATAAAAAAAATACAGATACAATAAGCTACTGGTTTTGGAATTATTAGCAATGTTATCAGTATTTATTAAAAATTTCAAGGACAATTTTATTTTTTGACTTTTTTTATTATTATAGTTCACTTTACTAAAATTACTATTTTTAATCCACATTATTCTGATATAATTCTTCAGAATTTGAATTAGAAATTTTATTTCATCAAATTTCTAATTAATTTTGTGTTTGTATGTATGTTGTATGTATGTATGTGTGAATTTGATGTTTCTCTACATTGAAGTATTGAAGTATTCCAATAAACATTAGTAATAACACATATATCACCTGGTTTGCTTTTTACACACAATCTTCAATGCCTCTTTCCTTTTGCAATGCACTTAATTTGATCAAAAATCATCCAAATTCCCTCACCCAATTCACCGAACTGAGAAATAAGATATGTCGGAATAGTGATATTTTGTAAACGAGTGAGGGAAGGATGGAGAATATCTACTTGATGCAATCTTTCCATTCCATCATTATTAAAATCACCGATAAAATCGGTGAATATGGCCGACACCGGACTCAAACTGGTGAGTTTTTTCAATTGTAGCTACACTCCGTCCTTCCCTCTAATGTGATGAAGTAAAATAGAAAACACCAACTTCAAAATGTGGTTCTGTCTCATGTGAGTAACTTAAACATAATTAAATTAATATAAATTTTAGCGTAATTTATATAGGTGTTTTCTATTATATTTATCACTTGACGGGAATGGCTTGAAATATATTATACAAAAAATTGTTTTCTTATTTTTTATCTTTTTTATTTACAGATTGGTTTTATGGTCCGCCCCTCGCTCTAGGCACTTATATAAGTAGAAATAACACAATTATCATAGAAAAACCTGTAAAATTCGAACTAACTGATGAAATGTTAAATAATATAATTTTACATGTCAAGCAACATTTTCAACAGAATGTTCAACCTCAAATAATAGAAAAAATTGTTGAATCTCCGAATAACATTGATCCAACGGTATTAATCCATCAACAGGACTTAATAGAAAAACTTTACCTCGAAGTAGACAGCTTAAAAGAAAAATTGGCAGCTAACGAGAACATAGATGAGCAAATATCTTATTTGAGCTCGAAACAAAACATGGCAATGTTTGTTAACTTGTTCGGATTAGATAAAAAAGATGGATCTCCTGTTACTAAAGACGATATCAAAGAATGGTTAAGAAAAGAAACTGTCAATAAGGAAGAAGTGGAATTAAAATTATCAGAAATATTGAAAGCTACATCTGCTGAAATGAGTAAAAAGATATCAGATGCTGTCAAAAACGAGGTAGCTCAACAGAAAGTCGTTTTATCAAATACACTGGTCCCTCCTTCCATCATAAATACTGATACTGGTACTGGCTGCAATTGCGAAGAAACTATCCACAAAATCGTAAGTGCTATGCTCGCTGTGTATGATGCAGATAAAACAGGTCGAGTTGATTATGCAATGGAATCAGCAGGTATTTGAATTGCATGTTGAAGAATTATTCTGAATGAAATTTTGCTATTGATTTTGTGTTTTTCTTGATGTTTTTGACAGGCGGAGAAGTAATATCAACACGTTGCAGTGAATCCTATCAACCTAAAACGGCTGTTTATACCATACTTGGAATACCTTTCTGGTATAGGTCAAATACTCCACGTACAGCTATCACACCAGGAACAGCCCCTGGCGAATGCTGGGCTTTCCAAGGTTTTCCAGGATATTTGGGTATGTAAATTCCATTCATTGATGATGTAGATTTATTTGAAACAATTTTGCCTAATTATGCTATTTCAGTTATAAAACTTCATACACGAATCAGTGTTACTGGCTTCACCATGGAACACACACCAATTCAGCTATCTCCTACTGGACGTATAGATTCTGCTCCGAAAAACTTCACCGTTTGGGTACGTTTTCATCTTGTAATTTTTTGAATATCTATATTATGAAGTTTCATAATTTATCTTGTTATCCAGGGTTTACAAGATGAAATGGATCATGATCCAATTCACTTCGGAACATACGAGTACCTGAACGATTCTGCTGCTATTCAATATTTTCCAGTCCAGAATTTACCGATAGCCTCCATCGATACACCACCGGGTCACGAAATAGTCGAACTTCGAATAGAAAGTAATCACGGTCATCCACATCATACATGCCTATACAGATTTCGAGTTCATGGCGATCCTGCTGAAGACATGTCTTTTTATGGAGATAATGCAGAAAGATAGTGACGGTGGAAAGTTTAAACACTTGTGTGTTCAGCTTGATTCGAAATAATCAGCAATTTGACTCTGGTAAATGCTAAGCATCGGAGTTTTTACTATTAATTTTTGTTACCATACTAAGATTATAATGTAAGTTGATTTGAACAGTGATTGAATTCGAACCGGACATTAAAATTTAAGGTTCTGAGATTTCTTGACATTTTATTCCCGCCTCTTATAAACTTTGAATTCTACGATTTTTTTTACTTTGTGCGTACAGTCTTCTGTTTTCGTGGTGTTGAATGTGAATACATAATTAGGTATTTCAGGAAAAATTTGTTAATTTCATCTGACTTTATAATAGTTCTTTTTAGCTTGATTTGCTCTATGTATTTATTTTCTCATTTACGTATAGATATTTTGTAGAAAAATATGTTCACATAGCACTGACACTTACGAATCTCTAACGTTTACTTTTGTTTATTATCATATTTTTCAATTTTTTTTACAAATTTTAAATATGATTTGTATACAATATTTAACTAACCAAACTGATAACATGACATTAATTAAAATCCTTCTAAAAAGTGATGTTTGCATTGCCTAAATTAAATGAACTTTTTCTTGAAACAAATCATCTTCAAGTAATAAGTAAAATTTAAATTACTTTTATGTTATTTTAAAAACCTCTTGATACAGTTAATTTATTGTTGAAAGAATACTAATTTCTTGCTCTGCTCATCTACTCTTTTATTTTGAATGTTAATAGAATGTAATATTTATACAAATGATTATTAGTTTTATCATCATAACGCTTTTTGATTCCAAAAACTAATCTGATCATGAAGCCGGGATGTATTGTATTAAGAATGAATTTGTTTTTTTTTTTGGTAAATCCTGTTGATTGTCAATTAAACATTGATATATTTGAATGCCTTGTAGTTTGTAAATAAATTTTATATGATAATATTTAATAAACTAACAACATTGTGTATAGATTAGATCTTATGTTGAAGTCTCTTTATTGCACTTAAATTATTGTGAACATAGTTGGTATAGAAATTTTATTAAGGTTTATCTAGTCTAGAATTTTTACTAAAATATTGTTACTTAAGCATTTTCAACATTTTAGTGCCTTTTGCCAAAAAAAAGGAATCATGAATATAAATATAAGTAAATAAAAATGACTCGAGTTATTACTAAAATTTATGATAATTACGTTTCTCCATGAAGAGACGAATAAAAATAAGCGATCATACATGAAAAAATATTATTTCTTAGATCCACTTTTCTGACATTTAATGGCGTTTACTAATATTTTATTTTAGCCTCGGTTGTTTTATATACCTATCAGATTTTTTCATTTAAGATACTTCACACAAATTTTGATTTGTTAATTTGCTTTAAATACACTAAAAAATTTGTCTTCCTATTTTTATAAAAATTTTTTTGGAATATTGTAATCAAATGTAAACAATATTGGTATGCTCCGTATTAATATGCCTATTTAAAATATAGTCAGTCAATTTTTCTATCATTATTTATGTTTGTGTATGTTTACGTCATTTGTGAATTAAGAGTACAAATATTTTTAGAACTGTATGTATTTTGTGATATATATCATGCAAGTCCAAATCGTTAATTTTATTTAAATAATATATTTTTTATATTTATCACATTTTGAAATAAATATTTTCTAAAATTGTATAGTTAAAAATCTCATTGTCAGTTGTTCAAAGCCTGTATTCGATTTGGAACTGTTTTATTCATTTTTAGGTTATGTTCATTACTATGTACTTTTTTTACCAGTTTTTAGATTTAGATTTCAAAATATTTTTCCAAATTTTATTTGAAATGTTTCTTTAGATTTCTTTATTTGAATTTGATTGCTTCGTTTTTCAATTGCTTTTTTTATTTGTTGTATCAAATTGCATACTTCAAAAACACAAACTTGTAAACAGATAGTAAGAAACCAAGTGTCAATTCTTATCTTTCGGCACTCGATGAGCAATTGATTGTATATTGATTATACTTACTAAATCAGGCAGCTATCTCTTATCTGAATCTTATGTGAACCCAGTTATCAAAATATATCCCTTATGCAAGAAGCCTTCTCTTTTATTTGGTTACCTTCCTTACAATCTCATAGGACATAACAAGCAGCACCACCTTCAATATTCCAAAATATTTCAAGAAATTATTATTCGATGCGACTGTTGAGGAACTTAGGAATTTTATAAGGGAAAGACAAATCTGCGAAAAAAACAAGTTCCTATTTTTGAAATGTTTTGTTTTATTTTTTCTTTTCACTTTCAAAATATAAATGACCTAGGAATAGTAAGTCTTGTTTAGCTAGTATGAAATATTTAAATAAAAGCTTTGGTGTAATATGCAAATACTTTCAAGACGCTCATGAGCTTTACAATTACGTAAATTATATAAAAAACATAAAATTAAAGTAAAAAAACAAATGCTAAATTTGCCGCCGTTATGTCCAAGTTGTTCCACGAAGCTGACGGGTGACATTAATCCAATACAAAACTCTACATTTTTTAAATAATAAAATGTATTTAATATAATAATACCTTACATATTACAAATAATAATGGAAAAGCTTGAGCATATGCCCGGAGAACGATAAATAAATCGAGAGCGGGGGGTGTGCACTAAAATAAACATAGCACAGGGTCGCCCCCGCACTGACTGTGTTGATGAGAATGATGTTGGGCCCAGCCCTTAGAAGCACTTTCTGTGGACGATGGATGGACCAGATTCGTCATACTCTTGTTTGGAGATCCACATCTGTTGGAAGGTGGACAAGGAAGCGAGGATGGATCCTCCGATCCATACGGAGTATTTCCGTTCAGGGGGAGCGATGATTTTGATTTTCATTGTGGATGGGGCGAGGGCGGTGATCTCCTTCTGCATGCGGTCAGCGATTCCTGGGTACATGGTGGTGCCTCCAGATAATACTGTGTTGGCATACAAGTCTTTACGGATGTCCACGTCGCACTTCATGATTGAATTGTATGTGGTCTCATGGATACCGCAGGCTTCCATTCCCAAGAATGAGGGTTGGAAGAGGGCTTCTGGGCAACGGAATCTTTCGTTTCCGATGGTGATGACCTGTCCGTCGGGAAGTTCATAGCTCTTTTCTAAGGAACTGCTTGAGGCAGCGGTGGCCATTTCTTGTTCAAAGTCGAGGGCGACATAGCAGAGTTTCTCCTTAATGTCACGGACGATTTCTCTTTCGGCGGTGGTGGTGAAGGAATATCCTCTTTCGGTGAGGATCTTCATGAGGTAGTCAGTCAAGTCACGACCAGCCAAGTCCAACCGAAGGATGGCGTGAGGAAGGGCGTAACCTTCGTAGATGGGAACAGTGTGGGAGACACCATCTCCGGAATCCAAGACGATACCAGTGGTACGACCTGAAGCGTACAGGGACAGGACAGCCTGAATTGCTACATACATGGCAGGGGTGTTGAAGGTTTCAAACATGATTTGGGTCATCTTTTCCCTAAAGGACGAAAACGAAAAAAGTCAGCAAAATAAAGACGAAAAAGTCCAAGATCGAAAGAAAATACGAAACGATTACGCTACCTGTTGGCTTTGGGGTTGAGGGGAGCCTCTGTGAGTAAAACGGGATGTTCTTCTGGTGCGACACGGAGTTCATTGTAGAAAGTGTGATGCCAGATCTTCTCCATATCATCCCAGTTGGTGACGATACCGTGTTCAATTGGGTACTTCAAGGTGAGGATACCCCTTTTGCTTTGGGCTTCATCACCGACATAGGAGTCTTTTTGTCCCATGCCGACCATAACGCCCTGATGACGCGGCCTTCCGACGATGGACGGGAACACGGCGCGGGGAGCGTCGTCTCCGGCGAAACCGGCTTTGCACATGCCGGAGCCATTGTCTACTACGAGGGCAGCAACTTCTTCGTCACACATCTTGGATATTTAAAAGATCTGCGAAAAGAACAACTAAATCAGATTTCGACTCGAAAACCGTTGACTCTATTCTTATATGAGAGCTAGATTCCGACTGACGCGTAGACGGTGCTACGATCTATAAAACAGAAGTGAAATTCGAATATCATAATAACGCGTCTATTGAGTTGAGACGGGCGTCGAAGACCGTTTGGATTTCATATGCGTAGTACGGTTTGAAAATAAGTGCGAGTTTCAAATTTTTTTTAAATAATTCACAGTAAACCAAATAAAAACACGAATAAGAACTGAATCTAATTATTGAAATGCGAAATAAAAAGGGGATGGACGCCGGCAGAAGAACGTTCGAGACGCGCGCGCACATCGAGGCGTGTCCCGTAACGGTCCGAATTCAAAAAAAGTTCAACCACCATTTGCACAAGCGTTACCAAATCGCAAGAACATAACCGAATTTTAAAACGCGTCACAACCGATCGAATCCAAATCCGAAAATTAATTTTCAACGGAACCGGGAGTCGGCCATTTCCGTTATCGCCTCGTAGCCGCACAAATCCGTAGCACACAAAAATCCGACACGTCACAACTTCACAAAACTGCACTCGAGACAAAATGACCAGGGAACTGAACAATAATCGAGAAGAAGCCTCTTACATGAACAAGTACGTAACAAGACAGGCTGTACTGGAGCAACTTCGCTCTCTCTGCCCACGACTGGAATGGCGTTCTCGGCGGCGGCGTTAGGTATATAAATGGCGCGCGCCCCTCCCCTCCCCGCGTCGCGACAAGCACCAATGGCCGAATACTTGCCCATATATGGTATTGCACTGCACCGAAGCGAGCGGCGCGCGTCAACCTTTGGCACGCGAGCGTTTGCGCAACGTGACGCATCGCGGGCTACGATACGGAGAAGCAGGCTATCGCTCGCGTTCGACCGCTATCTCTCGCACGGTCGAGATAACGCGGACAGTTCGGGGATCGGCGTCTCCGTCATTCGGAGGTTGCCTACCGCTGGGATCGTAGTCTTCTTCGCGGAGCCGGCGTCCGGGCGCTATCAGTCGTCTGATAACGCCCATGATCACACGTGCGACCACCTGATCGCATATAATAGAATAAAGGACGCAATTTACTTTGTCTTTTTTGGGAAGAATCTTCGAGAATATTGCAACGGTTGTTTTGAGGGTTCGCGTATTTGGCTCGATCGAAATAAAGGGTTTGATTCTTTTGTATGATTTAAAGATGAAAAGGACTAAATACGGGACTCACCGCGAAAGCTCCTTCCTTGCCGGGCGACCGCGCGCGAATGCGGCCGAAGCGGGCCGGCCGGCGTAGCACGCGCTAGGCTACGCCCCCGCTCACATCCTGAATTAACCCTAAAAACGCAATTTTCAGCCTGAAAAATCATCCTGAAAACATCCACCATCTATTTCAGCGAAGATGCGACCTCAAAAACGCACCAAATCGGCGGCGGGAAGGCCCCGCGGTTCAAAATTGACGGGCGTGCGGCGCCCCTCGCCCCGCGGCCCGCGTCGCGCCCGACGCCATGACCATATATGGGCATAAAGAAATCCTCGCGCTGCGATTGGTCGGCGAGCCGGCCAGGGCCGCGGCAGTGGCCCCCAACACCCGCGCGCGGCCCCCCCTCGCCTCTCGCCCACCGTGCGACTCGACGTGGCGCGCCTAATTGTCTTATCATCAACGCGGCCAGATAACTCTGTGTGTATGCATGTGGCCGTGTGCGAGTGTCGCGGCTCGCTCTCTCTCTCGTGGCCGTTGCAAAACGGCCGGGTTCTTCCGCCTCGCGGATTTCGGCTTGCAAAACTGTGGTGGTTTTTGCGCGCGCGAGAACGGGGACGTTCGCGAGGAACTTATGGCGGTTGCGTTTTTGGGATAGAAATTGTCGCTCGGATGACAACCAGTGGGAAATCGACGGAAACGCCCGAAGGGATTTCCCCGGTGAATCCTGATTGTCGAGGAAAGGCTTTTTTTCTATTGTCCGACTGACACTCGATGGCCGTTTTCGATTCGGTCCGGCGACACGTGTGCTGTGTTGATATTTTTTCATTCATCGGTTCGGCAATGAATCATCTGTTTGGTCAAGTGCACAAAAATGTCGTATTTCAACACGTTAATTTTAGTTTGTCATCGGTCTTCGATTGCGAAAAGAATGATTCACGTACAAACTCGACAGTTCCAGATACAGCAGAATGCAAACGTGAACGCGTAAATTTGAAATCGAACACACGGTGCACGAATGTAACTAATTAGAAATTTTAATGATGATTTAAAATACGATGTGCATCCTTGTGAAAATTCCGCTAGTAACGTTCGGCGATTAAAATCTAGCCGGTTGAATTTCGAAGATAAACTATGCGATTAAATGCGCAGACGTGTAAATAGAAAAAAAAAATAAGATTACGTTGAATTAGTAGAGCGATCTTCCGACGAGAAAAGAAATGATCGACTAGCGTCGCAGACATTATCATTTTCAATTCCATACGACAAAACGGCGGTCGTCTAACCCACTTGCACGACGAGACGTAATAAACGAAACTATCCATTTCGATTTTATTTCATCTCACCACACAATAGAAAATATTGACAATCCGCACATGTCACCGATTAGCCTATAACTCGATACATTGTTTTCTCTACATTTCGATTCGCAATCGATCGGCCGGTTCCATTTTTAATTTCGACGCCACCCCTATTTCTGACCTATCCTAATCGAGCGGCGTCTCACAATCAGTGGAAATCCGTCAGATCGATATTATTCTTTAGTCGCGTAATCGAATAACGAAGAATATTATATTACCACACAACCCGAGGAGTTATTTATTTGCGCGGACTGTCACATAATGTCGGCGTCCCCACTGAAAGATGGGTGAATAAAAAGCTTGAAAAAAAGGTCGCCGGCTTGCGTAGAATCGCTACCTGGACAGGTACGCCGTGAGAATTCTCCAGAGATCGATTGCGGATGGTCGCGCACGTGTTGCACTTTGGCCAAATTAATTTTTAACGACGGTACGCACTAAACGTACATACGGTTCGTTTCATTAGCGAAATATGTAGTGCGAAAAACAAATGGTTGTATTGTATGTATGGAAGTGTTCAGTGCGCTTTGTAATATGAGTAAAACCTGTTTATTATTATGCGTATGAGTTTCAGGAGGGTTTCTTATAATATTCATATAACACGATTGTTCTTATATGAAGTATTGTCTGAAAATCATAAAATATATGTTTTAATCTTACAGGAATTATGATTATTATTAAAAACGATCAAACGAAAATTATGCAACAAAACAAAATAGAATTATTAATTAATTCAACTATATTTTTATATGAGTAACATTATATCCATTTCGAAATATATAAATTTTAATTGTGTTTGCTGTATATGCTTAATTTTTTTGCAATCGGATAGTATGAGGCATTGTCTCGTTGCACAATTTACATACTGTCGCACGATTTCCCAATAGGTATAGAATGAGTCTGACCATAAATAATATTAAATATTAAATAAGAAAAGATGGACAAATATTCTCATTACCGAGTGCCATATAAGTGCATCAGTGCACTCGTTTATGTGTGCCGTTATTTTCGAAAGTGGTAGAAATATACTTTTTTTTTGTTTCCAGGTATGTCAAGTATTTCGACATGTAACTTTTTGTTTAAATATTGATTTAATTTTGATGTTCGAATGCTAAAAAGATTACATGGACCGAACCTGCTCCAATTTTTTTTTTTTTTTATTGAATATATTCTTAACATATACGACTCCACCGTTCCATATGAAAACTCGTTTCGTTCTTTGATTTGCGTTTAACAATGAAAACGAATTAAGTTTGAAAAAAACGGCCACTTTTTCGCTCACATCATTTACTCGAACAATAATTCAATTGGATTTTATACCTGCAGCTTACATAATGATTATCATCTTTATAGTCGAGCAAGTGGGCAGTTGCAATTTAACATGACCACCAACGCTCCATTTACGTATGACCGATATACGACTAGTTAATCTTGGATTCGTTAAAATCACTTTACTGTATGGTCAATACGAACCTAATATTTAACATTTCATCGATTTCCGATACATCGAACGTTACCCGAAATGGAATAATTACGAAATTACACGGTGAACGAACTCGGTATGGATAATAACGGTATCTTTACACGGAATTTATCATTAGATCTCGATGCGAATTTTACTGTTCCATATCTCTTCGGATGACGGTTCGATTTTCGAAAAATCGAATGCGTGTGTCTCGCGGGTCGACTTTCACGAAATGCCGTTTTTTTTCAATTTTGAAAATCGCGCGACGAAATGTCGTTTTGCCCAAACGCGTAGAACGCGATGGGCGTATTATATGCACTCGCGAAGGCTTTTGACGTTGTGCAAGTCGTATGACTATTTTGAACGTGGTATAAATCCGATTTGACAAAATAATGAGGTATAATGACGTGAATAATTCATGCGGAAGGATTGACAAATGTTCTTGTTTTTATTCTATTGAAAATAAACTAAATAATAACCTTTTACCGCTTTGATAATTAACGGTCCAATTAAGTTGTTATATTTGAATTTTTCGGCCTTTACGAAAAGGTTTAATTAAAACCGTATCGATTTCGAAGGCGTGTTTACCATTGAAAATTGTCGATTAACGTCGTATATTCGTTTTAATTTATTTTGGTATTAAACGTAAACATAAACAATTATGAAAATGGCCGAAATTATTAAGTAGAGCACGGTGAAAAGCGATCGCTTAGAAATTTGCATAGAATTTGAATATTTATTATATCGGATTTCTGTAAAATGTCGTCTCTTAAATTTTCACAGATTTAAATTCGTAATTAGCTCGATTTCTTATTCTTATCTTTTGAACGATCGCTCGTACTGGATATTATGCCCATATATGGTTAAGAAAAATCGATTTTCTGATAAGAAAACCTAAGAGTAATAAACTATTGTATTCGTAAGACTCATTCCGAATTTTTTCAAATTTTATCACGCGTTTTCCCGATTAAGATTAACTGACTTGTTATTTGAAATTCCACAATAAACCATCCCGATTAAAATACTAATCTTTCGGCATTCCGTTAAGATAACATTCTATTGAAGAGACGCAACAAAATTCTCATCTAAAACTGATTTAGCTCAATTTATCTAATTTTCCGGCTGGTAATTCGTTCGATTTAAATAATTTTCTTTCAATTATATACGATAACATTACGACATTTCTGCAATGGGATTTACTAGTCCGCAGAACGGTCCCGTCCACGGAAACGTTATATTTCGCAACAGCAACAAAACAATGAGACTCGTTGCGACCTTCCGTTATTCAAACGGCTCGGATGAGCGGTTAATCTTGAATATTTGAATTAATTAACGTATGAGAATCGGACAAATATACGTACATTTTCATCGAGTTCAAGCAAAAAGGGATGATGAATCGCTGTATGCGAATTGTTTAATGTTGATTGTTTTGGGCGTTGTTGAAATATTCTGAATATTTCCGATGTTTTCTTTTTTGTAGGTTTTTTTATCTAATTTGATTTAATGCAAATGCGCAATATGAGAACAGGCGCCATCTAAAATGAGGTATTTTGTACGCGAAACCCACTCGTCTGGGTTATGCTTTTAACCCTTAAATGATCATTAAATTAAAAAATACGATTAATCATTATAATAATTAAGTCACAAAAGATTAATTAAATATTTTAGATTTAATTTAATAAATTTTTATTTTAAAATCGACGATTTTTATAGATTCTTATACACTTCATTTTAATAAATGTTTACTCACATGAAAAAAATTATCGAATCAAGTTCAATTCATTGTGCGGGAACAAACATTTGTAAGACGTTTTAGCACAAAAAAAATTGCAATCTATTTTAGTTTCTTGCTCGGAAATTGTCGAATAGTAGCAAAAAATCGACATCGTTATTCGACAGTGGGTTAACGAGTTCCTCGATAGTGCTTTCGTAGTAGCGTTGCGTCAGCCTCACGTAGGCCGAAAATACGTAATTTATTTATTGCCGACGATGGAAATCCTCGGTGGGAGACATCTCGTCGAAATACCAGGTGATCCCACACACAACATCATTCGCGAACAGCCAAAAGACAATCGCGAATACCGCGAAGGCTGCACCGGGCTGCATCCTTCAAAGGTATTCTACCTGATGTCGGAGCTTTCCGAAAAAATAAACAAAGACAACCCTTCAGATATGTTAGCCCACCGGAAAGTCGTCTATCTCTATAAATATAATCGTCATATACAACTTCTACGATAAAGAACTTTCTTATACGAAACGAAAGGTGGGTCATTTTTTTCTCTGATGAAGAAATATGGCAATGAATGAGTTGGAATATTGAAAACTATCACTGACAAATTATCTCAGGTTAATGATACATGTATCCATATATAGACCGAATCATTTTTTGCTTAACAACGTTTACAAAATCTACAGTTTTATAAGTAAATTGTATTAATAGACACTGAAAAGTTTTGTCAATAATATACAAATATGTACAATACAATCTACTAATAATATTAAAATAGATCGCATATAAAATAGCATGGTTCTCATCACAAAACGTAAAAATGGCTTTTCGTAGACAGCGATCGTTAGAACACACACACAAGTCTGGAGTCTGAAACTCAATGCTAATCGATGGAAGGGAAATTCTATTAACTGGAGGCTCTCACGGCGATGAGCTTTTATTTTCGTCTTTGGCTATTCGAGTCAGTCGGCGTACGAGCAAATTTAATTTGGAAGCTTCGCATCTTTGAAAATTACGTTATATTTTCACGATGCGTCATTTGAATGTGCTGAAATTATGTCGCCGAGTCTCACGCAGTTGTAATTTCCTACGCGGTTATTAAACGCGCGACATTTGTCAGTAAACACTTGTTGACACGAAGGCTTGTTTGATTAATAGTTTCTGAGAATAAGCCGCCGATGAGAACAGTAAGCTTATTTAAATATTTGTAAGCGTTGATTAAGTTTGGATATTAAAATTTGTTGTATGAGAAAGTGAATTATTGTTGAGTTTTGTTGTCGTAGGTTGTAAATGCGGATTAGATTGCGTTGTGAAAATTTGTTTGATTAAAATCGTCTTTTATTAAATTTTCTAACGTCTTAAGTTTTAAGATGATTCATTAAGTTCATCGTACAATCGAGTGAAATTTTCGTTTCAACTTGAACTTGAATTTTATCTAATATTTGATATTTGATCACTTTCGAAAATTGTCAGTTCAAAGAGTCAAACTGGATGATTATATTATTTTTCAACTGATATACCACACACTAATCAATTGAACCATGTCCTAGTTAACTGAATTCACCCAACTACATCTCTCGACAGAGATATGGCTCGATGTTACAAAAGCTAAAGCGAATCTACATATCGTTGTTGATTAAATAACAACTATCTCACTTTTCTAAACATTTAAATCATTTGAATATCCGGTTTGCAGAAGATAACGATTATGAAAGCATTCCTTGAAAATGTTAATTCAAAATAAACATTGTAACAATGAATCAAGTCTTCATATGTTTAGCACAACTAATAAATATGAGGTTATTGGATTCTAATTCTAAAAGTCTTTATCAAATAAAAGTTAACCAACATTTAATATCAATATTTAATTTTTCCTACTTATTATCTTTTCGAATTTCCGTATACATAATTACTAATATAAAAACATATTATTTCGATATTTCAATGACTAATGAACCCCACGATGGTTTCATATCTATTAAAACATTTCAATTCATCACATATACCATAAAAAATTAAAAAACACACAACTTTTTAGATTATACAGAAAAAACATAAACACCACAGAACCTTCAAGAAAAACCCAACCACGGATTCCACGGAAGTCAACCATCAAAAAATCGAATCTCAATTTGCATGATAGTCGTCATCGAACAATCGATGACTAAATCCGACCAGCAAGACGGAATGCCGATGACGCAGGAAGGTCGAGGCTCCAAGAGTGGCGGCCTCGTATGAGTCACCACCTCGACGACGAGGAGTGGCTGTCTGTCGTCTCCAACTCTTCGTATATATGTGCTTGAGTGTGTGGAGAAATTGTACTTCCGAACCTGAACTGGGTCAGGGGACAAAGGATCGAGGACGGTTTATCCTCTTGTCGTTTTCCCCTTCGGACGATGATGGCCTTTGTCAAGTTTTCAATGTAGATAAAGCATGCTCCGCTCGTTAAGTCTGGATAATAATTTAATCTTAATAGTGTATATATTAAAAATAAAATTTAAATTCATTGCAGATAGATAATCTTTGAATGAAATCATCATGCGTCCGTTGCATCCTTTTAAACACTCGATTTCGTATTCTACACACTCTTTAATGACGGATGACGATTCAACCTCTGCAGAAAACGAATATAAATAAAAATAAAATGATCTTGAACTACTTGTTTTCAAAAACACATGTTTTTTTCGCACACATGATAAAATCAGTACCCAAAAAATCAAGGGCTTTCAAATCTGTTTTAGCGCCAATTAGGCCCGCAATTGTCCCCGAGTGTTGACGCACATATCAATTGTCGCTTCGTTATTATGATTCGAGTCGTTTATTTCATTTTATCTGACGCGTTTCTTGCAAACATAACCCGTCGCAACAATGGGATGTCGTCGACTCCTTCGGCCATTGTTCGGTTCATCCGGTGTGTGCATCCCGGTCATATTGTCGCTTATCATAAGCGGGGTTGTCGCATAAAGAATTTTTCTGTTATGTTTATTTGTTAGGGATTAGTCGTGTTGGGTGTCTGATTGTGAATTGTTTAATAAAGCAAGATTTTGCTTTTTTATATTGAGTGGCGTTAATTAAAGTTTAAGTGACATTAGACCTCGCATTATCGTCATTAAAATGGAATGTAATTAAAAATATTCCATCTGCATCGTCATTTGCAAACAAAACCTGCAACACAATGCGATTTTATAATTGTATATTCTATAGTAATTGTATATTTGGAAAAAGATCGAATTTCTCTTTTCAAGTGATGAATAAGGTAAATATAAATAAATAACCCATAGAATCATATCCACTAACTATATTGTCAATAATCAATATGTATCGTTTATGATTCACATATTCATTTAAATAGAATTACAACGAAATTCATACGAAACAATCAATATTTACAGTTAATTAAATATTGATTTTTGTATTAATTACGACACTCAAATGAAAATTCTTCGCACTAAATATTTCCTTAACAAAGAATTTAATAATAGCGCCAAGCAATTCGAAACCTTTTAACGAGACTTAAGGTTTCCCCTCGCACAACCCAGCGAAAAACGCCAAGTTAAATATAGAACCGCCGATAACAATTCTCATAAAAATCATAACCACTTCCTCTTCGTAAATGGAAGCTGCAAACCAGTGAGTCAACACACTCGGACATCCGGCAGGCCATTTTAGATTTGCCATCCATATCGGCGACAGATGGCTCATTGTGCAAAAAACCAACAGCCAGGCCGATTCCGAGGATCCGGAGAAGACATACCATACGACGATATGGTCTGTTGACAATTCGTCATTGGTCCACCTTCGAAACCGCTCACGAATATGGTCATCGCGTTGATCGGCCATAGTACGGCGCGTGCCCACATTTTCTCGAGAAAATCGGTCTCGGTACTGTTTTTATTCGAGAAATATTCTAATTCGAGACGACGGAGGCGCGATGAGGTCGTCAGGGTCGAGGAATATGGAGACGATCGTGATGCTGATGGCCGCTGACCAGCGCGCCAGTTTCAATTCGAGTCGGACGTAGGACGAGTATGAGGATTGCTTGTAGTAGTGAATTATCGATCTTTATTACGAAAAAAATTTATTTGATATTATAAAATAATTTTACTTGAATTATAATAAAATGTCTTGATAATACTTCAGTTCAAAGCTGATTCGTTTCAATGGAATTCGAATCTTTTAAGAGCGAGTAATAAACAGTCATAATTGATGATACGTAGCTTTATCATATTGTTAAGAAAATAAGTTACTAGAAGAATGTATTATCTCACATTTAGATGATTCAATCTTCTTATTAATGCTTCATAATGAATCATTAGACTTTGTAATTGATTCTCTATTATGTTCCCGAGTGCTACATTGAATTAAAGGGACTTCTCAGAATATTCAATTGGTTGCAGGATTTTTTGTCTCGTCAAAGTCGTAGACGGCCAAATTAAGATGCTACCAAGTGAAAAATTGCCAGAAACAAAAAAAAGGGTCAGACGGATTGTCTAGTCTGCGAATTTGCCAAATTTTCATGCGTATTATTTGTAACGTAAGAGAATTGTCCTTAGAAAGTCAATAAAATATTTGTGCAGACGTAGAAAAAAAGTCTTGAAATTTTATATTATGAAAAATTATCAATTCTAATAGTCGTTCGAGAGAGTGGATCCGAGCGGAGAAAGATAAATAATGGCCGTTTTGGAAGCGTTCGATTCACGTTTGACATGTGACGGTGAAAGGTGTATCAAAAGTCAACTATCCGGTTTGACATCTATAAGACCTATGCAATTCGTTAGAATTCATAATTTTTTCTCGTATGCGCGAATATTTTTGAGCCGATTAATTAAAAACGCAACGGTAGTGAACGACCTCAATGCTCATACATAAATCGCTCGCGAAAAACACGATACTAATTTTTATTAGTTTTAATAAACATAAATTAGTGGTTTGGATAATTTTCCATATATGTGCAATCGAATTCTGCCTGTATTTCTATTTTTCATATCATAATAAACTGACTCATACTTGTGTATACTTTTAAAAATATTCTTTTCCCTCTACAAAAATATGCAAAAATATTTTTTTAATATAAACTATTTACCACACCTGTCCAAGAATAATGATTCGGTTTATAGGTTCAATGGCTGGCATTAAACGAAAAAAAAAACTATTATCCTCCCATGTTACTCATATTTATCCAGCTAAAAGCTAAAGTTACCCCCCTCAAACACCACCCTAATTATAAACGCAAATTCATATCTTATTGATCAACCGCTATTTTTAAATTCACTTTCCGTTTCTTATTTTTCCAACATGTCCGTTGACGTTCCATCGGGTCAATTTGTTAATTTCGATAAGTCCGAAAAGCGATAAAACAAATTGCTCGGGCGTTGGTTCATAGACGAAAATACAGTGTCCGTTGAGTGTTGCCATATGAATATAAAATTGATTCGTTATTGAGTGGCCTTGACACCAAGCGACTGCCAATGAGCTTCTGCCCCTGCATCCAGCCAGGGGTAGTGAAATTTATATTGTTTTAATTATATTTTTCATATCATCATTATATGTAGAAAAAGACTTTTCAGATATTACCAAAAATTTTGAACTAGTATTGATGTAATGTAATGAAAATGAAATATCTATTAAATTTTTTCAGGTTAATACAGTCATATCCAGATACTGGTTACAACCAGTGAGATGCATCATAAATAGTTCAATATAAAATTATTTTGGTAAATTCTTTTTTTATCGCATTATGAAAGTGTGCATTGTTCATAATCAAACAATAGCTCATTTCAATCGATACGATTGTTGATGGTTTGAAATTCTTCATATTCTAATTATTATTATATCAAAATGATCAATTTTATATATAGATTATTTTTAGTAAATAATAATGATTTGATTTCATTGTGATGGGGCTTCTATGATTATTGGAATTGATCCTATTTTATTCATTATATAATTTTATTGCTTAGATTAATTGTTTTAAATATGATTCCTATAATAAAAATTATTTGTATAATAAATCGTGACAAAGAGTTACACATTTTCAAATAATGTTAGTTTTGTTATTGATATTTTATACTAATCAGGGACATAACTATGTTCATCTTAATCGTAGATAAATGAAATCTAGTTTTACCAAGCGATAACAGACTCCGAAAAACAATCTTATCTAAAGTAGACAATTGAAATTCTTCTAGAAGATATTTAATTCGAGAAGATTATTGACGCTCCGAACGATTTACAATTAGATTAAATTGGAATTTTTCACTTGAGACTCTGACGCCAATATTGTTTGTGTACTTTATTAACATCATTAATTCTAGTAAATTGAGTTTAATTAAAATCATATATTCTCAATCCTTATCTTATCAAAATCATGAATTTTTGTTAATAATTGGCGAAAAATTTCACATTTTTTCATACATATTTCGCTCTATTATATTATAATATAATAATTGATAACGATCTATTGTCTATACATACGTTGCCTTATTCAATAGCGGTAGTCTAAGATTTTAACAGATTAGCATTCCAACAGTAATAAATCATATACAAAACAGCAATCAATCAACAATTACATTATTGATCGATTATCGTTAATTAAACAGTATTCCGCAATCATACATTACTCTTTTCATAATAAATAGTTTAGAGCTTCTGATCCGACCATCAAGCGTCAAATGTCTACAGAGAGACCCTGCAGGAAATATTAAGTAGCAATTTTTCCTTCTGCCTTCGATGAAAGTGAAAAACATGTCTGCCGTCAAAATTCAATGACCAACATGTCCGGTTTCTAAGAATAGACAGTAAAAAATGATCAAAAATCATTGATTCCATACAAAACATTAATAAATAATTAGTAAATTTTTGGAGACTTGGATATCGATCGCACACGAGGACAACGCAAACTTTCATTCGACATTTTTCCGACCTTAGCATTTCAAAAAGCATATCGACCGGACAATTCACGAACCCAAAACGTTCTATTATTCCGGCAAAATTATCAAAACGGACGAACCGACCATAATGGATTGGATGTGGCTATATGCAGATACACTATCTGCGAATTCTAGGCTATTTGCTGATACTGTATCTGTGAATTCTTGGCTATTTGCAGATATAGTATCTTCGAATACTTGACTATTTGCAGATACACTATCTGCGTACTCTTGGCGATTTGTAATCATAATTAAAACTTTTTATATTCAAATATAACTGAACTAGTAAGTATATATGTATTTATATATAATATTTGAAGGTGAAAATACAATTGGACTGACTGTCGGTAATTGCAATATATTAGTTTTGACAGTTGAGTTTTAATAGTTCGAATTTTTGGTTCACCAAACACAAACTCACACGACACAAGCGCATACGATGCAAGCGCATACGACGAAAGCACACATGTTTTCGAAAATTTCAAATTAAAGGAAAAACTTTTAACACGAAACTGAAAGCACCAAAATTCCAATGCACCAAAGTCCTCGCTAGATGTCGTTTACCGCACTGAACTCTTGTCAGATGACATTTACACGAACGATGTTTGATTTATAAATATGTTGATGAAAAATCCGGTTAACAAGAAATATTACTTTGGTTCTGACAAAATATTGTGTACATATACAACGTAACGTAAGTATTGTGTACGTCTAACGTAAGATTTTTTTAACACAAAAACGCATTTTGGTGCGTTCAGTTTCATGATAAACGTTTTTCACTTTAATTTGAAAATTTCTAAAAAATGTGTGCTTGCGTCGTGTGCGCTTGCGTTGTGTGAGTTTGCGTCTGGTCACCAAAATGGTTATCATATTGTATACTACGTATAGGTAATACTAATACATAAATTTTAGATGAAGTAAAACCCGAGCACTAGCTTAAACATACGACATTTGAATGTCGTTAAATAGACATGTCATTGATTATTTCTTATGTACTGTACCTGATTTCAAATATATTGTATCTGCAAATAGCCAAGAATACGCAGATAGTGTATCAGCAAATAGCCAAGTATTCGCAGATAGTGTATCTGCAAATATCCAAGTATTCGCAGGTAGTGTATCTGCAAATAGTCAAGAATTCGCAGATAGTGTATCTGCAAATATCCAAGTATTCGCAGGTAGTGTATCTGCAAATATCCAAGTATTCGCAGGTAGTGTATCTGCAAATAGCCAAGAATTCACAGATACAGTATCTGCATACAGCCTCAACCTAATGGATTTCGACCGAACACAATTATCGGTTACTCCCTGTCAAACTTTGACCGAACGCTTCGCATATTTTCCAGATTACATAACGCCGATAACAATCGTACAAAAACAACAAAGCAATGTCGAAACCTTATCGCCAATTGTGGCGTTGATTACCGCCAGAAACGGATCGATTTCGAATGAAAAAAACCGCTAAATCGATCGACTCTTTTAGTTTCGGCAGGCAGCATATGGCGCATCTAACGTTTCCATCGGCGATTCATTAAATTATTTCACACACCATTCCGGGTTCGACATCCTAATAAAACGGACACGCCATTTCAGATGCGGAGTCACGCGAGTTCTTATTTAGAAATCTCAATTATGCGGATTAATAACGCCGATCTAGCGTACATATCGAGCGCTATCACGCTAAAGCTTTTGCATTAAAATGCGTGAGTTTCGAGGGATTTTTGTCGTTTTTACACAGAAATTCAAGGTCGTCTATTTGATCGGTCTGATGTTGCATCGTCAGAACTCAGAACGACCGGTTTGGACGTCTTCATACGTGATATCCGCAGGAAGTTCGGAGTCCATTCGATATTGTGTTGTGTATGGTTTATCATACCTATGTATATCGTAGCAATTAAATAAAGTTCAAGCGTATTCTGATATTTAAATATTTGTTCTTTTTGATTGAAGTTAATAAATTAACAGGTTAAATGATCAAGTATTGTTGATATGAAAATACAATTTTATGAGATGATTTCAATATTCAATTTCTTGAGAACCTTTGAATTATATATGAACGAAGAATTTTTTTTTTTAATTATTGAAAATATCAGAAAAACTCCATCTTGCATGATATTTTATAAGCTGAATATAATAATGAAGGTTTATAATTTCTTTTTATTCTTCCGAGAAAGTCTTAGAAAATGTGTATGATATCTCACCGAGATCTTCCCAAGAAAATTATCTTGTAGCCTGATCGAACCGATCGAGCCGATCACAATGCATCAAATAGCCAAACTGCAAATTCAAAAAATAATAACACGTGATAGATAATAGGCATTCTCGTGTGAACTTCATGTTTCGAACATTTGAAATTCGCTTGCGAGAGTGTAGCCGACGTGGCGAAAAATGCGCGTACATAATTAATTCGCATTTTATGAAAACGAGACGTTTTCTCTCACTTCGCTCCAGATGCTTTGACGGTTAAAGCGAATCGTCTTCTTCCCAAAAAAAATTATATATAAACGAAAAATCAACGGATCGTCTCGATGAATATTTAATTATTATTTATTGAGCGAATATTGTAATAGCGCGCATTTCGCCGCGCTTCGGAAACTCTCCAGTGGTTCGTATTAAATGTTTATTTATTTATTTTTCGATCGTCTCCTCTCTCCCATATACGGTAAATCGATCGAACGAGGTCTTATTACAATAAACATTGACTCTATTTAGTTTCTAATACAGAATATTTGTAAAGTGGCCGTCATTGACCGCCGATTGTCGGCAAATGTTCAATGTCGATTAAAGAAAGTTAGCCGTATTTGCACACGGGTTGATTTATATCTTTGTCCAAATTTGAATATTTTTCAATCTCGATACGATTATGAAAATATATTTATTATGTCAGTGTATTTGTATGCGTAGTGATAAATGGAAATGGCGCTTTCAAGGTGCGACCTTATGTTACTGTAGGAGTCAACGACATTCATGGAAAAGTGGAGGTAAATCTATGGAATTGGCACGAAAACGATTTCAATTATACCATAGGTTTCTTAAATTTCTATAGTTCTACTTCTGTACTGATAAGATCAATTTAAAAAGAATGTACATATTCACAATACAACAAAATCAAACTGATATGATCTCATCGATGAAACCTTTGTGTCAAGTTGATAAGGCATCACGTAATAACGTGATAAGATACACGAATTCAGCAGTTCCTTGAAAATTCGTCAACTATTCGAGTCATATTCTATTTCAGCTGAAGGAAGGTCATCGTTTATAATGTATGTAGAAAAAAGAGACGATGTTTCGTTTCCTGGTCGAAACGTCGTACCCAAACTAGGCCACGTTCGGCGTAGGCAGATAAGCCAAGGTTTCAACGGATAAAAGTTCGCATGCGATGCAAAATCTCACTTTCCAAGGTGGTCAATGAATAAAAAAATCCGTTATTTTGAAGTATAAGGTCTGAAACTTTCGACCTCCGCTCTGTTGAGAATCGTAGGAGTTGATGCCTAATGAGGTAGTAAATAATGTATTGGTTTTTTTTTAAATATTGTGTTGCCTATTTTGGATATTTTCAATTTTTCAGTGTAGATTAATTAAAGTTTTGACTGTTTCGAATTGTGATTTATAAATCGAAGAAGGCAGGTAACGCTAAACCGCAATTTGCAAGTTACGTTTTATATTTCTTGGAGGAAATGCGAAACCGCCACTTGGTTGATAAAGAATTTGTCGTATCGTAAACACCTTAGTGTTATTAAATATTTTTTTAATTACAATTTGCATAATTCCGTATCGAATCGTGATGATGTTTACCGAATATTTTCGTCGTTTGCGTGCCTAATGTTTTTTATAAATCAATATTGATGTACGGAAGACCTTCAACTCAATAGCCTGAGTCAATGTAACTTATGTGGTTTGACCTCAAGTACAATAATGCGATTTAACTCTAATTAATCGATCGTCCAAATATTAAAAGTATTGAATATTTAATTCAAGCATTTCCACATAATAATATTTGTACCATGAACATCAAACAGATTAAATTACATATGTGCAAAATAGTTAAATAAACAGATCGACAACATTTTACACGTCATTGAAGAATTTGAATTTTTTAAAACATCACGACATGTATGCAGAGATTCAAAAATAGAAATTATTTATTTGTTTTGTTGTAGCCGTTACTGGCAGACTTAAAGCAAGTGAAAAAAACGCCGAAACGACGGTTGAACGATGACATCATCAATAACGGCCGAATGTCTGTCTGCTGAAGATGTATTATATTTTTTTCAAAACGAATCCGCAGTCAATTTGTGCGAAATCAAGAATGCATAAAACGGCCGGTTAAAATAATCACTGACCAGCTCATAAAAACAATAGCAATTAAAGTGGAATCACTCCCATTTGAGTCATTCGCGTTGAGTACTTACTTTTTTGTATAATATATTGGTAAATTGACTTCGAACGAGGCGGCGCCATTCTATCTATTTACGTAGTTATTTTCATGTACTTATCGAGTATTTGAATAACATTTAGAGCGCATGACTAACTTTTCGTGGCTCACTGTTTTCAGTGGTCTAGTTCGAACGATAATTCTTTTGACCGCGAAAGGATTTCCTTGTGGTTAATCGAAGTTAAACGTTAATTTTGAATATAGAATTATACACGTAAATTTGTTAATTTCGTAGAATAACCGTAATATATCCGATATCAATTACGGGATATTAAAATTTTCAAAAAATTCAAAAGGGGACTTCCTTCCACAGACTTTCGCATTCCACTTTCCCAACAATACAACACACACACACAGAACTAAAACCTTTTGCACATGCACCGGTTGCATCCCACCAAGATGCACTATTATCGACCAGCGTATCCCAGACGCAACGTTGCAACGTTCAACGCTCGGTTGCTTCGATCGAGCCTTTTTTATCTTTATTTTCTTTTCATTTTGCTCTTTTTCGCTTCGGCCATCCATGTGGTCCTGGCGAGTTGATTTGACGACCACACCTGCTCGAGGAATGCGACGAGGGCGTGTTCTTGGTCATCGATATTTGCGTTTATGCTCGAAAGGGTTGCATCGCTATTTGGCTTCATTGAAAATTATTTTTAATTAAGTTTATTGAATCATCGTTTAATCTATTGTATTTTTAACAAGTTTATAATTGATATTAAAACATTCTTAGAAATTTACGCGAGTATAACGTCAAACCGCTTCCTTTTGGTCAAATATCGATTGTGATAATGATTCATGTAATTTTCTATTGCGATTTCCTTCTAAATAAACTTTGGAATATATCAATGACAGATATAAAAGTAATAACATCCGACGTATCAAATACAAGCACCTGTTTGGAGATAATCTTGTTTATTTTCCTGAAAAACCAATCGTAACTTTATCGGCGATTGTAAATATTTATCTTGTGAGTGTGAGAATTTTCCACGACTACGCATATAATCGATCGATTCGCCGGAAAATCGAACGAAAAAACTGGGGAATTTTTCACATTAACAGAAGTCATGATGGACTGGCGATTTTCCGTCAAATTTTCGACACAAAATGGTCGTTTTCAAATTTACGTTCTCACCGTTGTGTTTCGATAAATTACGGCTTCGGATGGTACAATTACTCCGTCATCGATTAGCACTAGGGAAAGTGAAAAAATTGAAATTTTCACGTGCGATCACCACGCTTTTTTGTCGGAATCATTCTTTTTGGGAAAATTAATCGGTCCGACACCCTACAATAGAGCAATTTTCGACGTGGTATCGTTTCGGTGAAACAAGCGGAAAAACAATGCATTTTTCTCGAATATCGCCTACTTTATAAGCCCACGTATGTTAATAAAGTATCGCGAGTACTTTCACCTGCTTATTATTATCTTCGGAACCACTGTCTTCTATTTTTTCCAAAGTAGAAAATGGGCGAGGTCTATGAACCTCTCATACATACATACACTTTTTAATTTCTTATTAATATTCGATAAACCGAAGATTTTCACATATTAAAATCAACTTTTTTACGATCATTAATGTACGTTCTTTTAGAGAATCCAAACACGTTTCCTCCATTAAATCAAATCATATAAAAACTTAACCGAAATCAGCTAAATTCGACGCGAAGATTTCTCAGCTTCTGATAATTCGAATCGGATCAACAATGGATTCCATTGCTGAAAATCGGTAAATGAAAAAAAATTCCACGTAGGAAAACAATTGTAAACGTATTATATTGTCGCTTCCGACCCATTTCCCACGATTTTCCCATGCATATGCGTGCGCTTGCATTGTTTGTGTGTTATGGTGGTCTATCGCTTTTTCGATGCGAAGTAGTTCAAAATGTTCGTTGAATTCGCTTTTTTTTGTTATATATCGTCTTCTCGGTTCGATTTTCGTCTGCGGATGTGTTTTCGTGAAAGGCGTCTCAGTGTGTACTACATTCTTGTTTAGTGTTTTCCTTTCTAACAATTATTTCTTATTTCGAGTCTGTGTGATGGCTTCTTTTCGGTTCGTAAAAATGTCCGGAAAAGGATGTTTCTATGTTAAAAGTATTTCAAGCGTTTTTACTACATGAATATAACTTATGTATATGAGTGCGTATTCATAAAATTTCTCTGTGGAAACTTGATTGATTATAAATGCGATTTATTGAAATGTAGATAATGATTAGTCAAGTATTTTTATTGATCATTCAATGGAAATTTTATGATATTGCATGAGTGCGTAGAGTTTAAAGTGTTTAAACCCATATTTGGCTTCTCTGAAATATTGCGCTTGTATGGAGAAAAAAACGATTCCAAATGATAATATTATTTGCAGTGTGTTATCAGTTCAAAGCCAATAATTTTGAAAGCGGCTTTATTCTCCGAATAATCGATTTCCAGTTTTATATAAAAATATATCCTCATATTTTGAAAATATCAACAATTTTCGTGAAAATTCAGTATCTTCATGATATATCGCGATCATAAATTTTCATAAAAATAGCATTAGCAACCGATTTTTTATCTTCAATTATCAATAAATGCATCAGCTAAAGACGCTTTAATTTTATCAATCATCTGTTGATAAAACCGATGATTGATAAAACTGGTACATGTTTTTCGATCAATTGAAAACAACACATTTTGAAATCGATGGAAATGCAAATTTCATTCTAAAAATACAAGCATGGCGATTAATAATCGTTAGCCATGGATTCGAAGCCATCCATCATAGTGTAGGAAGCACACTCTCGAACTCGGCACCGAGCAGTCTCAAGCAGAAGAAATGTTGACCTTGACCCGCTTGACGGTCCATAACCCAACCCAATCTAACCTTAACCCCCCTTTTCCTCATTTTCCCGATACAATTTATATAAAAAATCCATAATTAAATTACTTTTTCATGATTAAATTCGGACTTTATACTTACACAATCTCATCTCTGATCGATCGAACTTAAAATTCATACAAAAAAATCATCTAAACTTCTAAAATTCAAAAATCAGTCTAGACAACTGTCACGCGATCCGAATTGACACGTGTCCGCGCGGTTCCGGTCGCGAATTATTTCACGAAATTTACCGGTGCGTTCGGCTCGGCAACGGATACATTACGATAAATATTAAAACATATTACGAACGTGTGTGTATGTGCAATTCATTAAATTTCATGGTCGCTGGTCCACATGGCCTGGATGCGGAGGAAAAAGCAACAACCGGTCGCCGCCGCTTAATTGCTCCAATATCTTTATGCGATTAACCGCAAGCTCGGCAACGATAGTGTGGATGTGGATGTGGATGTGGATGTGTGGATGTGAAATGTGTGGATGTGTGTGCATCCATGGTGCATCGGTCTCTGAATGCAGGCATTCTCAACTTGCATGTGACGTGTGTGAAGACCTGTTCTTCAACGGTTGTTCGAGTGTTATTATAATTGAACGGTATGTGCAATTTGGCGATCGGAAAAAGGTTGAGGATACTTCGTGGAAAATTTATGGAATTAAGTGATTATTTAAATTGAATTTGTATTAAGGTTTTTAATTATGAAATTTTGTAGATGTATTTTGCGACGTAGTAACAATGTATTCGAAGTGGATTCTTAGTAAACATCAAAAGTCAAAACACTAATAAATGAGATAGTATCATCGGAAAGGGTGTACGTTATTTGCTCTGAATAAATGTTTATCTATAAATCGACAAACTACGTCGTAATCAATCGTTACTGCCATGTTTATTCACCCGATTATCCTTCTATAATATTCCGAACGCAAAAAAGGAAAAATCACATCTAGAATATTTTATTGCAAATATATTCAAATATATTTATATGGAAACACAATTTTATTTGACTTAAGATATCATTTATTTTTTATACAGGTTATTTTTTGTAAATACTAAAAACAATATTAGATTTGTACATCGATCCATTCATCTTCCTTATTTACAATGACACATGATTAGCAATAGCGATGAATGTACAATTACATATTAACAGGAAATGTATTCTAAACACTTATTGACACACTTCATTAGAACATTCGATAAACAAAAAATACAAATTTATACACTCAGATTTCTCATTACCTTTCTCCGACTTAATAAAAAAAAACACATTATTAGAACCGACCCATCGATTCGAATATTTTCCAAACAACATATAGATGTCGCTAACAACCGACGCCATACGAACATTCATTTATACTACCCCATTGAGAGGAATACTCTCAAAACCATAAACCTCAGACCGTTTCCACACACTGAAAGCGGTCTGCGAGACATTTCAACTGGCAAGATTTCAATAAACTCTCACTATACCGTATACGGATCAATAACTATGCAAGGAGCAGCTCGTTTTGCCGCCCCTGGGCGTCGTCTGGATCGCTAGTCGCTAGGCGACCGCCCTGGCGAGACGAAAGCCACTTGTTGAGCGAAACACACGCCACTTTTTCGCAATTTTGGTTTCTTGGAATTCGTGTTTTGGGCGATGGGTGTGTGAGGCTCTTGCGCAGGAAAGGGTGCCGGTTTTGGGTAGAGTTTGAAGGCGGTTTTGGGTGGAGTTTGAGGGCGGTTTCGGTTTGAGGAGTGTAGGTTTTCAGAGTTTTACATTTGGGTTGAATTTTATAGTGTTTTAGGCTGAAATTCTACGATGAGCGTGAGCGTGGGCGTGAGCGTGAGCGTAACTTGTAGGTCAAGGGAAGCGCAATAATGTATATTTCTTATATTTCGCTTGCATTTGTAGTCTCATTCCTGGTTCATGAGATACGTTTACGCTAACTGTAGAGTTTTACCCTTTCGGTATTTATACTAATTGATATATTAGGGATTATTAGGCGGGGTGGTGGGCTTCCCATCGATATTAAGGAATTGGAATGAAATGAAAAATGTTATGTGTATTCGGTCTATTTTTCATCTTATTAGTGGTATGTAATACCTTGTTGATTATTTTTAATACAAAATATTAATTTTAATAATCGATGACATCAAATTTTCCATGGTTTATGGAATCGCATGTACCATTTACATAGCCATAGAGTTGAGAGACATATGGCATAGTCAATGAATAGAAAAGTAGCCCGACTATCAGTATAATAATATAACATTCAGTATAGATCGATTTCAATATTTAACTGTTGAAAGTTATTATTCATTTCATCACATAACATACAATAAAGAAAAATAATTATGTTTATATCATTAGAAAAATCTTGGTTTGAAATGTACATGATTATGGCAAATAACATAAAATATAAAATATATAAATATCACGAACTAACAATAAGCTAATATTTGAAGAATTGTATTGAAAACACCTGGCAATGGTTCGTTTCCAAAATCAACATAATCGGAAGCTGTGAAGTCGATCCGAAAAGAGGCGCACATTAATTTACATCTTCACGTACACGTTCGTATAATAATAATAAAATAATAATAATAATAATAATAATACGAAAATATTATTCATTGTTCTAATGGGAAAAAAATAATAATCGGCGCAGTTCGGTGAGCCGTAAATCGGTGGTTAAGTGTGTTAAAGAAAATTAAATGGAAAAGCGTCGCGCGTGTGATTCGGTGGATTCTAGATTGTATCGAATTCGGTACAATTAATAATTCTCGTTTAATTTATATGTCATATACATACATGTGAATCAAAATTGTCGTAATCATTTTATCAAGAGGAAAATTCTAATTTTAGGCTAGAGATTGCTATTTAAAAATATTTTTCCTTAACTATTATGGACAATGACGAACTCATACAAATTAATCATTAAAATTATTCTACAATTTAAACCTCATGCTGTAAACTAAAATTATTATAATAATTTTATTTTATATAAATCATAATATTTATAATATACCAATTAATTTCTTCCCAGAAATTATATGCTTTCATTCAATTAATTGTAAGAGTTTTAGCCTTATTCGTACAGGATTCTTATTCGCATATGTTTAATTAATCCATATTGATTTTGTACCCTGTTTAAGGTATCGATTCTTAACATTACTATAAAAAGTATCTGTGTCAAGTTGTGATACACTCAGCTTTATTTGGACTATAAAAGGAACGATACGTTTTTATGACACGTGTGTTATTGAAAGTGAAATAATGAACATTGCAAATATGAATAATCGATTGTTGCGATTTCGAAATAGTTGATTGTCCATTTCAATCTAGAAATTCCTACGTATTGATTCTTTCATCATATAAATTAGATGTTTTATTGAAAATAATAAATATAAACGAAATAGAGAGCAGACAGATAAATGGGACCGCTTTATACGACGTCGAGTTAAACGAGATCAATTTCGATAGAGTTGGTCTTGTCGCCATTGCAGAAGATAAAACACGAAGCTATACAGTAAATGGATCCGTTTTTTTCATTTGAAAAATGTATGTGTAATGTTTATAATCTCAATGATTCACACAGCATATCATTGTGTGCTTCATAACACATTTGAGATCTTAACTTTTTCGGAGTTATCTCAAAAGTCATCATTTACGTCAATTGTGCGAAATTTTGATTAGTAATCAATTAGTTCAATCATATAATAATCTATTATTATGAAAAAGTAATTGTTAGAAAAAATAAGATTATTTCAAATATCGATACTAAAAGATATCGAATCTTCGCATATTTTTAAAATTCAATGACGACTTAAAAACCTCAATTTTAGAATATTTTAAAACAACAAAAAAACTCATCATTATTCTAATTATTGACCCGCACTGAAAAAAAATCACCGATTAGAAAGTGTCACAGAATTCAAATGAATCCTCATTCCATCCCCATAACACCCACAGATCATCCTCGTATTTGAGCATATGAACTCGCACGTTTTCGAAAATCGGCAACTGAAACTCAGACAAAATTTCGACACTTTCACGCACGACTTCATATATCGTATAATATAAAAATGGCCATTTTACATTCGAACGTGTACCACTGAAACATTCCACTCTCGGCAGCGGCCAAGAGCGGATGGTTCAGCATGAAAAAAAAAGTGAAAGATAGCTTCTTACACAGCCACAAAGAATATATTATGAATATTGCATTATTGTAACACGTACACGGTGGAGGCTGTGCGTTTTAATCACAATGGAGAGTAGGGAAAAATCACAAATCGGCATAATTAACCTAGTCTCTACGAAAGTGGATGAAAACGGTGAAATTTTTGTTGCTGCATTGTTGTACGATGTGCATGTGTACTTGTAAGCCTTGATCGATTAATTGTTCGATATAAAATGGTCTGTCGATTCTCTGAACGGTGGTACTTCGATTGGCCCAGTTTGTGGCATTTTATTATGTCGTTGAATTTTTGTGTGATTTTATTTTCCTATTCACATTATTTTATTTTTTTTCCGGTTGGAAATTGAATGATCTAACAATTAATCTGTGTCATTCGATATAAATTATTTCTAATATAATGAAAAACCATTGGAAATCTGAAGTTCTCATTACGTCCTTTCTCTACCTTCAAAAGCACACGACTCCGCCCCAATCCCTCATCAAAAACCGACAGAATCCATCACAACGAAACAAGACATGTCAAAGTCAACGACGATCAACAACAACATAAAAATAACAACAACCACAATAGCCAAGCGACGGCGTTTCGATGGGATCTCATAAGCAGAGAGATCAGTGAAAGGAATCGCGATGAATGAAAACTGGCTCCGTTCAAGTTCAAGGTACACCATGGCGGTTCATCGGACAGTCGGTCACAATTATGCCATTTTTTCTTTTGAATTTTATTATTCCGCTTCGCCTTTCTAAACGAAATGCGTCCATGATTCGTATCGGAATTGCACAATCGACGAAATTCGACGTTCACGTGTACAGGTGTCGGATTCGTTTCGAAAGTGCTGTCATTTGTTGTTCTTTTTTTTTCGTCGATTTGTTTTTATCGTTTTGGTTTTCTATCGATGCGTTTCACGTGCATTTTATGGTAATGGATGATTGTTTAATATGGTACGTGTTGTGTGGTGATTTTGTTAAGGTACGCCCACTTTCGCTCGTACTGTGATGCGTTTCTTGTTAAACTGTTAATTATTACACTTTTCGCACTGTATGCTCTATAAATTGTTTCGTAGCGAAAAATTGACACAAATGATTGATTGTTTCGTATAAATCTTCGGTGTTTTAATGATTTTTTTAATGTATTTCATCAGTTTTTATGTTCTGAGTGTATCAATCAAACAATTTGTTGCAAATTTTTATTTATAAACATATTAAATTTATAAATATCAATGAAGTACGGGTAATAACGCTGAAATTCAAAGTAATCAATGTTTATTGATAAATGCAGCGCTTTTGTAATATAAATTTATAATCGTTTTATCTTTTAAATTAATATTTGAATTAGTAATAAACAATTTAATCACAAATTCCATACTGAGAAGACACGATTTTATCTCAAACTGACTAATTATTATTTTCATCAGTATCCAACTTTATTATCACAAATTAATTCAAGAAATCTACCGAACAGATCACGAAGGCAAAAAATTAATTAGGAAAGTGCATTTTTCGTACACACAGCAATTACAATTATGCCGCATCTCCGCCATTACTGAGTCGTGCGAATGTATTACGCGGTTATGGGAACAACAGTACAACAATGTAAAAGAGAAGAAACGATCTCCATTCTCGACTATGTTTCCATTTTTCATAGAATCATCCATGTCGTATATTCCATGAATTATATTAATCGATGCCAATTAATATTTACCAGGTATTGGCTATTTGCAATAGTCAACATTGAAATGAGGATTGAACAATGAAATGTTGCATTTTTTCTATTTTAGTCAAGTACTCAGAATTTATATGAAGATTAATATAATCATATTGGATATTAATAAGATGGGTTTTTAAAGGAAAAGTGAGTGCATCTTCGAAAGAAAGTGTTCCGGTTTTTGCATAATTTTTTGCGTAGGGGAATAAGACTTTTGGAGATAGCGTTGGGTTTATAAATGCGATTTTCGTGTTCAGAATATCTCACGAGTAAAAATGTATCGCTTTTGATTAATGGTAACATTTTGATAAATGTGTTGTGATAAATACAGTCTGTATATAATGTGATGTGCGTATTGTTTTCGAATAGTTCGTACGTGAAATTTTATGAATCATGCGAAGAGTTTTGTTTTGAATTTTCGATTATTTTGCAATTGCTCTATTTGTCATACTCGTGTTATTTGTTATACTCAATGCTCAGCAATATTAATAATTCGTCACGTTCACATTTTACGCGAAACAATTCAGTATGAATAATTGAAAATTTTAATACCTCACGTATTTTTTCACAAATCATCACGTAAAAAGTATTATTTCGATATTGTTACCCGATGTAAAGATAAAAATTTTGACTACAGATAAAATCAAACAAAACATTGCGCATCAGGCAGCACAATATCGATCGATCATTCATTCGAACAAAATTCCAAATTCATACATCCATTTCAACAGATCCGACCAATTCCAAAAAGGACCATCACAAAACTAGCTCACAACGACAAATCCAATAGGCAACCCCATCTTCGACGAGGACACATCCGCCAAATTTGGCGGTCGCGAAACCGCGGTACTACTTTGCGCCAAGCGTTGCGCTTTTAATGCCATAATTGGAGATGAAACTCGCGCTCTTGGCGGCCACCACGTGTCTGGGACTTGTCTCTCTTTAAGGCGATCACCCAGTTTCCAAGATGTGCCATTGCTATGTTTGAGAGTGTTTGTAATGTCGCTGAACCTTCGAAGGCGATTTTCAATATGTTAAGTATGTCGCGGTTGAGATTTTCGGGTTGGATGTGTTTGTAGGTTTCGTGGTATGATTAGTCTGGTTATTTCTCATTTCGCTTGTAATCAAATATGTGTGTGATTATTTATTTTCTTGCAATGGATGCGAAATTGCAATGTTTTTTTTGAGCGGATGACGCAAATGGGCTCGAATTCATAGCCATATATGGTCGTTGTTTTTAATTGCAGAATCGCTTGCTAATGTAATTAACCATGGCGTAAATCGTGTTTATTTTTGGGTAGTTTTTCGGTTGGTGAAATTAATTCGATGTGTATATATGGATGTTTGAATTTAGCGATCCTTCGATTTCATTGATCGGATTATTTGATTTATTTTCTGTGATTAAATCCGGCTGAAAAAATGAAGTTTTTCATTGAAAACTTTCAAGCGTGTGATTGACAGTATTCATCAATCTTCAGCTCGAGAAAAAATTGAATTCCCATCGTAATTTATCGAATATTCCACCTAAACGTTATGACCTATATTTTTAAATCGATATACAAAATTTCATTAACATTTTTCAAAGATACGACCACAGCAACACACTTTCATGCAACGAGATAACACTTATTGTTAGCACAATTCTCACATAAAAATCACGAGAATACGCTAATTAAACAAACAAATCAAACCAGACAGATACAATTGAAATACACAAAATCGATATCAATTCAAACGCGAACGAATCCTCAACATTTTTCACAAAATAATATTATCAAACTGGGATTAGCAGGGCATCATAAATCAACGATTATGATGAGTTATTTCATCGATACCCATCAGATAGCGAACAGGTGACGATTTACGAATTATTTATGCGAAAACATCGAACTATATTAGTCTAGCAAGATACGTGGATGCTGTATGATCCATTTATGGACACGAACCGTAGAATTTTCGTACCCAAAAGGCAATCGAGTTATGCGAACACCTTCGACTATTCCACTTATGGACTCGAACGTAAACGTGACCCGCTAATATTAAATGCTATATTCTTTTATCTTTGCATCTGAAAAGCGGCCATTTAGCGACTGCTGATTGTGAGATGTAATTCGAATGATTCTTTCGCGTGAGATGTTCCCTGTAATTTGCGGCGCTTGAAAAGTTTCAGGATTTTTCTTTTTTTATGAATGAATGATCGATTTTAATTTATATTATACATTTGAGACCATTTTGTGATGGATAGTTCTAATTTTCCACAAATTGAACGTTACTTTCTTCTCATTACCATTAAATACTGGCAAATTCATCTTCATCGCAAGAAAAAAATTGAAAAATTCTAATGATATTTAAAAAATATTCTATTATAGAAATATTAGTATTAAAAAAAAGCTGTTTATAGTCATAAATTCCTACAATTTTATGATCACAATAAAAATATTATGATGGCGATTAGTCAAAGCACGGTGTCGTATCCGATATAAGAATCCGGAACGAAAATTCATTACATTAATGAGAATCGAGTAGAGATCGCTGAAAAAGAAGCACGTATGAAATAAAAAGATGTCTCCGATAAGGTAGTCGCGTGATCGTTTTAATTGCATAAGAGTTAAATGTGGAACGATCCGATTGCGATGAGGAATTTTTCAGATACGTGCTTCGGATTTGACGTTTTTTTCAGCGGATTCGTTTCGTATCTATTACGGAGTTTTACATATTATTAAATGTATTGTTTGGAAAATTATTCAGTCTTCTTTTATAATAAAATATCGTTTGGAAATTCGGGACCGAAACTACTGTCGGAAAATCGTATTGGAAATGGTTTCTAACTATTTATTCTTATAATATGTATAGTAGGGTTGAAATTAAATGTTCTGAAACAATAAGGGGTGTGACCGGAAAAGGGACGGGTCTAAATTATTCGAGAGATAAATGATTAATGACTCGTTAAGTTCTAAATGATTTTGCACGATTCTCGAATCGTTTGCATAATTGGAACGAATCTATATCTAATTATAGAATAAATTAATTTAAAATGTTAATTGATCATTAACGCAGAGCTGTTGCATTTATTATGTGTTCAATTAATTAAAGAATATTACATCTTTTTAATTATTTGTTTGCGCAAGAATGGATTTGAAAAAGTCTCAAATATTCTGCTCTTTTTTTGTTATCATAAATTTGATTGTTGAACGTTTAACTATGTATATGTATTTTCAATGACGAATACCAAATTTAGAAGAAAAAAAATAGGAACCCCTTCATTAAACGACCCACCCATATTTATCATATACGTTACCAAAATGACCAGACATGTCGCAAATTGACAACATTTTTTTTATATTCATCACTTAAAGTTAACGACCTATCGTATAAAAAACCAGTATAATCATAGTTTGAGTAATCCATCGACTGATCAACCAGACAGTTTGGCGCACCAACACTTGAAAATAACCTCACACGAATTCATAGGATAACCCCATAAAACGAACAAGACTATTCCAATTATTATTATATAAATAATTATCACGATAACTTGAACCATTTCTAGCTCTATCTTATTGGAATATTTCAATATCAACAATATGTGTCTATAAATATTATATGATACTAACTTTCTAACAACGAAATCATCTCTTGCAAAAATATTGATTTTTATACTATTCCAGTACTATGGCCAGTAAATGAACCATTTACTGGCCACACCCGATTCCGCTTAACCTCAATAATTAGTAAATTCAATACTCTACATATACTATGATGATCTATATAATAATTTAATAAAATAATAAAACCCACCGATTAAAAATCCTATAGAAATGCAACGAATGACTCACCCGGGAACGAACAAGACCCAGACACGAAATGAGTCATCAAGCATGCACTGCTGCGTTATGGGGACTTTGACACCTCCACATACCACGGCATGAAGTTCTTTTTCGAGGTTTATCGTCTTCGGAGACGGTCTGTATCAGATTTGTCGGGTTTGGGTCCAGCAAGCGAGCTCCCGTTTTAGGCAAGCGCTTCGCGTCCGTTCATTACCATATTTGGACATGCATTTGCTCTATCGACAGTGACGAATAATGTGTAACGTGAGGACTCATTATATAGATGGAGTTGGAATGGGTTCGTTTTGATTCGCGTGCCTTTTCGTCGTTTAATTGGAAGATTCGCCGGCTTCGATTTGGGTCAAGGGTGCTGGTGATGAGTCCGATGGCGTTCAGTTCTGATAAAATCTTTTGATTTTTGAATGGTATCGATATCTTATCATAGTCTGAGAATGGTTTGATTGAGTCTGTAAATTATTCAATGAAAGTTTGTTCAATGTTAATTTCGATGTTTGAGTAATCAAACAGAAACCATTTATTTGGTGACTGTGGAAAATGTTTGTAGTGAAGAAAATTTAACTATTTCTTACATGAGAATTTTTTTTTAAATATTTTATAATGAGTATTAATTTATCATTTTAAAAACAATAAAAATTGTGGACTTACATTTTGATCGATGAATAATAGTTATAATTTGCTGACAATGAATAAGTGCACGTGCGCTGAATTTCAAAAAATTTTGATTTCCCAAGCAAACATACTCTAAAAAAAAAACTTTAAAAAATTATTTTTTTATTGCAAAATTTTTTTGTGTATGTATGATATTATCAATAAAATTTCTATTTATGTTATTTCATGAGTATGATCAGAAAAGTTTCTCCCCTATTCTTGAATACTTATTGATGATTCATAGTCGTACAATTTAGCGAGTGATTCATCCCCTCGTGTACATTTTGCTGATTCGAAGGGTGGACTTTTATACAAGTTTACTTTCTCTATATTTAGTATCGCTGTAAAAATAATGTGATTTACTATTGGATCAAATCGAAATGTCCGTTCGATCTTGTGTACAGTGAAAGGGATTTTGTTTATGTATCAATCCGATGTGAGTTTCTAGTTTCTATATATGAAAGTGAAATGTAGTGTTAAGAGTACTAGGAATGAACGATGAATACAAAAACGAGTGAAAAACGGCAGTTAAGTAGTGCTTGAAGTGGAAAAGAAAAAGGAAATATGTGTACGCATATTTTGCGCACTTGGAAAAAAGTTCTATAGGCGTTATTGGCTTTGTGAGAAATTTTCGTATTGCATATTAAACGGACGATTTCAAGATAAATAAAAAAAATTCTTTCAAGTCATCAACTTTTGAATAAAAAAATTCACTCTTATTAATACAAAGTTTTAAATATGAATGGTAAATAATTCGAATAGAATTTGTATAAAATATGTGTACAATGATAAACGTATATTCAATTTTTGGAAAAATTTGAATATGAATTTTTATAATTTTTCAAGCTTTTTATTCTGTTTATAATTATGAGATGTTCAGTTACGAAAATTCATTTTTCTCATTGCTATAAATTAGACATCTATGGTTAATATATAAAAGTATTTCAGATAAAAAAATAATCTGTAGATGGTATTAATAAGATGTTAGTATTTGAATGTAGTTATTTTGAATAAAATACATACTAATTCTAAATTTATTTCGTTTCACGTCTCATTTTAATTCTGTATAAAATATCATCTTTTCTTTAAATATTCTTATAGTTGTAGAATATATTTTCAGAACAAATATTATCTAACAATAAGAAAAAATACTCTGCGGTCACTGAAAGTAAAGTATTTTTCAAATTTCAACATTTATGTTTGTTGAAAAGTTGTCAAGATACAAAAAAAGAGTCAATGGTTATGTTGTTTTGCATTAGATAATAATTTAAGTCCAGTTTTACAAGTTCGTATTGTGCTATGCTATACTGTGTTGTAAACATCAAAATAAATCTATAAATTCTGTAAATGTTAATGTAAAACCAGTTACTGTATTTTCCACATTCTTCGATGTTTTTGTATATGAAAATATATTTAAATCCTTGTTCATCTTTGGTCGATATGTTGGAAACATCAACAAAACAATAATATTCAATTCATACTTTATTCTTTCATCTTTGGTTTTCAATATCTTTCAGTACCTTTTTGTCAAGGACGTCATTTCAGATTTTTCCAAGGGGGGAAGGGGCAAGCCAAAAATTATTCGAACCCCAAAAATTTTTTTCCTAAAAAAAGGTCAACACTTTTCATATTTACTCGAACCCCAAAAATTTAAGGGGGAACAATTTCTCCCCCATGCCCCCCCCCAAATGACGTCCCTGCTTTTTGTACAATTAAAAAGTACACCACAATATCCCTGAGATATCTTCTAATATCTTTGAATTTTTATTATTATGTGCAACTAATTGTAAAATGATTTCTAACATTTTTAGAAAAAAAATTTAATTCTTTTGAATATTGTTTACAACATTTCAAAACTTATTACCATAAGAATCAAGATGCTGGCATAAATTAAGACTTGTTTACTTCTCGATCAACATCTAAAACTGGTAAGGGCACTCTGCGGTTCATATTCATTTCATTTTAATAATATTCGACAGTCTCTCAGAGACACTTCATTCGATAACTTGGAAGAAAATTCATTCAATAATGGCTAACTTGAAAGTACTGTATAAAAGATCCTTAATAAAATTATTTAATGTGTACTAAAAATAATTGAAAGATGATTCAATTAGAGATAATAATTGAAAGATAATTGTTTATATAAAATGTAATTTTTCAGTATTTATCGGGTTATGGTTCAGAATTTGTTAGTGAAGACCCTCGGTTTCCTGGAGCATTACCAGTAGGCAAGAATAGTCCTCAAAAACCATCATATGGGCTTTATGCAGAACAACTTTCAGGATCAGCTTTCACAGCACCAAGACATGATAACAAAAGATCATGGTTTTACAGGTACATATTTACATTAATTTTTACATTCTGAACAGTTTTAAAATCTGTGTATTAATTTTCAGAATAAGACCATCAGTTATGCACAGGCCGTTTTCTAAACATGAAAAAGCAAAATATCTAACACATAATTGGAACGAACAATACCCCAACCCAAATCAAGTATGTATAATTTGTAATTTGAATGAAATGAAATGTGATATTACAACTTTAGAATATTTATCAAGAATATTATATTGTATTATTAATTATTGTAATATTATATTATATTAGTTAAGATGGGATCCTTTCGATTTACCAAAAAACAATGAGTTAGTTGATTTTGTGAACGGAATGCATACGGTATGTGGTGCTGGGGATCCATGCGCGAGACACGGAATTGCTATTCATATTTATATGTGCAATACGAGCATGAAAGATTCAGCTTTTTTCAATAGCGACGGAGACTTCTTAATAGGTAAAATATTCATGTTAAAATTGATAGGATTAATCAAATGATTAAATATACT
Source organism: Hydropsyche tenuis (assembly GCA_009617725.1). Taxonomy (NCBI): domain Eukaryota; kingdom Metazoa; phylum Arthropoda; class Insecta; order Trichoptera; family Hydropsychidae; genus Hydropsyche; species Hydropsyche tenuis. The sequence goes on from VTON01000007.1 coordinate 2,422,641, forward strand.
TTTTAAATAGTTCCACAACAAGGTCAATTGAAAATAACAACAGAATTTGGTATAATGACAGTGGCTCCAAACGAAATATGTGTAATTCAACAAGGGATGAAATTTGCTGTAAACGTTGATGGCCCCTCAAGGTAAATAAAAAAAAAGATTTAGTAATTATTAATATTATAATGACAATTATAATATTATTTATTATAAATAATTAATTATTTCCAGGGGTTACATATTAGAAGTATTCGATGGTCATTTTAAATTGCCTGATCTGGGACCAATTGGAGCAAATGGCTTAGCCAATCCAAGAGACTTTCTAACACCAGTTGCACATTTTGAAGACAGAGAAATAAAAAGTATAAACGAAATAAAAATAATTTTGTATGAATCTCTTTTTAAAATTTATTTTAAATTATTTTAGATTTTAAGATCTTTGATAAATATCAAGGAGCAATGTTTGTTGCTTTACAAGATCATTCTCCATTTGACGTTGTAGCTTGGCATGGTAATTATGTACCATACAAATATGATCTGCAGAACTTTATGGTTATCAATTCAGTATCATTTGATCATTGCGTAAGTATAATGTATCTTATTTAGAATATAAATCTATAATGAATATATGAAAATAAAAAAGAACCAATTTTTTTCCAGGATCCTTCCATTTTCACTGTATTGACATGTGCTTCTACAAAACCAGGAGTTGCTATAGCAGATTTTGTTATATTCCCTCCGAGATGGTCTGTGCAAGAAGACACATTCAGACCACCTTACTATCATAGTATTCTTACATCCAATAAAATATTCTCTAAATAATTAAAACATTTAAAATGTCATTTGAAATTCAAGGGAATTGCATGAGCGAGTTCATGGGTCTGATATTGGGTAAATATGAGGCTAAAGAAGGTGGATTTTTACCAGGTGGAGCCTCTCTTCATTCCATGATGAGTCCTCATGGCCCGGATTCTGTCTGTTTTGAGACAGCAACAAATGCTGCTCTGACACCACAAAAGATTGCTGTTGGCACTCAGGTGATTTGCTGTTTTACAAGTTATTCCAATTATTTCGTTTTAAGCATCAATTTAAATTTCAGGCATTTATGTTTGAATCTTCATTGAGTATGAAAGTTACGAAATGGGGAGAAGTAACTTGCCAAAAGTTAGATCCGAAATACTATGAATGCTGGCAAACTCTGCAGAAACACTTCAATGAAAAATTAAATCTTAATTAAAATATTAATCTTAACCAACTGTATTGAATCATTGTATTTTTAGGAAAGTAATATATACTTATATATTTTTTAATAAAACAATATGTTTAAATGAATTATGTTTATTATCAGAGTCTTAAAATTCACATGAGTACATTTAATTCCATTATCTAGATAAAAAAATATGTTTCTTTAACATAGGTTTGTATATATTAATTTGAAACATCTTTATGTAATTATGATTTAAATAATCGTCATTATTGAATTTTGCTCTTGTCCAAAGATAAAATAAACTACAATTCATTTTAGTTCATTTATTCAATTGTATTTCGCTGTAACTTCTTTCAGTTCCAGCGTAGATGTTTCTATTCTAATACCAGGACAAATTATCAGCCAAAATATAATTTCAATTTTAGTTGAAAATTTCGAACTGTTATATGTTTGGCATCGAGTTTATTCTTTTCAAGTGTTATGAAATTGGACATAATATGTACATCAGATTCACATATGCAACTAACAAACAATATGGCTGTGGACACATTAGTCCGGCTAGTGCAGCTAAAACCATAAAGTACTATAAGGCAACAGCCTTGGGAAGCAGCATCGTTTGAGCGATATTACTCGCATCTCAATGCATCGTACTTTATGTTTCAGCTAGGCTAGTCAGACCTGTGTGCCCGGGCACTATGAGAATTAAAAATGTCAATAGTTTTTGTTACAAACAATTTAAAAAAAATCATGGAATAATTAGTCTTTGAATGGAATGATAAACGTGTGAATATAAAAATAATTATACAATTTGAACTGAGTAAAAAAAAAACGATTTATGGAAAAATGTATTAACGAAAATGAAAAATTAAACAATCAGTTTTTTTATATAAAATAGATATTTGATTAAATTGGACATTAACATCTATAACATAATTTTAATAGTAGTAATAATTAAATAGTGTCAAAATTATAAATTACGTTTCAACCGTGGTTCACATTTACACCGGCTTCCAATTCTGATGCTGGGGTCTCAGGTTCTTCATCGTTATATATATTTTCAGCCATTTGCCAAACCTAAAAAAGAAAAGAATTAAATATAAGTTATGTAGTTATTGGTAAAATATTTGTATTAGCTTTATTGTAAAAAGAACATTACCTGCATAATATTATCTTCAGATACTGAACATATAACCCAAGGTTCATTAGGATTCCAAGAGAAGTCAGAAATTTTAGCCGTGTGACCACCATGAATAAATAACAACTCAGGGGGGCCATCTTCTGCATCTTCCATAGTCTGTTCTTCTCCAATTTTGGAGAGATCCCAAACATGTAAGCGTCTATCTGTGCCGCTGGAAGCTAATATGGTTTCGTTGTGCGGAGACCACTGTACTTGGAAAATTTCGTCCTTGTGTGATTCAAACGAATGCAGTTTAAGTTTCAGATTACGCAAATCCCATAAAGCGACCTGAAATTTTAGTTAAATTTAGATTGTGACAAATTGCTAAACCAAAAGCACTTAGTAAGTGTTAATTACCGTCTTGTCAGCACTACCAGTTGCTAGTATGAATTCTGAATACGGATTAAAACTTAAACAATTTACTTCAGCAGTATGAGCATCTACGGTGTGGGATGGTTTTGAAGTGTTATTACACCTGTAAATTAAACATGTATTACAATTTCATAATTATTGCTATTGACAATAATTGAGTATTATTATTACCGTGTATCCCAAATCATCAATTTTTGATCATCGGCAACGGAGCCAAATAACGATTCGTGCAATAAGTGCCATGCAACGTCTTCGACGACAGCAGTGTGACCAGTAAACACAGATTTAGCATCGATGACACGATTTTCTCTTGGCGTTGCGTTAATATCCCAAAGGCATATTGTGTGATCATCGCTGAAAATTATAATACTTCAAATATAAAGCAGTCATAGGAAAGTCATTTAAATTTATTGAAAAAAATATACCTAGCCGATAAGAGATAACCATTCAAATTAGGATTCCATGACAGACCATAGCCTTCCTTTTGATGACCTCGAAGTCTTTAAAATCAAACACGTGATATTAAAAAAAACTTGGAATGTGAAGATTTGATTGATTCATCAGAAATAGTTTTCACCTGAGATCTGGATGGCATTCTCCGCTAGGTTCTGGTTTGCTGGGGTGTTTGGTGTAGTCGAAGACGAGCACGTCCGATGAAGGAGTTTTCGTGGCGATCACGCAAGGGTTTTGTGGCATATAACGGGCACGATTTACTTCCCCTTCGTGATTTATTTTAATTTCAATATCTATCTTACCGGAAACTGATCCGAACCCTCCGAATTCTAATACAAATAGTATATTTTAGTGTGAAATTAAACATACTAAAAATAATGTTGGATATACATAAATAACGTAACACAACTGTACCTCCTTTTTCATTATCGTAGTGACTGGCATCAAATTGAGCATCTTCGTTGGGCAATTGAACGCTCGCTATCAGCAAATGATTTTGTTCGTCGGATGTGTGAGTACCGAGGATCAATCTGAAAAGTATGAAAATTAAAACGCAGCTCTAAATCGATAAGAAAATTTGAAGATGGAAAAATATTACCTATGGACAGAGTAATCTTTGCCTTCGGGTCTCGTGACGTCGGGTAACCACTGAGCTGTGAGCGAAGGCCATTCGAGAGCATGTGTCATGACGAGATCGTAAAGAAATGGAGTATTCTTTTTCCATATTTTGTATTCTTCATTGATAACTCTCTCTTCGACGGCATCGTCGAAGGTTTCTAAAGCAAAATTACAAATATTAGTAAACGGTCAATGAACTGCAAGTAGGATTGATAAGAGGCAGGAGACAGCCGATACTAATAATCGGGGCCTTGAGCCTAGAAGGAGCACGGATTATAGAAATGAAAAAATTAGAAAAATTTTATTCGAAACTCGGGTGACCAATTGATATACATACTTCTAAATCAGCACTTTTTTTCGATTACAAAACTTTTGAATGATTAATTTCAGACCTGCGAGATATTTTCCATATTTTAAAGTTGTGGAATAAACAAAAATCAAACGGGAGAGCCTGAAGCAGCAATTTGCATTGGAGCCCCGACTGTTGATATAATTTTAACAAAGGAAATGCAATTGTGCATCATTATTCAATATCATTCATATACTGGGTAATCTATAGTGTCACTCTGTATCAAATTATATTAGTGATATCTAAATGTGTTTTCCTTCTGTTTTTTTTTAGAAAAACTGAGCGTGGGGATTGGTTGGGCAAAGGCTGCATTTCTCACAATCAGTCATTAAAATTAAATGCATTTATTTAATGCTGCATGTCTACGTCAGTCAAAAGTCTGAGCGTATTTACCACTGAACGCATGGATGGGCGAAGCTGAACGTATCTTACTCAATCAGGTATTCAGATCTAAAATATTTTATAAGTGTCGCTCTGTTGCCAAGGTGCAGGGTAATGGCAAAGACGTCCCCATATTATTGTGATATTCATTTAATCATAAGGATAAACTATACTATCACCCTGCCCCAAATTATATTAGTGACATCTAGACACGTTTCTTTTAAAAAAACTGAACTCGGAGATAGTTTAGGCAAAAGCTGCATTTATTTAATGCCGCATGTCTGAGAGTATTTATTACTGAATGCATGGATGGGTGAAGCTGAACGTATCTTATTCAATCAGGTATTCAGATCTAGAATGTTTTTTTTTTTGTGTTGCTATATTGACCCGGTGCAGGGTGATAGCTAGCGGCCCCAATCATACATATGGTTGTAGTCTAGGAGGTTAAATATTTACAAATTATACTTAATTACGACATATATTACATGAGGGAATACAATTTTTAACGCCTTGAATTTACACATGTATAAAACGAAAGATACAATGTAAATCATGTAACACAAAAACGCTCAACGAAATCACAATGCATTCCTGACAAAATACCATGACCCCTAACATGAAATGCTTTTAACACAAAATAGATTCTAAATGACCCACAATCAGACTGCATACATCCAAAACATCATCAGACCTCCACCACGACCATACAACAAAACGTTTTTAATTCCTTGAATTTACACATCTATAAGACGTGTGGTGTCACATGGACGAGAATGGCTCAGAATAGGAATGAATGGAAAAGTATTGGGGAGGCCTTTGTCCAGCAGTGGACGTAAACAGGCTGCTGATGATGATGAAAACGAAAGATACAAAGTAAATCAAGTAACACAAAAACTCCTAATCGCAACGCAATCCCGACAAAATACCACGACACCTAACACGAAATTCTTTTAACACGAAATCGATTCTAAACGACTCTCCCTACAATCAGACCGCATACATCCAAAACACGATCAAACCTCCTCCACGTCCATACAACAAAACGTTAAACCCCACATTACCGGTGATCAGGTTATGTGCACGGTTCGAACGCATCGCAAAGCCGGCGCCAACGCAAACAATGGCCGCACCGTCGAAGCGTTCCCGACACTACTATTAACCCTCAACTCTCTGCGTGCGCACCGCGTCCCCCCCGGCGCCTGCAAACGAACGGGCCGCGACGCCGTCGGACACGCAGAGGTTAACGATGCTGAGCGGCGTTCGACGCGCGCCGGCGAATGGCGGCGGGCGGTGACAGGCGGGTGGCGGGAAGGGCGAGGAAAGGGGGTGACGCTCACCCGGGTCTCCTTTGTCGGCCATCGCGTCGCCTGGCCCCAGCTTCGGGTTTTGGGGGGCGGCGGGGGGCGGGGGCGCGTCCGCGGGAACGGGACGGCGGGAAAGTCGGCGAAAAGGGCGCCAAAAGTGGACGCGGAGACAACAGCGGCCGCCACTTGTACGCTGAGACAGCAACTCGCCCGCCAAACGCCGCCGTCGACCACACTGCTGCCACCTGTGTTTTTTGTGGATTGTTTGTTGTTTTTTTTATTTGGTATGTAAATTTATGTTTTTTTTTTATTTTAATCGATCGAATGTGATATTTTTGCGAAATGATTAATAAAATTTTCTTGTTTTTTTTTTTTAGTTTTGCTTGAAACTCTATCAAACGTATCGTAATATGAATACGGCATTTTAATTCAATTTATGAAATTTCCGTCAACGCGTCTGTTTTATTATTGCACTTTTTTATTTATACCCGATTAATAAAATTTTCTTGTTTTTTTTCACTTTTGCTTGAAACTCTATCAAACGTATCGTAATATGAATGCGGAATTTTAATTCAATTTATGAAATTTCCGTTAACGCGTCTGTTTTATTATTGCACTTTTTTATTTATACCCGATTAATAAAATTTTCTTGTTTTTTTTTCACTTTTGCTTGAAACTCTATCAAACGTATCGTAATATGAATACGGCATTTTAATTCAATTTATGAAATTTCCGTCAACGCGTCTGTTTTATTATTGCACTTTTTTATTTATACCCGATTAATAAAATTTTCTTGTTTTTTTTCACTTTTGTTTGAAAATTTATCAAACGTATCGTAATATGAATACATAATTCAATTTATGAAATTTCCGTTAACGCGTCTGTTTTATTATTGTACTTTTTTATTTATATCCGATTAATAAAATTTTCTTGTTTTTTTTCACTTTTGTTTGAAACTCTATCAAACGTATCGTAATATAAATACGGTATTTTAATTTAATTTATGAAATTTCCGTCTGTTTTATTATTGCACTTTTTTGTTTATAAAAATTTTATCAGCTGTCATTTTAAAATGTTGGCAAAAGTGGATTTAAGTCGTACACTGTACTGTACGACTTACAGAGTGTTGGTGCTAAAAGAGGAGGATGAAACACTATGTGCCGAACTGTTATACGTTTCATGTACTAATATACACCACAGCATAAAGTTGACGGATACTTACAATTTCGGCTTCCATACATCTACCAGTTAATTCCCCTAAATTTTCAAAACCCTAATCTCGACAATGACCTTTTTAGAATATTGAGGATACCTAATTTTTTGAACAAACTATACAATCCACAAATTGCAACTCAACGGCATCAATAAACATGAACATAATAAAATTATGTCCGCTTTTCATTTTTGTAAGGGAGGGGGGACGATGCAATTTTAGCCAAGAGGCAACACTGAACGGTATTGTGGTGCGTGGTTTGTTTTCATGAATGATTTAGCCTGTCATGTCAACCGTGGAAGTCGCGAATGCCAACAACGTGAACATGGCGGGCCGCGCTGAAGCTCGTCGGAGACGTATACTGGAAAATTCTGCAGCTCGATTGGCTCGCATCACTGGAAAACAAGAGGAAGAAGAACCCGGTGAGCCTCCACAGTGCCCCCTTCATATTTATGTTTTTGTAAATTTGTTAATTTTCATGTATTAAACGTCAATCGTTTTCATGTTTCAGACGAAAAGGATACTCATTGTCATGAGATTCCTCCTAGTTTGCCTACGATCGAGCAATCGATCGATAACATTGACGATGCCTACACTTTTCAACAGGATCGTTTAAATTTTATTGAAGAATCTCCTTCGCCAGTTTTTGAGCTGATCGGAGAACCGTCGGAATCGGATCAGTCACCAAAGTTATCGAAGCAAAAATCACTTTTAGACATTTTTATTGAATCACGTTTACATATTGTTCTTATATCCGTTATGATTCAAGCCTTATATATGTCGAGGAATGTGATAGACGGATATTTATTTTTACCTTTGATTTTGTGGGAAGTTGCGGAAATTTTTATTTTCGACTCTTTTGATAGGAGGCCAAGATTGTCTATTATTTTGAGCGTTTTACATCTGTCTCAATTCAAACATAATATTCTGTTGAGGTTTTTGAAAATAATTTTTCAATTTTCAGAAGATGCATTGTTTTATGTTTTTACATTTATAGTTATGCAATTTATTATTGTCGCTATCAATAAAGTAGATATCTCAAGCAGCGCTCAACTCTATACATCAACAAATACCTAATATCTTTTTACTTGTGCCGTTTTTGGTAATGAATTGTTACAAAAATAAAAACAGACTCCAACTCTTGTGATTTTTTTAACAATGACACGTTTGATATTTAACTTGAAATATTTCGATACTTCCCAGTGCCAAAGGTTCTCGAAAAGCTTTTTGTTTTAAGTTCTAAATGTTTATCGAATACACATGTTTGTATATATTACAAATTTCAAATTGCATTTACAATTTAAGTACCATTTGTCGTTTTGCTTTTATTTATTGCTATTTTAATTTATTAAAAAACAAAATGTACATTTTATATAAAAAATAATGTGGATGTAAGAAATATCTTTATTCAATTAAATTAAGTGGTCGATTATAACTACTTATTGGGAACAATCTTGCGAAGGTGGTGTGTGTATATCAAAAAGTTTATTTTAATAATTTATGAATAAAAATATATTTATATTGAATGACATATGTAAATTAAATTTCTGATAGTCGTTTGGGAAAAATTATCTGAAACATGTCTTACTAACACTCAATTATTTACATGCATCGTAAAAAAGTAAGAGCAACCATATTTTTTGTGAAAATAATCTAAATTTTATAATAACATTGAGGAAATTTGAAATAAATAACTGCAAATACAAAATTACTTTTATATAATTATATTTCACAAAGTTAATGTAATGTCAGATTTATATAAAATGTTTACTGCTTTTTTGCCTTTCTTTTACTACACAATTGTGGTAATCAATTTCACAACACAAATTAGACTACTTATTTTCCTGTGTATCAAGATCCAGATCAGCTATATCTTCGAAAAGCTGCCACCAATCTGGTTGAAAAATTCCAATGAGAGCAAGTTTTAACACTGTCGAGAAAAAAACAAATTATTTCCATCTGCTGAATATTTTGTATCATTGTCATTTATTAGTCGAATCAATATCCAAGCAGCAAATGTTTATTCTGTAACATAGATACATTTTTTTCAATTTGTATGTTAATTTTATTATCAAACAACAAGACTCAAAAGTATATGAGGACAAAATAATTCCAATGAAACGTTTCCTTAGTAAATTACAACATAAAATAATTACACAATCGGGTTAACAGAATGTGATATATTTATATTATGGAGCCTTATGCAATGAACTAGGAATTGTCAAGCATTTCAACTGCATCAAGCAAAAAAATTGAAAATGTAAAATGTCTCTTATAAAAAATTTTATTTAAACAAACTGGTTCAAGCAAAAGCATGCTGAATAAGAAGTTGTAGCTTATCATTACATTTTGGCAAGTATCAGTATCACATTCCAATTTTATTTAGTTTTACGTTCATTGAAACACTCATTTTGTTAAAAAATTTATTTTTGTGTTCAGTTAATTATCGTACATGATACGAAAGATATAATAGAAAAAATAATAATTAATTGAGAACATAACAACAATACTGATATCACAAAATATATATATGTATATATTACATAAAAAATGAGATTAATTCACAAGCCTGTTAAAATTTGAACATTTTCCTAAATGTCTTGAAAATGCCCTTACTAGATTTTTCTTTGATTTCAGTTGAATCACTTGCAGGTTTGATATCATTTTTAGATTTATTAATAACTTCGTCTACATTAGTCAATGGTTTGGGTCGATCCATATTGGAAATGTGTGAAGTTTGAACACCCGTATCCCGGCTCTGATGAGCATCGAACTTTTTTTCCGTACTTATAAAACTATCATTTTGTTGATCTGAAACATGTTTCTTTTCTACGTGTTTTTCTTCTTTTATAGGAACGTTGGCTCGAGTTTCAGTATGGTCCTTAATAGGATGAATGCTAGTTTCATCAGTAATAGAGCCAGGACACCAAAATTCCTATGCCGAAGCTTTGCTGGTCTTTGTTTTGTTCATCAAAGCCTTGTTTCTAACAAAATCAATATTACCCATTCTGATCATTTTTTCTTCCCAAAGTGTGAGTTGTTTTCTAATGACAAATAAAAAAATTGATAGATGAAAAATAAAGATCGGATATTTTCGAAATATTTTACCTATAATCGTCTTTGAGTTTGTTAGCTTTTTCACTCCATATCAACTTATCACTTTCGGAGAGCGAATACCATTTGTCTTTCATTTTCAATTGTAATTCTGTAAAATTGAGACCCTCATATGAATTTCTGTGTTCTTGGCAAAAAAGTAAATAAGAAGACATGGGTTTTTTTGGTCGACCCCACTCTTTATAATCCTAGAATTAAGATTTTGATTGTAAAACATTCAATACATAAAAAAAAGCTTTAAAATAGGCATAATTTCGAAAATAAATTACAGCTTTAAGTTTTCTTTTCTCTTTCGCGGCCGTTATTTCACTTTGTGCTTTTTTGATTTCGAGTTTTTGTTCTTCAGTCAAAGATGAGTTGTACTGATCGACGGTGACTCTGTATTGATCCATCTCTTTTTCGTACTCTTTGCTTAATTTTGCTTTCACCTATTAATTTCGGGACATTGCGTTATTCAAAGAAATAAATATTCAGAAATTCAGAGCTTAAACTGAAAGTTTTAATGGAACTAATTTCTCACATCGTCACCCAACTGTTGCCAGTGCTGTGATGCAATTTTAATAATTTCGGTTGCAGGAGTCGTAGGATTTTTAGCGACTAATGTAGGTCGAATTTGTTTTAAAAATTTGATAAAACTGGTAGCAGGTCTCTTTGGCTTTTCGATGCCTAATTTATTTTCTGCCGACTTTTTAGTGTATGCTGCAGAAAAATTCCAAAATAGAGGTTGCACTCTGAAATTAAAGTAAAAAATTTATATGATCCGAGTAACTTTTTAAAGCTTTTGAAGTTGTAGTCATCAATCACGTTGCACTTTAATGCATTCATATTTTTGGATGAATCAAGAATAAGAGTAAGTTAATAAAAATCTTGAAAAATCAATCTCATCAATGTCGAAAGAATAAAAAAGCTACAGTTTAGAGGGCATCGATATTGTTGCAACGTTTTGGCAAATGTGATAAAAACTCTGCCAAGAACAAAGATGACATAACCTCGACGCAAAACAAACAACGCATTGAAACCTCAGCGGTGGCGAATTGTACAAATGGAGAACGCTTCGCCTGCACGCCGATACCCAGGCGGCCATTTTCGAGACGTCGAGCGTTAAAATTATGTCGAACGAACGCGAGCCGTCACAACAGATAAGGGGAGAGGGGGGACCGACACAGCGGGGGGGCGACGCGGGGCAGCCAACGCACGGCGGACGCATTCTCGCGCGTTTCTGTACATGGGTGCCAACCTGATTTTTTTGTGATTGTTAAGTTTGTTCGTTTAGCGGTACGTAGAAAATTTACATTTGATTTTGTATTATTATTGTTTTGTTATTTTTTTAAATAATGGGGAATATTTGTGTGTGTTCAAATTTATACGGGTTTATTTAATAATTATGGATGTAGGGTAAATTTAGTATCGTAGCAATCTATTGGCAAATGGGACGCGCTAAGGCGCGAGATTTAAGATTTTAAAAATTAAATTGCAAAATAATTTTTACTTTCTTGAATCACATGTACTCCTGGTAATTTCTATCAGACTGAATCGACTAAGAATCCGAAATTAAAATTAAAAAATAAATTTCGAAACCATTTTTACTTTCTTAAATGATGTGATCCTGGTAATTTCGTTCAGACTGCAATGTTTAATTTGGAATTTAAATTAAAAAATAAATTGTGAAACCATTCTTACTTTCTTAAATCACATGTACTCCTGGTAATTACGTCCATTTTTTCAAGCTTTTTATTAGCTTGTTTTTTGGTTATTGCATCAATATCAAATGTTCGGAACCTTTATTATTTTAGAAATGTTCAGTATTACTTAAGTAAATAAAAGTAAACGTAATAAATGAAATAAATTCTTTTGATTTAATAAAAAATACATAATAGAGGGCGCCATATTTAATATTTGCCAAGTGGGACAAAAACATTACCACGGTTCTGAAGGTAGTGCATTAGTGATCGGCCATGGATCTGATATGAGCCATCTGTCAGAAAATCGCAAAATAAAAATGTTTCCTAAAATGGTAATTTTTTAAAAGGGTGCGATTGATAGACTGTAAAACAGCCTATCGATCGGATCGTATTTTTCTCCTGTTAGGTAGGTACCTAACACTTTTGGTTCCTAGATGTTTGCCCGAACGACAATAGTACACATGACATTGGCACAGTCCGACAGTAGCACGCATGACCTTACAACACAGAGCGTAGAATACAATTTACGAAAAATTTCGAAATAATATGATTAAAATAAATAAAACATTAAGCAGATTATTTATACATCATGAAGTCCTCCGTTTGTCCTAAAACGTATTGTGTGCTCTACTGTCGATGTGTACCAGTGTCGTATGGGCAAACATACCCACTTTTATATATCAATTTGTTATTTTCGAATATTTGAATAAAAGAAGCAGGTATTTAATAAAAACTAATATAATTTAAATTTGATATTCATTTATTTGCACGTATTTACAGGTCAAGGCACTGTATTACATTATCTACAATAATAATAATAATAATAATAATATAATAATAATAATAATAATAATAATATAAAATAATCAGTCAAAACAGTGAAAAAAGAATTTTTTCTAATGACCAACAAAATATATACAACAATTAAACTTTCAGTGAAACGCCATTAACATTCTTAATTTGAGAACGTTTTGAAAACATATAAATTCTTGAATGATGCAAGTTGAACAAAAAAAAGGAAACAAAATAAAATAATCAAAATCCTAGTCTAGGTGTACATATTTACAATAAATAAAACTTTACAAATATATACACAGTGGAATTGAGGTAATAAAGTGTGAAAATACAAAAACATGCGAAAAATAGGTTTTAGACGAAAAGATTTAAAAAGTTAACTCATAAAGGTTTTTGAGTTGATGATTTAAGTTTTTCAAAAGCCTTTATATACAAAAATAAGTTTCGTTAACAGATCTAAGATAAACTTATAAAAGAATAAGTACATATAAAATATCACATTACATTTTACAAATATTATACTTTGTATTGATATACATAATTATGAAAATATTTAAGTAAAAACCTTAATGTAGAAATATGCAATAGTATTAAGCTTAATACGAGTTAACACTCAATAAGTATACTGTGTATCACTAAAATGATTGGCAAGTAGAAACGTTTACCGTCTAATTATTATGAATGCAGAATAATAGTTTAGTATTAATGAAAAATCAAACTTTAATATATACAAAATGCATACATACATTCAAAACAGGAACTTATGTATAATTAAAATTAGTTAACCACATATATAACACATATGCACATTAATATTCTATAATAATTTCCAAAAATTAATTTTGTACGATAAGTTTTTTCTTTATCAAGGCACTGAATAGTAACATTTATTAGCATCAAATTGCCAGCCGAATATAAATAAAGATTCAAATTTCAATATTAAAATTTTTAATACTTCGTAATCCTTAATATTTTAAAGCATAGTTTCACCACCCGGCAAAGGAAGCTGATGACTATGGTGCAGCCTAGGTTTCCTATGACCACTGTGTCCATGTGTAGGATACTTGTTGTGAGAGTGTGTCCTTTTTGGCACTATATGAATTTGAGGAGTTGCATAGTAATGAATGGGTATTGGCTGAGCAACGACACACTTCAACGGAGCCGGTTTATAAGTCTGCGGGCCCATCCTTCCAAAAACAGTTTTCCAAGATTGCAGAGCTTTAGGTGACATAACCCAAAAAGAAGTCAACACTCCGAGGATCTGCATCATCAGGATACGAAGCAAGAATATCCATAACGAAGGCTTAGGAGCGATACTGGGAGCAGTAGACGGTTTCACTGCAGCCAGCCAGGAATCTCTCGAAAAGTACTCGTACAACCAGCTCGCTATGATGAAAGCAGTCGGGACAGTATATATGACAGCAAATATACCGAAACGCAGCAGATTCACTTCTTCGGCAGAGTCTTTGCGCACATGAGGGTTGTGTGGAGCAGCTTGAGGTTGTAAAGTCGGTATTGCAGCTGGCGATGGAGACTTGAGCAACGCTCTGAATCCGAGGAGAAGCAAAACGCATCCGAAACCCAAATAAATCAACTGGGGGATGATGACGAGAGTCAAGAGAGATCCGGTCGATTGGTTACCCACGAAGCAAGTACCTGCAAAGACAAAAACATATATGATTAAATTAAGCAATAAAATATCAATCGCGTGTTTTCATACAAGAACAAAAATCCGAAAATGAGTCCATCTACGTCCCCGGCCCGCTAAGTGGCCACCGTCGGTGATGAGACGCCATAAATTAGTCCGAATGATAAAAACCAGGTCTCGGCACGTCGAGAATGACATTCCTCCTCGGCTGAACGAAGGGCCCGAAATCGAGGAGCGCAAAACGACTTCATTCAGGGCGGGAAGCCGTCGGAAAAAAGGACACATGCCTGCGCGACGCTTCCACGCGAGTTGAGAGGTCTCCGAGGCGCATTCCTCTCATAACGAATTCCCATACGTCATTCAATACGAGAGGGAAAATTTTCACACAATCGCACAATCGGCCGAATTAAAACGCGCGAAGGAAGAAAGGGGCGAGTGCGCTGCACTGGAGGCCCTTTCTTCTAGCTGTCGTCTCACCTTTCTTCGCCGCGTACCCTTTGACGGACCTCACAATGGCGGATTCAGCTGCTGCACTCGGCTGAATGCAAATTCGCTTCCTCTCGCGGCATTCAGCCACGCGATTTGACCACAAAGGGCGAGTGTCGAGGCCCTTTGTGCAATAGTGTTCGAACCGTCGCCTGCAGACCGATTCGAGCTCGAGGACTCTCGAACCACACTTTCTTATATCCCGATAAGATATCCGAAAGGAAAACGATTTTATTGCATTCGTGGTACTCAACTGTTCAAACGAATGCTTTGGATTGCAGTTATGAATATATTGAAGTCGTATCAACAAAATGAATTTTTCCAGTATTGTACATTCGAGTACTATTCAACTGTTCAAACATTTAAAAGATTTGAATCAAATCTTTCTATGAAAGGACGCATTCCAGCATGTGAAATGCCCAACTGTTTAAATTCATGATCCTTTTAAAGATATAATATAATACCACAACATACTTGTAATTATATTTTTTTCATAATACATTTTTCATTCCGCAACGTATATGGGCTGCAACGAAATTGCCTATCAATCATAATCGATTTTGTGAAAAAGTCGAAGAACCCAACTCCGGAGTGATCTCTAAGGCGTGATCTGGCAGAAAACGAATATCGACGATCGGGATGGAGGCTGCAGCATCACAATTTCGCAAAAAGAGAAAACGAAAGAGACGGCGCTCACGAGGAAACCAGTTACCCGGAGGATTCGCAATTATCGTGTCAACGCGCCATAACAACAACCTGATTTGCCCGTACTGCTGATTTATACGCCAACGAGAAAACTCTGAATTTCACGCTACACACCCGAGATTATGATAATTACCAAGACGGTATATAAATTACACACACACGCGTGTCCCTCGATTATCGGATTTTTTTTTAAGTGAATAAGTGCGACAAACCGAGTTGATGGTCGTTGGCAAGTCGAAGTATAGTATAATGTGTTTTGTGATCTGTATGTGATGTTTTATGTCGTGATATATTGTAGAAGCACAGGTAAGTCGGCCATGTTTCAGGTATGAGACCGTAAAAGGTAATACGGGTTGTGTCGTATTCAAAGCCACAAGAATACGAAAAAATATGTATTGAATGCACTTTTTCGTATTGCAGTGGTATTTTTTGTTCGAATGTCATTGTATTCGAAAAAAATGTTGGATAAGATCGAAAATTAACGAGGATTGTTTCTGAATCGCATTTCTAAAAAAAACGCTAACTAGTTATGCGGATAATAAAAAAATTGTATGGGAGTCGCGATGAAAAACAAACCAGTTCTAAACGTATCGATTAGGTTTTTAGCAGCGGGACATCGCCAATACTATAATTATCTATACAAATAACTGTTAGTGCTAATATTTCAAGTTTAAATATTCAAATTGAAGTGGAGAGAATTTAGCGTGTCATATTTTATGCTATAAATTGTGTTGGATTACGTCATGCGAAAAAAGCGTCTAATTAAAGTCGTTAAATGAACGAAGCGAGAAAGCACAGCAAACAACATTACCTCAACGATCCGATGCGTTTATGAAATTTTGAGAGTCACCGCACTCGGACCTTATTTGTTCAACTTGTCTATTGTGCGACAGATTTCTCCACGGAAAAATTCTATAGAATTCCGAAACGGAGGTGTCGCCATTGACGGCTACCATATTCAATTCCTTTATAGGCTTGCACGCATCGAATAATTCCAGGTAGACCAGACCACGGGAGATTTTGACACGCATCCCGGCCAAATGGAAACGGTCGGCACAGAAGACAAAGGCGCACGATATATTGTATGCGAAAACAATGAAGACAGGAGGAGGGAGCACTAATCAAACGGTAGCATTTGCATGGAACAGGGTCAGGAGGTTCGGCTTTTTCGATAATTATCTGCGGGACATTCGTGAGGACCCATTGCGGGCTCGGTCCGGGTTTTATCCGACATAATCTCTCCTCCTTGGTGGAGACGTGGGTCTTAAATCTCTCTCGGAGCCGGCAGTACCCATGTAAGCCCTTTATCACAAAGAACAATCTGTGACAGGGCACATATTTCTCCTTCGGTCCCGCGAGAGTTTCACCTGGAGCCGAAATGCGTTATATTATATCTGAACGTACACGAAATAAAAATAAAGCGTTATCTCGCGTTGGCTTTCAGAAGGGGATAATAATTTAATGTTAAACCGAAGTTTTTAGATATCGATCTTGTCAAGCAGCAGGTAAAGAGGTGCAGCGCTTTTAACGTATGTTCAGTGCTGCAAAACGAAGTGGTTTCTCGCCAATAATGGAACTTTGAAGCAATAAAGGTTCATCCTAATCATTTTTTCGATGAGAAATGCGGTGAGATCGAAACAATGATTCCAAGAGGGATATTGAACACGCCCAGCAGCGGTCGCAGTTTACTCCGACCACAACAAACAATTTGTAATTTGTCGTACAATTTACATGCGAATGATCTTTGTCGACGCGGGAGGGCCACGGATCGACGACTCCATTATTTTCGAACAGAATCGATCACAACAACAATAATCACGACGATAATAATGGTAAATGAACTCGCCGCTCCTTCCGTACGACTTTCCCATATATCGATTGGAGATAACGTTGTGCAACGCACGTGTGGTACATTGTGTACGTACGCGTTTTGTAAACGGGCTTGTTTGATTTTAATGTTTATTGTATTAAGATCGTTGAGATTGTTTGTAATGAGAACTCGATTCGTCATATGTCAAATTGTTTGTTGGAAAGATAAAACAATGCAATGTATAATAAAGCAAATATGACTCAATAGGAAAAATGTAAAGAGCATTCTTTGTGTGAAATTGGTTTTATATTTGTTTTTGTTGAATGTTAAGTATTATGCATTTTTTTATGAAATATGTAAAATTGTAAACGGTATACGAAGTAATATGATCAGAGATTTTTTTGTATACGGTAGCGGTATTAAATGATTCATATGTTCAAGAAACTTCATAGCGGCTCGGCGCGATTTACAATTGAATAATACGATTAAAATTCTAAATATTTACTTAATCCGATAACGAATTAACTGAGTAATCTTATATGCGAGATTCAGGGTTTGTTTGTAGCAAACAAGGGTCAGATTCTGTGACTATGTGTAATGGCGGCGCTTTTTCCTTTGGAGAGACCACAACAAGCTCTCTCGTTGTATTCTGTGGGCACACAGCACCGTATTATTCGTGTAAAGACAGCAATTGTGCAAGAACGACTAATTAGCCTTTGAAGGAGTCGGCTACCGAATAATGGGATCGGCTACAAACAAGACACGAGTTGAGATTAAGTTTCAACGAAACTCGATGAAAACTTTGGGTTTTTGTAAGAGATGAAAGAGTTCAAAGTTGTTATTATTTCTAACATGAAAATTAATGTGGCATAAAAGTATATACAGATACGAGACACTAACGAGATGGAATTTCAACCTAATCAAATCTAAATAATTTGATCGCGCCAGTCCAAACTTTTTGCTCGCACTTTTAATTATTAAAAATCAGTCAATGTTCGCCACATGTGTGAACCGAGCAAAATACTAAAGCTCAAAATATTATTACGCTACAAAAAAATCGAATAAATAAATAATTGGAGCGAGATACGAGGCGACGATTAAAACGAACAACGTTCCGCAACTCAGTGTATGTAATTAAAACAAACAGTGGACGCGGAATGTGCGATTTGCATACTTATGAAACGCTCGGTGTCAACATCATGTCCTCGCCTGAATTTTTGTCATCGCATGAACAATTTAACGCTTTAAATCGCACAAGAACGAGATAAGGACGCGAAGATTTGCATATTGCTTGTCCGCTTTTTGTGCGCTCGTTTTTTTCAGGTTCTGAGTTTGCATAATGGCGGTGGTCCAAAGCGAAGAATTTTCGGACAACGGGCGGTTTTTTCTGTTTTTTTTTTACTCTCGTTCATATATACAAGTATTTTTTATTTATTTTCGCGTCGAGCCGCTTTTGTTCTAGGTCTGAGGAGTACCTCCGAAGCGGTCGGAACAAAGAGGCGCCTCCTTAGAGCGTAAAAGAAGTAGAAGAGCGGTTTATATCAGAGGAGACAGAGATAAAAGGCTATGGAAAACTCACGTGTTATTATCTTTATTTTGCTTCTGTGCAAACGGCCTACTAAGCCGCCGATTCAGATTACGACGTTTAATCTGTATAAATTTAAAAAAACGGAGCTCAACGTACCTCCGATATGACAATACGCTTCAAAACATACTTTATACTGGACGGCAAGGTATTCAAATGTGTCCGGAATACGTTTAAATAACAACGATTCGGTGGACGCAGTCCGTTCTTGAATAAAATGGTAATGAGTATGAATATATGGCGAGGAAACGGGAGGATACGCGGCAGCTGAACAAGCTCGGTATTTAAATGTGGAATTCAAATGAGATAAGAGGTTCAGGCGAGGCGAAATCGAGGGAAGGCAAGCATACGCCTGCGACAAACACGAAGCTGAAACACGAGGCAGAAACAACACGGTTTTGAGATATCAGGCGTTCGATAAAGGTGGTGTGATTACGTTTATACAGTGCGCAAACAAGCGGTTTCACCTTTTTGAAAAAAAAAAGAACAATAAACAGGAGCGAAGCGGGCCGAGATCAAAAGACTCGAATTTTCTTATCGGGTATTTTTACGATAACCCTAATGCGATATTGAGCGCAAGTTCACCACACCAACAATTAAACCACTATCATAGTCATTGCCATTAAATTTAAATCCGCTTGGGTGTATATTGCCTTTATCAAGTCAATGTTTACATGAGTTTTTTTTTATTGAACCATGTCAAATATAATATAATATACATATAAACTAGGGTGAATGTAGGTAAGGAAAATGTTTTGATCTGGATAAAATGTAAGGAATTTTTTTTTTTTTTTATAATTACCTGTTAATTCATCAGCATCTACATCCCTCAAGACTAGAACAGCCACAGTTTGAATAGCTGGAAGTCCCCAAGCTGCTAATTGCAAAGAAGGGCCTCTCCTTCCACCAGTGGCACCAGTGGCTCTCCTGACTACGCGGGCTCTCCAGGAGCCGGCTAGAACCACCCACCTGCAAAACAAAAAAAAAAGGTTTCACCAAAAAATTCAGCAAACAAGAAACGTGAGATCTTCAACAAGGAAAATTCAGCTCGACAAGAATTCGACAACCGTATTTGTTCTGGATGCACGTTAAACTGTTTATTTACGCATGTTGCCCCCAAACATACACACAGACGCCTTCCCTTGGCATATCCGGTGTCTTTCTCACGACGAGGTCCCATTATGGACGGTAAACAACGACGCGCGCACCCATACCATCTTTCCAAAAATAAAATGGTGGCGGATAAACATGCAGCTCGAGACGTCCAAGCAAACCGTTCGAGATGCGCTGGACTTCGGAAAATGGTGGGCGATTCCACAATAAACTCTCGAATTGTTTTATGAATGCTTTTCGCTATACTGGGTTTCGTATAATGCGGTTGTATGGACAAAAATGTCGTGTAATACAAATCCGTGTTGTACGAGGTTTGATGTTCCGAAAAATATCGAAGGTTGTTAATATTCTTATTCAAGCTTTTATTAATTTCACTTGTTTGAATAAAAACAGAAAATAAACATTTACGTATTTAGATAAAATGCATTATGGGTGCTTAAAATAATTTTTTTAATGTGGTTCACGCGGAATTTACGTATTATTAGTCTTCAAATTAGGTTTCTTGACAAATTTCGTGTATAGTTTTTACATGTGGGAAAGTTATGTTTGACAGTTTTTAAAAATGATTTTCTCTTACAATTAGGTCGTCTAAATTTGCACATGCTAACAGTTCGGAAGGCAAAAAGTGCTACTTAACAACATGTAAACCCGAAACTTTTAAATTATGGTTAAAAATTGATAAATATAACTTCCGAACTACAAAACAATTACTTATACGGCATGAATTACGCATGAAAATCGTTAAGAAATTCAATTTAAGTACTTGTAATACATTTTTATTCATGTTAAAATGCAAATTTGTCAATAAAAGTAAAACATTACTTAATTCATTTTTAATTGTTTTTTTCTAATACCGTGTTGTATAAAAATAGGTAACAATTCATGTAATATCAAAATCGTCCCAATCAATCGTTATACGAGGTCTGTATTGAGTATGGAAACGAAATCGATATGTGATAATTATTGATGTGAAAATAAATTGATTGATTTTTAAGAAAATTTTTATATCTATTAGATGTGTGATAAAAATAAATTCGAAATGCACATTTTATACAAAACAGATACCAAAATAACTTAACGAAACTTCAAAAGTCCAAAAAGACACAACACAAAATCGTTAAAACAAACATCTGCACATCCTCCGACATAAATCGGACAAATTTCACCGGACGGTTTCATTCACCATCACCGCGAACAAATCGGCCTCTGAAAAAACGACACGCACAAAATAAATTTAAAAAAAGCAGAGTGGAAAGCGATCACGGCCCGGCAGTCATCTTTATTTTGGTGCAAGTCAAACAAACCTCACGACACGTCAAATCAAATAACGCGCCTCGGCCCGCGGAGGGTGGCTGCCGAGGAAGACGCGTTAACAACGTGTAAACAGACATGAGCACACGACAAATGTTCGTGATGATTGTTTGCGCAGCGCCGGTGGAATATCGGAGGTGATACCACTTTTCGGTGAAGTGGTTTCGCGTTTTTTTGTGGAGGAGTTCGGAGGTGGTTGCGTAAGTTGGGTGAGTGCAAGTTCGAGATTGGTTTTTGTTGGAGATCGGTGGTTGGGTGTTGTGTGGGATGGTTGGTGATTTGGAAGGTGGTGAAGATGGTTTTGAGTGTGAAGATGGTTTTATCGGATCGTCATAGTGATCGATTTGGATTGTATAGAGAAACTAGAGGCTTGTTGTACCCGGGGTGCTCGGGACTCCAAGTAAATTGTGTACCGATTGTAATTATTGTCACAATCAATCGCGACTTACTTATTGTTAGTTTGTCCGGATTTCAAAGCAAGAATCTTCACTAATTGTAAATTCTTGCCGAATTTAGTGAAGATCCGTCTATCGGTTTGGAAGTTTATTGGATACATATTACATACACCGTTTGAGTTTTATATAAGTTTGTTCACAAACTCTATTGTTCTGATTAAAAGCAGATTGTACTTTTCAGTAGTTTTTCTCATCCTCTTTCGTCGGATCAATCATTTTCATGAGAATATTTTTTTGGTAGAGTTGTTTTAATTAATTGGTTAAAAAAAGCTTGAAAAATAACAGTCATCTTTCACAATTAAAATTAAAAGAAAAAAATCGTAGAGAAACATAATATTCTTCAGATGAGATAATATTTTTGTTGATTATTTAAAATGAACCAATGATTTCTTAAAAATTTGATCTGATTTCTTAATGATTTGATAAAATGATCTCTATTTATTATTTATTGAAAATTATATTCAATTTTATGAAAGAAGCAATCGATTCGAATACATTTGCGCATGCAAAATGTAATTCGAAACACATTATTCATAGCACTTACTTATATAGAAATGATCAAATGACAGAATAAATTTACATAGCAATCACTTTTTATGCAATATCAAATTCAATGAAAATATGATACTGTGTGACAATTTTAGATTTAAATTAAACATTCGCGAGTAACAATTTGGATATACACATAGAAACAATTCGTTCTGGATTTTCAAGATCTTGAGAAGTTAAAAGGTTTAAAAAATGGATCGGTTTGTCGGGCTTATCGGATTGATTGTTGTTGCTTGTCTATCGAAGGAAGCTTATCGAATCGCATCGTGTCCGAGTGACTAGAAAATGTTGAAATCAGAATTTTCGTTTTGTATTCAAAATGGTTGTTGGATATAATAAACTTTGTTATTGCTTGTTGGTGTTGTATAAATTTTGTTTGGATTAGAGTGTTTGGAATTCTTTAATTCCAATGTTTGATTTGACATAAAAATTCAAGTGCGATAAACGAAGTAAATTTATTTTCGAATGGAAATCTAAAATAAACAATGATTGGTATTATCGAAAATGACTCATTAGATTCTAAAAGAAAAACCGATTCAACAACAAATATTTAAATTATATATAAATTAAGTTTTTGTACGATCGTTTCAAAAATTTTAATGAATAAGGTTTTTATAAAATCAAAAACCCGCGTGTCATTTACAAATTTAAATTTAATATATTCCGAAAATCGAATTTTTATAAATAATAAATTACACATCAAACCTCGTTAATTGGATTTCGAGATCTTATTCGGACTGCATACAATATGAAAAACGAGCGACAAAATTAATTTCAGACAAAAAACGTCATTATAAAAAACCGAGCTTATCCACATATCACACGATACAAACAAGACACACGAACCAACAACAAAAAAACCATAACTACATTGTCGAAACGCATTCCCAGAGGTCAAACAACATAAACGAGCCATCGATTGCGTCCAAGATGGCCGCCGGAGCCCTTTACCGGTGTCGGATTGGAATGCGCCGAGTTTGTAGGGCCACAACACTTCTAACGAGGAAAGGAACCTTGTGTGCACAAGGCACAGTGCAAGTACAACGAGGCCCATAAATAAATAAACGAACAAACAAACAAACAAACAAACAACCCGGTGCTGGCCGGCGACGCAACACCTCCATGTGTATGTGGGAAAAGTTATGCCTTTGTGTTTTGAAACGGGTAGTTTTCATATGATGAAATATATTATGAATGCAGTTTATAGTGTGTCTGATAAAAGTTATAATTATCATTGAATGTGCCTGGTTTATTGTAATCCGCATGAAATGTTTAATTCGAGGTTAATCGACGTAATAGTTATCGCGAATTGATCGCGTGCTCGTTAATTAATTGCTCGTATCTTGTTCAATTACCATTTTTATCGCTCACTTTGTATAAATGCATCGCGAGAATGCAACGAATGACATCAGTGCGTATTAAACATAGTTGCATTATGCACTGTGCGAACAGGAAGTGCTCGATGTAGTTATCAAGACGAGAATCGAATAGGAAAGTTTTGTATTTATACGTGCTATTAAAATAATTAAAAAATGGCTCATTGTAGATCCAGTCCGTGTGAAAAAAATTATCAAGATTAACAGTACAAGTCATGCGATAATTAATTTTTTCATATAATTATTTTAAACGGAGTTCGACGTACACGCAATTTGTATCGCGCAGTTATCGTCTTGTTTAATTATTTATTTTTATATTTATTTACATTATCTCCGATCTCGGTCTTGTAGTACCGAAATTAAATAATTTGAATAAGCATTTTTTGATATCGACCGCGGCCCCACAAAGAAATCGAACGAACATCGTTGTCGACGATGATGATGACGATGATCGGACACAGCCTCGAGGGCAGACGTTTCCAAATTTTTAATATCGAAACTTTCACCATATTATATTTTTATCGAAATCTAACAATGTTAACGAGCTGCTTATTCAAAACGGAGATAAATTTTAATGTCCCTATCGATATAAACAATTTTATATACGCATACCGTGTCGAGTTCCGTTAAACGATAAAATAGGTTCTTGTTATCAGTTTAATAGTGAATATCGAATAAATGATAGATAGTATTTTTTTAATTATAAATAACGCAGTAATACATTGATAAAAAAATTCTTTTCATCGGTTTTAAGCTTCCTGAGAAAGTATTAATATAACTTTCCCAAGTATCAATACCTGGAAAAATATAATAAAAGCTTGAATATCCGATTCGGAAAATTGGTCAGGTACCGCGATTTCGCCTCCCTGATCAAATGATAGGTCGCGCAGAAGAGTCGGAGGAGGCTCGCCATTATGTACGAAGCGAAGCCAGTTTCACTGCTCGTTACGGAGACTCCTTACCGAGGAGATAATTGCAGATGGGGAGGAAGATAAATAAATAATTTAGAATGATTATAGGGCGCGACGGCCGTAGGAAAAGCCGAACTCGACGCATACCTAAGAGTTGTGCCTCTCTGGTGTTGGGGTTGTCGAATCAAAGCTCGCAATCTTGTGCGGGAGAGGATTGATGATAGGGTTATTGAAGGAATGATGAATCACGTGAAAAAGGATATTTTTTTAGATGTTGGGTTTATTAAATCGATTTATTACAAAAAGTATGATTTCCATATTTTTTTATGTGTAAGTGTTGAAGTTTATAGATTATGAATCATATTTTAAGCTAACGTTATTCAATTGACAGATTCATTAAAACTTGAGTTACCTTGAAATCACATTTTAATTGTCAATTTGCATCTATTTGAAATGGAAAACTTTTTCTAATAAGGATGCAAATATATGTTTTCTTACGAATTATCAATTATGTTAATCTTATTTGCATTCGATCATAAATACGAAGACACAACAACATAGAAAATTTGAACCACATGAGAATGTTCATCTAATGAAAATTTTTACATAAAACAAATTCATTCATCGATTACGATTGTAAGTTTCGATTCTGTACTCCTCAAATATCGACAGTCGAAGCGAGAAACGTCGAAAAACGACTACAAGCACAACTACACACAAAAAGAATGTACTCCGAAGTAGTTGCTAACAAGATCTTAGCAATTGCGACATACTGTAGTACCAAGTAAGGAATCATACGCAACACCTCGGGGCTATTGTGAGGAGTGCACGCCGAAAAAAATACATATTCCCCAACACCGCGAAGCCTCAAACGAACTATGGCCGTTTAAAGAACCGAGCGATTTATCTACGTTTTTTTTGTTTCGCTTCGATTTTCGAAACGACCAGTTCGGATTTTAATCTCTAGCGAATGGATGATGAACGCACCATGACACTTCGCCATTAATTAACGTGCGCAATTAAAAGCAGCGCGATTTCGCTTTGAACACGCTGCTTTTGGTAATTTTCAATGCTCCATTGTGAAGAGGTGATATTTTAATTTGCTTAGAATGTTTCGGTTATGTAAATGGTTGGAAATTTTTCGGTTTTGTGGGTAGAAGTTTATATGAATATGTTCGGGCACAGGTCGTTCCGCCAGGTATAGTTTATCTCGCTATCGGAATCGATCACATCATAAGTGGTCGAATCGGTTTTTGGTAACGACGATGGTCCAGCTCGTTGTGGTACCCGCCGGGTTTATCGGACGACCGGTTGGAAATCCTTGGCGAAAGAAGAAGTCAACCATTTTTGGACAAGAACGAAATAGACGATCAGATAATGAATGACTTTTAAATAAATGAAAAATCTCTTTTCGTTATATGTGATGGTAAATAATTTATAAATTAATTATTGATTGATATTTTATCATTTAAGATTTATATAATATATAATTAGATTCGAGCAGTCAGATGCATAATTAAAACTAGTTGAGTAGATTCTGTATCTTTCGATAAGTTGTTAATGAGCGTGAATTACTTTTGATCAAATCTCATTCAAGTATCCACTAAAAATAAATCCGTGCACAAAAAGTTTAAATACCGACTTGCCAACTTCGATTTAATTAACAATTTGTCTTCGTAAAGTGGCCCACGCACTGCCACGTACATGTGAGCTAAGTTCAGCGATTATTTTACTTGCAAATTAGCGCCCCGGTTCAGTGAATAAATTTCAGGTTGCGTAAACAAACACTAAAAATTTTTATGTTTTGAAAGCACACATTATATTCCGCCGATCCAAATAATTTACGATCGTCTTTTTTATTGCTATTTGGCGTCAGGGGTCCGAGAACGAGAGCATCACCCTGTGTGGCATCGATAATCGGAAGACGAGGACCATGATGATGATGATGATGATGATGGTTCAGTCCCTTGACCAGAAAGACAGGGGGCCTGAAGGCATCGTCGTGTTTGTTTAACCAGGTCCGCTTTTCGAATCCAACGTTGCAATTACGAAATTGGTATTCGAGTTCGACATAAACACGAAATTCCGTTTTTTTGGAGGAAATTTACGAATATTTCGTTTTATCGATGAGCGTTTTCTGCTGCGTTGACTGTACACATCGATGCCAATAACAATAGCGATTAGTATGTGCCTTTTTCTACCTGGACTGTATAAGATGGGCTTTCTTGTGTACGGCGATCGAAAGTTTGTGGCAAAAAATTTTCCTCGACCCAGCTGAAGATTATAGATTTTTTAGAGATTGTCATAAATTACTTATACGAGATAAATCAACAAAATTTCAATTAAAATCATAGGAGGATTCAAACGTTAACGAACCACCGTATTTCTATTGAAATGATTAATATTTGCTCGATATAAAAAAATATACGAAAATTGCTCATGAATATATTTAATAAAAGATTCTAAAACCAATCTGACTAGTTGCAAACACGATTAAAGATCCGATACCAATAAATCAACAAGATAATGTTAGACACATAATTTTTCTAACACTACGCAAATTCGCAAAAAAACTGCAGAATTTTTCCCATTCTTTTACACCGGAGAAAACCCCGACCGCAACCATCCGACTTTCCGACAACCAGAAAAGCACGACCGTCGGTAAATAATCCAAAACCCACAGATCCGATTTGAATATAATGGCACGCGTTTGCGCACACACACACGCCACATCTCCACACAAAAGCGGCGTGACTTGCGGCCCCGCCTCGCATGGGCCTTTTCCGTACACAAGATGGTGGACGATGGTGGTGGTGCTGGAGCGACTTCCATTAAAACAGCATGAAATCTCTTGTTACTGAGATGATTGGTTGCCACGTTCCCAGGCGAGGAGAGCCGGTCTCCTCTTTAGCGAGAGCGACCGCTTCTTCTTCGAACGAGAAGAGTGCGCTTCTCAATGTGTGGTGCGTGGTGTTTGCGTGCGTATTCGTGGTTTGATGAGGTGTTGTATGTGAGTGGTGTCAAATTTTGTTTGGTTTTCATGTTGATGAATTTTTGGTGTTAAGATTGAGATAGCGTTTGATTAAGATTGTTTTGTATGGTGGATGAGTTTTGTAAATCGGTAAAGATTGAATTGTCTTCATTTAACTCTTGGTTTGCAAATAATAAATATAAGAACTGACAATGAGAGAGATATTGAAATTCTTTGGAAATGTATCAAACCTTGCAAATCAGATATCGCTTATATTGAGGGATTACTGTATTTCAGAATTAAGATATTCATGGAATGCACGAAAACGCTTAGAGGGACCAACGACAAAAAACGAAAAAAATATACACACAATAATATAAGAAACGAGAAAGGCACATGTGAACGTATCGAAAATCGAGAGAACCGCAACTTTAGTACAAATAAATTACAAACACACACGCACATTTGCGAAAATCATAAAAATAAAAATAAACACATAAACGACTAATACGTAAAATATTTTCGATCGTGTCGTCGAAGGCGACCGGAGATTAATTTTTAATTTATCGATCGAGTTTTTTTTCACAGCACCGAGGAGATCTGCGCCATTTTGCATCGCGGCCGTTTTCGAGCCCAATTTATCTTATTTCGTGTTAATTTATGGCCGGCCCGTGGGTGCCGAGTTAATCGAAATTTATTCGACGAAGCCTCCAATCGTAAATTCGACGACTGCGACTTTACGATTCGTGAGCAGTCGTCGAGGAAATGGCGAACCGCCGAAAAGTCGTGTTCGTCCAAAGTAGAAGCGTGCGACGTCAATTTTTGAGAGGTGTTGCTTCGGTAAACATCGTTAATTTAATTTGTTGTTAATGCGTGGAGAGTTTAATTATATGAAAATCGGATTCGAACGAAAGACGGATCAGTCATCGTTAAATTATTTCCATCGACCCTGATACGTCCTTGGTAAAGCCTCGTTAAGAGACGAAGCACTTTAATAGGTCGTCGACAACCTGTTATTAAGCTGGTGCTTTGGAGATTGAGCGAAATCGCCCAGTCACGAAGAAAGCGCACACGACCCCCAACAGCCATGATTGCATCTCAAAAAACAAAGGAAAATAAACCACAAATCCACACAACCACCACACGAGATAATAATTTATGGGAGGACAAAATTTTTAAGTACGAGGAATTTTTTTATTATAAGAAACTAATAAATCCGAACAATATGTCCAGCAGATAAGATATAGACTCCAAAAAGGACGATGTGTTATATTCGAGGAAAAGTTTTGCATACTAATCGGTGTTTTCCCTATCGGTTAGGATCGAACATTGTCAATTTTTAGTATATTTATTCAAAGGCTTAAGTCGTTTGTCGATGCTGAGATGGAAATGCGATGTTTTATGGTCCAATTATTTGTTTCGAGACTCCTTCGCGTGATAAAATCTGCCACGTCCCATAAAAAAGCGCGGCTCTTGTGTGCGTTGTAAATTGTAAATATGTATATGAAACGTGTTCGCGAGCTGCGGGATATTTTCATAGGAGAAAATAATAAAATTTTAAATAATAATAAAATGCATGTGTGGATGCTTCTAACACAGGTTGTTGTATAATGAAAACTGTCGATAGGAATAATAAATTGTAGGAAAACACGTTTGCGTGTTTATATTAGTTCATCTTCTACGAAATGTCATGTAAATTACAATTGAAAAAAAAACTGGATTTTTATATAAGTAAATGGTTCGAATCAAACGAGTACAATATAAAAATTAATTCAATAAAAGAAAAATAAGTTTGGGATAGGAGCAAGTGTAATAAATTTTATAATTGCGATCATAAATCAGACAGAAAATAACACGTTCAATAAGAAGTTTAATTGCTACTGTTGAAATATTCAAAAGATTAAAAAAAGCGACGATACTTTTCCTGAAGAAAATATTTAATAAGAAATTAATTAAAAGGTTAAATAAACATTTAAAAATATGACAAAAAATCATATGTTTACACAGAATAAAAAACCACCGTTATGATGCCGTAACGACGAATTTCACATTTAAAAAAATATTTATCGATCACATCCAAAAAACATATAAAACCGTTCGCGAATATTTTTATCTCACCGTCGCCATAAAAAATATATTACTACGCCCAATTTGCATTTCGCAAATAACCAACATGCCCCAACACAAAAAGCTCCAGGCGCACAAACCACGTGCAAAACAACCGAAATCCGTATAGAACCATTTTCCCAAAACCCACAACGAAACAACGAGGGCGTATCTATCCGATCTCAACGATTCATTATTTATTTACGAAATAATTGCGGGCCGCGGAAGACAATGAACGAGTCGACGGCTCCGGGGGAAATATTTGCCGATGCCAAAAGAAAATTATACACAACCGAATCATAATCGACGGTATTTCTATAAAAAACCACAAACACACATCCATCCATGCGAGATTCGAGCCGAACTCCGGCGTATCGAAAGCAAACACGATGTGTTAGAAAAGAGCGCGCGCTTATTGTTTTTGGACGTGTGTTAAGTACCGAGGTGTGGCACGCGCCTCGATGAGGTCACTGTTGGAGTTTGGCTACGCCGAAAATGCATTATTAAAATCGTTCGTTAATCATGTATGCAAATATGTGTTTAAAATTACGATCCGCGCCAGAGTTTTTTCCGAGTTTATTCAACGCGTCTTCTAATAATATACGCGTACCGTTTGATACGCAAAGCGCTCTGTGATTCGATTATGTTTTATTATACGCGAATTGATATTGTATGCACAGCTGAGAGTTTGTATATTTTAAAAATAAATACCGTTGAGGACATTGTTTTGCAAATTGTTAATTAAAATATTTAATCAATTATTCATATGAAAAAATGTGCTGTTAACGTCGAGAATTAAAATTATGGATTATATATGAAAGTGTAAATTAACTCGTTATAATTAAAATATTTAAATGGATTATTACAATTTTGTATTATCAAATACATTGTAAATTTAATGGTTAAAGCGTCCTGTAGTACACGGAGACGTGAAGTATATAAAGACATGCTGACCAGCTCGTAAATTGGCTCATTTATTCGGAGATTTATATGGCGAGATTGTGCTATGAAACGATGCGCTTCGGAGGCCACCCTACATCACCAAGAATAAATCTTCAAATAAAACTACAACGAGATACGAAGAAACATCGAAAAAACACGCATGATTCATAGAAAAATTATACGAAACAACGAAAATTATATAATGTACAAAGTGTTACGAATTGAAATCAAGACGAAGGCGTATCGAAACGCTTTCACCGAATGACAAGAATGAATAAATAATTAACGAATTATTTAAACGGAACCGACTTGTCAGTCTCTCTAATTAACCGTAGAGATAACTCCAAATCACAATTTGCTTTCACTTACATTTTTAACACTATATAGAAATAAATGATCGGGTGCGAAAAATTAATCGGATTTAGTAACGGTCCATTACGGTCGGTTTCGCCATTTTTCTGCGATAATCACCCACGACAAATTGTTTTGGCGTTTTAATAGTTTAATTGAATGTCGCGTGCGTCAATTAACTGGTTAATTCGCGAACGGTGACCGCCATCGATTTAGTACCTATCATATGAGCGTGTTAAAAACGGGTGCGAACAATAATTAGTCAGGCGATAATGTTAGGAAAAAAATGCATAAAAATTATGGCGGACATTAGATTCGTGAGGATAGGCAAATTATGCAGACGTTTGTAAGCGAAATGAGGTCTAAATATTACACGGGCTGTACATTTGAAATATTGTTACGGCAATAAAGCCGCGTAAAAATGTGTACAATTTGCATAATTCAAATTGAAAAAATGATACGAAACCGTGTAATTTTCACAAATGAATCAATCGTAAACCGTCCGAGTTTTGAATAAAGCGAAAACGCAGCTTTTATAATTGATAAAATAAACTTTTACGACTTTTGAATTTCGCAAAAAATGCATTAGCCACACGTTAAAATACAAAGTAGCAACGAACTCGATGCGCTTTGTTTGTTTCGAAGAACGGAAGTGTACACTAGCAGAAGTACGAAGCACTTCATCCAATCTAAAGTTCTTCATTGCGAGATACGACTTCGAGGACGTCGGTAATTCCTCCATTAATCATAACCAAACATCCATCAGTCTTTATCTAAACGTTTCCATCGGAAGACGCCAGAGTGGGTGCTTCTCGGTAAAGAAAAAAGATACATACGTACAACGGCACGTGAAACGTAAACTGTCCATCTCGGCAGAGGTTCAACATAATAATAATAACGAGACAGAAAACCCATTTAACATATTCAAATTCCAGCGTAGATCAAATGGGCAGATGCCGACGCGAGTGTTCCACGTATCGAACCGTCGCGATCGACACTCGAAATAAATCATAACCAGAAAAACGTTTTCAAACAATAATTACAACATCCACAGATAGCATCGACGGACCGTTCTCGAAATTAAAAATTGAAAACACAAAAACGAAGATGGCCCGCGTACGTGTGTGAGTGCTGAAAACGCTTTAACGAGGACCTGCACCCCGAGCGTTGTTAATTTGACGCTGTTGTTAAAACGGTTCGAGCTAATTAACGAAAGTCGCAAACATGTTGTGTACATGATATGTTCGGGTTGTACGTTGATTATTATCCTGTTTGAAAAGTTGTTAAAAGCTTTCTTAATTCGTTCGGAATGATGAATTTGCGAGAAACGCACTTGATGAGTAACAGGTATTTTTTTTAACTCGCCATACATCGATCTTAAATCGAATGTGATTACAAACACGCGATAAAATGCATTTGATGTTTTTCAAAAATAAGTAAGTAATCGGATAGCACAAGAATCATCATTCCACGACTTAAATATCATCCTTTTGGGGAATATATTTAATGCATTTTGGTTTTAATAGTTTGCACTTTAAAATTTAATACTGTGCACTTTACCTCCTCCCTCCAAGTTTTCATATTTATGTACCATTTCTGAATATATATTTTTTGTCTGTGATGATGGTATATAAAAAATGA
Source organism: Hydropsyche tenuis (assembly GCA_009617725.1). Classification (NCBI taxonomy): domain Eukaryota; kingdom Metazoa; phylum Arthropoda; class Insecta; order Trichoptera; family Hydropsychidae; genus Hydropsyche; species Hydropsyche tenuis. The sequence goes on from VTON01000007.1 coordinate 2,455,251, forward strand.
AGAGATCTTTTTTTTTCTTCAAAAATGTTTATTTCAGACTTATTGTTAACCCACAAATATGCATTTGTCCAAATTTGCGTTTTAAATTTGATAGTGCACAATTATTATAGGTCCAGATTATTTTCATCAAAGTGAATATGCATAAAACTAAAATCCCCATCTAATTTATTTTGAAAATCCATCAATCATATAAAATGAAACCAACGTTCAATTTCATAATTCATATAAACTAGGTCCAAATTATTTTTATCAAAGTGAATATGATCAAAACCAAAGTGCAATTAATTACCTCCCCATCTTATTCATAACGAAAGCCATCAACCATATAAATGAAACCAGAATCAAACTCAATAATTCATATAAACTAGGTCCAAATAATTATTATCAAAGTGAATATGCGCAAAACTAAAGTGCAATTAATTACCTCCCCATCTTATTCATTACGAAAACCATCAACCACATAAACGAAACCAGAATTAAACTTAATAATTCATATAAACACAGCATAAAGCATTCAGAAGCACGTCGACAAACGATCCCAATCTCGAGCCGAAAAGCGTTTTAACACAGCAATTTGCATCATCGCCGAAAAGACGACAGAGACGAATCTGCCGAAAGGCCCTCGAGGCAGCCGTTCGACGTCGTCTTCCCCGCGTTCTTAGTCATCATCAACTCGACCGGTCGATACTTCCACCGCGAGGTTGTCGACTCCTCGGAGGTGGAGGTTCCTCGAGATGGGACGATTTATCACGCGGCGAGGCGGCGATCACTGCTGGCGTTGAGTGCGGTCGTTATTTATTCTTAGTGAAAATATAATTGGTGTTTGTGTCCGAGGAGATGGGCGAAGAGTGTGTGTGTGTGTTTGGGAAGGTGGTTATAATTGGAGGTCGATTCGGATTGGAGTTTGTGAGGGAGGCTCGGGGGCGGTTGTGCGACTTTATCGGGTTCATATAAATTGTTGAAAAATTCAAATGGAAAAAAATGTTCTTATTGATAGAAGTAAATAATATGATATTCATGCTTATTGATTTGGAAATATAAACCTATTTATCACGAATACTTATCATTTAATACCTTGATCATATCTTTGACAGACGTGACATTGGCAATATCATAATTAGATTAATTCATCATAAGACATCAGTTTATGAATATCGAATAAATCTGACAATATTTGCCATATTATTATAGAAAATAAAATTGAGTATTATTCAACTAACGGTTAGAGCGAATTATCGATACGTATTTCATATGTAGAGAAGTAATAAACGAAAAAGTAACCATTAAAATTTCCAGGAAATTTATCGGCAGCAAAGGGATTAGGCTACTGATAAAAAATAAATCGATCGCTCGAAAGATCAACAAAGCAGTCAAAACGACATAAATAAAACATATTTAGCTGTCAAAAAGCAATAAGCTCTTTTGATAAGCGAAAAATGTCACATCGTTGCACGTTTAATATTAATCCCACAAAAACTGCTCATAAAAAACTACACGCTGATTAGAGTAGTATTATTATAATGACTTCATTTCTATACAACAGCAATAAAACGTAAACCACGAATCGATAACCGCAATGTGAACAGACTGACAAAACCTATTTTTACCACGGTTCAGAATTGGCGCCAATAAACCGATTTTACAAGATTTGTATAAGATTATGGGTACACATACGAGCGCAATAAAAATCATGCTAACAATGAGCTCAAACACATAAATCTCGTTTATTTGCAACTAGTTATTTGAAAAAAGAAAAGATATGTATATTTAATGCAAATTAGATCAACAAAATTTCTCTTTTCTTAACCAAAGTGTCCAAGTGAGTTTAATTAGTGGACTTCTTTTTTTATTAATATTATTCAAGGATTTTATGATAAAAAATTAGTGTAGGTGTGTTCGTACAGATGAATGAATTAATTAGAGTTTTTGTGTAGTGTCGTTATACGGTCTAATCAAAACTCGTTCACCGGACGCGCATAGTTACAAGATTTTCATCGCCGTAATAACATAATTTAAACCTGTTTAAAAATAAAAAGTTTCGGAAACAAACCCTGTTTCTTCACCTGGAGAGTTAAGGATTCAACCAGGTACGAGGATTCGTTTTTTATCATTCTTACGGGTTTTATTTACATTTTTTTCCGCCGAAGCCAGACGTTTTTCGGTTTAGTCACGTCAGTTATAGTACAGTGGTTCTAACTGTAAGCGTTCATCAATTTGAGTTTATGAAATTAATTAAATATGGTCCACATACAAAAATGTTATGATGTTGTTTAAATTTTTATTGACATCGAAATTCATATTTTTTCAAATATATATATTTTTTAAATTATTGTGGTTTGTTATCATCATTTCTCGGCTACTTACTAAGTGGAAAGTTTTTTCTAAAGGTAGTATATCTTGATGGGTATTCTTTTTTTATGAAACCTGAACAAACCATGGTGGGTCAGGTTTTTGGGATGGCAAGCATATGTTACATATATGTGTTTCCATATTAGTAATTTATAAGCGAAAATCGCAAGATGGTCGCGAAAATTATATATTTTATAAGTGCATCACATTATAAAGGAAAAATAAAACATTCTAAAATAATGCGTTACTGAAAAAATAAAATTCTATTGTGTACCACAAATGTAAATTTTCAACGTATATTTCCCACTCGGGTTAGAAAAATATTAATGTGTCTTTCATACTCATAAATACAATAGTTGTAAAATAAACATAAATTTTATATATAAATAAATATGAAAATATGCATTCAACTAGTTAACGAGATGCAACAGACATGCTGTTGCAGGTGGGCGGCTGTTAGACCCTCGTCAAACCCTCGCAGGCGAAACAGTTTACCTTCTCTTCCCCTTCTATCCTGTCTGTGTGTGTAGGCCAGGATGACTCGGGTAAAATTCAAATAAAACTTTTAGTTAAAAAAAAGGTTACAACATAAATTGCGTACAATGTATAATATTATAAACAAAATGGCAGTGAAATTTTCTTTACAACGGAAAGGTTTCGCGTCTAACCGATCGTCGATATCTCCAAAACTAAATTTATACTTCAGACATTTTATTGTGAAAAAATAATACCTTTATGTAAATATCGTTGGCAATAAGAAAAATAAATTAAGAATTAAAAATTTCATGACATATATATGTGTATAGATAGAATTGCATTGTTATAAAAAATATTTGCAGTAACCATACGTTTGCACACGAACATTGCAGAAATGTACTTCCACAAGACAAGTTCAGCACCTTCGAAGAAATAACACTTTCGAGAACTCGATCCGTATAAGGAAGATCGTGTTCTACAATCTAGTTTTCGAGTTTTGCCCGCCGATACAGAAACGTCACGGTTAAGGAGTTCACATCTACCGAAAAGCTAAAAGAGGCATCCGTATCGATATGTAAAATCGTCACGATTTGAATAAACGTGAGCGTTCGGAGTGTGTTCTTCGAGTTGCATCGTGGAGAACAAAACGATAGCGGCATCTCCATAACCCGGGGCAACGTGTATTGCCCTGTACGTGTACGAGCACGTGGGTTCTCGAACAAAAACTCGCGTATTTCCTTATGGAATCATATACGAGAGAATTCGGAACGGAATGCGTTCTTGTTGCGAGCTCACGTCGACGGGGACACATTTTTCGCATTCGAATAGACCTCGAAGATTAGGGTTGACAAAGTGCAAATACTTAATAAAGTTTGTGCTTTTAATGTTAATGTATAACCAAATTCAAAATGGTTTGATAATTTTATAGAATATTTTTCAATAAATTTAAATGGAAATAAACTTAAAATCGAACAAATATCTCGATCGAAATCTACCGATCCAGAATACACATCGAAGCGCACACGTACACGAAAGTATTATTTCGCAAACGAAAATAGATCGCGGATGAAATATTTTGACCAGACGCCGTTCGTATATCTTCAGCAGCATATATTTGCTTTGAATCCGCACCAAATGGGCGGTAGAATAACGCCAACAACATCGCCAAGTCCAAATAAATAAATACGAGAATCCAGACTCGCGTCGATTCGGCCCTGTCTGCATAGGGACGACCTCAAGCCGGGCCTGTTAATGGGAACGTGTTCGGGGGAGGCTACGCCTTGTAGCTTGGGCGATTTACGACCACCTCGTTTCAGATATTTCGAGGAGTCGTCGCGGATTCTGGCTGTAGCACCGATTGACCTTTGTGGCCTCGGAGGTGAAAAAAATAAAATTGAATTTATCGGAAAAAAACTTCGAAAAAAAAGCGCTCTCGACAGTTTGCCGGATCGTGTCTATCATCAATTATCGTGTTTACAATATCGTATATTGCGGCGTCTTTCTAATTTATATCATTGACGTTTCTCTCGTTAAAATGTTGTGTGTTACACACCCGTAGGAAAGGTTTAATAAATAAAAATATGTTACAACAGCGTACATATACGCCCACGTTACTGTGTGCATTTGAAAATTATATATTGCCGCGTTATTATAATTTAACGTAACCGTTAAATAAAATAACGCTGGAGGAGTGTGGACGCGATCGGAGCGGATAAAGCAAATAAATCTTCCGTTTTAACGACGACGTGTATCGTCATATAAATAAAATTCGATGGGAATTAAAATGAACACTTGCGTTCTAAGCTTAAATATATATTGGAAAGTATATAAATGTATATGTTTATATAATTATTCAAGCTAACCTTGAAAATATGCAGGAAAGAGGAATGTGTGCCAACAAGACTATCGAGGATTCAAAATAAACGAAAAATGCAAAGGACATAAAGGAGGACACGTGAGACGGGGGTCGGAGTTAAGACAATGCACATCGGCAATTCTCAAACGGTTCATTAGAATTGAATTTGCTGGAGTTTTTCAGAGACCGTTACAAAAAAAAATCATGATAAATTGAACGTACGAACGTTCGGTGCTGTTCATTTATCATTCGGCTTGTAAACAGTGACGGCCGCGGGTTAAATGGTAGTTAGTCGGACTTTACACGAATCGCGCGATACCGATCGCCTATTGTGCAAAATTCATCTGTTCGTAAAACGATCGTTTACCTTTTGTGCATATTCATTATTTACAAAGTGAAAGATCGTATTGAAACATTATACGAATAATTTTTTAATTCCAATCAATTTTTTTATTAAATCTACTAAATTATATCACGAAAATCGGACGCGCAGATTTGAAGAATGAGCGAAACGAAAAACCAATTCATCACACTGATTGCATCAACAATTTTTTGTCGAGAATTCCACAAAGTTAATAAGATCGTTTTTAAACGAAACGAGCTTAGTTTAGTGTTGAAACAAAAAGAGGCGGATTGAGAAGTGCGGGATGAATGGGTGGAGGTGGAACAAGGTTGACTCGAGAGCCAGAGCAACAGCACGAACAAGAGCAGGGCGAAACGAGAGCTTCGACAGAACAAGAGGAGACGCAGCAAGGGCAAGAGCAGGAGAGGCAGTCGGATCTGATTAGCATCCCAATTAGTGGGCGGGCGGATGCTGGTGCGCTTGCGCTCGTTTATCATGGCATACGATCAGCGGACCAAGAACACAGGCCATGCAGCATAACCCCGAAATGGCCGGGATGAGGTCGACGGGTTAATGCTTAAGTTTCACCGCTGCGATCTTCTTTGAGAGTAAATAATACCTTAGAAGAATCCGCGAGGAGTAGTAGGACGTGTGCGTTAACAGGCAATTTCAGCGGGAGTTAATCTATGCTACATGTGTTTCGCGTGTGAGAATCTGGTAAATGACATAGTAAAAGAGTTAAATGCCGCCAAAATCAATAAGTGCGATCATGTTATCATACAGAACACGTACAGGCGTAAAAATAAACGTGCGGCTAAAACTAGTTACATACAAACGCGCCACAAATTTACATGTAAAAGGCACACTTAGAGGCGACGTGATGCTCATGTAAAAGCTGGAAAATGAACTCACTCGGAGCATATCAATAGGTTTTTTTACTATTTTCTCACATATTTAGCCTGATGGAGAAGGATGCACGGTGTCCTTTGACTTTTAATGTGCACTACGACAATGAAATATTGATTTGGGTAACTGGGCAATTAGTCATCGATGAACATAATAAAGAGACTGATTACAATACAAATGTAGGACTGATCAAGTGACACCAAAAAGACACGAATGAATGAATGTCAAGGTGTTTTAAGTCAAAATAAAGGCAGGAAGATATCTAAAATTAATCAATCAACGAGTACTTATTTTATAAATAAAGATATCTTAGTCATCGGTAGAAACACGAGTTCTCGAGTGTTTTTTACTCAGGTCGAATCCGTGGCCGACATCCGTCTGACAGCACCACTTGACTCAGTGACAAGCGTAAGATGGCTGCCAGGTTTTTTTTACCATTACCTTTTCATTTCTTCTGGAGGTCTTTTTTTCTGCTCATGTAAATCGGCGGTGCTTTTGTCGAAGATCGATATATACATCTCTTCTAAACTCTTCGCACATATGCGCGGCCCGGGCCGGAGCACGAATTTTTTCCGAGGCATCATCGTGATGAACGTTTTTCATGAGATGTTCCAACGCCGCAGTCGAGAGATAGAACGTGTCACTCGTTAGCGGTTCTGCTTGTATCGAAGCCGCGATTCTTCATCGTGAGCCTTTCTACTCCTTCTTCCTTTTTTTCCGCAACGCTAACTACTTTTTCGAAGCGAATTCCATCTGCGAGCTCGATCATAAATACATAGTAGACCTGAATGTTTATGGCAGCTACGAATATTTTCTATAAGCATTACGCATTATGGAAACCGCCGGAATGATAGAGAGGGTGCTCGACACGTTTTTTTTCTTCTCTCAGATTGGCTCGTAAATAAATTTAGAACCTGAACGCTCGTATTTTATAAGGTGAAAAGCGACGTTCCAGAAGAGATTTTACGACTCTACTTCAAGAGTAGCGACGTTCGAGTTGTATTTACGAACATCCACGCTCGTTTCTTTCGAAAAGCGCGTGGACGTCGCAGAAGAATTTCCAACTCTCGTCATAAAAACCCAATGCAGAATGGAATTTTTATAATTTCGCCAATATATTGTGAGACTGCGAAACTTATGCAAGCAACGCCTGGAGGGCATGCACGAGACACAGCGGCGTGAGATTGCACGAAAGTGATAAAGCGAACGTTCGTTACTTATTGAACGGCAATTACGCGCTGTGATCATCATGCCGGCGAAGCTTGTACAAGAAGTTAGAGGACCGGCGAAAAAAATCAAAATAAAAGGAGGCGAGACGAGCTCGTTATTATTAACGAGTTTGTTTCGGCAGATTTGGTAAATGTGCAAATTCTCAGTCGAAGATGACGAAGTGTTGTTCTTACGCGGCCTGAGTTTCTCGGCTCGTAATTGGAAATCGTTATCTCGCAATTTATTGGACCGCTCGTTTTGCGAACGCCTTCGTTGGCCGAAGCAATAAGGACCGACGACCGTTTCGTAGCAGACATTGTAATTTAAAACAAACGTTTTGTGTAGTAAAGAAACGAGTAGAGATATTATCGGAGGAAACGCGCCCGGCACGGAACCATCGCCGAAGAAAGAGCATGTATGTTATTTAACATTGATCTTTTATTTGCATAAAGCAATTCAGTGAATAAGTTTTGTCGACATCAAAGGGTAATACCCTATTCAAAGTCGAAGTGTTTCATACGTCAAAAAATGTCATGGTTTATTTGAATAAACAATTGAGAAGTGCAATACAAATCAAAGCAATTTTCCTTTCAAGCACTCCCTTGGTTAAATACGACAAAATGCATTTTTACGATAGCCCATAAAGTAGTTTTACAACATGCCATTATTGCCGTTCTTTATAGTTTTCACAGAGTCATATAATTATACGTGGCATTGCCGCGAGGGACTTTACGGTCGATCTCGTTGCTGAGCAGACGAACCACCATAAACGGCCATCCACCTTTTCTCTGTAGGCGTAGGCCAATTAGAATACTTTGAAAACTTATCAAATACTGGCAATAATCAACACATAATGATTTTCCCTTTCATTTCAAATTATATTGAATTCAATTTCAATTAAATACGAGTTGAAAAAACACCTCAGTAAACATTTTAAAACGAAAATATAATTGTTGCTAATTGAAAACCGCATAAATTGAACGAGTCTTCCTTGAAAACATCGCAGAGAACATATTTCGAAACGCATATAAACAACACAAACCGCTTTCAATCAAAACGAAATTGCAAGCGGGAATCTTTAAACTCTGCCTCGGAACATTCGTAACATTTTCTCACTCCGGGAAGCTACCGGTTCAACACTCAAACGCGTACACACTCACTCCTTTTACGACGTTTTGTCCAAGCTCGAGGTGGTTGGAACACTGCGGCTGCAAGAAAAATATGGCCGTCGTAAAATTCAAAGAGCACACACACACGAACCGGGGCCCGGGCCTCGTTTGCGTGTACGACCTCGCCAGCGGGAGGCTGGGAGACCATCTCGCCATAAATTGTCCACAACCCTTTGACCGCGGCTGGCGTTACGACGACGTCGCCGGCGGGAGACCAATAAACTGGAAACTTGAGGGAAATTAAAGTCCACGCCGTAAATCCACGGAGGCGTCTGTTGGCTTAGCGCAGAGAAATGTTGAGTGTCGTAAATTTTGTACGAGCAAAATCGACTATGATTAAATCTGATTTTGAATATTTTTAGACGATCATTGAAAACATTATTTTTGTATTGAAAAGCATTACATATATTCAAATTGCATAGAAATCAGATTCGATTTAGAAAAGCTTATCACACAGTAGTTAAATATACAAACTATAGATTGTACAGATTATTTTAAGTAAATATAGAAGTAACCATTAGCATAAGTATATTATTTCGAATTTATATTCTCGGGACAGTTTATTATTCAGAAACATAATCCATTATGTGCAGAAAAAGATAACAGATAGAATATTAAAATCTATTAAGAAGTAGCTATATCCAGTTTTTTTTTGTTGCTATTATGGCTAGCAGGTTGATGACTTTATACTTTGAAAGGACATAACGTCACCGATGGTGGCTCATCATTCATCAATCACTAGTTATCGGTATAATTAAAGCGCAATACTTTCAGAAACCAGCTCGCAATCGAGTTTCTTCTTCATAGAGAAGTCAACGTGAATAGACGGAAAGGAAACGGAGATGAATACGAACTAAAAAAAAAAAACACACATCTACGAACCACCTGTCTGTCACTCGACATTGTGAAATAACAAGATTCTATATAATTGGTCCATATTTGGAGTCATCGGAACCGGCTCGGATGAACGCGGAGGGAATCCTCCGATGATTTTTACCTAAGCTGACACGCATAATATGAGCGAGGGTCGACTTTTCGGCAGACACCTGCTTCGGTCGTTAGCGTGATGATGATGACGACGAGGTGGGCGCACGTGGAGTGTCCGAAGTAACGGATGTATGAATATTCAATTCGGATAAGTGGTGAGGGTGTGGGCTCGGGCTATTGTGGATTCGTCGATCAGAGGTGCTTTGACATCATTGAAATGTCGGAATTGTTTCTAGTGGTCGAAATTATGATGATTTGAATGCGTAATGTGAGGGTGAGCAGCGTTCTTATCGAAAGCATTTATCTCGAATTGAATAAATCGGTAGGGAAGTAAATCGTACGCGCCCAAAATAAACACTGTTTGAAATGTGGGGGATTTTGTTTGGTGAAAAGCCGCAGATGTTTTTAAGTAAAATCGTACGTACAAATGAGTGTTAGAACGGAGATTTTCAAACATTGAATACAAATAATATCCGAATGACTTTGTGATATGTTATTTTATATTTGTTGAAAATTTGGTTTTACAATTAGTCAGTATGGTTTGATATAAATGTATTTGAGAAAATAAAATATTTTAGGTGCATCAAAATAACATCAGTATTATAAAAAAAGCAATGCACAATTATTTTCATCGTTGCTTTTGTATCAACATTTGGAAAACATTGAATTAATAATAAATTTAAAATGATCACCGCTTTATTTGATATCTTAATCAAATCGAAATTACATCAATTTTTAAAAGAAAACATAACTATTGATAATCATGCTATTAAAATATTGAACGAACAGGTGAACAACAATTAATGAATTTTGCCGAATAGACAGATGTAGATTTATCTTGAACGCAATTTGTATATCCAAAACATCGCATTACAATAATTACAAGCAACGTAAATAATCTATATTATTTTCGAAATTAGAACCACATAGAATACAAATAACGACTCATAAGTTTATCAGTGTATTTGCACAACCTACCGGCCAGTAAATCTATCAGAAGTTATCATTAATTAATAAAAAGCATTCCTTTTTATCGCCTCATAACAAATATACAAGCCATGTGTTAGCACCGACGAATTATGCACTGCCAATCCGCAGACCCGTTATCTATGATAATTCTACCGGTTATCTGTTTATATACTCATACTCAAGATAAGAGAATCGACAGGATCTGACGGCTCAGATAAAAGCCAGGTACTTAAAAAAAATCCATATTATAGACCAGAAATTGTCAACATTTTTAATCACTACATGCGATTAATCAACCAAAACATCTTCATATATAAGAAGTTGATTGAACATGATGATGTATTGATCAGAAATGAACATAAATGATTTCAATATGAAAAAGGTTCATCATCCCTGATATCAATCGAACAGTTTTTATATCGAAAAGAGCAATAAACGGGTTGAACGTTTTACGGTAGCCGCGCCCGAACCGTCTTACGTTTTCGATAAGAAATGTTTGATTGATCATCGCAAGCGTTGATAAAAATATTATTACATGCCAGTTTTCGGTTTGTTGTCTTCGTGGCGACGAACTCGCTTTTTTATCGCGGCAATATATTACATAAAACGTCGATCGAAGGATCCAATCGATCATTAAAAATGTCGACGGCGACGAGAATTTTAATGAGTGCCTTTTGTTGGAAATCGTTAATTAAATTCAACAGGTTATGTTACGTGTAAATATGGACGTCGCAATATAATATTCGTTTCTATTTTGAATATGAATACCGTTTTTTTAACGCGTCGGAATTCGAAGTTGTCTAATTGTTGATTTGAATCGATAATTGTGTTTTTCCAATTTGCATAAAAATATTCACACGAATATCGATAAATTTTTTAATTTATTTTCGAACGAGGCTTTCGACACATTCACATAAACATTTAGTAGTATTATAAAGTCATTCGATAAGCACAGCATCGAATCAAAATCAGTGTGAAATTCATCGATCGATTCGAAATTCGTTCCGATCCCAAAACGAGACCTAACAAGAAAAGGGCTGCGCCGATCCATCATATTATCGATGCAGAATCGAGTGCACTGCCCTCGCGTTCCCAAACCCAAAAAAAGGCAACCAAAAAAATTGCACGCGAGCCAACGAAACAAAAACAAGGGGACCCAAAGAGTTGAAGGTGAAGGAGAAGGAGGTGGAGCGTTCGTCCGAAGCAGCACCTGAGGCAACGCTCGATAAATAAGGCAATAAAGTATAACCTCGCACCGTAACAACACTTGGCGCTAACGAGCTGGTCTCCGATTCCTCACGAACTCTCGCCGGAGCAAAACAACGAGCACCGATATCTTCGATCTCCGGGAAGGTATGCGCTCGTGGAAACGACCACATGTCGGTGCCGAGATATATGGGAGTCGGGTCGACAATGAACAAACATCCCTAACGACCGTAAAAAATAATGGGTCGAATTCCAAGGAATGTGTGTGCTGAGGCAGTCTTCCGAAATTAGTCTCGGCTCTGCAAGTGAGGCGTGTATGATGTGTGGATTCTCAAATTTAGCATGATTTTAACGCGAGTCGTGATGCTCGAGGGAAAATGGAGTTTGGTGGATGTTCGTCCGATTTGTGACAGTGGCATGAGTTGTGGGAGATGCAAATGGAATATGAAGTGTGCTAAAGTCGCACGTGGCTTTTTATAAATGAATATGTGCGCGCTTGAAGTCGCGTTTCCTGGAATACAGGAAATAATAAAGTTGGCACGTGTGAGAAGTATTTAAAGAAAAATTGCAACGCTTTCGAAACAATGCAATTTTAAATACATATAATTTTTAGATTCCAAACATAGACGTTTAATTAAGGAGCGATATATTTACAACCCGTCGCGATAAGATAACGGATCGCCATAATTTCAAAAAACGACAACGCAACTCGTCGCAAAACAACCGATCTCATTTATGTTGACAGACGAAATTAATCGACAACAATTTTCACACTTGTTTGCAGAAAGAAACGGCAGGTGGACGCCCCCGAGTCATCGTTGACAAACGAGAATCGCTTTAACGACGCAATCGACATAATTGAAGATGGCCGAGGAAGGTGGCGAGACGACGAGGTGAGATCTCGGCCCTAATTGGTATCCGAACCGGTACATTATTATAACGAAGCCGTTCCCTTCACGGACGACCTCAGAGGAGGTAAGTGTCGTTCGGGGAATCCTCCTCAGCTTGAAAAGCAGCACTTCTTGTCGAGCGTTTCATATGGAGCGAAAGCGATTCGACGCGGATGATGCGAGTTATTTGTATTCCGGACTCATTTCAGGTTCGGTTATAATATCGAGAATGCACGTCGGAGCGATCTTTAACTGTACGTCTTTAGGATATATTCGGGAGACGTGTTTTGGGTATGAATGGTCGGTTTCAATGAATAAGGAGCGAAAGCTGTTCGATGTGGATCGAAATAGTGTTTGGGACGTGTACGGTTGTGCGATGACCTTATGTTAAAGAAAAATTAAAAAGCGATTCTTTTGCATCGGTGCCAGATGATGGTCGTTAATTCGTATACAGAAATAATGTTGGCTCGAAATGAATCACGTAGGTTGGATGCGAAATAAAATCATCGGAAAGAAAGACGGATGTCACGTTTTCATGTTGAATATGAAAAAAAAGAGCGAAAACAAACAAGAGGAAATGTTTCATTTATTCCTCATTATAAAGTTGCTCCCGGTTATTAACTTGTCAGTGGAAGAAGAAATTAAAACAGTAGTTTTTTATCGGTCGGCTGCTCTAAACGCTTATTTAGATAGGACATACACCTGTTATGGGATCCTTCATGCACGGTGGCTTCGACTAAAAACAAATTCATTAAAATAAAACTTAATTGGGAATTTGGCCCGCCTCTCGGAGAAGACATTTTCGTCGAGACAAGACAAACAAACGGTTACGGATCGTTTGCTTCCACGGCGGATAAATAAATATTCCGATGTCCATTATAGTCGAGTCCAGCTCCAGCTGAAAACCGTACGCTTTTCGTAATCTTCAAGAATAGCCAGGTACGTTGCCGAGAACAAAGAAATGGTTCTCGTGAGATATCGCAACCATAAATTATATTTCAGACGAACGGAATAAGTTTTTGTGAAAGAACAAAACATTCGTACAACAATCCGAGGTTTGGAATTATATTCACAATGTCTATTGATGCAACATCATTCACGCCATAAATCAATTAGAATTATGCATAATGCATTTTCATACGATTCACAAAATTCTCAGAACATAATATACGAGAAATTCGACACTAATTTGTTGAAGCGACATTTTGGATTAAAAAAAAACTCGTCAGCGTCCGCACATGTGTATTGAATTCGAAACGGCGGGAAACGCTCAAACATGTGTAAATATAAATAAATATGTATATCGAAAAGCATCACGTGTTGTTAATTAACAACCGCAATGCCCGGTTCGAGTTATTCGCGCCTTCGATAATAATTCTCGCATAGCGGTCTGGTAATTTCATGAAAGTGAGAATCCGCTAATTGACTATAACGAAAGCCATTCATCGGAGCGAAAGGTCGCAACCTTTTGCGATAACACGAAGACGGTGCATCGTCCGCGACACGATTGTAGTTTTAACATTTTCGTTCAAATCGAATTCTGGAACGCTGAATAAGATTTGTAGAAATATTTACACGGGAACTATTTCTGGACGCGGCCTAGAAGTGTACGTTTTGAGAAAAGAAAGAAACTCACCATACGGACGCTGCCATTCCGAAGTAATACAGCAGCAAAAATACGACAGCACAGTTCGGATTCGCCAGCCCGTCTTGGGATAGGATCGTCCTCGTCGGAGTCTGTCCGTCGTAGCTGCAAGCGACTGCACTGTGTCCTGCTATCCCTCTGACTCCCCATCCCACTGCAGTCAATGTGTGACATATGACCATGAAGACTAGAGGACGAGCGGGATACCTGAACGTCTTGTTGGCGGAAGATCCCGCTCCCGAACCAGAGTCCCCCACTAAGAAAGTCAATAAAGCTGCTATCGTCGACAAAAAGCACAAAGCTGCCCAGATGCACAACCACACTTCGGCCAAGTTCTTGTCTGAAGCATCATACAAAATTTCAGCGTCGCAATACTGAGCACAGCGTCCCGACCTGTTCAGGTATATGTAACTGGTCGCTTTGTAATACTTTTGACAGGCCGAATTGGGATTGAGCGTGTTCGGAATGATAGGCACCGGCATGATATTTCCAGAGTTCATCTCCTCGGGCCCGTCCATGCACATATGTTCGTGATTGTTTTCAGCCGGAAACTGGGAGCAATTCAGCTCCGCGGGCCAAGGAAAACCGAACCCGTGCAGCACGGGGAAGCAACGAGCATGAACACTCTCGCACAACCCTCGACAAGGACCAATAGGGGAAGCTACTTTATCAGTGCACATCGGAAAATAAACAGAGCACAAGATGAGGCGGAGCTGGGGCGAGCATCCGTACTGGAGCAGAGGCAAGAACGTGAGCATGGTCACCTCGGCGTCCGCTTGGAGCGTGTGCCTGGCCAAGTTGGGCATTCCGGTCGCGTTGTAGCCGATGTCCTTGCACAGTTCGACTTTGATGGGCTCGCAGGTCCTCGGGGGCGGGTCGGCGGCCGCAGCCCACGCCGCCATCGCCAACAACAGCGCGGGCTTCATCGCTATCGACCGCTACTTCATCACTTTGGGAACGGACTGTTGTTCGGCTGCCGGACGGCGATCAGTGTTTATCTGTCAACGGAGCGCGGCGGCGCACAACCTCCCTCGGCGACGTCTACAACAAACTGAGCAACTTTTGAAAATGAGGCACATGGCGGATGGCGCTGTTGAGCGGATTATCGCTCGGGTGTTTTCGGAAATGTTACGAAGTTGCACGAAGATGTTAAATGGCCCATACACGTTTGATTTTTTTTTTTATTTAATTTATTTTGCACGTAAAATTTAAATCTTTTATGACTACTTATAAGGTAATCCTGCACTTTAGGTGCGTAAATTTAAAATGGATGAATTTATATTTTAACTAAAAATGCGTTATAAGTGCTTAAATTAAATTTATGAATTTTAAGTCCGTAAATTATATTTCTTAACGAATTTCGAGCGTAGTATGTATTTGTACGAAGGGAGTTTAAGTGTGTTAGTTTTTACAAATCATTTTCTTTTTGATCGTATAAATTTGTACATGCTAACAGTTTGAGTGGCAAAAGGTTTTAATGTACAACAGGCAAACCTAAAACCTGTCAAGATATGGTTGAAAATTGACAAATATAATCTCCAAATTACGTGCGAAATTTGTAAAAAAAATAATAATTTACGCATTTGTAATGCATGAATTACGCGTGAAGTATGTTAAGAATCTCAATATAAGCACTTATGTTTATTCATGTTAAAATGCCAATTTATCATTAAATAATTTACGGACCTAAAATGCAGGATTACCACTTATAAAATTTGGATTCGAGTTGAAAAAATAAGAATTTACATTAAATATCTAAATCAAATGGGTATTGATTAGAAAAAAAAGTATTTTTTTATATTTTAACTTTCCGTATTATTTGTCGATGTCGAAAGTATATAGTTGAATCAAGGCACTGGATTCCAAAGCCTGGGACGGAAGAGCATTAGCGGCTCGTTATGAAGAGTTACCACTTTTTTTAATCAATTCTTGACATAGCGAAGCGTGCTACGTCGATAAAACTATTATTTTTATATAAAAAAATACAAGATGTCAAAACATTGCGGAAAAATAGATTGAAGGTGTTAGACACTTTCACTTTGTAAGTGCGAAAAAAATTTAAAGGGATTTGTAAAAAAAGTCGATTGACTAATACACTTTTTATTCAATAAACATTTTTCAACAAATAAAATATATCGATTCAGATGTTAACATCTTGTGAATGATAATATTCATTTATATATTCACAGTAATTAGATAGTGTATAAATGTACAAATTTATTAGATTGCTCAAGAATGAAAATGTGTGAAAATGCACAATCATCAATTCAAGTTTAAGCTGCCACTTTAAATATGAAAAATTTAAAAAATATGTTACAGACAAAGTGAAAAATGTTAAAGAGTACAAATATGCAGCATAGTTCATTTAACTCGTTATCAAAATCTACCCCTTATAAACTCTTTCAAATTACTCATTCAATTTGAGTCATCGTATAAAAATTATCATCCAAAACACATCGATTCATTTACATGATATACAAGCATAATTTTCATCTTGAGATATTTATACATAAGAAAATTTTATGTAATCTGATTATTTTTTTTTTGATCTAAATAAATATTAAATCATTTATATAACTAGCATAACTATATGTATAGGATCAATTGATTAAAACTATAAGAGGACTTTGCATATAAAAATAAAGTTTACATATTTTAACTTATATATTAATTTGAAATATTTTGATATAGGTCATATAGATTTATTTTTATTTTATGGTCAAAAAAGAAAAAAAAACCATAAACTTTTTTTTTGTTAATAATAATAATAATAATAATAATAAAGAAATATAAAATAAATAAACTTAATTTTCAATGATAATACAAAATATCTCAAAACAGTCTTTCTAAAAGTGAAAGACGAGAAAACGCAAAAAAATTACATATGTATGTATGTATTGTGAAACATGTAGATAAAAATTTTTTTAAATTTCAAAAAATACACAAAAAGCAAATTTCATATCTAATTTTATGATTAATTTAGCAAAGAGTGAAAATAGCTGATATAAAAATGTATAGCGATGACATATTATTTGTTTTATGCAACAAAAAAATATTTATTTTATACAGAACACAATTTGTGTGAAGTTACAAAAATAGTTCAATCTACAATATATCAAACCATAGGAATTTTTTTAAATTAAATTAATCTTAAAGTAATAAGCAGATCATGGGTTTTAAGGCTAAGTAATAAGCAATAAAACAATCGATTATGCATGATAATGGAAATTAAAATCTTGTGAAACACTAGATGAATACTTAAATTATTGCATTATTTTTAAATATATTTTTTTATATAACTGTACTGTTAGATTCCAATCGTAATTTTAGCGTCTCACGTTCTCGTTGAACGTCAGCTAATTCGAGACTCAATTCTTGGCAAAGCCTACATAGTAGAGAATTTTGTTCTTGAAGTTTTCTAAGAGAATCATCACTTCGAGGCCCCAATATATTGTTGGAACTATGTTCCCCTAAGTTAGATGTTTCAGGACTTTCAGAATTGCGCGGCGTAGGTTTTCGATATACCTCAAAAGCACCATGTTTTCGAGGAATACTGTGCGCTTCATTATCATCAAAACTAGCCCGATTCCTAGGCAGATTTATCGATGAACTTTCTGCCACGGGCAAAGGTAGATTATTTTGAAATTGTGCAAAGTTTGCAAACGTTTCGACAGATTCCTCAATTTCATTGAAATTCTGAGATGCTTGAGGATTTTGACTAAAAGCATCGTTAGGACAAAACGGAGGATCTGTTATTAATCCTAAAACATCTCCTTCACTGCGTTGATTGATAAGTTTTTTGCTTTGAGGACTTGTGATCGACGGGGAAATTCTTGGTGGAATCTGTGGCGGGGGATTTGAAACGACAACATGTGAACTTTTCAATCTGTTCAAGTCCAAGCTACTACTGCGCGTGTGCGTTCTAAGAGGTCTAGGAGGCGGTGGTGGAGGAGGATCTTTTTTCGGAGCGTATTGTAAAGATATGGGACCGGAAATGTCTTCTGATATGCAAGGAACTTCTTTGGTAGGAGGTGGTGGAATTGCACCAATATTTTTCAAGACAGGTTTTTTAGCCTGAGGCCTTTGGATTGGTTTGAATTCTGCACTAGAAGCTTGAACTGAAGGCAGACTGTTAATATCACAAGATAATTGTGCACTCAATTTTTTCGGACTTGCAACCTCGTGTGAGTCTTGAAAATTATAAACCATTTCATCTAATTTCCGAGGAGAAGTGCCACCCGAATCAGAATTTTGAACGGGTAAAGAAGAAGCTTCGGGTGTGACTCGCAAGGGTACAGGGTGGAATATTTTAGGATCCCTTTCCACAGCAGATTTATGAAAATCAAAATTAACAGGTTTGGGACCGGGGCTGGCTATACTTGAGGTAGGTGAATCGATAAATTTTGTCCATTCTTTGTTGCCTGACAAAGCTTCAGGTTTATTTCTAGCTTGGACATCACCTGCTATTGGCGAACTAAGAGAGGGAGAACTATCATCGAGATTTAAGGTTTTTGAATTTTTGCTTTCAAAAGCATCAATTTCATTCGTTGGTGGTTTCGTAGTAGGGGCAGGGAGAGAAGGTACTTTTGAATTGAATTCAGTAGATATATTAATGTTAGTACTTGAACCTAAATCAACAAGATTAGAAGTGACAACTTGTTCAGGACTATGAACAGGTGATTTTTGTACTTTGGGAATTAAGCATTGCGGTAAAACATCAGGCACGGGAATTTCTTTACGCCGTAAAACAACTAAGTGCATAGCAGTGATGAATTCTTCGATACATAACGCTCCATCTTTAGTTATGTCTGATAGTAACCAGATTTTACGTAAATCAGATACTGGCAACCGAGATTTTTCAAAAAAGCGCCTGAAATAATGCAATGAAAAATGAGAATTTTAATTTTTTTCAAATTCAAGTTCAATCATTCATTCACTAACTAACAAACCTAGCAATATTTCCAGCGACCAAGCCATGAACATCAGGTTGAAGTAAATGAAATTGACCAACGTAGTGAAGGCGTTGTTCGGGTTTTATTTTCCACACAGATCTACTAAACGATCTATCACCATCTGCATCCCCACCTTCTTCATCCGATGAATGTCTATCCGAAGATTCCTCTTCTGTACCTTGAAAAAAGGGGTATATCTACAGAAAGAGTTAAAAAAAAAAGTCTGATGTATCTTATAACAGAGAGAAAAGTAGCCTTTAAAAATATGGAGTAAATTGAAAAAAGTTTTTTAAAAAACCAATTCATAAACTAAAAATATAATTTGAAAGGTGAAAATTAAACGAAAACTAACCAAGTAGTTGAGTATGCTCTTCTCCTATGGATGCAGCAAGCCACCGTCCATGATTCGGACCACCTGCACTAGTCCATGGAGCATGAGGTCCTAAGAGCCCTTGAGCACGTTGATCTGCGACTGAATTTGTAGGAGTAGGACTTTCGCTTGCAGTACTCCATGGAGAACTATTTTTGGCTCGCATCTAAAAATCGAATTGAAGCAAATAAATATAAATAAAATTTAATATGTTTTTTCTACATCGATGTTTTAAGAATGCTATGCACCAATTTAATTCACATTGTATGTAAATAACTATTATTTAATAACATATGTGAATATAAAACGCGATAATTATAATTTGGCACTTTTTGATAAACGAGAAAAAATATTTTTTATGTTTGTAATAAATTTTTCAGAAAAAATTCAACAACGACTATCAGTTTGTTTATTTTACAGATAACATTTGAATTACTCTACAGATATGCCAAGTAGTAGATTGAAAACAGAATTATCTCAAAAAGATTGTTTAAAATTGAGTTCACAAAATTGGTACATAAAATGCTTCACACGGAAGATATATTTCATATTGGCATAAAGTAAACAAAATTGATTATTTTGTTGAAAATTTGGAAAGCGATAAGCTCAGTTGGAGTATGCAATCACATCTGCATATGTTGAACGTAAACATAAATTGTGTTTAAAGTATTACTCGCAAAATAAAATATAAACTGTTACACAACAAAGCGGACACCGTATTCCTTGCCGATTGTAAAATTTTATTTTTTTAATGTGATGTTTTCGAAACATGAGGATGAATTTAAAATTCATATATTTAACAGAAAATGTCAATTGCTCATGCAATAAGTGATATATGAAAAAAAAATATGATAAATCATAAATAACATTGTGATAAAAAGCAAATTTTAGTGAGTGAACTCTTGTGAAATAACAGGCTAATATCAAATATTATACCTTCATTTGATGAATCAATCCATCACATTTCAACTATTGTTAAATACACAACAAATATTAATAAAATCATAAATTCAATAAATAAATTATGTCGAATGCACAAAAGTCTATCTTTTTAACAACACTATTTATCTTTGTTGAAAAATAACTAAAATCATTCCTTAAACATAAAAGGTTTATATATAAGAGTCATTAGAAAGAAAACAATTATGCAGACGTGTAATATAAATGTAAAATTAATGAAAATAAAAAGTCTAATGTTAACAAACTTACAGTGTGCGAATGTTCAGAATGTTGAGAAATCGTTTCGGATTCGACTTCGGAGTCCGTGCTTTGAGATTCCACATTGTCGTGCGATGAACTCCCTTGTGGCACTTCGACGTCGGACGAAGTCGAGGACAGTCTCATGGGTTCGTATAGACGAAAGGTTTTATCTCTTTTATGATGAATTTTAAGTTCGACTTTTTGATTGGTGGATATGGGCGAATTTGACAGTTGTATGAGATCCGGATCGGTTTCACAGTTCAGGTTCCAAGTAAATCGGGGCAAAGGCAGATCGACGGGTGAAGAGAGAATTTCGGCTTTGAGCGGCATGTTGGCTTGATGGGCCGCTATCAACTTGAGAGCGGAATAAAATTCCTTTCTATTGATATGAGTGGTATTCGAGGGACTCAAATAACTAAGTTCTGCAATCTGTAAATAATTTTTGTTTTGTGAATATTTAGTTTTTTTCATTAGCTTTCTTGTTAATTACTGTAATAAAAGTTTTTAAAATCGGTCACAACAATAAAAATACAAAAAATTATAATCTACTACAAAAACACCTACGCAACATCAAAAAAGTTAATCAAATTTGGCTATGTTCGATGTTTACTTTTTTATAATTGAGAAGCATCGATAGTCAATTTGGCAACGTCTTCGATGAAAGCTTAGGAGTTGTGAAACGAGTAATTTTTCTAAATGTCGTGACCGATGATAGTTTCTACAGAAATCATAAATACAGTCGTTATGAGTTCTCTAATGATACATGAAGAATGAACAAAAGAAAAAAATAACAGATGTGATTTTAATTGAAAGCAATTTTGTCGAGTTTGTCCGAACATGAATTTAAATTTTGAACAAATGTACTTGCATACTCTAATACATTGATTAACTCTCATGAAAACACTCAATATTTGTGGAGACATCGACCGAATTAGTTTTCGATAACTGACCCTAGAAAACTCTCACCCCTGATAAAAAAGGGGATAGTTTTTTGTGTCCCCCCCACACCAAATTATATCAGTGACACTAGGCGGCGTGTTTCCCTTCCACTTTCCTTTTAGAAAAACTGAAAATGGGGGTTCGTCGAGCAAAGGCTGCATTTCTCACTCATTAAAACTAAATGCATACCGCATGTCTCGGTCAGTTAAAAGTCTGAAGTATTTATCACTGATGGGTAACGCAATCAACACTGAACATATCTTATTAAATTGGGTATTCAGATTGAAAATATTTTATAGGTGTTGGTATACTGATATGGTGCAGGGTGCAAAGTGGCCCCAAAAATGTATCAAAAATTCGCAGTCACATCGTGTTTAAAAAGCCATCATTTCTGCTCAAAGCACAATAGAGGAAAGTGACGGGTCTCTGACCATGGGAGGTTTGTTGTTCTGGACCATCCGAAATCACTTAAAATTGGTTGGTTCAGAACTCTCAACCAGAACTTCAAAGGTCTAGACCAGGTTTGTCCAAAATTTCGGTGTGCGGGGGCCAGTTTGGCCAAAATGTACAAACATCGGGGGCCACTTACAAATTTCAAAATTTCAATTATTGTAAATTCAAAACGTAGTAAGTAGAAAAATATTGATAAAGTCATTTATTTCCATTATAAAACTATTTCGATGAGTACATTTCGGAATAAATGTTGTTTGTTTTTCTGTGAAAAGTAGGGGCCACTCGCGTGAGCACTGGGGGCCATTTTGGCCCTTTGGACAAGCCTGGTCTAGACCTCCATGATCTAGAATAAGGGTCGGCAAACTTTTTTTTAGAAAGGGCCAGATTATGAAATTTTAAAGATACAATTTATATAAAAAGAGTGACAAAAAAATAGACTCAAAATTTTAAAAAGTTAAAACTAATTTACATCAAAATATGTAGATATTTGAAAATTCAAGTGTTAGTTTCAAAAAAATATTTTTATATGCAAGATTTTATCATGAAATATATCTGCTGCGATTTTTTTAAAGATGAAAATTACTAAATTGATTCTAAATTTATACAATTTCTATTTTTAATCTAAAAACAATATTTGGTTCAGATTAAAACAGGCAACGGAGGCCAAAATTTACCTGTCCCAGACTCCAAACCTCCCATGTTTGAAGACTCACTCCACCAAACACACACAATCTTCCCACAACACCCCAAAACCAGCTAAAGACCAAACCCGGACGCAGCCCCCGCCCACCACTACCTCAGCACCCTCGACCTGAAAACAACCAAAAAACAGAACTGCCATAGCACCTGCTTGAGGATATCGTCGTGCAGGCCCGCCGAGCGGAAGAGCTCGGTGGCCTTGAGGATGGGCACGGCGCCGTCGGACTCCTCGTCGCAGCAGACGAACAGGTCTCCGAAGTAGCGCTGCTCGGTCTCCGACAGCCGCAGCTCGTCCATCTGGTCGCCGCGCCAACTGTCAGATGTCGCCCGGCGCAGCGACTGTCGCTCGGCGCAGCGACTGTCAGCCTGTCAACGACACGGAACACCTGCACCGCGGCGCCGCACCGCACCGCACCCCCCTTCGCCTCGCTGCGGACGGGTCTAAATGCTGCGTTTGTGGCCGATTTTCGTTTGTGGGTTGGTAGGGGTGTGCGTTGTGGGGGCGGTTTCAAATTTTGAAAATCGGTGTGGGATTTTGAATGGTTGTGGTTGGTTATGGGGGGAGTGTGGTGTCGATCGGTAGTGTGTCGATATGGCGACGTTTATAAAATGCCAGCGGGTAGTACTGTGAAAATCAATTGGGTACTGATTGTAATTATTGTCACGATCAATTGCGACGCTGGCACATTGTGTCATAATTTGTGTGGCGATCGATATAAAAAAACTGAACGCTTATTTAGTTTCTCCGGATTTCAAAACATATTATTGCCAAATTTATTGTTAGTGAAGATTCATTTGGTTTAGGAGTTTATTGGAACTCAATCCAATAATTGGATACATACATACATACATACATACACCGTTTGAGTTTTATATATGTTTAGATTTTCGATCTGAATACCTGATTGAATAAGATAGTTCAGCTTAACCCTTCTATGCGTTCAGTAATAAATAAGTTCAGACTCTTGATTGAATGAGACGGGTGGCATTGAATAAATGCGTTTAGTTTTACTGACTGAGAAATACGACTTGGTCTTACTAACCCCCCTCCCCCCGTTCAGTTTTCTAAAAGAAAGTGGAAGGGAAACACGTCTAGATGCCGCTAATATAATTTGGTGCGGGGTGACGCTATAGATTACCCAATTGATGAAAGTGGAGTGTGTCTCACGGGAAGTAACCTTATCGATTGTTTATTGTGATCAGACGTTTGCCCAAACGACACTAGGACATACGATATTGGCACACACCGACAGTAACAAACACGACAATATATCACCGAATATAGAACAAAAATCTGGGAAAATGTCGTATGTGTTAGTGTCATTTGGGCAAACGTCTGGAAAATGGTTTATTATAGAGTTCCCAATAAATGTAAATGTGGCGTCCACTATTTCGCCAAGTATTGCTGGTACTCATTGTCATACTTTTGTGTGCTGACACAGCAGGGTGCATGTAACATGCAAGATTCCCTATTAAATATTTGATGAAACTGGAAAGATTCCTTTTTATACAGATCTTATTGAAAACAATGTTGTTTTTATCTCAATTTTTCATTACTAATTCTCAAAATTTGCACAACACAATGAAAACTAGAAAATTTTGAAAGGAAAAATAAAAACAATATTGGTGTTTAATCTTTATTGTTAAAATGCAAATTTGTGACTGTAATTCTGCAGTGTTTTTTAGTAATGCTAATTATAATTTCAGTCACATAAAAGAAAGATAACATTGAAGTATGGCAACAGCTAATTTATGTCGCAGACATAGTATATGATATATCGATACTGTTTTAGAGAATGTTATGAAATTTTTTTTTAAATGCAAATTTTAAATAATTCAGTCCTTGGTTTGCATGTATTTGATGAGGTCGATGACTCTGCAGGAGTAGCCGAATTCGTTATCGTACCATGAGATGAGCTTGACAAAGTTGTCGTTGAGTGAAATACCGGCGGCAGCGTCAAAGATCGAGGAATGGTTGTCTCCGATGAAATCAGAAGATACGACAGCATCTTCAGTATAATCGAGAATTCCCTTCATGGGTCCGTTGGCGGCCTCCTTGACCTTCAACTTGATGGCTTCATAGTTGGCAGGTTTGCCGAGACGGACGGTCAGATCTACGACGGACACGTTGGCAGTGGGTACTCTGAATGCCATTCCAGTCAATTTGCCGTTCAGGGATGGAATAACCTTGCCGACGGCCTTGGCGGCTCCAGTGGATGCAGGGATAATGTTTTGTGCGGCACCACGACCATCTCTCCACAACTTTCCGGAAGGTCCGTCAACAGTCTTTTGGGTGGCGGTGGTGGCATGAACGGTTGTCATGAGGCCTTCTACAATTTCAAAGTTATCATGGATGACCTTGGCGAGGGGAGCGAGGCAGTTGGTGGTGCAAGAAGCGTTTGAAACGATTTTCATGGATGGATCGTAGGCTTCCAAATTGACTCCGCATACGAACATGGGAGCGTCAGCACTTGGAGCTGAAATGATTACCTTCTTAGCTCCACCTTCCAAGTGAGCGGATGCCTTATCGATAGTTGTGAATACACCGGTAGATTCTACAACGTAATCAGCGCCAGCCTTGCCCCATGGAATAGCTTTAGGATCACGTTCTTGGAAAACTTGGATTTTGTTTCCGTTAACGACCAAGCAGTCACCTTCAGCTGTGACGGTGCCCTTGAAACGACCATGAGTGGAATCATATTTGAACATGTAAACCATGTAGTCTACGCCGATGAAGGGATCATTGACAGCGACGACGTTGCCTCCCCGTTCAATAGAAGCGCGGAGCACCAAGCGACCGATGCGTCCAAAACCGTTGATTCCGATTTTTGACATCTTGGATTATTGATCTGAAATAGAAAAATGCAGGGACGTTAATCAAAATTGTTCAATTTAAAGAAATATGTGTTTTTTTAATGGTATGATTGTGAAGATTACAAAAAGCTTTCGTTTGTTCAAAAATGGATTAAAAATTTTGAAATTTATGATTGGTAGATTAATATATTTATTGCACGTACAAATCTCTAGATAAAAATATAAAAGATGTATTAATCTCGATCTTTGGTGATTCAGTTTTTATCTAAAAGATCTATATTTTAACTATTTCCGTTACAACGAAATATAAAGAATGCAGAATGGTCGTATTAGAAGAAATCTAAAAATACAAAAGGGTTAACCAAAGAATTTTTTTTTACATTATCCAATAGAATCAAAGTTTTATAACACTTGTACAACAAAAAGAATTAGAATAAAACAGAAACGAAATATCGTCAAATATAAACGGAATACGCATATAGGGCCATCACGTAACATGCACCATACTATAATTGCACATCAGCCATGTTGGAAGTTTAAACGCCGGCCGGCAATCATCAATTAAACCAAATTTAACCGGATAAAAACCCACAAAATCGCATAAACTCCAACAGCCATACATCCACTGAATTCAAACCGATCTACGACGTCCAGAAACGACATCGTAGAAGACGTCCATCGACATTCAAACTGACCGAGGTCATATGAAGGTCAAGCCGAATAGCCGGCGCATTTGACGTGCGCCTGTTGGAATCGTACAGGATTTCTCAATTGACGTAACCGAGGTTATGCAAATGGTTAATTCGATACGAATTAATAATATTTGCTGCATTCAACAATGATGATGTGGCCTGACGGCGAATGTGCATTTTTTCGACTTCCGCATCGAGATATTAGAATGTATTGAATTGATTAGTTGATTCGATCGAAGGTCGTGAGTGGTGATAACTCTTTTGAACTCTAATGAAAGTGGTAGAATGTTTAAAAGTTGGGTTACCTGAAGAGTTAAAGGCGTGCAGCCGGCTCGACGTCTGAACGGAGAGTGCCTCGCCCGCCGCTCCGAGCAGAGGTGACCGTTTTGTGAAGGAAATGTCAACCTTTTTGGTATACGTGAATTGTATCATGTTTGATTTAAATTTTGATCAAATTATTTGCTGGTTGTTCATTGGTTGATGTTGATATTGTTGGTATTCGTTGATTTGTTATTTGCTGTGGAATTATGGTTTTTTGTTCATGTTTTTTTTCTCGAACCTCTTTAAGGTGGCCATATACGCTACGAGAAATCGTTACGATCAGACTGTACAGTTCGAATGGTACCGATAAATCGTTACATGTATTTTATAAAACTGTACAGTTTCGTCCGATTTTTGCTTGTATGCCACGTACGATAAGCTGTACCGTTCGAACTGTACAGTCTGATCGTAACGATTTCTCATAGCGTATATGGCCCCCATTAGATACATAGATTGATGGGTAAATACGAAGAATTAATTGATGTTTTTCATTTATTGCATATTAATTTCATTAGATTGATTGTAATTTTTAGTTCCGTGGCAGATGAACATATGTCATTTGATTGTGTTCAATTATCAGTGTACATAGTCAACTTCTTGTGTTCAACTATCATGTGTTCACTTGTCTAGTCCATACCTTTGATATACAATAAAAAATATTTAATATGCAACTGAAAGAACCGAAATATTTTTTTGTGTTAAAAGAATTTTATGTTCAATGTCATAGTATGCGTACATAGTATTTTATCAGAATCGTAATACTGCAGTATTATTTCTTGTTAAACGATTTTCACGTTAAGCGTTTAAACGTGTTAAACGATTTCCGCTGTATTTTAATTCACTCGTATATTCGAGTTCAAAGCTAGATTCATTAATTTAGTTAGAATTTTTTTCATATACGGAACCTAAAAATCTTACTTAAAACAATGTTTTTCTGATGCCATCAAAAGTTAAAGTATCTTATAAAGATAATGTAAATTTTGAGGATTTTGAATAATAAAAACTATTCGTTAATTATACGTGGTAATATTCATGTAACGATAGCGACACATGAAGCTTAACTATTAGCGTCATGATATACTAATTTTAATCTGTTGATTTATCATAAATATGAATACTTATAAATTTAATAAATCATGTATATTCTATTAATTTTTATCAACAATCAGTGTCTATCAATACACAGAATTTTTTGAATTCACGGTGATTTTTACTAACAAGTAAGCAAAATTCATTATCAATCATCCACTTGTGCTTATCATTCACCCAAGTTTCGCGTTCTGTTATATCGAAAATTATATTCCAATAACATTTTTTATTTATTTATAGATACAAGTTTTTTTTTCAGCCTTGTGAATTTTTCAGCAGGAATATGTGAAAAAGTTGTCAATGTCTGAATTGATTCGCGCGAATACTGCTAAAAATTGACGTGCGTAAATCATAGATCTCCTTGACAGTTTTTAATATGTGGGATATACATATTTTAAAATCGAAACCATCGATAACATTCGAATTAACTAGTATTATTTTTATTATGGTCAAATTAAAAGAAATATTTCGTTTTATCATGTGATTAAAACAATTACTTAAATGGCATTTCAAAATAGTTAGTGTCGAGTTCATTCCGTATGGTAACTGGCTTGTTGCTATTACAAATTTGATTCAAAGGTTATCGGGGACATTGTTCTTCAACGATATCCTTCAGTGACATTTGAAGGACAAATCGATAAGGAGGGAGAAAGTAATTTTTGTTTTCTTGCATGTTTCGATGCCAAGAATAAATTTATTCTGAAGATCAAAAATTGTGCAAATATACACAACGGAAAAATGTTTTCACTTGCAATAAAAAATGCGCGAAGACATATCGATTAATTATACTTCATGCGAAAAAGACAAGACAAGAACTAAATGCATTCAAATTACTTTGATTGAATTTCTTTCTGTCTTTATACTCTCAGCTGGAAGAAAGACCAACGGTGAGGTTCGAAAATAGATATTCACTAATAGAGATGCAGTTTTATTGGAAAGAGTACTTAACTATTGTGGTTAAGTACAAAGTGGAATGACCCTTACGATTTATCTTAGGAAACGATAAAAGAAAATTTCGATAACATTTCGTTCAAATTCAATGTGAATATATTATGAAAAAAGTTGTAAATAATTGAATTATTATAATAAGATATTATCAGAGTTTTCCTTGTTAAAATGAATTTATAGTTTTATCTAGATTGATATTTGAATTAAGAATGTAGATAATATCAAAATGATAGATGAAAAATTAGATTACAAAAATGACTACATAAGATATATGTAATAAGTTACGATCAACTAAAAATTATAAAATTAATTTCATTTCATTTTTCGAAACACTATAATGAAATGATACAGTGTACTAAATTTAATAATATATCTTATAAACAATTTGATTCACACTTTTGTTCATGATAACTTATTAGAAACATCACGTGTTTTTGAGATAAACTGCGAACGGTAATCAAACATTTTCCAAAACGACAGTAGAACACACGACACTACAATATATCGAACATCGTGTTCTACAGTCGGTGTGTTCTAAAATTGTGTGTTTTAGGATCAAATGTTTTACCGTCGTTCAGCAAACGTCTGAAAACTACCTTAAATGTTTCCACACTCACGCACTTCCACGAATGGTCGGAAAATGCGCAATTTTCGGCCGCGGTGTTGACAGTAGCCAGCTGTACGTCGACATGTTTTTCGATGACGCCCCACATGTAAATAAAACATTTGGGTCATTTGTTTATAACGATTTGTTTTCGTCGAAGTTCTCCTCTCGTTCGGCGTAAAAGTTGTACGCTTTTATATCGGATAGTGCTCGTCGATTTTGCCCTTTGATGGTTCGATGCGTTGTTTTCACTATTTGTTGTTGTTTTCTTTTGCAATGTCTATTGATTGTTCTGCTTCGTTTATTATATGTGCGTTGTTTCATATTTCGTTCGAACCATATTATTACGTTGTATGGAATATGTAGTGTATTTATTTGCCGTTTCTGAGTCAATATTGGTTTTGGGAAATTTTAACTGATGTATCGGATTATCGATTCGTATTTATATGTTCGATATGTCAGTACCGGTTCAGGTATTTGTAATTTAGGTGGTCATCTAGGGCATCCGATCCAGGAGGGTACCGAAAAGCCAAAATATAATTGTAAAAATTGCACAAGAAACTAAAAATGTTGTTTTCGCGTAGGGCGCCATTTACCCCAGGATCGGTCCTGCTGCACCTTATATGTTTCTTATTTGAAGAATATTTTCATGATTCTAACTAGATATTAGTTTTACATGGATTTATTATTATAATTTATTTTATATATTTTTATCAATAATACGTAATATTGCAATTTGTGTTAAAACTTATGTTTGTAGTAAAAATATTGATACGTCGTTCAAAATACATATATTAATTTTTACGTTTGCATTTATAATTTTTTTCAAAAATATTACTTCCTTATCAGTGAAAATACTTAGTATACATCAACATGACACTATTTAAAATTATTATGTATCGTTTATATGTATTTTTTAGGATCCTGAAGGAAAACCCAGGTCAGTGTTAAACTGTCTGGATTCTGCCATGCGTAAATTGGAAATGTTAAGCACTCTCGTTGATTCGACGAATCAATACATTAGAACGAACCAATATATCAAACCAAACAACTACATTAGAAGTGATGCCAGCCAACCTGACTTAGGAGTTATTCAAATGAATACGAGATATGTTTCGAACGTGACTATTGGGCTTCGGATGAAAAGGACCACGAATAATCGAATGATGCCTTACATTGTTCCTGAGAGAAACAGAACCAAGAGTGAAAATTCTGACGGTTTACATTCAGATCCGAGAGACTTTTCAGAGCTGCCGATTCAAGATACATGGATGGAGCATTCGTCGAGCTACATATCTGTCCTGGACCCGAAAATCGGTAACTCTTTTACAAAAGAAAAGAAACCTATTTTGAAGAAGTCGCATTCGTTGGAGAATATAAGAGTTGAAAATATCGAGGCTTCTCAGCCTTCTCACGAAATGGAGTTTGTTTCGAGTCGTATTCAAAAGCTGAAAGTTATGGAATAGTTTGTTTTCTTTTAGTTTTTAGAGCGTTTATCACTGTATATGATTTATAGCATTGTTTGTTACATGTTCTTGACAGCATATATTATAGTAAGCATTTTATTAATTTGGTTAAAATAAAAATAATTTTAAAATCCATGTAGTAGGTATTATTATACATTTTTTTAATTTGTTTGAAAGATAAAAATTTACTATTATATCATTGCACCATAATCATATGTTCTTATTGGAAAATAATATATTAACCAAAAATAACATGTTCATAACCATTTTTATTCAAGCTTTTTATTATTTTATTTGAAATTCATATACCTGGAAAAACATCCAAATTTTTTATTCTCTCAATTTATTGTGCCTTGAATTATCTCTTGGAAGCAGATAAAAATTAATATTTGTTTGAAATATATGCATGATATTTTTAATTATTTTTTAAAATTTCAAATGGTTATTGTAAATTTTAGATATCTTTCAAACTATTATATTTTTGTGGTTTGATTTTCTGTATATTATTTATTAAAAAAAATAAGACAGTAACTAAATAGTTAAA
The DNA here is from genome assembly GCA_009617725.1 of Hydropsyche tenuis. Lineage (NCBI taxonomy): Eukaryota > Metazoa > Arthropoda > Insecta > Trichoptera > Hydropsychidae > Hydropsyche > Hydropsyche tenuis. The sequence goes on from VTON01000007.1 coordinate 2,486,347, forward strand.
CCATTTGATTTTTCTGTGTATTACACTAACAATAATTCGATTTTACATTTTTGTATTGTTAGTACAGTTCGGTAATTTTTATGTAATTATTAAACGTTGACGTAGCATTGTAGCATATTCATATAGTGGAAATAAAATTCGAGAGTTCCTTACGGATCATGTGTTCAAATAGTATTTTGTATGAAATACTAGATTTCTTTGAAAACTGATTTTTCAGTCTAACATTTTGCTTTATCCCGAGATTTCATATCTATTCGAAAATTATGTTTGTTACAATCTTATGTCAATTACAGATGTGATCTTAAATATACATAATTAAAAATAATGTTATTAAATTCAATAAAATATTTAAGACCACTTATCATGTGTAATTAAGCTAAAAATTGTAATTCTGTGTTTGCAATCAATCTGTAATTTATTTGTTATCTCATTACTAAATTACTTAAACACTGTATGTTTAATTGATATTAAATACAAGCGAAATAGGCTGTGAATATAAACTTTTTATTTTACCTCTTTTATATTTTTTGAAAGCTTTTTTACTGGTATATTTTCATTGTGGGTTGGATAAAAATTCGTAGAAATATATCAAAACAGTTTGAAAGTAATTTATTATTACACAAGCTCGTAAATAAACAATTTATAATATTCATTTCATGACAATCAAAATAAGGTAACAAATTTTTCATCACAATTAATATGATTAAAACAAATATTTGCCGTTGAGCAGCATTTTTTTCATAATAAATTCATTTTTTTTAATATATAACTATGCAACACTTATATTTTCATATTCAAAATCCTAAGGAATGCATATAAATTATACAGGAAAACATTAAGCAATAAAAATCAATTAGAAATATATTTATAAATCTAACTTTTATGTTCGTTAGTTTATTTTTGCAGGAAAGTTTAGATCAAATTATAAACAATATAAAAAAAAATCTCAAGTGCATAAATTATCAGTATGTATGTACATTATTTAATAACGAATTTGAAAAAGTTAAATTATTCTTTATATTCTAGAGGAGAGAAAGTTATTAAAAATAAGTAGAAACATTTATACATTCTCAATTATTGTCAGTCAATAACACCAAGTCCTATAGAGAGAATAAACAGTTTCTCAAATTTTAAGTACATTTAAATGTAAAAATATTTACATATCTAAAGAAGAAATTTATATTTTTTGAGAAAATTACAAGCTATAATTTACATGTGATTTTATATTGATTCAAAATTTTCAGTCTGACTGTAAAAATTCATAAAATTATTACGGTTTAATATACTTTTTTTTAATTAAAGATTTAAGCATATTTCAATTTTAGAAATCTTTCAATAAGATCTACATTCAATGGTAAAAGTTTAACCATGATTAAATAGTATAATAGTTTTATAGAACACTTTGTATAAAATTTAAAGAATTATTATTAATTAGAACAAAAAAAATCATTTTGGAAAATACATATATAAAAGATGAAAAAGCTATAAAATCTATACACTTTAAACTTAAAAAATTGTGACTCAGTTTGTTGAATGAAATTTGTGGCACTCATAATACTTGAAATAAAACAATCAAACAAAAAAGAACAACCAATTATGTTGTATAATGAAACATTTTCTACATAAATTATACAAATTCTAATACATATGTATATATATAATATATAAAATTAAACAATCATAAAAAATATAATGCATGATAAGTCTTAAAGTAAGACAAAACAAAAAATATATATTCGGATACTGATATAAAACACCAGTCCACGACAAAAATAAAAATAAAGAAATAAACTTTTTAGAATATCACATAATTTTTTATCTAAATACATGTCTATTATACAGAAACATTATTTGATAAGCTTTAATATCTTTTTTGGAATAAGTATCTATTCATAATAATATAAACTGCAGAAATCGGTCTATAAATAATTTAAATAATATAAATGTCCATAGTTATGCACTACTCTTGTGTATTTACAGGCAGGATAGAGAAAGAGTTAGCCAAGCAATCAGCTAATATCAAATGAGATATTAGCCGAACCATAACTTGGCTAAAATCCCCCATCAACTAGGCGGATGCAGTTCAACTAGAAGCAGAGTGTACAACTGATGCACTTGAGTTTCAACTAGAGTGTACTGTAAATTGTTCAAGCCGTCTGTGTTGAATACTTTTTTACCTTTTGTTAAAACGTCATATCTGAAATAAAATCAAAGAATGTTTAAAATTTAAAGCTATTTACTTGTGTAAAATGTTCAAGAAGATAAGCATACCGTTTAGGGTTAGGATTTTCTTTCTCATGACTGAGCATTGTGTAACGAGCAATGCTCATGGGATAGCGTGATATATGGAAGTTGTGATAGTTTATTCTGAAAATATCAATAATAAAACGAAAATATAAATTTGATTAACAAGTCAAATAATTATATTATAAATTACCGATTAGACATGTCGTCATCTTCTCCTCCCCAACCCCAAAAACTATTAGAAAAACCATTGACTTTTTGGAATTGATCTGTGGTTAAAGCAGAAACACCACCAAAAATTGTAGAATATGGCAGTCTGCAACAAAAATTTCAATGTTGATTTGATACATATCTTTTAATTAATGGAAGATTTATATTTTATCATACTTGAAATGAAATTTATCGATAGCAGCTGAAAGATGTCTCGGCTGAGAAGGACAAGTGTATAGATTACGGTCATCTAATGGTAAGAGATCAACGTCGTGGAAAATGAAACAGTCCCAATCGTGTTGGCGTGTTGCTTCTACAAAGCCTACATTCATCAAGGAGGCTCTATTAAATTTACCATGTCCTAAAATTGGATTTGAACAATCGTCATAAAAATTTGTGCAATGAATTTAAAAATACTGTTACCAGTGTCAAAAGCAGATTTGAAAAAGAAATGTATTTATAAATGTACATGATAAGCAAATTACAACAAACCTTTTTGTTCAACTATATAAATTTGATACTCTATTTGTTGTTTCATCAGGAATGGGTGCATATTATTAAGAAATATGGCTAAATGTGCTTCACGATCTCTGAAAAACAGAAATCAATATCGTGTATAAAACACAGCCCTAGTGGCTTATAATTTATATTTTCATACATATTTACAAATTGTACATAATGTTATGTATAGATATTGTATTATGAAGTTGATCTGGCACAATATTTTCACATTTGTGCAAGTATAATATTATAAATGAATTGGCTGTGATTTAATTTTCAAAGTGCATTCAGTTAGAACACTTTGAGAATTATACGTGATTTTCGGCAGTGTTCATGTCATTAAAATTACGAATAATTTTTTACAAACCTGTATGGAATAACAATTGCAACTCTATCATTTGGTTTACAGTGCCGTGGAGCATAATGACCACCGGGTGCAATATCCAATGGTGTACTTTCAATATCTTTCATGGCAACTTCGGTTAAATTAACTTCGATGGGACCATCTGTGATACAAAACAACACGGTTTGAACAGACTAATCAAATCGATCAAGATAATTTAATTGTAACGATAAACTCACTCAATCCTGGCGGAATTGCTGGGCAAGGAACATCACAGCCCACTTCAGGCGCAACAGTCGCATCTCTAACACTATCACTTAAGCTATCATATCCCTGATGGGAATCATCACTATTTTGACTAGCAATCGTAGAAACATTACTTTTCACGCCTTGCAGCGTCTCTGTATTGTCACTATCGGTAGTTCTATTGGTCACTTTTAAATTTTCTACATAGTTAGAGCCGACTTCCGCAGCGACGACATTCTTTTGTGTAATGTTGTGTACGTTGAACAAAGTCGGCTCTTTCTTTTCAACAACACTGCTAGATTTTGAATCGTTTTCTTTGGAATTGGAAACGTTCGATATATTCGAACTTGTTGAGGAAATGTTGAATGGATTATCACGTGGTGGCTCGGTAACTCCGTCGAAGCAATGCCGGCTCTTCGTACGTTTTGGCCACTGCATTGGAGGAGCACCCCTAAAACAAAAACAATATACATATAATAAAATTATGATTAAGATTAAATATATAATAGATGTCGTAGACTATGTATATTATTAGTCCATGTATATTTGACTCAACTCAACCTGAATTAACTCAACCCAAAATAATAATAATTCTAATATTATAGATAGATATTTTAAATTACATTTTTACTTCGTAAATTTACTCCGAAGCACAAATACTCATTTTAATTTTTTCGTCGAATATGTTTTTATAAGGAAATCACTTATTATCAAATTTATTTTGCCGCCGTTAGGCATTGCCTTATTTGCCTATGCCATTGGGACCTCACTGCTTATCTGCCCCAACTCAACCCCCAAAAATGTGCATTTATGACCGACCCAAATACACATGGACTAAAATATTATACACTTGGACTGTGACATAGATACAAAAAAAAAAAAATACTTCATATTAGTGCTAGGAGTGTAGAGGGTGTCCGTCCTCCTATTGTCGATGATATATTCGAACAGGAACAGGAGGCAGAATATTGCTATGAGGATTTTGATAACTTTGGCACGGGGGAAACCCGCGCTCGTCGAAGCCATGGTTTCCTAGGTCAGGCTTCTGCAGCAGGCTGACCTAGCGACGACCAGGGACTTCGCCACCTTTCGCCCTCCTGTCGTCTGCCTCATCACTACTGTGCCGCCTCGGCTTCATCACACGACTGCGATAGCGGGCTGGAAAATGGAAAAGCGACAGTCGTGAAAAATCGCGAAAAGAGAAAAGCGAGATTCGCGTTTTCAATTGTCCGGATTTCGTGCGCGTCAAAAGCGTTGCGAATTTTTTGTCGCGGAAAAGAATCGCGTCGGAGGAAAGCTCTCGTTGAAAATAACCGTTGTTGCGAAAACATGAATATTTCATTTTTGTGTAATATGCATGAAACATAAAACGAACATTAGCCATTTTATTTTCGGATCGTGGTTGATTTGTGACTGATAAATGTGTAATTGGTAGTATGACGGATTTTGTATTCGATCGATGAGACGAATTTGGAACGATTACTTTATAGGTCAGTCGTAAAATGGAAATAGTTTTCATCGAAAAAATACTTATTCTGAGGTTGTTGAGTAAAAAATAAATTAGTTCCATCTAATAATAGTCATTAGAAAAAAAATATAAATTCAAATTGAATCGATCAGCAACCGTATAACTCACGGATATATAAAAAAATGAATATGTATCATCTTTTATATTTCGTTAAATATTCAGATACGTTTCCGCATACATTTGTGAGATTAAAAAAATACAGTCATTTACACAAAAATTTATGATATGATACACACTCGTAGATAAAAGTAGTAAAAAAAAACAAAGATAAAATATTTCCCAACATCAAACCATCGACAATTATCGACAATTGCACAAACTATACTAATAAAGAGCCGAGCACGAAAACGGAAAAAAAGAAATCGCGTTCCCTTAGAGACGCATGTTAAGTTATGCAGCACATATGCTCGCTAGGTATGTGAATGTTTCATAGGAGAAAATTTCATACGAGTTACACGTAGAACCGCAACGCGCTTATAAATTACTAGGGTTAGGGTCGAAGCCGAGTTTCCCCTTAGCCGGAGTTTCCCCCGCACCAGAGGTTCTCAAACTTTCACTAGAACTGAATAACGTTGACTAAATAGTGATATAAACCATAAATGTCGGCAAGCACACTCATACCGTTTGATATAAGTTGAGCTGAAACGTTTTCGAGCTCGAGTAGTATATCATTATTATACGTAAGTTGAGGATGTAATAAATTCGTACACTTCAATATGTATATTATAATATGAAACGTCGATAGAAGTACAACATTTTCTGATGCGATGGGAAACTAAGGAGAATACATAAACTTTACTTTGTTAAATTGTTTAGAATCCTCATTAATTGCACTATGTGTGATTAAAAACTATATAACGAGGATAAAATTAAAAATCTATCAATAAAAAAACTCACATAAATATTTTGATAGTGTAATATTATTTATTTATTCATACTTAGCTATATGTATATTTAAATAAGATTTCATCATTCCTCGATATGTAACTATAAAAATTCTTGTAATATAAAATGAAAAAATTATATTATACTCAAAAAAAGAGTACGAAAGGCAACTTTGATTTTATTATAGATCAATTAACCCTGATTTTTAAAAACGACGAAACTAACAAATTTATAAATAAACAAAAATTGAATCATACCAGATAATAGTTATCAATTCGTATGCAAAATAATAAAATCCAACTATATATAAGTCGAGGTCATGCAAATCCGGAGTGCGAATAATATAAACGACGCAGAAGTCTCCGAGTATAATACTATACATTGAATGTATACGATCCGAAGGATATAGCGAAATGGTGCAAAGTCGAGCGGAAATTCGATACGTTTCTAGAACGTTTCGATTTCAGCGCTTTCAGCATTCAGCTTCAGATTCGAACCGGGTTTCGTTTGATGATGTATTAATTACGGCTGTCGAATAATAGATATGCGTTATTGTTTTCGTAAGACAAACACGCCCGAGTGTCGATCCGAGTGGATAGATGATTAGTGTTGTTTGTCGATGATGAGAAGGTTGATGGTGGTTCTTGCCAGTGTGGGAAAATTGAATTTTCTTTTGTTTTTTTTTTAGGTGGCGTATTTTCTTTTATCGGTAGGTTTTAATGCGCGTTTTTATGGTTTTTGCAAAAAAATACTTATAAAACGATAAATAGTTACGATTGTACGATTCGAAATGTTGCGTTTTATTCCATCGCATAAAAAGCGGATATATAAAATATTTTTATCATAAAAATAATATAAATTCTAATCAATATGATTATGATATTAATAATTCATATAATTTAACAAGATTACGATTGATTGATCGATCATTTCAACAATCTCAAACGACCCAAAATAAAATCCATCACAAAATACGCACAAATCCCCACAAATCCCCACCCCACTACACGATTAAACAATTACATCTAGATTTATAAAGACGTGTATTTAATTGATTAGTAACTTATTCAACTTTTAATCAGTAAAAATAACTAAATTATCATTAAATATTTCGAAATTATCAGTGAGTATTCTAAATGATCAGTACGCTGTGATCAATTGTCATATTGTTAGTTACTAAATGAACAGTAATATAATTTTAAAATGATCATTTCATTTTGACAATCAGAAAATCGTTAGTATTGTCATATCGCGTGTCTGTTTACATTTTCGTTTATATTTTACGTTTTTTCGGACCTCTTTCAAGGGGCTGTTAATGGCCCCAGGAGGCAAGTTTGGATACCGTTGTTATACTAACCAAAATCTAATCTAATTTAACCTAACGAACGCTTCAGTTCGCTTCAAAAAAACCTAACCTAACCTAACCTAAATCTAATCTAACCTAACGAACGTTTCAGTTTGGTTAAAAAAACCTAATCTAATCTAATCTAAACTAACTTACAATTAACCTAACCATTTTTAAATTGAATACTGATCAAAAAGGATTTATTTACTGATTAAAAAAAATTATTTATTGATTAAAAAAATTATTTACTGATAAAAAATGAATAATTTACTGATAAAAAATGAATAGGTCTCCCCATCAAATATTGGGGGTCTAGGCTATATACCAGGCTTGTCCAAAATTTCAGTATGCGGAGGCCACTTACAAATTACAAATCTCGAAATTTCAATTATTGTAAATTCAAAACGTAATAAGTATTAAAATATTGATAAAGTTATTTATTTTCATTATAAAACTATTTCGATGAGTACATTTCGGAATAAATGCTGTTTGTTATGTTTGTTTTTGTGTGAAAAGTGGGGGCCACTTTGGCACCGTGGTGGCCCTTTGGACAAGCCTACATACTATACCTTATCCGAGAGCCAACCTCGTACCGAGTTTACTGATCATTTAGAACAAATAACTGATCAAGTTTATAATTAATTACTGATAAATTTTTCATTTTTTTTACTGACCATTATAAACTAACCAAATAATTTGCCGCCATTTATAAACAAGACCCTCCCCATAACAAGACCCCGCCACTAACAACGAAACCCTCAAAACAATCAACAATACTCGAATCCGACGCGCATTCCGCATTCCGAACACGATCCCGACCACCGATCGCGACAACACGAAACAATGCGAAACGTCAAATAAATTAGATTATTGATAATCTTGACGCGGGTCCGACACCGAATCTGCGAAATCAGGGTATCGAGCGGGTCTGCAAACTGTATCTGGACATTTTTGCCTTCGTGGGAGACGCGCAGGGCCGGATTCGGGGTGTCGTTACGCCCCTGGCTCGGAAAATTGGATCGTTTGTAGGCGCCATGTGTGCGGTTCGCCCATACGCGTAAGTCACGTTAAATTGTTTGGATTCGAGTGGTGAACTGGCGTATGCTGCTAATTATTGTGTGTGTGTTTGCGTTTTGCTCGAGGGCTGAGGGGATGTTGGGAGGTGAGGGGTGGAGGGTGGATGTCGAAAGTGGGTGGTTTCTGAATAGTTTTGGATAAATATTGTGTGATCGGGTTGATGGTTTTTAGTTTGAGGATGGATGTGAGTGCTTTTTTTGGAATGAGAAATAAATCGATCGACGGTAAAGGGGATGATTTGATTGAATAGAAATATGTATTAAAATATCAATATTTTATTAATAGTGTGCATAAAACGGTTTATTTATACATCGGAATTATATTAATGAATATTTTGTTTTTACTATTGCTCATTTATAGTGTTTGTTGATGTTGAGACTGTGTGCTTTGTGAATAGTTTGTGTATTTAGTGAACAAATATTGTGTGATCGAATTGATAAAATAATATTTGATTTGTGATCGAATATAAGTGCTTTTTGGAATTATTTATGGATCAATGGATTATAATCAATTGCATATTGTAAATTTATGAAAAAATAATTTTGTTGTAATATATGATGACATTTTGAAATATTTAATGCATTTTATTATCCGATAATCAACAATCCGTCAATCATAAATGTCAGCAATAAATAATTTAGATTATACATACTTATAGAGTAGGTTCGTACTTGTCACATGTAATCTTGGGCAAAGATTATAAAAGCAGACATTTCCCGTAAAGCGATTTTTCCAAACGACGTGCTCGTACATAATTTGCGTTTCCCGGAAATATTTAATGGTACGTATACGAAAATCGTTAAATCGTGTGGAATAAATTGATCGTTTAAGCGCATTTAAAATCTATACAAATGCTATAAGGTGTTTTCATAATATTGTTCCTGCTCTAATTGCTTTTGACTCAAGAAGCAAGTCAGGGAAAAAATAAAGTTACCTACGTCGTTTTTATTATCAGATATATTCCTTTTTTTGTAAAAGTATATAAGGAAGCCTCTGAAAAAGTATATGAGAGATGTCGTTTGACAGTAATGCGGTTAAAATGAAAAGAAAAGAGCATTGTTACGTACCGGAAAAAAATGAAAATATAATGCGCTTTTGACTTTGCCGCAGCGCGTTGGTACGAAAAATAAAGCTCTTATATATATTTAATTAAAATAACTTTTCGACCGAATGAAATGGCGTATGTTAAAAATTAATTTATAACAAAAACATTTTAATATACGCCGATGCGAGCGGAGAAAATCCAATTTTCACGATACGCCGAAAATCACGAGAAATATAATAATACACATTACACGAACGGAATGTATATGCACGCGCTTTCAATTTAATCAAAAGTGGGCGGATCCAGTTTCTAATCTGGACTTTTTTCTACACAATAAACAAAAAACGGATACGATCGTTCGATTCTCGAACATATTCCAACACATTTTTATGTAAAAACGAAGTGACTCAATCGCAAACACAATAACGGCGGTGAAACGAAACGTCAAACATATGAAAAGAATTTATTAAGTGCCGCTTTCACACACTAACATATTACGTTTTTTCGATAAAAGGAATGCGTCAGTTTTTTTTTTCTCCACATACCAATCAATAGAACGAACAAATATTGTTGAAGTCGTTTGACACACAACGGTAGCGATGCAAAAGGTTAAAACGCCGTTGAGCTAATTGGATAAAGTTTACATGGACGCTCAATTACGGTAAAAATATTATGTGTAAACATATTTGAGAACAATGAGCGCTCCAATTACGTACATGGAAAAAATGGTGAGGACGATGGGGCAAATACGTATGATTTATTACGGGGTGACTCGTTTAGAAAATTTGGTCAGCTAACGAGCAAACATTTGAGGGGTGCAGAATCGAAAATCGCAATTTATATGGTTTAATCGAGGGTTTAGTGATATAAGATATGATATACTGTTTCGAAAGTGAAGGATGTGTGGAAAATGATATTATATGTAGATAGATGTGACTTCGTATTCTAGAACTAAAACCGTTCCGTAAAGTATGGTTTTAGTATTCAGTTTCAGAAAATGCGATATGGAAAATTTCAGAATCGACATCGGAAAATTCTTATTCAGATATATAATTTGTATATGATACGAAATTTACGTATTAATTTCCAGCGGATAATACCATAGAGAATCAAGTTTTGATTTTACATACACGATATAAAATATAATAGGAACGACACATGTAAACCAAAACTAAACAATTTAAATTATGTTAATTGCTTTTGGTACTAAGCTCACGAGAGTTTCGGGAAATTTCGCACTATAATTATCGTACGCAAAATACATAAGTCACTTTGCGTTCAAGATACATTAACGTCCACCATACATTAATAAAATGGATCTATGCCGGCATGGTTCACATGTGCCTTTCGTCGGTACTTGTTGATGGCGTGGTCAGCGAAGGAGAAACTTGTTCAAAGGGCAAACTCGAAAAGTGCGGCTTTTAATATTACGGTGGAGAGGCATTTGCGAACATCCACTAATGTTCACCGGAATATGTAATGGGGTGTTTTTAAGTACGGATAAAACTACCGCGTAAATCTGTCTATAGCATTAATAATAATTCTGCCCAAAAGTTCGCCCCTTCGTAAATATTAAGTTATATATAAAATTCAACAGTATAATTAAATTCAATGCATACAAATGAAATGTAATGTGCGAAAGCGACATCAAAAACGAAAATTCATATGGTTTTACACGTGAATTTGCTAATAAAAATTTACGATTATTAACACAAGCCCTACGTACGCACAAAAAAATAATAGAATATTCATGAGTTTCACAAAAATAAAAACGCACACCATTGCGATATCGTGTACGGATCGGTTAATTTAATTACAATTTGCGATATGCGAGTTTCAGCAACACGTTACACTTATTAGCCATGGAAACGCTTCTCACGGGAAAAGAAGAGGCTCGATGGCCAATTTATTACATTACATTACGTATTATGTCGTATTATTTAACGGCGCCGTGCGCGTAATTCGCATCCTCTTTGGTCTGTGAAACACAAATAAAATATACGGGAAAAGAACACGCAAAGAGGAGCGATTCCATCATACTTTGAGAGACAAATAGGGCAGGGAAAATCTTTGGGAGGAGACCTTTTCCGCCTACTTTTCCTGCTCACCGTTTTTCCCGCCTCGTGATTTCCGATACGGCAAATCAACGAATATATAAAAGGGAACATAGAAAATGAGGTGTGCGCGTTCAAAATTCACACATGTTTTGTGTGGTGTTGTTTTATCGAATGTGTTGGTTTTCAGCGCATAAATTAAGTGATACATATATGGAGATTAGTAGAAAAGTGCGGTCACGTACAATTTGTTGAAGCAGAATTAAAATTTTGAAATATAATACTTTTTTTAGGGTAATCGAAACCAGACTGAATTAACTGGGAATTAACGTTGTTGTATATTTGTACTTTGATACTTGACGGTATTTTTATCGTTATTTAAATTATATTTATTTTGACTACGTTAAGTTTTCACTCATATAAATCGTACTACTGGCACTTGATTCAAATATCTTAAATATTATTCACATTAAGAAAAAAAATGCGATTCTCTAACATTTTTTTTAATTTTCCCCATTATAAACTTGTGTGACGCTGAGCTTATCAATCAACATTTTACTAGCAGTTTTATTTCCGACGCACGAGAATACCACGTATATATTATTCTACATCAAAATTTTCATGAATTCTGAAATTTTAACAGAAAACCTTGGTCGTGAACTTTTCACAACACTTCAAACCATTTTAGGTCCATGTTAATTCAGATAACTTTTCACAGATCCCAAAACATTTATTAATTTTGTGCACAAAACCTGTCTTCAGCAAAATACAGTTCGCGAAACGCCGCCGTAAAAGCGGTCCAAATATTCTACGAAAATAATCCAAAATTTTCGATAAAATCAAAAAAGGTCTCATTCTACATATTACATACGAAAATATTTAACATCATCAATACATATTACATTCACCAATCGAAAAAAATCTAATAAATAACATTTCAAACAAATTTTTATACTCAAAATGCGAATTTCGAACCTACATCCCTTTCGCAAAATATATACATATAGCACACACACACTTACAGGGCATTTTTCGCGGCGATAAATCGGCGGTCGCGAATCCCGCAGTGTATTACGAGGACGAGACGAAGCGTACTTTGGGGCACGGGCGCGGTAAAAAGGGACGAAATCCCCCGTCGGGATTTGACCGGATTTGCAATAAAGCCTGCGAGGTTCCCCGGGGAAGCCCCCCGCCCCCCCCTATTCCCTACTTCACCCCCCCGCGGGAGTGTGAAGGTAAAAAGGGGCCGCGCGTAAAAATACCAGACACGTATGAGACTCCGTGGAGGGCTTCACTCTATTTTCCATTATTGTCGAACGTTTTATTTAGTCGTGGTTGAGGTGGATTTCGGTATGTTGGTGTTTTGTTTCGTAAAAGTTAAAGGATGCCGGTTTTAATCTCACGGTTGGCGCAAGGTGAAAATTGCTTCTTGGGTGTTGAATTTGGGTCGTGTATATGTTGTGATGTTATTTTTTTTTAATCGAATAGTTCGTGGGATTGAAATTAATTAATTTCGGAATGGATTCGTTATTGTTGTCGCGAATTTTAATTTCGATTAATGGAATATGGAATATTTGTTGATAATGCCGAGGCGTGGTAAGGTAATTTTGGAATATTTTTAAGTTTAGCATCATTCTATATAAAGTTTTTTCATTATTATGCGAGTATTTTAGGTAAAAATATTTCGATTGAAGTAAGTGCGTCTATTTTGATGTACGAATGAATTTGGTAAACGCTAACCGTGATAATTGACATTGACGATGTGCGTCAAAGGTTTCTATATCAGGAAAAATATTACATTATGGCAATCTTCATCTGTAAATGTTGACATTTTATGAATATTGCTGATCATGATCTATAACATTTTCCAGCTGAAGTACTTATCAATGGATTGACCTTTTATAAAATAATCAATACAACGATAAGTATTATGTAATATTATGCGAGAAAAAAAGCTAACTACACAAACTTCAAATAAATAAAAAAAAACATTACACGCTAGCGTGTAATAATTATGCATATTAAAAACGTTCTAATGATACAATCTAAATTGAACATTATTTAAAATCATGATTGCGCTCGTAGATCAAAACCGATTATGCCACATTAGTAAAGATAGACAATTAAATATTACAATCAAAATTTTTACAACCTAATCAATAAAAACGATCCGAAACGACATCGCACACCATTTCGACGGACAACACAATATACGATGAAGACATTCAAAGCAACCACTCCATTACGCGATCAATCGATTTTCCACCCTTCAACGACCGATTCGCAACGTGTCACCAGCGATCGAGCCGATTATTTCAACATTGTGCAAAATTGGGTCGGTCCACACAACACAAAACGGGTCATTGGCAATCCGGGGCGAATGAAGGGCCAAGCTCCCTTCGTTGGAACGAGTTTTAAATTAGTTTAATTAGAGGTCGGGAGGATAGGGCTCGGACCTCGCGAGAGGAACTCTCCCTTCTTGTTCGTTAGCGATTGTTTGATCTCGGTTTTCGCAGACGGATGAAAAACGCTCGAGGAAAAGCAAGCCCATGGTCGTTTTGTGATTTTGAAACGGTTTCTCGCTACCGTCACAAAGGACGGAAAAGTTCTTTCGCGTCGATACCCCGCAAGTTATTTAAAAAGGAAATTACAAAAGGACTTTCGACTCGTTGGGTTGGCTCTCGCTTTCGGAATTGTTACTGTTTGGATGGAGTTTTGGACGTGATGCAATTTTTTTTCGGGTGTCTCGTGCGAAAATATCTGAATGATAATGTCGCAAGTTAAATGGTTTGTTTGCAGTTTGCTCGGTGATATAATCGGTTGTGTCAACGGTTCGGATGTGACAATGGTCGATTGTGGTCGTGGAAATTTAGCTGCAGCGAGTCGTAAATGTATTTGCGTAAATTTTTCGAGGAAAATTCCATGTTATTTTAGCGACATGAATACACAATGACGCGTGTCGCTTTTCTTAGAAATGTTAAATGTCAAAATAATTATTATATTTATACTTGAATTCGAATTACACCTATGTATGTATGTATGAAAAGTGTATGGAAAATAACAGCGGAACAGTATCATTTTCGAAATTTATAGAAATATGAAGAAAATTATATCGATAGTATTATATAATACTTCAACGTACTAAATCTAATAATATAAAAAAATATATGGATATACTATCGAACATAGATGAACATCACTGAAAAGGCCGGTAGACTCAGTTTTTACGGCGGCAGCAATAAAACAACGCACAAATACATTTATAAATTTACCGAAAGCACACCGTTCCTACACAATATCGCAATATTATCTTTAATACGATCGACTCCAGTAGTTTTAGTGATATAATACGAAACTGCGAAGCGTATCATGAACGAAACGTTTACCTATTACGTTATCAGCGCCGTTCATCTAATAATATCGGCGTATCGAAAACGTCTCCCGGAATTATTCCCGAGTCGAACAACTTTAATCTGCAATACACATTCGGCGGATAGTTCTCCTTTGACCCAGAAAGCATTAATACAAACACTTAACAAGAACAAAACACGCAGGAATCTTAGCCGATTTTCGGGGCCCAGAATTCCAGCCACAGAAGGGTTAACGGACCCGATCCCTTATAGCTTATGCCTGGTACCCTTTACAAGTCGACCTTTATTGTTCTTATTTGCCAAACTCAGCTATAAACATTCGACGGTCGCGTTTTATTTACTTTTGCCGTGAAAGGACGCAAGTTTCGCGGGCAAACTACCCCCTGGACGAAACGCTCGTCCGATCCCTTTTAGGTACTGTCCTGGAGGGATAAGGACTTTGCGAGTTGCTTTTTGTCCCAGAAACGAAATTTCGTCGACTCTACCGCGCCCGGTCCTGTTGGATTAAATGGATTAAAATGTTGCTTCGATGGCGTTGATTAATCGGGTAGAATGTGAATAAATTTAACCGTAGGCGGGTGTTTTTATGTGTAATTTTGTCAGTGATAAATATTTTATACGTAAGTGAAAATGTATGTATGACACTCGAATCACGTGGGTAATTATTCATTTTAATGGTATTTAAATTGTTAATGAAGGCTTTCAAATAATTAACGAAATGAATATAATTAGTTTTCAATAGACTCATTATATTGATGGTTACTTTTATAAAAACAAATATTTGGATAAAGGTCGATTCTGTTTAAAAGGCATATTACGTAAAAATATCGTTAACGAATTTAAAAAATAAATGTGTTTCGTTTACACACAAGCATATGTACTTTGGTAATATTTTTGCAACGTTCGTGATGAAAGTGATTTTTTTTATCGCAATAAAATGAGTCAGACCGATGTCCTTCACACTGTACATACAAAAACGGATGCAAATCGTTTTTTGTTTCCTATCGATGGTGTTAATTTGTCTGTGCCGACATTGTGTGACATCCTCTGCAAAATGTCAAACGTAATTCAAAGCAAAAAGATTACACAGAATTTCAAGGCAATAACGACAATTGAAAGTATACATTTATTCAACAACTAAGTAGATATTCCAATTTGAAAATAGCACACATCAAATCAAATAACGATAGATTTGACTTGTCATTCATTATTATATTAATATGTAAAGACATAACATCACTCAATATGACAGCTTGTTGACGTACATAGATAAAAAAAAATAATCGATGATTGAAATAAGATCGAAAACTGAAATATTTCCACGCTTTGAAATGTTTACATACGCATGAGAAAATTATAATGGCACATCAATAAATATGCCTAGAACGTATAATGAACGACGTAAACGAGCTAACGATGCCCTACTCGGGAAAACAATAATCTTTCAGGCGAAGGCGGCGGACAACTTGAATAATTATTTCCAGAAGGGAACGAGTCGAATAACGACATAATAATGACGAGTTCGATCCCGAAGAAACGGGAACATATTCGAACATTTCAGACCTGAAACATACGCACATACCACGCCCAAGCACACGTACGAAAACCATTAAAATAATCGAGAACAACATTCAAACCCAAAGCTCGAATTTACTTTGCGGAAATGAATCGGAAGCCAGCAAATTTATTTACAAGACACCCGTTAATGCACTGAAAACATCGCGGAGATAAGCCCGTTTTAATGGGCGACAAAAGTAGCCAAAAAAGGTCATCTTTATCATCGGGCGAAAACCCGCGACGATATTAGCCGACGAAACAACGCGGTTGTTCAGAACTGAAAAGTTGAAAAAAAAATACAGATAAAAACGAGATATGAGCGGGAAAAAAAGCGATGAAAGGTTTCGTCCGAGCCCCGTTCCCAGGGGAAATGCGAGCGCGTAAATTCGCGTAAGCAAATAATAATAAATAATGAAAAAAATAAAAATGAGGGTCGTGTCGAGAGTGCAGGGCGAAGCCGTTAATAATAATGAAGACGTGATCGCACGCTTATATACGTGCTTCGTGTTCATTAGTAAAACGTTCGGTGACTCGTATAAGCGTTCGCGTAATTGGACGATCGGCCATCTTTATGATTTTCGAGAAAAATGTACTGCCGACACGCATAATTGCTCTTTTCATCGCAATACGTTCAACTAATATTGGTAATTCAGTGGGTAGTTGTGTAATGAATAATATGGAGATAAAAAATGTGCGAAGGTGGTGCAAATATTTGAAAAAAGAACTGGATTACTTCTAACTATTGATGTTTTGAAATAACATTTTATATCGTTGTATTTTATATATAAAAAGCAATTGAAATACAGGTTTTTTAATTTCAAAACATTCTGGTTTTTTATGATTGAATTTTCTAGATTATTGTGTTCGGTGAGACAATGTATTAACAACTGGTTTTAAAATATTAGTTACAAATAGATAAAGTTATCAAAGTGCGATGACATATTAATATGAATTGTTATCGAAATTGCGAAAATTCAAAAAATTGTTTTGCAATTTTTAAGAAATTCAATGATGAAGAACATATATTTTTTAGAATTTTAGATAAAATACATATTTTAAGTTAAAAAACATGAATTGTCAATATAAAAAAATCTCATATGTTAAAACATAAGATCTAACAAAATCGGCTATGTATCGAATGAAGCAAAATGAAGGTCAAAATTTTGGTATTCAGCCAGATTTTAACAGTTTGTATACAACACAGACGCCGACCTACCCGCACAAGATACCGATGAATCATCAAATATATTATGAATAAAATGTATTATAATATAATGATATAAAAGACATATTCTTAGCTGAAACAAAACGGCATTTCAACGTTAAAATTTAATTGAAAAGTGAGTGGAATACATGTCGTATCCAGTTTAGTAAATTTCATACGTAGTCGATCTCATATATTTTCTAATATTAGTAATATGGAAAATAATTACTAATTAACGGATGTGGGATTGTCAATATGATGATTTAAATACATAACGATGTATAGAAAGCAATTAGATGAGAACGACAGAATTTCGAAAATATACAGAATAATACGATACGGAAACGTCATTTTCTATCTTTCTTACGGTTCATAATGAGAATAATTTTCGAAATGTTGCTATTAATGATGAATTTTTCATTTTGTATCGGTTAAATAAATAATAGTTTTTACTGTTCACGAACATAATTTTTCCTTGAATCTTGGCCGATTATATAACACGAAACATCTACTAATACAAATACATTTCTTATACACATCGAAACAGAACATTCATGAGAATTCTTCGACTCAAAATCATTACAAAATCAAAAAGTGTCATAAATAATTACATGTCGATAAAACATCAAACATTATCTTATCAAAAAAACCGATCAGAACACCCTAACAAAAAAAACCTCAAAAAAAAAAATTCAAAAACCCAACCCATCGCAGGAACGAATCCAATTTTCATAATAACGAAAATTCCCGGATCCGCGCCACCTACAAACACACCTAAAAGAGCCATCAAAGCGCGGGGCGACACCGAAATTTTCAAATCGACCGATTCAGCAAAAGGACACGTTAATTATAATATTTTTCAGAACCCGGAGGACGAGAGACGTCGTGATTAATGGCCGCCGCGTTCTAATTTAACTTTTCGCTTTTCGCTCGGCACCATCGGCGCACGGTAATCGCAAGCAATTTTTCATACGATAATTCAATTCTGCGAATCCGTCGTCGGTGAAATTATGTTATATATATATAAATTTCTCGTTGCGGATGAACCATGCGCATTTTTGACTGCGCATTGCGGATCAGATGCGAGTTCAAGGGTCGTAGGTGGCTAGAGGGGAAATATTGAGAATCCTCATTGGTTAGGTCGGAAGTAGAGATTCGGGTATAGGTAGTGTCGGTTTTTGGTCAAAATTCGATTTCTGGTACTACAAAATAGGCTATCGGTAAATATCGGAATAAAAAAGAGTTATTAAAGTATGCATTAAGTGTAAATTTATATCAAAATATATAACAAAATATTAATTTTAATATTTTAAGATTGAATTTATCAGCTATTCGTGAAAAAATTTAAACTTTTTGTGAAGAAAATGTTCGTGGTAAATTTTTAAAATTGTTTAGCAATTTTTGAAAACTATTCACTTTACTAGTGTAGAGTCCGAAAAAGTATTTTCATCTGTCAGATTAATTTGCACAAAAATAAAGTTAAGGGACGAAAGATTCGATATGGTATATTTTTCAAAATCATATTTTAATACCAAAAACTATTGTACATACAAATGTTCTAATTTTTTTGTGCTTATTAAAGATTTTTTTATTATTGAAATTTATGATCAATAAATAAATTTTTGATAGTGTATATTTTATAAAATTTAATCAGTTTAATGATCATTAAAGCAATTAATTAATTAATTAATTAATTAATTAACCAATAGTTATCCTTTGAATAATTACTGTATTGCCAATTCATTAATTTTTTGCCTAAATTGTATAAATAAATAAATATGTAACATCAAAAACCGGTAGTGGATTTTTTTTTGTAATAAGGTAATGCACCAGCGGTTGACCGTGTACCAGTAAAGGTTGACAACTCAGAAAAACGTAAAAAATCAAGGTCTTTAAAGACGATAATCTTTCGGAAAGGGCGCGATAGATTAACTATTTATTACATCTTATCTATCACACCTTTTCCGAAAGAATATCGTCAAAACCTTAAATTTTCACGTTTTTCTGAGTAAACAACCACTGGTGTCGTAACCTTCGGTATTACCAAATTTCAGTATTTTCGGAATCCCCAATCGAACGACACTCACCATTAGGTCTATCCTCGATCCTCGAACGACCATCACAAAAATAAAAAGAGACAAAAACACGTATTTGTACCGCAAACGAGAGAAAACGGACGTCGGGAAAGTCGCACATGGTGGCCGTTGACGCAACCGATTTCGACGTCCGCATTGCGAATCGGCAATTAGCAGGGTCGATTTTGTTCGCGTATCTCTGGTGCAATATATGACGATTGGCAAAAGACGGCTGTTGCAAAAATGTCGGTAGACAGTGTACATACACACGTGAATCGATGCAAAACGGTCGTTTCGATGCTGCGGTGCGAAATTTCGCGTTTGGTAATGTTTGGCTTCGGGGGGGTGTTGCGTTCGGTTTTGTGTGTTTCTGGTGAGGGGTTATGATATGGGGTGTTTGTTTATGGTGTTTGGCTTGCGGTTATCGGATGTGTTTGTTTCTTGTCGTATGAAAAAAGGAATGTCAAAGGTCCGTTTCTTGTTGGGTTAGGTTGGTGTTTGTGTTGCGATGCGATTGATGCTGTTGAGCGCAATTGAATTTGTCGAATGATCGTAGGTTGATTATGATGTAAAAATTAATTGGGTGTGTGTACAACGTTCAAAGATTGTGTTAGTTTAGTTAATTCTCTTGTCAAAGGTTGTTTGAGTTTTGATAATGTAGTTTTGGTAACGCTGCGAAGGGATTTTCTTCGAATATGAATTTATAAAAGTTTATGTGACATTTAATTATACGGAAAAGTAAACTCGGCGATAAGAATTTTGTCTCAATTCAAGGTTTAGAATAACTCTCAATGAAGATTCAAGTTATTCTTTTTCACGGTTCCATTTGAAAATTTTACACGAAAATCTTACTCAATTGTTATTTATTTATTTTACTTAAAAGTTTTGCATTTTAAGTATAATAAAACTCTTTGTGCATATTCGTATTTGTTATAAAAAAGATGCATATATCTATAATGTAAATGGTTCGATATAATTTTCATTGATTAAGACATTACGACACAGCACTGAATTATTGAAATGATATAATGCCATTACTATAATATCACAATCATAAAAAATTGTTATATATTTTCAAGAATATAACCATTACAGTAATTCTAACATAACTTATAGATAATTTGTTATCCTACTGTATTGTATCATTATTTACTAACCACTCTTTTCCGCACCTCAATTAAATTGTTTTACATTTAGTTACAATGGTATTATTAAAAACAGAAAAATATCATTAAAATTAACATATTTGAAATAGGTATAATAACATACTCCATTAGAATATTTTTTTAATTAAATCCATCGATGATAATTCAGTTCAAAAAGTTACCAAGTGTTGATCGATATGTACAAAATGGTGCTCAATTATGTGAGGGCATAACAAAATTTGGCGCGTCACATGAGGGTTTCATCACCGTCGAATTATCGGTTCAAAATTAATAATTCACGGAACAAACTAATCGCGCAGGCCAAATCGATTTTTCCGTAAATTTTCCTTTGAAAATTAATAATTGAGGGTTCGTAAAACGTATCGGCTCAACGAGCAGTATACGAACCGTTGCGTAGTTCATCCGCTTATCGGAAAAATTATCGGAAAATCGCACGATTCTACGACGCAAAATATAAAAAGCATATTCAAAAACGCAGACAGAAATTTTTCAATGAATTAGCATAAAAATTGCAAGACAAAAGAAAACACGCACCGAAGAGGATCCTGGAAATTAAGCAGCCGCTTTCTAAAAAGTGAAACAATACTTCAACGAAAAAAACCCAGCGAAAACAAACGAGAAAAATTGTCGAATTTCGCCGACACTTACGACCAATGTACACAAGCCCGCTAAAAATCCAAAATGGACGGCCGTTGCTTTTAATTCGCACGGCAAACGAAAGCCTCCAGCTACGCACGATAATCGTAATTGTTATTGCAAACATTCGCTAACATCGCAAGTGTTGGCGTATAAAGCCATAATATCGGCGGAAAGTGAAAACGTTCGCTTTTCCTCCGGTTTATGGGGTACAGTGCGTGCCCGTTTCGTGTGACCGCCATGTTGGCGCGTGTGTGTGTTTTTCCCGCCTTTTTTCGTTGGTTTCGTGATCCCCGAATATTATTTAGGTTTTAGGCGGTTCGTAGATGTTTATCGGTCGAAATTTCCGGCTGCCCGATGCGAATACGAAAATAAGTGCGATATTGAGAAAATTTTTCACGAAGGGGATCGGAAAATTTCACGAGTGTTTCGTGCGAATAAATAAGAGTGTGAAATTTAATAAATTATACCCTTTTCGAAATTTACGCAAACATGAAAGAGATTTGAGTTGCGAATTTCGAAAAAATATTTATGTACATTTCGTTTCGGTTGGAAAGGAAAAAATATACTTTATTCGGTTACAGATCCACGTATGTGCAGACTACATGACATTAAAAGGGTTGATGGTACGTTACATTCCTCTTTTTCTTTCCTTTGTTCCATCATCTCTATTGAGGAAGTTAACAGGAAACTAACTCAAAACGATTTTTCCACGAGATTGATCTAGTTTGACCGAAACATCAAGAACGATTTTCGGGTTCATTTTAAATGCCATACAATTTATCACAATCCTAACAAACGGTTCGAGTCTAAAATTTTCATTATCATATTTTCCTTGAGCGAAAACAATTCACAGCTCTGAGAAAAGGTTGAATTTATAAATTCATAAATTTTCAGCGACGCATTATATATTTATGAAAATAACAATTCCAAAGTCAATTTAGACAAATTATACAATTTGAAAAGAATGAAAATGCGATAAGATACGTTTCCTTTCGTGTTCATTTATTGTGGTAAAATTCATGACACACACATCTATGTCGAAAAGTTGATTACGTTCGGGAAAAACGTTATTTAGCGTAGACTCAACAAATATATCTGACGTGTCTCTACAGCAATAGTGTTTTTACGATGTGTTAATAAAAAGATGACGTCTACACCTGAATAGATATTGGATAGTATTTTGGGATTGAACAAATTTAAAAGCCACGTAAAAGCAAAGCTAACAGAAAATGATTGACAATATGTACGTAATAAAACGTGTTTCCATTTTATGACTAATATATATAAAATCGGAACGAGTAAGTGATTTTACTTATCAAAAAAGTCAGTTATTCGATTAGATTGTACCTATATATTGGATTTACTAAAATATGAAACAGTTTTATCATATAAATATATGTAAATACCCTATACGACACATCAAATATAATCAAGCATAATTTCGTAACGTTCAATGGCAATTATTAAATAATGAATGCAGCGAATGTCACTTTACATTGACATACTTATTATCGTAATTATTGAATCAAGTAGATAATTTGTATGTACAACAAACGACACTATCGATAAATTTGCAGCCTGAATTAAAGCATCAATTCTAACTATAATTACAACACTATTGTGAAGTCGTTTTGTATATTTATTCTTTTTTTTATTAATGTAGCATAATCGTTTCGCGCGATTCTCGCATATTTGACACACGGTGAAAAAACGCCACATTGCGTGATGAGCAGCAGTTAACTGCAAAAAATCAAACAGAAAATTACAACTATGTATTAATCAAAATTCTAGTTCAGTAATTCACAGTTAACGACTGCAACGGACCATCGAATGCTACAATGCTGACAGGCCATTTTATAAAATCCAAAAAACAAGTTTATCCACAAAGCTTGGATAGAAATTATTATGTGATGCGAATAGCGAAATTTCAAACCAATGTGACCTAAATAAAGTGCAATTTATTTTAAGCCATCAGTGCGTCCGAGCACAGATACATAAATATCAAATTTGCAATATTAGACGTGAAACGATTTTCAATTACTGACTTTTCACAATCTTAAGTACGCGGAACGGAGTTTGAACTCATCTTTGGATATAATGAACGAGATTTATATGCGTCTGAAATATAGTCATTGTTAGCGCTAAAGTGATGAATCGCCGACGTAAAAACGTTTTCGTATAATAAAATCTCGAATATTTCGCGGCAAGGTCATAAAAATATAATCAGCGAGAGTGGAACGGAGAACGCGACCATTTATTATACATATTTAAAACTGAACCATTTTCCCGCGTTAGGGAAAAAATAAGGTCTCTAGCAGTAGGGAAAGTAACGATCGATCCCGTTTAAAAATATAAGGTGAAAGAAAAGATCCAGGATACAGAAGCCGAAATATATTTCGAGGGGCCAAAAAAAAAATCGAAGACAAAAGCGGTATGCGTCGACGTTGAAAAATCGACACCAATTAACTAATAGCCCGGCTAAGTGCCGCGTTAATTTAGCCAGGTACGGACACCGTATGCCGCACATTATCCAGAAACGAAAAAATAAAGTAAAAATACCGAAAACAAACCGAACACACACGTGAAAAAGAACAAACGCCGCGTCGCCGTAACTGAAATTGATGAAGGCTTTTAGCCTTAACGAAATTTCGTTAACGGCACGTGACACGATCGTTTCCGTCTTCGGACAGAACGTCCCAGCGCGATTGACACATTATTAATCGGAACGATTGAATAAATTATCGAGGGCCTCCGAGAAGCGGATCAGAAACAGAAACGGCCCGCCCCTAACGAGGGTGTCTCCGGAATAAGGGTGCGTAGTCGTCGTCATGAATCGGGAATGAGGATTGGAGATGTAGCAGAATGTTCTCGACTACGTGTTTTCTGGGTATAATACTGTTTTTGATTGATATTTTGAGTTAAAATGTCGACGAATCAATTAAATTTTGACATTGATCCATGAACAATGGTCGTCTATTGTATATTTTTCGAATAGACGTACAATTAAAGCAAGGACGGATAAAGGAATTTTTAAGAATTTTTTATTTGTTAAAATTTGAAGATTTTTTTCGTTAAATTAATATTAAATCTTTATAAATCTTTAACAGCGGTTCATAAATTTTTTGGCTGATGTTCCAATCATTTTCCTATTTCCAAATAGTTCGTGGGCCTCAATGAAAAATAAAAAAATCTGATTTGTTTTAAAATAATCATTTCAATATTCTGTAATAAAGATTATTTGTTAATTACAAAAAAATCTTCATGTATTTAATATTATTGGAATCATTTTAATGATAAGAGCCGCATGTGAAAATTTTTTTTCTGTCATAAAATCTATACCAATGTTATCTACTTCATTTGTGTCATGCTCCTCCATTTATCAAAATATTTAAGTTATCTAATAAATTCTGAAATAAAAATTAACTAGCCATTTTATTCAAAAGATCCACAATAAAGTACAGTTGAATTAGTCACCTCACTTTTATTTAGCTAATAGAATTTCTTTTTTTATATTCAAATATTATATATCAGCTTTTCTATTTTTTTTTCTACAATGCGTTTTTGCATTTATTTTGCGAAAAAGAAAGATAATTCTGAAAACGCACGAATTTAGAAATTTTATCATGATCCACAGGAAGGGCGATTGCCCCCACCGCCCTCCATCTGGACCAGCCGTGGGCAAACTCATATTACTAACAAAACTTCTCGAAAAATAAATTTTAATATATAATCGAATTTGATTACTTATAACTCTTTTAGAATTTGTGGTTTTACTCAAATTACGAATTTGAAACATCGCGCGATCTTCGCGAGAATGCAAGCAACAACTTGATATAATAGATTTGCAGTGTGATTCTGACAAGGGAATTATGTACATCGTCGTGAAGAAATTTGTAAATTTTACCACACTTTTAATTCTGAAAAATTTGCAAAACTTAAAGATTTTGCTCGAAAAATGTTAGTAATTTTCGGATCAACCTACATATGCGAACAAACATTTTCAATAATGAACATAAATAAAAATTCTTTACGATCAAACACTACCGAAGTACCGATGAACATTTAAAATCGGTACTGAGAATTTTGACAACAAATTTAACACCCGACATAAAAAAAAATTTAAAAGATCTAAGACAGTTTCACCCGTCTCATTGAGTAGTAAATTAAAAAATGACTAGAGAATCTTTTTTTGTGTTACTTATTTTTATTGATAATAAATAATATATATATTTAAAAATGTTATTTTATTTGCGGCCCGTCGTACATTTTCATATTCCAAATTTGGCCCTTCATCCAAAAAGTTTGCCCAGGCCTGAATTCTGGACCCATCCCTGAATAAAAGATCAATTAAAATTTAGAATTTTATAAATAATCCAAAAATTTTATTGTTTCAGTTTGAAAAATCCCTTTGGGAGCACATCAAATTCTCGGCAAAAGAAAACACAGGTAGTTAAAGAAAAGTGATTTTTTTTCTCCGAAGAAAGGTTGTTCGATACTTCTGAGAAAGTCTAGTAATGTTGCCGATTCAATATATACAAAAAAAAGTTCGATAAAGAAGAGAAGCGGTATCGATATGTTGAATTTTCGCCACGATTGAAACATATAAAGGAAAAGCGAAGAAAACATAATGGAAGTACGCATTCAATGACCGATCGAATGCGCGCTTATTTTTTGCGAGGATTATAAAAAAGCACGGAGCGGAAAAAATGTACAAACACGGCAGTACAAAAAAAAATATATTTTACAAACGAAAAAAAAATCGAGAGAATAGAAAGACGAAAGCCGACCGGGGGGCGGTTCATTTCTCCGGCATTATGTCACGTGGAGTGGAACGGTCTATCGACAACTACACACGACGGCAAAAGGGAGGGTTTTAGGGAAAAAGAGAGAAGGTGGATGTTTTACAATTGGCCCTTCGAGGAAACAGGGAATGCTGCTTTTCCGACCGCGAAAATACCGTTTGCTTTTCGCGGGAAAGAGCGCCGAAATTAAATATTTGGTTCGGTAGTGCAGCGCGCACGTGTAAACACTGAAAATAAATCGTGCGAAGATATACGCGGGTCTGATCGTATTGGAAGCGGTGAGCTATGATTTTCGATGCCGAATTTGTATTTTTAGACGTGGTCTAGGATGGAGAGTTTCCTTTGAGAGTTGGAGCTGTTTATTTATTTTTTATCATATTGTAATAATCCGGTCCGTAGATTTGAAAATTATCTTAGGAACGGTATCGTTCTTGAAAAAAATGCGGGTCTGTTATTTCAAATATTTACATACGCATAAAACGTAAATGAGCAAATGCAAATCTAAGTATCGAATAAATAATATGAGATCGTGCTCCGGAATCAAGATGAAAATGAATAAAAAATTCATTATATTTGTTGAATAAATTTGATTGCGAAAAAATTGAGATCATCGACCAAACTTAACAATAAAATCCTTTACAATTACAATCCTTCACAATCAATATAATTATTGATTTAACAGATTGTTTTCAATATAAATAAATATCATTTCCCTAAACGCCTTAAGAGATTTCAAAGTTGAGCCTACACTAACATGATATATCTGAAAATTTCTGAAAGACCCAACGTTACGCGCATACGAAACGGAAAAGAAACAAATTGGTCGAATTTCTTACGAGAATCTCATTTGAAACGTTTGCGACTTTTCAATTCCCGTCGTCTTTGATGTCTGCTGCTGATTCCATATATTATTTCTTGCGAGTTTTCAATCTGAAAGCGGTGAACGATAAACATCGAAAAAAAAAATAATAATATACAGTTTTCATGCGAACGTCGCTTTGTCCATATCCTAGCCTATTTATGCGCAGCAAATTGAATTTATCGAAGATTGAAAACAATGACTGCGTAGGAATTCGAATTAAGACATACGAAGTTATGCGAAACAGATGAAAAATGCTGGAAATTCGCTGAGGGAATTTTAATTTTCGCATTTTCCATTAGAGAAAAAATAAATTGTGTGGCACTTTGGCGCGTTGGAAGCGAAACTTCTTGTTGAATTGATTAGTGAATTCTAGGGATGTCATTACCGGTAAATGACCCAAATAGAAGTTCGGTAATTTACCAGTAATTTTTTTTTTTGTGTTTTGAATATTTTTGAAAATTGTTCGTTTTTTTGGAAAAGTCTGTTTTAGTAAGCCTACGGAATTTTATTTTGTGAAAAATTCTGTTTTTTTGGAAAGTATTTTTGGTTTCCCGGTTTTTATTTAAAATTTAATTTACTGGTAAATAGTAAAAAAATTACTGGATTGCCGGTAAATTAAAATTAGGGTGAATCTGACATCCTTAATGAGTTCGATTTCGCATGAAATTAAATATTATATTATATTTCAAACTTAATGCAATTATCAATCATGATGAAATGAAAAAAAACCTACAGTAAAATATAATAATTATAAAATATATAAAAAAAAATTTTGTATGAAATGACATCACACTAATTAAAATGTGATTAAATATAAGATTATCACATCAAATTTAAATAACAGTTCTACTGATCAAATAGCGGCAAAAAATATTCATACGCACTTTCAACGATACTATTATATTTTTTATCAACAATTATAATGATCACCAGAAACAATCGTTTAAAGAACTAGACACTAGTCAAGTTAATAAAAACTTGAAAAAAATACAATATTTTTTTCATTTTCGATTCAGTCTACCGCACTTATAAAAGTCTCACAACCAAATTAAAGCAAAAACCCACATTTTTTTCCATTCTAGAACTATTGACTTTTCGAAAACGCGTGCATACTATTAACCTTTTAATACGTCGCGTGCGATTAACACACCATTCCCCCCAAATTTTCTCAATCAGCACAAAGAAAAAAGCGGAAACGCAAACCCTGGCCTTCGTCCAACGCGCCTCCGGCGAAAACTATTTTTCAGCCGCAAGACCCGCAAAGAGGGCCACCACCATCAAGAGTTCAACCGGCTGAAAACTGAAAAGCTGAAACGCTGAAGAGGCCGACCCGGTGAGGTCATCGAGCCGCCGACATGCAAATTTCGTATGGAAATGGCCGCGGCCCGTAAACAGGAAACGTCTCGGTTTTTAGAAACGTTCGCATCTTGTGGGAGCGAGTGTCGCTGAAGTGAAGAAGAAAAAAAACCGTTAAGCGAATTCGCGTATTGAACTTTTGTGGGCCTGAAAGCCTTTTTTTTGGCGAACGTTCGTGTAGAAAATTTCCTCATTGTGTCTATTCAATGTGGCGAAATTAGCATTCGCTGCATTCGGTTCGCGGACAAGGTTGATCTGCATTTTGCGTATTTTGAAACGAATCGGATTTTTTGGGACGCGAATTCGATTTTGAAAATGTTTTTAAGTATCGATTCGTCGATGAATATGATGGAATTATGAGTTACAAGTAAAATTTCATATCGTCAATTTCATTATATACTGTGATTATCGGGATTATTAATTAGTAATCTTTGTCTGAATAATAGCGATAAAAAATGTATCAAATTCATCCATCGTAAATTTTGTAATTTGTAACTATAATAACACCTCTATATCAGTTTCGCTTAATAAAAGTTACACATAAGTTAGTTAAATTTAAGTTATCTTCGTACACAATCATAATCTTCATATCGTCAATTTTGTCGAATACTATAATTGTCAAGGTTATCATTTAGTAATTTCAACTCTAATGAAAATAAACGAGAGTCATAAAAACATAATCAAACGCAGCCATAATAAAATCAAATATTTATTCATAAATATAATAATTACAGTTTACAACTTTTTCATGGATATTATTTTCATAATTTCCAGTCAAAACTGACAGTTTCACTTAAAAAAAAAAACACGATTTTCTTCGAGCACAATCATAAACTTCAAGACACATTCGACTCAACGATTGTTTATTGGAACGATTGAAGCATTTAAACAAAATAAACGAACCAATCAATACATTCGAGCGGAATTAAATAAATCTGAACGACCATTGCGACCGGCCTTGGTTTCTATACGACCTACAGACAATACGAGTCGACAATTGTCCGAAACGTGAATTAAATTCTACGATAATTGCGAACTTGATTTGCAAAAGATCCAGGTCGACCCGCCAAGAAGGGCAATTGACAAAAACGAGCGCAATGGGATCCTCAATGGAAAGGTCACGAGAATTACACACAATTACCACTAGCCGATACCGATGCTTCAATGTCTTGTAAGAATTCCATATGAACGTTCTTGTATTTTAAATTATAGACGTGTCATGATTGCGATGATCAATTATAGCGTTTATGATTGTATGATTTCTTTGTCTTTATGATTGATATTAGATAAGAGTTAGGTGTGTTGTGTTATCGTTGAATTTGAAGACTGGAGTTTAGTATTCGAATAGTCATTTCTGTTCGTTTAATACGATATGAAACAAATTCGAGTCGTTATTTATAGAAAGAACATCTGTGCATGAGAATACACATGAAAGCATGGAAGTGATTGGTGTAAAAATAGATTAATTCTTTGAGTGGTCCAGTAGCAAAAATATCTCGTGATGTTCTAATGTTAATTGAGAAATTGGATGAATAAGTATTTCAATCACGTCTTTCGTCACGAAAAACGTATTGTGTGAAAAGGATTTAGTTTTTCAACCTTTTTATTAGCTTGTTTGATTAACGTTGCAAATCCACAATGAATTCTATGATTAATTTGACGTCATCTGAAAGTGACCCTATCCGTTGACTTAAGTGATAAACAACAGAAGATAGCGGACGCGAGTTCATCTATACGACACTATTAAAATATGCAAAACATTTATTTTTGTAACATTAAATTCAGAATTTCGATACGAACGAAGTCCATCGCCAATTCGACGCGCTCTCCTCGATCCAATTCTAATCAGATTTTGAGGACGTAATTAAAAAGTACGCCACATTTTCAATTTCCGTTCTGCAGAAATCGAAAAGTTAATAATCGAACAGTTGTTGCAAATTATGCACTCATTGTTAACGTTGAGCAACCGCAACATCCGACAACTAAAAATTCCAACCGATTAAAACGATAAGATAAACAAATAGTTTAATACGCCTCTTCTAATTCCATATAAAAATTTAACTTATCTCAACAAAATGGGAATACATAGTTAGAAATTTGCACAACGAAAACGACCCAATCAAATTGATTCACAATTGACTCACCACTCAAATCCGGACACTCGCATACGAATTATATAAAAATAGCGACACGACCGTTCAACATAACGAAATCTCACACGGAAACGGTATTGATTTGCGATTTTCCTCACATTATTAAATCTCGGCGTTCGATCGGAGTGACAGCTCGGACGGCGCTCACCTCTCGCCCGATAAAACTCAAAATAAACGCGTTTCTGGACATTTTGAACGCGGGAACGCCGCAATGCCAGTCCGCATTTCATAGATCGATATTATAAACGAATGCACAAAAGTCCACGGGGAAAAAGCGAACGCGCGGCCGATAAAAAGTAAAAAGCCAACCGCTGGTTACGAGAACCGGTTCTGTGTATTAGCGAAACTTGCATATGGAATAGTCGGACGCTCGGATTTGAAAGACGAGTGAAATGCGCGCGGAATGTTTTTGAGGTTAGCGGAAGGTTATACGGGGGATGTTGGGCGCGTGCGGATCCCGATCGTTGACAGGAGCGTCCTTTTTGAGAGTTTTGGTTAAGCGTGGGAGCGGAGGGAGCGCTCATGGCGGGGTCGTGTGAACGTTTAGTATCGAAGGTGTGTACACTCACCAGTGATTGGAGGTGGAGCGCGCGAAACGGACACAACATGTCACGACCAGAGGCCGCACGCGACTAACAAATAAATAGTGCAAAGCGCCATCCTTCGCTGCCAGTCAACATTGCGGCGCTAAACAGCTGATCGCGCGGCCAGGGGTGGATTTTTCCGATAGGATTCTTTTAGGAATATTGAATATTTGTTCAATTTTTCTTGTTTGTTTTTTTGAGATTTTTTCGGGTGTATTTTTTTGTGTAATTCGATCGGATTATTATATGAAGTATATTGTTATAAAATGTTTTAAAATTTTATTGTTTATGGAAATGGTATTGTGCAATTTTTTTTATTTAATTTTTTGCTCAAAATAATGGCATTAATATTGATCAAAATATTAACGACATCTGTAGGAATTTTTGTGAATTTGTTTCGTGTTTTATCAAATGGCGCTAGAAGCACGATCATTACAATATTAATGAATATGGAAACTGGACATATTATCAATAAGAGTAATGATAACATATTGTATTTGCCGGTTCTGTATACATATCGTTGATTGATTATTTCATACGTATAATATTTGTTCAGTGAAAATAAATTTTATTTGTTAAGTAAATATTTTTTGATTTTAAAATTAGTGTTGCAAAATCAATAACGTATTTTTTTTCATTTAAATAAATATTAAAATTGAAAATTTGGTTAAACGATTTTGTCGATAAAATTAAACTATTTTGAGATTTATTTTGAAATAAAAAAAATCACTACCGAAAATTTGAAAATAAATTTAAATATAACATAATATTCAAACAATTTACAAAAACTTTTAATTTTTTGTATACGATTGAGTTTTTCATAGTCTGAATGAAGCGTGTTTAGGCCAAATTCAGATATTGGAAAAAGAGTCCTGTCAAAGATTTCATTGGGTGTTGGTGCCATATTACTAGCATAGATTACACATTGAAGTTACTATGACATTTTTGGAAGTAATTATCGAAATTTGATTGTTTATTACCTCGTGATGATCATCGAAACTATTGTATAAACGAGCCCTTGTTTAATTGGTCTTTTGTTTTTTTTTTATGATTAAATGTCACTTAAAATGATGATAAGATTTTAGCCAAAACAAGTTATTTAGTTGGATTTAAAATGCAAGTGAAACACGCTCGTCCGAAATTCTATTTTATGGAGTTTATAATATTTGTAATTCGTCGATTAATATTATTTGATCATATTGGTTTCTAAATATTGGTTTTGTATATGTCAATATACAAAATTTATTAAAATTGATAATGAAATTCACTCGCAGTACTTATTTTTACGTCTCAGAGTGAACACATGTTATAATTTGAGTAGTTTTATTTAATATTGTTAATTGCTAATTGCTAATAATAATAGTTTAATGGATCAGTTAGATGATGTAGACATTTTTTATGATCCCAGGGTATTTTATTTGAGAAAACTTATTAGGTGGTTTTATTTATTTTTAACTATATAATTTATTTTTAGTGGCGAAAATTTAACTTTTTCGAATTACATAAAAATGTGGACGATGGTAAACTTGCTGAAGCTTTACAGGTAAATTTTTATAAATTATCATTTTTTATTTCAGAAAATTGTTATTTCATACACTTTTTTTAGGACACTACAATCGAAGTGTGCTCAAGCGGATATTCACAGTTGGTAATCGGAGACGGTAAAGGATGGGTCCATATTTTCTCCCGAGCATGGAAAGTAACATCTTTCAAGGCCTACGAGCACTCTATATCTCACATAGTGCAATTACGACATGATCCATGTATTGTTACCATTGGAGTAAGTTCGGTTATTGATATTTACAATACGAAATTCATTCAACTATTTTGAATGATTGAAAAATTCTGTTTTTATTATATCTATTCTTATATTTAGGAAGATGAAGCTGGTTTTACATCTGTCATCAAAGTGTGGGATGGATCTCGACAAGATGGTCAAGGAAGACCTATTTGTTTACGATCAACTAAATTGTCACGAATTAAACAAATTCCTACCTTTTTAACTATTCACGATAACAAGGTGTGTATAGATATGAAAATCAATAAAGAAATGTTTCAATTTTTGATTATTTTCATTTTTTTTTTAGAATTTAATGGCAATTGGTTTTGATGATGGAACAGTTGTTCTTTTTAAAGGTGACATAACAAGACAGCGTAGTAGCAAAGAAATTGATTTACGGAGTAAACCCAGTGATAGTACCCCAATCACTGGACTCGCATTCAAGTATTTATTTTATAGGAATTTTATGTGAACAGTTTGTTGTGGTTAAGGCTTCCAATCCCGATAGGTTTTGTCAAAACCGGGATTACGGTGCGGGAAATTTTAGATCCTGGGATCCCGGTGCCAGAATTTAAAATAAAATGAAAACTATAATTTCATTTTATTAAAAACAAGCGTATTCGGACTGGCTGAGCTAGTCCTCAACGCTAGTGGGTAGGCTTTTTGGGCCTACCGTTCTGTTACTAAGATAAAAAAATTCCGATGCTATGTGTTTGAATTCCGTTACTAAGGTAAACAAAATTCCGATGCTATGTATAGGAATTCGGTTGTTAGGATAAAAAAATTCCGAGGCTATGTGTAGGAATTCCGTTACTAAGGTAAACAAAATTCCGATGCTATGTATAGGAATTCGGTTGTTAAGATAAAAAAAATCCGATGCTATGTGTAGGAATTCCGTTACTAAGGTAAACAAAATTCCAATGCTATGTATAGGAATTCCGTTGCTAAAGTAAACAAAATTCCGTTACTAAGGTAAACAAAATTCCGATGCTATGTATAGGAATTCCGTTACTAAGGTAAACAAAATTCCGATGCTATGTATAGGAATTCGGTTGCTAAGATAAAAAAATTCCGATGCTATGTGTAGGAATTCCGTTACTAAGATAAACAAAATTCCGATGCTATGTATAGGAATTCAGTTGTTAAATAAAAAAATTCCGATGCTATGTGTTGAGGAATTCCGTTACTAAGATAAACAAAATTCCGATGCTATGTGTAGGAATTCCGTTGCTAATGTAAACAAAATTCCGATGCTATGTTAAGAAATTCGGTTGCTAAGGTAAAAAAATTCCGATGCTATGTGTAGGAATTCCGTTGCTAAGGTAAACAAAATTTCAATACTTATTTTTGAAATAACAAATACCGTCAACCATTCCGAAATATTCATTTAATTTAATTTAAAAAAAAATTAATTCCAGTACCGTAATCCTGGTATTCAAACTAATCTCAGCACCGGGATTATAGTGCCAGAAACGGCCGGGATTCCCGGAATTTCTGTTCCGGGATCCCGCTATTGGAAGCCTTAGTTGTGGTGTTTCTAATAATTTTGTGTGTTTGCAGGGGTACTACTCATTTATTTGTTGCTAGTCGATCTTCCGTAATAGTTTATAATATAGGAAGCAGCGGAAAAGAGCGTGGTGTTGTTATGGATGAAGGTGCCAGTGGATGTCGGCCCAATTGTGCTGTTTTAATACAAGATCAACAATTCGTCGTTGCTAAAAAAGATGTATTAATTTTATTTAGATTCAACAAGCTTATAATTTAGTATAAATTAAAGAAAAAAATTTTTTCAGGCAATTTTTTGCTATACCACTGATGGACGTGGCCCCTGTTATGCAAATAAAGGTACCAAAAAACGAGTGGACTGGTTCCGCAGTTATTTGGTCGTTATATCTAAAGATGAAGAAACAAAACCTTCAGTCAACGAAGACTCCCCGACAGGAGATTTTATAACTATTTTGGATATTCAAAATAAATTTATAGTCTTTTCTATGGTACTAGAAGAGATAAAAGCTGTGATTACGGAATGGGGAGCGTTTTATATAATCACCGAAGATAAGCAAGTTCACCATCTAGATGAAAAAGATCTTCAAACAAAATTGAGCATGTTGTTCAAAAAAAATCTTTACAATATTGCCATAACAATTGCAAGTGGTCAGAATTATGATTCTGATAGACTGATAGATATATACACGCAATATGGTGATCATCTCTTTAAGAAGGTGAATTATTGTTTTTTTATTTTCACTTAATACTTGTAGTTTATATTTTTTTTTATTACAATTAAACAGGGAGAACCTAAAGGAGCTGTCGAACAATATATTAAGACTATAGGAAAACTTGAAACATCGTATGTAATCAGAAAGTATCTTGAATCGAGACATATGGAACCCTTGACGTATTATCTTCAAGAATTACATAAAATGGGCTTAGCTACTGAAGATCATACTACTTTGCTTTTAACATGTTTCATTAAATTAGATCAACATGATCATCAAGGAAAATTAAAAGAATTCATCAATGCTAAAGATAGAGTATTTGACTTTGATGTTGAAATTGCAATTAAAGTAAATATCGATCTTATATTTAATTTATTATACTCATAGTTATTCAATTGAAAATTATTAACTTTTAATTTTAATAAAATAGGTATGTAGACAAGTCAGCAGTGATGATGCACTTCATTTGTCAAAGAAACATAAACAACATGATTGGTATTTGACTATAATAACTGAAGACAAGAAAGATTTTCTTGCTGCGTTAGATTACATTTCAGACTTAGAATTTGATGATGCTGATGCATTAATGAAAAAATATGGTAATATTTTGATGCAATATATTCCTGCAGAAACAACACAATTTTTAAAAAGTACAATTTTTATTTTTTATATTAATATTTTTGAAATCAGGTATTAAAATACATTTGAGTATCATTTCAGATTTGTGTATTGACTATAAACCTAAGAATAAGCCGCTGGTTGACGATGCCATGATGGCTGGTGTTGTTTTGCGTAATCAAGCTGATCGAGCTCGTCCCGAAGAATATATCCATTTATTTTTAAACAATTCTGAAAGACTAGTTGAATTTTTGGAACATTTAGTCAAAACTGAAAATAATTGGTCCACAATGATATACAATACTCTAATAGAACATCATTTACACGTTTGGTCGACTCTTAAAGATAAACCAGATTTAAGAGAAATTCATGAAGGAAAAGTGATCAAATTACTGCAAAATTCTGAAGCAAACTATGATAAAGACCAAACTTTGATAGTATGCTTGATGCTTAATTTCAAACCAGGAATATTATTTTTGTATGAAGAATACAAATTGTATGTAAAAAATCGTTAATTAATTTTTTTCTCTATCAATCATTTGGTTAATCAATATTTTGTATTTTAGGTATCAACAAATTCTTCGTTATCATGTATCACAAAAAGATGTAGATTCTGCAATAAACTGTTGTCGTAAATTTGGTACTCAAGAACCTCATTTGTGGGTTGAAATGTTGTGGAGTCTTCCTTCTTCGGAAAATTTACCTGAAGTACTCAATGTTATAGGTATTATTTATATCTTTGTTTAAATGTTACTTTGTAATAAAATAAATTGAACGATTATGTCTTGTGTTTTTAGCAAATCAACGATTGTTGTCTCCTTTGTTAGTTATTGATCATTTGACTAACTCAACTGTATTTACTTTAGGAGATGTTAGAAAGTAAGATTTTTTTTATTTGATTCAACATTTTTAATTTTGAAATCCATAAAATCTATCTTAATTCATTTTAGATATTTAATCAATATCTTAACTAATGAAGCAGACATTAGTAACAGAGAAGCTATTCAAGGTGATCGGTTACGAGGAGAAGCAATTAATGGGAGAAATGAATTAAAAGAAGCGATGTCACGTCCCATGGTTTGTCAAGCTTCACGGTGTGCTGCTTGCACTCGGCCATTAGAATTGCCAGCGAGACATTTTTTGTGTTCTCATAGTTATCATCAACAGTAAAAATATCCAATTTGTATTATTATTATAAAACAACATCACATAAAAATAATGCAAATATTTGTTCTTTTAGTTGCTTTCAAAGCTATTCAGAAAATGAAGATGAATGTCCAGCATGTATACCAAATAATAAAAAATTACTCGAAGTTCTACGCAATCAAGGGACAAGTGCTCAAACGACAGAAGCTTTTCATGCTCAACTAGAAAAAGCACATGATGGGTTTGTGATACCATTTTCGTTTTTTGTAATTTAAAATTTATAAATTGTAAATTCACAGTTTGGAGCCTGTGACTGACCGCTGTCGCGTTAACATCACTATGCTCGCTCATTTGATTTTTTCAATATTTTTCCTGACCTTATTATATCAGCATCCACTTCTGTTTCTCCCCATCCTAATTTTATTCACCAAAGTCATCACCGATTTGAGATGTAGTTCCATCCCAATTAATTCGCCTCATTCCGAAACCCCGATAAAATTTAATCGTGTGCGTTTATTTCGTGTTTGTGACATCAGTGCGAGATTAACTATTTCCTAGAAACGCCCAATAAGACGTTTTTCAAGCTTTTATTTCTTTTAGCATTCGTTCGGTTTTTCCATTCGTTTTACGCGCCGTTTTAACATAGAAATGCGTAATTTCACCATTTCACATGCGTCAAACGTGCCTTCTTTCTTCATTAAGTATCTCGTTTATTGAGATCCATCAATCCATCATAATCGTGTTCGCGAGTTTTATTCGGCGCGTCTTTAATCAAAAGTGCATATGTTCCGATTTGTGGGTAGAAAGTGCGTGCTTTTAGTGCCCGAGATTGCCTCTGTTTTGAAAGGACGGAAACGGTTTAAACTTTTTCATATTGTGTTTAATTAAAATTTAATTTAAAACCTTTCGTTCGCGAAATATACGTTTAATTATTATTCTAAAGAAAAGTAAGAAAAAACACGTTAAAAATTAGTTTTTTCGGTATTTAAAAAAAATAGACATCGGTCGTTTCGGTTCGAAACATCACTGTGCTCGCTCGCTTAACTTTATTAAATGTTCTTCCTGATCTTATTACACCAGGGTTAGTCATTCTCGATCGTTTGGTGGGAGATGATCGGTTCCCGGTCTCGCCCGCGGTTTTCGAGCGCATACGCATCGCCATAGCGAAAATACCCTTTTTAAATTTTATAACCTTTTTCGGAAATAAATGTACAATTTGGTTTCCCGACAATGTCTGATATGTTACAAAATATTTCGAGAAATTGTTGAATTTAATTAAAATTAATTAGTAACTCATTTTTTAAAATTTCATCACTTCATTTGATTTGACTTTACAACGTTTTTACGTAGATCTTATTTGGAACAGACGCAATTAATAGAGGATTAAATAATTTAAAGTACTCGTTCGCTCATAAATTAGATATTTAGCTCTGGCTTAACCCTCTATCATAATTTCGTCATATTACTCAACATACATATATTGTACTGGTTATCAAAGATTATTCCATAAACAATAAAAACAACCCTTATTTTATTTTCATAAATAGCAATTAATTATCGTAACGCTCAGGGCCGGCTCAAAGGTGTAGCATAATAGGCACGTGCCTAAAGCGCCCTTTTTTGTTTTTTAGAAAATTTATACATAAAACGTGCTTATTTCGAATACGAATTTGTAAATTTCCGGTATATAAAAATTAGATTTGTACCCCCCCCCCCTCTCAGTTTCATACAATTTTTTTTCAAAAGGCGGTTTTTGAGAGAAGAAGGCGCAACCATGTTTTTGTGAAACTGGGGGAGGGAGTAAAATTTTTATTTCAAGATTCGGAATTTCCCTCTAATTTCTAATAAATTCTTAATTTTTTTTTCGATTCGGATTTTTCGCTATCTGGACCATCTCGATCCCCGTTCAGTCCGGATAATTGAGGTTCTATATAGTTTTTTTAGAAATATATTGCTATTTTATGGAAAATATAATATTTAAAAACTACGGGAGGAGAGAGGGGGGCGCTCAAAATCGATGATGAAATTCATAGTTTATATCTGTTTTTAGATTTTCCGTAGTGGCAGAATATTTTGGACGTGGAGTATTTAATAAATTAACAATCATTACTGGTGATGATACGCCGCTTGAAAATAAACCAAATTCTAAAGTTGATTCATTTAGTATTGATAATTCAGCTTCTGCGAATAAAACATTCATGCCTAAAAAACCTGACTCTCTCAATTATGGTCCTGGAGCTGAAGCAAGGATAAGATTGGAAGAAGGCATGAGCACAAAACAAGGTATTTTTTTTCATATTATATATTATTTAGAGATATTTTTATTTAACCTCCGTTTTCATAGTTTCTCTAGAAAGTCAAAGACCATCGGGCCCTAAAAGTTCTATACTAATACCAACAGCTGAAGCACGAATTCGTTTAATAGAACAACAACGACAAGATTTACAATATAGTACTAGTCTTGAAGCAAACATTAATCGGTTTCCTCAAATTGAATCTACTTCAAAACAATTCAATGACAAAGATAATGATAGAGAGTCATCAAAGAATACTACTCCCGCTAAAAACTCTCCAGTTTTGTTGAAACATAGAAAAGATAAAATTTCTTCGAATATAGATAATATTAGTATTGGAAGCACTAGTTCTTCGCGTAATGGCATATCTCAAACTTCTAAAGTAGTTCTAAATCCATTTGAAGACGAAGTGAAAAATCCATTCGATGATGACGGTGAAGATGCAACTTCTTCCGATTCCAAAAACCCTTTTGAAGATGGCGATGATTCGGATAAAGATAAGAGTAAAAATCCTTTTGCGTGAATTTGATATAATATTAAACAATAATTTATGAAATTTAATATTAAAATTTTGGAATTTTAGTTTGAATATAACTCAATAATTTTTTTTTTAATTTGTATTATATAATCGAAAGATGTCACAAAAATTAATCAACATCTTTATATTTTATATAGTTGTATAAGCATAAAATATTTACCATGTGTTTTATGTATTATGTTTAGCTTTTGTGATAAAAAAACATTTCCTTAATATGTTTATATCAGTCATGTAAATAAAAATATATTTAGCTTCCAACATTAAATTTTACTTGACTAACCATATATTATCGATAGATTTTATTGAATGTACACACAAATTGAACACAGAAATATTTTATTTTATTTGAATACAAATTTGCAATGTACATGATTGGCACTTTATGTATAATGTCTCATTATAATTAATATTGTAATTCATGCTCAATAAAACTACATTCACTTTTATATCACATTTTAGAAATATAGTGAAATACTTACAATTAGTAACATCTTTTTTGTAACCTGTAATCACTTGAAATACTTTCAATAGTTTTAAAGTCCATAGAATGTGTACTACAATATGTATTTTATAACATTCATTACAAAAATATATTTTCAAATATCAAAATATTTTTTTTTTTTTTTAGTTCAAATAATTTTCAAATTAGTTTCACCATTAGAATAATGTTCAAAATAAAATATTTCTAATAATATTTTTTCAATCAATTTTGAATACCTACCACAGGAGGGACAAATATAATAAATACAAAGAGGTCTGAAAAAAAATTTAAAATCCCCAAAAATACTTTTTTATAAAAGTGAATTAAAAATTCATGTTTTTCAGACATTCCATGTATTACATATGCATGCAATTGGGTAAAATACGTCTATATACTTGGGTTTATTTAGAGATTTGTGTTTTGTACTTACGGATATCTACATTTACTATTAATTGAACTACATATTGTATAATGAATATGTCGGATAAATAAATTAACGAAAAATATTAAAGTATATTATAATGCGATTTGGAATACAGACATGATATATTATAAATGTAAATAATCTTTTGTAAACACAAAAAAATATTCAATATTAGTTTTTGAAATTGAGTTCTTAAAACATAAAATTAATACTTAATTTTTTTATGAGCTACATAATCATCTCCATTAATATGGTTTGCAGAAATGCAACCATTTTTTAATTTTTCGCGTGTTTTCATCAAAATGGGTAGTTTATTTTCCAGACTCATATGATTTTCTGGAGACAAACCAATACAAGCTCTGAGAATATTTTCAATACATGCTCGCTGTTTGAACAAAGCATTGATGATAGGTGTTCCTTCGGGTACTAGAGGTGCTTTTAAAAGATATGACAGAGGAGCAAGTACATGATGAAATTTAGATAAACTGTCGTTTGTGTTAGCTTTCCTGAAGTGTATTCGAGAAAATAATTCTGTCAATAAAACAAGATCAAGTATAATGGGTGTAGCAAGTAGTGAATCTTCACACGTATTATGTACAACGATAGTGTTGTGACCTCCAAGAAGTATTTCAGATGTGTATTCATCCATAGCTCGTTTGGAATCGCCTAGAAAGAATTTTAGGTTTTTCAGATATTTAATTTTTAAATATTTTTAAGCCGATCTATTTTGTAATATTTTTTATCTTACCAACATATGGCACATATTTTATTACAACACAATGATCGGGAATTTCTCCTTCTGAATAAAGAATTGGATTCGATGCAACCATATCGTCAACAACATTACTTTTAGTTATCTAAATTATTAAAGATTATCTATATTAAATGTTTATTTTTAAAAATTAAAATTTAAAAAAAATTTAGTTAATATTACCTCCTTCGATTTAAACTGCTTAGGCGCTGAAAGATTTTTTCCATCATTATTTCCTAAATGATTGTAACTGACAATAGAAACTGGTTTTATGCCTAAAATTAAATTTTAACTTAATGTCACATGTCATTATAATTATAATATTATTTAGTAAAACCGGATTACTAACCAGCACTAACTAGAAAGTCCACGAGTACCGATTTCAATTTTGTTTGTCCCGATTTAAAATCATCTCCTCCAAGCAAAAACTTTGTGAATTTCTGCCAGATCAATTACTCCAGGGACAATTGTATTTTGAGGAGATCCATTTATAAAAGAGCACTAAAAACATATTATTGATTAAATTAATTGATAACCTATCTTATGATTATTTTCAAATTAAACTTACGCCTTCCATCACAGCTGCCATAGCATAAATAGTTGATGGGGATATTTCAGGATGATTATTTTTAAGAGCATTTAATAAATTTTCAGATGTATCATGGACATCATGAATCACTTCACAAAATCTAGAATTATTTCAAAAATTATTTAAATAAATGTATTTCTTATCATTACATGACAAAAGATGTATACCTTTCTGTATTAGCAGTCCATAAAATAATAACTTCTTCGAGATTATTTTTTGACTTAAATTCTCGTATGTCTTCTCTTATTTGCAGAAACTGTTCATATTTTTTTCCTTTGATAACATGAGTTGCACGTTCAGCCTGAAAATTATTTTGATTTAATACAATTTCTAACTGCTTGAAATTTTAGGTTTAAAAACTAACTTGATTCGCTGCTATGAAGTCAGGATCAAAAACACCAGGTTTTGGTTTCATTAGAGACATCTCATTTTTTAACTGTTGTTGAAGATTATAATCCAAAACTTGAGCACGCACCATAGAATCGGCTAGGTTCATCGGGCTTATATCCCATCCGTCAATCACTATATGTAATGTTTTCAATATTAACTCATTCAATTTTGTAAACATAGTATTCGTAAATTCGTAAACTATTTACCTAAATCATTTGGATGAACCATGGGAAGAATGTCACTCATTGCTACATATATATCTTTTCCTCTCTCATCAGATCCTATTCTTACAGTACTTGCTTGTGTTACAGACCCATACCTGAGATAACAAGTTGATAGTACAAATCATGATTGGGGATCGAATAAAATATATAAGGTACTTACCAATTTGAATCTCGTACTCCTGTTTTATCATTCCACCTTAATTGATACTTATTGGCCAGAATGGCTGCTGTAAGGGTTGAGCCATTATTACCGCCCCATCCAACAAGCATCACTCCTAATTTAGCAGGAGTCAACTTTGTATGGATTTCCAAGCTGGTTTGTCGTTCGTCAACCTTGAATTAATATATTTATATGATTATTGATAATTTGTTTCATCTTTCGAAAATTTTTTTTAACAACCACTGAACAAATAAGAATCTAATCAGAAATATTATAATAGATTTATTGATGAAATGGAATGATTAACCTTTTATATGTTATTATTCAAAATTTAATGAAAAACAATTTATTTTGTAACTACTTACTATTGTAAGTAAACTACCACTATTACTATTACTACTTACTATTGTGTGTAAACTTATTAGTTTAAAATTAGATTTTTTTTATTGTATTTTCGTGTAATAATACGATCGAACGTGTAAATATTTAAGTGTACACGATTTTTACGATACCAATATAAAAAAGTATTTATGAATAAAATAAAATGTATGGAACAATTATAAATTTTTTTTTTAGACTAGAATTTTCATTCGAACCCGGAAATTTTTTCACAATGATAAATCGAGCCTTCATTTTAGCTAAATCGACCACCTTCGTTACATAACATAGAATTCCACGAATTGCCCAACCCACCACCGAAGATGGACAATATTCGCAATATTTACGAACAAAAGCTCTATCACCAATCGTCCCTGAGACGTCGAAAACATACAAAAGCTTTTCATCAAAGCGACGTTTCCTTTTGTTTTCAAACCGGCATTGTTACGACACGTCA